>CM060921.1:45780000-48280000 GCA_030737875.1 Allium sativum
TGGCCTGGATGTTCACATGGGTGGAGTTCTTTTTTGTGCGATGCTTCTTCATGGTGAGGATCTTACTCTTGAGAGGATGTACTCCAATATGACTTGGTCGAGTCCAAGATGCGAAGGATGTCAATGGGGGAGAGTTACCAAGATGGTTCCAGTGAAGAACCGTAAGGGTGACTTCTAAGATGGACTTTGCTGCGGACACATATGCAAAACGGGTTATATATAACCATGGCTTTGGTATACTTTAGAGGTAGGGGCACAAGCGTAAGCCAGCGCTAGTTGCACTACAGGCAGATTTTTAGCCTGGACTTCAATGCTAATTGCACTATGGATTGGGTGGGGTTATCTGCTATAGTCCATTATAGCAGACATTGTGATATTTGGGTAGAGTAGTTGCAGCAGGACTTACCTGTGCCTCAAAAGATTTAGTGACTAAAGTATTAAGTATTGTATACTCAACGCATTGAGTTAGTAGAAGTGAGGATGGATGCTATGTTTGGAAGTTTTCTATCACTTATCATGCACACTTTCGTTTACACCCGATGATGTGATGACCTTAAAGTAAAGTACATTAGCATATGTGCTAACTCTTTGGATATAGGGAGAGGTCAGGTATGACTCTTTATACCTATAATGTTACTTTACTAGTAGTTGAAATTACTATCGCTCACACCAGGCCTTGTCTGACTTAGTATTTTTTTGCATTTCTTCCTATTACTCTGGGTGCTCTTAACTGAGCAGACTACAAACTTGTAGGATGTGCTCGAATAGCTAACCAGAGACGAGCATGAGGCTTTCCATGCATTATTATATATGCTCTTATACCCTATTTTACTTCCATTGTTCAGTACTCCGGGCATAGTAGTGTTTTGCATTGAGACAGTATTTTGGAGATGTTTCTATGTATGATCAGCAATGCTGATGAGAAAATTATCGACTTCTCAAACATATCCGGGTGGGATCAAATATCTGATTGGGTTGTCCAATATTGTAATCATCGCTGATCACTTATTTGATACTATGTTATGATGTCGATTGTTTACTCTAATATTATGAATCATTTTAGCTTATAAAGTCTCACTGTTTTATATCAGTTTATGTTATTATTATATCTTATTGGATGTGCTGTGACATATTCGACTGGATATTTGGGTTGCTTTATTTTTTTCAACCTTGATGATTTCCTTGCATTGGCCGAACACCACTATAGCGTAGTCGTTGGGTGTTGGTAGTGTATAGCGGTTCTCATAGTTGAGCTTCAAGTAGTAACCATTTTTTTTATTTGAAATAAAGATGGGATCTGATCTACACGCTCGTAGATTCTCATTAGCTCTCGAGAACTTGAAGTGCAAGGATCTATCCATATGCACTTGGAGACCTCCTCTAATCATCTAGACTCTACTACATTTCTCCTTGATAATAGAATAGGATGGGCTTGAATCCCAAAATTAACGACTAAATAATTCCTCCAGAAATCAGGACTAGCAACGTTTACTTGAGACGACGGATCCATGATTATGCTTACCGACCATCTCAAAATCTTATGGCTCATATATGCTAGCATTCAACTGTTTGTTTCTGAAGAGCGAAATATAATTTGGAGCACAAATTGAACAAGGATCAACGACATGAGGCATTGCAATTGGAATAGACGACAATGCTCTAGAACCTATGCACATTTTATCGCAACCCATGACTTTATCAATACTATAGCCTATATCACCATTGCAAGGAAAAGTAACCTCATTATCATTACATAAATCATTTAATGAATCTCTTTTAAGACCCGGGGAAGGAGTAGAATCACTGAAAGCATCCGAATCCAAAACCACATTTGTACCCATGCATGTAGTTTTAATATTTAATGCAATGAGAAGATGCAAAATTGGGTGCTCACCTGAAAGAAGCTATGGATTCGAAGTCGAGCAAGAAACATTGGAAGAAGGTAACGAATCAATATCCAGAAGTAAGGAAAACAGGTGATCAACTTCAGCGCTCAGAATAGGAGACTTTGCATGCTTGGATAACTCAGAGGAGGGACCTTGATCGATCAATGAAACCACGAGAAGCACAAGCGAATGATGCAAATACAAGACAACGACTAGGGGTGAGCATTTTTTGGTTAAACCAACCAAACTAGTTTATTTTGGTTGGTTTTTGGTTTTGAAATTAGATTGGTTTGCAATCGGTTTGGAAAAAATATTTAGTTTGGTTATCGGTTAAACCAGATCAACCGAACTTTTATTATATTTTCAAAATTATCGATATTATAGTAAATATTTTATGTTAATTTAGGTATTTAAGTAAATTTTAATCATCACTATGTATCATAATTACTTTTGGGAGGCATAAGAATCATAAATAATAGTATTCTAATCTTCTATTTATAATATATTTCAAATTATAGTTAATATTATGAACATAAAGTCTAAACTATATTTAGTTTAGTTAAATCGGATAACCAACCGAACCAACCAATCCTAGTTTGATATGTTTGGTTTTCATTTTTATCGATTTTAGTTTGGTTTAACAATTTTCATAATCGGATGAACCAAACCAACCAAACGCTCACCCCTAACAATGACAGCGGACTTCTTTTTCTTTGGCAGCAAAAAGGGAAATAACAGGACCCATAGGTCAGACGAGGTCAGGAAATCGATAAACTTAATCGCTCTTGCTAGAGGCCGTAAGAGGGTCGTTTCACCAATTTTAAACTCAATCAAAATTTAGTGGCAAACAATGCAAGAACGACCGGGAAAATACCGATGAGAAAAATAGGATTTTAAAATGAACGAACTGCAATTCAGATGGGATGATCAGCAATTCAGGGGGATAATAATCATACTGGTCAAAATTTTCCGCATAAAATGACCGCCTCGTTTCTGGTTGAAACAACATATTCTTTCTATTTATATACCACAAACTACTTTACTAACACCATAGAATAATTTATGAAACTGATGACAAGATTACCCTTACTTAATAAAAGACAAAAATATCCTTATCTAAAACAATTAAAGTCAAAACTAAAGGATAAAAATTTCAAATGTCCACATCATATAAAATTGGTAAAATTTCATTTATAATATAATTGAAATTTCTTTGTGTTATTAAGTAAATTTAAATTATTTTTAATTGAAGAGTTAAATTATTCATATTCTTTCTAGTTATATTCATATGTAATAAGTTTTAACATTTTGCAATTCAAATTAATCACAGAGACAAGTTTTCAAATTAAATACCAAAGTAATATGATTTATTGGGCAATAAATTCTTCTCTACATATTTTTATATTAAAATCAAAGTTAAATAGTTTATTACTTTATTATACAAAATTTAAAGTTAAATTCTGAAAAATGAGTAATTAAATGAATATAAATCTAGTGAAGTATTCGATTTTAAATTGCAAAAGTTCATTGACTTCAGAAACCAAAGTTACTTAGTTCGACTAATGCACGAGAGAAAGATACTAAAATCAGATAAGTATATCGTTTTATTCTAAATTAAGGATAGTTTAGTAATATGTATGGTGTACACTACGTAAAAAGTGGTATATAGGATTTAATTTAAAAAAATGGTGTATCTAAAACAGTTGGTGTACAAATAGAATTTGCCAAACTTAATATCACTTTAAAAGATGATCTAATAATTAAACTCTCTTAAAATATTCAAAACATCTCTCTACAAAGTATTAATCATTAAAGAATATGATCTAGTAATTCGACAATCTTTACAAGATTAAAATGCTCGTCTATAAATATTACTAAATTTTCTCACTTAGAAAAATGATCTAGCAAATGAGCTTTCTTTATTATTCATATTGCAAGTAATTAATAATAAAAATAAAAAATTAAAAGAATAGTAGTTAGAGCTTGTAATATAGAAATAAAAATTCAAACCTGATGTATATGGTTCCAACAAGGAAGTTTATTATATAGTTATATAAATCAATTTCTCTTGAATGTGCTAATCATACGTATTTTGTAGAAAAACAATTCATGCATGAAAATTATTTCATCACCACACATAGGGCACTTGTTATAATGATCATAAATGTGTATATACATACATGCATACTCACATATATATACAAATACATACATACATATGTGTGTGTGTGTATATATACACACCCACACATGCGTACATGTGAAACACGTGCTTAATGTTCATGTGTGTTTGTGCATATATTTGGGCATAGTCGGGTGAAACTATTTATGACATAGTTAATCTCTATCATTAGATTATCACTTGAAATTCATCCTATATATGAAAAGAAATCCAATGCTTCAAATCTTTAGAATCACTTTTTTTATTTTTATGTTCAAATAGCTAGCCTAAATATATATGCTATGGTTCGTAACCTCCTTTATTTAACATCATACTCAACCTCTTAACATTAGTCACATATTAATATTTAAAATATTTAGCCTATGTGAGAGGAGTGAGAATGTTCAAATGTCTAAAAATTAAAATGGCACTAATGTTAGAGGGCTAGGTGATAATGTGTAACATAAAATATTTAAGTACTATTTGTTATTTATTCGACTGACGATTCCAAAATAGGATTTTTTTTTTTTTTACAAACGATCAAATCAGGTTTAGGAACTAGTTCCATTGAATTTGTATTATTCGTTGAATGAAAAATAAATAGATGGATCACTATATTTCGAGTTTGGACCAGTTGATGGTCAAATTGATCTTGAAATACATGCAAATAGTCGTTTCTGGTGCACACTGTCTGATTATGATGAAACCTATATTTTGGAATCGCAGTAGCGAGTTGTTACATGCTATCAAGTTTCGTAGCGATGACATGTACTGTTTGATCGTACGTAAATAAAACGCATGTCGATTTCCATAATGAATTGTAATTGTATAATTTGGGTTTTAAAGGCTAACTTTTGTACATGATCGAATTGGTCTCAAAACATGTTCCATTATTCTCAGAAGGCCTTTTGTAGAGATGAAAAAGGTGTTATGTTTCGATTAGAGATTGCTTGTTTTTGGGCTTGTTTGAGAATAAATCAATAGAATAATGTAATTAAAACTCGCTTGCTATGGTATTTGGGTCCAAGTTCTTTTCTCCCAAAATCAATTCATTGTTCCATTACATTGAATAAACCCATGGCCGCCTCTTTTATTTTTCACCAAAATTAACCAAAATATTTAATGAAAAATCACGAAACCAGTTGAGATCAGCTTTGGTTTAGGAGAGCTTCAGGCCCCATATCACCATCATAGGGTGCAACGCTAGTTTTGTGGATGGTCATTCTCGGGTAGCTGTTAAGGTTTGCGATCATCGAAGATAAGAGCGACTAGGGGCAAAATGAATGGCACCATAGTACTCCTCTCGAAGAGATGTACCGCATCGCCAAGTTTGGGTACGCTTGATGGTCAATGTCAAAACGCGTTCATGGACCTGGGGGTGAGCTATCACCGGGTAGAACCGTGCTATGGATGTCCGTGCGTGTATTGGTTGGGAATGTTGTGTAGAGGATGGATCTGGGAGCTCCTAGGTGAAAACTCTGTTCAATTTCATTAATTAAATCACGAGGAATCGAAGAGAGAAGGTAGCGGGTTGAGGACATGGATGACACAGGTGTGCACAATAATTAGGAACGACGAAGAAAGGATTAAGGAGTAATTAACATTGGTTAAATATATGATAGCTTGTTTAATAATTTAAATAATTGTTAAACTTTTATCATTTATAAGTTTGCATATGAGGTCAGATCTATATGGCGATTCTTCTATTGAACTCGTATTGACGAGTCTGCGCTTTTAAGCTTGTTTGGCCTGATTTGGCTAATGTGAGTGATGTTTTCCCTTATTGGACTGTATTTGTTCGTGTGATGTAAATTTGACATTTTAAATGATTTTTTAACTATAAAATGTAATATTTAGGATAGCTGAATCTACAAATAATTAATAAAAAGATTAATAAGTGAATTAAGTAGTCCGAAATATGACTATAACCTTTTCCCCAATTTCATGCTATTGTGTGCGCTGTTCTCCTATTTACGCACTATTTTGACATATTGCCGGATATAGGTTATTTAGACATTTATTTTACTTTAAATTTTGTAGATAGTTCCTATTTTCTTCATTTGGGCTATTGGATGTTTGTATCCTAACTTAGAAATTTGTATGACAATTGGTTGCAAGGTTGAATTATTTACTTAGTTTGGCTTAAAACGCCTTTCATAGGCAATCTAGTATTAGGAAAATTTCGCTTGTAAGAGTTTGGCGCATATCGATCAAACCCACACGCTAGTGCATATTGACTGAGCACACTGATGGTAGACTCAAACAGATGAGATAAATTCTCGATGTCACTTCAGAGTGTATTATTGGATGTGATAACGGAGCAACATTGGAGCCTAGTAGTGAAGATGGAGACGGAGCGAAACTGGAGCTTGATGGTTGATATGGAGAATGGATTGGTTGACAAGATAAATTTTACGACGAATGTCAGATGTTTTTGTTGGATGTGTATTTATCTAATTTTGCTTAGATACATGATCTAATTAGTCATTACCGACTACTATGGAGTAGTTTATGTCAACTACTATTGTTATTGGCTACTTTGGTCAATTTGACATGGATGATGGCGCGATTTCTGGGAGCAAGACATGATGGTTCCTTTGATTACGTTATACACGACTTTTATTGTATTTTGATATTTGTCCATCACTCCTACCAGATTATTTTCTAATCAAGAGTTCTATTATTTCCTAGGGTGCTCATCGACGATATTGATGAGCAAACTAGATAACAGGTATGAGTATTATTTGAAGCTGCACAGGCGGACTAGCAGGAGGTGACTTTTATTTACACTTGTATCCTTATTGTTTATTCCGCTGTATGGCAATAAGGAGCCTTGACAGTGTTATGTATTCTTATTAGAGATAGTTTATCTATTTAAGTTTATTTGTCACTTGTATAAACTCTATTACTATTCGGTATAATTGTATGAGCTAGGTACCCTGATTATATGGTTTATATAGTGTTATTGTCTTGCTTGTTTATATCTATGATCAATTGTTATTTGTAATCTGATGCGTTGTGAGATTTATGATAGGTTCTGTGATTTTGTTTATGTTCTATTCACTTCTCTTATATTTCTTTCTTTTCTTCCCCTATTCTCTCTCTTTATTATTTCTTCCTCTTAATGACCACTTTACATCGGTTGGGAGCTTGCATAGCTTAAATTGTGGTTATACGAGAACCATGGTATGCAGTGGGTCGTCACATTTTGTATCAGAGCTTAGATTACATTGTTTAATCTAAGCAGTATCGAATTTGAGAGTTAATATGTACGAGATAATATGTATTTGCATATATTTTGGTTTTTAAGCCCTATATATTAGTAATCTTTATAATAATAGGAATACTTGGAGAATGGTGAAGCTTTTTTAAATTGCCAAAAAACCATCGTCTATGCATACAACTGAATACAATAGGCTACTAAGATGACGGCATACACGTCCTTTCACCTACCATGTTCTCCTTCCCACTACACACGGTTATTCAGCCAGTCTTCATATTCTCTTTCTTATCCTTCCGTTCTCCACGTTTTTCTTATTTTCGTCATATTCATTTCTTCTCCACTCCTCGCCTCTTCATCAAACCTATCTGCTGCCAAATTACTAGATTTAATAAATTTCGCCATTAATTCCTCCTCTTTTTACCTCCTCGAACCCTCTTCTTTTCAGATCTACACGCTTCCGTCTTCCTCCCTTAAACGCGCGAGTTCCTTTGTCAAACCACCCGATCCCATTAATTTCTGCTTCACCTATTCTGTCTTCTCCAGATCTGGCACTCCTCTTCCGATCTGGCACTGGATGAGCGGTAGTGGTAACGTTGATTTGTTTTTTGCCTCTTCCTATTATTTCTTACAATTAATTTGTTTTAATTTGTACCTATGTTTACATGTACTTGCTGAAACTTTTTCCTTCCTCTTTTGGACGAAGAAAGGGTTGCTTCAGATCTGTCGCTCTTCTTCAGATCTCTATTTCATCCATGGTGTTATAGGTTTGCTAATTTCAAATGTTATTGTACTTTAAAAACAAATATTTTATGACTTTGTTGTTCCACTTTGTGTGTTCCGTCTTCTCAATCTTTGTGATAGATAGTGAGTTTAGGACGAGCTGAAATCAGCAGTACTGCATAATACGACAATCCTCACTCGCGGTATTCAATTCATCATTCTATTGAATTTTTTATTTTTTCCTCTTTGAATTTTTTTATTTTAAAATTTTGATTCTGTCTACGCTATTTCCAACAGCACACTGATTTAGATGGGTCTGGACGGACAAGGGGTAGAGAGCAACGAGTTAACGAAATATTTACCCAAGTAAGCTATTATTTTTCGCTGCTACAATTATAATTGTCTTCATTCCCCTTTCTCTCATTAATTCCTAAACCACTGCTTTTATATTTAAAAATGTATTTGCAATTGATGTTATCCATTCACGTTTGGAGATCTGTAACGACCTGCCTTTTTGCCCGATTCTCACTCGTAGTTAAACCAACTTAAATCATTCATAAATACGAATTATGGGTACATACATACATTGAACAAACGAACATAACTTTTCATCGCATAATACAATGTTATATCATGGTCAAATAGAATATCAGAGTTACAACTTATATAGCGGAAGAAAAGTAAATGTACTCTCGGTGGAAGAAACAATATGATATAGCGGAAGCTCCAAACTCTAGTGTGAACTCCAATCCAAAAAGCGCTTCGAACTTGCTCCAATGATCTATAACTGTAAAACTAAACTACAAGCTTCCCGTGTGAAAAACTAGTGGGCACCCAGAGTTTAGGAAGGAACAATAAACTCCAGGTCAGTTATGGGACTGGTGTGAGAACATAAAACAGTTGTCTTTATGATTCATTTTAAAGTTGGGAAATTCACCGGATCCTGCCGCTAATGCGGAACGGTTTATTCCATGTGAATGCCCGTGCATATAAATACGCAACGACATTTGAAAATGAAGCTATCATAAGCTCGTCCAATATCACACAATGCAAGCGCATGCCAGATGGGCGAGATTTATCTTATGATAACCAAATATGCTTTCATACGTAAAAATCCTATTTCAATGCCATAATACACATACATAATGTGGAAAACATTTCGCAAATAAATGTATTAATCCTAGACAGTATAATACCCCATAATATTATGTCGCCATGTATATATATACAATAAAAATCGTATGGCTTGTATTGGAGATTTGGGTTTCCAACTTGATGATTCCTAACCCAACTTGATGATTCCTGGCATGAAAGATCAATCGGAACACAAACGAAATGTAATCACGGGTTTTTCATCCAAACGCGGACAACAATACAAATCGCGAGTTAGATCAACGGTTTTTGACCAGACATGTCCCCTCGAACATACCCTATTCCATAAGTCATAAGTGGTTTCCCACTCCTGCAGCGGTCATCATCAATTCATATATATATATATACACACACACACACACACACACACACACGCAACCTAACCGCCAGTTTCTCATCATCCGGGGTGTGAGGTTTGTCGAAGTCACGTCATACACAAAACATGCCTGGAAAAGCAATGCCCTAATCGTACAAGCTCATTTCATCTCTTCAGTATGTCACATTATCCATTCACAACATGACCACTGATTTCCATCCATACATAACCATTTCGAGCTCATACGTCATAATCCATATACATATCAATGGAAATTAGTGTTATGCCATAAATTACAATATCAGACACACCATCCATACAAGTCCATCCTAGGTATGAATGGAACAAAATCCGAAAATTCTCCAAATACGTTCAGACAATCTCCCACTCCGGTGATAGGGGCATCTCTCTACTGTAGCTATCAGTAAAGAAACCAATCAGCCGGCAGTCCGCTCGATTTAAAGAACCACGGTCTTCATTCATCGAATTCCAAGTCTTGAATTTGCTTCATGCGTCGTATTATTACTTGGAATGGTTCTCGGACTTAAATCTGATCCCCGTATTTCCAAGTAATAAGCGTATTCTTAAACCGATAGTCATGGGTCATACAGAATTTTCAATCCAATCTCCTTCCAATCATTTTAATTCGTTTAAAATGTCGAAGTTGGATTTGTCATGAATTCTTTCATCATTTTAACTTCTCTTTGGAACCAAAACATTTGATTTACGAACCTTTATTCCAAATAAAACCCTTTGATTCTTATACTCAAAACAAAATCCTTCGATTCCTCAAGTCTTTAAGTTTATCGAATCTTTGTTTGGACTGGAATTTCATTAACGATTATTCAAACAACTTATATTCAAACATAAGTTTGATAGAGTTAATTTGACTTATATTCGATATAAATTCACAACTCAACAAGCACTATCAGAACCTTGGTGTAAATATTTTTTTAGTGCTTCTGATAGTATTTGTTTAACCTTGGAATAACATATCAAATATCCGTTACAACTCCATCCAACTCATTCCCTTTAAATTCTCACTTTTAGAATTAATAAATAATTCCAGGTTCAATCACTTAAATAATTCCAAAACATTTTACAACTCTTTAATCATTTAAAATAATGGTTTACGATTAAAATTTCAAAACCCATTTATCTTTGGGATTTAGATAATAACGTTTGAATGTTAAAAGCGCTGCAATAGCTATTTGATTCAAATAGATTCCAAAACAATTCAAAATTCCAATAATTCAGTTCTAATTACTTTAAATTAATGAAGTAAGATTTTTCATGAATTTCTCAAATTCTAAAACTTGTTTATTTGAAATTTCGTTATGGTCGCCGAACCGCGCCTACAGCGACCTCTTCCAAATTTATTTTGAACATAACTGGAAAATCGTATGGTGAAATTCGAAAATTTCTTTTCTATTCAAAAATTGCTAATATTTGAAAATCAACGTTTCTAGCTTCAAGCCAAACTGATTTCAAACAGGTAAGTTATAATCATTTGAAATTTAAATCGCTATTTAAGAATTGTCGCGCCGCAGCGCGTTGTAAATCGATTTTAATATAAATCTCTCGAATCCTTTCCAAATTAAATTTAAAATTTTCAAAGTAACTTAATTTCAAAACCGTTTATTCAATTAAATCCAAAAATCATTCCAAAATTCCAAATTTAATTTAAATTGAAATAAGTGGTAAACTATATGAATTCAAAACCCTTTTAAATTTAAATTTAAACTTCATGAAATGGTCATTTATGCTACATTCATTAAATTTAAATTCCAATTTAGTTTATAAATTTGAACAAATTCAAATTTAATTTTCAAATTGTATTTAAATTAACCGTCCCGTCCGTCGGACCAGTTAGGGATTGCCAGGGAGAGCAGGAAACTGGAATTCCAAACCCAAGCCTAGACACCATCCTTTCTGTCATCCTAGAATGGTATGGTATATAATATTATAAAATGTTATATTTAAACTTCGAAATCTCTTTCAAATTAAAATTTGGCTCAAAAGAAAAATATTTTAATATTTGAAAACATAGATTTTCATTTATATGGGAGGAGGATTGGATCGATTATCTGTATGATTCCACAACTATAGTGTTGTGTGTGCATCATGCAAACAAAATAAATCAACCATATAAGTCAGATGATCATACATTATAATCATCATCAATAAACAAACATTTCAACTGTGCACAAGCGTTACTGTCAATAAAGCTTTTCAGTGTTCAGTGTGTCATCTACTTACATGCACTTCCATTTACACAAGAACATCCATATCCAACCAATCAACTAATTATAATTAACCTCCTCTAATTATAACTATTCAATAATTAATGATTTAACAAATAATTAAACTAGATTAAATGTTCTCACCGAAATAGCTCCAAAACCTTCACTACCAAGACGAACAAACCAACGAACACAAACACCGTTACTCTTATCTCTTTTGGTCCATATCCATTAGCAGCCGGTGATTTTCTACTAATTATATATATTAAAATTGAATTAACAACACTTGTTATATATATATGTATATATATATCTTCATATATATGTACGAACTTTCATCTTATTTTCCATAAAAAATCTCTTATCTAAAATTCCAAAACTATATATAATTATATTATATTTTCTGATACGATTCTAACGCATCCAACGATGTTTAAATCCGAGTTAAAACGAGTGAGATATGAGCTGATAAATTTAACTTAAACTTAAGGTAAGTAAAAGAATTTATACCTAAAGAAAAGGCCCAAGCCTAACAAGACCGCACCCACCATTCAAGCCCGCACCCATTCTCCCCCTTCTCTTCTTCTTCTCCCTCACGCTCCTCTCCTAATTAACACCTGAACCCATTTTGCATGCCATGGGTGCACATGCACGCACAAAATACAACACCGAACCCAACACCGAGACTATCAACAAATTTCTCTTCTCCTCCTCTACACTTTGCACCACCATGCCAAAGCTCCGATCACCCGAATCAAAATCCGAGTTTGCTACAGGAAAAGAAAAGCGCACGCCAACGTTAAAAATCCTGACAATTTTTCTCTTTAAAATCCACCAAATTACTCCAAATCGAAGCTCTCTCCATCCTCATCACAACTCCATACTCGGATTTGCATATCGTTGCTCGCTCCTCTGTTTAAACCCAAACCTAATTTTCCACTTTCAAAATCATCGACACAGAATCGCATGAAACTTACATCAAAAATACTCCTTGCTTCGCTGATCTCAACGGTGCTGACGGCGTTGATTAATTCTCTCAAGATTGGGGGAAAAGATTTTTAGAAGTCCCCTTTGCAAATTGACATTTTTTTTGAAAAAAAAAGATTTCTCTTTCGATGGTTGATGAAATCGGGATCCGTTATTTTCTAAAAATTTGAATTGAGGATCCGAACAACACTTATGTTTATCATTTTTGCTAAAGATGAATATATTGGAAGATATGGATTTTTGAAAGAAGAAGAGGAGGTGGGTTTTCATTTACTGTAAAGTGAAAAGAGAGAACAGAGGAAGAAGGTCGTAGGATTTTATCTGAAGATTTGACCAGAAGAGAAAAATGAGTTTTTTTGTATAATGATTTAAAATTATCTTTAATTACTTGATTAAGGAACACATGGCTTCTCTCAAGAACTCAATGACACGCACTAGGACAACTAAGCGGACTCATAAACTTCAACCAATGCATGTACAACAAAATTTCACTCATTTACTTATTTTTTTTCTTTTAGCTACAATTTAATTACATCTATAAACGTAGTAAAATTTTAAAATGCTTATAAGTGTAACCAATACATTACTTAAGATTTATAAAAATACTTAATACTTCAAATTTTTTTTTAAAATAAAATAGTTAATATTTCAAACATACTTCTTCAGACAAATTTATCAAATATAAATTATAGAAATTAGATTTATATATACAACAAATCTTTATGGAAAAATATATATAATTTTACAAAACTAAAGTAATATTATCACTTATTAATATTGAAATATTTATTAAATAAACTTAGATATGACCTTAAATAATTTATTTATATCAAAATAAATCAAAACAAAATATTTGTACAAATTATATATAATATTTTAAAACAATATTTGTATTTAAATTTTATTAAATTCATTAGATATTTAGAAAATAGAAATTTTTATTATATGTTAATCATTAAAAATTCTAGTTCATTACAATCTCCCCCACTTAAGAACTTTTCGTCCTCGAAAAGGAGAGTTCATAAAATTATACATAAGTAAAATAAATCTTACCTATAATTTCAAAAAATTTGAAATCTCAAGATGATCTCTTTGACTTAGAATCCCGTTTTTCTATTTCACTGGAACATTACATATTCATATAGAGAACAATAATTTACTTCGGGACTCCCAAACAAATTTTGCTTTAAAAAATTCAAATATACTATAATGAAATCTATATGTTATTAGTTCGAGAAGTTCATCCTCATGAAAGGGAAATTGAGTATCACTCATCGCACGAAACCCAAATCTTTCACCACAACCCAGTTTTAGTCATGATTACTCGAACAAACCAAATCATTTCATATCCCGAAGTTGTAAATCATTTCATAGTCAAAATTTACAAATACTTATTGTTTTCTAAATATTTCAAAGTATCGGGATTCTAGTCGTCGAAATCTCTTTTATTTACAAGTCATTCATCACGTCCAAAATAATTGGAAAACTCATTCAATTTGAGAAAAATTTCCAACCTCAAACATACAAAATTATGTTTCACAATTTCAAAATCAAGGATCTTATTTAAATGTTTAAAATTTCTAAGATCTCCGGTAAATTTTCATATCTTCTATTGTTGGATTTCATCTCTTAGTTTCATATTCACATAATCAAATAAATCTTTTCTTTCCAAATTTGTTCGAAATCCAAAGTATATGATTTTCCTTCTACCTTCAAGTATTGAAGCTTATTTGGGAATTTTTTCTTTACTCAATCATTTGGAAAAAATCATTTCCATCATGCTTTCGCTACGCTACTCTGATTCAACATATTTAAACTAGTACTGTTTCAACATTTATACAAGCATTTGAGGTAAATTTCCATAATCAACTAATACTTATAAAACCAAACTCCTTACATAAGTTAGACCCATTATTTCAAACCTTTCAATAACCACTCGACGTTTATTTATTGAGATAAGATTAGAATAGATCACCATTTCTAATTTGAATTTAAGACTTGGCTTTGTTTGACAAATCAAATTGCATGTACTCAAGTCGAGTTATGGATAAAAGTTCAGTATCAGAATGAGGGTTCAAATCAAATCACTTGACTAAGTTCATAAGATAAATGATGCTTTTCAAAAGAAAATGGTCCGAAGATGGAACTAGCATAGGTCAAGATAGAGAAATCGAGTGCACCTAACGATAAGATGATGGACCATCCAATTAAGATAAACCTTTGTTTAATATTTTCTTCTGCATCTTAAGTAATTGCTTGTTCGGTAATTTTTTTTCCAACTGACTTACTTATATTGTCTCAATAGGGAAGAGTGGTTTTGTCCCCCCACTTAAAATTTTAGTTATATTTTAAATCAACTTTTACACAAATTCATACTTAAGTCAAAATTACCTTTAAATTTCTTAAGGGTTTACTTTGCTAAGATTATACCTCCAAGCAAATTGATTCAACTTGTAATTTATCGTTCCCCATTCCTGTTAGGTATAGGTTCAATTCTATTATTTGACACTCATCGAGGAGTATGATATCTTCTCTGATTACAACCTATTAAATTGCAAAATTCATATTCAAACGTTTGTTATACTTTGATCTATTATTCTTGTAAATCTGTGATATGGTAAATTATCCTCTTACGTGCATTTTCAAGAATTCATTACCCAATTCTTAAGTGAGATTATACTCTTAAAATATATCTTTCTAATTTCTCAAGTACTTGTTGTTTTAACCTATTCAAAGTTTTAAGTCTTTAAGTATTCTTAAGCTAATCTCAGTTTTTGCCTTCAAGACCTCTAGTTTGTTTTCCTAAATTAAATTTCTATATTAATTTACCAAACCACTTTATTAAGGTTTATTCATTAAAATACTTAGCTTGACGATTTTAGTTATTCCTTGACGTTTAAATTGGAATTATATAGTCATCACACTTTCGAAACTTGAGAACGAATATCAAGGATGTCGCACTCATCCCAGAATTTATTCCAAATGAATAGAGTGTGATTCTATATTTATCTAGTATATATCGGACTTCGTATATACGTTGATCGGACGTATATTCAAAATCCTTACATACTCGATAGTCCAATCGTGACGTCGAAAACAATACTCAAAACCCTTATCTTCAATTTTATTTCAAAATAATTATCATTTTCAAAATAATTTACTTAGTTTCAAAATAATTTCTATGGATTTCAAAATACGCTCTCTCAAAGAGATATTCCAAAATCTCATTCTAGGGTGTTTCTAACCCTATCTCTAACGAGATATTATAACTCTGATGAGTCCTATCTTTTGTTCAAAATATATCGTACCCAAAGCTTTGTATAACCTTGCACTGACACCAACTGTAACGACCCGCCTTTTTGCTCGATTCTCGCCGGCAGTTAAACCAACTTAAATCGTTCATAAAGATGAATTATTATGGGTACATACATACATTGAAAAAATAACAGAACTTTTCATTGCATAATACAATATTACATCAGAGTTACATAGAATATCAGAGTTACAACTTATACAGCGGAAGAAAACTAAATATACTCTCAGTGGAAGAAACAGTATGCTATAGTGGAAGCTCCAAACTCTAGCGTGAACTCCAATCCAGAAAGCGCTTCGAACTTGCTCCAATGATCTACAACTGTAAAACTACACTACGAGCTGCCCATGTGAAAAATTAATGGGCACCCAGAGTTTAGGAAGGAACAATAAACTCCAGGTCAGTCATGGGACTGCTGTGAGAACATAAAACAGTTGTCTTTATGATTTATTTTAAAGTTAGGAAATTCACCGGATCCCGCCGCTAACGCGGAACAGTTTACTCCATGTGAATGCCCGTGCATATAAATACGCAATGACCTTTGAAAATGAAGCAATCATAAGCTCGTCCGACATCACACAACGCAATCACACACCGGATGGGCGGCGTTTATCTTACGATAACCAAATATGCTTTCATACGTAAAAATCCTCTTTCAATGCCATAATACACATACATAGTGTGGAAAACATTTCGCAAATAAATGTATTAATCCTAGACAGCATAATACCCCATAATATTATGTCGCTATATATATATACAATAAAAATTGTATGGCTTGTATTGGAGATTTGGGTTTCCAACTTGATGATTGCTGGCACGAAAGATCAATCGGAACACAAACGAAATGTAATCACGGGTTTTTCATCCAGACGCGGATACCAATACAAATCGTGAGGTAGATCAACGGTTTTCGACCGGACATGGCCCTCCGAACATACACTATTCCATAAGTCATAAGTGGTTTCTCACTGCTGCAGCGGTCATCATCAATCCATATATACATATACACAACCTAACCGCCAGTTTCTCATCATCCGGGGTGTGAGGTCTGTCGAAGTCACGTCATACACAAAACACGCTGTTAGCCTACTTTGTAAACTAGGCTATACAAATTCAAGGAGTCAGAAGATCAAGTAAATAGAAGACACTCTGTTACACATTGGTTCGGATCGGAGTTACAGAGGTAAGAATAGAAGCGTCACAAAGCTGAAAGATCAAACCGGATCGGATCGGGGGTAATCAAAGAAAAGCAAAGCGAGACAAAGTGAGGAAGGCAAGATTCAAGCCGGATAGGATAGGGTGATCCAATCCGAGCCCCATGTTGTTAGCCTATCCGATCCGAAGCCTATTTCGTTACCCTATCCGATCCGAACCCAGTTCACCTTGCTACTCCACACCATGATCTCCTGAATATTCGGGGCAGTTACACCCACTTTCTACCCACGATGGCCACTCACCTGATGTGCTGGCAACACCAGAACTCATCCGATCCCGAAAGTCATGGAATGGAGGACATGTGCACCCGATCCGAACCGAATTTTGGAGAAGTTTCCACCTATAAATAGACCCCCAAGGGTCATTTGAAAGGATCTTTTGGCACTCTTAGAGTTCAAACATCAAAGAGAACCGAATTCCAGCACTCCAAACAATCCAAAATCATCATTCAAAGTGTATGTCGAGATAGTTGAGTTAATGTATATGACAAGTGAGTGAAATTGAGTGAATATCCCATTGTATTTTCATCTACATCATCAAGCAAAGAGAATATAAAGTGGACGTAGGCTTTTCAACGCCGAACAACTATAAATCCTGTGTCTCTTTTTTATTTTCGATCTAATTTTATTTTAACTTTAGTCAATTTGGGTGTTAGAACTAGTTTTTGGTCTAACATTTTGGTGCTTTCACTGAGAAACATTTGAATTCTCTGTTTTTCTGGATTATCGTTCTACTTTTTGGACCGTTGGGTTCAAAGAAGTTAATCCCCAATTTTTGACGCTTTTGAATACTTGTTGGTTGATTGTTGAAGAACTATGGCCAAAGGAAAAGGCAAGGAAGTTCAAACCACTCGAGGGAACGAAGTTGGTGAAGATCAGCAAAACCCGGTCGTGACAAGGTCTCGTGGGCAGAGTACAGGAGCGGATCGGACAGGTTCAGGAAATCCGAACCGACCACATGGAGAGAGCTCCAGTCCGAACCGAGTAGGAGACATTGAAGAAGTGCACTCCCCCATCCCGAACCGATCCGACTAGGTTACTCTACTCCGATCCGACCCGAACCGGCCAAGAAGGCTTTGATTACCTCATCCCTTTTTTTTCTGAACCGATCCGATTATGTGAGCTTCTCTCCTTTCCCAACGTTATGACTTTTTCTTCCCCTGATCCGATCCTGGCTTTCCACCTTCCCTTCTTCTTCTCCATTTTCTATCTTGTACAACCAGCACCGAATCCATTCACCATCAAAAAATCTAGTTAAGACTTAGCACCCATATGCTACAGAGTCCAATGATAAAACGAAACCCCATCTCCCGACGCCTTGAGGTGGCGACAGAATCACCAGCGACGATGGCGACGAGAGGGGGAACCATGGCGTCGAGGCCGAGCAGAGGTCATGACCAAATAACTTGATTTGACCGCGAATTTCAATTAAAATCAATTATTACAAGGATGTTTGCAATGTTAAACCTACTTACGAGCTTATTTGAAGATTAACAAGAAGGATCTGGGGGTTTCAAGAGCTAGAGTTCGATGTAGAGTTTGATAAGCGTTGGCGATAAAGGAAACGAGAAAAAGAAAGAGAAGGATTGTTGGGTTTATATATAAAGTTAAAGTGGCTCCTCATATTCTGGGCCCAAAATTTCGTCCGGACCAGAGTCAAAGCTACTGTGAACATATCAGGCCCATCGGCTCAGTGGTGATGGATTAAAGGAAAAGCCATTCGGATCAACGAGGCTTTCCTCTGTGGCCTCGACCCGTTCGGATCAAAAATTAAACCCATGAAAGTATTCTAGCTTGTTAATTCTATATCAGGCAAGACAAGGTAAAATCTGTTCGGGTCGGATTCCGAACCGAATAAATTTTTACATGCTGGCTTAAAACACAAGTCAAATTTAAAAGAAGATAAAGAAAAATGATTACCTGGAAGGATCGCTAGACATCAAGAAGAATTCTCAAACTTACTAAAGAATGAAGAAAATAATCCACACGCTGCGTAATGTATATATAGACATCGGGAGTTGCGACTTCCTGGAGCAGCATATCCCTATACAATCAATAGAAATGACTTCTCAACGATTAAAATTCAAAGACTAGCGAACAGACGACATCAAATCATGCTCTGTTTTCAACAGGAGCATCCTTTGAGGGGGCAAAATGTTAGCCTACTTTGTAAACTAGGCTATACAAAGTCAAGAAGTCAGAAGATCAAGTAAACAGAAGACACTCTGTTACACATTGGTTCAGATCGGAGTTACAGAGGTAAGAACAGAAGCGTCACAAAGCTGAAAGATCAAACCGGATTGGATCGGGGGTAATCAAAGAAAAGCAAGGCGAGACAAAGTGAGGAAGGAAAGATTCAAGCCGGATCGGATAGGATGGGATGATCCGATCCGAACCCCATGTTGTTAGCCTGTCTGTTCCGAAGCCTATTTTGTTACCCTATCCAATCTGAACCCAGTTCACCCTGCTACTCCACACCATGATCTCCTGAATATTCGGGGCAGTTACACCCACTTTCTACCCACGATGGCCACTCACCTGATGTGCTGGCAACATTAGAACTCATCCGATCCCGAAAGTCATGGAATGGAGGACACGTGCACCCGATCTGAACCGAATTTTGGAGAAGTTTCCACCTATAAATAGACCTCCAAGGTTCATTTGAAAGGATCTTTTGGCACTCTTAGAGTTCAAACATCAAAGAGAACCGAATTCCAGCACTCCAAACAATCCAAAATCATCATTCAAAGTGTATGTCGAGATAGTTGAGTGAATGTATATGAAAAGTGAGTGAAATTGAGAGAATATCCCATTGTATTTTCATCTACATCATCAAGCAAAGAGATTATAAAGTGGACGTAGGCTTTTCAACGCTGAACCACTATAAATCCTGTGTCTCTTTTTTTACTTTCGATCTCATTTTATTTTAACTTTAGTCAATTTGGGTGTTAGAACCACTTTTTGGTCTAACACATGCCTAGAAAAGCAATGTCCTGATCATACAAGCTCATTTCATCTCTTCAGTATCTCACATTATCCATTCACAACATGACCACTGATTTCCATCCATACATAACCACTTCGAGCTCATACGTCACAAACCAGATACATATCAACGGAAATCAGTGTTATGCCATAAATTACAATGTCAGACATACCATCCATACAAGTCCGTCCTGGGTCTGAACGGAACAAAATTTGAAAATTCTCCAAATACGTTTGGACTTTCTGCCACTCCGATGATAGGGGCATCTCTCTACTGTAGCTATCAGTAATAAAACCAATCAGCAGGCAGTCCGCTCGACTTAAAGAACCACAGTCTTCGTTCATCGAATCCCAAATCTTGAATTTGCCTCATGCATCGTATTATTACATGGAATGGTTTCCGGACTTAAATCCGATCCCGGTCTTTCTAAGTAATAAGCGTATTCTTGAACCGATAGTCATGGGTCATACGGACTTTTCAATCCAATCTCCTTCCAATCATTTTAATTTGTTCAAAATGTCGAAGTTGGATTTGTCATGAATTCTTTCATCATTTTAACTTCTCTTTGGAATCAAAATATTCGATTTAAGAACCTTTATTCCAAATAAAACCCTTCGATTCTTTATACTCAAAACAAAATTCTTCGATTCCTCAAGTCTTTAAGTTTATCGAATCTTTGTTTGGATTGGAATTTCATTAACGATGATTCAAACAATTTATATTCATACATAAGTTCGATAGTGTTAATTCGACTTATATTCGATATAAATTCCCAACTCAACAAGCACTATCAGAACCTTGGTGTAAATATTTTTCTAGTTCTTCTGATGGTATTTTTTTTAACCTTCGAATTACATATCGAGTATCCGTCACAACTCCATCCAACTTATTCCCTTTTAAATTCTCACTTTTAGAATTATTAAATAATTCAAGGTTCAATCACTTAAATCCTTCAGAACCATTTTACATCTTTTTAACCCTTTAAAATAATGGTTTACGATTAAAATTTCAAAATCCATTTATCTTTGGGATTTAGACAATAACGTTTGAATGTTAAAAGCGCTGCAATAGCCATTTGATTCAAATCGATTCCAAAAAAATTCAAAATTCCAATAATTCAGTTCTAATTACTTTAAATTAATAAAGTAAGATTTTTCATGAATTTCTAAAATTCTAAAACTTGTTTATTTGAGATTTCGTCATGGTCGCCGAACCGCGCGTACAACGACCTTTTCCAAATTCGTTTTGAACATAACTTGAAAATCGTACGCTGAAATTCGAAAATTTCTTTTCTATTCAAAAATTGCTAATATTTAAAAATCAATGTTTCTAGCTTCAAGTCAAACTGATTTCAAACAGGGATGTTATAACCTTTTGAAATTTAAATTGCTATTTAAGAACTGTCGCACCGCAGCGCGTTATAAATCAACTTAAACATAAATCTCTCGAATCCTTTCCAAATTAAATTTAAATTTTTCAAAGAAACTTAATTTCAAAACCGTTTACTCAATTAAATCCAAAAATCATTTCAAAATTCCAAATTTTATTTAAATTGAAATAAGTGGTAAGCTATATGAATTCAAAACCCTTTTAAATTTAAATTTAAACTTCATGAAATGGTCATTTATGCGACATTCATTAAATTGAAATTCCAATTTTGTTTCTAAGTTTGAACAAATTCAAATTTAAGTTTCAAATTATATTTAAATTAACTGTCCCGTCCGTCGGACCAGTTAGGGATAGCCAGGGAGAGCAGGAGACTGGGATTCCAAACCCAAGCCTAGACACCATCCTTTCTGTCATCCTAGAACGGTATGGTATATAATATTATAAAACGTTATATTTAAACTTCCAAATCTCTTTCAAATTAAAATTTGACTTAAAAGAAAAGTATTTTAATATTCGAAAACATAGATTTTCATTTATATGGGAGGGGAATTGGATCGATTATCTGTATGATTCCACACCATAGTGTTGTATGTGCATCATGCAAACAAAATAAATCAACCATATAAGTCAGATGATCATACGTTATAATCATCATCAATAAACAAACAATTCAACTGTGCACAAGCGTTACTGTCAATAACGCTTTTTAGTGTTCAATGTGTCATCTACTTACATGCACATCCATTTACACAAGAACATCCATATCCAACCAATCAACTAATTATAATTAACCTCCTCTAATTATAACTATTCAATAATTACCGATTTAAAAAATAATTAAATTAGATTAAATGTTCTCACCGAAATAGCTCCAAAACCTTCACTACGAAGATGAACAAACCAACGAAAACAGACACCGTTACAGTTATCTCTTCCGATCCACTTACATTAGCAGTAGGTGATTTTCTGCTAATTATATATATTAAAATTGAATTAACAACTATTGTTGTATATATATATATATATCGTCATATATATGTACGGAATTTCATCTTATTTTCCATAAAAAAATTCTTAGCTAAAATTCCAAACCTATATATAATTAGATTATTTTTTTTCGATACGATTCTAATGCATCTAACGGTGTCCGAGTTAAAACGAGTGAGATATAAGCCGATAAAGTTTAACTTAAACTTAAGATAAGTAAAAGAATTTATACCTAAAGAAAAGGCCCAAGCCCAACAAGACCGCACCTACCATTTAAGCCGGCACCAATTCTCCCTCTTCTCTTCTTCTTCTCCCTCACGCTCCTCTCCTAATTAACGCCTGAACCCATTTTGCACGCCCACGGGTGCACATGCACGCACAAAATACAACACCGAACCCAACTCTGAGACTATCAACAAATTTATCTTCTCCTCCTCTACACTTTGCACCACCAAGACAAAGCTCCGATCGCCCGAATCAAAATCCGAGCTCGCTACAGGAAAAGAAAAGCGCATGCCAATGTTAAAAATCCCGATACTTTTCCCTTTAAAATCCACTAAATTACTCCAAATCGAAGGTCTCTCCATCCTCATCACAACTCCATACTTGGATTTGCATATCGTTGCTCGCTCCTCCGATTAAACCCAAACCTAATTTTCCACTTTCAAAATCATCGACACGGAATCGCATGAAATTTACATCAAAAATACTCCTCGCTTCGCTGATCTCAACGGTGCTGACGACGCTGATTAATTCTCTTTGGATTGGGAGAAAAGATTTTTAGAACTCTCCTTTGCAAATTGACATTTTTCTGAAAAAAAAGATTTCTCTTTCGATGGTTGATGAAATCGGGATCCGTTAATTTCTAAAAATCTGAATTGAGGATTCGTACAACTCTTATGTTTATCATTTTAGCTAAAGATGAATAGATTGGATGATATGGATTTTTGAAAGAAGAAGAGGAGATGGGTTTTCATTTACTGCAAAGTGAAAAGAGAGAACAGAGGAAGAAGGTCGTAGGATTTTATTTGAAGCTTTGACCAGAAGAGAAAAATGAGTTTTTTTGTATAATGATTTAAAATTATCTTTAATTATTTGATTAAGGGACACATGCCTTCTCTCAAGAACTCAATGACATGCACTAGGACAACTAAGAGGACACATAAACTTCAACCAATGCATGTACAACCAAATTTCAACCATTTATTTATTTATATTTTTATTCTTTTAGCTACACATTAATTACATTTATAAATGCAGTAAAATTTCAAAATGCTTATAAGTGTAACCAATATATTACTTAAGATTTATAAAAATACTTAATACTTCAATTTTTTTTAAATAAAATAGTTAATATTTCAAACATACTTCTTCATACAAAGTTGTCAAATATAAATTGTAGAAATTAGATTTAGATATACAAAAAATCTTTATGGAAAAATATATATAATTTTACAAAACTAAAGTAATATTATCACTTATTAATATTGAAATATTTATTAAATAAACTTAGATATGACCTTAAAATAAGTTATTTACATCAAAATAAATCAAAACAAAATATTTTACAAACTCATATATAATATTTTAAAACAATATTTGTATTTAAAATTTATTAAATTCATTAGATATTCAGAAAATAGAAATTTTTATTATATGTTAATCATTAAAAATTCTGGTTCATTACAAGATCTGTAGTATCTGTAAAAAAAAAAATCTGTAGATTTGTCTTTCCTAATTTGATTTTGATTCAAGTTTTTTTCCTTATCAACTTGCATTTAGAGATCTGTAGGATGACTATCATTATAATATTCCTAATTTAATTCAGGGTTGCTGCTTCATTTGTAACCTTCATTTGCCAATAAATATAACTGACAGTACACCAAGAATTATTTCAGCCTAATTTGTATATAATAATGAAGTTTAAAGGTGGTAACTATTTTACCTTATATTCTTAATAGATGTCTTTACGTTAATCATGCTTTATTATTATTTATTGCCAGTATTTATTGGTTTTTTCCAAAGAAGGTAGTGTTGGTTGAACATTTAGACTTAATTATTTATTATTTGGTCGCTTTGCACACTTTTACTTCACCAGTATAAGGGTATTCTATTATAGACATATAACTCTTTGTAATTAATCTCTTAATCTTTTCTTATTTGTAAATAGTTGTATAGTTAAGATAATATCTTAGGTTGTGTGTTTGAACTATTTATTAGAATTGTGAAGAATATATTATGCTATCTAACTATGTTTGTATTTCACTTTTTTTTTATGTAGGTCGATGTATTTTTTGCTTTGACCTAATTATCAAGGATAAGCATATTATGCATTTGATTGTGGCTTAGAAGAAGTTACATTAACAAATATTACAAATACAGCCATACAGGTGAATACAAATTAGAAGATACTATAGTTTTCTTTTTCAATTTTAGTTACTTCTGTTATCTGCTTAATACCTTATTAAGGCATGGTTGTAGGAATGCTTGATCAGTACTTAGACATGTTATATTGTTTATGTATCAGTTTTCCATTATTACAAGATTAATAGTTAATCAATTAACTTTTTCAAGTAAAATAATTTTTAATAACAACCTTATATATATACGTACTCAAATAATTTTTAATAACAACCTTATATATATATCGTACACAAATAAATTGCGTTTGTTCATTTTATCGTTCATAGTTTGTTGCACAATAGTTGCATTAATTAAAAACACAAATGCATTATTTTTTCAATGTAATTTTATCGTTCATAGTTTGTTGCACAAAAGTTGCATTAATTAAAAACACAAATGCATTATTTTTTCAATGTATTTGGTAAGTATCCTTCTTTACTTTTTTAATATAGTTGGGAAGTGCCGATCAAGATGATTTGGTTGCAAAGGATAATTCATTAACTAATTTTGTGAACTTGATTACCAGCCAACTTTGTAATAGGTTTCCAATGACAAATCCACAATAAACAATCTCAAAATTATATAAGAAAATTTACAGTTGGACGAAGAAGAATACCCTAGAAATGACCAAATTCATTATCTTCAACATTGGATTAACAAGTAGATTCATTGACCAAGGTTGTGATAAAGCTTTTAATGGTATGTAGAATGATAATTTTTACTTTTATGGCCTTCTCCATTTGAAATTTTAAAAGGCTAAGCATTTATATTTCCTGCTTCTTTATGTAATGCATATCAGTTCTACGAGAACTTATATTTGTTTACCTTTTTATTAGGTGACATAGAATATCATTTTCCAGATGATGTTATCCCCTGAAAGTCCTTTTTTGTGCATTATTTCTAGCTCAGTAGAAAATTAGTTAAGATGGAAAGAAATATAATCACATTTTAAGATGGAAAGAAAAATATCTTATTGATAATGTCATAGAACTTACATTAAGGATTGCACTATATTTTTGTAATTAAAATTACTCTGTTAGTTCTAATAATTAGCTTAATAAATCAGATATGATTCACAATGCAATTTTCATTAACCTGTCAATGTACGGGCTGATATTTCATTATATTGAGATGACCCATGGCCTGCTATAATATATTCAAAATGTTTGAATCGATTTTCCCTTTTTTGAACTGTTTATGTATTGACATTAAATTTATACATCATCTATAGTGGATTTACTTTACCACTAACATAGTGGGGAGACTTATTGTCTGAATTTTGAGGAATTCAAATGCTAGTCTTGACTAGCCTTCACTTACTCATGTGATCAGGTGAATTCTTTTATTTTAATAACATGATTGTTGGTCCTAGAAATTTGTCTCATTTAAGTCACAAGTATGAGCAAGACGGGAGAAGAGGATAATGATTAAAATGGCTCGACTTACTCTTTCTTGAAACATTGATATGTATGGTGCATTTTTATTTTAGTTGGGTTATATTCTCTCTTAACATGAATTTTGGTATTATTTTAATATATTGAACATACTCATGTATTTCCACTTTTGATTCATAGCCAAACCCCGACTAAAATGAAACTAAAAGAGAGGTTCATGCCGACTGCCAGAGCTTATCATTCTCATGGTCTCTGAAATAAAGGAAATGAATTACAAGCAGCAACAGAAAGATGGCTTTGTTTCTCCAATGGAAATCATGTATGTGTTGACCGATATTAGAGAGATGCTTACTGATGAAGAGATCCAACAGATCATAAGATAGATCATTGTTACTGGTGATGAAAAAATCAATTATGAATATAATATTAAAGTTGCCATGGCCTATGCGGTGTGCTTTATGATCCAGTAAAGGAACATAGGGATTATGTAGAGTTTTCCTTCTTCATATTTTTGGTTTTGTTATTATGAATGTTGTTATATCTTTCATGACTTCATTTCATGACTTTGTATATAATTTGTAGGGTCCTACGTATTGTGTTTTAGGATTAAAATAAGAAAAATGCTGCATTTCTCTACATTAGTATGCTTTATTATATTATATTCAATGTGCAATGCATGAGATATAATAGTGTTAACGTAATAGTATACCGCTTTCCCAGTCAACGTGTAATTCAGACAACCAACCGCAATTTACTGTGAAGGTGAAATGGCAACCGTTTTCCTGTGTATGCGCACAAGCGCGTGCCTTTGTCCTGGTATATATAGTGTAGGTTGTTTTGCACATGGGTGCCATTAGAAAGTTTTCTCCATTCGCGATTAGTTGTACTTCCACTTAGTTGAGATGTTTAGCGAGCGGGAAATACTTTTCATTATTTCGTCTCTAGAGTTGGGAATCAAGCAGAATTGAGGACTACCGGCCTCGATTTACATATTATGTTTCCAGGAATAGTAAGAACTAATATTTGGGATGCTTTAATACATCTAGTTAGTTATGGTGCTTACGTGCAATTAGTCGACTATGTCACGTTGTGTGGGTACTTACGTGTCCATGTGGCATACCACTCCTTAGAACCAAATCGACTATTGTGGCATGGAAAATGTTTGGGTTTGATGGCCTGGAGTTGTATGTTGAATGATTAGGAGTTTACTTCTAAGAGAGTCCAAGGTTGAGCATGGATTAATCAGTTTGAGTTCCTGAAATCAGTTTTCTCGGGACTAGTCCACTTCGAAGAGGTTTGTTAGTAAGGAGTTGACCGATTTAGGCTGTATATTTCTACTATAATGTATGATCGAATTCGGTGTGCTATTGAAGTATGGTTATTCTCTCCATTGTCACTTCAAAGTTTGGAGTTGGGTTAAGTGATTAACTCTGAAGGCTGATTGATATCATTTTGTAAGAATGATGATTTTGAGGAGTTGATTGAGGAAGCTCGCGACGTTCGAGCTTGGTACCAATATAGGAATTTGTCCTAATTTTTCGGGACTGATCGTGGAGAAATATGCTGATTATTGTTTCCATTTCATCGGGTGCTTCCTCGATCAAAGAGAAGTCAACGATATCACCACTCTATATATGTTTCCACCAACAACATTTCCATACATGTTTTATTTGATACCGAGATTTCATCGTTTTATCTGATCTTTCGGTTCGATGTATGGAACGGTGTTGGGACTGTTGATAATTAGTTTGCTTTTCTTGATTGTTACTTACTGTGTTAAGGTCTCAGTTAGATAATACATATATGTTATATCCCATGTTTGGTCACCAACAATTAATGCTATGGGTGACTATAACATCCACAATGATTTATTCTGGGCCTCAAGGTGGGGAAGTATTATGGCATAGCTAGTTCACACATGGTAGTATACATAGTTAGTCAAAACTGAATCTCATTGAATTATGTTTTCATGTTGGACCTAATATTTAAGTCCACTCGTTCACATTTTAGGAGAATACCGAAAGGTAGTGGTAGTCAGAGGTTGTTGGTGATAATAGTGGGCTAGGGCATTATCTTCAGTAGTGAGTCCTCTTCGATTTTGTGATAGTGCGATGAGACTTACATCTTCAGTAAGCGAGTCGCTTATGATTGGGTAATAGTGGGATGAGAAAGTTCTCTAGTAGCAATTCATCACTTGAGCTTATAGCTTGAGAGTATCTAGAAACATTTGATGAGGTAATCAAATTGCCACCATATTTGAGTCGAGTTCCATATCAACCTGGTTATGGATGTTCTTTTAGTTGGGAAACCCGAGGGGATTTTGTTGATTGTTGGTAGTTGGTTGGTTTATGCTGATTATGGTGTTTTACACACTACCTTGATCTTGAGCAATTGGTTGTGTCGTTCGGGCTAACCGACAAATCAACGTATTTTGTTGATTGCGTTGTATGTGTTAAGAAAAAACTATCTGCTGTAGTTTCATTTTTGTTGAGAGATATGAAGCGCTTAGGTCACAATGTCCCAAGTAGGATGTTGATATAAGTCTAGCAAGAGTTTCAGTGGGTTGGAAGTTGGATTTGACTCATGAGTGTATCGATCTCTCGTTTTAAGGAGAAGTGAGAAGCCTATAATACTCACATGGTTATGTGGATGGTTTAATTGCAGTTTATTTCCAAATGGAAGGTTTTTGTGTTTTAGTCGACCGCATGAGGAGTATTCGACTCACGATTCGAGGTTGATGGTGATACAGTTTGCTTTTGAGTATAGAGGCACTTGTTGTTAGAAAAAGGGTTAGAGTCATTTAGTGATGTCACATCACCAATGTTTCTCTTTCCAGAGAGGTATCTCAATCTTCGTCAACATTGATATTTGGAATCCCTTGCCTCCTATGACTTTATGTTTCCTATATGTACATATGGGCAGGGCCAGTTGCTTGGGTGTGTTGAGTTGGAGATGTACCAGTTCGGAAGTGACATCTCACTTTTGAGTATTGCTTGTGCTTGTTAATAGTCATGACCGTATAACTCAACGTGAATTTGAGAGGACCCAACCGAGGTGGTCGGTTCCAAATGAAAGAGATGTTGTTTTTTCTCGACATCATGATATGTAGTTGGTTGGGCATTCATTTTATAATGAGTGTGATGTAAGCCAATTATAGCTAAATGAAGAGAATCGAGTAGTTCTTTATGACTTTTTGAGATTCCCAAATGAGTGTGGGAATAATTGTTGATGGTTTACATTGATAGGTTGCCATACAAATTGGGACTAGTATGACATTGGTCGAGTCATACCAAATTTGTTGACGAGAGATGCTTGATTAATATTCTTTATTTCTAGGTTGACAACCAAGAGGTCAAGTCATATATGAATTTAATTCAATATTTGATACATCTTGTTAGTTATATTAGTATCCTGCATGCTAGGTAGTCATGGATGTTACCTTGATGATTGCTACTATTTTTTCATTCATGTTTGAATTTTGATGTTTGACATGACTATTTATGCTTATATAGATGTTAGGCATGCGAGATAACTGTATTGATGTATAGTCCTTCATTGGTGATAAATTCCATCCATGACTTGACATGCTTATGTTAGACAAATTCAATTTATTTAACATGTTTAGTTCCCTTATTGTCATTTCTACTATCGTGTCAAATTCTCTTTGTGAACCACATGCCCACGTACACAAAAGCAAGGTTTGATTTGTTCAGATGCTAATTCACTTTTATTTGCATCTAAATGCTAAGCTCGCTTAAAAAGAGGTATGTAGTAGATGCAGAGTTGTGGTTTTTTTTTCATTTGATGCATTTTGGTGATTTTATGTCCCATGCATTACTAGCCAATTTTGGGCTTTTGTTTTCTTTTGATGGGATGGGCTTTATATGGCGAGTTGTGGTTTGTTCGAAAGAGCAGCATAAAGTAGATTCTGCTGAAATTTTACGTGAATTTTACTCAAATTGTAGATAATTCAATATGCAATGCTAAGTTGAATCGCCTTTCAGTTTATAAGTTGTCACTATTGCTTTTCATCATCTTTTTATTTGGAAAATAAGTGTATGACTTGTGTTTGGCATAACTACATTGATCCAGAATCTGATTTTGTTTGTATTAGGAATGACAATATTGGCTCCATGCCAAATTCCAAGTCTATTTCCTTCACAATAATCACTTCAATGGTTGTTGTTGAGAGTGTTAAGTTATGATTTCTTTTGTACCGTCTGTTGTTTGAGAGTGTTGGGTTGTGTTGTTTCGTCCTTAAGGATTTAGGGAGCGAAATCCTTTGAGGGAAAAAACACAATGTCACATATTTTAATGATTAGATATTTCAATATTGATAGTTAAGTATTCGATATGGTTCCAAAATGGGATTTTTCACAAACAATCGAAATGGGTAGTTCCATTGAGTCTAGATTTTTTGTTATGTGAAGAATAAGTATATGAACTGCTATATTTTGAGATTGGATAAATTGGTGATCAAATCGATCTTGAAATACATGTAAATAGTCGTTCCAAGAGCACAATGTTAGATTTCGATGAAACTTATATTTTTGGAATTGTAGTAGCCAGTTGTTTTAGGCCGTCAAGTTTTGTAGCTAACGTATGTACCATTTGATTATGTATAAATTAAACACATGTCGATTTCCGTAATGAATCATAATGTAGATTTCCAATTTTAATGGCTAACTTTTATATACTATTGAATTTGGTCCCGAAACAAGTTCTGTTATTCTCAGAAGGACTTTTTATATACATGATCAAAGGTGGCGTGCTTTGATTGGAAAACAGATTTTTGGCTTGTTTGAAAATAAATTAATAAAATATTATAATTCAAAACCGCTTACTACAATGTTTGGGCATAAACCCATTCACCCCAAAGTCAATTCCCTGTTCCATTATGGTGAACAAACCCATGTGTAATAACCCGGAAAATCTGAGCCAGTTAAAAATTTTTATTTTGGCAATTTTAGCGAATTTAGAATATTTAAAATAGATTATTTACAATAAAATTGACGAGGAAATTTATTTCGAATATAATTCGACGTATATATTATATACGCCGTCGTTAGAATATAAATAATTATATATAATTATAAATAGAATTGAAAATGGCGCGGTAGTTCGATAATTCGATTTCAATCTTCAATTGAATGTACCGGGTGCAAAACAATCCGGATTTTAGTGAAACCAAAAACATTAGGATCAAATGGATGATATCTTTCCAACGAATCCGAAAAATCAAAATTTCATAGCGGGAATCAAAAGATATGTCCAGTTGAAAATTCTGAATAGTCGCTATGGAATTCAGGCCCTTAAAAATGAAAATTTTGCAAATGACCTCGAATTTCGACGAAACCAGTTTTGTTGGGTCCGTGATGTCAAATTATTGCTAGGTTTAAAATTTCATAATTTTTCGACTCAATATGTGAGCGTGGCAAAGGAAAACGCGTTTGACCAGTTCCAGTCGATTTTAATCGATTGGAAAATTGCCATTTTTCCAACGGTCTCAGAATTCGACGAAACTAGTTTTGTTAGGACCGTATCGTCAATACGAAGCTAGAAAATATTTTTTTGGAATTTTTCGAGTTAGTTTGTGACCCCGGTAATTTGAAATGTACGTTTAAAATTCAATATAGTGATTTAAATGTAAATTTAACGGAAACTGATAGAAACAGTCGAATCAGCCTACGTGGCATATCCCATTGTGTTCAGAATGGGGTTGATTAGCTAGGGGCGACAGTCGTTGGGTTCGAATTGGGTTTCGAATGGAAAGTCAATTGTGTGGAGAATTAAATTAATTAAATAATTAATTATATTATATAACTTCCTTTTCCCCCTTTCTCCCCATAACCCGTCAACAACAGAAAAAGAAAAAAAATGGGGTCAAACTCGCGTACGATGTCGGAGCCCTAGCCCTAGCCGCCGGAGGCGCTCCCCACCTCGCGCCACCGTCAACCTACTCCGCCTGCCCTTCCTCTGCTCCTCCCGCTCCTCTCTCTCTTCTTCTAACGTGTGAGCCTCGAACCCCCCCCCCCCCCCTTCCCGAAATCAACCAATGTCGCCAACGCCCAGGGGCCACCTTCGATGCGCCGCCCCTCCATTCCGCCTCACCAACTGACCTCGCCGCAACTCCACCTCCCATTCAGCCATTTCCGACGACGTCGATAACCCCCCCCCCCCCCCCCCCCCGCGAACCCAAAACCGAATAGGAAAAGATACGTTTTGTTTTTATGAGTTAATTCAGTTATATAAATTAGTTTTATGAATACAATACGAAGATAAAGAAATGATTTTTATAGCAAGAAAGGATTGACCTTTAGAACATGAAAAGTTGGGATTTTCAACGATGAGAAGGTTGGATTTCAATAGAAAAGACGTGATTTTTAAAATAGAAAAGACATGATTTTTAAAATAGAAAAGACATGATTTTTAAAATAGAAAAGACGTGATTTTTAAAATAGAAAAGATTAGATTTTTAAAGGAAGAAAGACAATATTTTTAAATGGAGAAAGGTGAGATTTTTACATATGTAGTGGGTTAAAAATATGACTTTTACATAGTAGGAACAATAAAAATGTAATCTTTATGAGATAGAGAATATAAAAATATTATCTTTGTATATGTAGCGAAATAAAATTCTGATTTTTATTTTATATACGTTGAAATAAAGTGGTGATTTTTATAATGATGAAATCAATATTTTTATAGAGGCGAAGACTATATTTTTATAAAGGCGAAGACTATATTTTTATAAAGGCGAAATCTTTATTTTTATAAAGGCGAAATTATTTTATATACGTTGAAATAAAGTGGTGATTTTTATAATGATGAAATCAATATTTTTATAAAGGCGAAGACTATATTTTTATAAAGGCGAAATCTTTATTTTTATAAAGGCGAAACCTATATTTTTGAAATGGAATTTTTATCCATATAGCGAAGTAAAAATTCAATTTTTATATATTGAATAGCGAAGTAAAAATTCGATTTTTATATATTGAACAACAAAGTAAAAATTCGATTTTTATATATTGAACAACAAAGTAAAAATTCGATTTTTATATATTGAAAAACAAAGTAAAAATTCGATTTTTATATATTGAACAACAAAGTAAAAATTCCATTTTTATATATTGAACAGCGAAGTAAAAATTCGATTTTTATATATTGAACAACAAAGTAAAAATTCGATTTTTATATATTGAACAACAAAGTAAAATTTCGATTTTTATATATTGAACAACAAAGTAAAAATTCGATTTTTATATATTGAACAACAAAGTAAAAATTCGATTTTTATATATTGAACAACAAAGTAAAAATTCAATTTTTATATATTGAACAACAAAGTAAAAATTCGATTTTTATATATTGAACAACAAAGTAAAAATTCGATTTTTATATATTGAACAAAAAAGTAAAAATTCGATTTTTATATATTGAACAACAAAGTAAAAATTCGATTTTTATATATTGAACAACGAAGTAAAAATTCGATTTTTATGTATGTAGTGGCTAGGGGCAACGAAAGTGAAGAAAGGCGAGCACGGTGGAGATGTTCTACATAGGAAGTGCCGTGGAGTTAGGATAGCAATTGGTGAGAACTTCTCACTCTTCAATTTCTTTTTTCTAGTTATATATATATATACTAGGATGCAGACGGTGTTTAGTAGCACCCGACACCCGTCATCCACAGACCATGGATGACTTGTTTGTTAAATTGTTTGGTTGAGTAGTTAGTTAGAATATTTGATTGAATGGAATTGTTTGGTGAAATGAAATTGATTTGATTGATGTGTGAATGGCGTGGGCCTTCACTAGACCGGGGATAAGGCTAGGCCTCGTCCCGTTTCTAGTATCGTGCCGTTATGCCGCCGAAATTTTCTAAAATAAGTTAGAAAATAAAAATATCATTTTATTTAAAGAATGAACTGAATAGAAATTCATATGTTAAAATAAAATGTTTTATCGTTAAAAATATATAATTTTTAACGTGAATATGAATATAGTGAATGTGAATAAATAAATATTCATTTACAAACCGGATGGTTTGTTTATGTACACCTATTTAAAGGACATTGATTGGGACGATAAATTTTACACATCGCCCAACTGCACAAATAAAAATCTGTGTTTGATTGCTTGAAACCCCACACGGGTATTGGGATGATATTTGACGTACACTAATCCCGATTGTTAAGTTGTATGTTGATCGATGGATTGACAGGCTGTTATAAGCGTTGAATATTTATCTTTGATGCTTATACAGTGTAGAATGCACCTTGGATGATGGTTGATTATTCATCGTTGTTGATATATACATGTGTTGTAGAAAATCCATATAATTAACATTATATGGTAATTGATTGGGCCTCATTCCAGTTTTGAAATAGAAATATTTGAAACAGAAATATTTGAAATAGAAATATTCGAAATGGAATATTTGAAAATATCAATATATGAAGCCATGTTGATTAGATTGTCACCATTTTGACGTGAACGATATTTATATCGATTTTATTCATTTTATAATGAATATCGAAAGGGATTTCAAAATCTAATATTTTGAAAAGAATAGAAATTCGAATTGAAACTGAATAGAATTGAAATTCGAATTGAAATTGAATATAAATGAATTCGAATTGAAATTGAATTTAAATGAATTTAAAATCGATTTGAAAAGAATTTAAAATGAATTCATATTGGAATATTCAATTTTGATTTGAAATTAAATAGGAAGTTGAAACCGTTTTGAAAACGAATTTAAAACGATTTATAAAGCACGTTTTAAAAGGAAATCGACGAAGTATATATTATATATATTATATATATAATATAATGGCCTGAATAGAACGCGCCGCGCCGCGGTAGTTCGCGAATTTCGACCATTGACTTCGAACGGATATTACGGGAGATCCGACCGTCGGATTCTCCTAAAACCGGAACCGTTGGGTTCGTATCGAAAAGAGCTTTCTAACGAATATTAGAAATTAGAATTCTAACGGTTGGATTTGGAATTATGTCCAAATCAAATTTGGAAAAGGTCGCTGTAAGTGCAGTTCGATGGCCGCTGATGGAAATCGACTATACGGGCCTTGATAAAATTATTAAAAATAGTAATAATTTGTGTAAAATCATAAGAAATGATTTAGAAAGGATTGGGATGAAAAACTCCATATTTGAAAAGATAAAAATAGATTTTTATCGAAATGAACTAGTTTTGAACTAGAATTATAATTCTATTTATTTTTAAATAAATAAATTGAATTTGAAAAGGGTTTTAAAAATAACCAGAATTTCCAATGATTGCATTGGAGTGGATTTGAATCGAAATTGTCTTCGGAATATTTCGATGTTGGAATTCATGATTATACAGATGTTGTTATGGAAATTTGAAAGATATATATTTATATCGTTATTTCCAATACGGCATTTGTTAATCGTAGAATTTGATATTGAATATAAGCCGATATATTTTCTATTCAGAGCCTTGTATTGAATATCAAATGTGATTTGGTTTTGTCATGGATGGTGTCTTCATTAACACTGTTCTTGAACCCAGTTGAGAAAAGAATTAATCTTTTTATTTAGATTTAATGAAGTGTACCAATTAAATAATATTTAATTGGAATTGAATTGATATTGATTTTTGGGTTTATCGTGAACAGTGTTTTAAATAACACTCGTTCTTTAAGCCCGATAATTAATGGAATGTGACTTTGGGTTTATCGTGAACCGTGTTTTAAATGACACGGATTCTTTAACCCAGTTAACGATTAAAACTAAGTGGAGTTTAAATGAATCTTTAGTTAGATTGAAATGATCGAGAATGGAGTATCACCAGTTTTGCTCCAGGCGATAGTTAAATCTTTAATTAGATTTGAACGTGAAATGGTAATTGAATTTACCGATAACACCGTGGTGTTAGATATGAAGTACTATCAGTTTTACTTCATGGGATGAATAGGTTGGGATTGGGAAATTAAAACAAATGATTACTTCAGTAAGGTTCGCTAATCCCGACTAGTTTTGAATTGATATTCAAAAATAGATTAAAGAATAAATTCAAGAAATTTATCTTGGATAAAATTAATGGGAACCTTTCCCTATGAATGTGAAATTTAGAAACTAACTGTCGGTTAGCCAAGTAGAATGGTTTTCTGAATATTGATCTGATGTTGGTTTCGGCCTTCGGGGTTAATATTTGGGGAATTATTCTCTTGATTAATTTACGGTTAGTGACTGATGAATTAGAATGAGGTGTATGTTGTGTTTGTGTAACACTTATTTAAAAATATACGCGAGTTATTCGGAAAGACCGGGTTTATCCCATTCTGAATAACTGATACGACGATAAGTCGAAGATGAAGACGGTGGTCGAAGACCGGAAGTCTTCACGTCGTTTGGGTGATTACTGATGATCTTGATTGGGCTATACACCCAAGAAGATGGAAACAGTTGGTGATCGTCTAGACGTACTTGGAGATCGATGGATATGCGGGGTACTAGGTGCCTCCGGTTTCATTCAGCCCCAGAACGGACTTGTAAACGGACTGTGTGTCTGACATTGGATTTTAGTCTGTGTGATTGATCTCTATTAAATATATATCTGTTTGGCGGCGGAGAATTTATTCTCTTGCTTAACGCCTTCTCTGAGACGTACGAGCTCAGGGGTTATATACTGATGGATATCAAATGCATGGAGTGAATTGCCTGTGTGGCATGCTAAGATGCAATTGATCGAGGCTTCTGTTGAAAAGCAAAGTCTTGTGGTGATGATCAAATCACAGCCTGTATGGCACAGCTTTGTGTAACGTGAATTCGCGAGCCTCACACCTCGGTTGTGAACCAGAAACGGGAGACGGACGTCAGGGAGGACATGCGTTTCTTTCCAGCTAGGGTGGTGTCAGTGACCTACTAGCCATGACATTTATATACTTTTAACCTATGTGGTTGTTGCTGTTGCGAGGCACCTCGGTTTGATCGGACGATCCGGGTCCGATGGAGTCATTCGTTGGCTCATTTGCGCCCTAAAGGGCGGGGAGACGTAGTGTTCAGGCATTTTAATCCACATCGGTGGACCGGCCCTGAGGATCCAAAGGACACTCGAGCTCTGTTCCTGAGACATGGTAGGCTAGATTGTCTCAAATCGGTTGAGGTCTATCTTTTGCCTCGGTTCACAGATGGAAACCCAATTTCCAAATACGTGACTTTGCGATTTTGATTGTATAACCTATATATGGCGACATGGTGGTATGGGGCATTCATGACGCCTATGATTGATACGTATGATTTGAAGTTGTTTTATACACTATACACTTATTATAGTATCAAATGATTTGTTTTAAACGTATCAAGCATTCTTGGCTATTATAAGGTAAAAACCCTATCCTCCGGCTTGCGTTGTATTGTGTGATGGGACCTGGGTCTTATAATAGCTTCATTTTTCTTTATTTAGCATTGCGCTGTTGTTTTATGCACTGGTATTCCTGGGAGGAAACCCGTTCCGTGTTACACGGCGTGGTCCCTTGATTTACCTAACTTTAAAAACAAAGATTAATAACTGTTTTAGTTCTCACACCAGTCACATGACTGACCTAGAGTTTATTGTTTTAACCTAAACTCTGGGTGCCCCTATTTTGACACGGGCAGCTAGTAGTTTTGGTTTTGTAGATTTATATTCACAGGATCCTGGTTTACAGCTGGAACGATATCCGGAAAGCTTTGTATCCGTATATCCCCTTCTAGTTGTGTATTGTATTATTTTCCGCTGCTATGTATTTAAATATAATTTAAATCTCTGATATTTCTGTGTAATATTTATTCATTTATACTCTGTATATTCTTGTAATCTGATGCATTGTTGTAATATACAATGAAATGTTCTTCCATTTATGTCCTGATTTGTCCTGTTCTCAAACGATCAGGGGTTTCGAACGGTCTAGATCGGTTTAACGACTGATTCGGATCGAGCGAAATTCCCGGCATCACAGCTAATATCAGAGCTTTGGTTTACAGAGCTCGAGAATAAGACACATTAGAACCATACGAAAGAATTCATCAGATATTGGATTATTAATATCCAATTAGAATGACTCGTTAGAGATAGGATCAGTAGTATCCTAGAACGAGTGTGAAGAGTATATTTTTCAAATGAAAACAATTTTGTTTTGAAATTTAAATAGCTTTATACGTATTTGAATATTTATTTATTTTGAATATGGACAATCGAGTATATAAAGATTTTGCATATACGCGTCATGAACGTATATTCGAAGTTTTAATATACTGGATAGATATAGAACCACACTCTAGTCGCCCGGACATGGTCCTGATGATGAAGTATACCATCACCAGTATTTATTTTCGTGTGATGAAGGTGTGACATCTATATATTTCCATTAGACTGGTGTGAGAACCGAAACTTATATAGATAGATTTATTTGCTGTGAATTGGCATCAAAAACATGATTTTTGTATATATATCAAATTTATGAATTAGAAACTCTAATCCACTAATTGATTGATGATTGTGTTGTCTGATTATTGTTGCCTAATTGAATTTTGAACCATTATGCCTAATAGAATCAAATATTGTATTGTATTGAAAATAAGTCGCATTTGCAAGCATATACATATACTTACATTGCACAGGTCATAGCAAGGAGGCTAGAGCAGAGAATAAAATTTGTTTGCCCGACAAATAGGTACATGTTTACTACATAATTTACTGTTTTGTTTGGGTGATGATGATTTTATGAGCCTATTGGCAAGTCACTTGGCTTTTTCTTTTTCTTTTTGAGATCAGAAGGCCTATATGGAAATTTCAGGATTTTCCCGTGGCTCCCGGTACAGGGGAGGTTATGGCGAAATTTTTCGAAAATTTAGGGTGTTAGCCAAATTTTGAAAATTTGAAAATTCTCAGAAACTGAAAAGTTGGGGAATGGAAGCCGGATCGAACGTAGAGTTGACTAATCAAACCACTTTCGACTTTGTTTCTTTTCGGGGACGAAAAGTTTTAAGTGGGGGAGATTGTAATAACCCGGAAAATCTGAGCTAGTTTAAAATTTTTATTTTGGCAATTTTAGCGAATTTAGAATATTTAAAATAGATTATTTTATGTAAAATTGACGAGGAAATTTATTTTGAATATAATTCGACGTATATATTATATACGTCGTCGTTAGAATATAAATAGTTATATATAATTATAAATAGAATTGAAAATGGCGCGGTAGTTCGATAATTCGATTTCAAACTTCAATTGAATGTATCGGGTGCAAAACAATCCGGATTTTAGTGAAACCAAAAACATTTGGATCAAATTGATGATATCTTTCCAACGAATCCGAAAAATCAAAATTTCATAGCGGGAATCAAAAGATATGTCCAGTTGAAAATTCTGAATAGTCGCTATGGAATTCAGGCCCTTAAAAATGGAAATTTTGCAAATTACCTCGGATTTCGACGAAACCAGTTTTGTTGGGTCCGTGATGTCAAATTATTGCTAGGTTTCAAATTTCATAATTTTTCGAATCAATATGTGAGCGTGGCAAAGGAAAACGCGTTTGACTAGTTCCAGTCGATTTTAATCGACTGGAAAATGGCCATTTTTCCAACGGTCTCAGAATTGGACGAAACTAGTTTTGTTAGGACCGTATCGTCAATACGAAGCTAGAAAATATTTTTTTGGAATTTTTCGAGTTAGTATGTGACCCCGGTAATTTGAAATGTACGTTTAAAATTTAATATAGTGATTTAAATGTAAATTTAACGGAAACTGACAGAAACAGTCGAATCAGCCTACGTGGCATATCCCATTGTGTTCAGAATGGGGTTGATTAGCTAGGGGCGACAGTCGTTGGGTTTGAATTGGGTTTCGATTGGAAAGTCAATTGTGTGGAGAATTAAATTAATTAAATAATTAATTATATTATATAACTTCCTTTTCCCCCTTTCTCCCCATAACCCGTCAACAACAGAAAAAGAAAAAAAATGAGGTCAAACTCGCGTATGATGTCGGAGCCCTAGCCCTAGCCGCCGGAGGCGCTCCCCACCTCGCGCCACCGTCAACGTACTCCGCCTTCCCTTCCTCTGCTCCTCCCGCTCCTCTCTCTCTTCTTCTAACGTGTGAGCCTCGAACCCCCCCCCCTCCCGAAATCAACCAATGCCGCCAACGCCCAGGGGCCACCTTCGATGCGCCGCCCCTCCATTCCGCCTCACCAACTGACCTCGCCGCAACTCCACCTCCCATTCAGCCATTTCCGACGACGTCGATAACCCCCCCCCCCCCCTCTGCGAACCCAAAACAGAATAGGAAAAGGTACGTTTTGTTTTTATGAGTTAATTCAGTTATATAAATTAGTTTTATGAATACAATACGAAGATAAAGAAATGATTTTTATAGAAAGAAAGGATTGACCTTTAGAACATGAAAAGTTGGGATTTTCAACGATGAGAAGGTTGGATTTCAATAGAAAAGACGTGATTTTTAAAATAGAAAAGACATGATTTTTAAAATAGAAAAGACGTGATTTTTAAAATAGAAAAGATAGGATTTTTAAAGGAAGAAAGACAATATTTTTAAATGGAGAAAGGTGAGATTTTTACATATGTAGTGGGTTAAAAATATGACTTTTACATAGTAGGAACTATAAAAATGTAATCTTTATGAGATAGAGAATATAAAAATATCATCTTTGTATATGTAGCGAAATAAAAATCTGATTTTTATTTTATATACGTTGAAATAAAGTGGTGATTTTTATAATGATGAAATCTATATTTTTATAGAGGCGAAGACTATATTTTTATAAAGGCGAAGACTATATTTTTATAAAGGCGAAGACAATATTTTTATAAAGGCGAAATCTTTATTTTTATAAAGGCGAAACCTATATTTTTGAAATGGAATTTTTATCCATATAGCGAAGTAAAAATTTCATTTTAATATATTGAATAGCGAAGTAAAAATTCGATTTTTATATATTGAACAACAAAGTAAAAATTCGATTTTTATATATTGAACAACAAAGTAAAAATTCGATTTTTATATATTGAACAACAAAGTAAAAATTCGATTTTTATATATTGAACAACAAAGTAAAAATTCGATTTTTATATATTGAACAACAAAGTAAAAATTCGATTTTTATATATTGAACAACAAAGTAAAAATTCGATTTTTATATATTGAACAACAAAGTAAAAATTCGATTTTTATATATTGAACAACTAAGTAAAAATTCAATTTTTATATATTGAACAACAAAGTAAAAATTCGATTTTTATATATTGAACAACGAAGTAAAAATTCGATTTTTATGTATGTAGTGGCTAGGGGCAACGAAAGTGAAGAAAGGCGAGCACGGTGGAGATGTTCTACATAGGAAGTGCCGTGGAGTTAGGATAGCAATCGGTGAGAACTTCTCACTCTTCAATTTCTTTTTTCTAGTTATATATATATACTAGGATGCAGACGGTGCTTAGTAGCACCCGACACCCGTCATCCACAGACCATGGATGGCTTGTTTGTTAAATTGTTTGGTTGAGTAGTTAGTTAGAATATTTGATTGAATGGAATTGTTTGGTGAAATGAAATTGATTTGATTGATGTGTGAATGGCGTTGGCCTTCACTAGACCGGGGATAAGGCTAGGCCTCGTCCCGTTTCTAATATCGTGTCGTTATGCCGCCGAAATTTTCTAAAATAAGTTAGAAAATAAAAATATCATTTTATTTAAAGAATGAACTGAATAGAAATTCATATGTTAAAATAAAATGTTTTATCGTTAAAAATATATAATTTTTAACGTGAATATGAATATAGTGAATGTGAATAAATAAATATTCATTTACAAACCAGACGGTTTGTTTATGTACACCTATTTGAAGGACATTGATTGGGACGATAAATTTTACACATCGCCCAACTGCACAAATAAAAATCTGTGTTTGATTGCTTGAAACCCCACACGGGTATTGGGATGATATTTGACGTACACTAATCCCGATTGTTTAGTTGTATGTCGATCGATGGATTGACAGGCTGTTATAAGCATTAAATATTTATCTTTGATGCTTATACAGTGTAGAATGCACCTTGGATGATGGTTGATTATTCATCGTTGTTGATATATACATGTGTTGTAGAAAATCCATATAATTAATATTATATGGTAATTGATTGGGCCTCATTCCAGTTTTGAAATAGAAATATTTGAAAAAGAAATATTTGAAATAGAAATATTTTAAATAGAAATATTTGAAATAGAAATATTCGAAATGGAATTTTTGAAAATATCAATATATGAAGCCGTGTTGATTAGATTGACGCCATTTTGACGTGAACGATATTTATATCGATTTTATTCATTTTATAATGAATATCGAAAGTGATTTCAAAATCTAATATTTTGAAAAGAATAGAAATTCGAATTGAAACTGAATAGAATTCAAATTCGAATTGAAATTGAATATAAATGAATTCGAATTGAAATTGAATTTAAATGAATTTAAAATCGATTTGAAAATAATTTAAAATGAATTTATATTGGAATATTCAATTTTGATTTGAAATTGAATATGAAGTTGAAACCGTTTTGAAAACGAATTTAAAACGATTTATAAAGCACATTTTAAAAGGAAATCGACGAAGTATATATATTATATATTATATATATAATATAATGGCCTGAATAGAACGCGCCGCGCCACGGCAGTTCGCGAATTTCGACCATTGACTTCGAACGGATATTACGGGAGATCCGACCGTCGGATTCTCCTAAAACCGGAACCTTTGGGTTCGTATCGAAAAGAGCTTTCTAACGAATATTAGAAATTAGAAATCTAACGGTTGGATTTGGAATTATGTCCAAATCAAATTTGGAAAAGGTCGTTGTAAGTGCAGTTCGATGGCCACTGATGGAAATCGACTATACGGGCCTTGATAAAATTATTAAAAATAGTAATAATTTGTGTAAAATCATAAGAAATGATTTAGAAAGGATTGGGATGAAAAACTCCGTATTTGAAAAGATAAAAATAGATTTTTATCGAAATGAACTAGTTTTGAACTAGAATTATAATTCTATTTATTTTTAAATAAATAAATTGAATTTGAAAAGGGTTTTAAAAATAACCAGAATTTCCAATGATTGCATTGGAGTGGATTTGAATCGAAATTGTCTTCGGAATATTTCGATGTTGGAATTCGTGATTATACAGATGTTGTTATGGAAATTTGAAAGATATATATTTATATCGTTATTTCCAATACGGCATTTGTTAATCGTAGAATTTGATATTGAATATAAGCCGATATATTTTCTATTCAGAGCCTTGTATTGAATATCAAATGTGATTTGGGTTTGTCGTGGATGGTGTCTTCATTAACACTGTTCTTGAACCCAGTTGAGAAAAGAATTAATCTTTTTATTTAGATTTAATGAAGTGTACCAATTAAATAATATTTAATTGGAATTGAATTGATATTGATTTTTGGGTTTATCGTGAACAGTGTTTTAAATAACACTCGTTCTTTAACCCGATAATTAATGGAATGTGACTTTGGGTTTATCGTGAACCGTGTTTTAAATGACAAGGATTCTTTAACCCAGTTAACGATTAAAACTAAGTGGAGTTTTAATGAATCTTTAGTTAGATTGAAATGATCGAGAATGGAGTATCACCAGTTTTGCTCCAGGCGATAGTTAAATCTTTAATTAGATTTGAACGTGAAATGGTAATTGAATTTACCGATAACACCGTGGTGTAAGATATGAAGTACTACCAGTTTTACTTCATGGGATGAATCGGTTGGGATTGGGAAATTAAAAAAATGATTACTTCGGTAAGGTTCGCTAATCCCGACTAGTTTTGAATTGATATTCAAAAATAGATTAAAGAATAAATTCAAGAAATTTATCTTGGATAAAATTAATGGGAACCTTTCCCTATGAATGTGAAATTTAGAAACTAACTGTAGGTTAGCCAAGTAGAATGGTTTTCTGAATATTGATCTGATGTTGCTTTCGGCCTTCGGGGTTAATATTTGGGGAATTATTCTCTTGATTAATTTACGGTTAGTGACTGATGAATTGGAATGAGGCGTATGTTGTGTTTGTGTAACACTTATTTAAAAATATACGCGAGTTATTCGGAAAGACAGGGTTTATCCCATTCTGAATAACTGATACGACGATAAGTCGAAGATGAAGACGGTGGTCGAAGACCGGAAGTCTTCACGTCGTTTGGGTGATTACTGATGATCTTGATTGGGTTGTACACCCAAGAAGATGGAAACAGTTGGTGATCGTCCAGACGTACTTGGAGATCGATGGATATGCGGGGTACTAGGTGCCTCTGGTTTCATTCAGCCCCAGAACGGACTTGTAAACGGACTGTGTGTCTGACATTGGATTTTAGTCTGTGTGATTGATCTCTATTAAATATATATCTGTTTGGCGGCGGAGAATTTATTCTCTTGCTTAACGCCCTTCTCTGATACGTACGAGCTCAGGGGTTATATAATGATGGATATCAAACGCATGGAGTGAATTGCCTATGTGGCATGCTAAGATGCAATTGATCGAGGCTTCTGTTGAAAAGCAAAGTCTTGTGGTGATGATCAAAGCACAGCCTGTGTAGCACAGCTTTGTGTAACATGAATTCGCGAGCCTCACACCTCGGTTGTGAACCAGAAACGGGAGACGGACGTCAGGGAGGACATGCGTTTCTTTCTAGCTAGGGTGGTGTCAGTGACCTACCAACCCTGACATTTATATACTTTTTCACCTATGTGGTTGTTGCTGTTGCGAGGCGCCTCGGTTTGATCGGACGATCCGGGTCCGATGGAGTCATTCGTTGGCTCATTTGCGCCCCAAAGGGCAGGGAGACGTAGTGTTCAGGCATTTTAATCCACATCGGTGGACCGGCCCTGAGGATCCAAGGGACACTCGAGCTCTGTTCCTGAGACATGGTAGGCTAGATTGTCTCAAATCGGTTGAGGACTATCTTTTGCCTCGGTTCACAGATGGAAACCCAATTTCCAAATACGTGACTTTGCGATTTTGATTGTATAACCTATATATGGTGACATAGTGGTATGGGGCATTCATGACGCATATGATTGATACTTTTGATTTGAAGTTGTTTTATACACTATACACTTATTATAGTATCAAATGATTTGTTTTAAACGTATCAAGCATTCTTGGCTATTATAAGGTAAAAACCCTATCCTCCGGCTTGCGTTGCATTGTGTGATGGGACCTGGGTCTTATAATAGCTTCATTTTTCTTTATTTAGCATTCCGCTGTTGTTTTATGCACTGGTATTCTTGGGAGGAAACCCGTTCCGTGTTATACGGCGTGGTCCCTTGATTTACCTAACTTTAAAAACAAAGATTAATAACTGTTTTAGTTCTCACACCAGTCACATGACTGACCTGGAGTTTATTGTTTTAACCTAAACTCTGGGTGCCCCTATTTTGACACGGGCAGCTAGTAGTTTTGGTTTTGCAGATTTATATTCACAGGATCCTGGTTTACAGCTGGAACGATATCCGGAAAGCTTTGTATCCGTATATCCCCTTCTAGTTGTGTATTGTATTATTTTCCGCTGCTATGTATTTAAATGTAATTTAAATCTCTGATATTTCTGTGTAATATTTATTCATTTATACTCTGTATTTTCTTGTAATCTGATGCATTGTTGTAATATACAATGAAATGTTCTTCTGTTTGTGTCCTGATTTGTCCTGTTCTCAAACGATCAGGGGTTTCGAACGGTCTAGATCGGTTTAAAGACTGATTCGGATCGAGCGAAATTCCCGGCCGTCACACCATGGCCACCTCTTTCATTTTTCATTTAAAAATTCAAAACAACTAAAATATTTAGTGCAGAATCACGAAATCATTTGGGATCGACTCGTATTTAGGACAACTTCAATCCCATATCACCATCAAAGGCCGTGATGCTAGTTTTGAGGATGGTCATTTCTGAGCAACGATTAAGGTTCGCAATCATCGAAGATAGGAGTGACTAGTAAACAAATGGCACCACTGCACTCCTCTCGAAGAGTGTACCTCTTGACCAAGTTTGGGTACGCCCAGTGGTCTATGCCGAAATGCGTTCATGGAGCTAGAATTGAGCTATTATTAGATAGCATCATGCCATGGATGTTCAGACGCATTTTGGTGGTCGTCGTGTAGAGGATGGATCTGGGATCTCATAGGTGAAAACGATGTCAAATTTCATTTTGTAAATCATGACTAATCGAAGAGAGAAGTTAGCGGGTTAAGGACATGCATGGCATAAATGTACGCGACAATTAGAAACAGAGAAAAATAACATAGGGTAATTAACAATGGTTAATTATATGTTAGCTTATTTAATATTTTAAATAATTGTCAAATTTAAATCATTTATAAATTTTGTGTACAAGGTCAAATTTAGACGCTATTTCTTCCACTAAACACGTATCGACGAGCTATACGCTTAGTGCTTGTTTGGGTTCATTTGGCTTAGGTGAGCGATGTTGTTTCTCACTGAACCGTATTTGTCTGTATACTGTAAATTTGACATTTTAAATGATTTCTATTTAGAAAAAGTAAAATTTAGGATATTTGAACATAGAAATGATTAATAAGTGATTTAATTAGTTTCAACCATGACTATAACATTTTACCCATTTGTGTGCTATTGTGCATGTCATTTACCCATTTACGCGCTATTTTGACCATATTGCTAGATATAGGTTATTTAGATATTTATTTCACTTTGAATATTATAGATAGGCTCTTTTTTATTTATTATTGTTATTATGGATGTTTGTATGATAGCTTAGGACTTTGCATATTTATTGGTTGGATGGTTGAAATGTTTGCTTAGTTTAGCTTAAAACACCATTTTAAACTATCCAGTATTAGGAAAATCTCATTCATAAAAGTACGATGTTTATCGATCAAACGCACATTCTTGTGCACAGTTATTGAGCATACAAGGATGATAGACTCGATTAGATGAGATAAATCTCGATGGAGCTTCAGTTCTATGCTTGGATTTGATAATGGAGCAGTATTGGAGCTTAATGAGAAATAAAGATGGAGCGACACTAAAGCTTGATTGTCATTCTAAAGACAGAAAATCAACTTTTCTACAAGTTGGATGTCACGACGAATGCCATACATTTTTATTAGATGGGTATTTAACCAACTTTGTTTGAATACGTAATCTGAATAGTCGATATCGATTACTATGGAGGGTCAACATCGACTACTATTGTAATTAGACATTTTGGTTAATTTGACATAGACAATGGTGCGATGTCGAGGAGCAGGACATGATGGTTCTTTTGATAGTGATTTCTATATGGTGGCTCTTCGATCATTGGCTTCTATATAGTGATTCATAATTAGACGATAGTGATTCTAGGATGTGGACCTGTTGTAATGGATAGTTTTCTCCGAGATGCAGAGAGGATGACATTAAGTCGTGTTGTGGTGACTGTTAGAGAGAGAGAGATGGGAGGAACAAGATGATACCTATGACATAAGATGTTCGTCAGGGATAGTTCCCAGATTGTGACAACGTTGGAGGGGAATCTTTTTTACTATCATCGTGATGGCTTTTGCTATGGAGAACGGTGCAAAGAGGTTGCTGGTATCCATGACCTCGGTACGCCTTTGAGAGAGTGACACAAGGAAATATCTAAGCCAATGCGATAAGGAGTGATCAGCTCAAACCTCAAAACCTATGTAGTTTGGATTGTGTAGGGTTATCAACTATAGTCCATGAAGTGGGGGCGTAGCGACAGTTTGGTGGAGTTCATGCTGTAAGAGCTAGTAGTGCCTCGATGGATTTGGTGACCAGAATACTGGATGTCATATGATTTACGCATTAAGTGAGTGAATATGATAATGGCTAACGGATGATGTGATTGTTTACTTATCTATCACCATTTAGTACTTGGACATTATCACTCCCTCTTTATATGATGTTTATCATAGTGTAGAGTATATCAATTGTTATCTGCTACATCTATGGATGTAAGGGAAGGACATGTATGGTTCCCTATATCCTTCATGCCTTATTACTATTACAACTTTTACTGTATTGTGAGAATTGTTTATCCCTTACACCAGGCGATTGTATGACCCATGGATTTATTTCTCTCTTATTGCCTTGGGTGCTTATCGAACTTGCTGACGAGAGAACTATGTGATAGGTATGAGTATTATTTGGAGTTGCGCAGGTGGATTAGCAGGAGGCGACGTCCCTTATTTACACTTGTATCCTTATTGCTTATTTAGCTACATGACAGCCTTCACAGTGTTATGTATTCTTGTCAGAGAAAGTTTATCGGTTTGAGTTTATGTATCACTTGTATAAACTCTATTACTATTATGTATAACTTTGTGAGCCTATGTATCTTAATGGTTTATACAGTTATCACTATCTTTCCTACTTATATATGTGATTGATAATTATATGTTATCTAATGCGTTGTATGATATATGACAAGTTCTATGATTGTGTTTGTATTATGTATTATTTCTTCTCTATTATCTCTTCCTTTTGATGATTGTTTTGCATCGGTCGGGTGCTTATACAACAAATTTTTTATTTATATGAGCATCGTGTTGTATAGCGGTTCGTCATATGATGCTAAATAAAAAAGGCTATAGATCGTACACACATACATATGTGCATCATGACAAACATTTTGCGTATGAATCATTTTTCTACAATTGTATATATTTGGTTCAATCAAGAGAAATTATTTTGCGTAAATATTTAGCTATATTTTAAAGTTGAAATCATATGTAGTTACATTAAAATTTTACCCTTAAGTTATAATATTTAGTTTTTATGCTGATATGAATTTTTTTGTTAGATCGCATTATTAAGCTATATTTAGTTTTAAAACTTTTCCAGAGATAATCCTTTTGATTTTGTAAAGAAAAATTAATTATAAGATAATATTTTTAGATGGTGTTAAATTTAATAATATTCATAGAGGGACGTGTTTGGTAGTTCACACTAATCAAAAAACCGTGACCTCAAAGGTATTGTACATAAGGGAATTGGTCCGAAGGAAAAAGCTAAGACCAATTCAAGTCCGAAAGACATAAGATTTAAAATTTAGTCTAAAGTGTAACAAATGATTTATTATAACACTATATACATAAAATGTTAAATTCATGCAGCATTTCATATATACAATGTTGTAAGTAAATTACATATATATAATTTTAATTACTTATTAGTAGATGCTAGGTTTTAAATAAGGATTAATGCAAATGAGTATCTTTTAGGATTTTGTTGTGAATCATATTTCTTGCTAGCGTTACTTCATTGGAAGAGCAAATCAAATTTTTTTCTAGTGTTACTTGGTTGGAAGAACAAATAAAAGCATGAGACAATGCACCATTTATTCTTTAATTTTTAATAGAAAAAACATCATTGATGTGGACAAATTTGTTAATCAAGGGTTTGATTCATTAACCACATACAGAATTTTACACAAATAGTTACTATTTTGTATTATATTTTTATCAAATGTATGAAATGTATTTATGTTGCATAATTATTTCCTTTTATTTTATACGCACTTCTTTTTAGTACAAAAGAGTAATTTCCACTATTTACAAAACTAGCATATAGATCTTATACCACCCAAAATATATGTAGATTCCAAGATATTAAATGCCCGTTATAGTCGTAAGGATGTTCTTTAATATAATTTAATATGAAGTCGTATACTATAAGTTCAAGTTACTTTTATATTAGTTATGCAAATTCATGTCATTGTTAATATCGCTTCTAAAAATTGCGAAAAAAATGCATGTGACAACTACTTAACAATTAATTCTTTCATACCTCTTTTGTTTACGTTTATATACGTTGTTAACCTGTATTTCTTCGAGGTCATTACATGCCAGATTTATAAATAGATTTATCAATGGAAAATTCTATTGCAACCCACATTTTTAGGTAGTAGCCCCCCTAAAAAAGAAAAAAAACTGTATACCCCTAGAACTAGTAAGTAGTCCCCCATCTTTTCCAAAGTTGCCCCTCCCTTCACGTTTCTCTCATTTCTCATTCCAAAAAGAAAAAAAAAAGCCGAATATGATTTCCATGCAAATCAACCATAATCCATCGCAAATCATATCCTCCATCACACTTCATTTCTGAATTACTAGATCGAATTCAGCAGAAAAGTATGGAAAGAAGGTACAATCCATTTAAATTTTTGGGTTTTGAGTATTTATTTGTGGAGTAAGTAATTTGATTGAAGATTGACACGTTATTGTTGATGTTTGTGGTATTTCTGAATGGAAATCATCATTGGTTTGAAGCGTGATTGATTTCTCATTGTTTTGGTAGGTGCTATAGGATTGGGCTTTTTTGTAATTGCTCCAGGCTACCACGCGTGAAAACCACGTGGAAATTTGTTAAACCACGTATAATGCATACGAGGATTTCATTTTTTTCCTCGATGAATTAATTCATGGTTATCAAGCTTTCCACGCAAAAGAAGGACATGGTTATGTAAATTTATAAGTCCACCATGTTCAGACCTAACGCGGAAAAGTTCTAAACCATGTTTACATGATACGAGGAATGTGTTGTAACCCCGTATAACCTGTACATGGTTTGTTTACGTACCATGCATGTATGAAGCGTGGGGACCTGCAATTTTGAAAAAATATATGTGATGATGACTTTGAACTAACACTTTCCTTTTTTTAATTTATAAATGCCTCCACATAGAAGAATGACTGCTTCTGAAAGAAAAAGGAGAGCGGAGAAGGCAGCCGAAGGCACAAGTGCATACATGACTGTGGACAGGGGTGAAGAGCACACGATGAAGATGAGGATGATTACAGAATTGCAGTAAGGGAAAGTGAAGATCAGACAGAACTACAAGAACAACAAGATGAAGAGGAGGATGAACAACAGGAGGATGAGAAGAGGGTGATGAAGAAGCTGTAAATGAGAAAAGAGGACAAAGAATAAATGATGTGATTAGAGTGTTTGACACTCATGTTGCTTCCATGATATGGCTTGACCAAGTATGTTGCTAATATTTAATTGAATTATATTTACTTCATTTTTTAACTTACAAATATGTTTGTGTAGGACCGAGGATCGCTTACATGTGTAAATCATGCTCAAAAGTTATCAAAGTAGAAGATACCGGATAATGCTACTAGATTTAAGGCCATCGTAGAGTTGTCCATCCTACTAGAGCATTAACAAGTATTTGATATCGGCTTTTGTCGAGCGATGATTTCCAGAGGCTAACACTTTCAATTTGCCATTCGGTGAGATGACGATTACTTTTGATGATGTCGCATCTCTATTACAAATTCCAATTGAAGGCAAACCGATACAGAGCAGGTCATATGACATTGAGCAGGCGGTTACCATTGTTCAGAAGTATCTTGGAAACTCAAAAGAAGTAGCTATGATGGAAATGAATGACCAGGTTGGTTATAGGCTAAGGTTGTCTGCGTTACGTGATGTATTTGAAGATGTGAGCGATGAGTGGACTGATCGAGCTATTAGGCTTGTTGCTCGCGCGTATTTATTGTTTTTGCTCGGTTACACGTTGTTTGCTGATAAAAGTAAGACTCATATGCACATATGCCTTCTAGATCCACTTAAACACTTGGATTTGGTTCACATATACTCATGGGGTTCGACAACACTATCTTTTCTGTACATGCAGCTCAAAATAGCAACTCGCAAGACAGTGAAACAATTTGCCGGATTTCTTTGTTTACTTGAGTCATGGATATTCAAGCATTTTCCCTGATTTCATCCATCAACAAGTCTTTACTATGAGAATTTACCACGTGCTGCTCGGTGGAATCCGCCAATAGATTGTGGCACTTCACTAGTTGATCTACGTATATTCCTCGATAACATTCAAGAAGAACATGTACATTATTTCATTTATCAAATAAATGCATTTTCCCTACTTTCACTAGTTGATCTTAGTATTAGTAATTTTTTACATCTTCGAATAGGTTATATTTGATCCTTATATTTCTGCACGACACTATCATCCGTTATATCATATATCTTGGTATAGTGGTTGTATTCTCTGTATGAATGTTGTAGAACCATATCATTTTGACAGAGTACTTAGGCATTCTAGCCGAGTTCAGAACATTCCCGCGGCACTTATTCCTCCTGTAGCAACAAATGCACGCCGTGGTACTACTTCTACGACATACACCCGAGTACGATATCAATTCTTGGAAAGTATATGGGAGAATTGGTTCAACCATATGATAGAAGAAGGTGTAGATTAATACCACTACATCAATCCTCCTTGAGTTACACAGCCGCTTATATGGAGTGGTATAGAGAACATAGTGTCCTGCGTGTTCACAATCCGCTATGCCTACCAGATAATGTTGTGCTTGGAGCTCCACATTTTTAGCCGACCTACAATCAGTTATACTCGGTATGTTTCAATTATTTATTTCCTTTAAATTTGGTTTTCCAGTATAATATCCTTTTTCAATTTATTTTAGTTTTTTAAGCTCAACACTATGCTTTAATTTAAGTTTGATTTGTTTTCCATAGACCATTCAAGACGTGCATGGGATGTTGAATGAACCGAACCCTAAAATGCTTGGATTATTGTTGGACGCTAATATAGGCCTCAAGTTTAATTGTTTATTAGTTTAAGTTTGATGAACGTGTATTTTGGATGTGGTATGTAACGTAACTATTTTAATGCTGAATTTGGATGGACATGCGTTTGATAATGTGATGCATTTTGGAAATAGAATGCTAATGTAATGGCTTTTGGGTTGTTTGTTTTGTTCTAATGGTTTAATTGTGATCTATTTTCATATTTATGCTTTCCATTTGGTGAGTAAACTGTTATGTACTTTTCCATGTTTGACAGTTGTATTTTTTTGAGTTTCTGTTATAGCCTCGCACTGACAAATCGTCGTTATTTAGTTAACCACATAGAATGTAGACGTGGTACGTGGTTGAATCTCGTAAAGATATTACGTGGATACCATCACCACCTCGTAGGGCTTAACCCGGTTGAACAACGAACCACGCCAGATGAAGGACACATTTATTTTTTTGTGTTTCAGGAAGCCATCTCATTTTGTAAGAAAGAGCTAAGGACATTAACCACATAAGATTTATATGTGCTTTAGGTTTTAAACACGTAGTAGTTTCACGTGGATAGAATCACAACCTCACATGTCTTATACGTCGTTGATCAATGAACCACGCCATGATGAAGCACACATTTTTTTTTTTCGAGTTTCAGGAAGCCATCTCGCTCTGTAAAAACGAGCTCAGGACATTAAACACGTAAGATTTATACGTGTTTTAAGTTTTAACCTCGTAGAGAACAATCAAGGTTGACTTCTTTACCACGTTTAAGTACTCAGAGGTTTTATGTTCTTCCATGTTTTTACAGTCCGTTTTTGCCCAGAATAATTTTTTATTTTTTTTACAAAACTGTATCAACATATAACACTTACAGTACACACAAAATGAAAAATAAAAACACAATAATTAATAACAACATACTTTCCAATTGCCAAATAGTGTAATACAATATCCAAACAACAACCAATTTCCCATTACATTCTCATTTCATTTGCCAAATAAAACTACAACCAATCAAACATATGCCAACCAAACTACTTCCACTCTGCTTACGAATTTGTTTCCTCCCAAGCTTGTATCCTATCACTGTAAATATGCTCCCAGTCGCTAGCATCCCGGTCTCGAGCATTGAACCATTTTGATTAAATAGGTGGTACTGGATGTTTTCCTCTAGCTTGACCTGTAAGTCATGAACCATGAGCATTGAAAATATTCTTCATATTTTAAAATTTATGAATATAAACGTTATATATCTGAACAAAATGATGTTGGTTGACAAAAGAAACTAGCTTTAAGTTCGGTAAACGAGAGTTCCAATAATGAATGCATTTTTGTCTAGGCTTGTTCGAAATTGCATAAGCAACTAGCTAAATGTTTCTTAAATTTTGAATGAGCAGACTCGGCCCTGCATTGACACATGTATATAAGTTAGAACCAATCACAAAAATTATTCTTTGAGTAGTTGTTACAAGAATTATTAAACAAAAGTACCGATTAGAAGTGTAATTTCCAAAATGCTTGTAGTCGTCTGTCCATGCTTGCACAAATATGTCTTTGTAAGTATCCAACCATATCTCGTGAATGTACTTCAAAAGTGAAGTATGGTTTGCATCTAATATCTTACGATGCCATTCAAAGTAACCAATCTCTTTCAATTTAGTAAGCAAGTATTGAACTTGTGATCGCCCTGCTCGTTCAATAGCATTCTGTTCTTTAATCACATTGTAAATTGTTTTGATTGTGGTAGAATTTGAAGTATCATTTCGTTTAATGGTGATTAAAATTTCTTTTGGCTTTACCAGATTCTTATGCATCTCTATAACTAACCTGATCTCAGCTTCGGTTAGTCGACCAATATACGAGTGACCTTTCGTATTTTTAATTAGGAATGATTGTGAACACCATTGACAACATGCAATCGCCAATCATCCAAAGTTCCAATTTTCTCGCCTTTGAGTCTAAATGGGAAATTGCATTTTTTGGTACCCGTAAGTCAGAGATTTTTTGGCTTGAAATCTTTTCTCTTCTTGTAAACGCACTTCATTCATAAGCAAACATGATTCTTGGTTTCTTGACTTACGCTCTGTTATCCGAATTCAAGATTATAATAACAAAACCAGGACGCTTTACATTATCACGAACCCAATCAACTAATTTTTTCCATGAAGGATATATCTGCATTATAATGTTATATAAAATGTAAGTATTCACGATTTTTTCGAGCATTAATCAAAGAAAACTTACATCATAAGTCGTGAACTCATTTGAATAATCCAGTACTATCTCATTATTCGTTTCTTCAACACTAGAGAATGCTACAATCTGCATAAAAGAAATACAACAAACTTCAAGCATAAACCAGGAAAATAGTAATTTACCCAATTCTACAAATCAGCGTGGTATGCAAGATGACCACGTATAAGTAAAACGTGGTTTAATTGAAAACCACGATTAGTGAAAACGTGGTTTACACATTTTCCACGCATTAATCATATGTGGTTCAGTACGTATCCCCAAACTTTTGATATTAGGTTCATATAGTTTCCTACGATGTTACATACGTGGTTTTATACAAATTCACTCAAATCGTACTACATCGGCTCTACTTGAAAAGTACAAAAAAACTCAAATTCTAAATTTTTCTTAAATTACATGCTGCGATTGCGAGGAGGAATCATCTTCTCCTTCAAAATCCATTGTATTGTTGTTTGCAAATCAATTTTTCCTTAAGTGATTTGAAATCTAGGGTTTTGAAGCTTAGGTGTTTTAATGGGCAGTAAATATTACATTGTACTGAGTTTAGACGAGAAGATAACTCCTTAAGGGCACTTTAGTCATTAAAGTATTGATTTTTTAAGGGGGCCTACTAACTAAAAACAAGGGTTGAAATAGAATCCTTCTTTATCAATTATCGAGGTAGGAAGCTCGAAGAGATAATTGATTGGATTGTAACTTGAAAATGGAAAGGGAAGGATCGAGCAGATTCATTCAAACGACATTCAGAAATTGGCTATGTATGGATTTGGACATTCTTCGAGTAAAAGATTGGTAACTATTACCTTCCCTGGGCAAGAGATAAGAATCGAATCATCAATTACATAAATAAGAAATTTAACTTAATAGAAATTACTTAGTATATCACAATTTCACATTAGGCGACTAGGGAATTTATCCTGGAATCACTGAACACATGAAGTGAGGATTCACCTTAGAAATTATCGTCCTATATGCAAGTCCTTGGAATCAGTACTGATCCATCAATACCAATCCCCTAGTGTGTTTACATCAATCCCTTAATGATTGGTACTAATCCCAAAAATCTTGCATTTAGGCGATCACAACTTCTACGTGATGTGTGACTTAGTCTAGAGGTTCTCTTTAAGAACTTTCACCCTGATCCTTTTTTGTCTTCACCTCTAAATACTAGCTTATTTATAGAAGAAAAGGGTTATACTTTCTTGTTTTCTACATTATTAAATAACATTTTTCTTACTTAAATTTGGATAATTATAATTGTAATCTGTAGTATAAACAAAGGTAAAACTTTTAGAGCGGATGAATGTCAGAGTGTACTGAACTACTATAATTTTCTTATATCCTCTTTTTTATTATTTTCATTTTACTTTCTAGATATTTGATTCTCTTCTACGTTCTGTTTGAATTTTGGATTATTAGCACTTTTATTACGACTTAGGTGTTTACTCTAAATTTAACGCAAATATTGTGGTGCTTTCATCGTGAATACTAACACTTGCAGATTGGAAGATCTTAGATAGAATCAACAATGGTGAAGCATTTAACAAGGAGGCACCTAATTCAAGGATCCTGTCTAGGATAAACAGAATCTTCGCTTTTGAATGTTGGTTTAGCCTCCCTTTTTCGTTTTCCATCACCCATCTACATAGAAACCATCTCGGACCATGCCCCGATGTTTCTTACCTATTCCCCTAGATCTTTGTTCGGTTCGTCCTCTTTTAGGTTCCAAAGCATGTGGCATTCTCATCATACTTTCCTCAGTGTCGTTTCTGATTCCTGGTCTTCTCCTATAGGTGGCGCCCCCGCGTTGCCTTCTCTCGTAAGTTGAAAAGGCTTAAGACTTGTCTTAAGGCGTGGAATCTGCTAGTGTTCAGGAATATTTTCGACCGTGTCAGAGCGGCGGAAGAAATTCTTATCCTAGCATAATCCACTTTTGATGAGGAGCCTAACACTGTCCATAAGGAGGCTTGGGCTTTGGCCCAGCTCGCTTTCTCCTATGAACTTCTTATTGAGCACGACCACCTAAGGCAGAAAGCTAGGATTAAGTGGATAGTCGAAGGAGACACGAACTCTAAGTTTTTTTACTCGACTATTCGGAAGAAGAATAGTCTTCTCACCATCCGTCAGATTCGTTGCCCAGATCTTTTTTGTCCTCCACTCCTAGTGAGTTCAAAGATATTATTCTCTTCTACTTCCAATCCTTCCTCTCCGCTCCTTCGGTTTTGTCGTCTGACCCGTCCCTCCTAGCTTTCATTCCTCGTTTGATCCTTCTGTCGAAAAGCTCTGTCCTAGCTGCACCCTGCCTTGGAAGAAATATGTTCTTGCGTATTTTCTCTAAGCAAAGACAATGCCAGTGGGCCAGATGGTTTCAGTGGAGTTTTTTACACGAGTGTGTGGCCTATCATTCAGGATGACTTTTGCCTCGCCATTAAGTTCTTCTTCTCTGTTGAAGATCTCCCCTCTGGTTGGACTTCCACCAATTTAAATCTTATCCGTAAAACTGATCATCCTACCTCGTGTTCCGATTTCAGACCTATCAGCTTGTGCAACTTCTCTAACAAGGTTATTTCTAAGGTTCTAGCCTCTAGGCTAGCACCGTTTCTTGAGCGCATCATCTCGTCATCGCAAGCTGGGTTCATAAAGGGATGACTTATCACTGATAACGTCCTTTAGCCCAGGAGCTGATTTGTCAAATTAAAAAGAAGGTTAGGGGCTCTAATGTGGTCATCAAGCTAGACATGGCTAAGGCGTACGATAGCATGTCGTGGTTCTTCATCATCAAGCTTCTCAGGGCTTCCGGTTTCCCGGAATCCCTTATCGATGTGATCTAGAGACTTATCACTAATTTTTGGTTTTCTATTCTCATTAATGGATCAGCCACTGGGTATTTCAGATCCGGTAGAGGTCTTAGGCAGGGTGATCCATTGTCACCTTCCCTTTTCGTCATTACTCCCAAGGCTTTTGTCCATGGACTCCACTCCCTTACGATTGCTGGGCAAATCCACCGGTTCAGAATCCCTAGGGGATGCCCTATCATCTCCTCCTTATCTTTGCTGATGACATCATCATTTTCACTAATGGCTCTCATCGTTCCATCCGCTGACTTCTTAGCTTTATCTGCTGTTACGAGAGTTGTTCGGGGCAGCTCGTGAACACCGCCAAAAGCTGCTTCGTGCCTGCTAAAGACTTCGATCCTCTTGGATCGAATCAACTCTTGGCTTTATGGCTAGTTCCCTTCCACTCCTGTATCTTGGTATAGTGGTATATCGAGGTAGGAAGCTCAACGCCATTTTCGATCCACTTATTGACAAAGTTAGGGGTAAGATTATCAAGTGGAATGCGGCCCTTATTTCTTAGGAAGGTAGACTTTTTCTCATCAAGTCTGTACTCGACTCCATAGCGTCTCACAACTTTGCTGCTATGACACCCACTGCTTCCTTCTTCTGCTCCTTCCATTCTCTGGCCTTGCGTTTTTCTGGGGAAACAAGGACAATGTTTCTCGTCATCACCGGATCTCTTGGAACACAATTTATCATCCCAAATGTGAGGGAGGTCTAGGCCTCCGTAATGCTAAGGACATCCGTTTGGCCTTTGCTTGCAAGCTTTGGGCGAGGTTTGGAGTGAACAACTACCCTTGGGCAATGTTTCTCCACGCCAGGTACCAAGGGCTCGCAACCACGAATTACATAGGAATCCCATCTAATGCTGGTGAGATGTGAAAACGTATGCAATCCGTGAAGGCTATATCGGACGCCCATGGGAATGGCACTAGTTGGGATGACGCCCATGTCTCTCTCAAGGTAGCATGGGAATCCGTGCGGACTCCTAGTCCACATCTCCTTGTTTTCATCTTTATCTGGAATGTCTTAATCCTGCCGAAGGTTTCTCTATTTATGTGGAAAACTTTGCTAGATTGTTTACCAATATATGAGAACATTCGGTGTATAGGCATCCCGCTTGTGTCTAGATGTAGGTGCTGCAACAATGGATGTATTGAATCCTCTTTCCACTTGTTAATCGGCAGGGCTTAAGCAAGAGCAGTATGGAATTATTTCGGGAACCTGATGGGCTGCTGACGTAATGCCATCTCCTTGGAAGGTTTACTAAGTTTCTAGTGGGATAGGAACTCTAGAAAATCCTTTCGATACATTCTACTTCGTATGATTCCTTGCCTTATCTGCTGGCACATCTGGTGCTCCAGGAATAAGGCAATTTTCGACAAGGTGGAAATGGATCCATCTTCTATTATCCGGGAAGCAAGGAATGATATGTTCCTAGCATTCCGGGGTCGTCCTTTCAAAGATCCCTTAGGTGGGCATGCTAGGATATTGGCTGTTTCGTTCGATATTTCACCATCCACGGTTAATTTAAGGGCTGGTATAGGTTGATTGTCGACACCCTTTGCAAGCTTTCTGCTTCGATTTTGGTTTCTTAGTTTTCGGTTTCAGGAATTTGTTTTGACTTTTGGTTTATTCTATTTCAATATTTTCTTCTTTTTACTTGATTTCTTTTATTTCTTTAATTTCCGTGTACCCCTATCCCTATTTGTCTCTCCAACCCCACCCCCTCATTCTTAGAACGTTTGTTAGTTATGCAAGGTTATTTAGGTACCCGGATTAGGCTACCGGAAGTAGATGTGTGATTTTGCTTATGGAAGCTAGAAGATATTTCGATTTTGGTATCCATTTGCAGGGAAGATTGGGAGGCTCAAGGATCTGGAGACGTCAGAGCTGATGGGAAGATTGCGGAGCTCTCTAAGCCATGGCCTTTGGGTTTTTTAGAGACACTAGCTGGCCAAGTACTCTTCTACTCTTCGACGGTTGATCTCATCACCGATTCAGTGGTTGCTGACGATACTTCTGCTTCTTCTAAAGAGTTGATCAGGCCTGCTTCTCTTTGTTCTTTATTTTTCCCTTATGTTGTATTTTGGTTTTTTCTCTAATTTGTGTGTGCACGGTTTCTTTTCCTCAGAAATCATTTTTGTGAGCCATTGGAGAATGGCTAGATTGTCCCTTTTGTTTATGATATTTCCTTTTCTTAAAAAAAGGGAACTTAATAAGAGGGCATACATGAGGCATCATCAAGGGAAAATAATTTGTCTATCGAAATCACCATAGCTAAATGCAAACTATGATGGATCAAACGCATGCTAGAATAGCAAAACAAGAGGAGGTGTCGGCTATGAAGAATAAATAATGGTGACTTTCCTCCAATAGATTAGACGCAATGGAGGAGTTAGAACATTAGCAATTAAAATTAAAGAGCATAGAATAGACCAGAATAGGTTAAAAAGGATCTCAGCTATCGTTGTTGACCTCTGGACAAGCACTATAGATCGGTATTAGTCCCCTAAAAGAACCAATGTTAAATCCCATGGCACTGGGGAACAACTCTAGTTCACCTTGGTGGGACATTGGAAGAACTTTGGTTAGAATGGCAGTTGGAACTTGAACGTGCAGGCAATGAAGTGGATTGAAGCAGCGAGGATTGAACCATAGATGAGTGATATTGATTAGCACCGATCCCTTCCTTGGATACTTGTAACACCCCACATCCGTTAGTGTCACTCACAAAGGGAATGCACTAAGTTCTGTGGAGCATTATAGGTAAAAGATGCAGATAAATTACAAGACAGACTAATTTAAAATAACGGAAAATAAAAATTTACTTTATTGATAAAGTAATTTGTACAATAATTGTTTTTCAATATCAGAGTATCTGTCTTAAAAAAAAGGAAGAAGCATAAAATAACATATATATTCCCCGATGTAGCATGAGTGAGCCATAGCAAGAGAATCCAAGCAAATCTTCGACTAATCTTCAAGTTGGGAAAGAGCAACGGTCAATCTAATCTGAGCTATACTATTCCCTCCTTTACAACCTGGGGGGGAGACGGAAGAAAAGAAAGCAAAAGAAAACAGAGTCAGACATAAAGTCTGGTAAGTTCAGTAAATTTTAGCATGTGAACAGGGAAAAGCAACACGACATGAATTAACTGAATACAAGATAATACCGTGATGATAGGGCTAACAAGATAACATAAGATTAACGCAAGATATGCTAAGGCAAGATAATGTATGCTTCACTACTTTCTCTGTTATTCTGGTTTCTATATCTCTGCACCCCCTAACTAGTGTCTCAACTAGTAATCTGTATAAAATGATAACATGATCCCAGTCCCTGTAATCGTGGTTGCCTTTAGGTGTATATCTATTATTTATTACCTAGATCTAATCTGGGGTTTTCTATCGAGCGCTTTCTAGATTCGACTAGGCTTTATGCGACTTATCTAATACTTCTCGGATTCAGGGTTTATGCCACCTAGGTCCAACTAGGGATTATGCTACTCGTCGAACGGTGCCCCTAGTCTAGGACACACTACCCAGAGAGATAAGTGTTCCAAGACTTTACATCCTAATCGTATCGTAACGTGCTAGATATCTAGTTGCACATGTCCACTATATGTGCGGCCCGAGTCCCGTAGCAGGGCAAATATAGAAACACGAAACTCGGTAGGGAGCTTTAAGTTATCTGCCAATGCAGATGCTAAAGTCTGTTTTTTCCAGTGGCTATGGTCCCACTCGACCCCTACCTCAACTAATGAAAGGCATACCTTGAAAAATGAGAACTATACGCAGGCCCTCTATGCCCCCACTAACCTATGGCCATCCTCACCCATAACTAGATAGCAAGTATATGGTCTTTTGGAGTTCTCCGCCTTTCTGCTTTACGTATCTCGACTGACTCAAGATGGTAGGTAGACGACGAGTCGCTATCACAGGGCTACTGGTCTCGCCGAATCACGCTGGTCCATCCTAGTCTTTAGGTTGCCATATATTGCAACCAAGGCATACCCTTGGTTCTTCTAACGCAGACCTTAACCTCTGTGAGCCCAGGAGGATCATCTTCCACCTCACAGAGGGATACCAAGAGTACCCTCACGTCCCCTAGAAGCCTCGGGCTCCGTAACCCAATTCGTTGGAGCCTTCTTTAAGATCGTTCACTCCACCTCGTGTTATACTAACGATTACTACTTAGTTTTCCTAACTAAAGTTTACCACTTGGTTTCCTGAATCGTCGTTTTCTTAACTAAGGTTTACCACTTAGTCCTTTTAACTAAGATTTACTACTTAGTTCTCTTTCTCGTCAAGTTGGATTGGCTAAGTGTCATTAGTCGATACAAGTTAACTTAACCTATTCATATGTCATGTTAAACTGGTTAAGTGTTACTAGTAATTCACGTTGACTTAACCCTACAGCATCAAGTTATATTTGTTAAGTATTTACTTAACCCTACCCTTTCATCTTGTATTGGTTAAGTGTTCCTTTTTAACTTAACCTTTCCTATCTGTTTTAACTAACATGTTATAACGGTTAAGTGTTCCCTTAGTTAACTTAACCCTAACATTGGTTTGATTAACATGTTCTAATGGTTAAGTATTGTCCCTTCATGTTTTTAACTTAACCCTATTCATTTATCACACTCTGATGGTTAAGTGTTCAAGCTTACTTAACCCTACGGTCTAGTCCAGCTAATATATTAAATTGGCTAAGTGTATTAAATTTACTTAACCCCAACCTCTAGTCTAGTTAGCATGTTAAATTGGCTAAGTGTATTAACTTTACTTATCCCCAACCTCTAGTCTAGTTAACATGTTAAATTGGCTAAGTGTATTGAATTTACTTAACCCCCACTTTCTAGTCTGGTTAACATATTAAATTGGCTAAGTGTTTTTCTTAGTTACTTAACCCCTACAAATCTTGTCTTGTTACCATGTTAAGTTGGTTAAGTGTTCTAGTTAAATTAACCCTATCGTTATAACTTAACTGTGTTAAGTTGGTTAAGTGTTCCTATGCACTTAACCCTCCCATTCTAGCTTAACTATGTTAAGTTGGTTAAGTGTTCTTATGGACTTAACCCTCCTATTCTAGCTTAACTTTAATTGTCTTATTAAAGCACCAGCCACTCACATTAGACATGTATTGTTGTGGCTGCCGGTATGCCGGTTGGTTCCGGGCAGTCCTACGCCATAACTTAGTCTAACCTCAGGCCTTTATCGGGCTCAATGCCTTAACCTCCCACATTGGATAAGTATTGTCATGATCACTGGACAGCCGGGCGGGTCCGGGCAGGTTTACATCACAACTCAATCCAACCTCGGGTTAAGCATGTTCGTATTGTCTAAATTTACTTTTCTCATTTAGAATAAATTCAATAAGTAAATTTTCCCTAATTTACTTATTCCATTATTACTCTTTTAATGTACATTGTCAACATTTATTATTATGGCCCATTTTCCATATATATCATATTTATAGTTTTGGTATGTAAATTATACCAAATTAAGTGTCACTAACCATGATTATTCTAAACATGACAATTACTCACAATTATGACTAAATTCAAAATTTGTTCTAATATACTTATTATGCCAAATTAACTTTAATTGACCCAATTCTGATTTAACATCCTAATTTACAGTTTATGGCAAGACTAGAATTATTATTCTAGTTTACCGTTTACGCCTAAAACTTAGCTTACTTGCCGATACTAAATTTAATATGTCAAATTACATATTCCATAATTCATGTCAAATTTTCAAATTTGCGTTCTAATAAACATGCCATAATACATGTTCTAAATTATGTCAATCATAATTATGTTCATGTTTCACATTATGCCAATTTCCAAGTTTACACTCGTGTTTAAGTCAAATTTATGATTTCCCCAAATCGTATTCCCATCGTTCGTGTAATCGTGATTTCATCCTAGATTATAGATAAATCTAGATTCGTGGATAAAAAGGGAATGAACCAAAATGCCATGAAAAGATAGACATAATGACTGGCAGAAGATGATAATTCACTAATCACATATCTAACAAATTACACTGAATAAATTGATTAAAGCATCGAAGGCCTATAGATCTGATAATATTATGACATGAAAAGGGTTGAACAAATAACATAGGTTCAAGTGTATGGGTAGATCTAACTGAATAGATAAATTCCCATAATCAAGATCCAAGGATAATTAAGAATAAACTGAATTGATAATCAAGTTTAGATCCAATCTCACAGTCATAATCATAGGCAATAGTATAATGTTCATGAATCATAGGTAATTATCCACTATTGTCCTTGTCATAGTCATAGGCATTGGTTTATGCTCCTAGTCAAAGGCTTATGTTCATAGTCAAAGGCTTATGGTTTCAAAGGCCACAGTTCCATAGTCATAATCTTAAGCATTGGCAATTTAGTCACAATATGTTCTAGGCCATAATCAAGAATCAGATCCAAAGTCATAAACAAGCACAGATTCAATGAAATGATAATGCATATTTCTTATATTCTTTTAATTTCATGTCACAAATAGAAAAGGCGTTCAAATCTAAAAAGTAACCGACTTACATTGATTGGATCAAGAAAAGAATAGAAAGATAGCGTTGCTTGAAGCCGTTGAATCTTTACTTGAATCCTAACTTGTTTTGAATCTTCTCTTGAAAGACTTGAGCAGGATATCCTCATCTTGATTTATAATTTATTTTAATCTATTTATTTAGATTTAGAGGAAGAAGAAGAAGCCATGTCCATCAAGAATTTGTGCAGCATAAGGTTAGAGAAGAATGGTGCAAAGAGAAGGAGACTAGGGGGCTGTTTATATAGGATTGCAAGTTAATTTGAGCCGTCGATGAAGCCAAGGTTAATCAAAGCCATCCGTTCTAAAGAGAAGCCAATTATGTTCACAATTACTTTCTTAATGTACATTATTAACATTTATTATTAAATTTGTATGCACATTAGATACATCCCCCCTTTACACATTTATTATTAAATTTGTATGCACATTAGATACATCTCCCCTTTACACATTTATTATTAAATTTGTATGCACATTAGATACATCTCCCCTTTACACATTTATTATTAAATTAGTAACTTTAGTGTTAACATAAATACGGGGTGTTACATTCTCCCATCCTTAAAGGATTTCGACCCCGAAATCTTCAAGTCGTGAAGAATGTAAATCCTACCATCCAATCATCCATCTACTCAACCATCAAACACATGCATCCATTGTCCTTAAAGACTTCTAATGCTTGTATGTTCATATGGATAGTGTGTGTACATGTCTTTATCTAATGCAAAATCAGGCGGTCTACTGATTCAGTTGACCTCCTTAATGCAAATCATGTCAGTGCCATGCGTCCAATATGTATGCAAATCCTAATGTTACATATTATTTTTATATGAGTGCACAATCATTCACTCAAATGCGACATCCATATGATAACACATTAAGTTCAATTCATAAGCAAATACATATATGTAAATGAAATATGAAGGTGTCTGAGCTGATCTAGTGCCTAATATGTGTGTATATGCATTCACGAGCAACCACTAGCAACCATTCGCAACCATCAACCATAACATGTTTCAAATACATGTTTACATCCAAAAGGGTTTCTACCTAAGGATCGATGATACGTCCTAGAGGATATACCTTAAAAGCTAGAAACTAGTATGCATAGAATTCCTAGAAAAAGGAGTCAAGGATGTACCCTTAAGAAAAAGGGTATGAGGCGCGTATGCCTTATCTTCAATCTCCCGTATCACGTCTTCTTGAGCTTTACTCAACTGTACCTTAACAGATTCAACTTCACGATTGCGAAATTTCTTGACCTCCATTTCCAAAATAAATAGATGTTAACCTTGATACTAGTGTATATATTAAGATGATTAGAGGTCTCTCCTCTTAGCTTATCCATCATGCCATAACTATGAGGGTCAAAAGGTCACTACGTGCTTTTTACCTCTCTTAAGGTTAGTCCTTCTCTACATAGAGCGACTGCCACAACTATTCATCTCTCAAGCAAACCATCCTAGTCGAACTCGAATCCCTCAATTACAAGCCCCAAAGGCCTAAACCAATATCATACAAGCACCCGAGGAAAGTCTCCTCCGAATTTGGATGATCTATGTGAGATGATCTAAGCAAAAACAACCAAACACTTGAGCACTATTTGGGATCTTTTACTATACAAGTACTAAGGTGCAGAGACTCAACTATGTAAGCAAATATGAACAAATGCGAAGTGCTAAAACCAAAAGAAAGAGTAAAAATAGAAAAGCTAGACTCTTCCAACAGAACTTTACTACCTTTCTCCTAGGTACGCTTAGTGGTGAAAGCATGTACTTGCCCTTCTGAAAAACTTGTCCTTTGTTCTTAATTATATGCCCTATTCTGCCATAGTAAAGATACTTCCTCTTGTCTTAGGTTTTATAATCCCTTCCTCCTTTGTGAGCCAAGTCTACATCCATGAATTCCTCATCCTTGGGTTGTGCTCCTTTGCCAAACTCCTCATCTTCTTTCGTGTGTAATCATGTTGACAAATCTCTCGAAAGCTGCCTCCATCGTACAGAAAACTCTACTAAGCTTGAAAGAAAACTAGCCGTAGGTGAAACTACTACGGTTATAGATGGAATTCGGGAACTACCTCGCCCTTCGATGAGGTTACCTCCCAGAAAGCCAGGATCCCCAGAGACTCAATAAAGAAGGGGACAAGAATTCAAACAGAGAATCAGAAGATAATGCGTATGGCTTCTGGGGAATATGCCTTTAAAACAAAACTTTTCTTTTGAAAATGCTTCTTTTAAAATTGTTTGAAAATAATAATTTTTTTTCAAATCTTTTATCTGATCCGGTAACCTTCAGCTCTGATACCACGTGTAACACCCCACATCCGTTAGTGTCACTCACAAAGGGAATGCACTAAGTTCTGTGGAGCATTATAGGTAAAAGATGCAGATAAATTACAAGACAGACAAATTTAAAACAGTGGAAAATAAAACTTTACTTTATTGATAAAGTAATTTGTACAACAATTGTTTTTCAATATCAGAGTATCTATCTTACAAAAAAGGAAGAAGCATAAAATAACATTTATATTCCCTAATGTAGCATGAGCCAGCCATAGCAAGAGAATCCAAGCAAATCTTCAAATAATCTTCAAGTTGGGAAAGAGTAACGGTCAATCTAATCTGAGCTATACTGTTCCCTCCTTTACATCCTAGGGGGGGGGAGACAGAAGAAAATAAAGCAAAAGAAAACAGAGTCAGACATAAAGTCTGGTACGTTCAGTAACTTTTAGCATGTGAACAGGGAAAAGCAACACGACATGAATTAACTGAATACAAGATAATACCGTGATGATAGGGCTAACAAGATAACATAAGATTAACGCAAGATATGCTAAGGCAAGATAATGTATGCTTCACTACTTTCTCTGTTATTCTAGTTTCTATATCTCTGCACCGTCTAACTAGTGTCTCAACTAGTAATCTTTATAAAATGAGAACGTGATCCCAATCCCCGTAATCGTGGTTGCCTTTAGGTGTATATCTATTATTTATTACCTAGATCTAATCTAGGGTTTTCTATCGAGCGCTTTTATGCGACTTATCTAATACTTCTCGGATTCAGGGTTTATGCCACCTAGGTCCAACTAGGGATTATGCTACCTGTCGAACGATGCCCCTAGTCTAGGACACACTACCCAGAGCGATAAGTGTTCTTAGACTTTACGGCCCAATCGTATTGTAACGTGCTAGATATCTAGTTGCACATGTCCTCTATATGTGCGGCCCGAGTCCTGTGGCAGGGCTAATCAAGAAACATGGAACTCAGTCGGGAGCTTTAAGTTATCTGCCGATGCAGATGCTAAGGTCTGTTTTTTCCAATGGTTATGGTCCCACTCGACCCCTTCCTCAACTAATGAAAGGCACACCTTGAAAAATGAGAACTATACGCAGGCCCTCTATGCCCCCACTAACCTATGGCCATCCTCACCCATAACTAGATAGCAAGTATATGGTCTTTTGGAGTTCTCCGCCTTTCCGCTTTACGTATCTCGACTGACTCAAGATGATAGGAAGACGACCAGCCGCTATCACAGGGCTACTGGTCTCGCCGAATCACGCTGGTCCATCCTAGTCTTTAGGTTGCCATATATTTCAACCAAGGCATTCCCTTGGTTCTTCTAACGCAGACCTTAACCTCTGTGAGCCCAGGAGGATCATCTTCCACCTCACAGAGGGATACCAAGAGTACCCTCACGTCCCCTCGAAGTCTCGGGCTTCGTAACCCAATTCGTTGGAGCCTTCTTTAAGATCGTTCGCTCCTCCTCGTGTTATACTAAGGATTACTACTTAGTTTTCCTAACTAAGGTTTACCACTTGGTTTCCTGAATCATCGTTTTTTTAACTAAGGTTTACCACTTAGTCCTTTTAACTAAGATTTACTACTTAGTTCTCTTTCTCGTCAAGTTGGATTGGTTAAGTGTCATTAGTCGATACAAGTTAACTTAAGCTATTCATTTGTCATGTTAAACTGGTTAAGTGTTACCTGTAATTTACATTGACTTAACCCTACCAGCATCAAGTTATATTGGTTAAGTATTTACTTAACCCTACCCATTCATCTTGTATTGGTTAAGTGTTCCTTTTTAACTTAACCTTGCCTATCTATTTTAACTAACATGTTATAACGGTTAAGTGTTCCCTTAGTTAACTTAACCCTAACATTGGTTTGATTAACATGTTCTAATGGTTAAGTATTGTCCCTTCATGTTTTTAACTTAACCCTGTTCATTTATCACACTCTGATGGTTAAGTGTTCAAGCTTACTTAACCCTACGGTCTAGTCTGGCTAACATATTAAATTGGCTAAGTGTATTAAATTTACATAACCCCAACCTCTAGTCTAGTTACCATGTTAAATTGGCTAAGTGTATTAACTTTACTTATCCCCAACCTCTAGTCTAGTTAACATGTTAAATTGGCTAAGTGTATTGAATTTACTTAACCCCCACTTTCTAGTCTGGTTAACATATTAAATTGGCTAAGTGTTTTTCTTAGTTACTTAACCCCTACAAATCTTGTCTTTTTACCATGTTTAGTTGGTTAAGTGTTCTAGTTAACTTAACCCTATCGTTCTAACTTACTTTGTTAAGTTGGTTAAGTGTTCCTATGGACTTAACCCTCCCATTCTAGCTTAACTGTGTTAAGTTGGTTAAGTGTTCTTATGGACATAACCCTCCCATTCCAGCTTAACTTTAATTGTCTTATTAAAGCACCAGCCACTCACATTAGACATGTATTGTTGTGGCTGCCGGTATGCCGGTTGGTTCCGGGCAGTCTTACCCCACAACTCAGTCTAACCTCGGGCCTTTATCGGGCTCAATGCCTTAACCTCCCACATTGGATAGGTATTGTCGTGATCACTGGACAACCGGGCGGGTCTGGGCAGGTTTACATCACAACTCAATCCAACCTCGGGTTAAGCATGTTCTTATTGTCTAAATTTACTTTTCTCATTTAGGTTAAATTCTATAATAAATTTTCCCTAATTTACTTATTCCATTATTACTCTTTTAATGTGCATTGTCAACATTTATTATTATGGCCCATTTTCCCTATATATCATATTTATAGTTTTTGGTATGTAAATTATACCAAATTAAGTGTCACTAACCATGATTATTCTAAACATGACAATTACTCACAATTATGACTAAATTCAAAATTTGTGCTAATATACTTATTATGCCTAATTAACTTTAATTGACCCAATTCTGATTTAACATCCTAATTTACAGTTTATGGCAAGACTAGAATTATTATTCTAGTTTACCATTTACGCCTAAAACTTAGCTTACTTGCCAGTACTAAATTTAATATGTCAAATTACATATTCCATAATTCATGTCAAATTTTCAAATTTGCTTTCTAATAAACATGCCATAATACATGTTCTAAATTATGTCAATCATAATTATGTTCATGTTCCACATTATGCCAATTTCCAAGTTTACAACCATGTTTAAGTCAATTTTATGATTTGCCCAAATCGTATTCCAATCATTCGTGTAATCGTGATTTCATCCTAGATTATAGATAAATGTAGATTCGTGGATAAAAAGGGAATGAACCAAAATGCCATGAAAAGATAGACATAATGACTGGCAGAAGATGATAACTCACTAATCATAAATCTAACAAATTACACTGAATAAATTGATTAAAGCATCGAAGGCCTATAGATCTGATAATATTATGACATAAAAAGGTTGAGCAAATAACATAGGTTCAAATATGTGGGTAGATTTAACTTAATAGATAAATTCCCATAATCAAGATCCAAGGATAATTAAAAATAAACTGAATTGATAATCAAGTTTAGATCCAATCTCACAGTCATAATCCTAGGCAATAATATCATGTTCATGAATCATAGGTAATTATCCACTATTGTCCTTGTCATAGTCATAGGCATTGGTTTATGCTCCTAGTCAAAGGCTTATGTTCATAGTCAAAGGCTTATTTTCATAGTCAAAGGCTTATGTTCATAGACAAAGGCTTATGGTTTCAAAGGCCACAGTTCCATAGTCATAATCTTAAGCATTGGCAATTTAGTCACAATGTGTTCTAGGCCATAATCAAGAATCAGATCCAAAGTCATAAACAAGCACAGATTCAATGAAATGATAAGGCATATATCTTATATTCTTTTAATTTCATGTCACAAATAGAAAAGACGTTCAAATCTAAAAAGTAACTGACTTACATTGATTGGATCTAGAAAAGAATAGAAAGATAGCGTTGCTTGAAGCCGTTGAATCTTTACTTGAATCCTAACTTGTTTTGAATCTTCTCTTGAAAGACTTGAGCAGGATATCCTCGTCTTGATTTTTATTTTATTTTAATCAATTTATTTAGATTTAGAGGAAGAAGAAGAAGCCATGTCCATCAAGAATTTGTGCAGCATAAGGTTAGAGAAGAATGGTGCAAAGAGAAGGAGACTAGGGGGCTGTTTATATAGGATTGCAAGTTAATTTGAGCCGTCGATGAAGCCAAGGTTAATCAAAGCCATCCTTTCTAAAGAGAATCCAATTATGTTCACAATTACTTTCTAAATGTACATTATTAACATTTATTATTAAATTTGTATGCACATTAGATACATCCCCCCTTTACACATTTATTATTAAATTTGTATGCACATTAGATACATCTCCCCTTTACACATATATTATTAAATTTGTATGCACATTAGATACATCTCCCCTTTACACATTTATTATTAAATTTGTATGCACATTAGATACATCTCCCCTTTACACGTTTATTATTAAATTAGTAACTTTAGTGTTAACAGAAATACGGGGTGTTACAATACTACACCAATCCCTTAAGTGGCTGGACATAGCTTTGATTGTCATTAGAGGAAACGTTACAAGAATTTTGGTAGGACTTAGAAATGTTAATGCGAACATACAACATAGGAAGTATGTGTTATGGTTTGTGATATTCATCACATGGATATTAAAGTAGAGATATTGGAAGTTGCGGGATTTTAGGATCTGTTGACCGAGTTTTATGGATTTGTTGAGATATTTAAGGGAAAATTTTATTTTGAGCAAGCTTTAAGGAGTATTTATTTCTGAGATATTTTAGGGCCCAATTGGGTATAGATCTAGTCTTTTCATTTGTCTATATAAGCATTACATTAGGGATAGATTTATTTCTACTTTTGAGGGACAAAAACTTGTTTTTTTAGGGATTGAGATATCTTGTCAATTTTTAGGTATTTGTTTGTAATTAATTGGTGGAGTAATAAAGGTTTATTTGGTGGAATTTTCCTTTTATTGTTATCTTCTTCCCTCTTTCAAAATCTAATTGTGTAGTGATCTTGTAGAAACCCTAACAGTTTGTATCAAAGCCTTCTACACCCATTTTTTGTAGAGGGTTTGAATATGGATAAAATAATTATTGAAAAGCCTAATGGAAGAAATTAGGTATTATGGAAGGCAAAGATGGAAGATTTCCTTTATCTTAATGATCTTCATTAGCCACTGGAGAATAATGGGGGAAAACCTAGCAATCTATCTGAAGCAAAATAGGAGAATTTAGATAGGAAGGTTGCTACGTCCATTCGATGTTTTTTGAAATTCAGTGTTTCATGTCGTTGCTAATGAAACATCGGCTTATGCTATATGGAAAAAATTGGAAGGGGTTTATGCGAAGAACTCTGCAACAAATAGGGCTCTTCTTATGAGATGGTTGGTGAATCTGAAGGTTAAGGAAGGTGGATCAATTTGGGACCATCTTAATGATTTTCAAGAAACTGTGAATCAATTTGCTGCCGTGAATTTCAAGGTGGATGATGAAACACAAGCTTTAATGATGACGAGTTCATTGCTAGAAAGTTGGTAAACACTTGTGGTTGCATTGAATTACTCAAATTCAGATTGCGTTGTTTCAATGGGGTCCGTGATTATAGCTTGCTTAATGAAGAGATGCGGAGGATGAGCCTTAAGGAAGGAAAAGATAGGGAGGAAACAGAAATTGAAACTCCAATTGAAAAAGCTTTTATTGCAAGGAGGGATAGACAACAAAATATGTAAAGGCAATCGAATAGATCGGACATGAAAAAGGAATATGTTTGTTTTTACTGTGACAAACCCGGTCATCAACTGATATTTTGTCACAAGCTTAAAAGAGATAAGGAGAAGATGAAGGCATTGGAAGAAAAGATTGGTGAACAAAATAACAACAGTAATGAGGTGAATTTTGGCAAGGACATTGAAGGAGAAGTTTTATGTGTTACTAAAGGTGAAAGCAAAGATTGGATACTTGATTCAGGAGCTTGTTTCCATGTGTGCCATCAAAAGGAATCATTTATTGATTATGAAGAACAAAGTGGTAAAGTGGATTCTGCCGACGGTCGAGATTTGCATGTTAAAGGCATGGGTTTGGTTCGATTGAGGATGAATGATGGAAAGGTGGTGATCCTAACGGGAGTTAGTTACATCCCAAAAATTAAGAAGAATCTTGCTTCAAATGGACGATTAGAACAAAAAGGTTGCATTATCTCGACTAGAGGTGGAGTTGCAAGAGTTTGGAGGGGTAACAAGGAGCTTCTGTGAGCAAAATGGGAAAACAATAACATATACAAATCGCTTGGAAAAATGTTGGAGAATTTTAGAGTTCCCTAATTGGATTAGGAGAGGCAAGTTCATCTGAATCAGGGTGGAGCCATCAACGTAAAGCCACAAAGTCTAAATGGAGGACATTGTGGTATTACAAGCAATTTTGAGATCTTTTATGTGGTGTATCTCATTAGGGAAATGCATAGTTTGGGGGTGGTTTTTAGATTTGTTGAGTGTTGGAGTGATTTCATATCAAGGTGGAGTGTTATGGTTCGTGATATTCATCACATGGACATTAAAAAGTAGATACTGGAAGTTGAGGGATTTTAGGATCTGTTGACTGAGTTTTATGGATTTATTGAGATATTTTAGGGGAAGTTTTATTTTGAGCAAGTTTTAAGGAGTATTTATTTCTGAGATATTTTAGGGCCCAACTGGGTATAGATTTAGTCTTTTCATTCGTCTATATAAGCATGTCATTAAGGATAGATTTATTTGTACTTTTGAGGGACAAAAACTTGTTTTTTTTAAGGATTGAGATATCTTCTTAATTTTAGGTCTTTCTTTGTAATTAATTGGTGGAATAATAAAGGTTTGTTTGGTGGAATTTGCTTGTTATTGTTATCTTCTTCCCTCTTTCAAAATCTAATTGTGTAGTGATCTTGTGGAAACCCTAACAGTATGTACTAGATTTCCCTCATATGGATAGAAAGCAGGAAAGGAATCTGGATAAGGTTACCTATAGATGATGATAACACAGTTCAGAATATTCGTCGGATTTAACTATCGATCTAGAGAGATCAAGGACTTGATATTTACTTATGGATGCCTTAAGTATTGGGTTTACACAAAGCACACCTTACAATCACAAGGCTTACTTTTGAGGGTAGATGTTAACATGCCTTTTTATAAGGTCATTATATTTTACTAAATGTATTTTTCGATTATCGAGCTAACAATCCCAAAGAGATGATAAATCAACATAGAACTCAAGTAAGTGTAGGGATATGAAGCTATAATCGAGTGAGTTCATCTAAATGACACTTACTAATTGGTAGAGTTTGCATTTTGGCTTTCCATAGGGAAGGGATCGACACTTATCCCTTTCCCCAGGAAAGAAACTCAACTACACAAACACTTCAACTCAGCAGAAGTCACTCAATATCTTATAATTTTTACGTAGGCAACTATAAAATATATCGCTGGAATCATGAAGCACATGTAGTGGGGGACCCACCTTAAGGACCGAATATTCCTATGTGCAAGTCACATGGATTGGTATAGGTCCCTAAAATTTTGCATTTATGGCCATGACACCTATGGAGATCCGTTTTTCATCTTTACATATAAATACTGGCTCGTTTGCATAGGATAAGAGATCGTCTTTTTTCTTTTCTAGGTTATGCTTTACCATTAATCATACTTAAAAGCATAACATTGTAGCTGATATAACCAAGATTATAAATAAATATAAAACTTTTGGATTGAACGATGGCCAAAGAATGTCGAATCGCTATTATTTTACTTATATCATCTTTAACAACCCTAAAATTTAAATAATAATTATTTAATTAAAGAATTAATTAAGAAATAATAAATTTGTGAAATTGTTTGGATTTAGCTATGCAAGTTGCATCATGGAGTCCTTAGCAAGTTTCTGAGACATATATATATATATATATATATATATATATATAATTTGTCAAAACCTGAGTAAGTATGAGAAAGTTATCCAAGAAATAAAATTTAGAAAATACCATAAGGATTGACAAAAAATAGAATATATATATGTGTGTGTGTGTGTCTGTGTTACCCATAGGGGCAACCTATGCTATGGTCGGGTCGATCCCTAAGGTAAGTGGGTCAACTTGGATTTTGGTCAGGATGAGATTTCGTCTAGGTACAAGCCGATAAATTGAAATATTATATTTGTGTGTTTCGGAGCATGCGATCTAACGGTTGAGATAGGTCTATGATGTGTCTAGATCAGATTAATGTTAGGGACTGGGGAATGCAGATCTTAAGGCAAAACAGACGGGGAGGGGGGGGTGAATAGTGTTTTCAAGGAATTTTCACTTTATGAAAATATTAAATTTATATGATCTGCTATATGAGTCACACACAACAGAGATGATCACGATCATAAATACATAATCAAAACACAAGCACAGAAACAAATCAAATATAAAATGCATCAAAAGGAAAGAACACAACATATTTCATAATGGATCGGATTACTCCTATGTCCAGTCCGACGCAACACTGGATTGCATAGAGTTTTATTATTATCAATATCCAGGTACAATCCCTTTATTTAACAGCTACAAGGTTAACATCGCTCCAAACACCCTTGATTTCACGTCTGCAAGGTTTACACTGCTTCCTTTCTTTGGTTTCAGGGTTACAAGGAACACACCCTTTCCCAAACAATTTCCAAATGATTACAACAGCCCTATAACTCTTCGATAACACTTCAATTCATAGAGTAGTAGATAGATATTGAGAAAAGGTGAATTTTGATGCAATTAAAATATAAATCGGCAAAGTAGAACTGTAAAAATCAATAAAATATAAATGGTGGTATGAAAAGGGGTGAAGATGGAGAAGAAGAACAATGGAAAAATTCGAAATCTGCCCCTATTTATAAGATTTGAATGGTTACAACTTTTTAGAAACGTTACGAATAGTAAAAAGACACTTCCTTGGAAAATTGAATTTCTGATAGTTGTATGTCGACATAGGCTTCTATGTATGTCGACATATATATGTCATTTTTATTTTTAAAACTATTTTTCAAGTGTTTAATTATATATATTATTCTTCAAAATTCTTGAATCAAAACTTAGTGATATAAATGAGTATTCCAAAGTGTAAAATCATATGAAATCATAATAATATATTATATAACCATGTTTATAAAATTATAAGCTTTAAAACTATAAAATAATATATAACTATATAGACTTACATATATTTTAAAACATATATGTTTGAAATCATCAGTAAGATAAAATAACTTGAAATCGGAATTTTGAAATCAAAATTTGAAATCTGAAAATTAGAATTTGGAAATTAGAATTTGAAAAATAGAATTCGAACCTGGAGTGATATTTAGAGTCTTATATATAAACAAGACGTTATTACTATTATTTTATGAACTCTTGATATCTTGATTACTCATGAGTTGAAATTCTTTGACGAATCCTGAATCTCTTGAAATTGTAAAGCTGTACAGTCTTCAATATTTAAGTCCTGTATACAAATCCTGCATATAACCTAAAATTTAAATATTTTCTAAAGGGAAGATTTAAAAATAAAATATTTACAACTAACCTAGGTATAGTATCTTGAGACGACCTGAACTTCCCCGTGAAGGAAAGCACAGATATAATTGATACAAGACAAAATAGAACGCAAACGGAAGAACATTTCATTGTTATTACAACAATTCCATCTGATACAAGAATATACAGAGTATAAATGAATAAATTACATTCAACAAATATCATAGATTTAAATTACATTTAAATATATCGCAGCGGAAAATAATACAAAAGCACAACTAGAAGTAATGCATGGATACAGAGCTTTCCGAGCATCGTTCCAGCTGTAAACAGGATCCTGTGAATATAAATCTGCAAAACCAAAACTACTAGCTGGCCGTGTCGAAAATAAGGGCACCCAGAGTTTAGGTTAAAACAATAAACTCCAGGTCAGTCATGGGATTGGTGTGAGAACTAAAACAGTTATTTAAAACTTTACTTTGAAAGAGAGTAATTCAAGGGACCACGCCGTATAACACGGAACGGGTTTCCTCCCAAGAATACCAGTGCATAGAATAAACAACGCAATGCTTTTTGGAAAAATGAAGCTATTATAAGACCCAGGTCCCATCACACAATGCAACGCAAGCCGGAGGATAGGGTTTTCCCTTATAATAGCCAAACATGCTTGGTACGTTCAAAAAAAATCATTTGATACTATTATAAGTGTATAGTGTCAAAACACTTCAAATCAAAAATATCAATCATAGGCGGCATGGGTACCATCTATCATGTCGCCATACTAGTTCTACAATTAAAACCGCAATATCACATATTGGAAATTGGATTTCCGTCATGAGTCGAGGCAAGGGGCAAGCTCCTCTCCGATTCGAGACACTCTAGCAAATGTCCCAGGACCCCACTATGATCCTTGGATCTTCAGGGCCGGTCCTCACCTAACTTTGGAGGATTAATTATTCCTGAGAACACGTTTCACGGTCCTTACAGACCTATATCCGAGGCGCCTCGCATTCCAACAACCACACAGGTGAAAAGTATATAAATGTCAGGGCTGGTAGGTCACTGACACCACCCTAGCTAGAAAGAAACGTCGTGCTCTCCCTGCAGTCACTATCCCGTTTTTGACTCATACCTAGGTGTGAGGCTCGCGAATTCACGTTATACACAAACTACGTTACACAGACCGTGCTTTGATCATCAACCACAAGACTTTTCTTTTCAACATAAGCCTTGATCAATTGCCACTTACGTGTGCCACACTGGAAATTCACTCCATGCGACTGATGTCCATCGATATACAACCTCTGAGCTCGTACGTCTCAGAGAAGGGCGTTAAGCAAGAGAATAAATTATCTGCCGCCAAACAGATGTATATTTAATAGAGATCAATCAACACAGAATAAAATCCAATGTCAGACACACAGTCCATTTACAAGTTCGTTCTGGGTCTGAAAGAAACCGGAGGCACTTTCCTCGCATATCCATCCATCTCCAAGTACGTCTAGACGATCACCAACTATTTCCCTCATCTTGGGTGTACAGCCCAATCGAGATCATCAGTAATCACCCAAACGATGTGAAGACTTCCGGTCTTCAACCACCGTCTTCATCTTCGACATCTCGTCGAATCGGTTATTCAGAATGGGTATAACCCCGGCCTTTCTGAATAACCCACGTATATGATAAACAAATGTTACACAAACACAACAAACGCCTCATTCCAATTCAGAATATTCTTTTATTCACAAAATCACATTCTTAGGGAAAGGTTCCCATTAATTTTATCCCTGATAAATTCTTCTAAATTTATTCTTTAATCTTCCTTCAGATATCATTTCAAACTAGTCGGGATTAGTGAATCACACCAAAGTAATTATTTATTTTATTTCCCAATCCCAACCTATTCATCCCCTGGAGCAAAACTGGTAATACTCCATATCTAACACCACAGTATTATCAGTAAATTTAATTACCATTTCACGTTCAAATCTAATTAAAGATTTAACTATCGCTTTGGAGCAAAACAGGTGGTACTCCATTCCCGATCACCTTTCGGATTTGATAATTTAAATTATCAATTCACATTTCAATCTAATTAAAGATCCATTGAAATTCCACTTAGTTTTAATCTTTTCAAAAATCAATATCCTGTCTTTAATTGGGCTGAAGAACCAATGTCATTTAAAACACGATTCTCGATAAACCCAAAAAGCAATTCAAATTCAATTCCAATTAAATATCATTTAATTGATACACTTCATTAAATCTAAATAGAAAGATTTAATCTTTTTCTCTACTTGGCTTAAGAACAGTGTTAATAAAGACACCATTCATGACAAACCCACATCACATTTGATATTAAGTACAAGGCTCTGAATAGAAAATATACCGGTTTATATTCAATATCAAATCCTGAAACCAACAAATATCGTATTGGAAATAACGATATAAAATATATCTTTCAAATTCCCGTAACAATATCTGTATAGTCACGAAATCCAACATCGAAATATTCCGAAGATAATTTCGATTCAACTCCAGTCCAATTCACGTATTGGGAATATTGATTATTTTTAAAATCACTTTCAAATTCAATTTATTTATTTCAAAAATAAATTGTTTTTAATTCTAGTTCAAAACTGGTTCATTTCGACAAAAATCTATTTTTATCATTTCAAATGTGGAGTTTTTCATCCCAGTTCTTTCCAATTCACATATTATGATTTTACACAAATTATAGATATTTTTAATAATTTTATCAAGGCCCGTACAGTCGATTTCCATCAACGGCCATCGAACTGCACTTACAACGACCTTTTCCAAATTTGATTTGGACTTAATTCCAAATCCAACCGTTAGATTTCAAATTTCTAATATTCATTGGAAAGCTATTTTCGATACGATCCCAACGGTTCCGGTTTCAGGAGAATCCAACGGTCAGATCTCCCGTAATGTTCATTCGAAGTCAATGGTCGAAATTCACGAACTGCCGCGGCGCGGCGCGTTCTATTCAGGCCATTATATATAATATATATATATATATATATATTATATTTCGTCGATTTCCTTTTAAAACGTATTTTATAAATCGTTTTAAATTCGTTTTCAAAACCATTTCAACTCTATATTCAATTTCAAATCAAAATTGAATATTTCATATCATTACTATATAAATGATAATATTTTCAAAACGTTATATTTTGAAATCACTTCTTTTCTATATTCATTATAAAACGAATATAATCGATATAAATATCGTTCACGTCAAAATAGCGCAACTTTAATCAACACGGCTTTATATATTTCAATAAATTCGTTGTGCTATTCAACAAATGAATATTTATTCTATTCAACACACGAATCTATATTTCTTTCAAAACATGACTAATCTCAACACATGAGTACCGTCAACACACAACAATTTTTGTTATGTAAAACATTTTATAAAATTATGGTATCTATCATTTGATTTTCAATTAGACTCCAACCGTAAAGTAGTGTCTAATCTTAAATATGATAAAGATGTAAATTTTATTATTTAAAATATTCTACTCAACACATGAATAGTTTCAACACAGGACTATTTTTATATTCAACACATGAATTTTCTTTTATAATATTCATTATTTTCCCGATTGGAATGAGGCCCAACAAATTACCATATAACATTAATTATATGGGTTCCGTACAACATATGTATATAATAGCAACGATAAACAATCAACCATCATCCAAAGTGCACCACACAACTGCATAATCATTAAATGTAAATAATCAACGCTTACACAGCCGTCGACCAATCGATCGACGTACAATTAAATAATTGGGATTAGTGTACGTCAAATATCATCCCAACACCCGTGTGGGGTTTCAAATCAACAAACACATATTTTTATTTATGTAGTTGGACGATTTGTAAAATTTATCATCCCAATCAATATCAGTCAAATCAGTGTATATAAACAAATCGGCCGATTTGTTTATAAATATTTATTTACTCACATTCACTATATTCATATTCACATTAAAAATTATATTTTTTTAATGACAATTAATTTATTTCAACCATCTACAATTTATTATCGATTTCAGATCAACAACACAAACAAATTTCACAACACATCAAACAAGCATACAAGCCGTCCATGGTCTATGGACGACGGGTGTCGGGTGCTGCTAAACACCGTCTGCATCCTAGTATATATATATATATATATATAACTAGATAAAGAAATTTAGAGTGAGAAGTTCTCACCAAAGCTAATCCAACTCCACGACTCAATGAAGGGAATCATCACTATTCTCGCCTTTCGTCACTTTCGTTGCCCGTAGCCACTACATATATAAAAATCACATTTTTATATTGTTGCTATGTATATAAAAATTATATTTTTATACTACTACTACATAGATAAAAATTATATTTTTACATCTTTACTATATAGATAAAAGTTCTATTTTTTCATCGTGCCTATATAGATAAAAATTCTATTTTTTCATCGTTACTATATAGATAAAAATTCCATTTTTACATCGTTACTATATAGATAAAAATTCTATTTTTACATCGTTACTCTATAGATAAAAATTCTATTTTTTCATCGTTACTATATAGATAAAAATTCCATTTTTACATCGTTACTATGTAGATAAAAATTCTATTTTTATCACACTATTCTCTATAAAAAGATATCGCCTTTTCAAATATAAAGATTTCGCCTTTTCAAATATAAAGATTTCGCCTTTTCAAATATAAAGATTTAATTTTTATTTTATCACTTATAAAAATCACATCTTTATCTCAACATATATATAATAAAAATCAGATTTTTATTTTGCTACATATATAAAGATAATATTTTAATATTATCTATTATATAGAAATTTTATTTTCAATACACTACTAATATAAAAATAGCATTGTTATATCTTCTATTATATAAAGGTCATATTTTTAATACTCTACACAAGTAAAAATCATATTTTTAACTTCTTGCTTATGTAAAAATTATATTTTTAACCTTCTACCACAATAAAAATTATATCTTTACGTATAAATCACCTTTTCTTTTTAAATCTCCTTTTATAAAAATTGTCCTTTTTTCTTAACACACTGAGATAATTAAAATTGAAATAAATAAAGCTTATTTAAATTAAAATTCACCTTCGAAACTGAAGAGGGGGTTTACCATTGGAATCGGGCAGAGGAAGGGCGTCGGACGTCGTCGTCGGAAGGGGTCTTGGGTTATGGCGTGGGGTTCATCAGGGTGTCGTGGTTGGATTGGGGCTGTGGGGGCGTGGCCTAATCGGAGAGGAGGAAATAGGGGGTCGGCGGTGGGGCCTGGCGCCAGTAGCGGCGGTGCGGTGGACTCGGAGGCTAGGTTGCGGCGCTCGAAGGATGGGGGGCGACGATTTCGTGCTGAGGGGTTTGAATTGAAGAAGGTGGGATGGAGGAGAAGGAGGAGGTGACGCGAGGTGAACGGAAGGGGAAGGGGGGTCCGCTAGCCTGGGCGGCGGCGCGGCGAAGCGCAACAAGGGGGGGCGACTTTGAGATCGGTCATTTTTTTTCTTTTTGCTTTTTTTTTCTAATCTCTCAACTGAATGAAAAAGGGGGAAGGGAGAGAGAGTATAAGGAGGATTTATATTATAATTTATTTATTAATTATTTCAAAAAAAAACAACATTTAATTTCGACCTCGAAACGAGACCCACCGCCTGTCGTCCATAGCGTTTTACCCCCATTCCGAACACAATGGGATATGTATCGTAGGCCGATTCGATCACTTCGATCAGTTTTCGTCAAAGTCAACATATAACTCTATATATTGAATTTGAACGCGCATTTCAATTTACTGGGGTCACATACTAACTCGAAAAATTCCAGAAAAATATTTTCTAGCTTTGTATCGACGATACGGTCCTAACAAAACTAGTTTCGTCAAATTCTGAGACCATTTGAAAAATGGCCATTTTCCAGTCGATTAAAATTAACTAAAACTAGTCAAACGCGTTTTCCTTTGCCACGCTCACATATTGAATCGAAAAATTATGAAATTTGGAATCTAGCAATAATTTGACATCACGGATCCAACAAAAGTGGTTTCGTCGAAATCCGAGGTCGTTTGCAAAATGGCTATTTTTAAAGGCCGAAATTCCATAGCGACTATTCTGAAATTTCAACTGGACATATCTTTTGATTCCCGCTATGAAATTTCGATTTTTCGGATTCGTTGGAAAGATATTCTCAAATAGATTCTAATATGATTGGTTTCACTAAAATCCAGTTTATTTTGCACCCGGTACATTCAATTGAAGTTTGAAATCGAATTATCGAACTATCGCGCCATTTTCAATTCCTTAAATAATTATATATAATTATTTATATTCTATCGACGACGTATATAAATATATACGTTCGATTTTATTCAAAATAAATTTCTCGTCCTTATTATTTAAAATAATTAATTTTAAATGTTCAAAATTCGCTAAAATTGCCAAAATAAAAATTTTAAACTAGCTCGGATTTCCGGGTTGTTACAATCTCCCCCACTTAAAACTTTTCGTCCCCGAAATGGAACGTAGCCGAAAGTTGTTTAACAATTCAACTCAACTTCCAGTATTTTCATTACGGCTTAAGTTCTTTAACTTTTTAGTTTCTAAGAACTTTTCCAAATTTTCAAAAATTTGGCTAACACCCTAAATTTTCGAAAATTTCGCCATAACCTCCCCTGCACCGGGAGCAACGGGAAAATCCCGAAATTGCCATACAGGCCCTCTGATCTCAAAAAGAAAAAGAAAAAGCCAAGCGGCTCATAAAATCATCATCACCCAAACAAAACAGTAAATTTTGGTAAACATGTACCTATTTGTCGGGCAAACAAATTTTATTCTTCTGCTCCAGCCTCCTTGCTATGACCTGTTCAATGTAAGTACATGTATATGCAAGCAAATGCGACTAATTTCAATACATTTCAATTAGGCTAAATGGTTCAGAATTTCAAACAAATAAACAAACAACACAACCAACAATCAATTAGTGGATTTAACGTTTCAAATTCATAATTTTGATACATATACAGAAAATCATGTTTTTGATGCCAAATCACAACAAATAAATCCATCTATATAAGTTTTGGTTCTCACACCAGTCTAATGGAAATATATAGAAATCACACCTTCGAAACTCGAAAATGAATACTGATGATGATGCACCATCATCAGAATCATCCCCGGATGTCTAGAATGTGATTCTATATCTACCCAGTATGTTAAAACTTCGAATATACGTTCATGACGCGTATACGCGAAATCTTTATATACTCGATTGTCCAAATTCAAAATAAATAAATAATCAAATACGTATAAAATGGTTTAAATTTTAAAACAAAATTGTTTTCATTTGAGAAATATACTCTTCACACTCGTTCTAGGATACTACTGATCCTATCTCTAACGAGTCATTCTAATTGGATATTACTAATCCAATATCTGATGAATTCTTTCGTATGGTTCTAATGTGTCTTGTTCTCGAGCTCTGTAAACCAAAGCTCTGATACCACTGACACAGCCCGAACTTCCCCGTGAAGGAAAGCACGGATTGCGTTGAGGACAACACAAAATAGAACGCAAACGGAAGAACATTTCATTGTTATTTCAACAATTCCATCAGATACAAGAATATACAGAGTATAAATGAATAAATTACATTCAACAAATATCAGTGATTTAAATTACATTTAAATACATCGTAGTGGAAAATAATACAAAAGCACAACTAGAAGTAATGCACGGATACAGAGCTTTCGAGCATCGTTCCAGCTGTAAATCAGGATCCTGTGAATATAAATCTGCAAAACCAAAACTACTAGCTGCCCGTGTCGAAAATAAGGGCACCCAGAGTTTAGGTTAAAACAATAAACTCCAGGTTAGTCATGGGACTGGTGTGAGAACTAAAAGAGTTATTTAAAACTTTACTTTAAAAGAGAGTAATTCAAGGGACCATGCCATATAACACGGAACGGGTTTCCTCCCAAGAATACTAGTGCGTAGAATAAACAACGCAACGCTTTTTGGAAAAATGAAGCTATTATAAGACCCAAGTCCCATCACACAATGCAACGCAAGCCGGAGGATTGGGTTTTCCCTTATAATAGCCAAACATGCTTGGTACATTCAAACCAAATCATTTGATACTATTATAAGTGTATAGTGTCAAAACATTTCAAATCATAAATATCAATCATAGGCGACATGGGTACCATCTATCATGTCGCCATACTAGTTCTACAATTAAAACCGCAATATCACGTACTGGAAATTGGATTTCCATCATGAGTCGAGGCAAGGGGCAAGCTCCTCTCCGATTCGAGACACTCTAGCAAATGTCCTAGGACCCCACTATGATCCTTGGATCTTCAGGGCCAGTCCTCACCTAACTTTGGAGGATTAATTATTCCTGAGCACACGTTTCCCGGTCCTTACAGACCTATATCCGAGGTGCCTCGCATTCCAACAACCACACAGGTGAAAAGTATATAAATGTCAGGGCTGGTAGGTCACTGACACCACCCTAGCTAGAAAGAAACGTCGTGCTCTCCCTGTAGTCACTATCCCGTTTTTACTCATACCGAGGTGTGAGGCTCGTGAATTCACGTTATACACAAAGCAACATCACACAGACCGTGCTTTGATCATCAACCACAAGACTTTGCTTTTCAACAAAAGCCTTGATCAATTGCCACTTACGCGTGCCACACTGGCAATTCACTCCATGCGACTAATGTCCATCGATATACAACCTCTGAGCTCATACGTCTCCGAGAAGGGCGTTAAGAAAGAGAATAAATTCTCTGCTGCCAAACAGATGTATATTTAATAGAGATCAATCAACACAGAATAAAATCCAATGTCAGATACACAGTCCATTTACAAGTTCGTTCTGGGTCTGAACGAAACCGGAGGCACTTTCCTCGCATATCCATCCATCTCCAAGTACGTCTGGACGATCTCCAACTGTTTCCCTCATCTTGGGTGTAAGCCTAATCGAGATCATCAGTAATCACCCAAACGATGTGAAGACTTCCGGTCTTCAACCACCGTCTTCATCTTCGACATCTCGTTGAATCGGTTATTCAGAATGGGTATAACCCCGGCCTTTTTGAATAACCTACGTATATGATAAACAAATGTTACACAAACACAACAAACGCCTCATTCCAATTCAGAATATTCTTTTATTCACAAAATCACATTCTTAGGGAAAGGTTCCCATTAATTTTATCCAAGATAAATTCTTCTAAATTTATTCTTTAATCTTCCTTCGGATATCATTTCAAACTAGTCAGGATAAGTGAACCACACCGAAGTAATTATTTATTTTATTTCCCAATCCCAACCTATTCAGCCCCTGGAGCAAAACTTGTAATACTCCATATCTAACACCACAGTATTATCGGTAAAATTAATTACCATTTCACGTTCAAATCTAATTAAAGATTTAACTATCGCTTTGGAGCAAAACTGGTGGTACTCCATTCCCGATCACCTTTCAGATTCGATAATTTAAATTATCAATTCACATTTCAATCTAATTAAAGATCCATTGAAATTCCACTTATTTTTAATCCTTTCAAAAATCAATATCCTGTCTTTAATTGGGTTAAAGAACCAATGTCATTTAAAACACGATTCACGATAAACCCAAAAAGCAATTCAAATTCAATTCCAATTAAATATCATTTAATTGATACACTTCATTAAATCTAAATTGAAAGATTTAATCTTTTTCTCTATTGGGCTTAAGAACAGTGCTAATGAAGACACCATTCACGACAAACCCACATCACATTTGATATTAAGTACAAGGCTCTCAATAGAAAATATACCGATTTATATTCAATATCAAATCCTGAAACCAACAAATATCGTATTGGACATAACGATATAAAATATATCTTTCAAATTCCCATAACAATATCTGTATAGTCACGAAATCCAACATCGAAATATTCCAAAGATAATTTTGATTCAACTCCAGTCCAATTCACGTATTGGGAATATTGATTATTTTTAAAATCACTTTCAAATTCAATTTATTTATTTCAAAAATAAATTGATTTTAATTCTAGTTTAAAACTAGTTCATTTCGACAAAAATCTATTTTTATCATTTCAAATGTGGAGTTTTTCATCCCAGTTCTTTCCAATTCACATACTATGATTTTTCACAAATTATAGATATTTTTAATAATTTTATCAAGGCACGTACAGTCGATTTCCATCAACGGCCATCGAACTACACTTACAGCGACCTTTTCCAAATTTGATTTGAACATAATTCCAAATCCAACCGTTAGATTTCAAATTTATAATATTCATTGGAAAGCTATTTTCGATACGAACCCAACGGTTCCGGTTTCAGGAGAATCCAATGGTCGGATCTCCCGTAATGTTCATTCGAAGTCAATGGTCGAAATTCACGTACTGCCGCGGCGCGGCGAGTTCTATTCTGGCCATTATATATATATATATATATATATATATATATATTATATATTTCGTCGATTTCCTTTTAAAACGTATTTTATAAATCGTTTTAAATTCGTTTTCAAGACCATTTCAACTCTATATTCAATTTCAAATAAAAATTGAATATTTCATATCAATACTATATAAATGATAATATTTTCAAAACGTTATATTTTGAAATCACTTCTTTTCTATATTCATTATAAAACGAATATAATCGATATAAAAAACGTTCACGTCAAAATAGCGCAACTCTAATCAACACGGCTTTATATATTTCAATAAATTCGTTATGCTATTCAACACATGAATCTATATTTCTTTCAACACATGACTAATCTCAACACATGACTAATCTCAACACATGAGTACCGTCAACACACAACTATTTTTGTTATGTAAAATATTTTATAAAATTATGGTATCTATCGTTTGATTTTCAATTAGACTCCAACCGTAAAGTAGTGTCTAATCTTAAATATGATAAAGATGTAAATTTTATTATTTAAAATATTCTACTCAACACATGAATAGTTTCAACACATAAATATCGTCAACACATGACTATTTTTATATTCAATACATGAATTTTCTTTTATAATATTCATTATTTTCCCGATTGGAATGAGGCCCAACCAATTACCATATAACGTTAATTATATGGGTTCCATACAACACATGTATATAATAGCAACGATAAACAATCAACCATCATCCAAAGTGCACCACACAACTGCATAAGCATTAAATATAAATAATCAACGCTTACACAGCCTGTCGGCCAATCACCGACATACAATTAAATAATTGGGATTAGTGTACGTCAAATATCATCCAAACACCTGTGTGGGGTTTCAAATCAACAAACACAGATTTTCATTTGTGCAGTTGGGCGATGTGTAAAATTTATCATCCCAATCAATATCAGTCAAATCAGTGTATATAAACAAATCGGCCGATTTGTTTATAAATATTTATTTACGCACATTCACTATATTCATACTCACGTTAAAAATTATATTTTTTTAACGACAATTAATTTATTTCAACCATCTAAAATTTATTATCGATTTCACATCAACAACACAAGCAAATTTCACAACACATCAAACAAGCATACAAGCTGTCCATGGTCTGTGGACGACGGGTGTCGGGTGCTGATAAGCACCGTCTGCATCCTAGTATATATATATATAACTAGAAAAATAAATTTAGAGTGAGAAGTTCTCACCAAAGCTAATCCAACTCCATGACTCTTCTAATGTAGGGAATCATCACTGTTCTCGCCTTTTGTCACTTTTGTTGCCCGTAGCCACTACATATATAAAAATCACAATTTTATATTGTTGCTATGTATATAAAAATTATATTTTTTATACTACTACTACATAGATAAAACTTATATTTTTACATCGTTACTATATAGATAAAAGTTCTATTTTTTCATCGTTACTATATAGATAAAAATTCTATTTTTTCATCGTTACTATATAGAAAAAAATTCCATTTTTACATCGTTACTATATAGATAAAAATTCTATTTTTACATCGTTACTATATAGATAAAAAATCTATTTTTTCATCGTTACTATATAGATAAAAATTCCATTTTTACATCGTTACTATATAGATAAAAATTCTATTTTTATTACGCTATTCTCTATAAAAAGATTTCGCCTTTTCAAATATAAAGATTTCGCCTTTTCAAATATAAAGATTTCGCCTTTTCAAATATAAAGATTTCTCCTTTTCAAATATAAAGATTTCGCCTTTTCAAATATAAAGATTTAATTTTTATTTTATCACTTCTGAAAATCACATCTTTATCTCAACATATATATAATAAAAATCAGATTTTTATTTCGCTATATATATAAAGATAATATTTTTATATTATTTATTATATAGAAATTTTATTTTCAATACACTACTTATATAAAAATAATATTTTTACATCTTCTATTATATAAAGTTCATATTTTTAATACTCTACACAAGTAAAAATCATATTTCTAACTTCTTGCTTATGTAAAAATTATATTTTTAACCTTCTTCCACAATAAAAATTATATCTTTACATATAAATCGCCTTTTCTTTTTAAATCTCCTTATATAAAAATCGTCCTTTTTGCTTAACACACTAAGATAATTAAAATTGAAACAAATAAAGCTGATTTAAATTAAAATTCACCTTCGAAACTGAAGAGGGGGTTTACCATTGGAATCGGGCAGAGGAAGGGCGTCAGACATCGTCGTCAGAGGGGGTCTAGGGTTATGGCGTGGGGTTCATCAGGGTGTCGTGGTTGGATTGGGGCTGTGGTGGCGTGGCCTAATCGGAGAGGAGGAAATAGGGGGTCGGCGGTGGGGCCTGGTGCCAGTAGCGGCAGCGCGGTGGACTCGGGGGCTAGGTGGCGGCGCTAGAAGGATGGGGGGCGACGATTTCGTGCTGAGGGGTTTGAACTGAAGAAGGTGGGATGGAGGAGAAGGAGGAGGTGACGCGAGGTGAACGGAAGGGGGAGGGGGGTCCGCTAGCCTGGGAGGCAGCGCGGCGAAGCGCAGCAGGGGGGCGACTTTGAGATCGGACATTTTTTTTCTAATCTCTCGACTGAATGAAAAAGGGGAAGGGAGAGAGAGAGTATAAGGAGGATTTATATTATAATTTATTTATTAGTTATTTAAAAAAAAACAAATTTTAATTTCGACCTCGAAACGAGACACACCGCCTGTCGTCCATAGCGTTTTACCTCCATTCCGAACACAATGGGATATGTATCGTAGGCTGATTCGATCGCTTCGATCAGTTTTCGTCAAAGTCAACATATAACTCTATATATTGAATTTGAACGCGCATTTCAATTTACCGGGGTCACATACTAACTCGAAAAATTCCAAAAAAATATTTTCTAGCTTCGTATCGACGATACGGTCCTAACAAAACTAGTTTCGTCAAATTCTGAGACCATTTGAAAAATGGCCATTTTCCAGTCGATTAAAATCAACTAAAACTGGTCAAACGCGTTTTTTTTCCACGCTCACATATTGAATCGAAAAATTATGAAATTTGGAATCTAGCAATAATTGACATCACGAATCAAACAAAAGTGGTTTCGTCGAAATCCGAGGTCGTTTGCAAAATGGCTATTTTTAAAGGCCGAAATTCCATAGCGACTATTCTGAAATTTCAACTGGACATATCTTTTGATTCCCGCTATGAAATTTCGATTTTTCGGATTCGTTAGAAAGATATTCTCAAATAGATTCTAATATTTTTGGTTTCACTAAAATCCAGTTTATTTTGCACCCGGTACATTCAATTGAAGTTTGAAATCGAATTATCGAACTACCGCGCCATTTTCAATTCCTTAAATAATTATATATAATTATTTATATTCTATCGACGACGTATATTAATATATACGTTCGATTCTATTCAAAATAAATTTCTCGTCCTTATTATTTAAAATAATTCATTTTAAATGTTCAAAATTCGCTAAAATTGCCAAAATAAAAATTTTAAACTGGCTCGGATTTCCGGGTTGTTACAGATCCAGAAAGGTTGCGTGTAAGAGCTAAGGACTATAGATAATTGTTGTAATTATTTAGACTTTTAAGTAATTTAAAGAAATAAGGTTCTTAATAGTTTTATTTTCTTTTAAAATTTTCATAGAGTTTTTAGTTTATTTTCTATAAATTATTTTCTGTAAGTATTTTTCAACCTTTTTCCTACCTTTCTTTTTTGTTAAACTCCATAAGTTTGTTTTTCAGTTTTTTCCATTGGTAATTATTTTGTTTCCTTCAATTTTATACAATTTTCTACAATTAGTTACATTTGTTCCTAAAATTCATACATATGTAAACGTTAGTTAAAAGACTCAGATTTAATCCTCTTTTTGCATGTGAAGAATAGAATAAAAAGTGCAAACTTCGCAAATATGGATTAAATAAAAGGAAACTAAATTTACAATAAATGTATGTATAAATGGTAGATCTGTAATAAAAAGGATACGGACTGAACTATGCAAATTTGTAGCAATTTGCAGTAAATTATGACAAGTATTATAATTTAAAATTAAAGAGAAATGAATGGATTATTATAGTAATTAAGAACTATGTTGACATGTTTATATCATAATAAAAAAAAAGAATGAAGCTTGATTATGATGAAAGTAGAAGCTCTTTCTAGGAACGGAGTCAACAGATTGGGCTTTGGATTGGGCCAACAAAAGAAACACAAATTATCAATTAGGACCCATACGACAACATTCCCTTTCAGTCAAGATCTAATGATCTCAGATATTGGGCATACTTATTCTAGTTTTGGATAAATAAGTGGTCAAAAGAACAAGAATGGGTCGGGAGCATAAAATAAAATTTAAATTGTTCGTTAGGGCTTCTACCGGCCGCATATGCTTTTAGTCAAGGACTGATGCACATAGGAAGACCGGGTACGCTTATGCGGATTAGGGTAAATAAGATATCAAATAGGGGCATCAAGTTAATGTGTGCCGAAGATGACCGTTCGTACAAGACATCGATCAAGGTAAATAATTTGTTACTATGTCCATGCTCATGTCTTTTTTATCAAGGTTTAGGCTTACTAGTGGCACAATATAATGAGGTGGTAAATAGGAAGAGCTGATCAATTTGTAGAATTAGGAAAACTTATCTTAATTAGTTTTTCAGAATAGTAGAAATTTGCAAACAATTAAATAGCAATTTCAGCATAAACTAGACGATTAACCTCTTTAACTCAGAAACCCTCTTAAGCTGTGCGTTTACATATTTCCTTATGACACTATGTTACTAAGTCTATTTCCTTTATCTTGCTTAGTCAAGCTTCATTTACTAAACTTTATTTCTGACCCACTCCTTTTTCTTCCTTTTTCTCCCTTATTAGACCCATAAGATTGAGATCGACTGGTCTAGACATCTTGTAGATCATTCTTGGAGTTTTCATCTATTATTTGATATATTCTTTTTTTATTTTTCATCTTTTTCGGTTTGTTTTGGTTGTACTAGCCCTTATGAGATTATTGTATTTATACTCTAATTTATTGTGAGATTGAGTTTTTATGAGATATGTGGTTTTCGTGACTTGGTATTTTATACGAAATGGAAGTTGGCTTTTGAAATAATAAATTGTAACACCCCGTGTATTCTATAACAGTGAAATTCATAAATTAAAGTATAATTAATTTCAAATCAAAGAATTAAGGGAAACGGGATATGCCATTGCGTTCGTCTCGGAATTCTGCTTGAGATAGAGTCCGAGTTTGCGTAAAACAGACTCCGTATGAGGGAGATATGACCTCCGGAAGTTTTAGAATTCAGTTTAAAATTCAAACAGACAGAAACTGTTCAGAAATGAGTTCAAAATTAAAAAATCGGACCCAGATTGGGCTGAGCGGGAATTTTCCCGCCTAAGGCACCCAGGTCGACTGGGTAGTCGACCTGGGGGTCGACTGGCTAGTCGACCTGGCCCCTGAGCCAGATCGAACCCAGCCCCTCCTGGCTGGCCTGGTCTGTGCTTGGCCGAATTTCTGAGCTTTGTCTTGTCACTAGGGCTAGGTGTCATCTCCTGATTGGTTTCTCTTTAAAACGAAAGGCTAATATTAATCTAAGCTCCATCGACGGCTTTAATCAACTGACAAACTCTATAAAAAGGACCTAAGACTCCACCTAATTCACACAAATAAAAATGAGAATGAGAACCTCATGCTGCTGAAGAAAGACTAGGAGTAGCCATAAAATTGAGATACGATTAGGAGTCGATTCAAAAGCTTAAAGCAACGACAATTAAATCAAAACAACGCCTACAACAAAGGATAGCATCTCCAAATTCAGAATTAAGAATCCTGAATTGAAGATTCGTCATACGTTGTAAGTAGAGTGCTATTCCGATGTGAATGAATAATTGAGTTTTGATTTGTGTAAAATGAGAAATGGAATTGTATTTAATTTGTGGTGATGATAATTCATAATTATATGTTGCTATGATTCTAATTATGAATAGATTTCGGATGTTGTGGTATAAGGATGTTAGACCTATTGGATATTTGCAAGTATATGATTCATGTTGAAAGTTTACAACTATATGTTTGTGGTAGTTTATTTCAACCAAGTTGAGACTCATGCAAGTATATGATTCACTATTATGCCAACATGATTTTAGATCCATCTATGTATATTTTTAAGATCATTTTTAGTGTAGTTGGATCCAATTGAGTATTATGATTCATATGAATTTATGTTGGAATTGGCATCATGATTCAAGTGTAAAACCATACTTTTGTATTAGTGACAAAAGCAAGCATCTTTGTGAACTTGTGTTAATTCTATGAACATGACTAGATTACGTTTGGTGTTATGCCTAATTGAAAATATGTTTTAGGCCTATGTTGTTATCAAAAGCATATGATAATATATGTGACACATAATTAAGTTAGATTCACATTTTTAATTGCAAGTTTACATGACTAGATTAAAACCATGATTCATGTTTAGGTATGTTTCAAGTCAAGATTATATGTTGTTACAATGCAAGTTCACAAGTGCCTAATTTATGTTAATTAGATCGTTATGGTGCAAGTTCATGCGTTCACACACCCTTTTGATGTTACTTAGAATATATAAACACCATGTTCTAAGCCTCCCCTTTTTCATGTGGCTAAGTTGGGCTTAAATGTTAAACCCAACATATGTTACATTATAGCGAACGTATAAAACGAGGGTAATAATGTTGGGTTAAAAATATAAAACATATGTGTTGGCATGTTTGACGAATGCCAACGACCTTGAAAACATTTAAGTGGTATAAATTAATTTTACCCAATAAAGATGAATTTGAATAGTGGGCTGCAAATATTTACATATAAAAAGAAAAGAGACAAAATATGTAAACTTAGAAAATACGATGTGTTTAACCCGAGGTTGGATTGCGTTGTGACATAAACCTGCCCGGACCCGCCCGGCTGTCCAGTAGTCACAACAATACCTATCCAATGTGGGTGGTTAAACACTGAGCCCAATAAAGACCCGAGGTTAGACTGAGTTGTGACGTAAGACTGCCCGGACCCAACCGGCAACAGGCAGTCACAACAATACCTGTCTAATGTGAGTGGTTGAGGCTTTAATAAGACAATTAAGGTTGAGTCAGGATTGATAGGATTAAGTAAATTGAATTAATACTTAATCAAATTGAACATGCTAAACTATACTGATTAGGAGTTAGGTTTATATAGAACACTTAACCAACTTAGCATGTTGGCTAGAAATAGAAAACCTAGTAGCGGGGGACCCTTTTCAGCAGTAACCCTACAAGGTGTATCAGGATACCCTGAACTAGGCAGGGTGGGGCACGATTATTGGGCTGACTGTAAGAGGTCAAATCGACGGCGGTGGTGCAGCAGTGTAGGTTCTAACAGGGTGCGGGAATGCACACACTCCGGCGCAGAAAAATTAGGCACTGGGCACCAGTAGTATACCTGTGCATTCTAGAATTATGTCGGGCCGCCACCATGGGACTTGATACACCCCATGGTGGTACCAGCATAGGTAGCTACAACACCGGGGGCCGTAAGAAACATGTAGCTATGCGAGTAGGAGCCGATCATTAGAAATGGATCACTTCACCCGGATTATGGGGTGCCTGTTGGGAACTAGTTTATAGGGGTGCAGAGATTAAGATGGGGTACGATAGTATATTCGACTCTAGACAACTTAACTTAGTTTATAGTGCTTTCCCATTTCCAGTTTGTACTTATCATGCTCATTTCCTTATTCATAGACTGAATATTCCTAGACTTACTCAGGCTTTATGTCTGACTCTACTTTTCTTTCGTCTTCTTTTCTTTCGTTTCCCCCCAGGTCCACGGGGAGGGAATATCGCAGCTTGACCAGTTTTCACATCCGGCTTGAAGAGAAAGAATGTATTGCTTGGATCTCTTTCGTTTTGGACTATGGCTTTGGATAGCAATTATGGGGACTTATGCAGTTTAATTATGTTTTTTTGCTTCTTTAAGTTATGAAATCAAGACAGTTATGAAAATGTAATGTTTTTGGAAGTATTGTAAGACAATTATGGCATGGTTAGTGTAACACGTATTTTGATGAAATAAAAGTTGCTGTTGTTTTCTGCTATTCAAAAATATGTGTATTTATATCTGTCTTGTTTATCTGTGACTTATACTTATAAACCTCCACCAAAATTAGGGCATTCCCTTTGAGAGTGACCCTAACGGAGGTGGGGTGTTTCACTTGGTATCAGAGCCAGGTTTACCAGATAAGATACGAAGTTTTGAAAATTTATTTTCAAAAGAAAATTTAAAGAAGCATTTTTAAAAGATAAAATGTTATTTTATTTTAAAAAGGCTTAGTCCCCCAAAGCCATAGGTACTATCTTTTATCCTTCGTTTTGAATCTATCCTTTTTGTTTCAGCATGTCCGAAGAACTTAACTTGCCAGAGGGTGTACTAATACCTGGTTGGTTCAGACGATTCTTAGAAGCAAGGGCCAATCAGCCAGGTCCCACTGTTCCTCCTCCCCCAGCTGCAGGAAATCATCCAGCTGCAGCAGCACCTCTTCCTCCACCTCCTCCGCGTGGTAATGCTTTTGATAAGATATGTAAAGATTTCAAAGCTATGGGAGGGAAGGACTTTCATGGAATCGAGTCCTTCATGGCAGCCAGGAATTGGCTGAAGGAAACCGAGGACTTATTCATCATCTTTGAAGTAGAAGATAGGCAGAAGGTACAATTGGCAGTATGGCGACTTAAAGGTGAGGCTTCCTACTGGTGGGAAGTTACCAATGCAGAAAGACCAGTGGAAACATGGGAGGACTTTAGGGCAAGGTTTGACGCTAAATTTCTCTCAGAAGCTGAAAGGAGTCTTCAATTGGAAAAATTATTATTTCTTAAGCAAGGGAATATGATAGTCAAGGAGTACGTTAATCAGTTCGATCAGCTGGCTAGGTTCGGACTGGACCCAGTCAACACTCCGCACAAGAAGGCTCTCCGCTTTGTCAAAGGATCGAATGATCCATTACACAGTTTGGCCATGACCCATATACCCATGGGAGATACGTATGAAAGCTTGGTGCAGATGGCATTGCTGAACGAAGAGGATAAGGGCAAGAAGGAGACAAAGGCAGAAAGCTCTTAAGGGAAGAAAGAGGGTTTACAGCCTAAGAAGGCAGACTTTAAGAAGGGCGGGAAAGACAACAAGTCCCAAGTGAAGAGGAAGTGTAATTTCTGTGGCAAAGTGGGGCACTTAGTGAAAGATTGCCGGAAAAAGAAGGCCAAGTTGAATGGTGGGTGCTTTTCTTACGGTGAGACAGGCCACATGGCTAAGGATTGCCCAAAGATACGAGGACAGGGGCAGAGGGCTGGATCCACCTCAGGGGCACAGGTTCATGTGCTAGAAGCGCCACCTCTGCAACAGCGAGGTATAAATACTTCTGTAGAAAGTGTAGTTTATCTTTATGATCACCCAGTTCGCACTTTATTTGATTCTGGCGCATCACACTCCTTTATTTCATCTTCCTTAGTAGAATCTCTGCACCTAGAAACTAGTATGGTAGAGGACCCCTTATTTGTAAATAATCCAATCGGGGCCCCAGCTCATTTGTCTATGATCTGTGTGGGATTGAAAATTTCTATTCTATGCATAGAATTTAGATGTAGTGCCTTTGTTTTGGGCTTCTCGGGATATGGTTTGATTTTGGGCATGGATTGGCTATCCAGTAATGGTGCCATCCTTGATTGTGAGAAAAGGTTGGTTAGGCTTCTGACCCAACTCGGTAACACTCTGGAAATTACTTGTAATCCCTCGTATGCGGTTATACTTAGTTATCTTGAATCGCTAGATGCTTCTGTTGAGAGTTTGCAATCGGTTAAAGTGGTCCGTGAATATCTGGATGTCTTCGAAGAGGTGAAGGGCTTACCTCCGAAGAGGGAGATAGACTTCCGCATATATCTTGTAGATAATGCAAAGCCCGTTGCGTTCCCTGTTAGACACATGGCTCCACGGGAAAGGAAAGAGCTCAGTAAACAGGTTAAAGAGCTTCTAGAGAAGGGGTTCATTAGAAGGAGTATTTCAGAATGGGGCGCTCCAGTGGTGTTCGCCAACAAGGCGGATGGTTCACTCCATCTATGTGTTGACTATAGGGAGCTCAACAAGCTAACGAAAAATAATAGGCACCCTCTCCCCAAAATTGACGACCTTTTTGATCAGCTTGTAGGAGCGTCAGTTTTCTCCTAACTCGATTTGGCGACCGGATTTCATCAGCTAAGGGTGGCTGAAGATAGCGTCGATAAGACAGCATTCAGAACCCCAAATGGCTTCTTTGAATGGCTTGTCATGCCTTTCAGCTTGACAAACGCACCCGCTTACTTCGTGGACCTGATGAGTAGGGTGTTCAGAGAATTCCTCAACAAGTTCGTAGTAGTCTTCGTAGACGATATCTTGATCTTCTCAAAGAGTGAAGAAGAGCATGCTCAGCACCTAAGGGCAGTCATGGAAACTCTACGAGTCCATCAGCTAAAAGCCAAATTCTCCAAATGCCACTTTTCGAGAGAGGAAGTAAGGTTTCTTGGGCATATAGTATATAAAGAAGGGTTAGCTGTGGACCCTGCTAAGGTAGTAGTGGTACAGGTTTGGAAGACACCAAGGAATGCAACTGTGGTCCGAAGTTTTCTAGGACTAGCAGGTTTCTACCGAAAATTCATAAGGGATTTTGCGAAAATCTCAGCTCCACTCACAAGGCTGACAAAGAAGAATCTAGTGTTCAATTGGGACTTGGATTGCGAGTTTGCTTTCCAACGACTAAAAAGGGCTCTTACAACAGCCCCAGTTCTGACGTTGCCAGATGGAAGCAAGATGTTCACAGTTTATACAGATGCATGTAGGACAGGGCTAGGTGTTATCTTGATGCAAGAAGGGAGGGTAGTAGCTTATGGTGGAAGGCAATTGAAGGTTCATGAGAAGAACTACCCGACCCACGATCTTGAGTTAGCCGCCATTGTCTTTGCACTTAAGTCATGGCGACACTATCTCCTAGATGAGAAGTTCGAACTTTACACTGACCATAAATCGTTGAAATATCTTTTCTCACAGAAAGAACTTAACTTGAGGCAACAGAGATGGATGGAGTTTCTTGCCTCGTACGATTTCGAAATCTCCTACACTCCGGGCAAAGGCAACGTAGTGGCAGACGCGTTGAGCCGAAAGAAACTGACCCTATGCCCGCTCTTTATAGAAAGGCAAAGCTTGGAGTATATAGCCAGTTTTAACTTTAGGCCCTCCTCCGATTTCGTACCGGGCTTGCTAGCATCTCTCGAGGTACGCCTGACTTTAGTGGACTCAATAGGGATATCACAACGCGAAGACCCTCAGCTTGTGGAGACGATTGATAGCCTAATTAGGGGTGAGACTTCAAGTCACCTCAACAAATACTCCATCGACGATAAGGGTTGTCTAAGGCGAGACGGAAGACTATGCGTCCCACAGACAAGGGATTTAGTAAAGACGGTTCTCGACGAAGCACATCACTCCAAGATGACGATACATCCAGGCGGAGATAAAATGTACAAGGACATAAAGAGAACTTTCTTTTGGAGCGGCATGAAGAAGGACGTGGCAGATTTCGTTTCTAAGTGTATAATTTGCCAACAAGTTAAGGCAGAATAGAAAAAACCTGGCGGTCTGCTCCATCCTCTAGAGGTCCCGCAGTGGAAGTGGGATAGCATTTCAATGGATTTCATTGATGGGCTGCCTAGGTCTAGAAGAGGCAACACTAGCATTTGGATAATAGTGGATAGGCTTACTAAAAGCGCCCACTTTTTACCTGTCAAGAGTAAAAGGACTGCCTCATCCCTAGCATCTCTTTATCTCAAGGAAATTGTTCGACTCCATGGAATACCTCCAGCATTGTTAGTGACCGAGATCCTATCTTCACAAGTGAGTTTTGGAGGAGTCTGCAAGAAGCGGTAGGCACACAGTTATGCTTGAGTACAGCCTATCACCCCCAAACCGACGGCCAGACAGAAAGAGTGAATAGAGTTTTGGAGGACCATTTGAGACTGTGCGTCCTTGACTTCGGAGGGACGTGGGAAGACCATCTTCCTTTGGTGGAATTTGCCTACAACAACAGCTACCAAGCCACCATTGGAATGGCGTCGTTCGAAGCTTTATATGGAAGACCTTGCCGATCGCCCACTTGTTGGTTGGAGTCTACTGACAAGCTCATACTTGGACCAGATATGATCCGAGAGACTTCAGAGAAAGTAGACTTAATACGGAGAGGAATGAAGACAGCCCAAGACAGACAAAAATCCTACGCAGACAAGAGGAGGACCGACCTTGAATTTAAGGTTGGAGACAGGGTTTTTCTTAAGGTATCTCCTCTAAGGAACGTTGTTCGTTTTGGATCCACTGGAAAGCTAGCACCGAGATTTGTAGGACCATTTCCTACCATCGAGAAGGTTGGGAAGATGGCCTATAGATTAGAGCTATCCGAAAAACTGGCCGGAGTTCACAACGTCTTTCATGTTTCTCACCTCCGGAAGTGTTTACACGAGTCTGCTGAAATAAAAGAGCCTAGCATTCTAGAAGAAGCCGAAGTGGAACGCGAAGCAACCGTGAGAAGAGTTCCAACACGCATCTTAGGAACTGAAGTGAAAAAGCTACGCAACCGCTAAGTCAAGCTCGTCAACGTTCAGTGGAGCGACGCCGAGGAAGACGCAACTTAGGAAACTGAGGCTAGAATACGCGCAGCCTACCCTTTTCTTTTTGAGGGTACATCTTTGATCTTCCTTTTTCCTTAAGTTGTGCTTTTATCTATCTTTTTAGGTATATCTCCTCGACCTTATCTTTTAGGTAGAAACCCTTTGGATGAAAACATGTAATTGAAACATGTTATGGATGATGGTTGCAAGTGGTTGCAAGTGATTGCTAGTGGTTGCTCGTGGTTGCATATACACACACAATCTAGGTTTTAGATCGGCTCAGTCACCTCATATTGCATATGCATATATGTGTTTGCATTCGTATATGGTTGAAGTTTAATGTGTTGTCATATGGATGTTGCATTTATATGAATGATTGTGCACTCATGTAGAATCATGAATAGGAAAATTTGCATACATAATGGATTCATGACACTTACATAATTTGTGTAACAACCCGTATTTTGAATAACATGTTATAACGTAAATCAAGTCAGAATTAAATGTTAAAATCTGAATCAAGGGAAACGGGCAGTGCCATTGCGTTCGTCTCGGAAAAATACGCGAAATGGAGTCTGAGTTTTCGAAAATCGGAGTCCGTATGACCAAGTTATGGCCCGTCAAAGTTTTCAGAAAATTTCAAGTTCAAAAACAGTTCAAATTTTAAATCTGGAGCCAAAAAGACTGGGCGGGAAAGTTCCCCACCCAGCCCCCAAGTCGACTGGGGAGTCGACTTGGGAGTCGACACACCCCAGCTGGTGTCGACTGTCAAGTCGACACCCCTTTCTACCTGGGTGGTCAGGCCAGTTTGGCCTGGTGCACTTGTTTTGGCTCCTGGGTCTTGTTTTATTGGCTTGTGACGTGATTTGATGGCTTAGATCTGAATTAGGGTTAATCCAATGGCCTAAACTAGTCTCTACACCTATAAAAACACCCTAACAACCTAAATCATCACAAATCAACCTAACAACTAAGCGCTGCCCAAATGCTCCCTAATCATGGCCTCCATCTTCATCTTGAGAGCTTCTAAGGCAAAAAGGAGCCATCTTTCTTCATCAAATCAAAGGAGCTACTTATTCTCAAGGCTATTTGTGTTGCTACATCATTCCTAGAGCTTCTACCACATCTCTATCTTGTTCTATTTGGTTCTAGTTCTCATAGCCACGCTTTGTAAGCCCTATTCTACTCTTAGATTTAAACTATGAAGTTAATATGATCATGTAGCAAGTTAAAATGAGACTTTTGGGTATAATACTTGTCTGTGGGCTATATTTGTATGCATAGATCCATGTATGACTCTTTTGATCTATGATTGTGGCTTTATCATGAACTTAGTATCATTTACCTTGATTTTTGGGTAGAAAGCTATGAGCTTTATTTGGTGGTTATGCATAATGCAACATAGAACTTGGTAGTTATGCATAATGCAACATAGATTCTCTCATGATCTTTATGTTAACTTGCCTATGATGTTATGAACTATATGCTAATCACAAGTTATCACCATATGTTAACTATGACCATGTTATCACCTATTTGCTAAGTTGATGTCATGCATGTTTTGAGGCCAATAACCTTATATGCTAGTATGTTGAACCCCTTTTGCCTCAAATATCACCATGTTTAACTTGTGATAGACTTTTCCATCTTATGCCCACCTTGTCATATTCTTATGTTCCCTCTTTGATCTATTTATGTTGATGCGAACTTACGTGCGATGGGGCTACGTTATGGGTAAACTTAAATGACATGAAACATGACTTGACAATATGACATGTGATTATGCTTGAAAACATGAACGTGGACATGACATGTAGAAAACATGAGAGTGGCCAACTCGAGGTTGGGTTGAGTTTGTAGCATAAATCTACCCGGAACCGACCGACTTAACTAGTAGCTACAAACAATAGGACCCAATGTGAGTAGTTGGTAATGTCGCGCTTAAAACCCGAGGTTAGACTAGGTTGTGGTGTAAAGCTACCCGGACCCGCCCGGCTTAATTAGTAACCACAACAAGGTCTAATGTGAGAGGTTGGGGTGCATTAAGTTAATTAATGCCACATGATAGGGTTAAGTCATGGACTACTTGAATACTTAACCAATTAAACACGATGGATTGGTAGGGTTAAGTCATGGACTACTTGAATACTTAACCAATTAAACACGATGGATTAGTAGGGTTATGTCATTGACCACTAGAATATACTTGACCAGTTGAACACGATGTATTGATAGGGTTAAGTCATGAACTGCTTGGATACACTTGACCAACTCAATACATGGTTAAGATAGGGTTAACCACACTTAACCCATTTGAAAATCCTAGTTACGTGGTCCTTTTCAGCAGTAACCTATAGTATCATGGATACCCTAGGACTAGGCTAGTGTGGGGCACGATTACTGGGCTGATTGTAAGAGACCAAAAGAGACGGCTGAATGGTGCACCAGTTAAGTTCAGGCGGACCATGGTCGTGCACATTAAGTCCGGAGTTGAACATGGGCACCGGTAGGTTTAGACTGTGCGTGCTTGTTTTGTGTCTGTGGTTTACACCCTAGGACCGGATACACCCTAGGGTGGACCTTGCACAGTTAACTACATTCCATGATTAAGCCATATGACACCGATACACGACAAGTTAGGCTTATAGGGAGCCGATCGACTAGACCGAGTAGTTGGACTTTGATTTAGGTCATCTCATGAGTTTGGGCCAATATTGGGCTAAGGGATCACTTCTTGTTTATACTTGACATAGGTTAGAATACTAGTACACTCTTGGTGCAACTTAACCTTGTATATGCGATGCCACACTTGATCTATCTTATTAACTATTCACCATGCCAGTTTAGTTACCATCCTTATGTTTCATCTCACTTTCTCATGTCCAGTTAACTTTATTAGTTTTTATACTAATAGTAGGTAGAACTTTCCAGTCTTTATGATTGACCTGTTTTCCTTTCGCTTCTTTTCTTCCGTTCCCCCCTCCAGGTTCTCAGGGTGGGAACATTAGCACCTAGCTTGGATCTTTGGCTTGCTTCTCTGATAGCTCATGTACGGTTTGGACTTGAGCTTTGCTATGGCGACACTACTGTTATCTTTGGGGAATACTTTACTTATGTCATTTTTCAGTTTATGTTTTCTAGACTTTGTTTTGTTGGAAAATGATGACTAAGTACTTTGATGTAAATTGACTATGGTTTTGAAATAGTAATTTTATCCGCTGCTTTATCTACTCTGTTTACTTATATGTTCTGTCTTGTGATATCTTCATGCATGTTTACCTTGTCCAACACCACTCCAAAGCCATTGTACTTGCAAGAGTGACCCTGGCGGAGGTGGGGTGTTACATTTGGTATCATAGCATAAGGTTTTACTAGACCGGACAAAAGTTTTAAAAACCCTTTTGAAAAATTATTTTCAAAACCAATTAAGTATTTTTCCAAGAAAAGTCTAATTTATTTTAAAAGGCTATTCCCCAAAAGCCATTTGCACTATCCTTTGTTTCCTCGTTCTCAATCTATCTTTTTCTTCGTTTCAGCATGGACGATCTTAACCTTCCCGAGGGAGTACCCATACCCGGATGGTTCCAAAGGTACTTGGAAGCTAGGGCCAACGATGCGGGCCCAGCAAACACTCCCACTCCTCCTCCCGTACCTGAGGTTCCTCCTCCTCCTCCATAGCGTCCACAAGCGGATTTCGCAAAGATTTGCTAACACTTTAAGGCGATGGGTGGCAAGAATTTTGTTGGGACAGAGACTTATGTGGAGGCAAGAAACTGGTTAAAAGAAACTGAAGACCTCTTTGCCATCTTTGATGTAGAAGACCGTAGAAAAGTTCTATTGGCAGTATGGCTATTGAAAGAGGAAGCTGCTTATTGGTGGGAGGTCACCAACGCTACTAGGCCTATAGAGACTTGGGCCGACTTTAGGATGAGGTTTGGGCTTAAGTTTCTATCATCTTCTGAGGATAATCTACAAATGGAGAAGTTTATATCTTTGAAGCAAGGGGACATGACAGTGAGGGAGTATGTGAATAAGTTTAACCAGCTTGCTCGATTCGGTTTGGACATGGTTAACACACCCAGAAGAAGGCTCTACGCTTTGCACGAGGACTGAATGAGCCATTACAAGGTTTAGCCATGTCTCATATACCCACGGGGGCCACTTTTGAGAGCTTAGTGGACATGGCCTTGCTTCAGGGAGATGATAAGAATAGCAAGAAAGAAGTCAAGCCTAATGAGACTCAAACCAAGAAGGCGGACTCCAACTGGGGAGGAAATCAAAGCAATCAGAGCAACCAGATCAACAAGAGCAACAAGAACAACAAGGGTAATAAGGCCAACAACAACAAGGCAAAGGAGACAAGGAAGTGCAACTTCTGTGGGATCGTTGGACACATAGCCAAAGATTGTAGGAAGAAGAAGAGGAAGTTGGGAGAATGCTTTCATTGTGGAGAGGCTGAACACTTCAGTAAGGATTGCCCAAAGAAGCAAGGGTAGGAGCAAGGACAGACTCAGCGAGCAGGACCTTCTGGAGGGCAGATGCATGCTCTCAACACTACTCCAGTTCCGGACCGAGGTAGTATTTCTGTAGAAACCGTTGTTTATATTTCCAGTTTTCCTGTTCGAACTTTATTTGATTCTGGCGCATCGCATACCTTTATTTCCTCTGACATTGTTGAAAGTTTGCACCTAAGTACTAGTCTAGTTGAGGATCCCGTTAGTGTTTCAAATCCAATTGGGGGTTCCGCCCATCTATCTATGATTTGTATGGATTTGAGGATTTCTATCTTGACCGTAGAATTCACATGTAATGCTAATGTTCTCGGGTTCATGGGATACGGGTTGATTTTGGGCATGGATTGGTTGTCCAGTTATGGAGCCATTCTCGACTATGAGCATAGGGTAGTGAGGCTTATGACTCGCCTTGGCAATACCCTAGAGATTTCTTGTAACCCTCTGGATCCCGTCATGTTATGTTATCTTGAATCCCTCGACTCGTCTATTGACAATCTTCAATCTGTGAGGGTGGTCCGAAAATATCCTGATGTTTTTGATGAGGTGAAGGGGTTACCCCCTAAACGCGAGATAGACTTCCATATTTATCTGGTTGATAATGCCAAGCCAGTTTCATTGCCTGTTAGGCACATGGCCCTGCGAGAAAGAAGAGAGCTTAGCAAGCAAATCAAGGAGTTGCTTGAGAAAAATTTCATTAGGCGAAGCATTTCAGAATGGGGTGCTCCAGTGGTATTCTCTACTAAGGCGGATGGTTCGCTTCGTCTATGTGTTGATTATCGTGAGTTGAACAAGCTGACAAAGAAGAATAGACACCCGTTACCAAGGATTGATGATCTCTTTGACAAGCTTATTGGTGCTTCTGTTTTCTCTCAACTCGATCTAGCCACCGGATTCCATCAGCTTAGAGTGGCTGAGGATAATATTGAAAAGACTGCGTTTAGAACTCCAGATGGATTCTTTGAATGGCTAGTCATGCTATTCGGTTTGACTAATGCACCCGCATACTTTGTTGATTTGATGAGTAGGGTGTTCAGGGAGTTCCTTAACAAGTTTGTGGTTGTCTTCGTGGATGATATTCTGGTCTTCTCTAAGGACGAGGAAGAGTATGCTACACACCTCAAGGAGGTTATGAATACGCTTAGAGCTCATCAGTTGAAATTCAAGTTCTCTAAATGCCATTTTTGGAGAAGGGAAGTTCGGTTCCTTGGGCATATAGTTTCTAAGAAGGGCTTAGCTGTGGATCCCGCTAAAGTGGTGGCGGTACAAGACTGGAAAGTTCCGAAGAATGCAACTGAAGCGAGAAGCTTTCTCGGTCTGGCAGGATTTTATAGGAAGTTCATTAAGGACTTCGCTAGGATTTCAGCCCCTCTCAATAAGTTAACGAAGAAGAACTTAGTCTTTGCATGGGACTTAGAGTGTGAGCTTTCTTTTCAAAGGCTCAAGAAAGCCCTCGCCACAGCTCAAGTTCTAGCATTGCCCGATGGAGGGAAGTTGTTTACCGTGTACACCGATGCATTTGGCACGGGATTAGGCACTGTCCTGATGCAAGAAGGGAGAGTGATATGCTTTGGAGGTAGGCAACTCAAAGTTCATGAGAATAACTATCCCACTCATGATTTGGAGTTGGCGGCGATCGTCTTTGCACTCAAATCCTGGCGCCACTATCTTCTAGGCGAAATGTTTGAGTTATATACTGATCACAAGTCGCTCAAGTACCTCTTCTCGCAGAAAGATTTGAATCTAAGGCAGCATAGGTGGATGGAGTTCTTGGCATCATATGACTTCGAGATAGCTTATACCCCTGGCAAGGGTAATGTTGTGGCGGATGCGCTAAGCAGAAGAAGGTTGACTTTGAGTCCCTTGTTTGTTGAGATGAAGAGCCTAGAGTTCTTGGCAATCTTTGATTTCACACCTGCTATTGAGTCAATGACTGGTTCGTTAGCATCCCTCGAGCTTAGACCTACACTTCTTGATCAAGTTGGGGCTTCATAGAGGGAAGACCCGCAGATAGTTGAGATCATGGACAAGTTGATTCGGGGTGAGACGTCAAGTCACCTCGCTAGATATACTATTGATGACAAGGGATGGCTAAGGCGTGATGGAAGACTATGTGTCCCACGAGTGGGAGACTTAGTAAATAAAGTTCTTGAGGAGGCGCATCACTCGAGGATGACCATACATCCCGGAGGGGATAAGAAGTACCGGGATATGAAGCGCATTTTCTTTTGGGATGGGATGAAAAAGGATGTGGCAGAGTTTGTTTCTAGATGCATTGTTTTCCAACAAGTAAAGGCCGAGTCGAAGAAGCCCGGTGGGCTACTGCATCCATTGGAGGTCCCGCTATGGAAGTGAGAAAGTATCTCCATGGATTTTGCGTACGGATTGCCGAGATCAAGGAAGGGGAATACTAGAATATGGGTCATAGTGGATAGACTCACGAAGAGCGCCCATTTTATTCCGGTAAAGAGCAAGAGACCGCATCATGGCTAGCATCTGTTTATCTTCGAGAGATAGTGCGATTGCATGGAGTTCCTTCTAGTATAGTTAGCGATCGTGACCCAATCTTCACTAGTCAGTTCTGGAGTAGTTTGCAAGAAGCGATGGGTACGCGATTGAATCTAAGTACGGCCTATCACCCACAGACGGATGGCCAGACCGAAAGGGTGAATAGGGTACTAGAAGATCTGTTGAGGCTATGCATTCTTGACTTTGGTGGCACTTGGGAAGACCACCTCCCTCTCGTAGAGTTTGCTTATAATAACAGCTACCAAGCAAGCATAGGGATGGCACCATTCGAAGCTTTGTATGGGAGGCCGTGCAAGTCACCAACATGTTGGTGGGAGACGACGGATAAGCTTATACTTGGGCCCGACAAGATAAGGGACACATCCGAGAAGGTTGAGTTGATTCGAAGGCGGATGAAAACGGCCCAAGACAGACAGAAATCTTATGCAGACAAGCGAAGGACAGACTTAGAGTTTGAAGTTGGAGATATGGTCTTTGTGAAGGTTTCTCATTTGCGAAATGTGGTTCGTTTTGGAGCAGTTGGGAAGCTGGCACCAAGGTTCGTAGGACCCTTCCCTATCATAGAGAGGATTGGGAAGATGGCTTATAAGGTGGAATTGCCCGAGAAGCTGGCCGGAGTGCACAATGTTTTTCATGTCTCGCATCTCCGAAAGTGCCTACATGAGTCAGCCGAGGTAGTTGAGCCTAGCATTCTAAAACACGTGGAGGTAGAAAAAGAGGCAACTTTGAGGCGAGCTCCGATTCGTATCTTGGGAACGGAGATCAAGAAGCTGAGGAAACGAGAAGTCAAGTTAGTAAAGGTTCAGTGGAGTGAAGCCGATGAAGATGCAACTTGGGAAACCGAGGAGAAGATGCATGGGCTTTATCCATTCCTTTTTGAGGGTACATTCTCAATCTCTTTTCCTAGTTAGCATATCTTTCTTTTGCTATCCATGTTTATCTTGTTATCTCGTTAACCTTATCATGAGAACCTTAGATAGAAACCCTTTGGATGAAACATGAATTTGAAACATGTTATGCTTGATGTTTGCAAGTGGTTGCAAGTGTTTGCAAGTGGATACTCGTGGATGCATGATACACATTAGGCACTAAGATCGGCTCACACACTTTCATATTGCATATGCATGAGTGCTTGAACTTATTCATGGATGAAACTTTTTATGCTATCATGTGGATGTTGCATATGAATGAATGTTATGTGCACTCATGTAGAGATTATGAATTATGTTAGGAATTTGCATACATATGGACTCATTTCACTAACATACTTTGCATTAAGGAGGTTTGCTGAATCAGTAACCGCCTGATTTTTGCATTAAATAAGTACATATACACACACCTTTCACTTATGATCATACAGCATTTAGAATCTTTTAAGGACAATGATTGCTCATGGATGATGTTTTGAGTAGATGAATGATGGATGGTAGGATACGTTCTTCCCAACTTGAAGATTTCGGGGACGAAATCCTTTAAGGTGGGGAGAATGTAACAACCCGTATTTTGAATAACATGTTATAATGTAAATCAAGGCGGAATTAAATGTTAAAATCTAAATCAAGGGAAACGGGCTGTGCCATTGCGTTCGTCTCGGAAAAATACGCGAAATAGAGTCCGAGTTTTCGAAAATCGGAGTCCGTATGATCAAGTTATGGCCCGTCAAAGTTTTCAGAAAATTTTAAGTTCAAAAACAGTTCAAATTTCAAATCTGGAGCCAAACAGACTGGGCGGGAAAGTTTCCCGCCCAGCCCCCAAGTCGATTGGGGAGTCGACTTGGGAATCGACACACCCCAGCTGGTGTCGACTGCCCAGTCGACACCCCTGTCGACCTGGGTGGTCGGGCCAGTTTGGCCTGGTGCACCTGTTTTGGCTCCTGGGTCTTGTTTTGTTGGCTTGCGACATGATTTGATGGCTCAGATCTGAATTAGGGTTAATCCTATGGCCTAAACTAGTCTCTACACCTATAAAAACACCCTAACACCTAGCCTAAATCATCACAAATCAACCTAACAACTAAGTGCTGCCCAAATGCTCCCTAATCATGGCCTCCATCTTCATCTTGAGAGCTTCTAAGGCAAAAAGGAGCCATCTTTCTTCATCAAATCAAAGGAGCTACTTATTCTCAAGGCTATTTGTGTTGCTACATCATTCCTAGAGCTTCTACAACATCTCTATCTTGTTCTACTTGGTTCTAGTTCTCATAGCCACGCTTTGTAAGCCCTATTCTACTCTTAGATTTAAACTATGAAGTTAATATGATCATGTAGCAAGTTGAAATGAGACTTTTGGGTATAATATTTGTCTTTGGGCTATATTTGTATGCATAGATCCATGTATGACTCTTTTGATCTATGATTGTGGCACTATCATGAACCTAGTATCATTTACCTTGATTTTTGGGTAGAAAGCTATGAGCTTTATTTGGTGGTTATGCATAATGCAACATAGAACTTGGTAGTTATGCATAATGCAACATAGATCATCTCATGATCTTTATGTTAACTTTCCTATGATGTTATGAACTATATGCTAATCACAAGTTATCACCATATGTTAACTATGACCATGTTATCACCTATTTGCTAAGTTGATGTCATGCATGTTTTGAGGCCAATAACCTTATATGCTAGTATGTTGAACCCCTTTTGCCTCAAATATCACCATGTTTAACTTGTGATAGACTTTGCCATCTTATGCCCACCTTGTCATATTCTTATGTTCCCTCTTTGATCTATTTGTGTTGATGCAAAATTACGTGTGATGGGGCTACGTTATGGGTAAACTTAAATGACATGAAACACGACTTGAAAATATGACATGTGATTATGCTTGAAAACATGAATGTGGACATGACATGTAGAAAACATGAGAGTGGCCAACTCGAGGTTGGGTTGAGTTTGTAGCATAAATCTACCCGGAACCGACCGGCTTAACTAGTAGCTACAAACAATAGGACCCAATGTGAGTAGTTGGTCATGTCGCGCTTAAAACCCGAGGTTAGACTAGGTTGTGGTGTAAAGCTACCCGGACCCGCCCGGCTTAACTAGTAACCACAACAAGGTCTAATGTGAGAGGTTGGGGTGCATTAAGTTAATTAATGCCACATGATAGGGTTAAGTCATGGAATACTTGAATACTTAACCAATTAAACACGATGGATTGGTAGGGTTAAGTCATGGACTACTTGAATACTTAACCAATTAAACACGATGGATTGGTAGGGTTAAGTCATAGACCACTTGAATATACTTGACCAGTTGAACATGATGTATTGATAGGGTTAAGTCATGAATTGCTTGGATACACTTGACCAACTCAATACATGGTTAGGACAGGGTTAACCACACTTAACCCATTTGAAAATCCTAGTTACGTGGTCCTTTTCAGCAGTAACCTATAGTATCATGGATACCCTAGGACTAGGCTAGGGCACGATTACTGGGCTAATTGTAAGAGACCAAAAGAGACGGCTGAATGGTGCACCAGTTAAGTTCAGACGGACCATGGTCGTGCACATTAAGTCCGGAGTTGAACATGGGCACCGGTAGGTTTAGACAGTGCGTGCTTGTTTTGTGTCTGTGGTTTACACCCTAGGACCGGATACACCCTAGGGTGGACCTTGCACAGTTAACTACATTCCATGATTAAGCCGTATGACACTGATACACGACGAGTTAAGCTTATAGGGAGCCGATCGACTAGACCGAGTAGTTGGACCTTGATTTAGGTCATCTCATGAGTTTGGGCCAATATTGGGCTAAGGGATCACTTCTTGTTTATACTTGACATAGGTTAGAATACTAGTACACTCTTGGTGCAACTTAACCTTGTATATGCGATGCCACACTTGATCTATCTTGTTACCTATTCACCATGCCAGTTTAGTTACCATCCTTATGTTTCATCTCAGTTTCTCATGTCCAGTTAACTTTATTAGTTTTTATACTAATAGTAGGTAGGACTTACCAGTCTTTATGACTGACCTGTTTTCCTTTCGCTTCTTTTCTTCCGTTCCCCCCCCCCCCCCCCCCCAAGGTTCTCAGGGTGGGAACATTAGCACCTAGCTTGGATCTTTGGCTTGCTTCTTTGATAGCTCATGTACGGTTTGGAATTGAGCTTTGCTATGGCGACACTACTGTTATCTTTGGGGAATACTTTACTTATGTTATTTATCAGTTTATGTTTTCTAGACTTTGTTTTGTTGGAAAATGATGACTAAGTACTTTGATGTAACTTGACTATGGTTTTGAAATAGTAATTTTATCCGCTGCTTTATCTACTCTGTTTACTTATATGTTCTGTCTTGTGATATCTTCATGCATGTTTACCTTGTCCAACACCCCTCCAAAGCCAGTGTACTTGCAAGAGTGACCCTGGCGGAGGTGGGGTGTTACAATTTGCATTAAGGAGGTCAACTGAATCAGTAGACCGACTGATTTTGCATTAGATAAGTACATATACACACACTTCGCATATGATCATGAAGCATTAGAAGTCTTTTAAGGACAATGGATGCTCGTGTTTGATGGATGAGTAGATGGAGTTTGGATGTTAGGATATACATTCTTCCTAAACTTGAAGATTTCGGGGACGAAATCCTTTTAAGTGGGGGAGAATGTAACACCCCGTGTATTCTATAACATTGAAATTCATAAATTAAAGTATAATTAATTTCAAATCAAAGAATTAAGGGAAACGGGATACGCCATTGCGTTCGTCTCGGAATTCTGCTTGAGATAGAGTCCGAGTTTGAGTAAAACGGACTCCGTATGAGGGAGATATGACCTCCGGAAGTTTTAGAATTCAGTTTAAAATTCAAACAACAGAAATAGTTCAGAAATGAGTTGAAAATTCAAAAATCGGATCCAGATTGGGCTGAGCGGGAATTTTCCCGTCTACGGCACCCAGGTCGACTGGGTAGTCAACCTGGGTCTCGACTGGCTAGTCGACCTGGCCCCTGAGCCAGGTCGAACCCAGCCCCTTCTGGCTGGCCTGGTCTGTGCTTGGCCGAATTTCTGAGCATTGTCTTGTCACTAGGGCTAGGTGTCAGCTCCTGATTGGTTGAAACGAACGACTAATATTAATCTAAGCTCCATCGACGGCTCTAATCAATTCACAAACTCTATAAAAAGGACCTAAGACTCCACCTAATTCACACAAATAAGAATGAGAAAGATTCCGTCATGCTGCTGAAGAAAGACTAGGAGTAGCCGTCAAAATTGAGAGACGATTAGGAGTTGATTCAAAAGCTTAAAGCAACGACAATTAAATCAAAACAACGCCTACAACAAAGGATAGCATCTCCAAATTCAGAATTAAGAATCCTGAATTGAAGATTCGTCATACGTTGTAAGTAGAGTGCTATTCCGATGTGAATGAATAATTGAGTTTTGATTTGTGTAAAATGAGAAATGGAATTGTATTTAATTTGTGGTGATGATAATTCATAATTGTATGTTGCTATGATTCTAATTATGAATAGATTTGGGATGTTGTGGTATAAGGATGTTAGACCTGTTGGATATTTGCAAGTATATGATTCATGTTGAAAGTTTACAACTATATGTTTGTGGTAGTTTATTTCAACCAAGTTGAGACTCATGCAAGTATATGATTCACTATTATGCCAACATGATTTTAGATCCATCTATGTATATTTTTAAGATCATTTTTAGTGTAGTTGGATCCAATTGAGTATTATGATTCATATGAATTTATGTTGGAATTGGCATCATGATTCAAGTGTAAAACCATACTTTTGTATTAGTGACAAAAGCAAGCATCTTTGTGAACTTGTGTTAATTCTATGAACATGACTAGATTACGTTTGGTGTTATGCCTAATTGAAAATATGTTTTAGGCCTATGTTGTTATCAAAATCATATGATAATATATGTGATACATAATTAAGTTAGATTCACATTTTTAAATGCAAGTTTACATGACTAGATTAAAACCATGATTCATGTTTAGGTATGTTTCATGTCAAGATTATATGCTGTTACAATGCTAGTTCACAAGTGCCTAATTTATGTTAATTAGATCGTTATGTTGCAAGTTCATGCGTTCACACACACCTTTTGATGTTACTTAGAATATATAAACACCATTTTCTAAGCCTCCCCTTTTCATGTGGCTAAGTTGGGCTTAAATGTTAAACCCAACATATGTTATATTGTAGCAAACTTATAAAACGGGGGTAATGACGTTGGGTATGTGTTGGCATGTTTGACGCATGCCAACGACCCTGAAAACATTTAAGTGGTATAAATTAATTTTACCCAATAAAGATGAATTTGAATAGTGGGCTGAAAATATTTACATATAAAAAGAAAAGAGACAAAGTATGTAAACTTAGAAAATACGATGTGTTTAACCCGAGGTTTGATTGCATTGTGACATAAACCTGCCCGGACCCGCCCGGCTGTCCAGTAGTCACAACAATACCTATCCAATGTGGGTGGTTAAACACTGAGCCCAATAAAGACCCGAGGTTAGACTGAGTTGTGACATAAGACTGCCCGGACCCAACCGGCAACAGGCAGTCACACAATACCTGTCTAATGTGAGTGGTTGAGGCTTTAATAAGACAATTAAGGCTGAGTCGGGATTGATAGGATTAATTAAATTAAATTAATACTTAATCAAATTGAACATGCTAAACTATACAGACTGATTGGGGGTTAGGTTTATACAAAACACTTAAACAACTTAGTTGTTGGCCAGAAATAGAAAACCTAGTAGCGGGGGACCCTTTTCAGCAGTAACCCTACAAGGTGTATTAGGATACCCTGAACTAGGCAGGGTGGAGCACGATTACTGGGCTGACTGTAAGAGGTCAAATTGACGGCGGTGGTGCAGCAGTGTAGGTTCTAACGGGGTGCGGGCGTGCACACACTCCGGCGTAGAAAAATTAGGCACTGGGCCCCAGTAGTATACCTGTGCATTCTAGAATTGTGTCGGGCCGCCACCATGGGACTTGATACACCCCATGGTGGGACCAGCATAGGTAGCTACAACATCGGGGGCCGTAAGACACATGTAGCTATGCGAGTAGGAGACGATCATTAGAAATGGATCACTTCACCCGGATTTTGGGGTGCCTGTTGGGAACTAGTTTATAGGGGTGCAGAGATTAATATGGAGTACGATAGTATATTCGACTCTAGACAATTTAACTTAGTTTATAGTGCTTTCCCATTTCCAGTTTGTACTTATCATGCTCATTTCCTTATTCATAGACTGAATATTCCTAGACTTACTCAGGCTTTATGTCTGACTCTACTTTTCTTTCGTCTTCTTTTCTTTCGTCCCTCCCCCCCCCCCCCCAAGGTCCACAGGGAGGGAATACCGCAGCTTGATCAGTTTTCACATCCAGCTTGAAGAGAAAGAATGTATTGCTTGGATCTCTTTCGTTTTGGACTATGGATTTGGATAGCAATTATGGGGACTTATGCAGTTTACTTATGTTTTTATGCTTCTTTAAGTTATGAAATCAAGACAGTTATGAAAATGTAATGTTTTTGGAAGTATTGTAAGACAATTATGGCATGGTTTGTGTAACACGTATTTTGATGAAATAAAAATTGCTGTTGTTTTCCGTTGTTCAAAAATATGTGTATTTATATCTGTCTTGTGTATCTGTGACATATACTTATAAACCTCCACCAAAATTAGGGTATTCCCTTTGAGAGTGACCCTAACGGAGGTGGGGTGTTTCATAAATTGTGTTTAATTTAAATGTTTTCGTTATATTTACTTTCATGTCTTGTGAATTTTAGTCTCTGTGATTGGTTTTTATAAGCTCTACATTTCTTGGCATAGAGGATGTTAAGGGGTGCGGGCATTTATATTTGGTATCCAAGATTAAGGTTACACGATTTCTCGAAAGTTGTTTTAAAATTAAATTATTTTTCGAAAGAATAAAGATTTCGAAGAGTTAAAGAGATTTTGAAAATAAATTTTTATTCCCTTAAGTCCGATAAATCCTTCCTTTGATTCCTTTAATCTTAATCTCTATCTTTTCTCTCGTAGAGTATGGTAAGTGCTCTTATTCTTCCCAATGGAGCCACAATTCCTACCTGGTTCCCTCGGTATCTTCAGGCCATGGCACCATCAGACCAGCCATCGGAGAATGTGCAGGAGCTATCAACTAATGGTGGATCCCTCAGTTGTCTATCTACAATGGATGACTTTTCAAAACTTTGCAAAAAATCTAATCTTGTAGGTAAACCATTATTGTGCACTACGACATTTATAAAGCTACAAACTTGGGTACATATTATAGAGAGGATATTTGGTCTCATCTAACTTATATACATCGATAGAGTTCAACTGACTTTTTGTTAGCTAAAATAGGAGGCTTCTTACTGGTGGGAAGTCATAGAGGTTGAGGAGCAAGTTATGTATCGGATAGATTTCAGGATAGATCCGACAGGAGGTTCTTATCTTAAGTCGAGGCGGGTTTGCTGTTAGAGAAGTAATTCTAGTTGAGATAAGGCGATCTTTCCATAAAAGATTGCATTAAACAAATTAATGAGTTATTAAGGTTCAATCTATATTTTGTCAATATGCTCACAAGAAATCTGTTAAGATTGCTATAGGATTGAGGCATCCCCTCCAAGAAGTGGCATTGACACATGTACCTGTAGGAGACACTTTTGTGTCTTCAAACATGATGGCATTAATGTCATAGGATAGCACGATTGAGGTTAAAGAGGATAAGGAGGTTCCTTAGGCAACCGATCTAAAGAAGCAGTGGTGAAAGAATAAGATAGGGTACAAGAAGAAGGTTGGGGGTTCTCAGAAAAGACAGATTCAGAAAGCTAACATGTACAATAATCATGGGATACCAAATCACTATGGAAAGGACTACAAGAGGGATTCTATGAGAGAAAAGTATTATAATATTGGTCAGGCTAGGCATTCTAGCAGAGCTTGTCCTCAGAAGAATAATGAAACATAAAGGGCTAGTGCACACATAGTTCAGGTTTAAGCTTTGGATACTGGTCCATCTACCAGTTGGTAGGACAGAGATAGGAAAGTCACAGTGAATGATTTGATTATCATTTTTGATTTTTTGTAACAACCCGAATTTTTAGAACATAGTGATTAATTAAAGAAAATAAGTTGTAAAATTACCAAAATTTGGCTATGGGTTGTTGCACCATTGTGTCCATGGCAATTTGATTATTAGTTTACACATAAATTTGTAACAGTCAGAGTTAATATGAAGAAGTTATAGAAGAGACAAGTTATAAGTATAATTATGGAATTAATAAAGGAAGAAACAAACTAAAAAGACTTTTTTTTTTTGCAAATGACCGAACTTGGCTATGAGATCTTTTATATTTCCCCATTACAATTTTTAGGTCATTTTCAACATATAACATGTCAAAATCTGAGTTACAAGAGATATGGCAGAAACAAGCTCAAAAGGGAAAAAAATTACCTAGGGGAGGAGGTGGTTGACCCCTGGGTTGAACCAAAAAGGCTGGTGGGTCGACACATATTTGTTTTAGGGCCATTTTTGCCTAGAAAAGTGGCCAGGACTTGTCTTTTTAACTAGGGGCTGGTGTGGCCTTTTCATACTAGCTGAAATTAATTTTTTTGCTGACGTGGCATGTAACACCCCGTAATTCTTTAACACTAAGATTCACAAATCAAGGCAGAATTAAATTTTAATATCAAAATCAAGGGAAACGGGCTGCGCCATTGTGATCGTCTTGGAATTCTGCATGAAATCGAGTCCGAGTTTGCGAGAATCGAAGTCCGTATGAAGGAGTTATGGTCTTCAGAAGTTTAAGAATTCGATTTAAAATTCGAACAGGTCAAAAACGAATTCAAATTCGAAAAACAGACCCAGATTGGGCTGGGCGGGAAAATTCCCGCCCAGGACCCAGGTCGACTGGGTAGTTGACCTGGGGGTACCCAGGTCAACTAGGTAGTCGACCTGGGGGTCGACCTCCCCGCTTTTTTCCAGATCTGCAGCCTGGTTCGTTTTTCTGTATCCGGACGCCATTCTGACCAGATTCGTTGACTTCTACACTATATAAACAGCCCTAGTCTCCTTCTCTATTAACAATTCTTTTCTATCCTTATGCTGCCTCTGAGAAAATGTGTAAATAAATAAAAATAAGAAAAAAATACGAAAATCCAAGACAAGTTTATGTTGCGCAAGTTTGTCAATAAGAGATTCGAATCAAAACGAGGAAATGCTGCTCAAGACTTTCAAGAGGAGATTCAAAACAAGCTAGGATTCAAGTGAAGATTCAAATGACTTCAACGACTGTTTTTCTAGGAATCTAATCTGAACTATGTAAGTCGGTTACTTTTTAGATTTGAGCGTTTCTCTCTGTTCGTGACATGAAATTAAAGGAATAAAAGAATATGCCAAATCATTTTATTCGAATCAGTGCTTATTTCTTTGGAACTAGTTAAGAACTGTTATGATTCGAGGACCAATAAGACTGTGACTATGAAACTATGGACCTTAAAAATCATATGCCTCTTTGACTATGAACATTGCCTATGACTATGAACACTGCCTATGACTGTGACTCATGACTATGAGAATCATTTCCTTGACTATGAATTCAAGCATATGCCTTTGATTAGGAAACATAAACTATTGCCTATGACATAACAAGGACAACTGTGATTAAAACACCTATGATTCATGACTAGGAAAGTGTTGCTTAAAGTTTTGTGACTATGAAATTGGGTCTAAACCTGATTATCTATTCTATCTATTCTTGACTTTCTTTGGTTTTAGACCTTGGGAATTTACCTATTAAGTTAGGTCTACCCATATTCTTGGACCTACGTCGTTATTCAACCCTCTTTATGTCATAACATTTTCAGACCTATAGGCCTTCGATGTTTTAGATCAATTTCAGTGTAATTCATTAGGTCTGTAATTAGTAAATTATCATTTTATGCCAGTTATTATGTCTATCTTTTTCATAGCATATTTGGTTCATTTCCTATTTTCTACGAATCTAGATTTATCTATAATCTAGATTGAATCACGATTATGCGAACGGTGGGAATACGATTTGGGTAAAATATGAAATTTACTAAAAACGTAGTTATAAACTTGGAAATTGGCATAAATTGGGAACATGTATTATGGCATGTTCATAGAAATGCAAATTGGATAAATTTGACATGAATTATAGGATGTGTAATTTGAATCTAGTATTGACTTGTAAATCTAGCATTTACATGAATTGTTAACTAGAATAATAGGTTTAGTTTGACATGAACTGTAATTAGAATGTTAAATCAGAATTGGATTAGCTAATTTGGAATAATAAGTATATTGGCATAAATTTGAAATTGGCCATAATTGGGAGTAATTGTCATGTTTAGCAAAATCATGGTTAGTGACACTTAATTTGGTATAGTTTACATACCAAAAAGCATAAATATGATATAGAGGGGAAAATGGGACATAATAGTAAAGGTTGACAATTTACATTAAAAGAGTAATTATGAAATAAGTAAAATAGGAATAATTTACTTATAGAATTTGTCCTAAATGAGAAAATGTAAATTTAGACAAATTAAAGGTTTATTAACGACATCTCTTTTAATAACACACCAGAAAGTTCTAGGGTGACCGAGAGGATAGTATCTAGGCTTGGGTTTGGAAAATACAAGTTTCCTGCTCTCCCTGGCTATCCCTAACTGATCCGACGGACAGGATGGTTACTTTCAAAACCTGATTTGAAAATTAATCAAAACACTTTTGAACATAGAAAACACGAATAGGCCTAACCCGAGGTTAGACTGAGTTGCGATGTAAACCTGCCCGGAACCAACCGGCACATCCAGTAATCGCAACAATATCTGTCTAATGTGAGTGGTCGCATCTTTAATTTATTTAGTTAAAGCTAGAACAAGAATGGTAGGGTTAAGTTAACTAAGGCACTTAACCAATTCAACATGATAACCAGACCGGTGGGTGGGGTTAGGTTCATACAGACACTTAACACAGTTAAGCTAGAATGGGAGGGTTAAGTCCATAGGAACACTTAACCAACTAAACATAGTTAAGCTAGAATGGGAGGGCTAAGTCCATAGGGACACTTAACCAACTTAACATGGTAACAAGACAAGATTTGTAGTGGTTAAGTAACTAAGAAAACACTTAGCCAAATTAACATGTTAACTAGACTAGAAGGTGGGGTTAAGTAAAGTTAATGCACTTAGCCAAATTAACATGTTAACCAGACTAGAGGTTAGGGTTAAGTAAAATTTAATACACTTAGCCAATTTGATATGTTAGCTGGACTAGACCGTAGGGTTAAGTAAACTTGAACACTTGACCATCAGATTGTGATTAAGGAATAGGGTTAAGTTTAAAACATGAAGGGATAATACTTAACCATTAATAACATGTTAGTTAAACATACGGGCAAGGTTAAGTTAAAAAGGAACACTTAACCAATACAGGATGAATGGGTAGGGTTAAGTAATAAGAAATACTTAACCAGTATAACTTGGTTTGTGGTAGGGTTAAGTCAACATGAATTACTGATAACACTTAACCATTTTAACAGGATAAATGAAGAGGGTTAAGTTAGCTTGAATTGACTAATGACACTTAACCAATCCAAATTGATGGGAAAGAGAACTAAGTGGTAAACCTTAGTTAAAAGGAGCTAAGTAGTAAACCTTAGTTAAGAAAACAACGATTCTGGAAACTAAGTGGTAAACCTTAGTTAGTAGAACTAAGTAGTAATTCTTAGTATAACACGGGAAGGAGCGAACGTCCGTCTGATTGAAACGAAGGCTCCAACGAATTGGGTTACGAAGCCCGAGGCTTCGAGGGGACGTGAGGGTACTCTTGGTATCCCTCTGTGAGGCTGCAGATGATCCTCCTGGGCTCACAGAGGTTAAGGTCTGTGGTAGAAGAACCAAGGGTATGCCTTGGTTGCAATATATGGCAACCTAAAGACTGGGATGTACCAGCGTGATTCGACGAGAAACCGGTAGCCCTGTGATAGCAACTCGTCGTCTACCATCCATCTTCAGTCAATCGAGATACGTGAAGCGAAAAGGCGGAGAACTCCAGAAACCATATACTTGCTATCTAGTTATGGTTGCGGATGGCCATAGGACAGTGGGGCATAGGGGGGCCTGCGTATAGTTCTCATTTTTCAATGTGTGCCTTTCGTTAGTTGAGGGAGGGGTCGAGTGGGACCATAGCCACTGGAATAAAAGCAGACCTTAGCATCTGCATCGGCAGATATCTGAAAGCTCCCAATCGAGTTCTGTGTTTCTTGATTTGCCCTGCCACAGGACTCGGTTCGCACATTACAGGACATGTGCATCTAGACAAGCGATAACGATTTGCGATACATGCGTGGGGAAGTATATGAACATATACCACTCTAGGTAGTGTGTCCTAGACTTGGGGGCATCGTTTGACAGGTAGCATAATCCCTAGTTGGAATAGGTGGCATAAACCCTGAATCCGAGAAGAGTTCAGCAGATAGTGTAAACTCTAGTTGAATCTAGAAAGCACTTGATAGAAAACCCTAGATTAGATCTAGGTAATAAATAATAAATGTATGCCTGAAGGCAACGGAAACTACAGGGATTGGGATCACGTTATCGTTACTAGTTGGGACACTAATTAGGTGGTGCAGAGATATAGCAACCAGTATAACAAGGAAATAGTAAAGCGGCGAAAGTATTAGAGCATATCCTGTTTATCTTATCTTAGCATATCTTGTGTTAATCTTGTCTAATCTTGCTGACCCTATCGTCATGGTGTTATCTTGTATTCAGTTAATTCATGTCGTTTTGTTTTTCCTATGTTCACATGCTAGAAGTTACTGAACTTACTCAGGCTTTATATCTGACTCTGTTTTTCTTTCGTCTTCTTTTCTTCCGTCCCCCCCCCCCCCCCCCCAGGTAGTAAAGAAGGGAATAGTATAGCTCAGGTTAAGTTGGATCGTCACTCTTACCCAGCTTGAAGATTTGACGAAGTTTTGCTTGGATTCTCTTTTCAGATGTTATGGCTGGCTCTTGCTACATTGGGGAATATAAATGTTGTTTTATGCTTCTTTATTTTGTAAGACAGATGATACTCTGATATTATAAAGAAATCGTGTATAAACTATTTTATCAATAAAGCAAAGTTTTATTTTCCGCTGTTTAATTTATGTCTGTCTTGTAATTTATCTGCATCTTTTACCCTAAATGCTCCACAGAACTTAGTGCATTCCCTTTGTGAGTGACACTAATGGATGTGGGGTGTTACATGTCATGCTCCTATTGGTTGTGTAATGTGAATAGCCTAGATTTAATACATAATTCAATGGCTTAAAATCCCTAGCATAACCAATAAATATACCTCTAAACTTAGTTAATACTTCGCAACACAATCTCTTCCTCGCTGGGTTCAGTCTTTTTTTTTAGACGGACCTGGCCTAAAATTTTATGAGAATTTTTTTATAAAAATAAGTATTAATATATACACACACACAAACCCCCCCTTCTGGAGAGGGACTTATAAGGCCACAAGGAACCCTTTGGACCACGAATGAGTTTGTAATTACTTTAGATTTTTGGTTATTTAGGAAAATAGGGTGTAAGACCCTATGAATTCTATAACGTAAAGATTCACGAATTAAAGTATAATTAATTATAAATGATGAAATCAAGGGAAATGGGTTACGCCATTGCGTTCGTCTCGAAATTCTGCTTGAGATAGAGTTCAAGTTTGCATAAAATGGATATCGTATGAAGAAGATATGGACGAACGAAGTTGGGCAGAAAAACCGGAAAACGGGTCAGAATGCGCTGGCGCACTTGTGAAGTGCGCCAGAACAAAGTTGAACTGGCGCACTTGGGAAGTGCGCCAGTACAATTTTGGCCTGGCGCACCTGCCAAGTGCGCCCAGGTCAGAAAGACCTGCTGGTCAGGCCCTGGCTGGCCTGGTCAGGGTCTTGTCGAATTCTGATGCTTGGCCGAGTCACTGGGGCTTACATGTCTCTTTCTTATTGGCCTCTCTTGAGATGGATGGTCTGGATTCACCCTAGCTTCATCGACGGCTCAAAACAATTTAAAATTCTATAAATACAACTCAAGTCTAACCCTAAATTTACACAAATAATAGAATACAAAAGCCGTCATGCTGCTGGAGAGGAACTAGGAATGGCCGTCAATTAGAAAGCCTAGAGACAAGACAACAAGCCTAAGAGACGAATCAAATTAAAAGAAGATCAAAGCTTAATCAAATCATTCAATGCAACTTTGCTACCCAAAGGAGAGCATCTCCAAATCAGAATAACAGAAATCAGAAAACAAGAATTCATCACACGTTGTAAGTATAGTGACCTTTCAAAATATGAATAAAAACTGTGATGTGATTCGATGTAAATGAAAATAGAATCGTGTTGTTATAATCTTTGTGTATTGTGATGGTTCTATCATGACTTGTGTATTGATGTTTGTGGCATAAATTAATTGATGCAAGCCTATTGAACAATTGTATATGAAAAACAACGGCACTTGCAAGCTTGTGGCAAAAATTAGAAATTTATCCCTTTTTGTATATGTCGATGGCATGGACTATGTATATTCCCTTAGTCTAAATTAGAATTTGTGTAAACATGTTATAGACCTTTTATGCCTACATGACCCAAAACCTATAATGTCATCCTTATGTTTATTGGCAAGTATAATTAGATCTATGTTTGCAAGTATAATTGGATCTATGTTTCATAAACTATGTAAGTTCATGTTTATTTGCAAAATATAATTGGTTCTGTGTCAAACATCGTTTGGGTTTCATAAACTATGCAAGTTCATGTTGAAATAGGCTATATGATTAGATGTAAAAATTGTACATTTTGATGAATATATAACATGCTAGTTTTGTGGTCGATATTATGCCAAGTTAACATGTTTAAACACAAGTTTGTATTTGCCTAAACTATGCCATTTCATATGTCACCTACTTAGTCATACTTTGATTTGAATGCAAGTTCACATGACCCATGTTATATGTTAGTTGAGTCGCCAAATTGCAAGTTCATGCGCCACACACCTTTATGTATTACATGTTCTTGATTTCCCCTTTTCCTCACGTTTATAAAGTTGGGCCGAAACGTGACAAGCCCAACACATGTTATAACATTGCGAACAAACGGGGGTAATAACATTGGGTGTAAAATATGAAAATATACGTTGGCATGTTTGGCACATGCCAATGATTATGACACATAAGCGGTATGAATTGAAATACCCAAAAATAAAAGATATGACATTTACATGTAGTTGAAAAGTAATAAAATATGTAAATTTAGAAAACACGATATGCTTAACCCGAGGTTGGATTGAGTTGTGATGCAAACCTGCCCGGACCCGCCCGGCTGTCCAGTAGTCACAACAATACCTATCCAATGTGGGTGGTTAAGCATTGAGCCCAATAAGGACCCGAGGTTAGACTGAGCTACGGTGTATACCAGCCCGGAACCGACCGGCCCATCCAGTAACCGTAGCAATACCTGTCTAATGTGAGTGGTCTGGTACTCCTAAGAAGCTAAGGACAGATCGTAGGGTTAAGTCAACTATAACACTTAACCAAATTCAACATGTTAACAAGAATTGATGGTGGGGTTTGGTAAATACAGACACTTAACCACTTAACATGGTTGACTAGAAAATCCTGGTAACGAGGGACCCGTTTCAGCAGTAACCCAAAGTTAGGTATCAACGGTACCCTGAAACTAGGCAGGGTGGGGCACTATTACTGGGCTGATTGTAAGCGGTCAAACGACGGCGGTGGGTGCACAGTGCAGGTCTAACGGGGTGCGGGCGTGCACACTCTCCGGAGCAGACAACCAGGGCACTGGGGACACCAGTAGTATAACCTATGTCTTCTAGTTTTGTGTCGGGGCCGCCACCATGGGTCTTGATACACCCCATGGTGGGACCTAGCATAGGTATCTATAATTCTTGGGGGCCGTATGACACATGTTAACGCGAGTAGGAGCCGATCTTTAATAAGAATGGGGATCACTCCACCCTCACCATGGGGTGCCAATTAGAATAAATTCAAGTAGGTGCAGAGATATTGTATGAGTGTGATAGTGCATTCGACACTTCCTTAGCTTGTGACACTTTCCTATTTTTAATTTACATCCATCATACCCTTTTTTTTAACATATTGAAGAGTTACTAGATTTACTCAGGCTTTATGTCTGACCCTATTTTCTTTTCGTCTTCTTTTCTTTCATTCCCCCCTAGGTCCATAGGGAGGAAACAGCTCAACTCAGTCAGGCTCTTTACAAGCACCAAGAACGTAGATGTATGATTTGGATCTTTCTTGATCGGATAATGGCTTTGGATATCACTATGGGGATTTTTGTCACTTTATTTATGTTTTCACGCTTCTTTAATAATCAAGGCAGTTATGAGGTTGTAATTTTGAAAGTATTTTGAGACAATAATGGAAATCTTTGTTTGATACACGTATTGATGAAATAAAAGTTTGTTTGGTTTCCGCTGTTTAAAATATGTGTATTTAGATCTGTCTTGAGTTCATCTGTGGCTTTTACTTATAAACCTCCACCAAAGTTAAGGCATTCCCTTTGTGAGCGACCTTAATGGAGGTGGGGTGTTTCACTTGGTATCAGAGCATAGGTTTACCAGACAAGATAAAAGTTTTTGAATTTTTTTTTTTTCAAAAAGATAGTTTAAAGGAGCATTTTTTTAGAAAAAAAAGTGTTATATTAATAAAAAGACAAAATCCCCCAAAGCCATGTGCCATATCTATCCTTCTCTATCCTTCGTTTTGAATCTTTCCTTTCTGTTTCAGCATGTCTGGAGACCATAACCTTCCAGAAGGAGTGCCAATTCCCGGCTAGTTTAGGAGGTACTTAGAAGCTAGAGCCAATGGCGCGGGCCCAGCAGACATCCCTCCTCCAGTGGTCGCGGTTCCTCCTCCTCCTCCGCCTCCTCTTGGAAATGCCTTCGCAAAAACATGTAGAGATTTCAAGGCTATGGGTGGAAAAGAATTTTATGGGACAGAAACTTTTGTTGGAGCAAGAAACTGTTTAAAGGAGACTGAGGATTTGTTTGTCATCTTTGGAGTGGATGACAGGCAAAAGATACAACTTGCGGTGTGGTTACTTAAGGATGAAGCTTCCTATTGGTGGGAAGTTACTAATGCTCAGAGGGCGGTGGAAACATGGGAAGACTTCAGGACAAGTTTTGAGATGAAATTCCTCTCCCAAGCCGAAAGAAGCCTGCAAATGGAAAAGTTTCTAACTCTGAAACAGGGAAGCATGAAGATCAGGGAATATGTTAATCAGTTTAATCAGCTAGCCAGATTTGGGCTAGACTTTGTAAACACCCAACACAAGAAGGCACTTCGCTTCGTCAAGGGTTTGAATGAGCCTCTACACAAACTTGCCATGACCCATGTATCCACGGGTGCGACTTATGAAAGCCTCGTGGACATGACGTTGCTACACGAGGAAGACCACGACAAGAAAGAAACTAAGGGGGAAGAGAAGAAAGAAGGTTTACAAGCAAAGAAAACAAACTTCAAGAAAGGAGGGAAGAATAATAAGCCCCGTGAGAAGAGAAGGTGCAATTTCTGTGGCATTGTGGGCCATGTATCAAAAGACTGCCGGAAAAGGAAAGCGAAGATGGGTGGCTGCTTCCATTGTGGAGAAACTGGACACCAAGCTAAGGACTACCCAAAGAAGAAAGGGCAGGGACAGAAAGCCGGATCCACTTCAGGGGGTCAGGTTCATGCGCTAGTGGCACCTCAACAGGAACGAGGTAGTAATATTTCTGTAGAAAGTGTAGTCTATCTTTATGATCATCTAGTTCGTACACTTTTTGACTCTGGCGCATCGCACTCTTTTATTTCATCTGCCTTAGTAGAATCTCTGCATCTAGACACTAGTATGGTAGAAGATCCCTTAGTAGTTTCAAATCCAATTGGGGGCTCCACCTACTTGTCAATGGTTTGTTTGGGTTTGAAAATCTCTATTCTCAGTGTTGAGTTTAGTTGCAATGCCTTTGTTTTGGGCTTCTCGGGATATTGTTTGATCTTAGGCATGGACAGGTTATCCAGTAATAGTTTCATTCTTGACTGTGAGAAAAGAGTAGTTAGGCTCTTGACTCGGCTTGGTAACACTCTAGAAATTTCTTGTAATCCCTTGAATGCTGTTATGCTTAGTTATCTAGAGTCGCTTGATGCCTCTGATGAGAATTTGCAATCAGTTAGAGTAGTCCGGGAATATCCGGATGTCTATGAGGAAGTGAAAGGCTTACCTCCGAGGCGGGAAATAGACTTCCGCATATATCTTTGGGATAACGCAAAGCCTGTAGCTTTACCTGTCAGACACATGGCTCCAAGGGAGAGAAAGGAGCTCAGTAAGCAGGTAAAAGAACTTCTCGAAAAGGGGTTCATTAGACGGAGCATTTCAGAATGGGGTGCTCCAGTGGTGTTCGCAACCAAAGAAGATGGTTCGCTTCGCCTTTGCGTCGACTATAGGGAGTTAAACAAATTGACCAAGAAAAATAGGCACCCTCTTCCCCGAGTCGACGATTTGTTTGATTAGCTTGTAGGTGCGACGGTCTTCTCCCAACTTGATCTGGCAACTGGGTTCCATTAGCTAAGAGTAGCTGAAGACAGCATTGATAAGACAACGTTCAGAACCCCAGACGGTTTCTTCGAGTGGCTTGTCATGCCTTTCAGCTTGACAAACGCACCCGCTTATTTCGTAGACCTAATGAGCAGGGTGTTCAGTGAATTCCTCAACAAATTTGTGGTTGTCTTCGTAGATGATATCTTAATCTTCTCAAAGAGTGAGGAAGAACATGCTCAGCATCTGAAAGAAATCATGGATACTCTCCGTGCACATCAACTAAAAGCCAAATTCTCCAAGTGTCACTTCTGGAGAAATGAAGTAAGGTTTCTTGGGCATATAGTGTCCAAAGAAGGGTTGGCTGTGGATCCCGCGAAAGTGGTGGCAGTACAAGATTGGAAGACACCAAGAAATGCAACCGAAGTTCGAAGCTTTCTTGGGCTAGCCGGTTTTTATCGAAAGTTTATTAGGGATTTTCGCGGAAATCTCAGCCCCACTCACAAGGCTAACAAAGAAGAATCTGGCGTTCACTTGGGATTTGGACCGCGAGTTTGCTTTCCAACGATTAAAAAGGGCTCTCACAACAGCCCCGGTTCTAACTCTGCCTGACGGAAGCAAAATATTCACAGTATACTCGGATGCATGTGGAACAGGACTAAGCGTTGTCCTAATGCAAGAAGGAAGGGTAGTAGCTTATGGCGGAAGAAAATTGAAGGTTCATGAAAAGAACTACCCAACCCACGATCTTGAATTGGCCGCCATTGTCTTTGCACTTAAGTCTTGGCGCCATTATCTCCTAGGTGAGAAGTTTGAATTATACACTGACCATAAATCGTTGAAATATCTCTTCTCCCAGAAGGATCTTAACTTGAGGCAGCAAAGATGGATGGAGTTTCTTGCCTCGTATGATTTTGAAATTTCCTATACTCCCGAAAAAGGCAACGTGGTAGCGGACGCGTTGAGCCGAAAGAAACTGACACTAAGCCCTCTCTTTGTGGAAAGGAAAAACTTGGAGTATATAGCCAGTTTCAACTTTAGGCCCTCCTCGGATTTTGTACCGGGATTGTTAGCATCTCTCGAAGTACGCCCTACTCTCTTAGACTCAATAGGGGCAGCACAACGTGAAGACCCTCAGCTTGTTGATGTGATTGATAAATTTATTAGGGGAGAGACTTCTAGCCAACTCAGTAGGTACGCCATCGATGATAAGGGTTGGCTGAGACGAGATGGAAGATTATGCGTCCCACAAGCAAGGGAGTTGACAAAGAAGGTTCTTGAGGAAGCGCATCATTCCTAGATGACTATACACCCTGGCGGTGATAAGATGTACAAGGATATAAAAAGGACTTTATTTTGGAGCGGCATGAAGCAAGACGTGGCATATTTCGTTTCTAAGTGCATGACCAGCCAACGGGTAAAGGTGGAACAAAAGAAGCCTGGAGGACTACTTCACCCTCTAGAGGTCCCACAGTGGAAGTGGGATAGCATTTCAATGGACTTCATTGATGGACAGCCTAGGTCGAGGAGAGGCAACACTAGCATTTGAGTAATAGTGGATAGGCTTACTAAAAGCGCCCACTTTATACCTATCAAGAGTAGAAGGACTGCCTCGTCTCTAGCATCTCTTTATCTCAAGGAAATAGTTCGACTCCATGGGATACCCTCCAGCATTGTTAGTGACCGAGACCCTATTTTCACAAGTGAGTTTTGGCGGAGTCTGCAAGAAGCTGTAGGCACACAGCTATGTTTGAGCACGGCCTATCACCCCCAAACAGATGGCCAGACGGATAGGGTGAATAGAGTTTTAGATGATCTTTTAAGACTTTGCGTTCTTGACTTTAGAGGGACGTGAGAGGATCACCTTCCTTTAGTGGAATTTGCCTACAACAACAGGTACCAAGCTACCATCGACATTGCACCCTTCGAAGCCTTGTATGGAAGACTGTGCAAATCACCAACTTGTTGGTGGGAGTCTATAGATAAGCTTATACTTGGGCCAGACATGATTCAAGAAACTTCAGAGAAAGTGGACTTGATACGTAGGAGAATGAAGACAGCCCAAGACAGACAGAAACCCTACGCCGACAAAAGAAGGACCGACCATAAGTTTGAGGTTGGAGACAGGGTTTTCCTTAAGGTATCCCCTTTAAGGAACGTCGTTCGCTTTGGATCCGCAGGAAAGCTAGCACCAAGATTTGTAGGACCGTTCCCTATCATCGAGAAGATTGGGAAAATGTCTTATAGAGTAGATCTGCCTGAAAAATTGGCTGGAATTCACAACGTCTTTCACGTTTCTCATCTCTGGAAATGTCTACATGAATCAACGGAAGTGGTGGAGCCAAGCATTCCAGAAGAAGCCGAAGTGGAACGCGAAGCAACTGTGAGGAGAGTTCCAACCCGCATCATAGGAACTGAAGTGAAAAAGCTACGCAACCGCGAAGTCAAACTCGTTAAAGTTCACTGGAGCGACGCTGAGGAAGACGCGACTTGGGAAACTGAGGACAGAATACGCGCTGCCTAACCTCTTCTTTTTGAGGGTACATCTTTGACCTCTCTTTTTCTTAAGTTGTGCTTGTATCTATCTTTTTAGGTATATCTCCTCGATATTATCCTTTATCCTTAGGTAGAAACCACTTTGGATGTAAACATGTATTTGAAACATGTTATGGTTGATGGCTGCAAGTGGTCGCAATTGGTTGCTAGTGGTTGCTCGTGGATGCATATACACACACAACATAGGTCTTAGATCGGCTCAATCACTTCATACTGCATATGCATATATGTATTCTTATTTGTATATGGTTGTAAACTTGATATGATGTCATATGGTCGTCGCATTTGCATGAATAGTTGTGCACTCATGTAGAATTATGAGTAGTAAAAAATTTGCATACATAATGGATTCATGACACTTACATGATTCGCATTAAGGAGGTCAACTGAATCAGTAGACCGCCTGATTTCTGCATTAGATAAGGACATGTACACACACTATGCATATGATCATGAAGCATTAGAAGTCTTTTAAGGACAGTGGATGCCTGTGTTTGTTGGTTGAGTAGATGGACTGTTGGATGGTAGGATATACATTCTTCCTAACTTGAAGATTTCGGGGAAGAAATCCTTTTAAGTGGGCGAGAATGTAACACCCCGTGAATTCTATAACGTTAAGCTTCACGAATTAAAGTATAATTAATTATAAATGATGAAATCAAGGGAAATGGGTTACGTTATTGCGTTCGTCTCGAAATTCTACTTGTGACAGAATTCAAGTTTGCGTAAAACTGATATCGTACTAAGAAGATATGGACGAACGAAGTTGGGCAGAATAACCGGAAAACGGGTCAGAATGCATTGGAGCACTTGTGAAGTGCGCCAGAACAAAGTTGAACTGGCGCACTTGGGAAGTGCGCCATTACAATTTTGGCCTGGCGCACCTGCCAAATGCGCCCAGGTCAGAAAGACCTGCTGGTCAGGCCCTGGCTGGCCTGGTCAGGGTCTGGTCAAATTCTGATGCTTGGCTGAGTCACTGGGGCTTACATGTCTCTTTCTTATTGGCCTCTCTTGAGATGGATGGTCTGGATTCACCCTGGCTTCATCGACGGCTCAAAACAATTAAAAATTCTATAAATACAACTCAAGTCTAACCCTAAATTCACACAAATAATAGAATACAAAAGCTGTCATGCTGCTGGAGAGGAACTAGGAATGGCCGTCAATTAGAAAGCCTAGAGACAAGCCAACAAGCCTAAGAGACGAATCAAATTAAAAGAAGATCAAAGCTTAATCAAATCATTCAACGCAACTTTGCTACCCAAAGGAGAGCATCTCCAAATCAGAATAACGGAAATCAGAAAACAAGAATTCATCACACGTTGTAAGTATAGTGACCTTTCAAAATATGAATAAAAACTGTGATGTGATTCGATGTAAATGAAAATAGAATCGTGTTATTATAATCTTTGTGTATTGTGATGGTTCTATCATGACTTGTGTATTGATGTTTGTGGCATAAATTAATTGATGCAAGCCTATTGAACAATTGTATATGAAAAACAATGGCACTTGCAAGCTTGTGGCAAAAACTAGAAATTTATCCCTTTTTGTATATGTCGATGGCATGGACTATGTATATTCCCTTAGTCTAAATTAGAATTTGTGTAAACATGTTATAGACCTTTTATGCCTACATGACTGTAGCACCCCACCTCCGCCAATGCCACTCTTGCAAGGATATTAGCTTTGGAGGGGCATTAAACAAGGTAAACATGCATGCAGATATCACAAGACAGAACATATAAGTAAAACAGAGTAGTAAAGCAGCGGATAAAACTTAACATTTCAAAACCATAGTCATGTTACAACAAAGTACTTGGTCATTATTTTCCAACAACAAAGTCTAGATAAAAGAATAAACTGAAAAACTGAAATACATAAAGTACTATCCCCAAAATGAAGTGATAAACCATAGCTAGCTCAATGTCCAAAACCGTACATGAGCAAATCCAGTAAGCAAGCTGTAAAGATCCAAGCTAAGCTCCAATGTTCCCACCCTGAGAACCTGAGGGGGGGGGGGAACGGAAGAAAAGAGGCGAAAGAGAACAGGTCAGTCAAAAAGACTGGTAAGCCCTACTACTATCTGTCTATGAACTAGTAAAGTTAACTGGCATGAGAAGCTGAGATGAACATAAGGATAACAACATACTGGCATGATGATTAACTAACAAGATAGATAAAGGTGTCATCGCATAATTAAGGTTAAGTTTTGCACCACGGGTGTACTAGCATTCTAACATGTCAAGTAAAAACAAGAATTGATCCCTTGTCCCAAGCTTGGCCCATCATCATGAGGTGACCTAAATCAAGGTCCAACCACTCGGTCTAGTCGATCGGCTCCCTATAAGCCTAACTCGTCAAGTGTCGGTGTCTTGCGGCTTAATCATGTAATGTAGTTGACTGTGCAGGGTCCACCCTAGGGTGTATCAGGCCCTATGGTGTAACCCTCTGACACCATACCATGATGCACAGTCCAAACCTACCGGTGCCCGTGTTCAACTCCGGACTTAATGTGCATGACCATGCTCCGCCTGAACAACCGGGGCATCATTCAGCCGTCTCTTTTGGTCTCTTACAATCCGCCCAGTAATCGTGCCCCACCCTAGCCTAGTCCTAGGGTCTTATGATACTACCAAGGAGGTTACTGCTGAAAAGGACCACGCAACTAGGGTTTCTTAACGGGTTAAATGTGGTTAACCCGATCCACATGTGGATTAAATTGGTTAAGAGTACCCAAGGCTCCTGACTTAACCTCGATTAATCCATCAAGCCCAAATTAGTTAAGTATTAAGTGGACCATGACTTAACCCTAATCAGGAGGCATTCATTAACTTAATGTGCTTTAACCTCTCACATTAGACCTTGTTGTGGTTACTAGTTAAGCTGGTCGGGTCCAGGTAGCTTTACACCACAACCTGGTCTAACCTCGGGTTCGTGCACAACATGACGAACTTCTCACATTGGGTCCTATTGTTTGTAGCCACTAGTTAAGCCGGGCGGGTCCGGGTAGATTTATGCTACAAACTCAACCCAACCTCGAGTTGGCCACACTCCTTTTTTCTAAGTGTCATGTCCATTATGTTTCCAAAACATAATTACAAGTTAACATATCACGTTATGTTATAAAAACCATGTTCATGTCATTATGTTACCCAACCCCAACGTAATCCCATCGTTTACATAATCGCAACAACGCATAAAGGATAAAATAGGGAACTTGGCATAATCATGACAAAAAGGTGTTGAAGCCACAAGTTTATCATGGTGGCATATGAGATGTACATATGTTCATATACTTGCATATTGCATTGTTAGGCTTCAAAAGCATGCATAAAACCAAAATTAGCATATGAGTGATACATGGTGATAAATGACATGTAGAAGTTGCTAGAAGTTCGCATTTAGCCTCACATGCAAGTTATCATAAGGGACATAATAACTTTCATGTTGCCAAAATGCAACCTTTGATATAAAGCTTGGAGCTTTATGCTCACAACATCAAGTTTAACTTGCATAACATAGCAATACGTGTCATACATAATGATTAAACCAACTTGCATAGCATAATGATTAACCAAACTTGCATATCATAATAATCAACCAAACTTGCATATCATAATGATCAACCAAACTTGCATATCATAATGATCAACCCCAAACTTGCATCATTCATTTAACTTTAGAGTTCAATAAAAAGAAAGTAGAAAAGGGCTTACTACGCTATGAAGACACAAATGAATATTTATTATAAAGATTGAGACGAAGCCCTTATGCAAGCACCAAAATATGAAAGCCCCAATTGAAAAACCCTTGCGCCAAATCAATAAAAATCCTTGCTTTGAAATAGAAATGTTGCAACTTGACTTGAATGCAAACTAAGAACACTCATACAAGTTTGAAAGCACTTGTATGAACTCACAATCTCTCATAGAAATAGGCTTAGGAATTTTAGCATGAGAGTGGAGGCCATGAGAGGAACAAATTTGACATAGTTTAGTTGTAGGATTGAATAATGGTGATTTAGGCTAGGTTTAGGCGTCTTTTTATAGAGGATTAGGATAGTATTACCCATTGGATTAACCCTAGATTCAATCCAAGCCATCAAAGCATGTCTTGGGGAAGAAGTCAAGTGTAGGAACCATCTAGGGCCTTTAGATTAAAGCTGAACCATGAGAACCATTTAAATGCAAAATCTGCATTTTAGCGAATCGGCCCATGGGTTGAAAGCCAAACACCCTGGATTAACCCCTAGTCGGCCCAACGGGCTTGGGTCGACCTCAAAAATCGGTCGGTTCGGTTATTCCCCTCTCCCAATTCGCTGTTTTGAATATTTTTGCATATTTATTTATTTAATTTTCAATTATATATATATATATATATATTTCTCTACGTAACCCATTTCACTTAATTAAGTATACTTTAATTTGTGAATTTTTATGTTCAAATTACGGGGTGTTTCATTCTCCCCTCCTTAAAGGATTTCGTCCCCGAAATCTCCAAGTTAGGAAGAACGTATCCTACTATCCATCATCCATCTACTCAAAACATCATCCACGTGCAGTCATTGTCCTTAAAGGATTCTAAATGTTGTATGATCATATGCAAAGGTGTGTGTATATGTACTTATCTAATGCAAAAATCAGGCGGTTACTGATACAGTAAACCTCCTTAATGCAAAATATGTTAGTGAAATGAGTCCATATGTATGCAAATTCCTAACATAACTCATAGTCTCTACATGAGTGCACATAACATTCATCCATATGCAACATCCACGTGATAGCATAACAAGTTTCATCCATGAATAAGCATAAACACTCATGCATAAGTGTGTGAGCCGATCTTAGTGCCTAATGTGCACCATGCATCCACGAGTATCCACGTGCAAACACTTGCAATCACTTGCAACCATCAAGCATAACATGTTTCAAATACATGTTTCATCCAAAGGGCTTCTACCTAAGGTCCTCATAACATGATTAACGAGATGACAAGATAAACAGGATAAACACGGATAAATAGAAAGATATGCTAATTAGGAAAGAGGTCGAGAATGTACCCTCAAAAAGAAATGGATAAAGCCCACGCATCTTCTCCTCGTTTTCCCAAGTTGCATCTTCGTCGGCTTCATCCCACTGAACTTTCACCAACTTGACCTCTTGATTCCTTAACTTCTTGATCTTTGTTCCCAAGATACGAATCGGAGCTCTTCTCAAGGTTGCTTCTTTCTCTACCTCAATGTCTTCAAGAATGTTTGGTTCAACCACCTCAGCGGACTCATGTAGGCACTTTCGGAGATGCGAGACATGAAAGACATTATGCACTCCGGCTAGCTTCTGGGGCAATCCCACCTTATAGGCCATCTTTCCAATTCTCTCTATGATAGGGAAGGGTCCTACGAACCTTGGTGCCAGCTTCCCCGCTGCTCCTAAACGTACCACATTTCGCAAAGGAGAAATATTCACGAAAACCATGTCTCCCACTTCGAATTCCAAATCTGCCCTTCGCTTGTCAGCATAGGATTTCTGTCTATCTTGGGCCGCTTTCATCCTTCTTCTTACTAATTCAACTTTCTCGGATGTGTCTCGTATCATATTGGGCCCAAGTATAAGTCTATCTGTTGTCTCCCACCAACAAGATGGTGACCTACACGGCCTCCAATATAAAGCTTCAAATGGTGCCATCCCTATGCTGGCTTGATAGCTATTATTATAAGCAAATTCTACAAGAGGAAGGTGGTCTTCCTAAGTACCACCGAAGTCGAGAACACAAAGCCTCAAGTGATCTTCTAGCACTCTATTCACGCTTTCGGTTTGGCCATCCGTCTGGGGGTGATAGATTGTACTCAAATTCAATCGCGTACCCATCGCTTCTTGCAAACTGTTCCAGAACTGGCTAGTGAAAATCGGGTCACGATCGCTAACTATGCTAGAAGGAACTCCATGCAAACGCACTATTTCTCGGAGATAAATAGACGCCAGCCCTGATGCGGTCCTCTTGCTCTTTACTGGGATGAAGTGAGCACTCTTTGTAAGTCTCTCAACTATGACCCATATGCTTGTGTTCCCTCTCCTTGACCTAGGCAATCCATCCACAAAATCCATAGAAATACTCTCCCACTTCCATTATGGGACCTCCAATGGATGTAATAGCCCACCTGGTTTCTTTGACTCGGCCTTCACTTGTTGGCACACCATGCACCTTGAAACATACTCTGCCACATCTTTCTTCATTCCATCCCAAAAGAAACTGCGCTTCATATCTCTATACATCTTATCTCCTCCCGGATGTATAGTCATCTTCGAGTGATGCGCTTCTTCAAGAACTCTATGGACCAAATCTCCCACCCGAGGAACACATAATCTCCCATCACGCCTTAGCCATCCTTTATCATCAATAGTATATCTGGCAAGGTGACTAGATGTCTCACCCCGAATCAACTTGTCCATAACTTCGACTATCTGTGGATCTTCCCTCTGCGAAGCCCCAACTTGATCAAGAAGTGTGGGTCTAAGCTCAAGGGATGCTAATGAACCCGTCATCAACTCAACAGCCGTCGTGAAATCAAAGGTTGCCAAGAATTCCAAGTTAGTTATCTCAATGAACAAGGGGCTTATAGTCAATCTCCTTCTGCTTAGTGCATCCGCCACAACATTACCCTTGCCAGGGTTATAAGCTATCTCGAAGTCATAAGATGCCAAAAATTCCATCCACCTTTGCTGCCTTAGATTCAGATCTTTTTGCGAGAAGAGGTATTTGAGTGACTTGTGATCAGTATATAACTCAAACCTTTTTCCTAGAAGATAGTGGTGCCAGGATTTGAGTGCAAAGACGATCGCCGCTAACTCCAAATCATGAGTGGGATAGTTCTTCTCATGAACTTTAAGTTGCCTACCCCCATAACATATCACTCTTCCCTCTTGCATCAGAACAGCTCCTAACCCCGTGCCACATGCATCTGTGTACACGGTAAACATCTTACCACTATCGGGTAATGCCAAAACTGGAGCTGAGGTAAGGGCTCTTTTGAGCTTTTGAAAAGCAAGCTCACACTCCAAGTCCCATGCAAAGACTAAGTTCTTCTTCGTCAACTTAGTGAGAGGGGCCGAAATCTTAGCGAAGTCTCTGATGAACTTCCTATAGTAGCCCGTCAAACCGAGAAAGCTTCTTACTTCGGTCGCATTCCTAGGAGTCTTCCAATCTTGAACCACAACCACTTTCGCGGGATCCACCGCTATGCCTTGCTTAGAAACTATATGTCCAAGAAACCGAACTTCCCTTCTCCAGAAATGACATTTGGAGAACTTGGCTTTCAACTGATGCGCTCTAAGCGTATCCATCACTTCCTTGAGATGTCTGGCATGTTCTTCCTCGTCCTTTGAGAAGATCAGAATATCATCCACGAAGACAACAACAAACTTGTTGAGGAACTCCCTGAACACCCTACTAATCAAGTCTACGAAGTAGGCGGGTGCATTAGTCAATCTGAATGGCATGACAAGCCATTCAAAGAATCCATCCGGAGTCCTAAACGCGGTTTTATCAATGCTATCCTCAGCTACTCTAAGCTGATGGAATCCGGTGGCTAGATCGAGATGAGAGAAAACAGAAGCACCTACAAGCTGGTCAAAGAGATCATCAATCCTCGGTAACGGGCGCCTATTCTTCTTTGTCAGCTTGTTCAACTCTCGATAATCAACACATAGACGAAGCGAACCATCCGCCTTAGTAGCGAATACCACTGGAGCACCCCATTCAGAAATGCTTGGTCTAATAAAACCCTTCTCAAGCAGCTCCATGATTTGCTTACTGAGCTCCCTTCTCTCACGAGGGACCATGTGCCTAACAGGCAATGATACTGGCTTGGCATTATCGACTAGATAAATGCGGATATCGATCTCTCGTTTAGGGGGTAACCCCTTAACTTCTTCAAAGACATCAGGATAGTCTCGGACCACCCTTACAGATTGCAGATCATCGATGGACGAGTCGAGAGATTCAAGATAGCATAACATGACGGGACCTCTAGGGTTACAAGAAATTTCTAGGGTATTACCGAGGTGGGTCATGAGCCTCACCACCCTATGTTCACAATCGAGAATGGCTCCGTAACTAGACAACCAATCCATGCCCAAGATTAACCCATATCCCGTGAATCCGAGAACATAAGCATTACACGTGAATTCTACAGTCAAGATAGAAATCTTCTAATCCACACAAATCATAGATAGATGGGCGGAACCCCCAATTGGATTTGAAACACAGACGGGATCCTCAACTAAGCTAGTACTTAGGTGCAAACTTTCAACAATGTCTGTAACACCCCACCTCCGCTAGGGTCACTCACAAAGGGAATGCACTAGGTTTGGAGGAGTATTATTGGTAAACATGCACAGAAATATTACAAGACAGAACATATATAAAATAGCGGAAGTAAAATCAAACTTTCATAACATGAATAAATAAGGTCTAAAGCCTTTTACATCAGAGTACATCAAAACCTGTCTTGCAATAATAAAGAAGCATAAAGACTTTTTCATAAATTATTCCCCAAGAAAAAGCAGTAAAGTAGCCATAGCCAAGAAAAATCCAAGCCATCCATGATGACCTTCAAGCAGAAGAAGTCCGAACTAAACAACAGTATTTCCTCCCTGTAACCTGGGGGGGGGGGGGGGGACGGAAGAAAAGAGGCGAAACAAAACGGGTCAGTCAAAAAGACTGAGTAAGCCCTATCTACTATTAGTATAAAAACTAGTAAAGTTAACTGACATGAGAAACTGAGATGAACATAAGCATGATAACAAGATAGATAAGCTAAATCAAAATAACAGGATGAACTACTGAACACAGATAAACTAGGGTGTCGTGATAAACTACGATGTCAAGATAAAACAAGGTATCACATTGTCAGGTTTCTATCAAGTATAATATCCCAAGATATCTATCGCGTATAACGTCCCATGGCATCTATCCTGTATATCCGCTCTGCACCTACCGTACTAGTATCCCCACCGTGTCATGTGTTAACCAAGAATGACCCTCACTCAAAAGTCATGTAATGGTCCATGTCAACCTAATATATTGCATATATAGGTTACTCAACTCATATGTTTCTTTCCATGTATAAGTTCAGTTCTTTGCCGTAGGCTGTATGGGCTTTCCCATGTAAACGGTTTATCCTTGAAGTTGTTTTTGGACTGCAACCCTTGATCTAGTCGTGTTTCCTTACCATGAACTATCGTGCGTCCACTTAGGATTTATGCCACCTAGGACCGCTAGGGATTATGCTACCTAATGAACGTTTCCGTGTCTCGGTTTGGGTTTTGGCCACCTAGGACCACTAGGGATTACGCCACCCGTCAACCGCGCCCTTGATCCCACGTATGTATCGTGAATCGTTTTCCATGTCTAGATGCACATGTTCCCCAATGTGCCATCCGAGTTCCGTGCCAGGGAAAATCAAGAAATATGGAACTTGGTCGGGAGCTTTAAATCGTCTACCGATGCAGATATCAAGGTCTGTTTTTGTACCCATGGCTATGGTCCCACGTGACCCCTCCCTCAACTACTGAAAGGCAATCCAAGAAAAATCATGTATAAGAACCACTCCACGGCCCCACTATAGCCCACTTTCCTACGGGCCAACCTCACCCATGACTCGATAGCAAGCACATGGTCTGTTGGGGGTTCCCTGCCTTTCCGCACGTACACGATTGACTAAAGATGGTAGGTAGTCGGCGATGCGCTATCCAGGGCAAAACAAGAATCGTCGACTCCACGCTAATCCATCCCAGTCTTTAGGTTGCTCGCATAGCAACCAAGGCATACTCTTGGTCCTTCTAACGCAGACCTTAACCTCTCATGGGCCTAGTATAATTACCTGGCAGCCCACAGAGGGATCCCAAGAATATCCTCACGTCCCCCGAAGCTTCCACTTCGGCACCCAGTGCGCTGGAGCTTTTATCCAAGTCAGATAACTTGCTCCCCCTCGTATACTAAGCGATGACCTACCGTATCAGGTTACTCATCGTTTTGAGAATTAGTCCTATGTCCTTAGCTTAGAATTATTACTTAGTTACCCTTAACTAAGGTTTACCACTTAGCTACCTTTCCCGTTATCCTTGATCAACCACTGTTTTCTACCTAGTTCTTCTAGCTAGGGTTTGTCTATTGGGTTAAGTGTTATCATTCAAGTCCATGACTTAACCCGCCCACGAATCACGTCAAAGATTGGCTAAGTATTTAAGTTCAAGACTTAGTCCCACAAGTTGGTTAAGTGTACCCAGAGGCTCATGACTTAACCCTATCAAGTCAAATTGGTCAAGTACTAGCTTACCTTAATCCTATCGGATTATCTTGCTAGATCGATTAAGCATAGATTATCTTAATCCCATCAAATTATCGAGTCGGATTGGTTAAGTATAGGTTGGCTTAACCCCATCCTCTAATCTTACTACAATGGTTAAGTATATTCTAAAAAGGTCTTGTGACTTAACCTTATCAAGTCCGCGTATTAGATTGGTTAAGTGTAAGTTACTTAACCCCATCAAATCATCATGTATAATTGGTTAAGTATAAGTTGCTTAACCCCATTAAATTGTCACGTTAAGTTGGTTAAGTATTGGTTACTTAACCTTATTGAATTACCGAGTTTAAATTGGTTAAGTGTTTAACTTAACCCCATCGAATTACCGTGTTTAGATTAGCTAAGTGTGGATTACTTAACCCCATCTAATTACCGTGTCGGATTAGTTAAGCGTAAATAACTTAACCCCATCCCCTAATCATCTTGTATGGTTAAGTGTCATTAAGAAACTTACTTAACCTTGCCAAATTATCATGTTGGATTGATTAAGTTTTGGTTAACTTAATCCCCGTCCACTAGTCGTATAAAAATGGTTAAGCGTCATTAGGCAAATCAAATCACTTAACCTACCCAACCTTGTCATGTTTTGTTAAGTATCATTAGCCTAACCAATTTACTTAACCCATTTACCCATGTCATATTTGGTTAAGAGTCATTAATCAAATTAACTTAACCCTATCATGTGGCATTAATTACTTAATGCACCCCAACCTCTCACATTAGACTTTGTTGTGGTTACTAGTTAAGCCGGTCGGTTCCGGGTAGCTTTACACCACAACTTGGTCTAACCTCGGGTTCAAGCACAACATGACCAACTTCTCACATTGGGTCCTATTGTTTGCAACTACTAGTTAGGCCGGTCGGTTCCGGGTAGTTTTACGTTGCAAACTCAACCCAACCTCGAGTTGGCCACTTTCATGTTTAGTCTAGTGTCATGTTCATAGTCAAGTTTTCAAGCAATTGGGTAGACCTAAATTAATAGGTAAATTCCCAATGGGTAGACCTAACTTAATAGGTAAATTCCCAAGCTTATGTTTTTATGCATACTTACATGTCAACTTCCATGTTATATTTCAAGTCATGTTTTCAAGTTGTATTTTCATGTCATTAGAAATTACCCATAACATAACCCAATGCTTTTAAACTCGCATATACGTTCGCAACAACGTAATGGATTAAAAGAAGAGACTTGGAAAAGGAATGACAAAAATGGGTATTAAGCCACAAGTTAATCATGGTGGCAAATGAGGCACAAATGTGTTCATTAGCTTGCATGTTACATTCTTAAGCCTAAAAAACATGCATAAACCCAAACTTGGCACATAAGCGAATCATGGTGACAAAAGACATGGAATGATGGCTAGAACCCCGCATATATCATCATATACGGATTATGACTTCATATGCAAGTTGACATAATGATTATGAAGATTCTCATATTGCATAATGCAACATTTCAACATAAAGGTTGTGGCTTTTAGCTCATAAGATCAAGATAATGACTTCATAAACTTGCATAACATGATAGCATGCATCATTCTAATTAATCAAACCCAAACTTTCAACATGAACATTTAACTTCATAGTTAATATCTAAGAGTAGGGAAGGGCTTACATTGCTATGAAGGCCTAAATCGATTAAACTAAAGCTTGTGATGAAGCCTATGCATGCCATCACCCAAAAACCCAAAGATGGATGCTCCAAACCACTAAAAACACCATCTTTAAGAACAAAGATCAAAGCTTTTGCCTTGAAATTAATTTGAGAAGCTCTCATACTAACATAGGGACTCTCTAACACTCTCATGATCATGGAACCTCTCATAGGAATGAAGTGGAGGCTAGGATAGTTGAGTGGAGGCCATGAGAGTAGAAATTTTGCCATAGTTTAGTTACATGAGTGAATAATGAGGGTTTAGGATAGGTTAGGGTCTTATTTATAGATTAGGCAAGTGTTTTAGGCCATAGGATTAAACTAGATTCAATCCAAGCCATCAAAGCATGTCTTGGGGAAGAAGTCAAGTGTAGGAACCATCTAGGGCCTTTAGATTAAAGATGAACCATGAGAACCATCCAAATGCAAAATCTGCATTTGAGCGAATCGGCCCACGGGTTGACAGCCAAACACCCTGGATTAACCCCTAGTCGACCCAGCGAGCTCGGGTCGACCTCAAAAATGGGCCGGTTCGGTTATTCCCCTCTCTCAATTCGCTGTTTTGAACATTTTTGCATATTTATTTATTTAATTTTCAATTATATATATATATATATATATATATATATCAATATATATATATTTCTCTGCGCAACCCATTTCACTTAATTAAGTATACTTTAATTTGGGAATTTTTCGTGAAACTTCGCGAGGCCATATCTTGGTAATACGGACTCCGATTCTCGAAATCTCAGACTCTATTTCGCGTATTTTTCCGAGACGAACGCAATGGCATAGCCCGTTTTACTTGATTCAGAATTTAAAATTAAATTCTGCCTTGATTCTCGTCTTAACACGTTATCGAAAAATATGGGTTGTTACATTCTCCCCACCTTTTAGGATTTCGTCCCCGAAATCTCCAAGTTAGTAAGAACATATCCTACCATCCATCATCCATCTACTCAAAACATCATCCACAAGCAACCATTGTCCTTAGATGATTTCTAATGCTGTATGAATATATGCAAAACGTGTGTGTACATGTTCCTTAGCTAATGCTAATGATCAGGCCTGAATAATCTTTCTAATGCAAAATATGTATAGTGCCATGAATCCAACATGTATGCAAATAGTCCTAGTCATATAGATACTATATGCGTGCACAATCATTCATTCATATGCAACAACCGCATGATAATACATTCGATTTCATCCATAAACAAGTATAAATACTCGTGCATATGCAATATGAAATGTGACCGAGTCGAGCTAGTATCTAATGTGTATTCGCGCATCCATGAGCAACCACTTGCAACCACTTGCAACCATATCAATCATAACATGTTTCAAATACATGTTTACATCCATAGGGTTCTACCTAGAATTCCCTGAAACAGGGCCGAGAAGATAAACAAGACAAACTCCTTACGGGGTTTGTAACAGAAAGTAGGACTGAGAGGATGTCCACAAAAGATAACCTACAAGTAAGCTCTACAGAAACAGGGATCAAGGATATACTCCCAAAAAGAGATATCACGCGTGTATCTAGTCTTTGACCATCAAAGTCGTATTTCCTTGGGCTTACTTCCATTGTGCCTTGACCGCCCTTTAACTTCGCGATTTCGTAGCTTCTTATTTCCTGCTTCCATAACATAAGCTGAAACTCATTTCTTCGTCGCCTCTCGTTCCACTTGCACTTATCCTTTTTCTAGAATACTTGGCGCAAACATGACTGCGTACTCATGATCTCATGCAAACTTTCCAAAATTCACTAGTGAATCTTGGATCTCATTTATATACTATAAGGCATTCCATGTAGAAGAACTTTCTCTTGAAAGTAAACAGATGTCAATCAGGTTATCATGCGCACTTACTAGGGTGATCTCTATAACCCATGCATAAATGAAGTAAACCATCCGTCTTATTGGCGAACACCACTCGATCGGGCTTCAAATTTCCAATAAAGGCATCAAGGGATTCTAAGTAACTAGTCATGACAGAACCTCAAAAAGGTTACCCGATACTTCGAGGGCATTACCAAGGCTAGTCAAAAGGTCTAACTACCTCCTATCAAAACCGAGAGTGGCACCCCCTACTGGATAACCACTTCATCCCTAGAATCCATCCACAGCTTATAAGCATTATTTCCAAACTCAACACTTGGCATAGACATTCCCAAATCCAAACAAGTCATGTATAAATGGACTGATTCTCCAATAGGACTTTGAGACAAAAATGGGATTCTCTATTACGTTAGTACTTAAGGTGCAGAGACTCAACTACCGAAGCAGACTTAAATGATGCGGGGATCAAAACAAAGTCTTGGCGGGATGATAGAAAAGAATAACTAGATCTTCAACAAGGATGTTATCCCCCTACTCAGGTACTCTAGTGAGGGTATACAACGATGATCTTGTCCTTGTCCCACAATACTTAACTATCCGTCCCGTTTCACCATACCAAAGATACTTTCTCGTCATGGGTTTCATTGTTCATCTTTCTCCCTCCTTTGAGGACTAAGCCATACCAACAAGTTGCTCATCCTTAAGCTCGTATCCTTTATCCTCTTTCTCACTATCCTTTCTTATAACGCGGCCACTGGTCTCTTGAAAACCACCTCCATCGCATGGAAAGTACTTTCGTAGATAGAAAAGACTAGTCGCAGTTAAAACCACTGTGACTACAGATGGAGGAAAGAAAGGAAAAGAGATTTAATTAATGAAACAAGGATAATGCTAATGGCCTTTGGGGAATAGCCTTTTCTTTTTAAAAGAAAACTTTCTTGAAAAATGCTTCTTTATAAACGATTTTCAAATAGTTTTCAGAAGGTCTTTAAAAACTTTTGCCCAATCTGGTAACCTTCTGCTCTGATACCAAATGTAACACCCCACCTCCGCTAGGGTCACTCACAAAGGGAATGCACTAGGTTTGGAGGAGTATTATTGGTAAACATGCACAGAAATATTACAAGACAGAACATATATAAAATAGCGGAAGTAAAATCAAACTTTCATAACATGAATAAATAAGGTCTAAAGCCTTTTACATCAGAGTACATCAAAACCTGTCTTGCAATAATAAAGAAGCATAAAGACTTTTTCATAAATTATTCCCCAAGAAAAAGCAGTAAAGTAGCCATAGCCAAGAAAAATCCAAGCCATCCATGATGACCTTCAAGCAGAAGAAGTCCGAACTAAACAATAGTATTTCCTCCCTGTAACCTGGGGGGGGGGAGACGGAAGAAAAGAGGCGAAACAAAACGGGTCAGTCAAAAAGACTGAGTAAGCCCTATCTACTATTAGTATAAAAACTAGTAAAGTTAACTGACATGAGAAACTGAGATGAACATAAGCATGATAATAAGATAGATAAGCTAAATCAAAATAACAGGATGAACTACTGAACACAGATAAACTAGGGTGTCGTGATAAACTACGATGTCAAGATAAAACAAGGTATCACATTGTCAGGTTTCTATCAAGTATAATATCCCAAGATATCTATCGCGTATAACGTCCCATGGCATCTATCCTGTATATCCGCTCTGCACCTACCGTACTAGTATCCCCACCGTGTCATGTGTTAACCAAGAATGACCCTCACTCAAAAGTCGTGTAATGGTCCATGTCAACCTAATATATTGCATATATAGGTTACTCAACTCATATGTTTCTTTCCATGTATAAGTTCAGTTCTTTGCCGTAGGCTGTACGGGCTTTCCCATGTAAACGGTTTATCCTTGAAGTTGTTTTTGGACTGCAACCCTTGATCTAGTTGTGTTTCCTTACCATGAACTATCGCGCGTCCACTTAGGATTTATGCCACCTAGGACCGCTAGGGATTATGCTACCTAATGAACGTTTCCGTGTCTCGGTTTGGGTTTTGGCCACCTAGGACCACTAGGGATTACACAACCGTCAACCGCGCCCTTGATCCCACGTATGTATCGTGAATCGTTTTCCATGTCTAGATGCACATGTTCCCCAATGTGCCATCCGAGTTCCGTGCCAGGGCAAATCAAGAAATATGGAACTCGGTCGGGAGCTTTAAATCGTCTACCGATGCAGATATCAAGGTGTGTTTTTGTACCCGTGGCTATGGTCCCACGTGACCCCTCCCTCAACTACTGAAAGGCAATCCAAGAAAAATCGTGAATAAGAACCACTCTACGGCCCCACTATAGCCCACTTTCCTGCGGGCCAACCTCACCCATGACTCGATAGCAAGCACATGGTCTGTTGGGGGTTCCCTGCCTTTCCGCACGTACACGATTGACTAAAGATGGTAGGTAGTCGGCGATGCGCTATCCAGGGCAAAACAAGAATCGTCGACTCCACGCTAATCCATCCCAGTCTTTAGGTTGCTCGCATAGCAACCAAGGCATACTCTTGGTCCTTCTAACGCAGACCTTAACCTCTCATGGGTCTAGTATAATTACCTGGCAGCCCACAGAGGGATCCCAAGAATATCCTCACGTCCCCCGAAGCTTCCACTTCGGCACCCAGTGCGCTGGAGCTTTTATCCAAGTCAGATAACTTGCTCCCCCTCGTATACTAAGCGATGACCTACCGTATCAGGTTACTCATCGTTTTGAGAATTAGTCCTATGTCCTTAGCTAAGAATTATTACTTAGTTACCCTTAACTAAGGTTTACCACTTAGCTTCCTTTCCCATTATCCTTAATCAACCACGGTTTTCTACCTAGTTCTTCTAGCTAGGGTTTGTCTATTGGGTTAAGTGTTATCATTCAAGTCCATGACTTAACCCGCCCACGAATCACGTCAAAGACTGGCTAAGTATTTAAGTTCAAGACTTAGTCCCACAAGTTGGTTAAGTGTACCCAGAGGCTCATGACTTAACCCTATCAAGTCAAATTGGTCAAGTACTAGCTTACCTTAATCCTATCGGATTATCTTGCTAGATCGATTAAGCATAGATTATCTTAATCCCATCAAATTATCGAGTCGGATTGGTTAATATAGGTTGGCTTAACCCCATCCTCTAATCGTACTACAATGGTTAAGTATATTCTAAAAAGGTCTTGTGACTTAACCTTATCAAGTCCGCGTATTAGATTGGTTAAGTGTAAGTTACTTAACCCCATCAAATCATCATGTATAATTGGTTAAGTATAAGTTGCTTAACCCCATTAAATTATCACGTTAAGTTGGTTAAGTATTGGTTACTTAACCTCATTGAATTACCGAGTTTAAATTGGTTAAGTGTTTAACTTAACCCCATCGAATTACCGTGTTTAGATTAGTTAAGTGTGGATTACTTAACCCCATCTAATTACCGTGTCGGATTAGTTAAGCGTAAATTACTTAACCCCATCCCCTAATCATCTTGTATGGTTAAGTGTCATTAAGAAAACTTACTTAACCTTGCCAAATTATCATGTTGGATTGATTAAGTGTTGGTTAACTTAATCCCCATCCACTAGTCGTATAAAAATGGTTAAGCGTCATTAGGCAAATCAAATCACTTAACCTACCCAACCTTGTCATGTTTTGTTAAGTATCATTAGCCTAACCAATTTACTTAACCCATTTACCCATGTCATATTTGGTTAAGAGTCATTAATCAAATTAACTTAACCCTATCATGTGGCATTAATTACTTAATGCACCCCAACCTCTCACATTAGACTTTGTTGTGGTTACTAGTTAAGCCGGTCGGTTCCGGGTAGCTTTACACCACAACTTGGTCTAACCTCGGGTTCAAGCACAACATGACCAACTTCTCACATTGGGTCCTATTGTTTGCAACTACTAGTTAGGCCGGTCGGTTCCGGGTAGTTTTACGTTGTAAACTCAAACCAACCTCGAGTTGGCCACTTTCATGTTTAGTCTAGTGTCATGTTCATAGTCAAATTTTCAAGCAATTGGGTAGACCTAACTTAATAGGTAAATTCCCAATGGGTAGACCTAACTTAATAGGTAAATTCCCAAGCTTATGTTTTTATGCATACTTACATGTCAACTTCCATGTTATATTTCAAGTCATGTTTTCAAGTTGTATTTTCATGTCATTAGAAATTACCCATAACATAACCCAATGCTTTTAAACTCGCATATACGTTCGCAACAACGTAATGGATTAAAAGAAGAGACTTGGCAAAGGAATGACAAAAATGGGTATTAAGCCACAAGTTAATCATGGTGGCAAATGAGGCACAAATGTGTTCATTAGCTTGCATGTTACATTCTTAAGCCTCAAAAACATGCATAAACCCAAACTTGGCACATAAGCGAATCATGGTGACAAAAGACATGGAATGATGGCTAGAAACTCGCATATATCATCATATACGGATTATGACTTCATATGCAAGTTGACATAATGATTATGAAGATTCTCATGTTGCATAATGCAACATTTCAACATAAAGGTTGTGGCTTTTAGCTCATAAGATCAAGATAATGACTTCATAAACTTGCATAACATGATAGCATGCATCATTCTAATTAATCAAACCCAAACTTTCAACATGAACATTTAACTTCATAGTTAATATCTAAGAGTAGGGAAGGGCTTACATTGCTATGAAGGCCTAAATCGATTAAACTAAAGCTTGTGATGAAGCCTATGCATGCCATCACCCAAAAACCCAAAGATGGATGCTCCAAACCACTAAAAACACCATCTTTAAGAACAAAGATCAAAGCTTTTGCCTTGAAATTAACTTGAGAAGCTCTCATACTAACATAGGGACTCTCTAACACTCTCATGATCATGGAACCTCTCATAGGAATGAAGTGGAGGCTAGGATAGTTGAGTGGAGGCCATGAGAGTAGAAATTTTTCCATAGTTTAGTTACATGAGTGAATAATGAGGGTTTAGGATAGGTTAGGGTCTTATTTATAGATTAGGCAAGTGTTTTAGGCCATAGGATTAAACTAGATTCAATCCAAGCCATCAAAGCATGTCTTGGGGAAGAAGTCAAGTGTAGGAACCATCTAGGGCCTTTAGATTAAAGATGAACCATGAGAACCATCCAAATGCAAAATCTTCATTTGAGCGAATCGGCCCACGGGTTGACAGCCAAACACCCTGGATTAACCCCTAGTCGACCCAGCAGGCTCGGGTCGACCTCAAAAATGGGCCGGTTCGGTTATTCCCCTCTCCCAATTCGCTGTTTTGAACATTTTTGCATATTTATTTATTTATTTATTTTTCAATTATATATATATATATATATATCAATATATATATATTTCTCTGCGCAACCCATTTCACTTAATTAAGTATACTTTAATTTGGGAATTTTTCGTGAAACTTCGCGAGGCCATATCTTGGTAATACGGACTCCGATTCTCGAAAACTCAGACTCTATTTCGCGTATTTTTCCGAGACAAACGCAATGGCATAGCCCGTTTTACTTGATTCAGAATTTAAAATTAAATTCTGCCTTGATTCTCGTCTTAACACGTTATCAAAAAATACGGGTTGTTACAATGTCAGAAGAAATAAAACTATGCGATGCGCCAGAATCAAATAAGGTGCGAACAGGATAATCAGAAATATAAACAAGACTTTCTACAGAAATGCTACCTCGATCCTGAACTGGAGCGGCGTTGAGAGCATGCACTTGCCCTCCAGAAGGTCCTGCACGCTGATTCTGCCCTTGCTTCTTGGGGCAATCCTTGCTAAAATGTCCGGTCTCTCCATAATGAAAGCATTCGCCCGACTTCCTCTTCCTTTTCTTACAGTCTTTAGCTATGTGCCCTACATTCCCACAGTAATGGCATTTTCTTGGGTCCTTTGCCTTGGCCTTGTTGCCCTTGTTGTTCTTGTTGTTTTTGTTGTTCTGATTGCTCTAATTTCCTCCCCACTTGGAGTCTGTCTTCTTGGCTTGGGTCTCATTAGCCTTCACTTCCTTCTTGCCATTCTTATCGTCTCCTTGAAGCAATGCCATGTCTACCAGACCTTCGAAAGTGGCCCCATAGGTATATGAGATAGGGCTAAACCTTGTAGTGGCTCATTCAACCCTTGTGCAAAGCGCAAAGCCTTCTTCTGGGGAGTATTAATCATGTCCAAACCAAATCGGGCGAGCTTGTTAAACTCATTCACGTACTCCATCACTGTCATGTCTCCTTGCTTCAAAGATATAAACTTCTCCAATTGCAAATTCGCCTCAGCTGATGATAGAAACTTAAGCCCAAATCTTGTCCTAAAGTCGGCCCAAGTCTCTATAGGCCTCGTAGCATTGGTGACCTCCCACCAATAAGCAGCTTCTTCTTTCAATAACCATGCTGCCAATAGAACCCTTCTATGATCTTGCACATCAAAGATGGCGAAGAGATCTTCAGTTTCTTTCAACCAATTTCTTGCCTCCACAAAAGTCTCCGTCCCAATAAAGTTCTTGCCACCCATCGCCTTAAAGTCTTTGCAAATCTTAGCGAAATCTGCTTGCGGGTTCTGAGGAGGAGGAGGAGGAACCTCAGTTATATTGGGGGTATTTGCTGGGCCCACATCGTTGGCCCTAGCTTCCAAGTATCTCCGGAACCATCCGGGAATGGTCACTCCCTCGGGAAGGTTAAGATCGGCCATACTGAAAAAGGAAAAAGATAGATTCAGAACGAAGAAACGAAGGATAGTGCTATGGCTTTTGGGGAATAGCCTTTTTAAAATAACTAGACTTTTCTTGGAAAATACTTAATTGGTTTTGAAAATAGTTTTCAAAAGGTAAGTTTCAAAAACACTTTTGCTCAAATCTTGTAAACCTGGCTCTAATACCAAATGTAACACCCCACCTCCACCAATGCCACTCTTGCAAGGACATTAGCTTTGGAGGGGCGTTAAACATGGTAAACATGCATGCAGATATCACAAGACAGAACATATAAGTAAAACAGAGTAGTAAAGCAGCGGATAAAACTTAGCATTTCAAAACCATAGTCATGTTACAACAAAGTACTTGGTCATTATTTTCAAACAACAAAGTCTAGATAAAAGCATAAACTGAAAAACTGAAATACATAAAGTACTATCCCCAAAATGAAGTGATAAACCATAGCTAGCTCAATGTCCGAAACCGTACATGAGCAAATCCAGTAAGCAAGCTGTAAAGATCCAAGCTAAGCTCCAATGTTCCCACCCTGAGAACCTGAGGGGGGGGGGAACGGAAGAAAAGAGGAGAAAGAGAACAGGTCAGTCAAAAAGACTGGTAAGCCCTACTACTATCTGTCTATGAACTAGTAAAGTTAACTGGCATGAGAAGCTGAGATGAACATAAGGATAACAACATACTGGCATGATGATTAACTAACAAGATAGAAAAAGGTGTCATCGCATAATTAAGGTTAAGTTTTGCACCACGGGTGTACTAGCATTCTAACATGTCAAGTAAAAACAAGAATTGATCCCTTGGCCCAAGCTTGGCACATCATCATGAGGTGACCTAAATCAAGGTCCAACTACTCGGTCTAGTCGATCGGCTCCCTATAAGCCTAACTCGTCAAGTGTCGGTGTCATGCGGCTTAATCATGTAATGTAGTTGACTGTGCAGGGTCCACCCTAGGGTGTATCAGGCCCTATGGTGTAACCCTCTGACACCATACCATGATGCACAGTCCAAACCTACCGGTGCCCGTGTTCAACTCCGGACTTAATGTGCACGACCATGGTCCGCCTAAACAACCGGGGCATCATTCAGCCGTCTCTTTTGGTCTCTTACAATCAGCCCAGTAATCGTGCCCCACCCTAGCCTAGTCCTAGGGTCTTATGATACTACCAAGGAGGTTACTGCTGAAAAGGACCATGCAACTAGGGTTTCTTAACGGGTTAAATGTGGTTAACCCGATCCACACGTGGATTAAATTGGTTAAGAGTACCCAAGGCTCCTGACTTAACCTCGATTAATCCATCAAGCCCAAATTAGTTAAGTATTAAGTGGACCATGACTTAACCCTAATCAGGAGGCATTCATTAACTTAATGTGCTTTAACCTCTCACATTAGACCTTGTTGTGGTTACTAGTTAAGCCGGGCGGGTCTGGGTAGCTTTACACCACAACCTGGTCTAACCTCGGGTTCGTGCACAACATGACCAACTTCTCACATTGGGTCCTATTGTTTGTAGCCACTAGTTAAGCCGGGCGGGTCCGGGTAGATTTATGCTACAAACTCAACCCAACCTCGAGTTGGCCACACTCATATTTTCTATGTGTCATGTCCATTATGTTTCCAAAACATAATTACAAGTTAACATATCACGTTATGTTATAAAAACCATGTTCATGTCATTATGTTACCCAACCCCAACGTAATCCCATCGTTTACATAATCGCAACAACGCATAAAGGATAAAATAGGGAACTTGGCATAATCATGACAAAAAGGTGTTGAAGCCACAAGTTTATCATGGTGGCATATGAGATGTACATATGTTCATATACTTGCATATTGCATTGTTAGGCTTCAAAAGCATGCATAAAACCAAACTTAGCATATGAGTGATACATGTTGATAAATGACATGTAGAAGTTGCTAGAAGTTCGCATTTAGCCTCACATGCAAGTTATCATAAGGGATATGATAACTTTCATGTTTCCAAAATGCAACCTTTGATATAAAGCTTGGAGCTTTATGCTCACAACATCAAGTTTAACTTGCATAACATAGCAATATGTGTCATACATAATGATTAATCCAACTTGCATAGCATAATGATTAACCAAACTTGCTTATCATAATAATCAACCAAACTTGCATATCATAATGATCAACCAAACTTGCATATCATAATGATCAACCCCAAACTTGCATCATTCATTTAACTTTAGAGTTCAATAAAAAGAAAGTAGAAAATGGCTTACTACGCTATGAAGACACAAATGAATATTTATTATAAAGATTGAGATGAAGCCCTTATGCAAGCACCAAAATATGAAAGCCCCAATTGAAAAACCCTTGCGCCAAATCAATAAAAATCCTTGCTTTGAAACAGAAATGTTGCAACTTGACTTGAATGCAAACTAAGAACACTCATACAAGTTTGAAAGCACTTGTATGAACTCACAATCTCTCATAGAAATAGGCTTAGGAATTTTAGCATGAGAGTGGAGGCCATGAGAGGAACAAATTTGACATAGTTTAGTTGTAGGATTGAATAATGGTGATTTAGGCTAGGTTTAGGGGTCTTTTTATAGAGGATTAGGATAGTATTAGCCATAGGATTAACACTAGATTCAATCCAAGCCATCAAAGCATATCTTGGGGAAGAAGTCAAGTGTAGGAACCATCTAGGGCCTTTAGATTAAAGCCGAACCATGAGAACCATTCAAATGCAAAATCTGCATTTTAGCGAATCGGCCCACGGGTTGACAGCCAATCACCCTGGATTAACCCCTAGTCGACCCAGCGAGCTCGGGTCGACCTCAAAAATCGGCCGGTTCGGTTATTCCCCTCTCCCAATTCGCTGTTTTGAACATTTTTGCATATTTATTTATTTATTTTTCAATTATATATATATATATATATATATATATATATATATCAATATATATATTTCTCTGCGCAACCCATTTCACTTAATTAAGTATACTTTAATTTGTGAATTTTTATGTTCAAATTACGGGGTGTTACAATGACCCAAAACCTATGATATCATCCTTATGTTTATTGGCAAGTATAATTAGATCTATATTTGCAAGTATAATTGGATCTATGTTTCTTAAACTATGTAAGTTCATGTTTATTTGCAAAATATAATTGGTTCTATATCAAACATTGTTTGGGTTTCATAAACTATGCAAGTTCATGTTGAAATAGGCTATATGATTAGATGTAAAAATTGTACATTTTGATGAATATATAACATGCTAGTTTTGTGGTCGATATTATGCCAAGTTAACATGTTTAAACACAAGTTTGTATTTGCCTAAACTATGCCATTTCATATGTTACGTACTTAGTCAAACTTTGATTCGAATGCAAGTTCACATGACCCATGTTATATGTTAGTTGTATCGCCAAATTGCAAGTTCGTGCGCCACACACCTTTATGTATTACATGTTCTTGATTTCCCCTTTTCCTCACGTTTATAAAGTTGGGCCGAATTGTGACAAGCCCAACACATGTTATAATGTTGCGAACAAACGGGGGTACTAACGTTGAGTGTAAAATATGAAAATATACGTTGGCATGTTTGGCACATGCCAATGATTATGACACATAAGCGGTATGAATTGAAATACCCAAAAATAAAAGATATGACATTTACATGTAGTTGAAAAGTAATAAAATATGTAAATTTAGAAAACACGATATGTTTAACCCGAGGTTGGATTAAGTTGTGATGTAAACCTGCCCGGACCCGCCCGGCTGTCCAGTAGTCACAACAATACCTATCCAATGTGGGTGGTTAAGCATTGAGCCCAATAAGGACCCGAGGTTAGACTGAGCTACGGTGTAAACCTGCCCGGAACCGACTGGCACATCCAGTAACCGTAGCAATACTTGTCTAATGTGAGTGGTTTGGTGCTCCTAAGAAGCTAAGGACAGATGGTAGGGTTAAGTCAACTATAACACTTAACTAAATTCAACATGTTAACAAGAATTGATGGGTGGGGTTAGGTAAATACAGACACTTAACCACTTAACATGGTTGACTAGAAAATCCTGGTAACGAGGGACCCGTCTCAGCAGTATCCCAAAGTTAGGTATCAACGGTACCCTAAAACTAGGTAGGGTGGGGCACGATTACTGGGCTGATTGTAAGCGGTCAAACGACGGCGGTGGGTGCACAATGCAGGTCTAACGGTGTGCGGGCGTGCACACACTCCGGAGCAGACAACCAGGGCACTGGGGACACCCGTAGTATAACCTATGTCTTCTAGTTTTTTGTCGGGGCCGCCACCATGGGTCTTGATACACCCCATGGTGGGACCAGCGTAGGTATCTACAATTCTTGGGGGCCGTATGACACATGTTAACGCGAGTAGGAGCCGATCTTTAATAAGAATGGGGATCACTCCACCCTCACCAAGGGGTGCCAGTTAGAATAAATTCAAGTAGGTGTAGAGATATAGTATTGGTGTGATAATGCATTCGACACTTCCTTAGCTTGTGGCACTTTCCTATTTTTAGTTTACATCCATCATACCCTTTTGTTCACATATTGAAGAGTTACTAGATTTACTCAGGCTTTATGTCTGACCCTATTTTCCTTTCGTCTTCTTTTCTTTCGTTTCCCCCCGAGGTCCACAGGGAGGAAACAACTCAACTCAGTCAGGCTCTTTACAAGCACCAAGAACGTAGATGTATGATTTGGATCGTTCTTGCTCGGATAATGGCTTTGGATATCACTATGGGGATTTTTGTCACTTTATTTATGTTTTCATGCTTCTTTAATAATCAAGGCATTTATGAGGTTGTAATGTTGAAAGCATTTTGAGACAATTATGGAAATCTTTGTTTGATACACGTATTGATGAAATAAAAGTTTGTTCGGTTTCCGTTGTTTAAAATATGTGTATTTATATCTGTCTTGAGTTCATCTGTGGCTTTTACTTATAAACCTCCACCAAAGTTAAGGCATTCCCTTTGTGAGTGACCTTAATGGAGGTGGGGTGTTTCATACGGCTTCTAATAGTTGTAGAATATTATGTACTATTTCTTTATGGTTTTCTTATGGTTTTCATTAATTTCTATAAGTTCATGTTCCCTTTAGTTATTTTTTATAGTTTTCAATATTTTTCTTACAATTTTATTTTATTTATATGCTATAAAAAAATTCTCTCAATCTTTTTTGCTCTTTTTGTGCTTACCAGTTATTTTACAATTTCTATACCTTTTTGTGGTTTTGCCTAAAGCATGCATATGTTAGTATTTTAGTGACTGAGGAAATTATTTTATTCTTCATGGGAAATAATTAAAGAATAATTGTGCAAATATGGATTAAATATATCAGACTAAATTTATAGAATAATATGCATAAAATATAGATCTATAACTAAAAAGGCATTGGAGTGAAATACGCAAGTTAATACAAATTCGCAATTAAATTATAACACAGATTGTAAATGGAAAAGATTGAACATATCTACAAAAGTAATATTATGATGAATTGTACAGACACATAAAGAAATCATAGTGAACAATTGGAGGTTATTTGCAAGTTTAATTATAACACGAAGGTTATAATTGAATGAAATAAAGGAAATGCTTATTATTGACATAAACTTAAAATTCAAGTTATGTTTAATAAACATGTATTAATTATAGTCTATTCCAGTAGCACAAGGCTGGTTTGAAAAAATATGCAACCTAAATCAATAAACACATGCTAGTTGTGGTTTATTCCGGCTGTAGGGGGCTGATTGGGGAAAATAAGTGACCAATAAAGCTTAATAAATAGTGATAGCCTGTACCAACGACAAAGGTAGATAACCAACTAATAAATAAATATGGAAATTAGGGAGGCATCTCTATTTTCAAACTTAATTCAATGCGGCTCCTTGTGTAACTTTGTATGTAAAGTGAGTCCCTATTTCCTTTAGCAACGTGTTTTTCTGATTTTTCACGCTGCCGCATAAAAAAAAGTGTAAATATACATGGAAGGATTGTGGAAAAAAATGCTGAAATATCAGCACATTTTTTTAATAATTGCATACGTTCCTACATTTATTCACATAGTATATTGCTGGTATTAAAAATGAAACAAATTGTTGCTGCAGTATCTACAATAATTCTAAATATTTGTAGACATAGTGGCAATCATTTTACTGTGTATTGTATATAGATGTACTATGTAAAAAATTTGCAGAAATATCTGCAATTTTTACAAATAATGGCTTTTTTTTGCAATTTTGCTGGAAATGAATTATTTGTCATTTGTATGCAATTTTAATCATTTTTTGATGTTTTTTCTGCAAAACGTTGATGTTTGAATAAGTGTAGGCATTGTATCCCAAAGTTTGAAGAAACTCAGCAAAAATTGCATTAGTGTCTGTATATTTTGAAATTATTGTTGCAATATCTGTAACTTAACGTAAAATTGTAGAATTTTGTTGAAACATTTTTTTTCCTTTTGAATCATTCTTTTGTAGATTTCTTGCATGAATATGAAGATGATTATGCGATGAAATAAATTTTGAAGTTAGGTAAATTTTAACATTGTTTTTTTTGATGATTTCCAAAAAATAGGGAGATAATTTATAATGTTTTAAGACGAAGTGTCTTTTGTATTTTGAAACCTAAACTAGATCTAAGCCAAAGAGTCCCTAAATAGATAGTGATAACCCGTACCAACGGCAGATGCTGAATTGTGGTAGACAACTAGTTAAGGGATAAATAAAGGAGGTCAATACCAATGGCAAATGCATAATTATGGTAGATAACATACCTATAAACCAATCTCAGTCATGGGGATTACGATGTGGGCACAACTAGGATGTTGATCGGTGGAGTCTCTACAAGCGGAAAATCCAACATGCTGAATCGTTGTGGATAAATGGTCGGAGCCTGTACTAGCGTCGCTCAAGAGGAGACACACATATTGAATTATGGTAGAAGAACAACCAATTAGAAGAAAGATCTCGAGGTAATGCGCACTAGTGGTGGCCGAGCATGCGTTGCATCGAATAATTCTAGAGAAGACATTATAAGTCATTGTGCTAGATAAATATCCTTTTGAAGGCAAATTTGTGGATGATTGATGTTTAAGGATTGGATCCAGTTCACATCCGGGCATGGTTGATTCAGTGTAAGGAGCATCGATTACCATATTAGTTTGATAATAGAGAGGAAGTCGATCGATGGGTAGTGTTAGTAATATATCCTGATCTTGTTTAATAGGTTTAGTAATTGATAAAGTGCAAAAAAATTGACCAAATCAATACTTGTACAATTCAAATATATTTCCATGCATATCATTATTGTATGTTCGCCTTTTGTATTTGTACATGGACACTTATCCTATTTAACACAAGAATTATTATTGAGTCTACCTTTCCTGTATTACTCAATCATGCTAGTAATTACAACACTCGCTAGGCTTTATGTCTGACCTACTCCTCCTTCTTCCCTTTTCTTCCTTACATGGCTAATAGGTTGGAGGTGTTCAATTCAAATTTTTTTTTGGAGGATTGTTCTTGGTGATTCACTCTTACTTTAGATGTATCATTTTTTGTTTTATCTTATTTTCATGGAGTTGGTTGTATTATTGACTAGTTTGAGGAATATTGATATTCTACTCTTATTTGTGACTGAGATATGGTTTTCATGAGACATTTGGTTTGAAACTAAGTAATATGTGGTTTTTGAAGTAAATGTTATGTTTTAGTTATAAAAACGGATCTGTTTTATTTATATTCTTATGTCTTGTGAATCTTAGTCTCTACGATGTATCTCTTTATACGTATAACACTTCACATTTTTTAGCATGAACCTACTTTGGCAAGCATTAAGGGGTCCGGGGTGTTTCGTTTGGTATCGGAGCTTAAGGTTACATGATTTCTAAAATTCGTTTTTAAAAAGAAAAAGTTATTCTAAAGAAAGTAGATTTTCGATACAAAAGAAATTTTTAAAAATAAAAAATTTATCCCCTCATGTCAAGTACAGTCTTCCTTTGATTCATACGAAAACTTAAATCTGCATCTTTTCTCTTGTGCGGTATGTTGGAAACCCTAACCTTCCTAAGGGTGTCCCAGTTTCATATTGGTTTCGTAGATAACTTGATGCTACAAAACCAGTTAGAGAGTAAGAGAATGCACAGGATCTAGTGCCCGCTAATGTGGTTCCTCTTAACTCACCAGCTACTATCGGCACCTTTATGATTTGTAAAGATTTCTGGAATTCTGGGAGTAGATCATTCTTGGGCACAGAGTTTTGTTAAGGTACGTAATTGGTTAAAAGCATAGAGCAGATTCCTGGATTGTTGGAGCTGGAGGATAGACATAGATTTCAGCTCGCCTCTTGAAAGCTGGAGGAGGAGGCATCATATTGGTGGGAAATAGTTGAGGCAGAGGGTTAAGATATTTATTAGGTCGGATTTCAGGATAGGTCTGAACGGTGATAAATACATCAACTAGTTTAATGGGTTATTGTGGTTTGTCTTGGACCTAGTAAATACACTGCACAAAAGACCCTCGGGTTTGCAAAAGGACTAACCAACCCCTACAAGGGTTTACGCTTACTCATGATCTCATGGAGGCTCCATTCTGATCTTTGGTCAAGATGTCTTTGGTGTCCAAGATTAGAAAGGATGAAGTTAATGAGGTTTATAATCGGTGCTTCAACGAAATCGTGATAGGAAGATAAGAAAGGAAATAACGAAAAGAAAGCTGGAGGTTCCTAAAAGGGTAAGGTAAAATAAAATGAAAAGGGATGGAGTTGTGGAATACTCGATCATTATGCTAGAGACTAGGATAGGGAATATGAAAGGAAAGTGTTTCTTTTGTGTGCAACCGACACAGGGACTGTCCACATAGGACAGGAGGAGCACCAAAGGCCGATGCACATGCAGCCCAAGTTCAGGTCTTAGATGTATCTATATCGTTTAGTAGTGGACCAGACAGAGGCAGGAAAGCTTCAACGGAAGGTTTTATTTCCATTTTTGGGCTTTCCTATCCACATTTTTTGACTTGGGTTATTACAATCTTCATTTCTAGTTTACTTGTCGGCTATTTTCACTTACGAGTATCCCTAGTTATAGATCTTATAATTGTTTCAAACTCCGTAGGATTGGCATATTTTTATGGGATGCAGGGCTCTGAAATTCTTGATTCTAGGGATAGTTATTAATTGCTTTGGGAATTTTTGGGATATGGGTATCTAGTAATAAGTTGGGTATCTACATACGAGGCTATCGTGGATTGCTAGAGGAGAGCCATCAAATTTGGCAAACAACCCTTAAGAATTCTTTCGACCCAAAGGGCCGATCATCTTGAGTTTCCTAAATTTCTTTGGTGTATACCTAGGTGTTGTCAAGTCAGTTTCTATTACTAGTGATTTCCCAGATGTGTTATTGGAAGGAGGGGACCACCTCCAAGAGAGAAATGGATTTTCAGATTAATCTGATTAAAAATATGAGAGGACAAAGTGACTGAGTTTAGACAAGATGGCTATATAATGAGACATCTCACATGCTGAGAGGAGGATAGTTACTTGGGGTTCTACATGGTAGACACACCATAGGATTTACCTATTAAGGTGTATTATCCTTAAACCTATCTTTTGGTTGATTGAGTTCACTACCGTTGATAGGAGCTTTCCGCAAGGTATTTTGAGGAAGTCATTAGAGTTTAATCGTAACAGAAATATTTTGGATAAAAGCAAGTTAAGGAAACTTGGGAAAGATTGCTAAGAGCAAGCATTCATGGATGAGAGGCATCACTCGTTCTGAATACAAAGACGGATAGTTCCTTTGCCTCTATATTGATCGTAAGTATATTGTTTTAGAAGAACCTTTACTCTTCGCCTTTTGCAAATGGTCTTTTTTATTAACTAGGGGGAGCAATATTTTCCCCATAGCCAGATTTCTTTACTATTAATTTACACTAGTTTCTGGTAGTTGAAAGGAGTAAAGACAGAGTTGTTCGTAGAATATTTAATGGATTTTAAAAGAAGTTTCCATACCTTTTGGAATAGCTTGTGCCTAAGTCTAAGTATTGACTTGTCTCGTAAGATGTATGGCGAGATTATGTAGTAAGTTGGTTGGGGTCTGTGCAGATGACATGTTGTTCTAACCAAAGGATAGGAAGGGACAAATTAGTATTTCGATAAGGAACTCCGTACTTTATAAGCACATGGACCCAAGACCAAGTTCTCTAAGGATCACTTTTGGAAGGTAAGAAATTTCCTTAGATTGATGGTTTATTATAGAGTAGTTATTGCGAGTTTTTCAAAGGTACAATTTTTCTTGACCTCCTTCACCGAGAGGAGTTAGCTTTGTAGGCACAAAGTCGAAAAACTATTTTTTTCAGTTCTGAATAATACATTGGTATCAATATGCTTAGTAACATTAGTAAGAGGACCTATAAGAGTAGTTTACTTTAAATAACTACCATCAATTTTTCAGTTAGGCCATAAGGGCATTTCCTATTATGAGATAGTTCTGAAGCTTCAATAACCATAGATTGTGGATTCATTATCTTCTACAAGTAATTGAAACTTAAGACAATAAAGATAAACTGATTTTGAGCATCCGACGATTTTTTATTTTTCTTATGCTCTATGTAAAATTAAGAATGTTTTCCATGTTAAATTCTTGGCTTTTTACATAAGAATTTACATAGCTTCCATGGAAATACCTTAAATTTTGATAGGATATGATGAATTTCATTATTAGTTACACTTAATTATCGAGGGTTTAGTGTTCATCTAGGTTATGTCATTTGTGCAGGAGACTAGGATCTTTGAAATTCTGTTTGAAGAAAAATAACTTACAAGGATAAGTTGATACCTAATTATAAGAATCAAGTTGACATAATAAATCTTTATATGACCACTAGATTGTAGTAAACAATAAGTTTAGCTAGAAGATAAGTGCTTAAATGTTTATATTAAAGGATATAAAGATTTCAAATGGATTAATGACAAGGTGGTAAGTGTGTTCCAAGAACTTGAAGAAGAGTATTTTAAGGAATAAAAAGAAATTTTAGATCACTTTAAGTCTATACCCCTTCTAGGAATGGAAATTTCATGGTCTAATATGTTTTGTTATGAAATTCATAATTTCATGAAAAAAAAACTATATATTTTTCGTAAAGAAATTGGTTTCTAACACTATGAATAATATTTTTTGATAATTAGATTTTTCAAATAATACTTGAAAAGATAAAAATCAAGTTTTAAAGTAAACAAATATGTATTAAAAGTTATGAAAGTATATCCTTATGGGGTTCGACAATATAAGTGGAACAAATAAAGGAGTACAAGACTGTAAAGTAAAGTCCTAAAATTGGAATATGGATATGGTAAAAGAGACTTTACTTGTAAGGTGGAGTTGGTTCTAAATTTTCAAAACCGAGATATAGCAACTTGGGGGTCTTCGAAGAATTCAAGTTTCTTACTATTAATCTTTTTGCAGACACTAGTTCGAACATGTGCTACGCACACGGAGTTCGATCTGAAGATTTTTAGCATTGCATTTTGTGAATTATCAACTATATGAACTTCGAACTTTTTGTTGGCGCATCATGCAATTTTCGATTGTAAATCTTTTTAATTGTCCTTTTGTGTATACTGGGCAATGGATTTCATTTTCCAAATCAAACACATATTACTTTCTATATAAAGAGAACAAAGAAAAGTAACATCGCTATAATTGGAAATTTTATTTTTAATATTTCTCTTCGAAGATAGATATTCCCTCTTTGTCGAAAGCAGATTGTCTATAATTTGAAATTTTAATTATGTATTCTTTATCAACTTGGACTACTTTTGAAAATTTGTTACATAAACAGACTGACTTCAAAAATAACTACAAATATAAATCATTTTTTCATGGCTCAGCATCATGCTGCCAATAGCGTACATGCGGCATTTCGAACGTCGCCTGTAATTTATTTAACTTTTGCATCAACTCAATTTCATATAGAACAAACGTAAATGAAAAAAATGTTGTCCATACAATATATGGAACAAAAGTAAACGAAAAAAAAGTCCATACAATTTTGGCAAGCATGATGTTAAAGTGATTAAAAGTAGCATATTTTCATAATTAATTTTGAAACTGACATAATTACATTGGAGTTAGCAACAACTGCCTTCATCAAAGAAAATATCATTTAATTACTAAAATAAAATATATTACCAATTAATGTATGGATAAATACATGTATGTGTGTGTGTATGTACATATATGTGTGTACATGTATGTATACGCGAGCACATATGCAGATGGTTCGTCCTTAAAATTGTGGTTAATCATGTCTTACATATGTACATACATGTGTATATGTATATGCACGCGTACGCACGCGCATGTGCAGATGGTTCATCCTTAAAATTATGGTTAATCATGTCTTACATATAAAAACTAACATGACTTATATCAAAGTGTGTAAAATGACATAGCATTAGAAAATGGTAATTATGTTATAACAGTATTGCAATTTTTCATGCATCATTACCTTGTCATATATCATACTCAGTAATATAGCAACACTACGTATTATAGTATGCCATACTGTAAAAAGAATTTAACACAATTGAATCAAACCAAAGAAATAAGAAAAGTTGTTTCTTTCAATATGGAAATAACATGTATTTGTAAACAATTCAAAAAAATACATGACTTTGTATGTCGAACAATATCATAACACTAAATATAAATAAAGAAAAGAACACCGACAACTTTGCTATTGTCCATTATTTCTAAAAATTATTTCTCTATCAGAATGGAAAAACTAACGTAAATTTCAACATGCAGAGTTTGAAGGAAACTCCTTGACCTTCCATGAGAAAATATTATTTTTCTACAGCTTTTTTCTAATAGTCTGATTATAAACAAAAATCTATGTCCTGCAAATATGGGTGAATGAAGAGGTAACTACTAACAAATTAAGTACTGTGGACCTGAAATTATGCAGCATAAGTGTCAACTTTTACTTTATTGAATTCCTGTTAAAGGATTAAACTCCTCAGATAAATGAAAAAAACTCCAGGTTCCACCAGAATATCTAAGTCGTGCAAAAATTACATTACTTATCTGAGTAACCAGAAGTATTTTCATTATGTCAGCCGTGGAATGTATGTTACTATTGCAATAGAGAAAATGAGCAAAGAAATTAGAAGCAAATAAGAACACCGGATACTATAAATATGAAGCATCTGGTAAACAAATGAAACACAATTTTTGTAAGTCTATTCAGACTAAATTAACTCTATCCATGAACTAATAATGAAATGCTAGTTACTTGATTTAAACGACGCTATGCATAGTTCATTTCAAGTAATTTTCCTAGAATAAAAAGCAGACAAACTGGTTACTTGATTTAAATGACGCTATGCATAGTTCATTTATAATAATTTTCCTAGAATAAAAAGCAGAAAAAAATGAAATGTTTAATTAAAGAAACTGTTCACGGTATGGAAATTTGAATGAATAGCTAATAGGGCATAGATTAGGAAAATGATTTGAGTAAAACATATAAAAATGAAAAACACATAAGAAGGTAAAGAAAGACAAAATTTGCTAAAACGTTCTAGAGAAAAAAAATTGCCATTTGTAATACTGTAGTCATGTAGATATGCTCCTAAGAGGAAGATAAAGCTAGTGACAAAGAATCAGAGAATCATAATATATGGCCTACATAAAGCAGATGAATGGTATTTTTTTTAGCTTTTGGCGAATAAAGAATACATCTGGAACAAAATGGAGGAAGAAGTTGAAACAATTATGGATATATCTGCAGTGAAGCCTAGAAAATGTCTTTTCGTCGAAAACATAAGGCAATATCAGAAACACGAAAAGAGAAGAACACGTAAAGCAATCAAAGAGCATGAATCAGAAGAGAATTCAGCATACACACATGTTCGTGTGCTGGTGTGTGAGTGTGTGTGTGTGTGATTCATAGCTATTTAGTCATCGTTCATATCTAGAGTTATCATGTTTCATTATTGATGAACTTAATTTAGTTTACTGGTTGTCGTCCCCTTTTAATAAAATTGTGCATAAAACTATTCTCAGGGTTGGATCAAAGATATTTACGTATTCGGCTCATAGAAAGTCTAACTAAAAAAGGATATTTCAGTATGTACTAATTCAAAATTTTAGTACTTTGCTACCAAGTACATTTGAGTGTAAATGAATATAACAAATGTATATACAATATTTATATGTAATGTTACATTGTAGATCGATTCAACAAATTTTAAAAATTTGCATTATGATTGTAAAATTTTGATTTTCTATTTTTTAAACTTGTCAAGCACACGATGATAATTGGCAAATGTTTGCTCCAAATTTGGGATCAAACACCAAAGATGAAAAAAGTTACAGTTCGCCAATTCGGTAAGAATATGGAACCGCATAATCGCAAAATAAATGGATAAAAGCAAGTAAGAACACAAAAGAATTTTTATAGTGGTTCGATTCTCCATGAATCTACGTCCACTTTCAATTAATTCTCATTATGATATTCAAGCTTACAACATATGAATTTTCCATCATTACAATCATTTCTTTCTTTTAACTCTCTTGACGATCTACTTTCACTTTAGTTTGGCAAAGAAAAGGAAAGATGTCTAGCTTTGTGATGAATCTTCAACAACTTATGTGCATTGATCCTTTCCCATGATCTTCATGGATTTCATAGTGAGTTAGCTTTTGATTTAGGCTTTGGAGAGGATTTGAGATCATTTGAATGATGCTTGATAGATTTATAGTGTAGTTTGAATGAGATTGAAGGTGTTTAGATTCAATTGTAGAAAGCTCTAATGATCATTAACTTGGATTTGATCTTCATGGAGTTAGAAAAGTGTTGATGAATCCATAGAAGCCATTAGAGAAGTTGTAGATGAGCTTTGAATTTGACGGAGTCTCCTTGTAGGAATAAATTTTCCCCTTCTCCCCTCATGTGAATTATGAGGGGTATTTATAGTTGATTTTATCCCAGGTGGCAATTCTGTAATTATGCAGAAAACGCCATGACTCAATTTTGCCATGAATCCACTTCGACATGACTCCCAATATGGTATGTGGCATGAACTGGATGCACCACAAAACGGCTCACGACATGAGTTGATATGAACGCCATGACCATATTTGCGGTATGAATCCTCTCTGGAACAACATGCTTTTTCACACAACATGAATTCAACGTCATGCTTCCTGCTAATATGCGCCACGACATTTGTACATGAGTTTATCTTGTACTGATTGGTTTGAGTATTTCCTGAGGATGCTTTCACGCACTACCATGCCTTATTGAAGAATCAAATTGCACCGACCTAACAACTTGGACCACGTGGTCCACTTTAGGCGACTGGCTCAAAGAATGCGTCGTACGACATGATAGAAAAGGCGGTACGACTTTCGAGTATATGGGTTAAATTGGTATATAACATGTGGCAAAGTGACCTGACGACTTGCGAGAGGAACAATATGCTCCTTATTGCAACGATATGGAGACCCTCGGCATGGATGGATCAACGTATTACTTTATTCAAGCTACATGCGACATGATTTAAATTGTTATTGACAGGCTGGAAACCATTGAATTTTGCGCCTTGACTTTCAAATAACCCATGGACATGCTTTTACAGACGTCATGGACCCAATTGCTCCCAACGACTTGAATATACAAACAACATGGGGAGCAAATTATTTAATCACTCATGACATGAATTGTTTCCATCCTATAGCCCACGTGTCCATTCTAACTAGTAAATTCATGAGCTCACGAGTTCAAAAGAACATAGCTGGCAATCCACACTCTTCTTCACAAAGCCACATGATCCCATTTTATCTGTATATTGGTAATGTCATGAACTTCCAAGTGATTTAATAATACAGCATATGGCGCGAATAAACGTATACGACATGGCTCAAGACATGCGACATGAAGGTTTGGACGATATGACTTCCATGCCATATTTTCATCATATCGTACCGCCTAGAGGCTTCTTCATCATGCCGTATTTCACCATAAGATTTCACACTATACTAACGGCACGACTTCATGTTGTTGGCACGGCATGAAGTGTATTCTGCGACTTGATAAAAATCCTTGTACGACATGAAATGCCTTACATGACCCATGAGCCTTTGCGGCATGGATCCGTTGGATGAGTGACGTCTTGTCAACGACCTGAACTTGACGACATGATCTATGCGTCATGGATTTAATGACTTGATTATCGCGCTATGGTTTGCGTGGCGACTTGAATATTACAGCTCCGGATGACATGAAAGCTTGCGCCATGATTTAGAATGTCTTAGGCTCATGTCGTATTAACGACTTGAATCCAACTTGTGCCAACGACTTAAAATCATGTCGCGTGGATGAATATAGGATCCATGTTGTAGAAACGACATGAGTCTGTTAATTCGTGGGACATCGTCTGTGAATACTTCTTAGTTCTGAACCGCGTTCTAAGAACGGGGTTAACATTTACCCCTCGGAGCTTGTATTTCCTACTTGCGAGAAATGCGGGCTCCGAAATAAACATAATTTGAATTGAGATTTTGTCATAGTTTTTTGTTTGCCACGGCAAGTCATGTCTTTGAATTTGTAAACTTAATGCCACATGTTCTGCAATCAAAACAAATACTTGGCGATTTTCGACTTATACTTCATCATCAGTCGTCCATATCGATAGCAGATTAGTTTAAATTGTTCTACTCAGCGGTTTATAACTTACTGAATATTGTCTATAAAAATACGATATTCGAATTTGAATTTGCATTAAATGCTTAAAATCAGCTAATCGACTAAAGCCGACTGTAGATCTCAAACACTATCGTTTTATGACTTAAATGATGGTATACGATATTTCTATTTGAGAAGTATGTATTTGTGACTTATTCTCTGCTTCTCTTTGGAGAAGTCTTTGATTATTGGTGCCCCAGCTCTGGCTGTCATCACTAGTCTTTATTATAAGAAGAATTTCTTTTCTATAGCTCTATTCTTGTTTGTCATGCTGATCAGTTTTGGCATTGAAGATTCTGTTGGATGCCCCATGTTTTAGTGAGGTCCTTTCAATCCAACGTCTTGTCTTTTTATTGCGATTGAATCAACATGATGGATTTCATTGAACGTTGTTAATATCTCCTATGGAGAAGTCGCTTTCTCTATTGGAAAGGGATATTTGGTTGTTGCATCGTTTCGCAGTGCGAACACCCACGAGGTTTGGGTTAAGGCTGCATCGCTCCACGCTTACGAACTCCCATGCTTCGTCTTGCGTTAGCAAGCTCCCGCACTTCGTTTCGCGCCTACGAATTCCTGCGAACCATTGGGTTAAGGCTGCATCGCTCCGTGCTTACGAACTCCCGTGCTTCGCGTTGCTTTAGCAAGCTCACGCGCTTCGTTTCGCGCCTACGGTTTCCCGCCAACCATTAGGTTAAGGCTGCATCGCTACGCGCTTATGAACTCCCATGCTTTGTCTTTCTTTAGCAAGCTCCCACGCTTTGTTTTTCCCCTACGGATTCCCGTGAACCATTGGGGTTAAGGCTGCATCACTCCGCGCTTACGAACTCCCGCACTTCGCCTTGCTTTAGCAAGCTCCCGCGCTTCGTTTCGCGCCTACGGATTCCCGCGAACCATTGGGTTAAGGCTGCAATGCTTCGTGCTTACGAACTCCCGTGCTTCGTCTTGCTTTAGCAAGCTCCCGCGCTTTGTTTCGCGCCTACGGATTCCCGCGAACCATTGGGTTAAGGCTGAATCGCTCCGCGCTTACGAACTCCCGCGCTTTGTCTTGCTTTAGCAAGCTCCCGCGCTTCGTTTCGCGCCTACGGATTCCTGCAACCTTTGGGGGATGATGTTTTGGATCCGTGACAGCTTGTTGCTCTATTCACCGTTTGATTCATTGGGACTTCCTTGATCAACTGTTGAGTTGGTATTATCAGAGTTGCCTCATTTCGTCGGATCTTGAGGAAATAAATGACTACGAAATAGCCTGCAATGAGAAAATCGTCTTTTAGCAAATTTTTCATATATATTTTGCAAGTTAGAGATTTACACAAGCAGGCAACATTTCATTCATAGTACTTTCGTTCTGTACAATGCACATAAACCATAATAGACATTTTATAGGAAAGTAAAATATATTATAGAGTAAAGTAATGCAGAGAGGCGATAGTGATCACTTATTCTAAGCCGTAGATATTAGATCATCATCAACGATTGTCAGTTGATTATCATCCTTGGAATGATCTGAGCAGAAGCTACATTGCTTGGACCAGACTGATCATTTGATGCCCCTTGCCCTTGGGGAGCTGCAGAAGGATTTGCATCTTGAGAGTTCTTCACGAATTGTTGCAGATGGTTCTTCCTGATCAACTCTTCAATCAATGATTTCAGATGCCTGCATTCGTTGGTGTTGTGGCTCGGCTGATTATGATACCGACAGAACTTCCCGGATTTAGTCAGATGGTCATTCATTTTTATTTGCCGAGGCTTTGGGTAATCTTCTGCGTCCTTTGTGGCAAGGTAGATGTTCTCGGGAGTGTTATTTAGAGGAGTCAATTCAGACAAGTCAAGAAGGTGAAACTTTTTATTAGTTTTGTTGTCATTTCTGTCATTTACTCGCTTCTGCCCCTGAGTATTCTTTTGATCACACTGAGTAGCAGTACTTTTGGGAGCTTCAAGAAGTTGGTTACCACCATGATCTGAAGAGGTATAGGATTATTTTCCACTCTTATGTACTCCTCCGCCTTCTTATAGAACTTGTCAAGCGTAGTTGGTTCCTTCATCTTTATCCATCTTCCGAATTCGCTTGTTTTGTCTATAGCGTCGAGTAAAGCCATGAGAATTATGTGTGGCTCTAGATTCCTCACTTCAGACAAGGCAACATTGAATCGACTGAGAAAGGCTTTGATAGTTTCCCCTGGATTCTGCTTCATTGCTGAAAATGTTATAGCATCCTTGGCTTTAGTAGCGTAGATGCGGAACTGCTCCTTGAACTTTTTGGTGAGGTCAGAAAAACGATCGATAGACTTGGGTGGCAGCTTTGTGAACCATAGTGATGTGGCACCTTCTAAGTAGAGAGGAAAGTACGTGCATCTCATTTCATCGGTCGCCTTAGCTGCAATCATATGCCATTCATATTTGAATAGGAAGTAGTTCGGATCAATGAGACCATTGTATGGAGGTAGAGTCGGAGGATTGAACTTCTTCGGACATTCTGCTCCAAGGATTCTTTCGGTGAATGGAGTCCTATCGGGAGAGAAGTCCCATTCTCTTTCATCGTTCTTGCTAGGTTGATTCTTTTTCATCGCTCATTCTATCATGTCCGAAATGTATTCTTTGGTGCTATGGTGCTCTGTGAAGCTGAGCTCTTTACCAAATGTTCGTCTAGGCGTATGATCTCGATTAGAGAGCTTAGGCTCTTTGCCTTCTCGACGAAGAGGTGCCCCCGTGATAGGATTAGCGGCTTTTCGAGCATTCGCTTCGGAATGGATCTTAGCTTTTGATCTCAATTCTTCGATATTAGCTTCATCCCTATCACTTGCCCAATCATAATCGTCTTCCATATTATCGTTGCGGTTATGATCGGAAGTGAGCGATTTATCATTCTCCTTGAGATCCACATGCACTTTTGGAGAGGCTATATTTGATCAAGCATTAAGGATGGCATCAAGTTTCTCCATCATCATTTTAGTAGAGGCATCCACTCGGTTGTGTACATTGGCAATAGCGACTTTCAATTTATTTTTAGTCGCACCGGCTCCACTTTCCGAGTTTTCGCCAACTTCAAAGCGGTTTGTGGGCGGTGTTTCTTCATGAATAACATCATCGATTTCTATCACGGTTTTGCTAGTGGTCTTCTTAGATTTGTCCATAACTTTGGAGAAGAATGCGGTTTAGAGCTTTAATGCAAGGATTTCAACTTTGGGAGAATGCGAGAAGAGGTAGGAGATGCGAGTGCGGCCCCACGGTGGGCGCCAAATGTTTGCTCCAAATTTGGGATCAAACACCAAAGATGTAAAAAGTTACACTTCACTGATTCGGTAAGAATTTGGAACTGATAATCGCAAAATAAATGGATAAAAGCAAGTAAGAACACAAAGGAATTTTTATAGTGGTTCGATTCTCTATGAATCTACGTCCACTTTCAATCAATTCTCATTACGATATTCAAGCTTACAACATATGGAATTTTCCCTCATTACAATCATTTCTCTCTTTTAACTCTCTTTTCACTCTCTTGACGATCTACTTTCACTTGAGTTTGGAGAAGAAAAGGAAAGATGTCTAGCTTTGTAATGAATCTTCAACCACATATGTGCTTTGATCCTTTCCCATGAACTTCATAGATTTCATAGTGAGTTAGCATTCGATTTAGGCTTTGGAGAGGATTTGAGATCATTTGAATGATGCTTGAGAGATTTATAGTGTAGCTTGACTGAGATTGAAGGTGTTTAGATTCAATTATAGAAAGCTCTAATGATTATTAACTTGGATTTGATCTTCATGGAGTTATAAAAGTGTCGATGAATCCATAGAAGCCATTAGAGAAGTTGTAGTTGAGCTTTGAATTTGACAGAGTCTCCTTGTAGGAATGAATTTCCCCTCCTCCCCTCAAGTGAATTATGAGGGGTATTTATAGGTGATTTTAGACCGGGTGCCAATTTTGTAATTATGCAGAAAATGCCATACTCAATTTTGCCATGAATCCACTTCGACTTGACTCCCTATATGGTATGGAGGCATGAACTGGATGCGCCACAAAATGACTCACGACATGAGTTGATTTGAATGCCATGACCATATTTGTGGTATGAATCCTCTCTGGAACAACATGCTTTTTCACACGACATGAATTCAATGTCATGCTTTCTGCTGATATGCGCCACGACATTTGTACACGTGTTTATCTTGTACTGAATGGTTCGAGTATTTCCTAAGGATGATTTCACGCACTACCATGTCTTGTTGAACAATCAAATTGCACCGACCTAACAACATGGACCTCATTGTCCACTTTAGGCGACTGGCTCAAAGAATGCGTCGTATGACATGATAGAAAAGGCGGTATGACTTTCGAGTATATGGGTTAAATTAGGATACAACAAGTGGAAAAGTGACCTAACAACTTGCGAGAGGAACAATATGATCCTTATTGCAATGATATGGACACCCTCGGCATGGATGAATCAACGTATTGCTTTATTCAAGCTACATGCAACATGATTTAAACTGTTTGTTGTTGACAGGCTAGCAACCATTGAATTTTACGCCTTGACTTTCAAATAACCCATGGACATGCTTTTACAGACGTCATGGACCCAATTGCTCCCAACGACTTGAATATACAAACAACATGGGGAGCAAATTATTTAATCACTCACGACATGAATTGTTTCCATCCTTTAGCCCACGTGTCCATTCTAACCAGTAAATTCATGAGATCACGAGTTCAAAAGAACATAGCTGGCAGTCCACACTCTTCTTCACAAAGCCACGTGATCCCATTTTATCTTTATATTGGTAATGTCATGAACATCCAAGTGATTTAATAATATAGCATATGGAGCGGATAAACGTATACGACATGGCTCAAGACATGCGACATGAAGATTTGGAGGGCATGACTTCCATGCCGTATTTTCATCATATCGTACCGCCTGGAGGCTTCTTCATCATGCCATATTTCACCATAAGATTTCACACTATATGTAACAACCCGGAAAATCTGGGCCAGTTTAAAATTTTTATTTTGGCAATTTTAGCGAGTTTTGATTATTTAAAATGAATTATTTTAAATAGAATCGACGAGAAAATTTATTTTGAATAGAATTCGAACGTATATATTATACGCGTCGTCGATAGAATATAAATATTTATATATAATTATAAATGGAATTGAAAATGGCGCGGTAGTTCGATAATTCGATTTCAAACTTCAATTGAATGTACCGGGTGCAAAGCAATCCGGATTTTAGTGAAACCAAAAAGGATAGGATCTAATTGTGAATATCTTTCCAACGAATCCGAAAAATCAAAAGTTAGTAGCGGGAATCAAAAGTTATGTCCAGTTGAAAATTCTGAATAGTCGCTATGGAATTCAGGCCCTTAAAAATGGACATTTTGCAGATGACCTCGGAATTCGACGAAACCAGTTTTGTTGGGTCCGGGATGTCAAACTATTGCTAGGTTTCAAGTTTCATAATTTTTCGAATCAGTATGTGAGCGTGGCAAAGGAAAACGCGTTTGACCAGTTTCAGTTGATTTTAATCGACTGGAAATTGGCCATTTTTCTAACGGTCTCAGAATTCGACGAAACTAGTTTTGTTAGGACCGTATCGTCAATACGAAGCTAGAAAATATTTTTCTGGAATTTTTCTAGTCAGTATGTGGTCTCGGTAATTTAAAATGTACGTTTAAAATTCAATATAGTGATTTAAATGTAAATTCAACGGAAACTGATCGAAACAGTCGAATCAGCTTGCGATACATATCCCATTGTGTTCGGAATGGGGGTAAAACGCTATGGACGGCAGGCGGTGGGCCTCGTTACGAGGTCGTATGTAAAAGTCACCTTTTTGCAAAAATTTAATAATTAAATAATAATAAAAAAAAAAAAAAAAAAAAAAATTTCCCTTCCTCCCCTTAAATCGCTTTGGCCCCCCCCGTCCAAATTCATTCAGCAGATTAGAAAAAAAAAAAAAAAAAAAAAAAAAAGGGGAAAGGACGGAGGAGCTCGTCGCTCCTCCGATGAAACCGCAACCGCGCCGTCGGCGTCCAGCACCCCCCCCCTCGAGCTCCCTTCTCCTCCTCCGCATCGATTCGCGAGCCGCACCCCCCCCCTTTCGAAACCACTGCTCCGCGCCGCCCCTCCTTCCTCCTCCTCCCCTTCCCTTCGCCTGCGGCCCCCGACCTTACCCATACCCGAACCCGAAACCCCCACCCCCTGATGACCGACGAAGCAGCATAGCCCCTGTAAGGTTTTTTTTTTCTTTTCTTTATTTCTTTATTTCATATATATAAAGTACTTATTTAAATAAAATTTGATCTGATTTGAAAGGAAATTTAAAACTGAAGATTTTTATTTTTAAAAAGGTTTAAAAAGATTTTTATTTTAAAAGGTTTAAAAAGATTTTTATTTTTAAAAGGTTTAAAAAGATTTTTATTTTTAAAAGGTTTAAAAAGATTTTTATTTTAAAAGGTTTAAAAAGATTTTTATTTTTAAAAAGGTTTAAAAAGATTTTTATTTTTAAAAGGTTTAAAAAGATTTTTATTTTTAAAAGGTTTAAAAAGATTTTTATTTTGAAAGGTTTAAAAAGATTTAAACTTTGAAATAAAAATTCGATTTTTATATATTGAACTTTGAAATAAAAATTCGATTTTTATATATTGAACTTTGAAATAAAAATTCGATTTTTATATATTGAACTTTGAAATAAAAATTCGATTTTTATATATTGAACTTTGAAATAAAAATTCGATTTTTATATAATGAACTTTGAAATAAAAATTCGATTTTTATATATTGAACTTTGAAATAAAAATTCGATTTTTATATAATGAACTTTGAAATAAAAATTCGCTTTTTATATAATGAACTTTGAAATAAAAATTCGCTTTTTATATAATGAACTTTGAAATAAAAATTCGATTTTTATATATTGAACTTTGAAATAAAAATTCGATTTTTATATATTGAAAGTTGAAGTAAAAATTCGATTTTTATATATTGAAAGTTGAAGTAAAAATTCGATTTTTATATATTGAACTTTGAAGTCAAAAATTCGATTTTTATATATTGAATAGCATCGTAAAAATGCGATTTTTACATATATAGAGAATACGGGCGAAAGCGACAAAAAGGCGAGAGCGTCGAAGACTTCTGCAAATGAAGAGCCGTGGAGCTAGGATAGCTATATGTGAGAATTTCTCACCTTTCTATTTCTTTTCTAGTTATATATTTATACTAGGATGCAGACGGTGCTTAGTAGCACCCGACACAATCGTCCACAGACCATGGACTTGTTTGTTTGACTGTTTGGTGATTGATTGCGATATTGGTTTGAATGTGGTTTGTGGTGTGAAAAATCGAATCGATAAATTGGTTAGGATTAGACGTGCGCCGTTATAAGGCGAAGGAGTAAGGCTAGGTTAGATCCTTACTTCAAAGTTTGTGGTTTGCATAACGAATTGATTTGATTGATGTGTGAATGGCGTGGGCCTTCACTAGACCGGGGATAAGGCTAGGCCTTGTCCCGTTTCTAGTATCGTGCCGTTATGCCGCCGAAATTTTCTAAAATAAGTTAGAAAAAAATAAAAATAGCATTTTATTTAACGAATGAACCGAATAGAAATTCATATGTTAAAATAAAATGTGTTATCGTTAAAAATATAATTTTTAACGTGAATGTGAATAAATAAATATTCATTTACAAACCAGACGGTTTGTTTATGTACACCTATTTGAATGACGTTGATTGGGTCGATAAATTTTACACATCGCCTAACTGCACAAATAAAATATGTGTTTGATTGTTTGAAACCCCACACGGGTGTTAGGATGAAATTTGAAGTTCACTCATCCTGATTGATTAAATATGTCGATCGATTGATTGACAAGCTGCTATAAGCGTTAAATGTCTATATTTGATGCTTATACAGTGTAGTGCACTTTGATTGATGGTTGATTATTCATCGTTGTTGATATATACATGTGTTGTAGAAAATCCATATAATTAACATTATATGGTAATTGATTGGGCCTCATTCCAGTTTCGAAAAAAAAAAAGAAATATTTGAAATAGGAATATTTGAAATAGAAATATTTGAAATAGAATATTTGAAAATAGAAATATGTGAAGCCGTGAGGATTAGATTGACGCCATTTTGACGTGAACGATATTTATATCGATTTTATTCATTTTAAAATGAATATTGAAAAGTGATTTCGAAATCGAATATTTTGAAATGAATTGAATTGAAAACGATTTGAAATGAATTGAATTGAAAACGAATTCGAAATGAATTGAATTGAAAACGATTTCGAAATGAATTGAATTGAAAACGATTTCGAAATGAATTGAATTGAAAACGATTTCGAATTGAATTGAAAACAAATTGAAATGAATTCAAATTGAATTGAAATTTGAATTGAATAGAAATGAATTTTAAAACGAATTTATAAAGAAGAATTCAATTTTGATTTGAATTGAAAAGGAAGTTGAAATTGTTTTTGAAACGAATTCAAAACTATTTATATAATTCGTTTTAAATAGAAATCGATGAAATATATATTATATATATTATATATATAATATAATGGCCTGAATAGAACGCGCCGCGCCGCGGCAGTTCGCGAATTTCGACCATTTATCTAAAACGGACATTACGGGAGATCCGACCGTCGGATTCTCCTAAAACCGGAACCGTTGGGTTCGTATCGAAAAGAGCTTTCTAATGAATGTTAGAAATTTGAAATCTAACGGTTGGATTTGGAGATACGTCCAAATCAAATTCGAAAAAGGTCGCTGTAAGTGCAGTTCGATGGCCGTTGTTGGAAATCGACTGTACGGGCCTTGATAAAATTATTAAAAATAGTAATAATTTGTGTAAAATCATAAGAAATGATTTGTGAAAGTTTGGGATGAAAAACTCCATATTTGAAAAGATAAAAATAGATTTTTATCGAAATGAACTAGTTTTGAACTAGAATTATAATTCTATTTATTTTTAAATAAATAAATTGAATTTGAAATGGTTTTGAAAATAACCAAAATTTCCAATGATTGCATTGGAGTGGATTTGAATCGAAATTGTCTTCGGAATATTTCGATGTTGGAATTCGTGATTATACAGGTGTTGTTATGGAAATTTGAAAGATATATATTTATATCGTTATTTCCAATACGACATTTGTTAGTCGTAGAATTCGATATTGAATATAAGCCGATATATTTTCTATTCAGAGCCTTGTATTGAATATCGAATGTGATTTGGGTTTGTCGTGAATGGTGTCTTCACTAACACTGTTCTTGAACCCAGTTGAGAAAAGATTAAATCTTTTTATTTAGATTTAATGAAGTGTACCAATTAAATGATATTTAATTGGAATTGAATTGGTATTGATTTTTGGGTTTATCGTGAACAGTGTTTTAAATAACACTTGTTCTTTAACCCGATAATTAATCGAATGTGATTTGGGTTTGTCGTGAATGGTGTCTTCACTAACACTGTTCTTGAACCCAGTTGAGAAAAGATTAAATCTTTTTATTTAGATTTAATGAAGTGTACCAATTAAATGATATTTAATTGGAATTGAATTGGTATTGATTTTTGGGTTTATCGTGAACAGTGTTTTAAATAACACTTGTTCTTTAACCCGATAATTAATCGAATGTGATTTGGGTTTGTCGTGAATGGTGTCTTCACTAACACTGTTCTTGAACCCAGTTGAGAAAAGATTAAATCTTTTTATTTAGATTTAATGAAGTGTACCAATTAAATGATATTTAATTGGAATTGAATTGGTATTGATTTTTGGGTTTATCGTGAACAGTGTTTTAAATAACACTTGTTCTTTAACCCGATAATTAATCGAATGTGATTTGGGTTTGTCGTGAATGGTGTCTTCACTAACACTGTTCTTGAACCCAGTTGAGAAAAGATTAAATCTTTTTATTTAGATTTAATGAAGTGTACCAATTAAATGATATTTAATTGGAATTGAATGGATATTGATTTTTGGGTTTATCGTGAACAGTGTTTTAAATAACACTTGTTCTTTAACCCGATAATTAATGGGATGTGACTTTGGGTTTATCGTGAACCGTGTTTTAAATGACACTGATTCTTTAACCCAGTCACAGATTAAAACTAAGTGGAGTTTTAATGAATCTTTAATTAGATTGAAAAGATCGAGAATGGAGTATCACCAGTTTTGCTCCAGGCGATAGTTAAATCTTTAATTAGATTTGAATGTGAAATTTAGAAACTAACTGGCGGTTAGCCAAGCAGAATGGTTTTCTGGATATTGATCTGATGTTGGTTTCGGCCTTCGGGGTTAATATTTGGGGAATTATTCTCTTGATTAATTTACGGTTAGTGACTAAGGAATTGGAATGAGGCGTATGTTGTGTTTGTGTAACACTTATTTAAAATATACGCGAGTTATTCGGAAAGACCGGGTTTATCCCATTCTGAGTAACTGATACGACGATAAGTCGAAGATGAAGACGATGGTCGAAGACCGGACGTCTTCACGTCGTTTGGGTAATTACTGATGATCTTGATTGGGCTGTACACCCAAGAAGATGGAAACAGTTGGTGATCGTCCAGACGTACTTGGAGATCGATGGATATGCGGGGTACTAGGTGCCTCCGGTTTCGTTCAGACCCAGAACGGACTTGTAAATGGACTGTGTGTCCGACATCGGATTTCATTCTGTGTGACTGATATCGGTTGCATAGGATGGTTTGCCTGTGTGGCATGCTAAGATGCAAATGATCAAGGCTTCTGTTGAAAAGCAAAGTCTTGTGGTGATGATCAAAGCACGGCCTTTGAGGCGTAGCTTTGTGTAACGTTTACCTCGCGTGTTTCACACCAGGTATGAACCAAAAACGGGAGACGGACCTCAGGGAGGACTTGCGTTTCTTTCTAGCTAGAAGTGGCGTCAGTGGTTTTACACGCCCTGACGAGTTTGACTTATGTTGTTGTTGCTGTTGCGAGGCGCCTCGGTTATATCGGTTTCGGCCGAATGCATTCTGGTCGGCTGACGGACCAGACTTACACCCCATAGGGTGGGGAAACGTAGTGTTCAGGCATTTTAATCCACATCGGTGGACCGGCCCTGTCGCTCCAAGGGTCGATGCGCTCTGACCCTGTGGCTCGGGCTAGAGAGTCACGAATCGGTTGAGGACTATCTTTTGCCTCGGTTCATAGACGGAAATCCAATTTCCAAATACGTGCCATTTGCGGTTTTATTTGTAAACCTATATATGGCGACATAGTGGCATGGGACGCTCATGTCGCCTATGATTGATACTTATGATTTGAAGTTGTTTTATACACTATGCACTTATTATAGTATCAAATGATTTGTTTCAAACGTATCAAGCATTCTTTGGCTGTTATAAGGGAAAACCCTATCCCCCGGCTTGCGTTTGCATTGTGTGATAGGACCTGGGTCTTATAACAGCTTCATTTTTCTTTATTTAGCATGGCGCTGTTTGTTTATGCACTGGTATTCTTGGGAGGAAACCCGTTCCGTGTTATACGGCGTGGTCCCTTGATTTACCTAATGATTTAAAATAAAGATTAACTGTTTTAGTTCTCACACCAGTCACATGACTGACCTGGAGTTTATTGTTTTAACCTAAACTCTGGGTGCCCCTATTTTTGACACGGGCAGCTAGCAGTTTCGGTTTTGCAGATTTATATTCACAGGATCCTGGTTTACAGCTGGAACGATATCCGGAAAGCTTTGTATCCGTATATCTACTTCTAGTTGTGTATTGTATTATTTTCCGCTGCTATGTATTTAAATGAAATTTAAATCTCTGATATTTCTGTGTAATATTCATTTATACTCTGTATATTCTTGTAATCTGATGCACTGTTGTTATATATAGTGAAATGTTCTTCTGTACGCGTTCTGTTTTGTCGTGTTCTCAAACGATAGGGCGTTTCGAACGGTCTGGGTCGGTTTAGCGACTGGTTCGGACCGAGCGAAATTCCTTGCCGTCACAGTTGGTATCAGAGCTTTGGTTTACAAAGCTCAGAGAACAAGGCACATTAGAACCGTACGAAAGAATTCATCAGATAATCGGATTAGTAATATCCAATGGGATGACTCGTTAGAGATAGGATCAGTAGTATCCTAGAACGAGTGTGAAGAGTATATTTTTGAAAATGAAAACAAATTTTTGTTTTGAAAAGTTAAATCAATTATTCGTAGTTGATTATTTATTTATATTGATTTGGACAGTCCAGTATATAAAGATTTTGCATATACGTCTGATCCACGTGTATTTGAAATTTTAATATACTGGATAGATATAGCATCACGCTCTAGTCGCCCGAAGATGATATTGATGATGGTGCATCATCATCAGCATTTATATTCGAGTGTCGAAAGTGTGATTTTCTATATATTTCCTATTGACTGGTGTGAGAACCAAAAATTAGATAGGGCCTATTGTTGTAATTTGGCATCAAAAATTTGATTTTTGTATATGTATCAAAATTATGAATTTGAAACTCTAATTCACTAATTGATTGATGTTTGTGTTGCTTGTTTAATTGTTTGATAATTTTGAACCAATTAGCCTAATTGAATCAAATATTGAACTATATTGAAAATTGGTCGCATTTGCTTGCATATATGTACTTACATTGAACAGGTTATAGCAAGGAGGCTAGAGCAGGGAATAAAATTTGTTTGCCCGACAAATAGGTACATGTTTACTACATAATTTCCTGTTTTGTTTGGGTGATGATGATTTTGTGAGCCTATTGGCTAGCCGCTTGGCTTTTTCTTTTTCTTTTTGAGATCTGAAGGACCGGGAACGCTATTTGCAATTTCCCGATGCTCCCGGTGCAGGGGAGGTTATGGCGAAATTTTTCAAAAATTTAGGGTGTTAGCCAAATTTTTGAAATTTTAGAAATTCTCAGAAACTAAAGAGTTGGAGAATGGAAGCCAGGTCGAGCGTAGAGTTGATTAATCAAACCACTTTCGACTTTGTTCCTTTTCGGGGACGAAAAGTTTTAAGTGGGGGAGATTGTAACAACCCGGAAAATCTGGGCCAGTTTAAAATTTTTATTTTGGCAATTTTAGCGAGTTTTGATTATTTAAAATGAATTATTTTAAATAGAATCGACGAGAAAATTTATTTTGAATAGAATTCGAACGTATATATTATACGCGTCGTCGATAGAATATAAATATTTATATATAATTATAAATGGAATTGAAAATGGCGCGGTAGTTCGATAATTCGATTTCAAACTTCAATTGAATGTACCGGGTGCAAAGCAATCCGGATTTTAGTGAAACCAAAAAGGATAGGATCTAATTGTGAATATCTTTCCAACGAATCCGAAAAATCAAAAGTTAGTAGCGGGAATCAAAAGTTATGTCCAGTTGAAAATTCTGAATAGTCGCTATGGAATTCAGGCCCTTAAAAATGGACATTTTGCAGATGACCTCGGAATTCGACGAAACCAGTTTTGTTGGGTCCGGGATGTCAAACTATTGCTAGGTTTCAAGTTTCATAATTTTTCGAATCAGTATGTGAGCGTGGCAAAGGAAAACGCGTTTGACCAGTTTCAGTTGATTTTAATCGACTGGAAATTGGCCATTTTTCTAACGGTCTCAGAATTCGACGAAACTAGTTTTGTTAGGACCGTATCGTCAATACGAAGCTAGAAAATATTTTTCTGGAATTTTTCTAGTCAGTATGTGGTCTCGGTAATTTAAAATGTACGTTTAAAATTCAATATAGTGATTTAAATGTAAATTCAACGGAAACTGATCGAAACAGTCGAATCAGCTTGCGATACATATCCCATTGTGTTCGGAATGGGGGTAAAACGCTATGGACGGCAGGCGGTGGGCCTCGTTACGAGGTCGTATGTAAAAGTCACCTTTTTGCAAAAATTTAATAATTAAATAATAATAAAAAAAAAAAAAAAAAAAAATTTCCCTTCCTCCCCTTAAATCGCTTTGGCCCCCCCCGTCCAAATTCATTCAGCAGATTAGAAAAAAAAAAAAAAAAAAAAAAAAAAGGGGAAAGGACGGAGGAGCTCGTCGCTCCTCCGATGAAACCGCAACCGCGCCGTCGGCGTCCAGCACCCCCCCCCTCGAGCTCCCTTCTCCTCCTCCGCATCGATTCGCGAGCCGCACCCCCCCCCTTTCGAAACCACTGCTCCGCGCCGCCCCTCCTTCCTCCTCCTCCCCTTCCCTTCGCCTGCGGCCCCCGACCTTACCCATACCCGAACCCGAAACCCCCACCCCCTGATGACCGACGAAGCAGCATAGCCCCTGTAAGGTTTTTTTTTTCTTTTCTTTATTTCTTTATTTCATATATATAAAGTACTTATTTAAATAAAATTTGATCTGATTTGAAAGGAAATTTAAAACTGAAGATTTTTATTTTTAAAAAGGTTTAAAAAGATTTTTATTTTAAAAGGTTTAAAAAGATTTTTATTTTTAAAAGGTTTAAAAAGATTTTTATTTTTAAAAGGTTTAAAAAGATTTTTATTTTAAAAGGTTTAAAAAGATTTTTATTTTTAAAAAGGTTTAAAAAGATTTTTATTTTTAAAAGGTTTAAAAAGATTTTTATTTTTAAAAGGTTTAAAAAGATTTTTATTTTGAAAGGTTTAAAAAGATTTAAACTTTGAAATAAAAATTCGATTTTTATATATTGAACTTTGAAATAAAAATTCGATTTTTATATATTGAACTTTGAAATAAAAATTCGATTTTTATATATTGAACTTTGAAATAAAAATTCGATTTTTATATATTGAACTTTGAAATAAAAATTCGATTTTTATATAATGAACTTTGAAATAAAAATTCGATTTTTATATATTGAACTTTGAAATAAAAATTCGATTTTTATATAATGAACTTTGAAATAAAAATTCGCTTTTTATATAATGAACTTTGAAATAAAAATTCGCTTTTTATATAATGAACTTTGAAATAAAAATTCGATTTTTATATATTGAACTTTGAAATAAAAATTCGATTTTTATATATTGAAAGTTGAAGTAAAAATTCGATTTTTATATATTGAAAGTTGAAGTAAAAATTCGATTTTTATATATTGAACTTTGAAGTCAAAAATTCGATTTTTATATATTGAATAGCATCGTAAAAATGCGATTTTTACATATATAGAGAATACGGGCGAAAGCGACAAAAAGGCGAGAGCGTCGAAGACTTCTGCAAATGAAGAGCCGTGGAGCTAGGATAGCTATATGTGAGAATTTCTCACCTTTCTATTTCTTTTCTAGTTATATATTTATACTAGGATGCAGACGGTGCTTAGTAGCACCCGACACAATCGTCCACAGACCATGGACTTGTTTGTTTGACTGTTTGGTGATTGATTGCGATATTGGTTTGAATGTGGTTTGTGGTGTGAAAAATCGAATCGATAAATTGGTTAGGATTAGACGTGCGCCGTTATAAGGCGAAGGAGTAAGGCTAGGTTAGATCCTTACTTCAAAGTTTGTGGTTTGCATAACGAATTGATTTGATTGATGTGTGAATGGCGTGGGCCTTCACTAGACCGGGGATAAGGCTAGGCCTTGTCCCGTTTCTAGTATCGTGCCGTTATGCCGCCGAAATTTTCTAAAATAAGTTAGAAAAAAATAAAAATAGCATTTTATTTAACGAATGAACCGAATAGAAATTCATATGTTAAAATAAAATGTGTTATCGTTAAAAATATAATTTTTAACGTGAATGTGAATAAATAAATATTCATTTACAAACCAGACGGTTTGTTTATGTACACCTATTTGAATGACGTTGATTGGGTCGATAAATTTTACACATCGCCTAACTGCACAAATAAAATATGTGTTTGATTGTTTGAAACCCCACACGGGTGTTAGGATGAAATTTGAAGTTCACTCATCCTGATTGATTAAATATGTCGATCGATTGATTGACAAGCTGCTATAAGCGTTAAATGTCTATATTTGATGCTTATACAGTGTAGTGCACTTTGATTGATGGTTGATTATTCATCGTTGTTGATATATACATGTGTTGTAGAAAATCCATATAATTAACATTATATGGTAATTGATTGGGCCTCATTCCAGTTTCGAAAAAAAAAAAGAAATATTTGAAATAGGAATATTTGAAATAGAAATATTTGAAATAGAATATTTGAAAATAGAAATATGTGAAGCCGTGAGGATTAGATTGACGCCATTTTGACGTGAACGATATTTATATCGATTTTATTCATTTTAAAATGAATATTGAAAAGTGATTTCGAAATCGAATATTTTGAAATGAATTGAATTGAAAACGATTTGAAATGAATTGAATTGAAAACGAATTCGAAATGAATTGAATTGAAAACGATTTCGAAATGAATTGAATTGAAAACGATTTGAAATGAATTGAATTGAAAACGAATTCGAAATGAATTGAATTGAAAACGATTTCGAAATGAATTGAATTGAAAACGATTTCGAAATGAATTGAATTGAAAACGATTTCGAATTGAATTGAAAACAAATTGAAATGAATTCAAATTGAATTGAAATTTGAATTGAATAGAAATGAATTTTAAAACGAATTTATAAAGAAGAATTCAATTTTGATTTGAATTGAAAAGGAAGTTGAAATTGTTTTTGAAACGAATTCAAAACTATTTATATAATTCGTTTTAAATAGAAATCGATGAAATATATATTATATATATTATATATATAATATAATGGCCTGAATAGAACGCGCCGCGCCGCGGCAGTTCGCGAATTTCGACCATTTATCTAAAACGGACATTACGGGAGATCCGACCGTCGGATTCTCCTAAAACCGGAACCGTTGGGTTCGTATCGAAAAGAGCTTTCTAATGAATGTTAGAAATTTGAAATCTAACGGTTGGATTTGGAGATACGTCCAAATCAAATTCGAAAAAGGTCGCTGTAAGTGCAGTTCGATGGCCGTTGTTGGAAATCGACTGTACGGGCCTTGATAAAATTATTAAAAATAGTAATAATTTGTGTAAAATCATAAGAAATGATTTGTGAAAGTTTGGGATGAAAAACTCCATATTTGAAAAGATAAAAATAGATTTTTATCGAAATGAACTAGTTTTGAACTAGAATTATAATTCTATTTATTTTTAAATAAATAAATTGAATTTGAAATGGTTTTGAAAATAACCAAAATTTCCAATGATTGCATTGGAGTGGATTTGAATCGAAATTGTCTTCGGAATATTTCGATGTTGGAATTCGTGATTATACAGGTGTTGTTATGGAAATTTGAAAGATATATATTTATATCGTTATTTCCAATACGACATTTGTTAGTCGTAGAATTCGATATTGAATATAAGCCGATATATTTTCTATTCAGAGCCTTGTATTGAATATCGAATGTGATTTGGGTTTGTCGTGAATGGTGTCTTCACTAACACTGTTCTTGAACCCAGTTGAGAAAAGATTAAATCTTTTTATTTAGATTTAATGAAGTGTACCAATTAAATGATATTTAATTGGAATTGAATTGGTATTGATTTTTGGGTTTATCGTGAACAGTGTTTTAAATAACACTTGTTCTTTAACCCGATAATTAATCGAATGTGATTTGGGTTTGTCGTGAATGGTGTCTTCACTAACACTGTTCTTGAACCCAGTTGAGAAAAGATTAAATCTTTTTATTTAGATTTAATGAAGTGTACCAATTAAATGATATTTAATTGGAATTGAATTGGTATTGATTTTTGGGTTTATCGTGAACAGTGTTTTAAATAACACTTGTTCTTTAACCCGATAATTAATCGAATGTGATTTGGGTTTGTCGTGAATGGTGTCTTCACTAACACTGTTCTTGAACCCAGTTGAGAAAAGATTAAATCTTTTTATTTAGATTTAATGAAGTGTACCAATTAAATGATATTTAATTGGAATTGAATTGGTATTGATTTTTGGGTTTATCGTGAACAGTGTTTTAAATAACACTTGTTCTTTAACCCGATAATTAATCGAATGTGATTTGGGTTTGTCGTGAATGGTGTCTTCACTAACACTGTTCTTGAACCCAGTTGAGAAAAGATTAAATCTTTTTATTTAGATTTAATGAAGTGTACCAATTAAATGATATTTAATTGGAATTGAATGGATATTGATTTTTGGGTTTATCGTGAACAGTGTTTTAAATAACACTTGTTCTTTAACCCGATAATTAATGGGATGTGACTTTGGGTTTATCGTGAACCGTGTTTTAAATGACACTGATTCTTTAACCCAGTCACAGATTAAAACTAAGTGGAGTTTTAATGAATCTTTAATTAGATTGAAAAGATCGAGAATGGAGTATCACCAGTTTTGCTCCAGGCGATAGTTAAATCTTTAATTAGATTTGAATGTGAAATTTAGAAACTAACTGGCGGTTAGCCAAGCAGAATGGTTTTCTGGATATTGATCTGATGTTGGTTTCGGCCTTCGGGGTTAATATTTGGGGAATTATTCTCTTGATTAATTTACGGTTAGTGACTAAGGAATTGGAATGAGGCGTATGTTGTGTTTGTGTAACACTTATTTAAAATATACGCGAGTTATTCGGAAAGACCGGGTTTATCCCATTCTGAGTAACTGATACGACGATAAGTCGAAGATGAAGACGATGGTCGAAGACCGGACGTCTTCACGTCGTTTGGGTAATTACTGATGATCTTGATTGGGCTGTACACCCAAGAAGATGGAAACAGTTGGTGATCGTCCAGACGTACTTGGAGATCGATGGATATGCGGGGTACTAGGTGCCTCCGGTTTCGTTCAGACCCAGAACGGACTTGTAAATGGACTGTGTGTCCGACATCGGATTTCATTCTGTGTGACTGATATCGGTTGCATAGGATGGTTTGCCTGTGTGGCATGCTAAGATGCAAATGATCAAGGCTTCTGTTGAAAAGCAAAGTCTTGTGGTGATGATCAAAGCACGGCCTTTGAGGCGTAGCTTTGTGTAACGTTTACCTCGCGTGTTTCACACCAGGTATGAACCAAAAACGGGAGACGGACCTCAGGGAGGACTTGCGTTTCTTTCTAGCTAGAAGTGGCGTCAGTGGTTTTACACGCCCTGACGAGTTTGACTTATGTTGTTGTTGCTGTTGCGAGGCGCCTCGGTTATATCGGTTTCGGCCGAATGCATTCTGGTCGGCTGACGGACCAGACTTACACCCCATAGGGTGGGGAAACGTAGTGTTCAGGCATTTTAATCCACATCGGTGGACCGGCCCTGTCGCTCCAAGGGTCGATGCGCTCTGACCCTGTGGCTCGGGCTAGAGAGTCACGAATCGGTTGAGGACTATCTTTTGCCTCGGTTCATAGACGGAAATCCAATTTCCAAATACGTGCCATTTGCGGTTTTATTTGTAAACCTATATATGGCGACATAGTGGCATGGGACGCTCATGTCGCCTATGATTGATACTTATGATTTGAAGTTGTTTTATACACTATGCACTTATTATAGTATCAAATGATTTGTTTCAAACGTATCAAGCATTCTTTGGCTGTTATAAGGGAAAACCCTATCCCCCGGCTTGCGTTTGCATTGTGTGATAGGACCTGGGTCTTATAACAGCTTCATTTTTCTTTATTTAGCATGGCGCTGTTTGTTTATGCACTGGTATTCTTGGGAGGAAACCCGTTCCGTGTTATACGGCGTGGTCCCTTGATTTACCTAATGATTTAAAATAAAGATTAACTGTTTTAGTTCTCACACCAGTCACATGACTGACCTGGAGTTTATTGTTTTAACCTAAACTCTGGGTGCCCCTATTTTTGACACGGGCAGCTAGCAGTTTCGGTTTTGCAGATTTATATTCACAGGATCCTGGTTTACAGCTGGAACGATATCCGGAAAGCTTTGTATCCGTATATCTACTTCTAGTTGTGTATTGTATTATTTTCCGCTGCTATGTATTTAAATGAAATTTAAATCTCTGATATTTCTGTGTAATATTCATTTATACTCTGTATATTCTTGTAATCTGATGCACTGTTGTTATATATAGTGAAATGTTCTTCTGTACGCGTTCTGTTTTGTCGTGTTCTCAAACGATAGGGCGTTTCGAACGGTCTGGGTCGGTTTAGCGACTGGTTCGGACCGAGCGAAATTCCTTGCCGTCACACTATACTAATGGCACGACTTCATGTTGTTGGCACGACATGATGTGTATTCTGCGACTTGATAAAAATCCTTGTACGACATGAAATGCCTTACACGAGCCATGAGCCTTTGCGGCATGGATCCGTTGGATGAGTGACGTCTTGTCATGGCCCAACGACCTGAACTCGACGACATGATCTATGCGTCATGGATTTAACAACTTAATTATCGCGCTATGGTTTGCGTGGCGACTTGAATATTACAGCTCCGGACGACGTGAAAGCTTGCGCCATGATTTAGAATGTCTTAGGCTCATGTCGTATTAACGACTTGAATCCAACTTGTGCCAATAACTTAAAATCATGTCGCGTGGATGAATATAGGATCCATGTTGTAGAAACGACATGAGTCAGTTATGTCGTGTGACATCGTCTGTGAATACTTCTTAGTTCTGAACCGCGTTCTAAGAATGGGGTTAACAGCGAAACCCGCCCTGTATCTTTAATATGGTGATAAAAGGCATAAATTCATTAACACTATATCATTACAAGATCATCTAAAGGTAATTAAAATATATTTTTAATAAAATTTGATGTACTAATTACTCATTTGTGAGTAATTAAAAGTGTTATATTCGTGGACAATTGAATTAGGTAGATTTCGAATCTATCCAGTTGAGTACATATGCTTCATCACAAGGAAAAGCCTAAAACTATAAAAAAAAAAGAACTAAAATATCTGAAAAAATGATCATAAGAAGTAGTTGAATAGTTAGATGCTAAAAATCTTGATTGAATTCCAAGTTGGCCATTAAGTAAGATGCAAAAGGGATTACTCACTTGTTCTCTATCTTAATACTAAATGAAGTAGTACTTCTTATGTCCTCAAGTTAAATTCATTAATAGAAAATGAAACTACCAAATTATAACTGTGAGTTGGATTGTACCGTTATTTCGCATGATGTTGTATATTATACTGCTTTATGAGAAGTATAGTATAATGAGAATCAGTATAGGTAGTCAATATTTTCAGCGCCTAATAATAAACACCATGAAGTTTGCATAATATGTATCTATATTGGTTTAAATCTTGGCACATATAAGCGTTAAAAATACATTTTTACATAAAAAACTTTTGTTCTTGTTGTAAAATTTAGGAAAATTATCTTTAGGAAGCAAGAATATAAAATGGAGAATAATTTATGATTGGGTGCTACCTTTTTTGAATCACTCATTCAGTGCTTGAACAATAGTGTTCACAAAATTATATATCCATTGGACAGGAAGTACTAATTTTATTCACCAGTAATGCGTAATTCACCATCAACCTTATCATGAAACATGTCAAAGGAGTTAAAATCAATGGGTAGAATAGATTAAAACAAAGTAGTAAGAAATTGTGGACATACATGATTTGAGTTTATTACCATTGTAACATTTGAGTCATATGCAACAACTATGATACATCACTTTTAGGCAATAGTAATCATAATTTTCCTGTAATTAGTTAAAATAGAAGAAAAATATTTACAAATGATCTTAGAAAAAGGCATGTTAGTATATATGTTCATAATATGTACAGATGTAGTATTTTATAAAATTGTATAGTTTACATATTCATACTCAAAAATTATTGAGAGTACGTAACACTAAATATTGGCATCGAATCAATCAAATCAACATTTATAGATAAGATATTAAATGACAATATACCTGTAGCTCTGTGAAAATAATATTGAAGGTATTCCGATCTCTAGATATTGCCATTGAAAAGTTTGAACTTACATTTCCTCATCAACCGCCAGTTGTACTGCTCATCAAAATCTAAAAGAAATGTAAACAAATGTCATATTATTGATAACACAATGAAATATGTTTGAAGATTTGTTTTTATACACACATACCCACATATATATATATATATATATATATATATATATATATATATATATATATATATATATTTTTGAACATAAAATTAGACACAAAGAGAGAGACACAAAGCCTCAACCGTTGGATCTTTTTGTCTTTATATGGAGAGGTGTAATTCATGGGGTGATCCAATGGTGCAAATAAATTGTGTCATCGTATGTGTCAAAATTTTGTGTCTCTATAGATTTTCACTATACATGCATACATTCATACATACATATATATATATATATGTATATATATATATATATATATATATATATATATATATATATATATATATAGGAGGGTTCCGCTACACCTTTTATATTGCACGTGAACTCTCCCCCTTAATCCCCACTCATTCTCTCACTTCCCACTATGAAATGATATTGAAATGGGAAGAGACAGAATGAGAGGGGAAATGGGTGGTGGAGATTAAGGGGTAGAGTTCATGTGCAATATAAGAGGTGTAGCGGAACCCTCCTCACGCGCGCGCGCGCGCGCGCGCGCGCACACACACACACACACATATATATATATATATATTATAGGATGTAATACAGTCATAATGGGTAGTTGGCATATCACTATATAGAGATTAATGTCCATTATTGAGATGGAATTTTTTTTCTTCCTTCATAATTCATAGTATAAATATAAATTCATTGAAAGGAAAATGTTTAAATAGATTACTATGTTCTATCTAATATTAAGTAATGGATGATTAAAGCCAAGAAACCTAGGTAGTCTTAGCCTATCAGAACTAAGTTTAAATGTACAATAAGAGGGTTAAAAAACCATTGCCGCATCGTTTATGTTTGCATCTACTACAACATACAGAACATGGACAATTAAGTGTATTTTTAATATTTACTAACAAACAATAACAAAGCTGATTACGAAGTTAGAATCAAATTTAGTTTAATTTTTCTTAAGCCATAACCCACGTCATTGACTAGTTGATTATCTAAGCAACTAAATTAAAATATGTAACCATTTAATAATCCAATATCCAAGATATAAAATTTAAGTTTTATTAGAGACTAAATCAAGAAATTAGCAAAGAGTAAAAGTCAATTTGACTTAGGATATAACTTTGAAGTTTCCTTATGTACAAAAAATAGATAATTTCAAACAGTGCTATAAGCTTTGTAAAATAGGCACAGGTAGTTTAATTTTTACATACTTAATTGGTAGGTCTAAAATAAATTGATATCTTAAGTAACTTTGCTTAGTATGCATGCTTAACGGGAATCACCAATATATGGTTGATTAGGAATTATCAATCCCACATATATGATTGTAAAGAATAAAGATATCTCTTTCCCTCTCTATAAATGAATATACATATGTGTGTGTAGCAGTTCGCGCGCGTATGCGTTTGCGTGTGAACACATTATTTAACTATATATATTAGAGTGAACTTATGAAAGTGTACAATAACAAATATGCTCAATTAGCAGTAGAGTGAAACCAACTTATGATAAAACAAAGAAGTATTTGAAACAATCACTATAAAGTCTCAGATCTCTATTATTACTAATGAGGCAAGAAACAAAATGTACAACATGGTATGTAACCAATTTGCTACACAGTTATAAGAGTAATAGGAGCAAAGCTACTTTCATTAGAAGTCTTTAACTGATCATTACAGTAACCAACGCATCAAGTAGTAAGCACTACCTAGACTATACCTGTTAAAATCAGAAGGAAAGTGGTGTACAATCTATTCTAGCCTTCCAACTATACATGTTTAAAACCAAAAAGTGCAACCAAACTTTAGACCTGGAATGCTTTAATTTATATTTTAGATATTCCACCTCCAAGTTGATATTATAGAATTTAGGATTTTATTCTATAGAAAAAAGTGTAGAAAATACATGGTTGAAATTCAAACTTCCCACATTTAGAAGATATGAGAAAGTCAAATAACAGTAGTTAAACAATCAATACCATCTCATTAAATACCTGAAAACAAATGAATTTGTAGTTGCATTTCACATTTTTGCTAGAATGAACATTATTTTAGGCTTTGATATTCTTTCACTATTTCCTTCCTTAGTCGTATGCACTAACATACTAGCTAATCAATTTTTATTTTCTCATTCATGTCATCTTATGCAATGGAATAAAATTCGCTAACCTTAATGAATTAGCATAACAGTTTGTTCCTTGTAAATGATAGTCGATATTGAAATTTAACTATTAACCAAAATCATGGTTCGAACTTCTGGCCAGAAGGTCGGAATCCCAGCCATTTCAGCGATGACCAGACCGGAATTCAAGAATAAATCCGTTTCGAGCTTTGACTGACAAAAAGAGAGATGCGGAGAAAGATAGATTGATTTAAGTTGATTGGTGAAGGAAACCTGAAATAAAGATGAAAATGATCAAGTTTTTATTTTGATTTGAAGAGTGCGTCAGACACTGTATTACCATAGTTCAAAGGAATGAATAGAAAAAATTTCACAACTAATTTGTATATTATGTCAGAACTACTTGTTTTTCAACATTCGCCTAATAGAATTCCTACCAGTAGGTGATAAACCATCGAGTGGAAATGAAAACAATGGCAGAACATTAGTGGATGAACAACTATGTGTATATGAAACCAGTTCAGAAAACCTAGCAAGCAAAAAATTTGGTGATCCAGGACAAATAAATCCATGCAAACCAAAAAAGAGGAAGAATTTTTACATGTAATAAGGTATACAATTAGGTTACCGAAGGTAAATAGGAATCTAATTGACGGTGCACCCACCACAGTAGGAAGCGGACGGAGGTAGGGCACAGGACCATGTAAAATATAGCAGTAGGGAAAAATCAAGACCCGCCTACGCTGGTGCAAAGGGGAAAGGGACGACAATGAAACCTGGCGACCCAGTCTAATGATAAGGAATCAAACTGAGCTGGAGGATGATGTTGGAGGTGAATTTTTTTTTTTTTACTTTTATCCTTATGTAGGAAGGGGAAGGAATCAATTATGGGCGAAAATGTTTTGTCATTACATTGGAAAGGGAAGAGAACAAGTGGGTCTACAGGGAAACAGAAGCAGATCGATTTTGGCCGTGGACAGGTGGCAGAATCGTGTATTTTTGGCTGAAATTGGAACAGAAAGGACTCCACAATAAGATTGTGCTTTTATATAATATAATAATTGATAGATTTCTTTTAGGTACTCTATAATTATCACTTTCTTTATATTAGGATATTTTCTCTGAATATTCTTGAGAATAGTTGATCTTAGAATATTATTCATGAATGAAAGTATTTGGTTGAAACATGTTGGTATGACACATTATATGTGATGTATGCAAATGGTTGCAAGAGTTTACAAATGGATACATATACAACACTAAGAACTATTATTGATCGACAAATTAGTACAATAAGCATGTGCACATGGATATGTATGCATTTTTACTTTATTTCCATGAGTCGTAAAATGGATTATTATCTAATGAGTATTTCATACGAATGGTGGTTGAAGCATACATATAGAACTATTTGTTATCATTAGGATTTTTCATACATTTGGATAAATTTCACAAGCATTATTGCATAACAAAGGAGGTTAATTAAATTAGTAGACGGTCTAATATTTTTCATTAGTTAGGGACATACACTTTACATTATTGCATAATTACTTAAATTGCATTAGAAAACTTAAGGACAATGGATGTTAGGCTGTTAAAGCGCTTAGCGGTTATATAGCGGTGGAGGTTTAAGAAGGTGTAGCAGGGATAAAGCAGGGAAATAGCAGGGATATAGCGAAGGCACAAAAAGGTTCATTAAATGTGACACCAAACATTTAAAATTAATTAATTAATGTTCCCATATTATATGTATAGAAGAAAATAACATTTATTTATCTTATATAACAAAAATAAAGAATATCATGGTTACATACACTAGATTTGAAGATTATAATAGTTTTCTACATTATATTAAACACTTATGCCTTAAAATTAGTTCTTTACACCATTGATTTAAAAAAAAGATAACTAGTGAAAAAATCCGTCCATGTTAATATTGCTAAAGCGGGTGCTAAAAAGCCTTGATTTAGTGGATGTAGTGCGAAATGGCCGGGCTAAAAGCGGATCTATTGTTCATCAGTGCTAAACTGAAATAGCATAGCGGTTGTAGAGCACTATTGGCTATAGCGGGGATTTTACGGGGTTTTAGTGGGGCATTAACTGCACAGAATGGATGTTAGTGGTTGACTATTGACTAGATAGGTGTAGTTTTTTGTTGTAATCACATATTTCATTCCTTTATCCTTAGAGAGATTTCAAGGATGAAAGTTTTAACAGAAAGGAGAATGTAAGAAACTAAATTTTTAATGCACAATAATTAACTAAAAGTTAATCGATGAAATTATAAGTTGTAAAATTGTTAGAGTTTGACAACAGAAGCATACCATTGTATCTATGGTAATTTTCTAATCAATTTACATATAAAATTTGTAAAAGTAAGAGTTAATACAAAAAGTTACAAAAGAGAAAAGTTATAAGTATAATTCTGAAATTAATAATTTTTTTGCAAATTATTGAATTTGGTCTTGAGATTTGTTTTTTCATTACGTAATACGATTTTCTAGGCTATTTTCATGTACAACTTATCAAAATCTAAGTTCGTATGAGAGAGATATAGTAGAAAAAAGTTTAAAAGGGAAAAAAATTAGGGAGGTCGACTCATGAGTCGACCTTAAAAGGTAGGTGGGCCGACCAGAAGTGTATTTGGGCGATTTTTTTCCAGGAGAGTTGCCAAAGACTTTTTTAAGTAGTGTTGATGTGGCCTTTTCCTAATGGATGAAATTGAAAATTTTGCTAATGTGACAGGTTCCCGTTGTTACGTGATGTGATTGGCCATGATTTTGTTAGGGATGAGAATCACAGATCTTAAGGAAAAACTAACAATAGAGGGGGGTGAATAGCGTTTTAAATAACTTATAGAAATCTTAAACAATTAACAATTACTCTAACAATTGTATGAATCAATGAATGAAAATCACAACAGAAACGATCATAGATGCAGATACAAAAAAATAATAAAATGCAAAAAAGAAAAGAACACATCGGATTTTATACTGATTCGGATTACTCCTACGTCCAGTCCCACATAACGCTGTATTCCATAGAGTTTTATTAATATTAGTATCCAATTACAACCTCTTAAATTTCATGGCTACAAGAATAACACTGATTCAACACCCTTAATTTCACTTCTAAAGTTTAACGCCGCTCCTTTTCCTTGATTTACGGGCTAGAAGAAACACACCCTTTCCTTATCAATTACAATTGCCCTAGAACTCTTGAATAGCACTTCCAAATAGAGAGTATTCGATAGAGATTGAGAATAGAAGAAGAATGATATAATTTTTATATAAATCGGCAGAGTATAAGCGTAGAAACTTAGAAAATTAAGTAGAATAGTGGTGGTTTGAAAAAGGAGGAAGAAGGAGAAGATATATTACGAAAAAATTTCCAAATCAGACCCTTTACGTAGTGTTCCAAGGGACGCAACCACTCCTGGAACATTTTAAATATGAAAAGACACATATTTTTAAATTTAGATGCTGTGACAGTTGTATGTCGACATGTACATTTGTGTACATCGACGTATATACATAAATTTGAATTTTAAATCATTTAAAAAAAAAGTGTTTAAAATTTAAAAATGGCGTCCTCATCTGGGTGCGGAAACCTTAATGAAAACTTTAATTCTGATCACGCCTGGCAAGTGGTACACAACAGGAAAGCAAAATCATTCAAAGATGTTGTTACTGGATCCGATGTAAACAAGGGAAAGGTAGCTGTACTTGATCGAAAACGACAGAATATACCAAAATTTGTTCCAGGTGTCAGATCTTGGGCGCAAGCAGTTGCAGGCAACACCAAAATTGAAGGAGATGTGGAATTTTTTTCTTCCAACACAGACGCTGATGGCTGTTATGCAAATCTTGATGATGAGGTGTTTGAAAAAGCAAACTCTATGTGGAAGAACTCTATCTACATTTATTTAGAGGGACGTAGACCTTATTATGTGCATTTAAATGCATATATCAGACGCGAATGGAAACCTTCTGGTAGATGGGATGTTTTTGCAAGAGAAAACAGATTCTATTTGATAAAATTTGAAATTGAAGCTGACTGCATGAAGGTTTTAAATGAAGGACCATGGTTCATGGACAGTAAGCTTATTTTTATTAAAAAGTGGGAACGACACTTACATCTAGAGAGAGACATGCTTGATTCGCACCCTGTTTGGGTAAAACTACATAATCTACACTTGTCTTTGTGGAATGCCAAAGGGATTAGTAAAATTACAAGTTTAATTGGCATCCCTTTAAGCATGGAAGATAACACTAGAAATGTTAAACGACTTAAATATGCACGAATTCTTATTGATATTAAAGCGACTAATTCTTTAATTAAGCAGGTGCGTGCTAAAGATAAAAATGGAATGTGTATACTCAAAGTGTGGAATATGAATACGTGCCTCCTGTGTGCACTCATTGCAATTGTTTTGGACATTCGCTGGACCAATGTGAAACAGTGGCTAAGGCAATGAAACAAGTCTGGCAAGTTAGAACTGATACTTCACATTCAACTAGTTCAGAAGAGTCCCCAGTTATATTTACATCACAAAACAACACACAACAACCAGTGGGGAGTTCAGTTGCTGATACTTTGGCTTCCCCTACAAAAACACCTATATCTACAGAAGAAATAGTGGTTCTATATAACTACACTAACCCCCACACTTCATAAGTCACCGACGTCATTAATGTTGCAGATCAAACGGAAACACATACTGTGGATGTGAACCAAACTGAATCTCTTCCTATTGAGAAGACCCACATGACCTTCAAGATGATTCTCTAAAGGATCTTGACAAAGATGAAAACATAAATTTAGAAGGCATTGAACTTACTCAGGAGGATGAAGTGGAAACTGAAGACTCGCGAACAGCAAAGCTAACAAAAGGCAACAAAGAGTATGACAAGTAATTCAAAGAGAAACAAAAAGAGAAAAAAAAGAAAGATGTGATAGTCTCTTCACACATGACTTTGAGGAGCAAATTATCACTCTTTAAATGACTATAATCACATGGAATGTTAGAGGTCTAAATAACGTTACTCGTCAACTAGACCTCTATAACATTAGAAGGTTGTAAGAACCTTTTATTATGTGTTTTTTGGAAAATAAGTTCACTGATGATAATATGAAATAATTCATTTATAATTTTGGGGTTGATAGGTTATCATGTAATAATAATGATACATGATGCAAGGTTAGAATTCTTGTTGTGTGGTTTAAATCAGTATGGCAGCTAAATTTAATTGACAAGGATACCATGGATGCTAAAAACAGTGGGGATTTACACTTCATCATCACCGCAGTATATGCAAGTAATTTTGCCCTAGAAAGAAATGACTTGTGGAACAAAATTAAAAGCCTATCAAAAAATTTAAACATTCCATGGATAGTTATCGGGGACTTTAATGCAGTACTAAATAAAGAAGACAAAATGGGTGGAGTGCCGCTGAGAGTTGCTCAACTTATAGAGTTCAATAACTGCATCTCTGGTGCAGGACTGTTGGAGCTGGTGCAGAACGGCCTGAAATATACATGGAGAAGTGGTGAAAATAAGAAAATTTCTTGTAAGTTAGACAGAGTGCTGGTTAACTCTGAATGCATTATTATTCTGCCAAACATTAAAGTGGAAATTCTTTCTACTTTCACAAGTGATCATAGTCCTATATATATATATACACACATACACATACACAATTTGTGGAAAAGATGAATAATGAAAAAGGCAAGCCTTTTAGATATGTCAATGCTTGGAAAAATATTGAAGGATATGATGAAACTATCAATTTTAATCTGTGTGAGTTACAAGAAGGTTGTGCAGGCTTCAAAACTCTACTAATGCTTAAATTTGCTAAACAGAGGCTTAAAGACTGGAACAAATGCAGACCAAGAGAGAATAACATTGATCATTCACAAAAAGAATGTTCCAATCTGCTGCAGCTGATAGATGATGGAGATTATTTAGATGAAATCTGGAGTAAATATCATTCTAACCAATTGGAGTTGAAAAAACCCCTTAAAAACAAAGCAATTGAATTAAAGCAAAAAGTAAAAGTGCAGTGGTTGACTGAAGGAGACGAATGCACTAAATTCTTCTACACTAAAATGTCAATTCACAAACATATCAACAATAGTTTTCACTTTATTGATAATCAAGGGAACAACTGTAGCGATCTTTAAAAGCTTGAGAAAGAAGCTATTGAATATTTTACTTCACTATATAATGGAGAGTGTAAAACTAATTTACTTGTTGTTCAATGCAGGAGAATTGTGAATGCCAAAGGCAGGAGGCTGCTGTGTAAGGATATCTTGTATGATGAATTGTGGCTGGCTCTACAGTCCATCAGTGTTGACTCCAGCCCAAGACCAGATGGGGTAGGGGCTGGGTTCTTCAAAAAGCACTGGCAGTACCTAAAAGAGAATGTAACACAAACAATTAAGGAAGCACTCGTTGCTGGTAAAATAATTAAAGAAATGAATCACACTTTCTTATATCTCATTCCAAAAGTAGAAAATCCCACCAGACCAGAAGAATTCAGGCCTATCGCTTGCTGTAATGTGCTATAAAAAATTCTCAGCAAGGCGTTATGCAACAGAATGAAATAGATATTACCAGACATCATCTCAGAGTGTCAGAGTGCATTCATTAAAGGAAGATATATTTCAGAGAACTCGCTGCTGGCTCATGAAGTTGTAAGAAATTTCAATAAACGTGGTGTTGACAAATTCTACTTGAAAGTAGACCTTCACAAAGCATACGACAAAATAAATTGACATTTCATAATTCATATGTTATATAGCATGGGTTTTCCTAACAAATTTGTTAAGTTGGTTAGTGAATGCATATCTACCCCTACTTTTTCTATGTTGATCATTGGTATCCCAAAGGGATTCATTGGATCAAATAGGGGGATAAGACAAGGAGATCCATTATCTCCTTACGTGTTTGCTGTAGCTATGGAGTATTTTTCTCTCCAGATGGAATTGTCGGAGTACAACAAACAAGTTCAGACAGTTCACAATTTCTAACCTAAGATAAGCCATCTCTTATATGCTGATGACCTGATAATATGCATTAAAATCAAATGAAACAGCTGTTAGAACCATCAAAAATAATTTTCAAGTACTTGAAAATTATGTTGGCTTGAAGGTGAGTGAGAATAAAACAAAGTGTTATTTTAATAAGTTTTGTGATGACCGAAATGGAATTCTTGAAATCTTGGGAATCTCTGAAGGATCCTTACCAGTAAAGTACTTGGGGGTCTCTCTATCAACAAACAAAATTACTGATAGAAAATGAGTTGAACTGATAAGTAAGATTAAAGATAAGTTGCAAGGTTGGAGTTCTAAAACTTTATCGCTAGCAGGAAGAATTGAATTGGTACATACTATTATGCATGCTAAGATGAATTTTTGGTTACAAACATTTCAAATTCCAATTGCATAAATTGATAAAATAGAAAAGGTATGTGCAGATTTTATATGGAGACGTAGCTATCATAAAATCAAGTTTGCAGATCTATGCAAACCTAAAGAAGAAGAGGGAGTAGGACTAAGAAACATAAGAGATATGAGAGACATTTTTACTCTCAAACAAGGTTGAAAAATAATTACTAGCAAAGGTTTGTGGGAGAGATGGATGAGACAGCGATACATAAAAGACAACTTCTGGCAAATGGCTTAAGATAAAAATGCGTCACCAAATTGGAAGGCAATTCTAAAAATCAGAGACAAGCTTGCTGCTAATTGAACTCGTGAATTTGCAACTGGTAAAGACACCAACCTATGAAAAGACCCATGGATATTGGGTAAATCAATTATTGATATTGTAGGTTGGGACACAAATTCTGCTTATGGCTCCCTAAACATTAATGTTGATACAATTATTGAAAATCAAACTTGGAAATGTGAACAATTTCCATGCAACAGGGATATCACATAGAAAATTCAAGCTATGCCAATTTTTTCTAGATGAGAGAATGACATATGGGTCTGGAATAACTCTAAACGTGATTTTGTTATCAAAAATGCATGGAGCTCAATTCGAAAAAAACATGAGAACAAAATCTGGAGTAAAATTATTTGGGACAAAGCAATTTGCCCCAAAAGTTCACTAACTGCTTATAAGGCTATCATGCAAAGATTTCCAACACAAGATAGATTATATAAATGGGGAATAATGCAAGATAGATTATGTGTGCTGTGTAGTGCATCGGAAGAAACACATGAACATTTATTCTTCACATGCAACTATTCCAAAGCAATTGCTTATAATTATAATGTAAAAGTGGATCCTTTGAACCAAAACTGGGATTTGTAGGCAATAGCGACATACCTGGCCAGACACCCTGTAACACCCCGCGAATTCTATAACTGTGAAATTTACAAATTAAAGTATAATTAATTTCAAATCAAAGAACTAAGGGAAACGGGATACTCCATTGCGTTCGTCTCGGAAAAATACGCGAAATAGAGTCCGAGTTTTCGAAAAACGGAGTCCGTATGAAGAAGATATGGCATTCGGAAGTTTGAGAATTAAGTTTAAAATTCAAACAGAATAAATCAGGTTTAAATTCGAAAATGGGGCCCAATGGGCCAGGGCGGAAAAACACCTGCCTGACCCACCAAGTCAACTGGGCTTTCGACCTGGTCTAACCAGGTCGACAGGGCTGTCGACAGGCATGTCGACCTGGTCCAGACCCAGGTCGAGCCCATTCTAACCCGGCCGGCCTATGCAATGTTGGTCGATTTTCTGTGGTCTGCTTTGTCATTAGGGCTAGGTGGCAGGCTCTAATTGGTCTCTCTATCGAATGAATGGCTACGATCAATCCAAGCAACATCAATGGTCCTAATCAGTTCCTAACCTCTATATAAACAACCCTAGACAAACCCTAATCTATTCATTCAAAATTAAGAACATAGCCGCCATGTTGCTGAGGAACGACTAAGAGTAGCCGCCAACTAGAGAGAGGATTAGGAGGAAAATTCTAAAGCTTAAAGAGACCTAAATCAAATCAATTCAACAAAGGAATCATATCTCTTAATTGGAGAATTCGTCACACCATTGTAAGTAGAGTATTACTTTGGTATGAACAAATAATTGTGTTGGTTTGTATGCTTGAATTGTGGCAATAAAGTAATTCATATTTGTGCGTTCTTATCAATTTATATACGTTTGGATTATGTTATTCAATTATAAAGAACTACATGCGGTAGTTCTATGCAAGTATACGCTTGGAATATTCGCAAATTATGTAATCCATGTTGAAGCTACATGTATGTAGTTGATTGATTTAAATACATGCAAGTTTGGGGCTTTGCTACTATGCCATCATGATGTATATTTTTGTGCATAAATCAATTTGTAAGTAATTAAAACAAGTTTGGTTATTATAATCCATATAAAATTATGTTGAGAATTTGGCATCATGTATTAAGCCATGCTTTTGTACTAGAAAACCTATTTGCAAATTAATGGATATGGCTAGGCTATGAATGATATTTGGCATAATTGAAAACCATGATTAAGTCTATCTTGTTTACAAGAATTTTATGATGACATATGTGGTACATATCTAGGTTAGGTTCAAAAATCCCTTTTTGCAAGTTTACATGACTAAAGTAAAAATCATGATTTCATGTTAGAAATATTTATGCCATGTTTATGTGAACAAATACTTATGCCATGCTTATGTTTGACATTATGCCATGCTTATGTTTGACATTATGCCATGCTTATGTTAGAAATATTTATGCCATGCTTATGTTAGACATTATGCCTAAATAAAAAAATATAGGTTCATGTTGTAGTTATGACTATGTGATTTTACATGCTTTGATTCATGTCACCCATGCTTTATGACCAAAGTATATGTTACCACTATGCAAGTACACCAGTTTCTATTTTGTATTCCCAACGTCATATTGCAAGTTCATACGCTCACCTTCCCCTTTTTGTGTATGTAATCACGCCATAAGCCTCCCCTTTTCGCATGGCTAAATTGGGCTTTAAAAGGCTAAGCCCAATATATATAATAAACGGACGTGTAAACCGAGGGAAAATAACGTTGGGTTAAAATTACTAATGAATGAAAATATAAAATAGAAGGGCCCAAGTTCAAGTATGGGTTGGGCCCATGATTGGTGTAACCTTTACACCATTAACTTAATAATGGGCCGCAAATATTTACATATAAGAAATAAAGAAGAATGACAAAATATGTAAATGTAGAAAATACGATATGTTTAACCCGAGGTTGGATTGAGTTGTGATGTAAACCTGCCCGGAACCGCCCGGCTGTCCAGTAGTCACAACAATACCTATCCAATGTGGGAGGTTAAACATGGAGCCCAATAAGGACCCGAGGTTAGACTGAGTTGTGGCGTAAGAATGCCCGGAACCAACCGGCAACAGGCAGCCACAACAATACCTGTCTAATGTGAGAGGTCAGGGCCTTAATAAGACAATTAAGGCTGAGTCAGGATTGTTAGGATTAAGTGAACTAAAGACTTAATCAAAATAGAACATGCTAAACTAAACGGACTGGTGGGGGTTAGGTTAGAAAACACTTAACCAACTTAGCATGTTGGCTAGAAATAGAAAACCTAGTAACGGGGGACCCTTTTCAGCAGTAACCCTAGAAGGTGTATCAGGATACCCTGAAACTAGGTAGGGTGGGGCACGATTACTGGGCTGATTGTAAGAGGTCAAAGCGACGGCGGTGGTGTAGCAGTGTAGGTTCTAACGGGGTGCGGGCGTGCACACACTCCGGCACAGAAAAATAAGGCACTGGACACCAGTAGCATACCTGTGCACTCTAAGGTTGTGTCGGGCCGCCACCGTGGGACTTGATACACCCCATGGTGGGACCAGCATAGGTAACTACAACATCGGGGGCCGTAAGACACATGTAACTATGCGAGTAGGAGCCGATCATCATAGAATGGATCACATCACCCTGATATGGGGTGCCAATTGGAAACTAGTTTATATGGGTTCAGAGATTAATATGGGGTATGATAGTATATTCGACCCTAGACAACTTACCCAAGTTTATAGTGTTTGCCCACTTCTTGTTTATACTTATCATACCCAGTTCTTTATTCATAGACAAAATAGTACTAGACTTACTCAGGCTTTATGTCTGACTCTACTTTTCTTTCGTCTTCTTTCTTCCGTTCCCCCCCCCCCCCCCAGGTCCACAGGGAGGGAACACAGCAGCTTGACCAACCTTAACATCCAGCTTGAAGAAGAGAAATGTATTGCTTGGACTTTCCTGTTTTGAACTATGGCTTTGGACAATCCACTATGGGGCTTTTGCAGTTTATCTATGTTTTATTTATGCTTCTTTAAATAATGTACTCAAGACAGATTATGAAAGTGTTATGTTATGTTTTTGGAAAGGATGTTGTTGTAACACGTATTTGACTTTATGAAATAAAAGTTTGTTGTTCTTCCGCTGTTTACAAATATGTGTTCTTATATCTGTCTTGTATATCTGTGACTTGTACTTGTAAACCTCCACCAAAATTAGGGCATTCCCTTTGAGAGTGACCCTAACGGAGGTGGGGTGTTTCACTTGGTATCAGAGCATAGGTTTACCAGATAAGATAAAAAGTTTTGAAAATTATTTTCAAAAAGGAAATTTAAAGAAGCATTTTTAAAAGAAAATATTATTTTATTTTAAAAAGGCAAAGTCCACTCCCCAAAGCCATAGGTACTATCTCTTATCCTTCGTTTTGAATCTATCCTTTTTGTTTCAGCATGTCTGAAGATCTTAACTTGCCAGAAGGGGTGCCAATACCTGGTTGGTTTAGACGGTTCTTAGAAGCAAGGGCCACTCAGCCAGCTCCTACCGTTCCTCCTCCACCAGCTGCCGGAAATCATCCAGCTGCAGCAGCACCTTTTCCTCCAGCTCCTCCTCGGGGAAACACGTTTGCTAAGATATGTAAAGATTTTAAAGCTATGGGAGGAAGGGATTTCCATGGAACTGAGTCCTTCGTGGCAGCTAGAAATTGGCTGAAAGAAACGGAGGACCTATTCATCATCTTTGAGGTAGAGGATAGACAAAAAGTATAATTGGCAGTATGGCTGTTGAAGGGCGAGGCTTCCTACTGGTGGGAAGTCACTAATGCTGAAAGACCAGTGGAGACATGGGAGGACTTTAGGGCAAGGTTTGAGACTAAATTTCTCTCAGATGCGGAAAGAAGTTTGCAGTTGGAAAAATTCTTATTTCTTAAACAAGGGGACAAGACAGTCAGAGAGTATGTGAATCAGTTCGATGAGCTGGCTAGGTTTGGGCTTGACCTAGTCAACACCCCGCACAAGAAGGCTCTCCGTTTCGTCAAGGGGTTGAATGAGCCATTACACAGTTTGGCCATGACCCATATACCCATGGGAGCCACGTATGAAAGATTGGTGCAAATGGCATTGCTGAATGAAGAGGATAAGGGCAAGAAGGAGTCAAAGGCAGAGAGCTCTCAAGGGAAGAAAGAGGGTCTGCAGCCTAAGAAGACAGACTTTAAGAAAGGCGGGAAAGGCAACAAAGAGAAGAGGAAGTGCAATTTCTATGGCAAAGTGGGGCATTTAGTAAAGGACTGCTGGAAAAAGAAGGCCAAGGAGAATGGTGGGTGCTTTTCTTGTGGTGAGACAGGCCACAGGGCTAAGGACTGCCCAAAGAAACGAGGACAGGGGCAGAGGGCTGGATCCACCCCCGGGGCACAGGTCCATGTGCTAGAAGCGCCACCTCTGCAACAGCGAGGTATAAATACTTCTGTTGAAAGTGTAGTTTATCTTTCTGATCACCCCGTTCGCACTTTATTTGATTCTGGCGCATCACACTCCTTTATATCGTCTGCTTTAGTAGAATCTCTGCACCTAAAAACTAGTATGGTAGAGGACCCCTTAATTGTTTCAAACCCAATTGGGGGCCCAGCTCATTTGTCTATGATCTGTCTGGGATTGAAAATTTCTATTCTAAGTGTAGAATTTCAATGTAGTGCCTTTGTTTTGGGCTTTTTGGGTTATGGTTTGATTTTGGGTATGGATTGGCTATCCTGTAATGGGGCTATCCTTGATTGTGAGAAAAGGGTTGTTAGGCTCCTAACCCAGCTCGGTAATACTTTGGAAATTTCTTGTAATCCCTCGTATGCGGTTATGCTTAGTTATCTTGAATCGCTAGATGCCTCTGTTGAAAATTTGCAATCAGTTAGAGTGGTCCGGGAATATCCGGATGTCTTCGAAGAGGTGAAGGGCTTGCCTCCAAAGCGGGAAATAGACTTCCGCATATATCTCGTAGATAATGCAAAGCCCGTTGCGTTGCCCGTTAGACATATGGCTCCAGGAGAAAGGAAAGAGCCCAGTAAACAGATTAAAGAGCTTCTAGAAAAGGGGTTCATTAGGAGAAGCATTTCAGAATGGGGCGCTCCGGTGGTGTTCGCTACAAAGGCGGATGGTTCACTCCGTCTATGTGTTGACTATAGGGAGCTCAACAAGCTAACGAAAAAGAATAGGCACCCTCTCCATAGAATTGACGATTTGTTTGACCAGCTTGTAGGATCGTCTGTTTTCTCCCAGCTCGATTTAGCAACCGGATTTCATCAGCTAAGGGTGGCTGAAGATAGCATCGATAAAACGGCATTCAGAACCCCAGACGGCTTCTTTGAATGGCTTGTCATGCCTTTCGGCTTGACAAATGCACCTGCTTACTTCGTGGACCTGATGAGTAGGGTATTTAGAGATTTCCTCAACAAATTCGTAGTGGTCTTCGTAGATGATATCCTTATCTTCTCAAAGAGTGAAGAGGAACATGCTCAACACTTAAGGGCAATCATGGAAACTTTGCTAGTCCATCAACTAAAAGCCAAATTCTCCAAATGCCACTTTTGGAGAGAAGAGATGAGGTTCCTTGGGCACATAATATCCAAACAAGGGTTAGCGGTGGACCCTGCTAAGGTAGTGGCGGTACAGGAATGGAAGACACCAAGGAATGCGACTGAGGTCCGAAGCTTTCTAGGACTAGCGGGTTTCTATCGAAAGTTCATAAGGGATTTTGCGAAAATCTCAGCTCCGCTCACGAAATTGACTAAGAAGAATCTAGTGTTTAATTGGGACTTGGATTGCGAGTTTGCTTTCCAACGACTAAAAAGGGCTCTTACAACAGCCCCAGTTTTGACGCTGCCAGATGGGAGCAAGATGTTCACTGTTTATACGGATGCATGTGGGACAGGGCTAGGCGCCGTCTTAATGCAAGAAGGAAGGGTAGTAGCTTATGGCGGGAGGCAGTTGAAGGTGCACGAAAAGAACTACCCAACCCACGATCTTGAGTTAGCCGCCATCGTCTTTGCACTCAAGTCTTGGCGACACTATCTCCTAGGTGAGAAGTTCGAACTTTACACTGACCATAAATCGTTGAAATATCTTTTCTCGTAGAAGGATCTTAACTTGAGGCAACAAAGATGGATGGAGTTTCTTGCCTCGTACGATTTCGAAATCTCCTACACTCCGGGAAAAGGCAACGTAGTGGCAGACGCGTTGAGCCGAAAGAAATTGACCCTAAGCCCGTTGTTTGTTGAAAGACAAAGCCTAGAGTTTATAGCCAGCTTCGACTTTAGGCCTTCCTCCGATTTCGTACCAGGCCTGCTTGCATCTCTCGAAGTGCGCCCAACTTTAGTGGATTCAGTAGGGGCAGCACAACGCGAAGATCCTCAGCTTGTGGAAATGATTGATAGGCTAATTAGGGGTGAGACTTCAAGTCACCTCAACAGATACTCCATCGACGATAAGGGGTTGCTAAGGCGAGACGGAAGACTATGCGTCCCACAGACAAAAGATTTAGTAAAGAAGGTTCTCGAGGAAGCACATCACTCCAAGATGACGATACACCCAGGCGGAGATAAAATGTACAAAGACATAAAAAGGACTTTCTCCTGGAACGGCATGAAAAAGGAAGTGGCAGAGTTCGTTTCTAAGTGTATGGTGTGCCAACAGGTTAAGGCGGAACAGAAAAAGCCTGGCGGACTACTACATCCTCTAGAGGTCCCGCAGTGGAAGTGGGATAGCATCTCAATGGACTTCATCGATGGGCTGCCTAGGTCTAGGAGAGGCAACACTAGCATTTGGGTAATAGTGGATAGGCTTACTAAAAGCGCCCACTTTTTACCTGTCAAAAGAAAAAGAACTGCCTCATCCCTAGCATCACTTTACCTCAAGGAAATCGTTCGACTCCATGGAATACCATCTAGCATTGTTAGTGACCGAGACCCCATCTTCACCAGTGAGATTTGGCGGAGTCTGCAAGAAGCAGTAGGAACGTAGTTATGCTTAAGCACAGCCTATCATCCCCAAACCGACGGCCAAACAGAGAGAGTGAACAGAGTTTTGGAAGACCTTTTAAGACTATGCGTCCTTGACTTCGGAGGGACATGGGAAGACCACCTTCCTTTGGTGGAATTTGCCTACAACAACAGCTATCAAGCAACCATCGGAATGGCGCCCTTCGAAGCTTTATATGGAAGACCATGCCGATCGCCCACTTGTTGGTGGGAGTCCACGGATAAGCTCATACTTGGACCAGACATGATCCGAGAGACCTCAGAGAAAGTAGACTTAATACGAAGAAGGATGAAGACGGCCCAAGACAGACAAAAGTCCTACGCCGACAAAAGGAGAACCGACCTTGAATTTGAGGTTGGAGACAGAGTTTTTCTCAAGGTATCACCGCTAAGGAACGTTGTTCGTTTTGGAACCACAGGAAAACTGGCACCAAGGTTCGTAGGGCCATTCCCTATTATCGAGAAAATTGGGAAAATGGCTTATAGATTAGAGCTACCCGAGAAGTTGGCTGGAGTCCACAACGTTTTTCACGTTTCACATCTCCGAAAATGTCTACATGAGTCAGCTGAAGTGGTAGAGCCAAATATCCTCGAAGAGGCCGAAGTGGAACGCGAAGCAACCATAAGAAAGGTTCCAACCCGCATCTTAGGAACGGAAGTGAAGAAGCTACGCAACCGCGAAGTCAAGCTCGTCAAAGTTCAGTGGAGCGACGCCGAGGGAGACGCGACTTGGGAAACTGAAGCTAGAATACGCACTGCGTACCCTTTTCTGTTCGAGGGTACATCCTTGATCTTTCCTTTTTCCTTAAGTTGCGCTTTTATCTATCTTTTTAGGTATATTTCCTCGACCGTATCTTTTAGGTAGAAACCCTTTGGATGGAAACATGTAATTGAAACATGTTATGGATGATGGTTGCAAGTGGTTGCAAGTGATTGCTAGTGGTTGCTCGTGATTGCATATACACACACAATCTAGGGTTTAGATCGGCTTAGTCACTTCATATTGCATATGCATATATGTTTGCATTCGTATATGGTTGAACTTTAATGTGTTGTCATATGGATGTTGCATTTGTATTGAATGATTGTGCACTCATGTAGAATCAAGAATAGGAAAATTTGCATACATAATGGATTCATGGCACTTACATAATTCGCATTAAGGAGGTCAACTGAATCAGTAGACCGCCTGATTTTGCATTAGATAAGTTCATATACACACACACTTCGCATATGATCATGAAGCATTAGAAGTCTTTTAAGGACAATGGATGCTCGTGTTTGATGGTTGAGTAGATGGATGATTGGATGTTAGGATATACATTCCTCCTAACTTGAAGATTTCGGGGACGAAATCCTTTTAAGTGGGGGAGAATGTAACACCCCGCGAATTCTATAACTGTGAAATTTACAAATTAAAGTATAATTAATTTCAAATCAAAGAACTAAGGGAAACGGGATACTCCATTGCGTTCGTCTCGGAAAAATACGCGAAATAGAGTCCGAGTTTTCGAAAAACGGAGTCCGTATGAAGAAGATATGGCCTTCGGAAGTTTGAGAATTAAGTTTAAAATTCAAACAGAATAAATCAGGTTTAAATTCGAAAATGGGGCCCAATGGGCCAGGGCGGAAAAACACCCGCCTGACCCACCAAGTCGACTGGGTTGTCGACCTGGTCTAAACAGGTCGACAGGGCTGTCGACAGGGCTGTCGACAGGCATGTCGACCTGGTCCAGACCCAGGTCGAGCCCAGTCTAACCCGGCTGGCCTATGCTATGTTGGTCGATTTTCTGTGGTCTGCTTTGTCATTAGGGCTAGGTGGCAGGCTCTAATTGGTCTCTCTATCGAATGAATGGCTATGATCAATCCAAGCAACATCAATGGTCCTAATCAGTTCCTAACCTCTATATAAACAACCCTAGACTAACCCTAATCTATTCATTCAAAATTAAGAACATAGCCGCCATGTTGCTGAGGAACGACTAAGAGTAGCCGCCAACTAGAGAGAGGATTAGGAGGAAAATTCTAAAGCTTAAAGAGACCTAAATCAAATCAATTCAACAAAGGAATCATATCTCTTAATTGGAGAATTCGTCACACCATTGTAAGTAGAGTATTACTTTGGTATGAACAAATAATTGTGTTGGTTTGTATGCTTGAATTGTGGCAATAAAGTAATTCATATTTGTGCGTTCTTATCAATTTATATACGTTTGGATTATGTTATTCAATTATAAAGAACTACATGCGGTAGTTCTATGCAAGTATACGTTTGGAATATTCGCAAATTATGTAATCCATGTTGAAGCTACATGTATGTAGTTGATTGATTTAAATACATGCAAGTTTGGGGCTTTGCTACTATGCCATCATGATGTATATTTTTGTGCATAAATCAATTTGTAAGTAATTAAAACAAGTTTGGTTATTATAATCCATATGAAATTATGTTGAGAATTTGGCATCATGTATTAAGCCATGCTTTTGTACTAGAAAACCTATTTGCAAATTAATGGATATGGCTAGGCTATGAATGATATTTGGCATAATTGAAAACCATGATTAAGTCTATCTTGTTTACAAGAATTTTATGATGACATATGTGGTACATAGCTAGGTTAGGTTCAAAAATCCCTTTTTGCAAGTTTACATGACTAAAGTAAAAATCATGATTTCATGTTAGAAATATTTATGCCATGTTTATGTGAACAAATACTTATGCCATGCTTATGTTTGACATTATGCCATGCTTATGTTTGACATTATGCCATGCTTATGTTAGAAATATTTATGCCATGCTTATGTTAGACATTATGCCTAAATAAAAAAATATAGGTTCATGTTGTAGTTATGACTATGTGATTTTACATGCTTTGATTCATGTCACCCATGCTTTATGACCAAAGTATATGTTACCACTATGCAAGTACACCAGTTTCTATTTTGTATTCCCAACGTCATATTGCAAGTTCATACGCTCACCTTCCCCTTTTTGTGTATGTAATCACGCCATAAGCCTCCCCTTTTCGCATGGCTAAATTGGGCTTTAAAAGGCTAAGCCCAATATATATAATAAACGGACGTGTAAACCGGGGGAAAATAATGTTGGGTTAAAATTACTAATGAATGAAAATATAAAATAGAAGGGCCCAAGTTCAAGTATGGGTTGGGCCCATGATTGGTGTAACCTTTACACCATTAACTTAATAATGGGCCGCAAATATTTACATATAAGAAAATAAGAAGAATGACAAGATATGTAAATGTAGAAAATACGATATGTTTAACCCGAGGTTGGATTGAGTTGTGATGTAAACCTGCCCGGAAACGCCCGGCTGTCCAGTAGTCACAACAATACCTATCCAATGTGGGAGGTTAAACATGGAGCCCAATAAGGACCCGAGGTTAGACTGAGTTGTGGCGTAAGACTGCCCGGAACCAACCGGCAACAGGCAGCCACAACAATACCTATCTAATGTGAGAGGTTAGGGCCTTAATAAGACAATTAAGGCTGAGTCAGGATTGTTAGGATTAAGTGAACTAAAGACTTAATCAAAATAGAACATGCTAAACTAAACGGACTGGTGGGGGTTAGGTTAGAAAACACTTAACCAACTTAGCATGTTGGCTAGAAATAGAAAACCTAGTAACGGGGGACCCTTTTCAGCAGTAACCCTAGAAGGTGTATCAGGATACCCTAAAACTGGGCAGGGTGGGGCACGATTACTGGGCTGATTGTAAGAGGTCAAAGCGACGGCGGTGGTGTAGCAGTGTAGGTTCTAACGGGGTGCGGGCGTGCACACACTCCGGCGCAGAAAAATAAGGCACTGGACACCAGTAGCATACCTGTGCACTCTAAGGTTGTGTCGGGCCGCCACCATGGGACTTGATACACCCCATGGTGGGACCAGCATAGGCAACTACAACATCGGGGGCCGTAAGACACATGTAACTATGCGAGTAGGATCCGATCATCATAGAATGGATCACATCACCCTGATATGGGGTGCCAATTGGAAACTAGTTTATATGGGTTCAGAGATTAATATGGGGTACGATAGTATATTCGACCCTAGACAACTTAACCAAGTTTATAGTGTTTGCCCACTTCTTGTTTATACTTATCATACCCAGTTCTTTATTCATAGACAAAATAGTACTAGACTTACTCAGGCTTTATGTCTGACTCTACTTTTCTTTCGTCTTCTTTCTTCCGTTCCCCCCCCCCAGGTCCACAGGGAGGGAACACAGCAGCTTGACCAACCTTAACATCCAGCTTGAAGAAGAGAAATGTATTGCTTGGACTTTCCTGTTTTGAACTATGGCTTTGGACAATCCACTATGGGGCTTTTGCAGTTTATCTATGTTTTATTTATGCTTCTTTAAATAATGTACTCAAGACAGATTATGAAAGTGTTATGTTATGTTTTTGGAAAGGATGTTGTTGTAACACGTATTTGACTTTATGAAATAAAAGTTTGTTGTTCTTCCGCTGTTTACAAATATGTGTTCTTATATCTGTCTTGTATATCTGTGACTTGTACTTATAAACCTCCACCAAAATTAGGGCATTCCCTTTGAGAGTGACCCTAACGGAGGTGGGGTGTTTCACACCCAAACAATGATCGTCTGATAGCCAAACTCTACAAGGTTGCCTTGACGTATGCTATTGCCGCAATTTGGAGAGAAAGAAATGCTAGAATTTTCAAAGGAAAAACAAGAACAGCTACGATGGTAAGTAAAATGGCCATTATCGACATTAAAATAAGTAAACTAAGTTTTAAAGGGAGAGTAGATACCGTTAGCTTGGAGTCAGCACTTGTTGGATTGTCAGAAAGGGATCTGAAGGAAGCGTCGGCACAAATTCCAGGAACCGATAAAGTGTATGATCCTCCATGAAGAAACAACGAAGATGATGAGTTGAATGAAGAAGACGATGAGTTTATTTGGGGAAGTTTCTAGTTGAGATTAATGTTACTGTTTTGTTCTTTTATCGCTGCGAGATACATGGGCTTTTCAGCCTGTTATGTAATCACACCACATTGGGCTGAAATGCCTTATAAAAGTTTTTACCCAGTTTCAAAAAAAAAAATTTTTTTTTTAAAGTATTAGCCAATATATATTCTAGAAATTCCTGAAACAAAATTATTTGTTTATAATATAATTTCTCAAGTATAAAAACATATAAAATATTATTTAACCATATGATATAAAAACTATATATATATATAAATGATATAAAACTATATAATATAATTATAAACGTATATATAATAATATAACTATGTAATTCTTAATATAGATAAACTATATAAGAAACTTATATATAAATATATATTTGAAATCATGAGTAAAAAATCTTTGGATGATTTAAAAACATTTTGAAAGGAGTTCAAAATAATTTGAAAACAATTTAGAAAAAATAATTAGAAAAACAAAATTTGAGAGTGTTAATTATAGTTTTACATACTAATTAGACTCTATTACTCTGATATTCTTAAAATCTTGATGTCTTGATACTCATGAGTCTTGAATATCCTTTGAAATCTTGAATCTCTTAAACTGTACAGTCTTCAATATTTATTTCCAACATATAAATCATGCGCATATATACTCCGGATAAAGGTGTTAGTATACATTTTATAATCAATAATGATTGAAACAAGGTTGTTGTCAACAAAGTTCCATTCTCCAACAGATTTAATCTAGAAATCCAACTGTCTAAGATCCCTAGCGCAACTTATAAATACATCCCCAAACCTAGCTAATTCTTCCCAATACAATATATTTCTTGCCGAGTTCAGTCATTTTTTAGAGATGAGTCTGACCTAAAATTTTAGGGAAAAAGATGTATAAAAATAAATATTTGTATATACATATAATTATACCCTTTTGGATGTGGGATCTACGAGGGCCATGGGGAAATGCTTTATACCACGAGTGAGTTTGTAATTATTTTAGATTTTTGGCAATTTAAGAAAATAGGATTTCTAATAGTTCTAGAATTTTATGTGGTTTTCTTTATAGTTTTTCTCACAATTTTTAATAGTTTTCTTTAAGTTAGTATTTTTTGTACATCTCCTTCCATAAGCTATATTTTTACAACTTTTCAGTCTGATTCCTACAGATTTATTTTATTTAAGTATAGTAAAAATGTTCTCTCGATCTTCTTCCCTCTTTCTGCATTTATCAGTTATAACACCCCACATTTTTAATTAAATAATAAAATAAAATTTGAAAATCATTCGGATTTTGATCATGAAATTAGCATTGTTGCGTCTATAGCAATTTTTTGATGAATTTAGACCTACGGTTTTTAGGAAACAAATTTAAGATGAAAAAGATATCTTTAATTGAATATTGCAACAAATATGAAAAGAAGATATACACTAAAAAGAACAATGACCACCACTGTTTTTAGTCTTGTTAATAAAAGCCTATGTAGCCCAGTTGGTAGAGGCAGGTCACTCCCAAGTGAGCGGTGCAAGTTCGAGTCCTACCGGTGCCATATTTTTTAATTTTACTGGTACGGTTAAAGAAATGCATATTCTAAGAGGAAAATATGTATAAATGCACATATAAGGAAAATTATACATAAGCGAAAGTATAAAAATATATGTGTACATGCATATGTAAATATATGTGTATGTGTGTGCAAAATTATATACATATGAAAGAGAAATTAAAAATAAACCTCCAATTAATGAAAATTGGTAAGAATTAAATGACGGCATAACGCCATTTGAATTCTAACAAAGAAATAAAAGTTGCGCATATATAAACTTATAAATTCAAATGTTGAAATAAAAAGTGCAAGTTAAGAGCAGAAGGTAATGAACGCATAATAAATGAAAAACGGACAAGAAATTAGCTGCCTTCGAAATTAGAATTCATTAAAGGGAATAAAAAAAATTAATTGATAGCGTTATTAACTACATTAATTGAGCACTATTAACGGACAAGAATTTGGAAGGTTATATGAATATATACACACATAAGATTGAAATTTGAAATTATATATGTGTTATAAACGAAAATTATAATTTATATAAATTATATAAAGTAAGAAATTAACGTTAAAACCATAAATCAAAACGAAGCAGAAAAACGCGTTGGGATCTAGGATGGGTGGACCCAGGGGTCGACTCACTCTAAGGCGGGTCAACACAGGACTCAAACCAACCAGGACCATATCTGTTTTTAGATGATGTGTTTTTTGAAATATACGGTTCGGATTTTAATTTGTTAAATCCGATGGACCAGACTTTTTTGTCCACCTATAAATAGACTAGAAAGGCCTAGCTTTAAACTCATATTTTCTTATTTGCTGCCAAGTCTCTGCCATTCTCTTTCCTCTCCAAATCTTTTTAGAAACTAAAATGCTAGTTCTTCTGGATTTTGATTCAAGGTTTGAGGATAAGAGATTTAAATATACAACATAAGTGTTCAGATTTCTGATTAACGTGAGGTAAGTTTCTTGAATTTGATTGTTTAAGTTTCTCTTTTTCTTTCCACTTCTCTTAGTATCAAATTTGTGAATCCGTGGTATTTTAATAATATATTCAGTTAGGAAGGCCATAAGGTAACAAATCTAGATTAGATTCAAGGATTAGAAAGCTGCTAAGTGATTGGATTTAAATTATACCTTTTGAATAATTGTATATTTACGGTTTACTTTCCTAATCATTCTTAACATGTTAAATAACTATAAGTTAGGATAATTGCAGTATAACTTATTTTCATTTATGCTAAGTATATTACTGTTGTATAGATCTAATTTTTGAATTTGTTAATTGGATTAAGAATCACTGTAATACTGAAACTGTGGAATCTACAATAAAGGTGGATATGCTACTAAAAATGTTGTTAATGACAAATTGGATATTGTAAATCAAATTATAGTGAAATTGGGAGTAATGGAAAAAGAAAATATATGTCTAATTTGTATGGAAAAGTTACAGTGATTAGGAAATTGTAGATAATCACACTAAGACAGAAGGTTAAGTTTAACTTGTGGTAGAAGCATGCCCGGAACCTCCTAGAAAATCCAGCATCCGCAAGTGGTCAGCTTAATGTGAGAGGTGCGGTAGCTAAACATATATAAAATATGTGTATATAACAGACAATAAATAAATAAATAGATTAACAATGTTTATTAGGGTACAACAAATAAATATTTTCGTATTAATAAAATAAGGATACTTTATTGTCAGTTAATGTCTTGGGAAGCTATGACCATTAGGTTCATTAGCGACCTTAATTGTAATCAATAGAAATAAATGGTACATGTGAAAATATATAAGACGGTAAAGAAGTGGATGTTACGATAAAATTTGGTTAAAATGGAAAATGTGACGAACATGGAATATAACACATTATATTTAATTATATTAATGAGAATACAGTATAATAGGCAGGCTTGTCCTAGGGATAAGTGGAATTATAACATGGGTTATAATAAATAAAAAGGGAACTTATTATAAATCTTAGTTTAGATAACTAAGTTAATAAGTAAACGAAAACGATAGGTTATGATGACATGATAAGATTCATAATTAAATAAGGTAGAATGAGGTAGACTTATGGAATGAAATAAATTGCACTTAATTATATACACTAGGTAACATGTTAACAAAAAATATGTGGATTGGAATAAGATATACTTAATTATACATTAAGTGGAACATGTTATTGGAACTTGTAAACAAGAAGTTCACAGTAAATGACATGGTAATAAAAAAGGGTTGTATATTACTTTCGTTAATTACAGTCCAGGGTAAAAGGTTATTGATTACCATCATTAAAGTAAGCACGATTAAAGATTAGACACATGGTCTAATAACATGTTTACGTGATGTGCTTGTACCAGTCCACATGAACGAAGGTAAAGAACCCAACGGGGTAGATCATCAAGGTGATTGGAGATACTGGAGGAGCACATCCACTTGATTACTCTATTCGATAGGCAACTTGATTGCCTGGTGGGACTGGAGGGAAGCACATTACTTCCAAGGGATGTGGTAGCGTACTCCGTGGTGATCTTCTGTTGCGGTACAGCCTCAACACGAACTCGTAAAGGTGGGGGTCTGTGTCATACCACCCAGTGATTATACCTTGACTGCAACAACAATTTTGCAGTCAGAAGGAAGTGGCAGACGGTGTTAGGTAATTCAGCGGTTTGCCTCGCTCGGGGAGGGAGGTGGTAAGGACCAAATTAACAATAGTCATTGGCGGATACCTGTCAGCTGCAGTCTGTGGGATGCGGAATACTAGAGCTAAACCAAGATACCATTGACCTTTCACTATCGAGGTATCGTTGAGGGACATGCCAAATTGGATGATAGATTTTTGGCTAAGAACCCGTCGATTAGCTCATGATGCAGTCTTTCACTAGTTGAAGTAGAAGCCTGGGTGGGGACATAGCCACCACGAAAAGTAAAACATACTTGGATATTTGTATTATAGGTCCTTTGAGCGGACTGATACATATATGGAAAGCTTCTGACCGAGTCCCGTACATTGTATGCAGCCCTATTACGGGACTTATGGTACAGTAGATAGTACGTACGTGTGAGGGTCTAGATACGCGCACCGGGTGATGTATTGTAAATGTTAGTGCATTAATTCGTACACTTGTGAGACATAGCGATGATGGTAACATGGCGTTATGGCTTGGATTTCCGTTTGTCGTTCGGCGTAGGATACGCTTTCGTGACATGACGGTGGAGACCGTGCGAGAAGGGTACTATGGGAAGTACCTTGATATGTTGGGGCTTAGCTACATATGTACTATGTTAGGTTAATCTACTGGGACATAAATGGGTACAACGTGAGTATAGAGCCTTGAGTGTAGTTAACCCAAACAATCTAATAAATAAGAAAACATAACTAAACGGTATATATATGGTTATTTAAGAATGTATAGTTTGTCTCATCACCAGAACTTTTGTGTTCTGACCTCCTCCTCATACACTACAAGAAAATGAGGTCTTTACTTACCAATTGTAAGGTAAAACTAACATAATGGTGGATAATATATTTTAGCTACCAATATTGAATTGATAGAAATTGGTAGGTAAAGTTTATTCGAGAAAGAGTTTTTACCTACACTTATTGATATTGGTAAGTAAAAGAATCAATGGACCCCACTAAGTCATGCCCCAAATGATGAATCATTAGCTGATGTGTTTGATGATGTGTCATCTTACATGGCTACTGACATGGATGATGATGTGTCATCCTACATGTCTGCTGACATGGTTATCGTAGTAGCATATATATGACATATATTAATGCCACTAAAAAAAACACTTTTACAATGTTATTTAGACATCATTGAAACACATTCAAAACGTTTAGGCTAGCATTGTTATATCCATAGTTGCAAAAGTACATGAATTTTCACATCATTTACTTACCATTGTAGCAAACGTTGTAAATGCAATTTTTTTTTACAATACTTTCGATCAATTTTATATATAATATTTACAATGTTGGATTAAAGTTATGCACATCTTCCATATGTTATCTTACAAACATTACAGTAATAATTCCAATGAAATTTAACACATTTTGTAAACATGACTTTTAAAAATAATATATAGTCGTTCATATATTTGTATAAATATCACTCGTACAACATCATTTTACCATGTCAAGATAATATTTACATCCAGTGATATCAATACATTGCAACATTCAAGAACAGACCTAACTTAAGATTTCCATTCAAGAAGCAAGTTTGCGGGAAACAACCCTTTCTTCACGCATAGCTTAGTCCCTAGTATCATCTGAACTCTCTCCAAACTCTCAAATGTACTCCTTGACTCTCTAATAGACCATGATCCTATGGGGATAAAGTAATATTAAATCATTCTCCTCTAACTTTCTTACATATTAAAAAATCCATATTCCTATCACAACAATTTTCAGGAATGAGGTATAGTGAAATTGCAATAAGTGGCTGCAAAGATTAGTAATACTCACTATTCAAGATGTTGCATCATGTTACAATTTGATGGGTATCTCGAACTACATCAAATGTACTTTTTCGTTCTTACATGAATAATACCAATGAATTGAATAACTCGCAAAAAACCGACCTGGTGATAATACCTGAAAACACACAAAAAGCAATAAACTGCTTACAGCTAGTATTTGTAGAACCACAATTCAGCATGTATATATGTGTATGTATATATTTATCACCTACAGTACCACACATTGTGCTAAAAACACCTGCATTGTCTTCGATAATGAATCCAGGAAACATTGCCAAGTAGAGAAAACAAGAAGGCGAGTAGATTGCAGTGGGTGATGTGCTATGTGAAATCGATACAGATAAAGTTACCCTTGAATATGAAAGCCTCGAGGAAGGTTATCTGGCTAAAATTATGGCACCAGAAGGCTCTAAAGATGTTCTTATAGGCCAATTGATTGCAGTTAAAGTTGAGAATCCAGATGATTTTTAAAACATACCGACAGTGAAGTCAAGGAAGCTAAATCAACTCAAGTTGTTGCACATCAAGAGAGCACTCAAAAAACAAAAGTTTCCAGTATCGGTCCTTCAGCAACATTGCTTATTGTAGAAAATGGTCTAGATTCATCTTAACTCAAGGCATCAGGTCCTAGAGGCACTCTTTTAAAAGGTGATGTATTAGATGCAATAAAATCTAGAAAATTATCTAAACCAACTTCCGTGCCGTCAAAAGAGCCAATGAAGTCAGCTAAATCATCTGCAAAGTCAACTATCCACATCGTTCCCTAGTCCAGTTCTGTTGCTTCTATCGTGGATACTTATGAAGATTTGCCTAACATTCAAATTCGAAAGGTGATAGAAAAACGATTAGTAGAATCTAAGTAAGGGACCTCACATTTATACCTATCATTAGACGTTATATTAAATCCCCTACTCGCTTTTAGAAAAGAACTAAAAGATCAACACAGTGTGAAGGTCTTGGTGAATGATATTGTCATCAAAGTTTTGGCAATGACACTGAAGAATGTGCTGAAGGTGAACCCTCTTTATGTGACACTGTCGGCATTTCAATTACAGTCGCTACTAAAAAGGTCTTGATGACACCAACAACTAGAGATGCAGATCAAAAATCCATAACAGCAATATCATCAATTCCAAGGAGGAACTTTTAGCATTTCGAATCGATTCCAAGGAGGAACTTTTATCCTCTTTATGTGACACTGAGTCTCTCTTTTTTTTTTTTTAATTGAAAAACAACAAACACTACAAGAAAAATACCCTATTGCAACTAACTATTTGCAACAGGCCTCAAATGTCAGTTGCAGTAAATGATATTTAGCAATAGACCTTTCGTACCTATTGCAATAGGTAAGATTTAACAATAGGCATTTCCTTCCTGTTGCGAAAAGCATATTTTTCGCAACAGCACTTTCATGTCGGTTGCGAAAACATACTTTTCGCAACTGCTCTTTCATTCCTGTTGCAATAGACATGTTATTTGCAACTACAGTTTCAAACCTGTTGCAAAAATGATATATTTAGCAACTGTTTTCACCAATTGCGATAATTGTAATTTTTTTGCAACAGGTAAAGCCACTTGCAAAAATCGTACTTTTAAAAATTATTTTTCCCCAAGTAATATTCGGTTATAATATAAGAAGTATAAGCATAATAGTTAATATATATATATATATACACACACACACACACACATACATATATATATATATATATATATATACACTATATATAATTAATAATTGGAAAATATAGTTAATATTATATCATTAAAAAATTTGTTATTTAGTAATTACTATTAGTATTCATAATTTATAATCAAATAATAATAATTAATAATAAACAAATTATTATAATTAATAGTTAAAAAATAGTAAAATTATTAGATAATATACAATTGATAATTCATAAATAATGATTAACAATTTTTAATTATACTAATATTATATTATGATTTATAACTAATGTTTTTATTAATAAATAAGTAATAATTTAATAGTTTATAATTATTTTTTATAATTATTAAGTAATAATTTAGAAGTATTTTTAATAATTAATAATATTGTATAATTAATTATCAATTTATAATACTTAACTAATTGATTGATATTTTCAAATAATAATGCATAAGTAATAATATGTACTTAATTTTAGTCATTTATACTTAATAATTATTATAATCGATAATTAGTATTTCAATAAGTAGTATCGCTTCTGGTTATTAAATATTATTGATTAATGAATTATTAAAGTAGATACTGATTAATGGTTCTTAAGAATTAAATAAATATTAAAAGCTAATTATTAAATTGTACTATAGTCATAATTAATAACAAATCGTTATATAATAAAATATTAATTTAAAATTGTTAATAATTACAATTTCATATAAAGGGGACCGAGTTTATGTGCATTTGACAGACAGAAATATAAGTGAGTTTATGTGCATTTGACAGGCCAAAATATAAGTGAACTACATCACTTAATCCCGCTTCCATTTTCCCCGACGAGTCCACAAATTTCCCAATCCCGCTTCCATTTTCCGTTTCCCGCTTCAATCCCATCGCTTTATCTCTAAAACAAAAACCCCAATCTCTAGAAAGCCCTAAAATCTAATACCCGCTTCCAGTTCTCTAGGGCTCCGAATAAATAAGGCAATTCATCGTTACTAGTACGGAGCAGAAGAAAATCATTGCGATTCTCAAATCCAGTTGACGGCGAGCATCTAGCAAATCTCCATCTAGGCGGAGACCCGATGAGCGCTTCTCCGTCTCAACTCCACACAGGCAAATCCGACTTCACCTTTATCAAATCCATCCTCGTTTCTATTTTTGGCCATTGCTTTGTTCCTGATGATTCTCATATGTTGGTTCTTGCGCCGCTATACTGTGCTCCTCGAATTTTTGCTTGGCTTCCCCTCAGCACCTCATGTGAGACTGGTTTCCCACTGGCAAGGTAATGGGGTCATGTGACTCTAATTTGAGGTTTATCATATCGTATGCTGTCATTTCCGTGTTTTATGAGTCTGCGTCTCTCTTATTTAGGGTCTGGCGATTGGTAACATGTTGGATCTTGTATTTTCTTTGGTTTGAGTGGGTGCTAGGAGTTGAGTGATGTCTTTGTATAATTTCTTCCTCTACCTCGAATTGCGAACACATGAATCATTTCTCAGACTTTTGCAATCTCATGGGTGGCGGTTCTTTTCCTTTTTACATCTCCTCACCTCTTGTGTTATGTTTTAGCATGTGATGACCATGCCCTACTTAGGTCGCTATTGTTATGAGTGATGGGTTCTATGTTAAGTTCTTCTATGGTATATTGTTCCTGACTGTTTGGTTAGGAACTGTGACATTTGATGTAATTCTGTTCATGTATTGCTATTTGGTATGGTCTCTCTATGTTGCTTGTGTCTAATGAAGTTCTCCTCTTCGCTTCTTTGTCTTTTGTGAGCTTCACTTTAAAAGCCAGGTGTTGCTCAGTACTAGTAGGAGATAAGGATATGAATGTTGGGTAAAGTAGCGGTATATTTCATTTATTATTGATGGTGGAGTGCGAGTGCATACAATAAGTCACTATGCAAGTTTAGCTGTGTGCTCTTCCACTTTCAGTCTTGCATGAGTTAAAGTCGGGACAATAGATCCTTAATTCTAGATGATTCAATCTACTGACATTCTTGTCATTACCTTATTAGTCTATGGATATTTTTTATTAGTCTAATGATCCCTGTAGTGTTAGATTTCTGATCTTTGATATGCGGCCTTTGGTAGGTGACCTTAAGCGCACAGACATTATGCCAATGCTTTGTATCGCTTAGAGTGGACTTCAAGTAAGTTGCATTTAATTTCTTAGTACCCTTGTTCTCATTCACCAAAACATATGTTTTAACCATTCCATTTTTCCCTTACCACAGATGTACCGAACAATGGTTGATAGGTCTTTTGCTGCTTTTGGACTATCGTGCTTTCATATTTGTCCTATAATATATTTCATCATCTATTCCTTATCAGTACATTTTCTTTTTTTAGCACTTTTCATGTAGGTGATTATTTTTATGATACTCTAATATTTTGATTTGTATCAATGGTTCATGAGACTACAATATTTTGATACTTCGGGACATGATTATTTTGTCGTATTGTGACATATTTATTGTTTTTAGGATTATTTTATATATTTGATATTCTGTTTCCATTGTCTTTTCTTAGGCTCTGAAGTCTGCTGTGTAGATGTTAAGGCATAAGTTGCACTCTTCTGCGCACAAGCAGCAGCTCAAAGAAGACCCTCAATGGCCCAAGTTTATTCTTTTGTTATAGTATATGTATGATAGAGTAGAAAATACTCTATTCGGAAAAATTGTATTGTGTGAGAGAAGAAATTGTTATACATAAATGATGTATGAAAATTGTAGAAACTTCTATTGTAATTGTTTGTACTATTAAAACTTTGTTAAAATAAAATTTTTATTTGTTTATTTCATTCTGTGATATACAATATTACTAAAACAAATACATTTAATATGTAATATCTATAAGTTATATATATATATATATATATATATATATATATATATTTACAGATTTATGAATCTATTGCAACGGGCATATACTGCTGCAAAATGGTCTATTGCAACAACAAAGGCCAGTTGCAAAAAAATATACTGCAACGTTCTATTGCAATAGGCAGAAAATGTTGCAGACTTTTTGCAACTTCGGCTATACCAACAGGCGCGGGCCTGTTGCAATTGGTCTACTGCAACAGATATTGCCTGTTGCGAAAAGTGTTTTTTGTTGTAGTGAAAGCTGGTGCTAATATTAAACTGTGATAAGTTGCGTAGAGATGTGCAAGTGCAACACATACTGACATCTTCATACGATTATTTTCTATATAAAAAGAACTGAATAGGCAACCAAAACCAATAAAATGAACTCACATGATTTGTTGAACACAACTTTGGGTGTACTGATTCGCTTATTCAGGGCTAAGCTCTTTTGCAATGAGGTAATCTATGGATACAAGATCATCCACAATAGTCATCATAATCTGTAGCTTTTTAATTCCATAACCAACAACAACAAGTTTGGAAGCCTCCCACAGTAAACTCTTCTTCTTGTTGCCTCTAACTGTTTCTTCGAGCAATTTCAAATCGGTTTTGTCGTCCCATGACTTTATGTCCAACAAAATGAAAGATTTTACAGATTCTTTCTTCTTTCCAGAAGCTTTGATAGCAACTACACGTTCTTTCACTGCCTTCTTTTCCTCTTCAATCTCCTTGCCAAAAAGATCAACATCACTATCATCATCTTCCTTTGGGGATGAGGCCTTTTCTGTTGATGTGGCTTCAACTGGAGTAATGTAACAACCCGAATTCTGACAGAATGAATTTTTGGCAAATTTATAATCTATCAAACTCAAGTTGGTTTGCTCTGGTATCCTGCAGAAAAGATAGAGACATAAAATATGTCAAAGCTTAGAAAACATCTCACAGTGGAATGGATAAAATATGACACTCAAAGTATAGCCTTACCGTATTAATAATACTGCCTAACTAGTACCCAAAGGTATCATGTCTCCACCACAAATCTAATATGTTATGAGGAGGGGGTCAGAACACAAGTTATGGTGACTGAATTTAAATTATGCACTCTGGATAACACTATATATACTGTTCAATCATATTTTCTTATTTATTTGGCTACTTGGGTTAACAGCACTCAAGACTTACACACACGTCACACCCATTTACTTCCCAGTTTATTAACCTAATATAGTATACATGTAGCTACCCCCATTATTAAGGTACACCCAATGGTACCCCACTCGCGCCGTCTCCACCGTAACGCCATCGAAATATACGCAGTCCCTCATCCTACGGCGTAGTGACATACGGATCTATATATAACAATGTTACGTTCTGCATATATCTGTCATTACTATGCTATGTAAGCGTACAGACTGCCATCTTCGATCGAATCAGATTCCATACTAGAGTAATGCCCTCAAGTCTACGAAAAACCACCCAGAGCCGAAATGCATGTATCTAGACTGTCCTATAAATGTATTGTCAATTGTAGCTCGATGCCATTACCACACATCCTCTAATGTGCACCGAGTCCCGTGGCAGGGCGATACAAGTAACGTAGAACTCGGTCGGGAGCTTTTCCATATCTGTACAGGCCTGTCTTTAAGAGCCTCTCTATATAGATATTCCTAGGTCCTGTTTTCACGGTGGCTATAGCCCCATCTCGGCCCCTCCCTCAATTAGTAAAGACTACAAGAGCTAAACGACTACCCCTAAGAAAAACAATATAAACATCCATTTGGCGTCTTCCCTCGACCACCACACCCAGATTGTGAAAGGTGAATGGTCTTTTGGTTTTAGCTTTGGTCTTTTCGCATCCCACTGGCTGTCGATGATGGGTATCCGACGATCTACCATCCTTGTTGGTCGTGACCCTTCACCTCCCCGTTGTGGCAACCACCGAATCACCTTAGTATCACCACGTCAAAACATTCTGACTGCATACCTACTTTTGTAGTCAAGGCCCACCCTCCGAGTAGTTACGCGCAGACCCAACCCCTGCGAGCACAACCTAAGCATCTACCACCACACAGAGTACAACTAGGAGCACCTTACGTATCTCAGGAAGCCGCGTGTTTCCCCCTCCTGTCCTTCGGAGTTGTCAAAACAATCGGATGAATGTGTGCTCCCCTCATGCCTTATAATACCACGATGATCTACCCTGTTAGGTTATTTACCCTCAAACGTCGGACTGATCCAAGCGTCTCACTTTAATATGTTGTGAACCCGATGTCTAAACATTATTTTACGCGCTTGCCTTACCTCATTAGGTTTCCATTTAACTTGGTTATTCCCATTGAATTCTTAATCAAGTTACCAATTTCCTGTTGCTTATTATTTCAGCTATGTAACTTAACCCGCTTAAGTTTATTAATAAGCCCACAACATGTTATTCTCTAAATTGTGGTTCAAGGTCTATAATCCACAATCCCCTTTATATTCTTGTTTGATTTCAAGGTTACAATAACATGTTCTACTTAATATTTATTAAGTATATCTCAATTCACATGTTTTCTAATTAACATATCACTTACCATTTATGATTAAATATAACTTATTTCATTTTATAAGTTTTCCTCATCCTTTCTCATTTAATCATTATCCCATTTTACACCGTTACTACAACTTGTCATTGTTTACTTATTAATTTAGTTCTCTTAACTAAGGCCCATTAATAAGTTCATCTACCTATTTATTATAACCTTATGTTATAAGTTCCTCTTGTCCCTAGGACAAGTCCGAACACGTTATTCTTATCAGCGGGTTTCAAACTTCCAAGTTTACAAATTACTTAATTTATAATTGATTCCAACTTATTACATTCCAAATATTTTCCCTCTTTTCTCAACTGGTTTTCAGTTTTCCTCATTTACTGATTACTTAATTTACAATTAAGTGTCCCTGATCTCATTTCACCGGTTATCCCATTTCCTTACTAGTTTATTATAACCTAAGTTATAATCTTCACTTGTCCCTAGGACAAATCTACCTATTGTACAACATTTTCATTAATGTTAATTATTTATAATAGGTGATTATCATTCCCCATTTAAACCATTTTCTGTTACTGTTGTATTCCCGTATTCTTCATTCACTGTAATATATGTTTCTTATTTTAATTAAAGAAAACATTTCATGCACCTTATCAGTTTGATGTATAGAATGAATCAGTGATTTATTTTCATAACGTATTCCCATTTATATCCATGGTGGCAAGTAATTTCTTTCCTTTTTCTTACTTTATTGGTTGTGGCTTACTTGCAACTCTCAGAAATAAGTCATTTAGGGAAATACATCACTTTTCCTTCGCATCACCCTAACTCAGTCCATTACATCCCTTCCTTTCTTATTTTCTGAGTTAGACATTTAATTACCATCATTTTCATTTATTCATGTCTGGTTATATATATATATATATATATATATATATATATATATATATATATATATATATATATATATGCACCAGTCCTCTTACATTAAGTCTGCACTTGTGGATGCTGGATTTGCTGGGCGGGTCTGGGCAGATTTCTACCGCAAGTTGACTTAAACTCGTGTCTTAGTACCATTGCATGTTTTAATTATGCACTTAGACCCCTCACATTAGATTTACCACTTCTGAAAGCTGGATATGCCAGGCGGTTCGGGCAGACTTCTATCACAAGTGCAATCCAACCTCGTGTCTAAGAGCATTACAGTGTCGAATTACTTTAAATCTAGCCATGTTCTTTCTTTAACATTTATTCCTATTTCATGTAAATTTTAGGCATATTATCCTTTTTACTGTAATCTGGTTTACAGTAATCTAGTTACATGTCGTCCAATTATACCTATATTTTATCGCATGTCCTTTTTAACATAAGTTAAATTCTGTTTTGACATGTAAACGTTCAATCGGGTAATTATTAAATCCAATAGGTTGAACATGTTGTTTACTCAATAATATGCCAAAGTGAATCATATAATTATAACAACAGTAGTCATTGCCCATATTCTAACAAGTTTATTCAACATGTAATCATTCCACACTTTAACTAATTCAACGTATGAATTATTCATATTAACATCTCAACTTGTTATAACAATAATCCTCAATTATTCTGGCAAACTCGGTTTCACAAAATGAGGAATGGTAAACGATAACATATTATTATCTAAAATGCTATAACTTAAAACCACTCACCTCGTAAGATTTCCAAATCCTGGATCTGGTCCAGATCTAATCTTCCATCGTTTTTCCCTAATTGGATTCAGAACCTAACAACCATGGATTGACTATTCTACTAAAAGAAAAAGGAAAGAAAGAAAAGAGAATTGAAATAGACCAGATCTAGAAAATTACCTCACTCCGATAAGAGATCCGAAAACCTATTTACAAAAACACGTTCCATTCCTTAGATATGGATTCAGAATTTTTCCTAAACTAAAATCTTAAATTTTTGAATATATTTGAGGAGAGGGAAAGGAATGGCGAAGCTTCAGCGTAGCCTCAGAAATATGAGGTTTAGGGTTAGTTCTAGGGTATTATTTATAGGTGTATTAAAGAAACAGGACCCTCAGATTTAATTTAAAAACATCAAAATCATCAACGTCAGCAGAAAATTCAAGATCCGCGGTGGGGTCGACCCTTCTTTGGGTGGGTCGACCAATGGGTCGACCCCCAATGGGTCATTTTCCCTCCAGATTTCCCGCTTGATCGTGAATTTTGATTTTTGAACTGATTTCCGAATTTTCTGGATATATTTATTTAATATATATACACATAAGTTCCTTATATGTATACAAACTACTAATGCTCATAACTTCTTCATATGGTGTCCGATATACACAAACTAGGTGTTTATCTTGACCAAAATTTCGAGACGGAGGCAATGGCGCAGTCCTTTTTACTTAATTCTGGATATTTAATTAAGTTATTCTTATTTTATTATCTTAAGTTAAAAAATGCGAGGTATTATATTCTCCCACCCTTAGGAAATTTCGTCCCTGAAATTTGATAAGGGTAAAATCAATTAACCCCTCGCATAATATACTTCCATCATGTGTGCATCTAATTTTTGCAAACATTGTGCACTTGTGCAAAGTGAAATACAACATAATAATGAATGTATGCCAAAGCGGTACATCCTATGTGTATGCAAATTTTTTGAAAATCCTATTAAAATATAATGCTCACATCCTAAATATACTGGCAGTTCTACATGAATGCAATATTTTGAAAATCAAAATACTTTTTCATCTAAATTTTCCTACATTCTTATTGAACAAGAGCATAGTCCATCCAATTATTGCATCCATAATCCTGCCAACCAACTTTATTTTTTGAATTTCAGAAAAATCTAATTTTCTAAATTAGATTTCTTATGTTACAAAAAGGTGGAAAATGGATAATTTCACATCTTTCGGTTTTCTTTTATGTACGTTTTTCAAACCGTACTTGGATTTTATGTAACTATTTATAAAAATTCCCTATTTTTCCTATCCAAGCACAACCCACATAAGAAATTTTCTTTGTTACAAATTCTCCTTTTCATCTTATCTTGGAATTTTTTATCTTTATCCGTCTTTTATCATAACTTATCATGCTTGTTGCTTTATTTATTGCTGTTTCCCTTTTTTTAGTTGTACCTTTTCTCTTTCCTTAGCTTATTTAATCATCTGATCTAAGTTAAAATTTAAATAAGCCTTCTAGTCTTTCAACTAAAACAGGAGAACATACACTCTTATACAACTACTACTAAGGGTCAAGAATCTTAGGACTATTTCCCCCTTAGATAGAAAAGTCCAAACTATGGGTTCCACAATAGGTTTAGTGTTATCCTAATTACCCAACAAGAACAAAATAATGGAATGGTCCCAATAGAAATGTAGTACTAGGTTTTACCCCTAACATGGAAATTAGCAACATGATCTAAACACTTACTAGCCCTTTTTACTATCTAGTAGTCACTACTAATTCTAGCTGTGTACCGACAATGATTTCAAGCAACACCGTAGGCTTTCCAATGCTTACGCATTTTACGGGAACTTACAATTTCTCTAAGATAATTCTTTCTATTTACTTCATAGCCTCAAAACTCTTCTCGTCTTTCCTAAACTCTAATCCTTACCTACTCCATACTTTCCAAAACACGGTTTGGCCTTTTCATTTAAATTCCCTTCCAAAAATTTAAAGCTGTCAAAATTTTATTTTCCTCATGAAAATTTACTTTTTCCAAATCAATAAAACATGTCATCTTAAAAAATTTAATCATTTTTTTTTTTAAAAAAACTAGAGTAGACAAGGACAACTAATTCTCAATCGGGCTTACGACTATTCTTGCCTATAAGGTCAGTTTAGTCTCTTACTACAAGGTGTAAACATCTACTCTATTCTTAATTTCTACCACTTATTTTGCCCATCCAAAAAAATAATTTATCAAAAAGGATTGTCATAAGAATAGAGATTGCAAATCTTTCTTTGTTAAAAATTCTTGTATGTAATATAACAAGAAAACTAGCAAGCTATACATGTGCTATAATATGCACATTTTTTTGAGAGAATTTTACTTTCGACAAAATTTTCGAAAGAAATCACTATTTGCAAAATATACCTCATTTTACTTCAAAATCCAATATATATACTTTACATATTTAAAATTATAACTTTTAAGATTAAAACTTGAAAACACCATAAACCATTTTCCCCAACTTTTATAATTTCAAGTTCTTAAAAGTTAACAATGGGGTTTGACTCAAAGCAAGTTTCCAAATTTTCCTAGGCTTTCCTAGTCACTCCCACATAGTCAATTCCCTCAACTATATATATTCCTAATCCATCTTCCTCTTTTTAACCTTTTCCAATTTATAAGGTTTTATAGCCAAACCCACTAACCCAAAGTACTAATCATATGGGATTCACTTTCCTTCCATACAAAATACATTGTAAACTTTCCACCCAAATTACCTAAGAGTCTCAGATTTCCATATTCCTTTCTTTAGTTTACAAAATAGTCATCCAAATTCCTACCATATTATATTCTCTCTATTTAGTGGGTTTCTCTCTGGATCTAGGTATATATAATATATTTATATTTTTAAATATACAAATACGTTCACTCACTATTTATACAGAAATCCTAAACCTAAGCTCTGATACCAGATGTTACAACCCAAATTCTGATAGACCGAATTTTTTTCAAACTTCCAATCTATTGAAACTCAAGTTTGTTTGCACTGGTATCTTGCGTAAAAGACAGAGACATAAAATATGTCAAAGCTCAGAAAACATCTCACATCGGAATGGATAAAATATAATATACTCAAAGTATAGCCTTACCGTATTAATAATACTTCCTAACCAGTATCCAAAGCTATCATGTCTCTGCCACAAATCTAACCTGCGAGTATGTTATGAGGAGGGGGTCAGAACACAAGTTCTAGTGATTGGATTTAAATTATGCATTTTGGATAACACTACATATATCATTCAATCATACTTTCTTATTTAATAGGTTACTTGGGTTAACAGCACTCAAGGCTTACACACACGTCGCACCCACTTACATCCCAGTTTAATAACCTAATACAATATATATGTAGCAACCCCCTTATTAAGGTAAACCTCATGGTACACCACTCGCACGGTATCCACCGTAACACCATCAAAATATATGCAGTCCCTCATCCTACGCCGTAGTGACATACGGATCTATATATAACAATGTTACGTTCTGCATATATCTATCATTACTCTGCTACGTAAGCGCATGGACTACCATCTTCGATCGAATCAGATTCGAAACTAGAGTAATGCCCCCAAGTCTACAATACACCACCCAGAGCCGATATGCATGTATCTAGACTGTCACATATACATATCGTTAATTGTAGCTTGATGCCATAGCCACACGTCCTCTAATGTGCACCAAGTCTCATGGCAGGGCGATACAAGAAACACGGAACTCGATAGGGAGATTTTCCATTTCTTTACAGGCCCGTCTTTAAGAGCCTCTATATACAGATATTCCTTGGTTCTGTTTTCACAGTGGCTATGGCCCCACGTCGGCCCCTCCCTCAACTAGTAAAGACTACAAGAGTTAAACGACCGCCCCTAAGAAAAACAATCTAAACATCCATTTGGCATCTTCCCTCGACCACTGTACCCCGATAGTGAAAGGTGAATGGTCAATTGGTTTTAGCTCTAGTCCTTTCGCATCCCTCTGGCTGCCGATGATGGGTATCCGACGATCTACTATCCTTGTTGTTCGTGACCCTTCACCTCCCTATTGCGGCAACTGCTGAATCATCCTAGTGTCACTGCGTCACAACATTTTGACTGCATAGCTAATTTTGCAGTCAAAGCCCACCCACATAGTAGTTAAACACAGACCCAACACCTGCGAGCACAGCCTAAGCATCTACCACCGCATGGAGGATTACTAGGAGCACCTTATGTATCTCAAGAAGCCACATGCTTTCCCTTCCAGTCCTTCGGAGCCGTTAGAATAATCAAATGAATGTGCGCTCCCCTCATTCCTTATAATATCACGATGATCTACCCCGTTGGGTTATTCATCCTCAAACGTGCGGACTGGTTCAAGCACCTCACTTTAATATGCTGTTAGACCCTATGTCTAAACATTCTTTTCGGCGCTTGCCTTACGTCATCAGGTTTCCATTTGACTTGGTTATTCCCATTCACATTGAATTCTTAATCAAGTTACCAAGTTCCTCTTGCTTATTAATTTCAGCTACATAAATTAACCCGTTTAAGTTTATTAATAAGCACGCAATATGTTATTCTCTAGATTGTGTTCCAAGGGTTGTAATCCACAATCCCCTTTATATTCTTGTTTGATTTCAAAGTTATAATAATATGTTCTACTTAATATGTTATTAAATATATCTCAATTCACATGTTTTCTAATTAACATGTCACTTACCATTTATGATTAAATATAACTTATTTCATTTTATAAGTTTTCCTTATCCATTCACATTTAATCATTATCCCATTTTAAACCGTTACTACAACTTACCGTTGTTTACTTATTAATTTAGTTCTCTTAAATAAGGCCCATTAATAAGTTCCTCTACCCATTTATTATAACCTTATGTTATAATTTCCTCTTGTCCCTATGACAAGTCCAAACATGTTATTCTTATTAACGGAATTCAGAATTTCAAGTTTACAGATTACTTAATTTATAATTAAGTACAACTTATTACATTCCAAATATTTCCCCCCTTTACTCAATTGTCTTTTGGTTTTCCCCATTTACTGATTACTTAATTTACAATTAAGTGTCCCTTATCTCATTTCACCAATTATCCCATTTCCTTACTAGTTTATTATAACCTAAGTTATAATCCTCACTTGTCCCTAGGACATGTCTACCTATTATACGACATTTTCATTAATGTTAATTATTTATAATAAGTGATTATCATTCCCTATTTAAACCATTTTCTTTTACTGTTGTATTCCAGTATTCTTCATTTACTGTAATATATGTTCCTTATTTTAATTAAGGAAAACACTTCATCCACCTTATTAGTTTGATGTATAGAAGGAATCAATGATTTATTTTCATAACATATTCCCATTCAAATCTGTGGTGGCAAGTAATTTCTTTCCTTTTTCTTACTTTATTGGTTGTGGCTTACTTGCAACCACGTTCTCAGAAATAGGTCATTTAGGGAAATACATCACTTTTCCTTCACAACACCCTAATTCAGTCCATTACATCCCTTCCTTTCTTATTTTCTGATTTAGACATTTAATTACCATCATTGCCATTTATTCATATCTGGTTATATACATACATACATACACACACACACACACACACACACACACACACACACACACACATATATATATATATATATATATATATGCACCAGAACTCTCACAATAAGTCTATACTTATGGATGCTGGATTTGCTGGGCAAGTTCGGGAAGACTTCTACCACAAGTTGACTTAACCGCGTGTCTTAGCACCATTGCATGTTTTAATTATGCACTTAGACCGCCCACATTAGATTTACCACCTGTGAATGCTGGATACGCCTGGCGGTTCCGGGAAGACTTCTATCACAAGTGCAATCTAACCTTGTATTTAAGAGCATTACAGTGTCAAATTACTGTAAATCTAGGCATGTTCGTTCTATAACAATTATTCCTATTTCATGTAAATTTCAGGCATATTATCCTTTTTACTGTAATCTAGTTTATAGTAATCTAATTTACATGTTGTCCAATTATGCCTATATTTTGTCGCTTGTCCTTTTTAGAATATAATAAATTCTATTTTGACATGTAAACATTCAATCAGGTAATTATTCAAATCCAACAAGTTAAACGTGTCGTTTACTCAATTATATGCCACAAGTGAATCATATAATTATAACAACAGTAGTCATTGCCCATATTCTAACAAGTTTATTCAACATGTAATCGTTCCAGACTTTAATTGATTCAATGTTTGAATTATTCATATTAACATCTCAACTTGTTATAACAATAATTCTCAATTATTTTGGCAAACTCAATTATATAAAATGGGGAATGGTAAACGATAACATATTATTATCTAAAATTCTATAGCTTAAACCCACTCACCTCGTAAGCTTTCCAAATCCTGGATCTAATCCAGATCTAATCTTCCATGGTTTTCCCCTAATTGGATTCAGAACCTAGCAACCATGGATTGACTATTCAAGAAAAAGGAGAGAAAGAAAAGGGAGTTGAAATAGACTGGATCTAGAAAATTACCTCACTTCGTTAAGAGATTTGAACACTTGTTTACATACATACGTTCCTTTCCTTCAGATCTGGATACAGAATTGTTTCTAAACTAAAAATCATAATTTTCTGAATAGATTTGAGGAGAGGGAAAGGAATGGCAGAGCTTCAGCGTAGCCTCAGAAATATGAGGTTTAGGGTTATCTCTAGGGTCTTATTTATAGGTGTATCATGGAAACCAGGATCCTCAAATTTAATTTAAAAACATTAGAATCATCCACGTCAAAAGAAAATTCCAGATCCGCAGCAGGGTCAACCGCGGGGTCGACCCCCAACAGGTCATTTTCCCTCCAGATTTCCCGCTTGATCATGAATTTTGATTTTTGAAATGATTTTCGAATTTTTTGGATATATTTATTTAATATATATATACATATAAGTTCTTTATTTGTATACAAACTTCTAATGCTCATAACTTCTTTATACGGTGTCTGATTTACGCAAACCAGGTGTCTATCTTGAAAAGAATTTCGAGTCGGGCGCAACAACGCAGTCCGTTTTAATTAATTCTGAATATTCAATTAAGTTGTTGTTATTTTATTACCTTAAGTTAAAAATGCAGGGTGTTACAAGCAACACTTTCAATTTTGGCTCATTTTCCATTTTTAGTGACATGATCTAGCAAAATTGATATAAGATGGTTATTACCCCAGCTAAAACTGCAACTGTTGCTAATAGTATAATAATTTCCTATAAGTAGCGTTACTATTTATGATGCTTAATAGTTACATTTCTTAATATATTAAATGGTAATCATATAAATGGTTGAGCGGTTGATGGTTAACCGTAATAGCCCTAGTTTAAATATAAAGTTAAATGCACCAAATATTCTGAACCACTATATCATAATTATATTTTTATAGATTGATCTTTGACTCCATTTCCAATTAGAACAAATGATTCACAATAATGTAAGTTGTGAGTTTTATCCTTAGTATTTTGTAATAAGCATACTCAATGGTTTTACAATCATTGATTTAAAAACAACTATCAACATCTTTTATTTCTTTTAGTATGTTACTTTCTGTTCAGACCATTCTCTTGCTTAGCATTAAACCAAAAAAATTGATATATGATATGAAAAAGTAAAAATACAATTAAATTTGGATCAATTATCCAGTCATAAAAATAGCTTATACCGAAATCTGTTTGGGTAAATGGTACTAGCAAAACAAAGCCAAATAGTCATGTTTATAAGCAAGACTAATTTATGTATATGTAAAACATTGTCAACATGTAAATTATGATCTCTACAGATCATTCCATGCCTTTTCTGTTAGTATTTAATAGATCCATCAAAGCTACCCAAAGCAAACTTTATATGTAACACCCCACGTCCATTAATGTCACTCACTAAGAGAATGCATTAAGTATCGTGAAGCGTTATAGGTAACCAGAAACAGAAACAGAAAGATTACAAGATAGATATAAAATAGCAGCGGAAATTTAAAAAAACAAACTTTATTAAGTAAAGCATCGTGATTCAAAACATCATATGTCTGAAAATACATAAACCCAGTACATCATTAAAATTTCTGTCTTGTACTTAAAACATCATAGTACAATAGTAAAAGAAGCATAATCCCCAAAAGAAACATAGCCACAGTAGCATCGATAAGAACTTGAGCAATACATCTAAGCAGCTCCAAGCAAGACGATAGCAGAATCCTGATCAAGCTTGAGTATTCCCACCCTGAGAACCTTGAGGGGAGGGGGGAACGGAAGAGAAAGAAAAGGAAAAAAATGGGTCAGACATAAAGTCTGGCGAGTTCAGTTACTTTTAGCATAAAAATAGATAAAAGTATCATGACAGGCATATAAAGTGGATAAGAGAGGTAATAACACATAAGGCAGGCATGACAAGGTAAGACAAGATAAACACCAATAACGCTTCTCTAACACTTTCTTTGCTCTGCACCAATGCTAGTATCATACAAACAAGATGATCCCCAACAATTACAAGATGGTAGACTTAGGCGTACTTCTAGATGTACCCAATTTATTACCCCAATCGATCGGCTCCATACTCCGTAGATACCCTACGCTGGCCCCATAGTAGGATGTATCACTTCCTAAAGTGGCAACCCTTCATTTTTATGATGTGCACAACCATATCTACATGTGTCACGGTCGTCTTACCTCCTCTGTTCAGACCATGCACGCACATGACCCCGGTCGGTTTGCACTGCCCACACCTTCTACGTTTTGATCTCTTACAATCATCCTAGTAAGCGTGCCCCGACTCCGACCTTGGGCGGAGTACTCGTTTGATACCGTTATATGGTTCACTGATTGAAACGGGTACCACACACAAGATGATGCAAGCTCTTCCCTTTGTCATGCATCCCTACTAGAATTTCCGCAGGTTATGCTTACCTAATAGTGTCTTTATTTACATAACCCCAGATATTTCCATAGGTTATGCTTACCTAACGTGTCTTTAATTACAAAGCCCCAACCAGTTAAGTTTTGTGGGCTTAGATATAAATATTACCCACCCCACCCAGATACACTTTAACCCTCCTACTGTTTCAACCAAGTTTACTTAACCCCTACTCAAGTTAACATGTGCATACAATCCCTATGGATTCGAATAGTTTAAGTATTATAGACTAACAGGTTATCCCTATTTACATTGACTTCATTTCACTTGCCAAAATTCCACTAGCATATTAATTTCATATAAATATAACTTAATCCATTTAAGTTTATTAGTGAGCCCATTACATGTTATTCTTTAGAATGTAATTAACGGAAGTAATCTTACAATTCCTTTGTATTATTCGTTGTCCGATTCCATAGTTACAATAACATGTTTACTTAATATGTAATTAAGCATACTTTATCTCAGTTCACCTATTTTATGTTCAACATATCACTACAACTTGACGTTGTTTATTATTAACTTAGTTTTTAGTTTTCTTAACTAAGGTTTATTAATAAGCTTTCTTTCCTTTTATTATAACTTATGTTATAATTTCCACTTGTCCCTAGGACAAGACTACCCACTATATTACATTCTCATTAAAGTAACTAATTATAATAGGTTACTATCATTCTATGTTTACTCCAATTCGTTACCATGTATCCATTTATGGTCGTAATGCACTAGACCTCCCACATTAAGCCTACAACCTGTGGATGTTGGATATGTCGGGCATGTCCGGGCATACTTATTCTGCAAATCGAGTTAAACATCGTGTCTTAGCACGTCACGTGTTCATGCACTTAGACTCCTCACATTTGATTCACCACTTGTGGTGCTGGTCATGCTGGACAGTTCCGGGTAGACTTCCACCACAAGTGTAATCTAACCTCGTGACTAAGCACAATTACAATTTCAGTTATTGTAATTCTAGGCATTTCCATTATAAATCAATTATACATATGTCATTATAGGGTTTCATGCCCCTTTCCGAAGTTATGTTCATAATGAACTATCTGCCCAAATTAAGGTCTTTAATCATGAGTTAATTTATGTCCCAAATTCACATTCATATATTTCATTCAAGTTATACCTGAATTCCCCTAATTCAAATTATGCCCCAGTTCTAACGTTTTCCCCTCATTCTGAATTTTACGCATTCACATATTTCAGCGGCAAGCTTAGGCTCGAAGGTAGCTTGACTTTAAAAATAAAAAGGGTAAAGAAGGAGGGAAGAGGACAGAAATGAACATAATAGATAAATAGACATACGGTTATAGAAGCAGGCATAAACATATAGTGGCATGATGACAAATAGGAATATAGGAACAGATCTGATTAACATGTGACAATAGAATTGATTCTAACATAATAGAGATATCATAAATTGGCATGATAAGATCTCAATACTGAATTAAATGACCACTAACAACTGATATGACTCACTGTGTTTGGATCTAGAAAAATAGAGAAAGGCTGAAGACGTTTGAATCACAACTCTTATTAATTGCTGAACAAGAAAAGACTTGATTCAATCTAGGAAGAGGAAGCATCTAGTCCTCCATTGATTTAGGTGCGGAGAAACAAGAGAAATGGGGTCTTATTTATTGCCTAGAGCCAACGAACCAAGTCAACAAAGGAGTCCAGATTCACAAATTCTAACTCAGCCCAGATCTAATGCAGGGTGGTCGACCCTTCCTTAAGGGGTCGACCCATGGGTCGACACCCCCCTTGAGGGGTCGACACCTGTAGTAACCCGCATTTTAGCTGTTGAACAATTTATTTATTTAATTATTAAATATCGATTTATCGATATCGAGAACGTGAATTAAATAATATTGAATATTTAATTAATAATTTTAATATAATAAAAAAATATTATTGTAACACCCCGCCTCCGCTAGGGTCACTCGCAAAGGAATGCACTAGCTTTAGAGGGGCATTATTGGTAAACATGCACAGAAATATCACAAGACAGAACATATATAAATAGCGGAAGTAAAATCAAACTTTCATAACATGAATAAATAAGGTCTAAAGCCTTTTACATCAGAGTACATCAAAACCTGTCTTGCAATAGTAAAGAAGCATAAAGACTTTTTAATAAATTATTCCCCCAAATAAAGCAGTAAAGTAGCCATAGCCAAGAAAGTCCAAGCCATCCATGATGACCTTCAAACAGAAGAAGTCCGAACTAAACAGCATTGTTTCCTCCCTGCAACCTGGGGGGGGGGGAACGGAAGAAAAGAGGCGAAACAAAACGGGTCAGTCAAAAAGACTGAGTAAGTCCTATCTACTTCCAGTATAAAAACAGGTAAAGGTAACATGACATGCATAAACTGAAAGTAAACATAAGGATAACTACAAGATAGATAAACTAAACCGGGGTAGCCGGTTGACTACTGTGGCAAGGTGAACTCAGGTATCATGACAAACTACGGTGTTATGATAAGTTAAGGTATCACATCATCAGACCTCTATTGAGTACATTATCCCAAGGTATCTGCCCCGTCTAACATTCCACGGGATCTATTATGTGTATTCTTCCTAGTTCTAACAGATATAACTGCTTTGCACCCTCCGTACCAGTATCCCAGCCTTGTTATGCGTTAACCAGGAATGTCCCTTACTCAAAGTCATGTAATGGTATATCGCATATATAGGTTACTCAAATCATATGTTTCTTTTCATGTATATAGGTTCAGTCCTTTGCCGTACCTCGTACGGCCTTCCTCATGTCGTATTATCCTTGAAATCGTTTGGACTGTCACCCTTGTTCCATCTAGGCTCTTCCATATGAATCATCGTTTGAACTACTAGGACTTACGCCACCTAGCCCCACTAGGGATTACGCTTACCTATTGCACGCTTTCGTATTTCGGTTTGGGTTAAACCACCTAGGCCACTAGGGATTACGCTAACCCCCAACCGCGCCCTTTTTCTCCCGCATCCATCGTGAATCGTTTTCTCTTACTGTGCGCACATGTAACACATCGTGCCACCCGAGTCCAGTCACAGGGCAAAAAGTACAGGACTCGGTCGGGAGCTTTAGATTTATCTGCCGATGCAGATACTAAGGTCTGCTTTTCTACACGTGGCTATGGTCCCACGAGACCCCTCCCTCAACTAGTGAAAGGCAACACAAGAGAAAATCTTTCATGAGAACTACACTCCGGCCAGCCCACATCCTACGGCCTACCTCACCCATAATTAGATAGCAATTATGGTCTGTTGGGTGTTCCCTGCCTTTCCGTACGTATACGCTTGACTCAAGATGGTAGATGATCGACGAACTTGCTATCTCGGGCACCTTATGTATTCGTCGACTCACTGCTATCCACCCCAGTCTTTAGGTCGCTCGCATAGCAACCATGGCATATTCTTGGTTCTTCTACCGCAGACCTCAACCTCCCGTGAGCCTAGTATAATGACCTGGCAGCTCACGGAGGGATCCCAAGAATATCCTCACGTTCCCCGAAGCCGCTGCTTCGTTACCCAGTTCGTTGGAGCCTTTATCTGAATCAGATAGCCTGCTCCTATACGCATACTTAAACGTTGACCTAACGTATCAGGTTACTAATCTATCTAAGAAATGGTCCAAATCTCCTTGACTAAGGATTATTACTTAGTTTCCCTTAACTAAGGTTTACCACTTAGCCATATTTCCCTTATCCTTGTTAACTATGGTCATTTACCCAATCCTCCGAATTGGGGTTTGTCTAGTGGGTTAAGTGTTACTTAAGAAAATTTACTTAACCTTATCAAGTTATCATGTTGGATTGATTAAGTGTTAGTTAACTTAATCCCGTCCACTAGTCGTCGTTAGGCAAATCAAGTTACTTGACCTAACCAGCCCCGTCATTTTCTGTTAAGTATCATTAGCCTAATCAAATTACTTAACCCATTTGTCCATGTCATATTTGGTTAAGTCTCATTAATCAAATTAACTTAACCCTATTATGTGGCATTAATTATTTAATGCACCCCAACCTCTCACATTAGACTTTGTTGTGGTTACTAGTTAAGCCGGGCGGGTCCGGGTAGATTTACACCACAACTTGGTCTAACCTCGGGTTCAAGCACAACATGACCAACTTCTCACATTGAGTCCTATTGTTTGCAACTACTAGTTAGGCCGGTCGGTTCCGGGTAGTTTTACGTTGCAAACTCAACCCAACCTCGAGTTGGCCACTTTCATGTTTAGTCTAGTATCATGTTCATAGTCAAGTTTTCAAGCAATTGGGTAGACCTAACTTAATAGGTAAATTCCCAATGGGTAGACCTAACTTAATAGGTAAATTCCCAAGCTTATGTTTTTATGCATACTTACATGTCAACTTCCATGTTACATTACAAGTTATGTTTTCAAGTATACACCCGTCATATTTAACGTTACACGTTATCACGTTTATACCCATTTACCCGAATTATGGTTCATGTCGAGTTTAGCTCGCCTATCATGTTTTCATGCAACTTCGAGTTAAGTTTTTCATGCTATATTCACGCTTGTCTAACCTCAACCCAAATCGTGTTCCAACGCAAGAATGGACGAGTCACATCGTAGAGATACTATGCTACACAATGACCCCAAACATGCATAGTATCATGAGAGTTTGGCTCAAAACATGCATAGATTCATAATGGTTTGGCCACAAGCATGCATAACATGAGAAGAAAAGGAAATGGGCCATAAGTATGCATAATGTCATCAAGGATTTGGCCACAAACTTGCATGTTAACATTAGGGGTTTGGGTTCATAAACATGCATAAGCCCCAAAACCGAATCTTAGCCAATGTTTCTCTAGGCAAAATGGTCCCTAAAGGTTCATGCTAGTGTTTCATGCACAAAGATCCAAACTTGCAAGTTAGAATAGGTTATGCATAGCATGAGAGGCATGTTTAAGTCACCCACATAGCCTAAAACCATAAACATGAACACAAGAGGCAATGTAAGGTTCCTATAGGTTCGCATAATCATGTTTAGCCTCATTTTATCCCATGTCATTATCAAAACTACCGTTTCCATCTAAAAGTAGCTAGAACTTACCTAGTTAGGCCTAGGGAAAGAGGCATGAATCATCTTAGCTAAGAAAGGTGCCTCCTTTGTTGAAGAATCGTCATGAAACTCGCATAGCAACGTTGATCTTCCTTCCTTTTGGCGTAGCTAACTTGCACCACTTGATTTGAACCCGATTTGAGTGCTTAGGCTTTAGGAAAAAGGGGATGGAGGCCATGATCACTTGACATTTGGGCAGCACTTCGTGGAGAGGGTGAGTTATGAGGGTTTAGGGGGGGCTTAGGGGTGTTTTTATAGAGATTAGGAGTGTTTTAGGCCATAGGATTAGATCTAGGATAGATTAGGACCATCAGATCTCGGAAGCTTCCAGAATCAGGCTAAGAACCAGACCAGGTGAGCCAAACAGGTGCGGCAGGCAAATTGCCCCCGACCACCCCCTGTCGACAGGCAAGTCGACAGGGCTGTCGACTTGGTCTGGGCCCAAGTCGACAGGCCTGTCGACAGCCCTGTCGACATGGCCTAGGTGGGGAAAATTCCCGCCTCCCCCCAGATCTGGTTTTCAAACCTATTTCCGAATTTCAAATTTCCACTAATCTTCTTTGGGCCTTTAACGGGTCATACGGACTCCGATTCTCGAAAACTCGGACTCTATTTCGCGTATTTTTCCGAGACGAACGCAATGGTGAATCCCGTTTACCTTAATTCTAGAAGTATAAACAGAACATCTTTTATCTTCATGCTTTACTGGTTTATATGCTTTGCGTATCATCGTACACGTATGTAGATTTCTTACTTTTTAAAATGTAAAAATACGGGGTGTCACATTCTCCCACCCTTAAAGAATTTCGTCCCCGAAATTCAATAGTAGTAGGATTTATGCCCCCATATTAGCATCCAGAAGTGTTCAACCAATTGTTGCAAACATGTGCACATGTGCAAAAGTGAATCACATCGTAGAAAAATATGTATGCCTAACTTGTGGTACCACCTACATGAATGCAATTTCTTAAAAATTTCTTTTTCAAACCATGATGCTCTCATCCTAAATATACTTGCAGTTCTATATGAATGCAAAAATTTGAAAAGTAATTTCATCCAAATTTTCCCACACCCTTATAAAATAAGAGTGAAGTTCATCCAATTTGAGCATCCAGAATCCTACCATCCATTATTAATTTAGAAAAATCTATTTTTTCTAAAATTTTATGTAACGGAGAGACATCCCGTTTTGTTGTTTTCATTGTTCTTCGTTATCAGACATTATCGTTTAATATTTCATAATTACATTAGACACAACAAATTGCGTAAACAAACAACGTACAAACTTTATTAAGATAGTTTTAGTACATCGTTACAACTAGACAACAAAAGGAACAACTAAACAATACTGAAAATAAAATACTATCCTACGGATAACTGATAGAGGTCAATCCTGATGGAAATAGCTGCGGATGAGCTCCTCTAAGCTATCAAGCCTCTCTTCCTGCCGTCGGTTCCCTTGCCTAAGCTCTAACTGTAGGTCTTGCATCCCAGCCCCCAACTGGTCATAAGAGGAACTCATATCCTGAAGCATCTGCTGATGTGTCTGAGCCATGGCTACCTGTGACTCCAACGTCTGCTGCTGTGACCTCATAATATCCTGGTGGCTCCTCATCAAGCGAGCCTGCTGCTGTGAAACATATCTCAGCTCGGTCCTCCAGTCTGGATCCCTAGTAGCCCATGGATCCCAGGCACCTGTATCCGGAGCCCCCTGTGCCGGGGCTTGATAAGGCCAGGCTCCATCCCCAGCCTGCTCACCCTCGTGCTGTGGTGCCTGATGGGGCTCCTCAAACTGTCCAAACTGGCCATTATGTGGCTCTTCCTCTTGCTCCTCCTCCTCCTCTTCACCCTCATCTTCTTCCTCTTCTTCCGATCCCTCATGCTCCATAGGTTGTGGCTCCTCTTGCAGCTCATGCATATTTATACTCATTCTCCCTAGTGCAGCTTCAGTAATGATAACAGAGGGATGGTTAGAAAGTGCCACATAATCCTCATCATGCAAATCCACCTCGAACCAGCGGAAAACTATGGTCCATAAGTTCCCAAAACAAATATTGGAGTGCCTTGCTGCCCTAAAGATCTGGTACTGCTGAAAGATGGTTCTCGCCCAGTTTATTTGTATGCCCCCAAAAATAGCATAAGTAGCGGCCTTAACAACTACTGGGACTCTGTCAAACCCATGATTTTGCCCCGCAATATTATATTGCAATATCCTGATCACAAACCTAGCTAGGGGGCGCAAATGCGTACTATCCCATTGCCTATCCAGTCCATTAAAAAAAATCCTTCCCCACACATTCAAATCATCCATCTCCAGGTCATTTATATCAAGTCCCGTACCCCGGATATTCAAAATTTCCCCAAATTGGACCTCATTCATAAATATATGGGTACCCTTAACCCATGAACCATAAGTTATCAACCCATTATCATCCACATCAATTTGCAAACGAGCATCAAAAAGTCTTACCATACGCTTGTAGCCTCTCCTCTCGGCTGTGTGCGTATCCAGAATATGAATAAGACCCGCATTAACAAACAAGCTTTCCACGGCGGTTCCCGCAAAATCCGCAAACCTCACCGGTCGGCCTAGAAGCAAATTCCTAGTGGCAAGCTGCATGTAGTGCTCAATTATCCCTGGTTGCTCGTCACACCACTCAACCTCTTGCGCGGTTAGTTGAGGGTAAAGCTCGTTGGGATTGGGTTGATTGGCCATGGCGATTTAAGCACGAATTGGAAGAGGGGAACTATAGATCCGGATGGAGAGGGTCTCTAGCTTCGATTTGAGTTCAATTTTATGAAGAATGGTGGAGAAACGAGGTGATGGGAGGTGGTGGAGTTGGGGAATTTTCGGTTTTGGCTGGGAGGAAAGGAGAAGAGAGTTGGGGGTTATGAGCTGAAGCTCTCGGCCTTCGGGCTCTTATATTTTTTTTTCCTGCAGGCGCGTCGTGTCGACAGCCCTGTCGACAGGGGGGGGCATGTCGATAGCCCTGTCGACAGGCTTGTCGACTGGCCCCCTTTTTTTTTTTTTTTTTTCTAGCCCTGCCATCCTTCCATTTCCTTACTTCCTCCTAACTTACTCCATTTTCTCAAGAACTATTTCCCCACCATAAAGAAAACACTTTTCTAACTCAAAAACTACTTGTGACCACAGCCGACATGACTATCGATGGGAGGGAGAAGGAAAGAAGAAAAAAAAGAGGATTCCAACTAAGGAAACAAGGACATTGCTAATGGCTTTTGGGGAATAACTTTTTAAAACAAAGTTTTTCTTGAAAAAAATGCTTCTTTGTAAACGGTTTTTCGAAAAATTTTCAGAAGGTCTTTTAAAACTTTTGCCCATCCTGGTAACCTTCTGCTCTGACACCAAATGTAACACCCCGCCTCCGCTAGGGTCACTCGCAAAGGAATGCACTAGCTTTAGAGGGGCATTATTGGTAAACATGCACAGAAATATCACAAGACAGAACATATATAAATAGCGAAAGTAAAATCAAACTTTCATAACATGAATAAATAAGGTCTAAAGCCTTTTACATCAGAGTACATCAAAACCTGTCTTGCAATAGTAAAGAAGCATAAAGACTTTTTAATAAATTATTCCCCCAAATAAAGCAGTAAAGTAGCCATAGCCAAGAAAGTCCAAGCCATCCATGATGACCTTCAAACAGAAGATGTCCGAACTAAACAGCATTGTTTCCTCCCTGCAACCTGGGGGGGGGGGGGGAAACGGAAGAAAAGAGGCGAAACAAAACGGGTCAGTCAAAAAGACTGAGTAAGTCCTATCTACTTCCAGTATAAAAACAGGTAAAGGTAACATGACATGCATAAACTGAAAGTAAACATAAGGATAACTACAAGATAGATAAACTAAACCGGGGTAGCCGGTTGACTACTGTGGCAAGGTGAACTCAGGTATCATGACAAACTACGGTGTTATGATAAGTCAAGGTATCACATCATCAGACCTCTATTGAGTACATTATCCTAAGGTATCTGCCCCGTCTAACATTCCACGGGATCTATTATGTGTATTCTTCCTAGTTCTAACAGATATAACTGCTTTGCACCCTCCGTACCAGTATCCCAGCCTTGTTATGCGTTAACCAGGAATGTCCCTTACTCAAAGTCATGTGATGGTATATCGCATATATAGGTTACTCAAATCATATGTTTCTTTTCATGTATATAGGTTCAGTCCTTTGCCGTACCTCGTACGGGCTTCCTCATGTCGTATTATCCTTGAAATCGTTTGGACTGTCACCCTTGTTCCATCTAGGCTCTTCCATATGAATCATCGTTTGAACTACTAGGACTTACGCCACCTAGCCCCACTAGGGATTACGCTTACCTATTGCACGCTTTCGTATTTCGGTTTGGGTTAAACCACCTAGGCCACTAGGGATTACGCTAACCCCCAACCGCGCCCTTTTTCCCCCGCATCCATCGTGAATCGTTTTCTATTACTGTACGCACATGTAACACATCGTGCCACCCGAGTCCAGTCACAGGGCAAAAAGTACAGGACTCGGTCGGGAGCTTTAGATTTATCTGCCGATGCAGATACTAAGGTCTGCTTTTCTACACGTGGCTATGGTCCCACGAGACCCCTCCCTCAACTAGTGAAAGGCAACACAAGAGAAAATCTTGCATGAGAACTACACTCCGGCCAGCCCACATCCTACGGCCTACCTCACCCATAATTAGATAGCAATTATGGTGTGTTGGGTGTTCCCTGCCTTTCCGTACGTATACGCTTGACTCAAGATGGTAGATGATCGACGAACTTGCTATCTCGGGCACCTTATGTATTCGTCGACTCACTGCTATCCACCCCAGTCTTTAGGTCGCTCGCATAGCCACCATGGCATATTCTTGGTTCTTCTACCGCATACCTCAACCTCCCGTGAGCCTAGTATAATGACCTGGCAGCTCACGGAGGGATCCCAAGAATATCCTCACGTTCCCCGAAGCCGCTGCTTCGTTACCCAGTTCGTTGGAGCCTTTATCTGAATCAGATAGCCTGCTCCTATACGCATACTTAAACGTTGACCTAACGTATCAGGTTACTAATCTATCTAAGAAATGGTCCAAATCTCCTTGACTAAGGATTATTACTTAGTTTCCCTTAACTAAGGTTTACCACTTAGCCATATTTCCCTTATCCTTGTTAACTATGGACATTTACCCAATCCTCCGAATTGGGGTTTGTCTAGTGGGTTAAGTGTTACTTAAGAAAATTTACTTAACCTTATCAAGTTATCATGTTGGATTGATTAAGTGTTAGTTAACTTAATCCCGTCCACTAGTCGTCGTTAGGCAAATCAAGTTACTTGACCTAACCAGCCCCGTCATGTTCTGTTAAGTATCATTAGCCTAATCAAATTACTTAACCCATTTGTCCATGTCATATTTGGTTAAGTCTCATTAATCAAATTAACTTAACCCTATTATGTGGCATTAATTATTTAATGCACCCCAACCTCTCACATTAGACTTTGTTGTGGTTACTAGTTAAGCCGGGCGGGTCCGGGTAGATTTACACCACAACTTGGTCTAACCTCGGGTTCAAGCACAACATGACCAACTTCTCACATTGAGTCCTATTGTTTGCTACTACTAGTTAGGCCGGTCGGTTCCGGGTAGTTTTACGTTGCAAACTCAACCCAACCTCGAGTTGGCCACTTTCATGTTTAGTCTAGTATCATGTTCATAGTCAAGTTTTCAAGCAATTGGGTAGACCTAACTTAATAGGTAAATTCCCAATGGGTAGACCTAACTTAATAGGTAAATTCCCAGGCTTATGTTTTTATGCATACTTACATGTCAACTTCCATGTTACATTACAAGTTATGTTTTCAACTATACACCCGTCATATTTAACGTTACACGTTATCACGTTTATACCCATTTACCCGAATTATGGTTCATGTCGAGTTTAGCTCGCCTATCATGTTTTCATGCAACTTCGAGTTAAGTTTTTCATGCTATATTCACGCTTGTCTAACCTCAACCCAAATCGTGTTCCAACGCAAGAATGGACGAGTCACATCGTAGAGATACTATGCTACACAATGACCCCAAACATGCATAGTATCATGAGAGTTTGGCTCAAAACATGCATAGATTCATAATGGTTTGGCCACAGGCATGCATAACATGAGAAGAAAAGGAAATGGGCCATAAGTATGCATAATGTCATCAAGGATTTGGCCACAAACTTGCATGTTAACATTAGGGGTTTGGGTTCATAAACATGCATAAGCCCCAAAACCGAATCTTAGCCAATGTTTCTCTAGTAAAAATGGTCCCTAAAGGTTCATGCTAGTGTTTCATGCACAAAGATCCAAACTTGCAAGTTAAACTAGGTTATGCATAGCATGAGAGGCATGATTAAGTCACCCACATAGCCTAAAACCATAAACATGAACACAAGAGGCAAGGTAAGGTTCCTATAGGTTCGCATAATCATGTTTAGCCTCATTTTATCCCATGTCATTATCAAAACTACCGTTTCCATCTAAAAGTAGCTAGAACTTACCTAGTTAGGCCTAGGGAAAGAGGCATGAATCATCTTGGCTAAGAAAGGTGCCTCCTTTGTTGAAGAATCGTCATGAAACTCGCATAGCAACGTTGATCTTCCTTCCTTTTGGCGTAGCTAACTTGCACCACTTGATTTGAACCCAATTTGAGTGCATAGGCTTTAGGAAAAAGGGGATGGAGGCCATGATCACTTGACATTTGGGCAGCACTTCGTGGAGAGGGTGAGTTATGAGGGTTTAGGGGGGGCTTAGGGGTGTTTTTATAGAGATTAGGAGTGTTTTAGGCCATAGGATTAGATCTAGGATAGATTAGGACCATCAGATCTCGGAAGCTTCCAGAATCAGGCTAAGAACCAGACCAGGTGAGCCAAACAGGTGCGGCAGGCAAATTGCCCCCGACCACCCCCTATCGACAGGCAAGTCGACAGGGCTGTCGACTTGGTCTGGGCCCAAGTCGACAGGCCTGTCGACAGCCCTGTCGACATGGCCTAGGCGGGGAAAATTCCCGCCTCCCCCCAGATCTGGTTTTCAAACCTATTTCCGAATTTCAAATTTCCACTAATCTTCTTTGGGCCTTTAACGGGTCATACGGACTTCGATTCTCGTAAACTCGGACTCTATTTCGCGTATTTTTCCGAGATGAACGCAATGGTGAATCCCGTTTACCTTAATTCTAGAAGTATAAACAGAACATCTTTTATCTTCATGCTTTACTGGTTTATATGCTTTGCGTATCATCGTATACGTATGTAGATTTCTTACTTTTTAAAATGTAAAAATACGGGGTGTCACAATTATAATGTCGAAATAATCAAAAATATTGTAAATACAAATATTCTGTGAACTGGGTCATCCCTAAGATATAATTCAGCTTAGAGTTGAATTATATTGACGAATATATTCAATCAACGTCAGTTTGAACGTAGAATTTTAATATAATTAAAATTAGAGCCTGAAACGACGCGGCAGTTCGCTATTTGGCGATTTAGACTTCAATTGGATGTAAAGGGTCCGTTTTAAATCGGATTTCTGTGAAACAAGAAACGTGTGGAGCTGGTGGAGTATATCTTTCTAGTGGAAGAGGAAAATCGGGATTTCGTAATGTAGATTTTGATTTATGTCCAAATCAAATTTCAGAAAAAATCACTATGGAATTCCTTTATAATTTACGACGCTTTATATACGTTACAAATCGATTTTTCAATAAGAACTGAATATCAGGATAATCTGGAGTCTGGAAATCCAGTCATAAAATATGAGGTGAAATTCTGGAGCCGAACGACATCGTATATGGATATATACGATAATATTAATATTTAATTTAATAATATTTAAATATATTTAAATGGGTCGTTCAGAGCGTTAAAAATATGCTGTGTGAGCATACGACCTCGGAATTCGACGAAACTAATTTTGTTGGATCCGCAACATCAAATTATTGTTAGATTTCAAGTTTCGTGATTTTTAGAGTCACTGTGTGGTCGTACGGATTTTTAGAGTGTAAAACAGTCAGTATTTTGACAGTTAAAAATACGCTGAGTGAGCAAACGGAGTCGGAATTCGATGAAACCAGTTTCGTTGGGACAGTAATGTCGAACTCTAGCTGCATGTCCATTTTCATGATTTTTCCATATCATGTGTGATCATGAGGATTTTTAAAGACGAACAGAAGTAGCGTTGGCTTAAATATTAATATAAAAATAAAATATTAAAAAAATATTAAAAAGCTTCTATAAATAAACCTTAACTTCGAAAACCTAATTCATTTTTCCTCCAACAGTCAAAAACACGAGCCGCCACATTTTACATTTCTGTAAAATCAAATCCATCTTTGAAAAATGATATCAATTCGCAGAAAAATCCTAAAATCATCTAGTTTATATTTATGAGCTTCTTGAAGGATTCCCTACAGTTCAGTATCATTTTTAAGAGGTTCGATGGCTGTTGGTATATTGCGGATTTTGTACAGCGACAGTTTTGGCAATTAGGGTTCGAGTTTAGTGGAGGTGTGGTGATCGTTGGTTTAATTGGATGTTAGATTTGAGTTAAGGGTGGAAAACCGCACCTATACCCGAGATTTCAGGGATTTCGGTGATGAAGAATGTCGATATTTCCAGGGTACCGCGGGTTAGACGTCGAGAGAGAGTTGATATTTTCTGGTATGGAGGTGTTTAGAATTTTGAGAGAAGGAGGATGTTGAGGTCGAGAGACGGTTCGATGTGAAGATGAGTGCGAATCGAGGCTCAGAAGTTCGAAAATGGGATGGGTGATTTTACTGGACCACGATGATCATTCGGAGAAGAAGGATAATAAAGTGCGGGCCGGGCTTTTAATTTAGTGATGGGCCAGAGGATTTGAAAAGAGTAAGGCCCGCATAATTTAATGTTTTAAGTGTTTATTTAAATTATAGTATTAAACTTTGTAATGTAATATCTCGGTCGTATGAAATCAGAATCACGAACCGTCAGTCACATTGGGACCGTATGGACGGGAGCAACACAATGAGACTGACTGGAAGCCCATCGGAGCTCGTTACAATTTATGGCGAAATAAATTGTCCAACTGAGTCAAATAACGCAAACCGTTATTTAACGATTAATGCGTCAATGTGAGTAAAAACTCACTAACTCTCCTCAATTTATATTTTAATATAAATTGTATTTTATTTCTGTATTTGACTGCTAGTTATGTACTGTTAATTTGGACTGTTAAGTTGTATTGTTAAATTGGACTATAGATTGGACTGTTAAATAATTGATTTAAAACAGTATGGATATATATATCTACATATATATATATATATCGTTATTAAACGGTGATTTTGTTTTCAGTGTATTTCATTAGAAATGCAAGTGATGTTATATACGTTGTTTAACATCAGTGGATGCAGGGAAACAGGTTGGAGGAATCCGACTGGATTCCTCAACATTTATTTTACTGTTATTTGTATATTGTGATATATACTGTGATATATAATCTGTTGTTGATTGTATATGTTTGGATGATATGGATCATTGACAGCTGGTTGTTTAAAAACAATAGAAAACACTGAAAATGTAGAAAAGGGGATTTTCAATATTTATATTGAAAATGAATCTATTTATAAAATCGAAGGATTTTATAAAAAAGGATATTTATTTAGAAATAAATAAATAAAATAAAGGAATATTTATTTAGATTAAATAAATAGAATAAAGGATATTAAATTAGGGATTAAATAATTAGAGTTATAAAGGAAAATCTATTTAGGAAAATAAATAGATTAAACAAAAGGAAATCTATTTAGGAAATAAATAGAAGTTAAAATAAATAGAAATAAAAGGAAAGTTAGTTAGTCGGATATAAATATTCGAATCAAGTTAGTTAAGTGGTCAAACCAAGCTAGTCGAACCAAACTAGTCAAGCTAGTCGAACCCAACCGAGCCAAATGGTCGAGTCGAACCAATCGAGTCAAGATGGTCGAGTCAAAACCAACCGAGTCGAGCTGGTCGAGTCGAACCAATCGAGTCAAGCTGGTCAAGTTAGTCGAACCTAGTCAGTACAACCAAGCTGGTCAAGTTAGTCGAACCTGGTCAGTCGAGTCGAGTAAATCAAACTTAGTTAATCGAAAGGAGTTTATCGATTTAGTTAATAGATAGGAGTTAATTGATTTAGTCAATCGAGATGAGTTAATCGGTTTTAATGAATCGAGAGGAGTTAGTCGAATATGGTATTCGAACCAAATGGTCAAACCAAATGGTCAAACCAAGTGGTCGAACCAAGTGGTCGAACCAAGTGGTCGAACCAAGTAGTCAAGCCCAGTGGTCAAACCAAATGGGTCAGGTTAGCCAAACATGGTCAGTCAAACCAAATGGGTCAGGTTAGCCAAACCTGGTCAGTCAAACCAAATGGGTCAGGTTAGTCAAACCTGGTCGGTCGAACCAAGTAAGTCGAGTTAAGTTAGTCAAGTTATTCAAGCCTAGTTAATCGAATTGAATTGGTCGAACCAAGTAAGTCGAGTTAAGTTAGTCGAGCCTAGTAAATCGAATCGAATTGGTCGAACCAAGTAAGTCGAGTTAGTCGAGTCAAGTTAAGTTAGTCGAGTTAAGTTCGTCGAGTTAGAGTTATCGATGTTAGTTTCATCGAAAGGAGTTATCGATGTTAGTTTCATCGAAAGGAGTTATCGATGTTAGTTTCATCGAAGGGGGTTATCGATTATAGTTTAATCGAAGTGAGATTTTCAAATATGGGATGTTTGAAAGGAAGAGTTATCGAATATTTGTTATTCGAAGAGAGATTATCGAATATCGTTTATTCGAGAAGAAGTTAATCGAATATAGGTTATTCGAAGAAGAGTTAATCAGATAGAGATTTCTCGAAGAGAGTTAATCGACAAATTCGATTATATCGAATTCGGGAAAGTACTTATACTTTCCAGTATCTAAATAGAGATTTATTTATTTTTAAATAAAAAGTGTTAGGTTAATTATTCACTAAAAAGAATAGAAGTTATAATTAAAGTTAGATAATTCGAAAGTAGGGATTATAACGTTATCGTTATAACCAATGTTTTAAATATAGAAGTGGATCAGTAAAATTGGATCCGAGAAAGGCGTAAAGGAGTTGTTAAAGATTAAAAGATAAACTTTGACCATTTCGAAGTTATAACGTTGTTCAGTTAAGGTCTGAGAGGTAATTATACCCCAACTTGAGTGACTTCCTTCTTAACTAAGAAATGGTAAGGTTTGATCGTAAAGGAGTTTTGGAAATGTTTTCGAAACGAGAATCAAAAATGTTTTCTGATAAAAGATAATAAGAAAATAAGAATTTAGAATATAGGGAAACAGGAGATAAGTAAATAAATGAACTAAAGAGATTAATGTTAAATGATGTTTGTTCGATATAATTTCCATCTGGGAATAATATCGTTGTTTGCACACTTTTTTTTCTTTGATGGTTAAATCACAGACTATCGAAGTTTTTGTTGTATATAAAAGTGTTGTATACACAATTATATGATTTTTGTTTGATGATAACAACCAAATATATTTCTATTATAAATGTGTTTGGTACTGTACTGTTATATATATACATCACAGCAATGAATATAATATTTATATTTAAATAAAATACGACTGTACAGAAATTCAAATATTAACACAGTATTTTATTTAAATAGAATATTTTCAATATTCAAACAGTACAACTATTTGTCACTCCACTATTTATACATTCACAGAATATTTGTACTTGTATATAAACAGAATAAAATAGACAAGCTTGTTTGACAACAATAAAATGATATTTTATTTCAATCAAACTTGTTTATTACATATATCTGTACAATTCTCTCACAGCTCCTCAGTACAGTTCATTCATTGTCACTCAGTCATACATACACACAACATATACACAGTTACATTTCATATATATCCATTTTCACTTGTATATACAGACTCATACATTCATTGACACCACACACTGTCTTCTTATCTTCAGCTTGTCAGTCCTGTCATCACAGTCAGTCCAGTCATCCCCGCTTACCTGTCACACATGAAACAGAAACGCACAGTATACTGCAATAGAAATAAAACTGAACACATGCAAATATAAATTTTATTTTTAAAATTTTATTTGCCTCAGTTTTCTGGTGTGTTTCTCATCATTTTTCATGACCTGATCTGATTTATAAAAACCATCAATCTGTGTCTAGACAGCTTGTGATATTCACAGTGATACACTGTAAATACCACAAGGTAGACAACATATATCTCAATGTAGGGACAGGGACAACTCGTCTGATGGCTGCATGTACACACGTGTACACGTGTGCACTGCCACGCCAATCAGATTGCAACTGAGGAGTAGCCACATGGACCTGCTCAACTCAGTGCAACTGACAAGTCAAACATGGACAAGCCAGCATTCATGAAAGCCAAATAACAAGTCAGCAATGTAAAAAATGAACAAGCCAGTTCAAGTTCAAATCAAGTCAACATATAGCAAATGGTGCAGCTCGAAGTCAAAAGGCATGTACACAAGTGTACAGCAACCCAATGGGCAAAGCACGCAAGTGGGAAAGTGGTCAAGCCAAAAATACAAGCCAAAGCAAAGATACACTGCAAATACATGAGGAAATCAACATGGCAGGATAAGACTAAATGATCATGTGGCAGCAACAATACAATCAAGTATTGGAGCATATACAAACAGTAAGGCAAGATGGTGGTTGTGGTCGAGCAAGGAGTGAATGCAAGCAATACATAGTTATGGTAAAGCATGTTACAGGATTTCAAATAAAAGCAAGTGATTCAGCATATAAATAACATGATACAGCAGGAATTTGAAGTGTCTCGAGTCAGTATGGTGTAACAGACCAATATATATGCATGGCAGTTACACAACAAATATACAGTGTGTATATTGATGCAGCTAGGTTCCAGAATTAAATCAAAAGGACCAAGGGTCATAGCATGTTTCTTAAGTGACACAGCAACAACAACAAGTGGTAGAGCACACATGAACAAGTGAAATATAAATGGTGCAAGTGTACAATGATGGAGCAACTCAAACTAGTTAAAGAACATGGTGGTGCCGCATTGCAAGTGGACACAACAGCATATACATGCCACAAAGAAGGAAACAGGGGAAGTAATGGCAACAGCTACAAGAATGGCACAAGCGAAGACAATGGTCGAGACAGTGTTAAAATGGGTGCAATCAAGTCAAGTGGGTAGTTCAGCATACAAGCAAGTTCTGCTATAACAGAGTTCCATGGTGCATGTACAAGTTGAAATACAGCAACAAGTGATTCAGCAGGTGTGTGTACACAAATGGCACGGCAATACAACATGATGTTCAGACCAACAAACATACCAGAATTCAAAGAAGTCGAGGATTTTTTTTTTAGACAACTGAAATGTGCAGCAATCAAATGACAGTGCAAAGACAGCAAGTACAGCCAATAGGTAACTCAGGAAATTCATGTTTTCTTATATATGAATAATGGTGCAACTAAGTGAGAATTATGGTGCAAGAAATCATACAAGAATGGATTATATCAGGACATAAATCATTCAGTATTTCTCCAAGTATACAGTGGCATAAATGATTTTTGGAAAGAGTTCAATTTGCAGAAAATAATACATGGCAAGTGTTTAAGTTTTTCCAGAAATCACAATTTTTTTGTTTGGGCAAATCTATTGTTTTCGGTTTTGAAACAATCAGAGAATTATGGCAGAGCATATATTACTCAAGACAAACAAGGAAATCACACTGATATATATATGGCAAGAGATTTTTTAGAAAATCATATATGGCGCAGATTAAAATCAATCTTGGCAACCATTTGTAAATTCAAATTTCAACAATCAAGGCATATAGGGATTTCAGAGCAATTCAAGGATGCTAAATCCTATCTAATCATGCAACGATTACTCGATGTCAAGAAATTCAAGGAAAGCCAAAATCACGCAGCAATCAAAAAGAGGAAATCATTCAAATCGGATTTCAATCATGATGGTGTAAGGCAGAGCAAAATCCACGCAAAGGTTTTGAAAGCAATAAATTCTTTTTATTCAAATAAAAGTCGAGATATTCAAAAGCGTAAATCAAGGGATAGCAAAAAGGGAAGTTTTTTTTCAGAATTATTTTTTAAAAACCGAATTAATCAACAATGGAAATCATTTATTTTGTTTCCAATTTTTTACAGAGACGTTTCAGCAATCAGAGTATATTTCAAAGTAGGGAAGCAACAATTCAAATTGAAGACAGACAAAAAGGGGAAACCCTAATCAGACCAAGTCACTTGTGAAATCAGAGACACGATTTAGGGTTTCTAATACCCTATAAATAACACCCATAACATCACTGGCAAAATATCGAAATTATTCAATCAAGATTCAAAGCAGCAAAAAGAAAATTCTTTTACACTCACAGTTTCGATCGACGCCAGAGAAAAACATCTCAAATCGAAGAACCAGAAAGCCGTAGAGACTAGAGCATCAGAGGTTTGATTTCGACAGCAACCGAATCGATTTGGGGCAAATGAAGAAAACCCTAGAAAACCCTAGCCGCCATATTTTTTTCTCAGAGGCAAAAGAGGATCGGGCAGAAGAATGAAGCAATAAAAGAAAATGGGCTGGCCGTTTTTTTTAATAGGAAAAGGGGATGACCCCTTTAATATAAACTCTTTTTTTATTTTATTTTAAGAACTAGGGTTTACATTTTTTTGTTTTACATTCTGTTGTTTTTTTATTGTGTTGTAAAATCATTTCTGAACAGTTCTAGGTCTGTAAAATCTAGGGGGATTTAGTCAAGGAGTTGACTGTCAGTTTCAGAGTCTGTAAATCTGAGTTACGAGTTACAGGGTTTGTAATTCGGGAAATCTGATCTAGGGGTTTAGATCAGTCTAGGGGTTTCAGCGTAGGGTTAGAATAGGAGCAGGGTTTGCGAGTGTACATGGTCTTGTATGCGGGAACTGTTCTATCACCTAGTAGAAACCTTAGAAATGCAGCAGTAGGCAGGGTTTTGCCGAAGCTGGGTACATCTGTGTGTGATTTATTTTCTGCATTTCAGTTTCTACTATTTTCTGTGATCAGTTTATTATTATATATCTCGTTAAGTTTTTAATTCAGTTAAAAACTGTGAAAAACCCTATTCACCCCCCCCCCCTCTAGGGTTATTCTAGATCCAACAAGTGGTATCAGAGCCTGGTTATTTCATTAACCCTAGAAACATGGATCCTAGTTGTCAGTCTTATGAGAGTCAGTCCCGTAATATTCCAATTATTTTTAAGGGAACAGATTTTTCAATTTGGAAATCAAATTTCGAATCATATTTAAAATCTGTTAATCTTGATTATTGGAATATTATTGAAAATATGGAAGATATGTCAAATAAGACGAATAAGGTTTTAAATGCTCAAGCTATGCATATTTTATATTCTTATCTTGATAATAATCAGCTTGACTTTATCTCTCATTGTTTAACTGCGCAGGACATCTGGAAAACTCTCAACGCGCGGTATGGAAATTCTGACAACTCCTCAAAACCCTCAACTGCCAACTCAAATTCAGATCTGTGCTTAACTGGAACTATTCATGTGGATTCAGACGATGGGGACTTATCATATGACGATCTGGTATCTCTTTGTAATAATTTAACAAGAACTGTTGATCGTCTCAAACGGAAAAACAAGTCTTTGAAATCTGAAAATTCTGAGTTGACCCACAATAACAATTTGTTGAAATTAAAATTTGAAAACTCTGACTGCAAAAACTGTATGGTTGTGAAAACTGAATTAGCTCAACTTGATGAACATTCTGGAAAGCTCGAAAATAAAATTTTGGTTTTGAATAATATCGAAGATGAGTTGACTCATAAAAATAACGCTTTGCAGAAGGAGTTGGATAAGATTAATTTAGAACATGAAATTTTTGAGAAAGAAAATTTGGTGAAAACGGATTTGATTGTGAAAGAGCTTGAATCTGAAACTGAAAAATTCAAGAATGTTGAAAAACTTGAATTGGAAAAACAAAAACTTTTTGAAGCTGAGATTTCTGAGTCCCAAGCCAAAATCAAATTGCTTGAAATTGAAAATTTGGTTTTGAAAGTTGATTCTGAAAATTGTAAGATCACTAAAAATCATTGTTCAGATTTAATAAAAGAAAATGATGATCTCAAATTTAAACTTCAACAACTTGAATCAACATTGGTTAAACTTTCAAATGGAGAAAAATCGCTGAATATGTTGTTGAGAAATCAATTTCTATCTGGAAATAAAAATGGACTTGGATTTGGGAAAATGAATGATTTTGAAAAACAGAATACAAACGGTTTTAAAAATTCTTCAATCAACTTAGGAATGAATCGTTTTGAGAATCTAAACTCTGAAAATTACAAGGGATTTTTGAAACAAAATCGAAGTGGAAATTCGTTTGATAATAAACCATTTAAACAAGCTTGGATTACAAAAAGAAATAAAACGAACTTTGTTAAATTCAAGCAGATTTGGGTCCCTAAAGACACTTTTGTAAATTCGAATGGTTTGTTATATAAACAGGTTTGGGTACCAAAGCAAATGGGTACAACTGTGAGTGGCTTTACAAATTTTGTTAGACCACTCGTTTCCTCAAATTGCTAGGTATCAAAAGAGGCCGAGGAACTGCACTGCCAAAGAGAAACTGATTTCAAATATTATTAAATCATTCACAGTTCCTTAGCCAAAATCTGGTCGAGTTAGAGATTCTAGTTTACAATCGAATTCTGGTATGATCTCTGAACTCACTTTTGTAAATATTTTTAGTTTTTTATTTTCTTGTTTATTTCTTCCCTCTTCTTCTTCTCTATTTGTTTTATCACTGCGATATCACTGTAACTTCTTCTGAGCTTCATTAACTTCTAATTGTAGAATTCATATTTTCTGGAAATTTGCCTTAGTTGAATATAATTCTGATATTTTAATCTTTTCCAGATCTTGTATTTAAACTTGTAAATATCTACAATTGTTTTGAAGTTTAGTTTCTGATTATTGAATTCATAACAATGTTGATGCATTCATATCATATCTTGAACACTGTTAACTAGAATTCTAAATTGTTTGAAGATCTGAATATTTAATGAAATGTCACACATCTTTGCTGTTCTGGGTTTACTCTAACTCATTTTAGAAAAGCTCAAAATATTATACTCATTACAGCACTCTGTTATTTATCAGTTGTGATAATTTCATTGATTTTCAGATTGGCTTGTATCAGTGATACATCTTGGAATTCATCTTTATTCATGATCATTATATTGAAATATGTTTGTTTGAAATCATCTGAAATTCTAGATATTTTGAATATCACACACCTCTTATTTTTGAAACTGTCAATCTCGTGTGACTGATTCATTATATCCCAAAACTTTACATTGATTCATGTGATTTCAAATAAATTATCCCGATCATGAATATTTTCAAATTTGATGTAAATGACCTGAAATTTCTCTTGGGCTTGTCGGAAATAGTTTTGAGAAATTCTTGAAAATGTTTTTTTTTAAAATGGTCTTTGAAAATCATTGTTATTTCATGATTATTTGATTTGAATATATGTTTGTTTAAAATCATTTGAAATTATTGATTTATTGGATCTCACACATATCTTGAATCTGAAATATGACCTGGTGTGATTGATTCATTAAATCCTAATACTCTCACATTTCTTCAAATAATTTAAAATAGAGTATATTTGCAAATCTTGGATCATGAACCACCTTATGTGACCAACATCTCAGACAAGTCTGATGTGATATTGTGTTCTGCACTGCTCTAATACTGTTCTTAGATAATTGCTTATTGTTTGATTTGTCTGCTTGGGCTTTAAATTTCTGTTGTCTGTGATATCATAGTTTGTCTCCATTGTCTTGGTAAAATCCTCGAGAAAGCGAGAACAAGTGGTATCAGAAGCACTTATTTTTGTCTCACTCATCTGTACTTAGATTCAAATCTTCACCATATATAAATCCACATTTTTTTTGTCTTGTACACATTTTTTTTCTCTTGTCATGTATGGATCAGCATATTCCTCTTGTAATTGATTTTCAATTTTAAAATTATTTATTGATTATTCTTTCAGAAATTGAAATCAATATCCAAATTAAACTGTATTTATAATTCATCAAAATTATAACCAGATTTAGAAATTGTGATGAATTGTGACTGCAGTATATTTCACAACAAGAGGAGAATTTCATTTAGATTTTCATGATGGTTGAATATTTATTATAATATCTTTGAACTGGCAATTATTTCACGGCCATCTTCATTACTTATCATCCTTCTGCCATCCGTTATGATTTTATATAAATGTGGAGAGTTTAATTTTTCTTAAAATCATTTTAAATAAACAGTGAAAATATTTGTGATGGAATTATGGGTATATTATTATTCAGAGTTAGTGATAAATGAAAATTTTCAATAATCCCGGTACAGGTCATGCATATCTCATAATATAATTAATTTAGAAATTTATTTCACAGTCCATCTCTGTACTTACCACATTTCTATCATCCATACTGGTTTTATATATCGAGGAGTTTTTTCTTTAAAAGCTGAAAATGATATAATTAATATATAAGTGTGTCTCTAACCTCATTTAAAAATCCAAGCTCTGGTCATGCATGGTTAAGAGACAATTTATAATTTAAGCTGCGACTGACTTCATTTAAAAATCCAAGCTCTGGTTATGCGTGGTCAGTGTGCTCTTAAATAAAAAAAAAAGGAAAAAGGAAAATTGTGCTATAAATTGAAATTAATTTGAAATTCTCCTTTGTGTATATAAAAACTAGCCTATCAATCCATATTCTAATCTGTGAAATGTGTTGAAATATTATGACGTATTATGATTTGTTGATTGGTAGATATTGAGATTTGAGATCATTCGATTTTCTCACTTAAATTGAATTTTTAATTATAATCCAAATTCATCACCATTTTTGGTGCTTTAATTTTATAAAATTCTTTTGAAAATAATTGGGAAATATTCATTTTTTTTATATAACTCTCCTCATTTTTATAAAATTCATCGTATATCCGTCATTTTCTACAAATGTGAAATATGCCACCTGTCCTTAGAATATCATGATTTTTGTTTGACTGATTGAGATTTATGATGATCATTCTTCCTCTTAAGCTGATATATTATTTGTTATTCATTTTTCATCTATATTTTAATTTCTGTACCCTTTTGATGATAACAAAAGGGGGAGAATGGATTAGATTTTGATTTATGAGTGAATAGGATGAATAGTTTATAAATATTTTTAATCTTGAAAATTTAATTATTCATACATTTCACTCATGCATAGTTATAGGGGGAGTTTCTGAAGTAGGGGGAGCATTTAAATAGGGGGAGTTCAAATATCCACGAACAAACACATTTATTATATTCAAAATCCTTTATTTGTTTGTCATCATCAAAAGGGGGAGATTGTTGTATATAACAGTGTTGTATACACAATTATATGATTTTTGTTTGATGATAACAACCAAATATATTTCTATTATAAATGTGTTTGGTACTGTACTGTTATATATATACATCACAGCAATGAATATAATATTTATATTTAAATAAAATACGACTGTACAGAAATTCAAATATTAACACAGTATTTTATTTAAATAGAATATTTTCAATATTCAAACAGTACAACTATTTGTCACTCCACTATTTATACATTCACAGAATATTTGTACTTGTATATAAACAGAATAAAATAGACAAGCTTGTTTGACAACAATAAAATGATATTTTATTTCAATCAAACTTGTTTATTACATATATCTGTACAATTCTCTCACAGCTCCTCAGTACAGTTCATTCATTGTCACTCAGTCATACATACACACAACATATACACAGTTACATTTCATATATATCCATTTTCACTTGTATATACAGACTCATACATTCATTGACACCACACACTATCTTCTTATCTTCAGCTTGTCAGTCCTGTCATCACAGTCAGTCCAGTCATCCCCGCTTACCTGTCACACATGAAACAGAAACACACAGTATACTGCAATAGAAATAAAACTGAACACATGCAAATATAAATTTTATTTTTAAAATTTTATTTGCCTCAGTTTTCTGGTGTGTTTCTCATCATTTTTCATGACCTGATCTGATTTATAAAAACCATCAATCTGTGTCTAGACAGCTTGTGATATTCACAGTGATACACTGTAAATACCACAAGGTAGACAACATATATCTCAATGTAGGGACAGGGACAACTCGTCTGATGGCTGCATGTACACACGTGTACACGTGTGCACTGCCACGCCAATCAGATTGCAACTGAGGAGTAGCCACATGGACCTGCTCAACTCAGTGCAACTGACAAGTCAAACATGGACAAGCCAGCATTCATGAAAGCCAAATAACAAGTCAGCAATGTAAAAAATGAACAAGCCAGTTCAAGTTCAAATCAAGTCAACATATAGAAAATGGTGCAGCTCGAAGTCAAAAGGCATGTACACAAGTGTACAGCAACCCAATGGGCAAAGCACGCAAGTGGGAAAGTGGTCAAGCCAAAAATACAAGCCAAAGCAAAGATACACTGCAAATACATGAGGAAATCAACATGGCAGAATAAGACTAAATGATCATGTGGCAGCAACAATACAATCAAGTATTGGAGCATATACAAACAGTAAGGCAAGATGGTGGTTGTGGTCGAGCAAGGAGTGAATGCAAGCAATACATAGTTATGGTAAAGCATGTTACAGGATTTCAAATAAAAGCAAGTGATTCAGCATATAAATAACATGATACAGCAGGAATTTGATGTGTCTCGAGTCAGTATGGTGTAACAGACCAATATATATGCATGGCAGTGACACAACAAATATACAGTGTGTATATTGATGCAGCTAGGTTCCAGAATTAAATCAAAAGGATCAAGGGTCATAGCATGTTTCTTAAGTGACACAGCAACAACAACAAGTGGTAGAGCACACATGAACAAGTGAAATATAAATGGTGCAAGTGTACAATGATGGAGCAACTCAAACTAGTTAAAGAACATGGTGGTGCCGCATTGCAAGTGGACACAACAGCATATACATGCCACAAAGAAGGAAACAGGGGAAGTAATGGCAACAGCTACAAGAATGGCACAAGCGAAGACAATGGTCGAGACAGTGTTAAAATGAGTGCAATCAAGTCAAGTGGGTAGTTCAGCATACAAGCAAGTTCTGCTATAACAGAGTTCCATGGTGCATGTACAAGTTGAAATACAGCAACAAGTGATTCAGCAAGTGTGTGTACACAAATGGCACGGCAATACAACATGATGTTCAGACCAACAAACATACCAGAATTCAAAGAAGTCGAGGATTTTTTTTAGACAACTGAAATGTGCAGCAATCAAATGACAGTGCAAAGACAGCAAGTACAGCCAATAGGTAACTCAGGAAATTCATGTTTTCTTATATATGAATAATGGTGCAACTAAGTGAGAATTATGGTGCAAGAAATCATACAAGAATGGATTATATCAAGACATAAATCATTCAGTATTTCTCCAAGTATACAGTGGCATAAATGATTTTTGGAAAGAGTTCAATTTGCAGAAAATCATACATGGCAAGTGTTTAAGTTTTTCCAGAAATCACAAATTTTTTGTTTGGGCAAATCTATTGTTTTCAGTTTTGAAACAATCAGAGAATTATGGCAGAGCATATATTACTCAAGACAAACAAGGAAATCACACTGATATATATATGGCAAGAGATTTTTTAGAAAATCATATATGGCGCAGATTAAAATCAATCTTGGCAACCATTTGTAAATTCAAATTTCAACAATCAAGGCATATAGGGATTTCAGAGCAATTCAAGGATGCTAAATCCTATCTAATCATGCAACGATTACTCAATGTCAAGAAATTCAAGGAAAGCCAAAATCACGCAGCAATCAAAAAGAGGAAATCATTCAAATCGGATTTCAATCATGATGGTGTAAGGCAGAGCAAAATCCACGCAAAGGTTTTGAAAGCAATAAATTCTTTTTATTCAAATTAAAGTCGAGATATTCAAAAGAGTAAATCAAGGGATAGCAAAAAGGGAAGTTTTTTTCAGAATTATTTTTTAAAAACCGAATTAATCAACAATGGAAATCATTTATTTTGTTTCCAATTTTTTACAGAGACGTTTCAGCAATCAAAGTATATTTCAAAGTAGGGAAGCAACAATTCAAATTGAAGACAGACAAAAAGGGGAAACCCTAATCAGACCAAGTCACTTGTGAAATCAGAGACACGATTTAGGGTTTCTAATACCCTATAAATAACACCCATAACATCACTGGCAAAATATCGAAATTATTCAATCAAGATTCAAAGCAGCAAAAAGAAAATTCTTTTACACTCACAGTTTCGATCGACGCCAGAGAAAAACATCTCAAATCGAAGAACCAGAAAGCCGTAGAGACTAGAGCATCAGAGGTTTGATTTCGACAGCAACCGAATCGATTTTGGGCAAATGAAGAAAACCCTAGAAAACCCTAGCCGCCATATTTTTTTCTCAGAGGCAAAAGAGGATCGGGCAGAAGAATGAAGCAATAAAAGAAAATGGGCTGGCCGTTTTTTTTAATAGGAAAAGGGGATGACCCCTTTAATATAAACTCTTTTTTTATTTTATTTTAAGAACTAGGGTTTACATTTTTTTTGTTTTACATTCTGTTGTTTTTTTATTGTGTTGTAAAATCATTTCTGAACAGTTCTAGGTTTGTAAAATCTAGGGGGATTTAGTCAAGGAGTTGACTGTCAGTTTCAGAGTCTGTAAATCTGAGTTACGAGTTACAGGGTTTGTAATTCGGGAAATCTGATCTAGGGGTTTAGATCAGTCTAGGGGTTTGAGCGTAGGGTTAGAATAGGAGCAGGGTTTGCGAGTGTACATGGTCTTGTATGCGGGAACTGTTCTATCACCTAGTAGAAACCTTAGAAATGCAGCAGTAGGCAGGGTTTTGCCGAAGCTGGGTACATCTGTGTGTGATTTATTTTCTGCATTTCAGTTTCTGCTATTTTCTGTGATCAGTTTATTATTATATATCTCGTTAAGTTTTTAATTCAGTTAAAAACTATGAAAAACCCTATTCACCCCCCCTCTAGGGTTATTCTAGATCCAACAGTTTTGACCATTTTAACGTTGTTAATATGGAGAGACCGGTTGGATTATTATCCATAGAACCACTCTGTATTGGCATAAGCGTCGCGAATCATATATGCCAAAGATAATTGAAGACGGAGTGAAATGCAAGGGCTATCCTGTTTACAGAATAGTTCCTTCGGTTTGTCCAGTCCCAGGACAACTTGTATGGACGAAGGTCTGACGGAGTATATCCAATGGATCGCGTAAGTTGATCTGTTCAAACGTATTCACGTTTGGTGGCGGAGGAATTCGTTTCTCTTAGCTGTATACCCGTGTTATTTTTGGATAAGTCAATTTGTGATTTGGCGGGTATGACGATGTGACATTCTAAGTGAATGAGGATGACTTGTATGAATGAATGTCTGACAGAGTATTTCCAGAAAGGTCACGTACATTGATTTCTTCAACCGTACCAAGAGTGAAAGCGGAGAAGGAAACTTCTTTTAGCTGACACGTAATGTACTGTTGTAGACGTCAATTAGTGATTTTCGATGGACCTAACAATGTGGCATTCGAAGTGAATCTGATGTGATGATAAAGCGTAGCTTCTAGCCTCATCAACCAGTAAATGACAGAAATCGGGCAGGCAGCATGGCTAAGTCGGTCGCACCGAAGTAGGGTGTATAATCACCTATCTAGTGAATATTCATTTGTTTCTTAAATCTATCAAATGCTGTCCCATATATATATATGGGAACGGTTGCTGATCCCAACCGTTGGTGATGTACATTCGATACACTCAAGCGAAATGAGTGGTCGGTCATGTGTGGCTGAGTTGCAAGATGTTCTTGTTGAACTCCAGTGTATCGTTCCTAGAGTACACTGATCGGAAGGTGGTTCCATACCTTGTCATAGTTGGAAATCCAATAATCCAATACGTGCTTGCGATTTTGATTGTATACTATATATGTAGTAACGTGAGATGCAAGCGTTTCTGCTAGATTGATATTTATTTGTACATAGACATTATTATAATATCAGAATGATATTGCTTTGAAAAATTATTTGGATTCTCATAAGGGAAAAACCCGTTCCGTATTCACGGCATGGTCTTATGAGATATCATATACATGTTTAAATGATTTGAGTTTATTCACACCAGTCCCATGGCTGACCCGGAGTTTACTTTGTTGTTTTCCTTAAACTCTTGGGTGCCTAAATTTGTACGGGCAGTCAAGTAGTCGGGATTTTTCAAATACACTTGGAGAGCTTGGAGCAGGAGGCTTCAGGATTCTATAGCTATTATTATTTCCGCTGTTGTTGTAAGTATTGTACTCTGATAAGTGTTATTGTATACATATACTGATGTTATTTCAAAGATATGTTATGTTATATTTTATTCGTTCCGCTGTGAGATTCGTGTTTACTCTGATGATGATGTTCTTCTTCTTCTTCTATTCTATAAGTTCTATCTTATCTATTCTCACCTTCTAATTTCTTTCAACAATTACCGGGATTTTTCGATGCTTTGGTTATCGATGTCGAGCTTACGTCGATAACCAAAGTCGCTCAAAATCCGGGTTACTACAGTTGGTATCAGAGCATTGGTTTAGTTATTACCTTGGCTCTGTGGCGTGATTCAGTAGAGATGGGATTAGTAATATCCTAGACTAAGTTTGAGTGTATATATACGAGTGAACGTATTTGTTAGTTAATATAAAATGATTTTATATTGTGGAGTTTTATTGGTTGAGTTGTTTGTGAATTCTGGTCGATCGGTTTGATCCACTGTATCGATAGGGGTTACTAAACACTCGAATACGATGACCCGTCATGGTATGTTTTGAAAGATGGTAAATGGAATAATTTTACCCGAATATATTTGATATAGTATATTGGTTGTGTTGGTTGTTATTATAATCGAGTAAGATTATAAAAAGGTATAATGATTATAAATGACTAATCAGAATTCATATAAGTAAAGTATATGAAATAAAATGAAGAAAAATCTGAATTTAAATCAGATTGGAATTAAAATAAGGAAATTTTAAGTTCCTGGGAGATTTTGAAAACGTTTTTCAAACTGAAGGTGATATAGTATTGAACTCACATCGATAGCTAGAAAATAGATTCTGATGATGAATCGCGACATCATCAGTGTTCATTTTCGAGTTCTAAGTGACGGACTACTACCAAAGGTTTTGTTTTTGAATTGTTTTGAGAAAACAAGTTGTTTAGAAATTCAAAGGTTTTGAATTGGCATTGTAATTTCAAATTGATTTGAAATAAACCCAAGAATTTAAGTTCTGGAATTAAAATTTAACTAATGAAGTTAAATAAAATGAGATGGTAAAAATAATTTGAAATTTAACTTGAACTGAGTTAAATAGAATTGAATTGGATTAGAGAATAATCTAGAATGGAACCAAATTGATAAGTCAATAATTTGGAATTTGATATTGGGGTTCGAATGAAATTCGATTTGGTTTTGAGGTTATGAACTGATTGGAATTTGATGGAAATAACACTGGTATATGCTGAGTTGATAGCATATGGAAGTGATAGAGTTGATATTCCCGACAAAAAGGTACCAGTTTATATTATATATGGATATGAGATTTATGAGCCGAATTGGCAAGCCGCTTGGCTGTTTGATTTTCTTTCAGGTTAAAGAAGGCCCAGAGAGGCGAGTTGGAGTTTGAGATATCGACCAGTACAAAGGAGGTGCTGGCAAAAATTTTCGAAAAGTTAAGGTGTTAGAAAATTTTCAGAATTTTTGAAAATTTAGTTAGTCGGAATAAATTAATATTTTAGTCGATATTAATTGGTTCAGTTGAAACCGGAGACAAGAGGTAAACAGATAAATTTTTACCCAGAAGATAGGGTCATCCCCTAGCTTAGCAATTTCGAGGACGAAATTTTATTTAGGGGGGAAGATTGTACTAACACGCATTTTAGCTGTTGAACAATTTATTTATTTAATTATTAAATATCGATTTATCGATATCGAGAACGTGAATTAAATAATATTGATTATCTAATTAATAATTTTAATATAATAAAAAAATATTATAATGTCGAAATAATCAAAAATATTGGAAATACAAATATTATGTGAACTGGGTCATCCCTAAGATATAATTCAGCTTAGAGTTGAATTATATTGACGAATATATTCAATCAACGTCAGTTTGAACGTAGAATTTTAATATAATTAAAATTAGAGCCTGAAACGACGCGGAAGTTCGCTATTTGGCGATTTAGACTTCAATTGGATGTACAGGGTCCGTTTTAAATCGGATTTCTGTGAAACAAGAAACGTGTGGAGCTGGTGGAGTATATCTTTCTAGTGGAAGAGGAAAATCGGGATTTCGTCATGTAGATTTTTATTTATGTCCAAATCAAATTTCAGAAAAAATCGCTGTGGAATTCCTTTATAATTTACGACGCTTTATATACGTTACAAATCGATTTTTCGATAAGAACAGAATATCGGGATAATCTGGAGTCTGGAAATCAAGTCATAAAATATGAGGTGAAATTCTGGAGCCGAACGACATCGTATATGGATATATACGATAATATTAATTTATTAATATTTAATTTAATAATATTTAAATATATTTAAATGGGTCGTTCAGAGCGTTAAAAATATGCTGTGTGAGCATACGACCTCGGAATTCGACGAAACTAATTTTGTTGGATCCGCAACATCAAATTATTGTTAGATTTCAAGTTTCGTGAATTTTAGAGTCACTGTGTGGTCGTACGGATTTTTAGAGTGTAAAACAGTCAGTATTTTGACAGTTAAAAATACGCTGAGTGAGCAAACGGAGTCGGAATTCGATGAAACCAGTTTCGTTGGGACCGTAATGTCGAACTCTAGCTGCATGTCCATTTTCATGATTTTTGCATATCGTGTGTGATCATGAGGATTTTTAAAGACGAACAGAAGTAGTGTTGGCTTAAATATTAATATAAAAATAAAATATTAAAAAAATATTAAAAAGCTTCTATAAATAAGCCTTAACTTAGAAAACCTAATTCATTTTTCCTCCAACAGTCAAAAACACGAGCCGCCACATTTTACATTTCTGTAAAATCAAATCCATCTTTGAAAAATGATATCAATTCGCAGAAAAATCCTAAAATCATCTAGTTTATATCTATGAGCTTCTCGAAGGATTCCCTACAGTTCAGTATCATTTTTAAGAGGTTCGATGGCTGTTGGTATATTGCGAATTTTGTACAGCGACAGTTTTAGCAATTAGGGTTCGAGTTTAGTGGAGGTGTGGTGATCGTTGGTTTAATTGGATGTTAGATTTGAGTTAAGGGTGGAAAACCGCACCTATACCCGAGATTTCAGGGATTTCGGTGATGAAGAATGTCGATATTTCCAGGGTACCGCGGGTTAGACGTCGAGAGAGAGTTGGTATTTTCTGGTATGGAGGTGTTTAGAATTTTGAGAGATGGAGGATGTTGAGGTCGAGAGACGGTTCGATGTGAAGATGAGTGCGAATCGAGGCTCAGAAGTTCGAAAATGGGATGGGTGATTTTACTGGAACCACGATGATCATTCGGAGAAGAAGGATAATAAAGTGCGGGCTGGGCTTTTAATTTAGTGATGGGCCAGAGGATTTGAAAAGAGTAAGGCCCGCATACTTTAATGTTTTAAGTGTTTATTTAAATTATAGTATTAAACTTTGTAATGTAATATCTCGGTCGTATGAAATCAGAATCATGAACCGTCAGTCACATTGGGACCGTATGGACGGGAGCAACACAATAAGACTGACTGGAAGCCCATCGGAGCTTGTTACAATTTATGGCGAAATAAATTGTCCAACTGAGTCAAATAACGTAAACCTTTATTTAACGATTAATGCGTCAATGTGAGTAAAAACTCACTAACTCTCCTCAATTTATATTTTAATATAAATTGTATTTTATTTCTGTATTTGACTGCTAGTTATGTACTGTTAATTTGGACTGTTAAGTTGTATTGTTAAATTGGACTGTAGATTGGACTGTTAAATAATTGATTTAAAACAGTATGGATATATATATATATCTACTTATATATATATATCGTTATTAAACGGTGATTTTGTTTTCAGTGTATTTCATTAGAAATGCAAGTGATGTTATATACGTTGTTTAACATCAGTGGATGCAGGGAAACAGGTTGGAGGAATCCGACTGGATTCCTCAACATTTATTTTGCTGTTATTTGTATATTGTGATATATACTGTGATATATAATCTGTTGTTGATTGTATATGTTTGGATGATATGGATCATTGACAGTTGGTTGTTTAAAAACAATAGAAAACACTGAAAATGTAGAAAAGGGGATTTTCAATATTTATATTGAAAATGAATCTATTTATAAAATCGAAGGATTTTATAAAAAAGGATATTTATTTAGAAATAAATAAATAAAATAAAGGAATATTTATTTAGATTAAATAAATAGAATAAAGGATATTAAATTAGGGATTAAATAATTAGAGTTATAAAGGAAAATCTATTTAGGAAAATAAATAGATTATACAAAAGGAAATCTATTTAGGAAATAAATAGAAGTTAAAATAAATAGAAATAAAAGGAAAGTTAGTTAGTCGGATATAAATATTCGAATCAAGTTAGTTAAGTGGTCAAACCAAGCTAGTCGAACCAAACTAGTCAAGCTAGTCGAACCCAACCGAGCCAAATGGTCGAGTCGAACCAATCGAGTCAAGATGGTCGAGTCAAAACCAACCGAGTCGAGCTGGTCGAGTCGAACCAATCGAGTTAAGCTGGTCAAGTTAGTCGAACCTAGTCAGTACAACCAAGCTGGTCAAGTTAGTCGAACCTGGTCAGTCGAGTCGAGTAAATCAAACTTAGTTAATCGAAAGGAGTTAATTGATTTAGTCAATCGAGATGAGTCAATCGGTTTTAATGAATCGAGAGGAGTTAGTCGAATATGGTATTCGAACCAAATGGTCAAACCAAATGGTCAAACCAAGTGGTCGAACCAAGTAGTCAAGCCCAGTGGTCAAACCAAATGGGTCAGGTTAGCCAAACATGGTCAGTCAAACCAAATGGGTCAGGTTAGCCAAACCTGGTCAGTCAAACCAAATGGGTCAGGTTAGTCAAACCTGGACGGTCGAACCAAGTAAGTCGAGTTAAGTTAGTCAAGTTAGTCAAGCCTAGTTAATCGAATCGAATTGGTCGAACCAAGTAAGTCGAGTTAAGTTAGTCGAGCCTAGTAAATCGAATCGAATTGGTCGAACCAAGTAAGTCGAGTTAGTCGAGTCAAGTTAAGTTAGTTGAGTTAAGTTCGTCGAGTTAGAGTTATCGATGTTAGTTTCATCGAAAGGAGTTATCGATGTTAGTTTCATCGAAAGGAGTTATCGATGTTAGTTTCATCGAAGGGGGTTATCGATTATAGTTTAATCGAAGTGAGATTTTCAAATATGGGATATTTGAAAGGAAGAATTATCGAATATTAGTTATTCGAAGAGAGATTATCGAATATCGTTTATTCGAGAAGAAGTTAATCGAATATAGGTTATTCGAAGAAGAGTTAATCAGATAGAGATTTCTCGAAGAGAGTTAATTGACAAATTCGATTATATCGAATTCGGGAAAGTACTTATACTTTCCAGTGTATAAATAGAGATTTATTTATTTTTAAATAAAAGTGTTAGGTTAATTATTCACTGATAAGAACCGAAGTTATAATTAAAGGTAGATAATTCGAAAGTAGGGATTATAACGTTATCGTTATAACCAATGTTTTATATATAGAAGTGGATCAGTAAAATTGGATCCGAGAAAGGCGTAAAGGAGTTGTTAAAGATTAAAAGATAAACTTTGACCATTTCGAAGTTATAACGTTGTTCAGTTAAGGTCTGAGAGGTAATTATACCCCAACTTGAGTGACTTCCTTCTTAACTAAGAAATGGTAAGGTTTGATCGTAAAGGAGTTTTGGAAATGTTTTCCAAACGAGAATCAGAAATGTTTTCTGATAAAAGATAATAAGAAAATAAGAATTTAGAATATAGGGAAACAAGAGATAAGTAAATAAATGAACTAAAGAGATTAATGTTAAATGATGTTTGTTCGATATAATTTCCATCTGGGAATAATATCGTTGTTTGCACACTTGTTTTTCTTTGATGGTTAAATCACTGACTATCGAAGTTTTGACCATTTTAACGTTGTTAATATGGAGAGACCGGTTGGATTATTATCCATAGAACCACTCTGTATTGGCATAAGCGTCGCGAATCATATATGCCAAAGATAATTGAAGACGGAGTAAAATGCAAGGGCTATCCTATTTACAGAACAGTGCCTTCGGTTTGTCCAGTCCCAGGACAACTTGTATGGACGAAGGTCTGACGGAGTATATCCAATGGATCGCGTAAGTTGATCTGTTCAAACGTATTCACGTTTGGTGGCGGAGGAATTCGTTTCTCTTAGCTATATACCCGTGTTATTTTTGGATAAGTCAATTTGTGATTTGGCGGGTATGACGATGTGACATTCTAAGTGAATGAGGATGACTTGTATGAATGAATGTCTGACAGAGTATTTCCAGAAAGGTCACGTACATTGATTTCTTCAACCGTACCAAGAGTGAAAGCGGAGAAGGAAACTTCTTTTAGCTGACACGTAATGTACTGTTGTAGACGTCAATTAGTGATTTTCGATGGACCTAACAATGTGGCATTCGAAGTGAATCTGATGTGATGATAAAGCGTAGCTTCTAGCCTCATCAACCAGTAAATGACAGAAATCGGGCAGGCAGCATGTCTAAGTCGGTCGCACCGAAGTAGGGTGTATAATCACCTATCTAGTGAATATTCATTTGTTTCTTAAATCTATCAAATGCTGTCCCATATATATATACGTGAACGGTTGCTGATCCCAACCGTGGGTGATGTACATTCGATACACTCAAGCGAAATGAGTTGTCGGTCATGTGTGGCTGAGTTGCAAGATGTTCTTGTTGAACTCCAGTGTATCGTTCCTAGAGTACACTGATCGGAAGGTGGTTCCATACCTTGTCATAGTTGGAAATCCAATAATCCAATACGTGCTTGCGATTTTGATTGTATACTATATATGTAGTAACGTGAGATGCAAGCGTTTCTGCTAGATTGATATTTATTTGTACATAGACATTATTATAATATCAGAATGATAATGCTTTGAAAATTTATTTGGATTCCCATAAGGGAAAAACCCGTTCCGTATTCACGGCGTGGTCTTATGAGATATCATATACCTGTTTAAATGATTTGAGTTTATTCACACCAGTCCCATGACTGACCCGGAGTTTATTTTGTTGTTTTCCCTAAAATCTTGGGTGCCTAAATTTGTACGGGCAGTCAAGTAGTCGGGATTTTTCAGATACACTTGGAGAGCTTGGAGCAGGAGGCTTCAGGATTCTATAGCTATTATTATTTCCGCTGTTGTTGTAAGTATTGTACTCTGATAAGTGTTATTGTATACATATACTGATGTTATTTCAAAGATATGTTATGTTATATTTTATTCGTTCCGCTGTGAGATTCATGTTTACTCTGATGATGATGTTCTTCTTCTTCTTCTGTTCTATAAGTTCTATCTTATCTATTCTCACCTTCTAATTTCTTTCAATAATTACCGTGATTTTTCGATGTTTTGGTTATCGATGTCGAGCTTACGTCGATAACCAAAGTCGCTCAAAATCCGGGTTACTACAACACCCTTGGGAGGGATTTTTCCCGCTTACTCCTATTTTTGCGATTTCGAATTTTTGAATTGATTTTTGACTTTTTGGACTTATTTTATTCATATATATTCTTCTTCTGCATATACAAACTTCAAACCTTCATAATTTCTTCTTACGGTGTTCGTTTTACACAAACCAAGTGTCTATTTTGTCTAGAATTCCGAGATGAACGCAATGGCTCAGTCCATTTCCCTTAATTCTGAATATTATTTTAGTTTTTCTTTAATTTATCATCTTTTAGTGTTGTCAAAATTCGGGGTGTTACATTCTCTCCGACTCAAAGGATTTCGTCCCTGAATTCTCTAAGCTAAGAAGAATGGATATCCTACCATCTACATCCATCTACTCATCCACCAGTCACAAGAATCCATTGTCCTTAAAGAATTTCTAATGCTTATATGAACATATGAAAAGGTGTGTGTATATGTCCCAATACTAATGTTAAGATCAGGAGGTCTACTGATTCAGTCGACTTCCTTAATGCAGTGTATGTTAGTGTCATGAATCCAACATGTATGCAAGTAATCCTATTATAAATTCTAAGTTCTATACGTGTGCGCACTCATCCATCCAAATGGATTGTCCATACGATGATACACTCACTTTCATCCATAAAAGAAGAAAAATGCACACACATCCATATGCAGTATGAGAGTGATTGAGCCGATCAAGTGCCTAGTGTGTGTGTATATGCATCCAAGAGCAGCGACTAGCAAACACTTGCATCAATCAAACATAAAATTTCTCAAACACATGTTTATGTCCATTGGTTCCCTACCTAAAGGTCGAAGATTCGATCGATAGGGTACAGACGAATGATAGAAACAAGTATGAATAAAAAACTTTAGAAAAGAAGTTAAGAACATACCCTCGAAAATAAAGGGGTACGAAGCACGAATCTTGTCTTCAGTCTTCCAAGTTGCATACTTGTGGTCATCTCCTCACCGAATTTCCATCAATTTGACCTCTTGGTTGCATAGCTTCTTAACCTCTGATCTAAGAATATGGTTAAGAACTCCCTCTAACTGTTGCCTCCCATTTACTTCTACTTCCTCCTGCATGCTCAGCTCAACTACTCCTGCTATATCTTAACATTTCTAAAATTGACCACCCAATAATGTAACTCCATACGTCCATTAATGTCACTCACAAAGGGAATGCACTAACTTCCATGGAGCATTTTAAGTTTGTATAGAACATAAACTTAACAACAAGACAGATAAAACAGTACTAAAACTTTAAAACTTTATTTCAATGCAGCGGAAAATACATAAGTTTGATTTCATCATCAAAACCAGAGTCAAAGTACATAATAACCATCTTGACCAACTTAAAGTACATAAATTGAAAGACATAATCCCTAATACAAAATAGCCATAAATAAAAGAGAGGCTGCACTTTACTTCAGCGATCTAAGCAATATTCTAAAAGCAAGAAGCACAGCTGTCCAAAATCAAGCTCCACTGGTGCTAGTTCCAACCTGAGCACCTTGGGGCGGGGAGGGGGGGAGGGGGGGAGGAAGAAAAGAGGAGGAAACAAAGGGGGTCAGACATAAAGTCTGGCGAGTGCGATAACTTTAATAATATAATTACCAAAGTAACTAGGCTAAGGCGTAAGTTGGAAAATAAGGAAATGACTGTGAACAATTGAGTAAGACAGAGTAAATAAGGAAAGAAGGTTGAACTAAGATAACGCTGAAGCGCACCTAAATCACTATAAGGTAATTACTATACTGCACGATCACTACTATACTGCACCACCACTAGTCACCCTAAGTTTGATCCCACCTACAGAACTTAACAATGATAATGGTAGTTTCGTGCACCCCTAGTTGCCTTCATAGGTGCCGCCTGCCCCTATCTCCACTAGGTGTACCCACTACCCCGCATGCGATCGGCTCCCTAACTCGTAGATACCCGTGCTGGCCCCACAGTGGGGTGTATCACTCCGCAAAGTGGCAACCCGATACCACAAATAATGCACGGCTTATACCCACACGATGCAAAAACGTCTTACCTACCAGTCCGGGTCCACACATGCATATGAACCCCTTGGACTTGCGTTGCCACCGCTAACCCGTTTTGGCCTCTTATAGTCAAGCCTAGTATGTGTGTCCCGTCCTCGACTTAGGTCGAGCCCACAAAGATACGTATGGGTTACTGGTTGAAACGGGCCCACATTACTTGACACAAGCTATCCACCTAAGCTTGGTCCCCTCTAGTACATCCCACTTAACCCACTTCTTATTCATGTTTCAATTACATGTTTCGATTTTGGTTAAGTGTTTCTAATCGTATTTCGAATGCCACCCAAGGCACCCACTAGATTCCACATGCCACCCAAGGCACCCACTTAACCCCCTCATGTCCCACTACATGTTTATCTGGTTAAGTGTTTCTTAATTCATTAAGACCATAACCTCATAAAGACCTCCCACATTAGACTGGCATTTGTGGCAGCTGGATTTGCAGGGCGGGTCTGGGCAGTCTTACACCACAAACGAGCCTAACCTCGTGTCTTTACAATTGTTACGTATTTAATTTATGCCTAAGACCTCTCACATTAGACTGGCATTTGTAGCAGCTGGATTTGCCGGGCAGGTCCAGGCAGGTCCGGGCAGTCTTACACCACAAAAGAGCCTAACATCGTGTCTTAGACGATTAATTACTCCTAATTAATCATTCCCCAATTTGAATTACTTTCTATATTCAAATTATCAATTAATTCCAAATTTAATTATGGCTATAATTGACTCAATTATGTCCATCTATTTATGGTATGTAAAACCATACCAATTTTCATCACAATTTATTTTATGCCTTTTAAGGAATCTATGCCAATTAAATCTTTTAATATTATCCCCTTTCACCCCACGTTGTACGTTTATTCGTTTTAGCGTAAGATATATGTTAGACTCGAATAGTCTAACTCATGGAATAAAGAGAAAACATCACAACATACATATAATTAAAACTATATCTAAACATAAGGGGTGAACTTTCATGTGTGAATGATGTTATACATCTAAAACTTGCATAGGCCAAAGTTACAACTTGCATAAACAACATATGTCATAGACCCAAATCTAAAGGTGTGAACTTGTTGGGATAATGGTCACAAACTTGCATAAATCATGTATGTCATAGATCTACATCGAAAGGTGTAAACTTGCATAGGCAGTAACCACAAACTTGCATAATGTGATTCATATTCAAACACATGTATTCATATAAAATTTCATATGTGATTTATGCAACATAACAATGGTATGAACTTACATCTAAACATGTAAACTAGCATGTAGAATTTGGCATATAACTCACACATGTCATAGCTTAACCTTTGATCAAATTTTCACATAAACTAGATGTCATAAACATGTAAGGTCACATATAATTTTACCCAACTTGTATTTGATTCATGTCTAAATCAAAATCTAAACTTGCATATGTATGATTTATCATATGAATCAACATAGCCAAACTAGCATATGAACAACATGATGATTTGATTATACATAAGCCAATCATAGAATTACAACATAGATGGTAGCATCATAAATTTACCACATATATGATAACATCACAACATAATATCATAGAACATGTATGATAACATCACAACATAATTATAACATGCAGTCAATAATTCACATCATATCGAAATAATCCACATCATAACTTAATCCAATTAAATTACTAATGATTTTATTAAAATCATCGAACTCACAACTCAAAGAAGGTCTTGAGTTCGGAATTCTGAGTTCTGAAGTTGTAATAGCTTTCCCTTGAAGAAGATTCGTTGTTTAAGTTGAAAGGAATTGAATTAGATTAGCTTTCTTCCTCTCTAATTGGTGGTGGCTATGCTGAGTTGCTAGGTGACGGCATGGAGGTCATGAATCTAATTTTGTTTTGATTTTAGGATTTGAGTCTATAGGTGTTTTTATAGAGTTAAGGATTAGTTTAAGTCGTCCGATCAACCTAGAATTAATCCCAGCCAATCAAAGCATATCAGAAACCCTAATGAGTCAGCATCTAGTCATCAACAGGTCATAAAACAAATCTGCTCGGGGGGGAGGGGCAGGTCGACCCTAGGGTCGACGTGGTCAGTGCAGGTCGACCCCCAGGTCGACCTATGGCCGACCTGGCCCTGGCGGGAATTTTCCCGCCTAGCCTGTCTGACTCCGAAATTTGAATTTTCTGAAATCTATTTTGAATTTTCTGAAACTTTCGATGGCCATAGCTTCTTCATACGAAGCCCATTTCACGCAAACTCAGACTCTATCTCAACCAGAATTCCGAGACGAATTCAATGGCGCAACCCGTTTCCCTTAATTCTCATGTCTGAGATTAGTCATTCTTTAATTTGTGAACATTAGTGTTAATAGAAATACGGGGTGTTACAAATAATCTCTCTGGTAGCTTTACCTTATAAGCCATTTGAAATCATTATCAGTTCTTCCTTTTTCTGCGTATGACTTCCGCTAATCCTGAGTTATTTTCAAGCGCATGCAGATAAGTTCAATATTTTTTGAAGTTTCTCTAATCGTATCAGTTTCAACTAGAAGCCTATCTTTGTTGCCTCAATTTGAGATCCTTTTGTGAGAACCGATAATTGTGCGACTTTTTGGTCCAAGTATAACTTGAACCTCTCTCCACGAAGATACTGCCACTAAGTTTTAAGCGTGAATACTATAGCAGCTAATTCCAAAACATGGGTAGGGTAGTTCTTCTTATGAAATCTCAACTGTCTACTCCCATAACATACTACCCTTCCCTCTTGCATCAGAACCGCACCAAGCCCTATACCACATGCATCCGTGTATACTGTGAACACCTTGTTCTTGTCAGGCAAGGTCAAGACTGGGGCTTTTATCAGAGCCCTCTTCAATTGCTGAAAAAGCATCCTTATAGTCTATACCCCAAGAAAATGTCAGATTCTTCTTTGTCAGATTGGTGGGTGGGGATGATATCTTTACGAAGTCCTTAATGAACTTCTTATAATAGCCCGCTAATCCAAGAAAACTCTCGAAACACCATATTCATCAGATCAACAAAATAGGCAGGTGCATTCGTCAACCCAAAAGGCATAACGAGCCATTCAAAGAAACCATCTAGAGTCCTAAAAGAAGTCTTGTCTATACTATCGTTGGCCACCCTCCATCAATGAAACCGCGTGGCCAAGTCTAACTGAGAGAATACCGATGCACCAACGAGCTGGTCAAACAAATCATCTATCCTCGGGAGTGGGTGCCTGTTCTTTTTGGTAAGCTTGTTCAACTCTCTATAACCTACACACAAGCAAATCGAACCATCCTCCTTGGTTGCGAATACCACCGGAGCACCCCATTCAGATATGCTTCGCCTGATAAACTTTTCTTCAAGTAGCTCCCCTACTTGCTTGCTAAGCTCCCTCCTTTCCCTTAGATCCATGTGGCGCACGGGCAATGCAATTGGCTTTGCATTGTCCACCAAGTGTATACGAAAATCGATCTCGTGCGTCAGGGGTAAGCCCCGAACCTCCTAAAAAAAAATCAGGATAGTCTCGGACTACTCGTATAGAATGCAGATCATTGATATATGTATCAAGAGACTCTATGAAACTTAGCATGACAGACCCTTTTGGGTCACAAGAAATCTCGAGGGTCCTCCTATGTCAAGTCAAAAGTCTAAATACCCTCCTCTCGCAATCGAGAATGGCACCGTACGTGGTTAGCCAATCCATCCCTAGATTCAAACTATAGCCAATAAAACCGTGCGTATATGCGCCGCACTCAAACTCGACGCCTAAAACAGATATTCTCAGACCCCGACAAATCATAAACAAATGAGTCGTATCACCAATGTGGTTTGAGACAACTACGGGATCCAAAACCATATTAGTACTAAGGTGCAGCGACTCAACCATAGATCAGATATAAAATAATGCGAAGTTCCAGAATCGAAAAGAGTTCTAGTAGGTTGATTGGAAAGAGAAATAAAACCTTCAATAAAAACTTCTATACCTTTATTCAGTACGATGGACATGAGAGCATACACCTGCCCTCCAAAGGATCCAGCCCTTTTGCCCTGTCTTTGCTTCTTTGGAGACTCCCCCGTGTAGTGTCCAACTTCGCCACAGTTGAAGCAAGCGTTCTTTCTATTTCGGTAATCATTCACCAAATGACCCACGCATCCACAATTATGACACTTCCTCTTATCCCTAGCCTTGTTGTTCTTTCTGGCCTTTTGTCATTGTCGTTGTCCTTTCTTAGTCCATACTTTATTGTTCTATGTTTCCTCAACCCTTGCTTCTTTCTTTTTAGAGAAACCATCTACTCGCGGCGGTGGAGGAACAATGATTGCAGCTGAGGGAAGGAAGTCTCCTTAGCTCCCAGTTGGTGTCGTGGCCTTAAGATACCTGCAGAACCAATCTAGTACTTCAATTACCTAGGGAATATTAGCTTCCCTTGACATTCTGGAAAGAAAAAGAAAGAGATTCAAACAAAGGATCGAAAGAGATTACATATGGCTTTAGGGAATATGTTTTTCAAAACAGACTTTTCTTTTTGAAAATGCTTTCTTTGAAACCTTTTTGAAAATAATTTTTCAAAAGCTTTGTCCGATCTAGTAACCTTCAACTCTGATACCAAGCGTGACACCCCACGTACATTAATGTCACTCATTAAGAGAATGCATTAAGTTTCGCGAAGCGTTACAGGTAAACAGAAACATTACAAGACATATATAAAATAGCAGCGGAAATTTAAAAAAAAACTTTATTAATCGTAAAGCATCGTGGTTCAAAACATCATATGTTTGAAAATACATAAACCCATTACATCATTAAAATTTATGTGTTACACTTAAAACATCAGAGTACAATAGCAAAAGAAGCACGATCCCCAAAGAAACATTGCCATATCAGCAAAGATAAGAACTTGAGCAATACATCTAAGTAGCTCCAAGCAAGACGATAGCAGAATCCTGATTAAGCTTGAGTATTCCCACCCTGAGAACCTTGGGGGGGAGGGGGAGGGACGGAAGAGAAAGAAGAGGAAACAAAATGGGTCAAACATAAACTCTGGCGAGTCTAGTTACTTTCAGCATAAAAAAGATATAAAAGTATCACGATAGGCATATAAAGTGGATAAGAGAGGTAACAACATATAAGGTAGGTAGCGTTTCTCTAACACTTTCTTTGCTATGCACCAGTATTAGTATCATATGAACTAGTTGATCCCCAACAATTACAAGATGGTAGACTTAGGCATACTTATAAATGTACCCAATTTACAGCCCCAATCGATCGGCTCCCTACTCCGTAGATACCCTGTGCTGGCCCTACAGTAGGATGTATCACTTCCAAAAGTTGCAGCCCTTTGTTTTTATGATGTGCACAACCATCTACAGGTATCACGGTCGTCTTATCCCCCTCTGCCCGGACCGTGCACGCACATGACCCCGGTCGGTTTGTACCGCGCACACCGTCCTCTACATTTGGATCTCTTACAATCAGCCCAGTAAGCATGCCCCGACTCCGAACTAGGGCAGAGTACTCACTTTATACCATTATATGGGTTACTGACAAAACGAGTCCCACACACAAGATAATGCAAGCTCTCCCTTTTGTCTTGCATCCCCACTAGGATTTCCACGGGTTATGCTTACCTTACGGTGTCTTTAATTACATAACCCCAAATATTTCCATTGGATATGCTTACCTAATGGTGTCTTTAATTACATAACCTGAACCGGTTAAGTTTAGTGGGCTTTTATATAAATATTACCCACCCCACCTAGATATACTTTAACCCTCCCACTGTTTCAACCAAGTTTACTTAACCCTTACTCAAGTTAACATGTGCATACAATCCCTATGGATTCAACTAGGTTAAGTATAACAACTAACAGGTTATCCCCATTCACATTGACTTCTTTTCACTTGCCAAAAGTCCACTTGCTTATTAATTTCATATAAATATAACTTAATCCATTTAAGTGTGTTAATAAGCCCTATTACATGTTATTCTTAAGATTGTAATTAATGGAAGTAATCTTACTATTCCTTTTAATTATTCAGTGTCTGATTCCATAGTTACAATAACATATTTTACTTAATATGTAATTAAGTATACTTTATCTCAGTTCACCAATTTTTTGTTCAATGTAACACTACAACTTGACATTGTTTACTTATTAACTTAGTTTTCTTAAGTAAGGTTTACTAATAAGCTTTCTTTCCATTTATTATAATTTATGTTAGAATTTCCACTTGTCCCTAGGACAAGACTACCAATTATATAACATTATCATTCAAGTAAATAATTATAATAGGTTACTATCATTCCCTGTTTACTCCAATTCATTACCATATATCAATTTATGGTCGTAATACACTAGAACTCCCATATTAAGCCTACAACCTGTGGATGTTGGATATCCCGGGCGGGTCCGGGCAAACTTATTCCGCAAATCGAGCTTAACCCCGTGTCCTTGCATGTCACGTGTTTATGCACTTAGACCCCTCACATTAGATTCATTACTTGTGGTCGCTGGTTATGTCGGGCGGTTCCGGGCAGACTTCCTGTAACACCCCGAATTTTTAGCGACATTAAAGAGAATAAATTAAATAGTAATTAGTTTAGTATATAGAATTAGAGGAAAAGGACTGCACCATTAGGTCCGTCTCGAAATTCTGGTGAAGATAGACATTTGTTTGCAAAAAAGGGACACCGTATGAAGAAGTTATGAGGTTTTTAAGTTTGTATACGCGTAGAAATATTATGTATACACATATGAGTCAGAGATGAGTCAGAATTTTATGCAGAGTAGTTCAAATTCGAAAATTGACAAATAACGGCAGAATTCCCGCTCTATGGGGTCGACCCTTCTTGAGGGGTGTCGACAACAGGGTCGATACCCCTTAAAGGGTGTCGACCTATGGGTTGACCCATGCATGGGAGTGTCGACACCCCTAAGGAAAACATGGCACTCGGTTTAAGGGGGTCTGGCAGCTATATATTTGTCCTATTCTCCTATTTTCTTTATTGGAAATCATGGAGGCCATATGCTGCCGGGATACGAACTGAGACAGAACCATTTTCTACAACAACATACTTTGCAAATCAAATTCATAAATTCAAGATCCATTCTTTCTCAATTCTCTACACCTAAAGCTATGAGTTTCTAGTTTCTTTTAGGTTTATATAAATAAAAGTAAACTACAAAAGACTGTTATTGGATATGTTGTAAACTATGATTCTATGCAAGTGTTACCTATACAATGACATGATAGATCTATTTTCCTAGATCTAATAAAATTATGGTTATTCTATTATGTTGCCTATATGGATCTTGACTTGCAACAATATTGTGGTGAATGTACATCTATTAAATTTGACAGCTGTAACATTGGTTGGATCTAGTTCTTTATGTAAATCACCTTTCACTTGTCATATTATGATCAATTTGGATATGTTGTAAACCTGACATGTGAATCCATCTTTAGATCTAAACATGTTACTATTTCACACTAATTATGCTAGATCTAAATAGTTGAACATCTAAATGGTTAACTTAGATCTCATTATGCTTGCCTTGACATTGTAGTAATTGCCATAAGTTCATCAATTTTATGTCCACCTTTTTAGGATTTTAATTACATGTCCATTCGCCTTATTACCATGCTAGTTTATGTTTATGCCAAGATGGACACTTTAGTTATGTTCTCATTATCTTCCCTATTATCGTTTATGACTAGCCTATTGTATAGCCTAGGCATGCCACCAGTTTATGAGTACGCTATATAGGGAATGGAGAAAAAGGGTTAATAATTGACATAATTAGAATATTAACATTATTGGACATATAATTCAAATGGGTATAAAAAGAGAAATAATCACCTATAATGACATAGGTAAATTTAGCTAAAAATGGAATGTCTAGTAATTACAATTAGGAATTGTAATTGCACTTATGACACGAGGTTAAGTTGCATTAGTGGTGGAAGTCTTCCCGGACCCGACCGGCATATTCAGCAGCCACTAATGTTGAACCTAATGTGAGAGGCCTAAGTGTGCAAATAGGAATCGGTCTAAGACACGAGGTTAGACCCAATTGTGGAATAAGGCTGCCCGGACCCGACCAGCACATCCAGCATCCACACGTTGTAGGCCTAATGTGGGACATCTAGCTCATTATAACCATAACTGGACATGTTAAAGAATTGGACTACTTAACCTAATTCAATCCATAAGGATTGCATGATTATGAACTTTAGTTCGGGTTAAGTAAAATTGGATGGGTAGTGGGTGGGTTAAGTAAATTAGAGGGGGTGGGTAATATTTACATATAGGCCCATGAACTTATCCCAATAAGGTTATGTAATAAAGACACCCTTTAGGGTAAGCATAACTGACATAGGACTATGTAATTAAAGACACCTAAGGGTATACATAGTCAGTGAAAAACCTAGTGGATATACAAGACAAAGGGGAGAGCTTGTATCATATTTTATGGGACCCATTTCAGATAGTAACCCAAAGTAGGTATCAAATAAAGAACTCTGTACTACGCGGAGAAGGGGCATGCTTACTGATTGATTATAAGAGATCCAAACAAGACAGACGGTGTGGGCGGCGCAAACCGAACGGGCCATGTGCGTGCATGAGCCAAGCAGAGGGGGATAAGATGACCGTGACACCAGTAGATATGGTTTTTCACATCTTAAGGGTTGCCGCTTTAGGAAGTGATACCTCCTACTGTGGGGCCAGCACAGGATATCTATGGAGTGGGGGTGTCGATCGATTAGGATAGTAGTTAGGGTACACTCAGACTATGCCCTAAGTCTACCAACTTATAATGGAAGGGATCATCTCATTTTAGTTTTACTAGTAATAATGTAGAGTAATCATTGGAGAACTGTGTACATCTTACCCTGTCTATCTTGTCACACCTGTCATATATGTAGTGAACTCTCTTATCCACTTTATATGCCTACCATGTTACCGTTATTTATTTACTGAGTAACTAGACTCGCCAGACTTTATGTTTGACCCTTTTGTTTCTCCTTCTTTCTTCCGTTCCCCCCAGGTTCTCAGGGAGGAAACACTCAGTCTTAGTCAGGACTCAGATATCATTTTGCTAGGAGCTACTTCAGAAGTATGTCTCAAGTTCTTGTCTCTACTATGGCTTAACTCTTTTAATTGGGGAAATTATGTGTTTTTGTATACTTATGTACTCTGTTGGTGCAAGACATAAGTTATTTTATTGTAATGGTTTTTTTGTGACTTATGGTATTGTGAATCATGGTAATATGATTTATGTCTGAAATAAAAATAAAAATTTCCGCTGCTATCTTATTTATATTTGTCTTGTAATTATTCTGTGTCTGTTTACCTAATGCTTCACGAAACTTAATGCATTCCCTTAGTGAGTGACATTAACGGACGTGGGGTGTCACACTTGGTATCAGAGCTGATGGTTAGCAGAATAGATGAAAAATTTTGAAATTTTATTTGTCAAAAAGGTTTTAAAAGAAAGTATTTTCAAAACGAAAAGTCTATTTTTAAAATATTCCCTAAGAAGCCATATGGAACATCCTTCGGTCCTTTATCTAAATTTCTTCCTTTTTCTTTTTCAGCATGTCTGCCGAACAAAATATTCCTAATATCCCAGAGGGCGTCACAATACCTGGATGGTTCCCTAGGTATTTGGAGGCCACGGCGCATGTTGAAGGCTAAAGAGACGTTCCTCCCCCAGCTGCACCAGTCATTCCTCCTCTTCCCCCTCCAATAGCGGATAACTTCGCCAAGATCTGCAAGGACTTCCATGCTATAGGAGGGAAGCTGTTCCATGGGAACGAGATATTGGTAGAAGCTAGGAACTGGCTTAAGGAGACCGAGGACTTGTTTGTAATCTTTGAAGTAAAGGATCAAAGAAAGATTCAGTTAGCTGCTTGGCTATTAAAGGACGAAGCCACATTTTGGTGGGAAGTCACCCAAGCTAGACGTTTGGTGGAAAATTGGGAAGATTTTAGACAGAGGTTTGAAATGAAATTTCTTTCCCAAGCTGAGAGAAGCATATAGATGGAGAGGTTCTTAGCATTCAAAAAAGGAAACTTGACGGTGAAGAAGTATGTGAACAAGTTCAACCAGTTGGCAAGGTTTGTGTTAGAGTTGGTGGATACACCACACAAAAGGGTTTTGCGGTTTCCTAAAGGGCTGAATGAGCCTCTGCATCAGTTAGCCATGTCCCATATTCCAATGGGGACCACTTTTGAAAAGCTTGTCGATATGGCCCTAATGCATGAGGAGGACAAGGGAGAAAAGAATAAGGCAAAAGTTGAGTAGACATCGAAGAATAGGAAGGTGTGGCCCAAGAAGTGGCAGCAACAACAACAACAGAAGAAAGGAGGGAAAGATGACAAAGGAAGGGATAAGAGAAAATGTCACAATTGTGGAAAGGAGGGTCACTTGATCAAAGACTATAAGAGAAATTGCTTTAATTGCAGAGAGGTTGGCCACTTCTCTAAAGAGTGCCCAAAGAAACTGGAATCGCAGGGACAAGGTCAAAGAGCAGGAACTTCTGAAGGGCAGGTGCATGTTCTTGCGATCAGTGCTCCTAAAAGATGTAGAAAAATTTCCGCAGAAAGTTTAGTTTCTCTTTCAAACCATCCAGTTAGAACAATTTTTGATTCTGGTGCTTCACACTCGTTTATATCTAGCTCTATGGTTGAATCGCCACACTTAATTACTAGTATGGTAGTAGATCCCATAGTTGGTTCAAACCCCATTTGTGGTTTGGCTCATCTATCGATGGTTTGTCATGGTTTGAAAATATCTGTGTTAGGCATCAAATTTGAATGCGATGCATAGATTCTAGGAATGGATTGGCTTACCACGTATCTGGCCATTCTAGATTGTGAGAGGAGGGTTGTTAGACTCCTGACTTGTCATGGGAAGACCCTTGAAGTTTCTTGTGACCCCCAAGAGTTTGTTATGCTTAGCTTCCTAGAATCTCCAGATGCATCCATAGATGATTTGCAGTCTGTTCCAGTGGTTCGAGATTATTCTGATGTTTTTAATGAGGTACAGGGTTTACCTCCAAGGCGCGAGATCAACTTCCGCATATATCTGGTGGACAATGCAAAGCCAGTTGCATTGCCAGTGCACCACATGGCTCCAAGGAATAGGAGGGAGCTGAGTAAGCAAGTAGGGGAGCTACTTGAAAAAGGGTTTATCAGACGAAGGATATCTGAGTGGGGTGCTCCAGTAGTATTCGCAACTAAGGCGGATGGTTCACTTCGTTTGTGTGTTGACTATAGAGAGTTGAATAAGCTCACCAAGAAGAATAGGCACCCGCTTCCAAGGATTGATGATTTATTTGATCAGCTTTTTGGTGCCTCGGTATTTTCTCAGTTGGACTAGGCTACGAGGTTCCATCAATTGAGGGTGGCTGAGGACATCATAGATAAGACTGCTTTTAGAACTCCGGACGGCTTCTTAGAATGGATAGTAATGCATTTTGAGCTGACGAATGCACCCGCCTATTTTGTTGATCTGACGAGTAGGGTGTTTTGAGAGTTCCTAAACAAATTTTTCGTAGTCTTTGTTGGTGATATTTTGATCTTCTCTAAAAGCGAAGAAGAGATTGCCCAACATTTGAGAGAAGTTTTGAAAACTCTCCGTGACCATCAGCTTAAGGTGAAGTTCTCCAAATGTCATTTCTAAAGAAAAGAGGTGAGATTCTTAGGGCATGCGGTCTCCAAAGAAGGGATAGATGTATATCCCGCCAAGGTGGTTGCAGTGCAAGATTGGCAGATTCCTAAAAATGCAACCGAGGTGAGAAGCTTTATTGGGTTGGTAGGTTATTATAGGAAGTTCATTAAGAACTTCGTGAAGATATCATCCCCTCTCACCAGGCTAATAAAGAAGAAATTGGCATTTTCATGGGACACAGACTGTGACATTGCTTTCCAACGATTGAGAGGGCTCTGACAACAGCCCCAGTCTTGAACTTACCTGATGGAAGTAAGGTGTTACTGTTTACACTGATACGTGCAGTATAGGGCTTGGTACGGTTCCGATGCAAGAAGGAAAAGTAACATGTTATGGGGGTAGACAGTTGAGAGTTCATGAGAAGAACTACCCCACCCATGATCTAGTGCTAGTTGCCATAGTATTCGCGTTAAAGACATGGCATCATTATTTACTATAACAAACCAGAAAATCAGAACCAATTAAAAATTTTACTTTAAGAAATTTTAAATAGAAAATGCATTAGAATAAAAAAATTATTAAATTAAATTATAATAAAAAAACAACAAAACAAAATAAAAATATCCATTGCCTGATGATTACATTTTTTAATGTAAATGAATCACTAAATAAGACTCATTGTTTGGAAATATTTTTACATTAAAATTTACATTTTTAATGTAAATGAATCATTAAATAAAACTCATTGTTTGAAAATGTTTTCACATTAAAGGTTACATCTTTAATGTAAATGGATCATTAAAAATGATCATTATTTGAAATGAAAATATGTAAACATAAAAATTCACATCTTTGTGGTATATGTAAAAATGACCATTGTTTAAATTAAAATGATTACATTTTTAATGTAATAAAAGAATGATTAAAAAGATTACATTTTTTGGATTAAAAGGGTTCATAGTTTAACAGAAATGTGTTTACACGAAAAGTGCTTTTTTTTTGATGAAATATGATATTTAATTATGTGTTTTGAAATATAAAAGTTGCACAAATTAACAACCAGAGAAAATGAATCAAAAATTCATTTTTCCTTTAATTCCCTTTCTCCTTACTTTTGAAATTTGAATGAAAAATAAGTGTGGTCCCATCAGGTCTAGTCAGCTAATTAAATTTCATTTATCACCTACAACATATGTAGAGACAAGTAAAAATCAAATATATATAACTAAATAATATATATATATATATATATGTATATATATATATATTGTCTCCACTATAAAATGTCCTAAACTCCCCTAAAACCCTATTTCCCAAACGTAGATGCCTCCCCCTTCTATTTTCAATGGCAGAAAAGCTCCGAACTTTCTTTGATTCTCTTTCTCAACCTATTCTATAATTCAAGATGATACCAAAGCAAATTAAAGAGAAAGGAATGATCTTCGATTCTATACGGAGGAAATGGGTTCTTCGGTGAACAACTTCTGGAAGGACGAAGATGTATTATCAGCAACAACATTTGTTTAAAACGTGATTAAGGGTAATAACGGGAAATGATTTATTTAATTAATTTAATTTATGTAACTCAATTTTGTAAAAACCAAAACTTGTTCGTATGAAAACGAAATTCAGAAACTTCAGATGCTTGGAATCCTTGAATTGAGATCTACATTTCAGAAGAGACCGCAGAATTTTTGGAGCATTCTACAATTTTAGAAGAAACAAAAAGCAAAGTGAGATTTCTGAATTTTAAAATAAAATTTGTTTATTATCGATGTGAAATTCATTTATGTGTTGTTTAAAATTTGAATTAATTGTATGTGATTTTGATTAATGACTAGATTAAATTGTGTATATCAGAAAAATGTACATGTTTAATAAGATCATGTTTGGACAAACAAAATCATATTTTTATTTTAAATATGAACCAATAAGATTTGGGTATACAGTAAAAATCCTATTTTTATTGTACATTTGAATTAGAAAAATATTCATGTTTGTTAAGAAGTTGTTTATACCATAAAAATCTTATTTTTATTGTACACGTGAGATTTTTTTAATAATTATAATTAATTATTAGCGTGATTAGGAATTCTTACATGTACGTGATTTGATTTAAATCGTTTGATGTTGTTTGTTGATCTGTTGTGTTTACATGAATGATAGGATCGAACAAAATTTGTTACACAATAAAATAATTCTTCTATTGTATATATGTTGATAATAAAATTGGCAAATTTGTTAGACGATAAAATAATTCATTTATTTTATATGTTGATAATAGAAATGGGTAAGAATTTGTTATACATATAAAACTCTCTTTATTTGTACGTATGTAAGCATAGGATATGTTATGAAAATAAAAATCATATTTTTATTTGACATTTATGAACATAGGAATTGTATACATAAAAGTGTTGAAACATAAAAAGATTACATTTTTATGTAAAGTATGAATTGGGAAAAATATACATTGTCTAAATAAAAATTTCGTTTTGTTCAATTAGAAATATTAAATATAAAACATACAAGTTGGCAAAATCATCTTTTTATTTTATCACTAGAATTATTAACATGTACGTATGACAAAATTATCTTTTTATTTTGTCACTTGAATTTGAAAATAGGTATGTAGACGAAATTGTCATTTTACTTTTAGAATTAAATTGTCATTTAAGTTAAAATGACATGTTAGAATTAAATCGTCATTTTAGTTAAAAATGTCATGTTAGAATTAAATTGTCATTTTAGTTAAAAATGTCATGTTAGAAGTAAATTGTCGTTTTATTTAAAATATGTTCATGTTACATGAAAATGCCACCTTATTAATATATTTATGTAAAATGAAAATGTCATCTTATTAGATAAAGCTATGTAAAATAAAGTGGTCATTTAGTTATGAATTGTTATGTCAAATAAAATTGTCATTTAGTTATGAATTGTTATGTCAAATAGAAAGTGTGAGCAAATAAAATTATAAATTTTGTTTGTTAAGTTGAATTAGAAATTGTAAACAAATAAAATTATCATTTTATTTGTGGTTTTAAATAGAAAAATGTATACAAAGAAAATATTCCTTTTGTTCGTCACTAGAAACATAGTAAATGTATGCGAATAAAATTCTTCTCTTATTTGACATCAGAAACATTAGAATCATATTTATGAAATATGCTGAAAACATTCAAATTACATTCTAAATGTAAAATATGAGTTATGTAAAATATATACATTGTATAGATAAACTGGTTGAAACATTAAAATTCACATGTTTAACGTAAAGAATGATTTATGTAAATTATTCATAGTACGGATAAGACTAGAGAAACATTAAAAATTCACATTTTTAATGTAAAGATAAAATAAATGTAAATATTCATATACGAAATAAAATTAGTGAAACATTAAAAATTCACATTTTTAATGTAATGCAAGAAACTAGGAAAAGATTTAACATTAAAAATTACATTTTTATTGTAGCATTGTTTTCAATAAAAAGAGTAAAATTAAAAGGTATATTTTTATTGTCATTTTAGTTATAATAAAAAGGGTAAAATTAAAAGATATATTTTTATGGTCATTTTAGATACAATAAAAAGAGTAAAATAAAAAGATATGTTTTTGTTGCAATAAAAAGATCAGATATTAAAGATCATGTTTTTTTCACTTTGTTTAAAATAAAAAGAAGTAACATGAAAGATTATATTTTTATTGATCATTGTTTTCAGTAAAAAGATTGAGCAACAAAAAATTACATTTTTATAAATTAGATAAGGGTAAAAACAAAAATAACATTTTTGTTAAGGAGATTTGAGTTATAAAAGTTGAAACCAAAATTGTCATTTTATCAAGTCATAAAAGTTGAAACTAAATTTGTAACTTTAATCGAATTATAATAGTTAAAACAAAATTTGTCACTTTTGTCAAATGTAATAGCTGAAACCAAATTTGTCACTTTTGTCAAATGTAATGGTTGAAACAAAATTGGCCTTTTTGTCAAAATATAATCGTTGGAGCCAAAAATGAATATTTTTGTCAAATTAAAATTGTTGAAACAAAAATGAACATTTTTGACAAATTAAAATAGTTGAATTAGAAATATACATTTTTATCAAAATATACATTTTTGTCAAAAAGATTGGTTGAAACAAATACATCGTATTTGTTGAAACCAAATAGCTGAGATAAAAAGAATATTTTTGTCAAAATATATTAGTGAAACAAAAATGTACATTTTGTCAAATTAAGATGGTTGAGAAAAAAGATTTCATTTTTGGTTAAATAATAGAGTTAAACACAAATAGCATTTTTGGTTAAATAGGTTTGTGTTACAACAAAAATATTCATTTTGTAAAAATAGAATTGTCAACAAAATGGATGTATCACTTTTATACAATTTGTTAAAATATAATTTATATGCAAATATAAGAATCATTTTTATTTGCATAACATACATTAGAATTTATATGCTAATATAAGTGTGACGGCACACCGCGTACCTGTCGCCATTTCCAAAGAAAGTGCGTTGTACACGTGCCCGACTTGCCCGGAATGGTCGCCAAAGTAAGGAAAGAAGAGAATGAACTAATCAAGAACCTGTAGAATGTCTCACAGCGCAAGGAATAAAATATAATAATAACATACTTGACATAAAACAGGTCAGACAGTGCATAAGCTGAAACTAAACATCATAGCAGCGGAAAATCCAAATACAGCTTATGTTCTACATCATCATTATTATAACTTTAAAACTGTCTCTAAAGAAAAAGAAAGGAGAGGTACACTACTAATGCCCAAAGTAGTGATCAGCAGCGACAGAGGGAGAGTGTGTATATATATATATATATATATATATATATATATATATATATATATATATCAAACGTGGAAGCCTCATGCTCGTCTTTGGTACAGCTACTCCTGCTTCACCAGCCAACCCGTCTCTAGTCTGCTCGTGAAAGCACCCAGAGTAATAAGAAGAGACATAAAACTCTTGGTCAGACAAAAGACTGGTATGAGCGATAAGCAGCAAAATAGAACAATAATAGGTAAACTAAACCATACCTGGACCTGCAACCAAAGAGTTAGCACTGCATACTGTACAATACTCTAAGGTGCCACTAACATATGGTGTAAAGAATACGGGGGTGGAGGTGTGCATGTTATAGTGATGGCAAACAAATCAAGCATGGCAACCATCCTCACGTCTCTCACTCAGTGCGTAAAGCATACGATGTCCACCACTCTCAACCACTAGACCCATCGAAGTAGTGACGGAGTTCGACTTGTACGACTACTGCTACCACCAAGCTTACCCTTCGGAGTCATGACTAAATCTTTACAAATAACCCCGCTTCATTGGTCTATAGCCCATTAGTCGTACATAGACCACTGTGGTCCTGAATCCGTTTACGTACCCCCTACAAATAGTGACCCAAAGCTATAGACATCGACAGCTCCTTAGCACACGTCCCGCAGCAAAGCCTAATCATGAAGTTAACTCGTTGGTTCCCAACTGGATCCTGAGTACAAACTTCTAACTTGGACTACCTTTGCATCTTGGGTTTTTGGTCTTCTCCCCCGGATCGGTTCGGCTTTCCCTTTTTCTTCACTTCAGATTGTACTCCCCATGGTCGTTCAGTTCGGATCGCGAGTGACCCTTCGGGTCGGTTCGTGAGCTCCTTCATCAACCTGGAATCTGTTCGGTTCGTGAGCTCCTTCATCAACCTGGAATCGGTTCGGTTCGTCATATTCCTCTTCTGGTCAGATCGGTTCGGAAGTGACCACTCGGGTCGGGTCGGGGTGGCACATGCTCACGAGAGGCGGATCGGGTCGGAGGCTTCTGGTGTGAGCGGTTTGGTTCGGATAGGGTACTCCGATTTGTGATCCTCCTTGACCATCAGTTCACGAGCTCCCAGGCGGTTCTGATCGTGGGTATCATCTGTGAGCGGGTCGGTTCGATGGGGAGTAGGGGGATCCGATCCAGTCCCTGTAAAACTCCTGCAGCTTCTAGCGATTGTTTATACGCCACTCCATGGCATTTTCACCACTATAGCTATTTTAGACAATCACAAAGCATACCATACAGTCATAGCAACAAATAGAAGTGATCACAAACACCAAAACAACAACTTGATATATTAAAATGGATCAAACATAGCAAAAACCCAATATTTCCCCTTTGTCATGTTCAAGTATAATTAATGATAGAATTAGCAAAACTTAACCAAATTAACCCAATTTTCTAACAGAGGTCTAAAACATCATTTCGAATTTTATAAATATTTTTCTAGATTTTTAACATGTATAATTTCACTAATTATCACTAATTACCCTTAATTAACCTAATTAGTGAGGAACTATGCAAATCACTCACCTTGGCCACAAATTAACTTTAGATCTGAAATAAATCTCTGTTATGGCGCTGTTCCCAAGGATATACAGCAGTTCTTCCTTGATTCTTGTCCTAATCTTCTTTGATTTGATGTAGATTTGGCTTAATTAGCGATTAGATGGTGATTTGGGTGTTTTAGATGTTGGAGGCCATTATTAGGGTTCTAGAATGAAAGTAGCTGCTGTGAAAGTGAGAAAAAGGTTGTTCTATAAACCCTAACAGCCCTCTTATACTCTTAATCCTGAAATTCCCCTTTGGGCCTAGCTGTTAATCACTCGGTTAAGCCCAATTAAGCTGTTTTTCACCACCTGAAACTTGTTTCAGCCATATCTCCCAAACGGTGAGTCCGTTTGGCTAATGTGACCACTCTAAGGAAAGGTAAACAATCATCCGAATCTAATGGAAGTGGTTTCCGGTCAAAACTCCTTTCCAATCAAAAATTATGGCCGAAACAAGATTAGCTAGGGGCAAACGGTCATTTAAAAATTGGCAAAAATCATGAATATGGGAAATGACCCCAATAGTCATCTCCCAAAGTTACATGACCATACGACTTCGCATGTGAGAGAAATAAATATTCTACGATCCTTCGATGCGTAGAATGCAGGTCGTTATAATAAGAATCATATTATTGGTCAAAACATACATTAGAATTGTATGTAAATTAAAGTGACACTTTATTGTTAAATTATACAATGGAATTTGTATGTGAATCCAAGTGACATTTGTATTGTCAAATTTTACATTAGAACTTGTGTACAGAATAAGGAGGCATTTCATATGCTATGATTTGAAACTATACATACGAATAAAATATTTCTTTTTATTTGTTAAAGTTTAAAATAGAAATTTGTATACAAATAAAGGAAAATGAAGATTATCTTTTTATTTGTCATTAGTAATAATAACAGGTAAATAAATTACATTTTTTTATACATTAGAAAAATGTAGGAAAATTATGCGAGTAAAATTCATTTTTATTCGACATTAGGAATACAATAACATGTTTGTTCATTATCATCAACATGTTAGCAAAAATTAAAATTGGTTAAATTCATTAACCAATTATTTATGTAGATGAATTGTTGTTGGCCAAAAATCCCACACGGGTATTGTGATGATATTTGATATACACTAATCCCAATATTTAGTTGTATGTCAATCGATGGATTAATAGGCTCCGATGATCGTTTTGTATTCATTTTAATGCTCTTACAGTTGTAAATTTCACTCTGGATGTGAATTGATTGTTTAATGATTATTTATCATTATTGTCGTGTGCATGCGACGTATGAAATCCATATAACCGAAATTATATGGTAACTGATTGATTTGCATTTCGATTCAGAATATCTTTTATATAAAGAACATTGTAATATAAAAAATACTTTAAAATAAAGAATATTGTACTATAAATAATATTTTACATAAAGAATCTTTCTATATAAAGAATATGTTTGAATAACGAATATTTTAAAATAATATTAGACGAAGAATAAAATGATGATTTCTATGTTCGTTTTTATGGACACCAAAGATAAAAATATATTTTTATGAAATAAACTGGTTATTAACTATAATAAATCTTTTAAATCAAGATTTAATGACGATTTCTAATCAATTAATATTTAATTTGAATTAAATAAAAGAATTGGATTTTGGGTTGTCGTGGATGGTGTCTTAAATAACACTGTTCTTAAACCCCGTATTAAAGAATAAAATTTTGAATTAAGGCTATTAGAGTTTCCAATTATATTTAGTCATTGGAATAAAATGATATGTGAATTGGGTTTATTGTGAACCGTGTTTTAAACGACATTCATTCTTTAACCCAATTAACAATAAAGATATGATTTAGAATTTATAATTCTTTTTATTAAGATTTAAAAAGTAATTTTCCAAAGTCAAGTTTTCCAATTTAATATATTAAATTGGAATTGAGTGGAAATTCGATTTGATAATAATCGAGATACGCTTCTGTAAAAGAGGACTGTTACTATATATGGAATTTAAAAGGCTTTGCCGTTATTCCATTTAAATTAGCGGTCTGATATGGAAATTTATATCGATTATATATTGATTTGATTTGTGTGAAAATTCCATATTTAATGGAAAATGATTTTGGATTTATCGTGAACTGTGTTTTAAACGACATGGTTCTTTAACCCAGTTATAGATAAGATTAAGTTCTTAAAAGTTGAATAATCATAAAGTAATGATTTTTGATATAAAAATCAAATTGGAGTTTTATTGAATCTTTAAAAAGAAGATTAAAGATTAAATTTAAAAGAATTTATCTTTGATAAAATTGATGGGAATCTTTCCCCTTTTTAATATGGATATTTTATTAAAAGAATATTCTGAATTGGAGTGAGGCATATGATGTGTATTTATAGCACTTGATTTTTGATTATAAAATACGTGAGTCATTCGGAAAGACTGGTTTTAACCCATTCTGAATAATTACTATGACGATTAAAAGTCGAAGACATTGAAGATGGTGATTGAAGACCCGTGATCTTCACATCGAATGGGCGACTACTGATGCCCTGAACTAGCTCGCTCCTCGGAAAGGGTTAAAGTGGTAGTTGCCCAGAAGTACTTGTTGCTTGTCCGAACATGCGAGAACCTCTCTTACGTATTGGGCATACGGGACGAGGAATAAGGTGTCTCCGGTTTCATTTAGACCTAGAACGGACTTGTAAATGGATGTGTGTCTGACGTTGGATTTCATTCCATGTAAAATAAAATGATTTCTATTTAATATATATCTGTGGTGGCAGAGAATTTATTCTCTTGCTTAACACCCTTCTCTGAGACACACGAGCTCAGAGGGTATATACAGATAGTTATTGATCGCATGGCGTGAATTATCAATGTGGCATGCCAAGATGCAAATAATCGAAGTTTTTGTTGAAAAGTAGAGCCTTGTGGTTGATGATCAAAGCATAGCCTATTTTGGCATTGCTTCGTGTATAGTGTTACCTCACGAGCCTCACACCCCGGCATGAGTCAAAACTGGGACAAGGGAATGAAGGGAGTGCAGACGTTTCTTTCTAGCTAGAAGTGGTATCAGGGTTTTGCAAGCCCTGGCATTTTACTTATATGGATGATGGATTTTGAGGCCTTGGATTTATTGGTCGATTGTGACCATTTTATAGGTTCAATAGGACTAGGAAGCATGTGTTCAGGTATTTCCAATCCACTAAAGTATTTGTGGACTGGCCCTGCAGGATCTAAGGGTTCGCCAACGTCCGAATCCTGAAACATTGCTAGAGTGTCTCGAATCGGTAAGGAGATCGTTCCTAGCCTTGACTCATGATGGAAATCCAACTTCCAATATGACACCATCCTGTTTTGATTGTAGAACTAGTATGGCGACATAGCATATGGTAGCTATGCCTTCTATGATTGATACATTATGATTGAATTTTTTTTTGAAACATATATACACTAATAATAATATCAAATCCGTGTTTATCGTATCAAGCATTTTTTACCATTATAAGGTAAAACTCTATCCTTCAGTTTTCGTTGCATTGTGTGATGGGACCTGAGTCTTATAATGGTTTCGTGTAACAACCCGTAAAATGCGAGCCAGTTTGAAATTTTTATTTTGGCGATTTTAGCGAATTTTGAATATTTAAAATAGATTATTTTAAATAATATCGACGAGAAATTTATTTTGAATATAATTTGAACGTATATATTATATACGTCGTCGTTAGAATATAAATATTTATATATAATTATAAATAGAATTGAAAATGGCGCGGTAGTTCGATAATTCGATTTCAAACTTCAATTGAACATACCGGGTGCAAAACAATCCGGATTTTAGTGAAACCAAAAACATTAGGATCTAATTGATAATATCTTTCCAACGAATCCGAAAAAACAAGCTTTCATAGCGGGGATCAAAAGTTATGTCCAGTTGAAAATTCTGAATAGTCGCTATGGAATTCAGGCCCTTAAAAATGGACATTTTGCAAACCACCTCGGATTTCGACGAAACCACTTTTGTTGGGTCCGTGATGTCAAATTATTGCTAGGTTTCAAATTTCATAATTTTTCGAATCAATATGTGAGCATGGCAAAGGAAAACGCGTTTGACCAGTTTCAGTTGATTTTAATCGACTGGAAAATGGCCATTTTTCAAACGGTCTCAGAATTCGACGAAATTAGTTTTGTTAGAACCGTATCGTCAAGACGAAGCTAGAAAATATTTTTCGGGAATTTTTAGAGGCTGTATGTGGCCCCGGTAATTTGAAATGTACGTTCAAATTGAATATATACTGATTTATACTTTAAATTCAATGGAAACTGATCGTAACGATCGAATCAGCCTGCGATACATATCCCATTGTGTTCGGAATGGGGGTTATTAGCTAGGGACGACAGTCGGAGGGTTGGATTCTGAATTCGTACAAGAAGTCAACCCTTTGAAGAGATAAATTGAAATAAAAATATATATATAAACCTTTTCACAAAACCCCCTACCACTTTATTCCTTCAGCCGCCCCTTAAATATCCCGATCGAAATCAGAAATGGCGACCGTGCCATCGCGCCACCCCCCCCCCCCCAGGGTTTCGCCGCCGCCACAGGCGGAGCTGCCGCCGATCTTCCCCTCAGGTGCCTCCTCCCTCCAGCCTCGCTCCTCTCTCACCTTCCCTCCTCTGATAACCGCACCTCTCCCCCTTTTCTGGCCACCGTCGCCCTCCCCAAGGCGGCGCCGACCACCACCAAACCCACCACCTTCCTGCGCCACCTCCCTTCCTCATCTCCGACCTCCTCCTCACCTCCTAAAACCCGACGAACTCAGCCCCTTCGACGAAGCGCGCCACCACCTGCTGATGCTCCTCCGCCCCTACAGCGCGCTGGGCCTCTTCAGCTCCTCCCACCCCGTCGTCGCCGCCATATTCCCCCTCCAAACCCGCCGGTAAGCTTTAATTAATTTATCTAATGTAATTATTTGCTGAAATTTTTTTTTATATATATAAAACAAAATCAGTTTTTAGATTTATAAGTTTAAGAATCAGTTTTATTTATTTTGAATATGAAACCAAATTTTACTGATAATAAAGTTTCAATTTTTACATGTGATACTAGCGATGAAAATATGGATGCAAGATAAGGAAAAATGTGATTTTTATTTGCTTGAAGGTTCGATTTTTATTAAACGAAGAAAGGTTAGATTTTTATTATATTGAAAAGTTAAAAATATGATTTTCATATAAGTATGGTAATAAAAATTCAATCTTTATTTTTGAAAAGGATGAATCTTTATGAATGAAAGGCAAAAACTTTATATTGGAAAAGGTTGAATCATTATAGTGGAAAAGGCAAAAACTTTATATTTAAAAGGGCGAGATCTTTATATTCGAAAGGAAGGATTTTTGTTTATATAAATGACATAAAAATTTGATTTTTATCTGTATGAATGAACATGTAAAAGACAGGATTTTTATACTAGAAAAGATCGAATTTTTAGAAGTATAAAGGATCGACTTTTGGATTAGATAAAAATGTGATTTTTTTTATTCTATGTATAAAATATTTTCAGTTGATAAAAATATGAATTTTATTGGAGTAATGATTTGATTTTTGAAAAATATAAAGTCGTGATTTTGGTTATATAAAAGAAGCGATTTTTATATATATGAAAGTGAAATAAGAATTTGATTTTTTTATATATGTAGCGTATGCGGACGATGAAAGTGACGAGAGGAGAATGATGAAGATTTCCTACATAGGTAGTGGCTACGGGCAACGAAGCTGACGAAGATGCGATAGCGATGAAGATTTCTATCAATGAAGTGCCGTGGAGCTATGATAGCTATATGTGAGAATTTCTCACCTTTCAATTTCATTTCTATTTATATATATATACTAGGATGCAGATGGTGCTTAGTAGCACCCGACACAATCGTCCACAGACCATGGACTTGTTTGTTTGGTTGCATAGATTAGTTTGATGATTTGATTTGAATTTGGTTGTTTGGTGAATATGATTGATGTGTGAATGGTGTGGGCCTTCACTAGACCGGGGATAAGGCTAGGCCTCGTCCCGTTTCTAGTATCGTGCCGTTATGCCGCCGAAATTTTCTAAAATATGTTAGAAAAATAAAAATATCATTGTATTGAATAAATGAATTGAATAGAAATTCATAGGTTGAAATGAAATGTTTTATCGTTAAAAATATAATTTTTAACGTGAAGTGAATAAAATAAAATATTCATTTATAAACCGCACGGTTTGTTTATGTACACCTATTTGAATGACATTGATTGGGACGATAAATTTTACACATCGCCCAATAGCACAAATAAAATATGTGTTTGATTGTTTGAAACCCCACACGGGTGTTGGGATGAAATTTGAGGTTCACTCATCCTGATTGATTAAATATGTCAATCGATTGATTGACAGGCTGTTATAAGCGTTGAATATCTATATTTGATGCTTATACAGTGTAGTGCACTTTGGTTGATGGTTGATTTTTTTCAATGCCATTATATACATGTGTTGTATGAAAATCCATATAATTAAATTTATATGGTGATTGATTGGGCCTCATTCCAATTTAGAATATGAATTGAATTGAAAACGATTTCGAAATAAATCGAATTGAAAACGATTTCGAAATAAATTGAATTGAAAACGATTTCGAAATAAATTGAATTGAAAACGATTTCGAAATAAATTGAATTGAAAACGATTTCGAAATAAATTGAATTGAAAACGATTTCGAAATGAATTGAATTGAAAACGATTTCGAAATGAATTGAATTGAAAATGACTTCAAATTGAATTGAAAGCGAATTGAAATGAATTCAAATTGAATTGAAATTTGAATTGAATAGAAATGAATTTTAAAACGAATTTATAAAGAAGAATTCAATTTTGCTTTGAATTGAAATGGAAGTTGAAATAGATTTTGAAACGAATTTTAAAACTATTTATATAATTCGTTTTAAATAGAAATCGATGAAATATATATTATATATATAATATAATGGCCTGAATAGAACGCGCCGCGCCGCGGCAGTTTGTGAATTTCGACCATTTATTTCAAACGGACATTACGGGAGATCCGACCGTCGGATTCTCCTAAAACCGGAACCGTTGGGTTCGTATCGAAAAGAGCTTTCTAACGAATATTAGAAATTTGAAATCTAACGGTTGGATTTGGAATTATGTCCAAATCAAATTTGAAAAAGGTCGCTGTAAGTGCAGTTCGATGACCGTTGATGGAAATCGACTGTACGGGCCTTGATAAAATTATTAAAAATAGTAATAATTTGTGTAAAATCATAAGAAATGATTTGTGAAGATTTGGGATGAAAAACTCCATATTTGAAAAGATAAAAATAGATTTTTATCGAAATGAACTAGTTTTGAACTAGAATTATAATTCTATTTATTTTTAAATAAATAAATTTAATTTGAAACGGGTTTTGAAAATAACCAAAATTTCCAATGATTGCATTGGAGTAGATTTGAATCGAAATTGTCTTCGGAATATTTCGATGTTGGAATTCGTGATTATACAGATATTGTTATGGAAATTTGAAAGATATATATTTATATCGTTATTTCCAATACGACATTTGTTAGTCGTAGAATTTGATATTGAATATAAGCCGATATATTTTTTCTATTCAGAGCCTTGTATTGAATATCAAATGTGATTTGGGTTTGTCGTGAATGGTGTCTTCACTAACACTGTTCTTGAACCCAGTTGAGAAAAAAAAATTAAATCTTTTTATTTAGATTTAATGAAGTGTACCAATTAAAAGATATTTAATTGGAATTGAATTGGTATTGATTTTTGGGTTTATCGTGAACAGTGTTTTAAATAACACTTGTTCTTTAACCCGATAATTAATAGAATGTGGTTTTGGGTTTATCGTGAACCGTGTTTTAAATGACACTGATTCTTTAACCCAGTTAAAGATTAAAACTAAGTGGAGTTTTAATGAATCTTTAATTAGATTGAAATGATCGAAAATGAAGGATCACCAGTTTTGCTCCAGGCGATGGTTAAATCTTTAATTAGATTTGAACGTGAAATGGTAATTGAATTTACCGATAACACTATGTTGTTAGATATGAAGTATTACCAGTTTTACTTCATGGGATGAATAGGTTGGGATTGGGAAATAAAATAAATGATTACTTCGGTGTGGTTCGCTAATCCCGACTAGTTTGAATCGATATTCAAAGGAGATTAAAGAATAAATTTAAAGAATTTATCTTAGATAAAATTAATGGGAACTTTTCCCAAAGTATAGGAATATTTGAATAAAAGAATATTCTGAATTGGAATGAGGCGTATGTTGTGTTTGTGTAACACTTTTATAATATATACGCGAGTTATTCAGAAAGACCGGGTTTATCCCATTCGGAATAACTGATTCGACGTGGTGTCGAAGATGAAGACGGTGGTCGAAGACCAGAAGTCTTCACGTCGTTTGGGTGATTACTGATGATCTTGATTGGGCTGTACACCCGAGAAGATGGAAACAGTTAGTGATCGTCCAGACGTACTTGGAGATCGATGGATATGCGGGGTACTAGGTGCCTCCGGTTTCGTTCAGACCCAGAACAGACTTGTAAATGGACTGTGTGTCTGACATTGGATTTTAGTCTGTGTGATTGATCTCTATTAAATATATATCTGCTTGGCGGCGGAGAATTTATTCTCTTGCTTAACGCCCTTCTCTGAGACGTACGAGCTCAGGGGTTATATATTGATGGATATCAAACGCATGGAGTGAATTGCCTGTGTGGCACGCCTAAGTGGCAATTGATCAAGGCTTCTGTTGAAAAGAAAAGTATTGTGGTGATGATCAAAGCACAGCCTGTGTGGCACAGCTTTGTGTAACGTGACTTCGCGGATTTCACACCCGGTATGAACCAAAAACGGGAGACGGACCTCAGGGAGGGCATGCGTTTCCTTCTAGCTAAAAAGTGGCGTCAGTGGTTTTACACGCCCTGACGAGTTTGACTTATGTGGTTGTTGCTGTTGCGAGGCGCCTCAGATATATCGGTCGTTCTCGAACCGATGGAGTCATTTGTTGGCTCATTGACACCCCAAAGGGTGGGGAAACGCAGTGTTCAGGCATTTTAATCCACATCGGTGGACCGGCCCTGACGATCCAAGGGTCACTCGAGCTCTGATCCTGAGACATGGGCTAGAGCGTCTCGAATCGGTTGAGGACTATCTTTTGCCTCGGTTCATAGATGGAAACCCAACTTCCAAATATGCGACTTTGCGATTTTGATTGTATAACCTATATATGGCGACATAGTGGTGTGGGGCATTCATGCCGCCTATGATTGATACTTATGATTTGAAGTTGTTTTATACAATATACACTTATAATAGTATCAAATGATTTGTTTTAAACGTATCAAGCATTCTTGGCTATTATAAGGTAAAAACCCTATCCCCCGGCTTGCGTTGCATTGCGTGATAGGACCTGGGTCTTATAATAGCTTCAGTTTTCTTTATTTAGCATTGCGCTGTTGTTTTATGCACTGGTATTCTTGGGAGGAAACCCGTTCCGTGTTATACGGCGTGGTCCCTTGATTTACCTATCTTTAAAATAAAGATTTATAACTGTTTTAGTTCTCACACCAGTCCCATGACTGACCTGGAGTTTATTGTTTTAACCTAAACTCTGGGTGCCCTTATTTTGACACGGGCAGCTAGTAGTTTTGGTTTTGCAGATTTATATTCACAGGATCCTGGTTTGCAGCTGGAACGATATCCGGAAAGCTTTGTATCCGTATATCTCATTCTAGTTGTGTATTGTATTATTTTCCGCTGCGTTGTATTTAAATGTAATTTAAATCTCTGATATTTCTGTGTAATATTTATTCATTTATACTCTGTATATTCTTGTAATCTGATGCATTGTTGTAATATACAATGAAATGTTCTTCTGTTTGTGTTCTGATTTGTCTTGTCCTCACAGTAATTCGTTCTTTCTCATCTCTTCGGAGACCGGGGAAGTTTCGGGTCGCTTCAGTTGGTATCAGAGCTTTGGTTTACAGAGCTCGAGAACAAGGCACATTAGAACCATACGAAAGAATTCATCAGATATTGGATTAGTAATATCCAACGAGAATGACTCGTTAGAGATGGGATCAGTAGTATCCTAGAACGAGTGTGAAGAGTAAATTTTTTAAAGTGAAAACAATTTTGTTTTGAAAATTTAAATCAATTATTCGTATTTGATTATCTATTTATATTGAGTTGGACAGTCCAGTATATAAAGATTTTGCGTATACGTCTGATCCACGTGTATTTGAAATTTTAATATATTGGATAGATATAGAATTACACTCTAGACACCCGGAGATGGTTCTAATGATTGATCGATCATCATCAGAACTTTTGTTCGTGTTTCGAAGGTGGGATTTCTATATATTTCCATTAGACTGGTGTGAGAACCAAAATTAGATAGGACCTATTGTTGTGATTTGGCATCAAAAACATGATTTTTGCATATGTATCAAAATTATGAATTTGAAACTCTAATTCACTAATTGATTGATGTTTGTGTTGTTGGTTTAATTGTTGGGTAATTTTGAACAATTATGCCTAATTTGATCAAATATTGAATTATATTGAAAATTGGTTGCATTCGCTTGCATATACATATATATCATTGAACATGTCATAGCAAGGAGGCTAGAGCAGAGAATAAAATTTGTTTGCCCGACAAATAGGTACATGTTTATTACATAATTTACTGTTTTGTTTGGGTGATGATGATTTTATGAGCCTATTGGCTAGCCGCTTGGCTTTTTCTTTTTCTTTTTGAGATCTGAAGGACCGGGGAAGCTATTTGAAATTCCCCGATGCTCCCGGTGCAGGGGAGGTTATGGCGAAATTTTTCAAAAATTTAGGGTGTTAGCCAAATTTTTGAAATTTTTGAAAATTTTCAGAAACTAAAGAGTTGGAGAATGGAAGCCAGATCGAGCGTAGAGTTGATTAATCAAACCACTTTCGACTTTGTTCCTTTTCGGGGACGAAAAGTTTTAAGTGGGGGAGATTGTAACATCCCGTAAAATGCGAGCCAGTTTGAAATTTTTATTTTGGCGATTTTAGCGAATTTTGAATATTTAAAATAGATTATTTTAAATAATATCGACGAGAAATTTATCTTGAATATAATTTGAACGTATATATTATATACGTTGTCGTTAGAATATAAATATTTATATATAATTATAAATAGAATTGAAAATGGCGCGGTAGTTCGACAATTCGATTTCAAACTTCAATTGAACATACCGGGTGCAAAACAATCCGGATTTTAGTGAAACCAAAAACATTAGGATCTAATTGATAATATCTTTCCAACGAATCTGAAAAAACAAGATTTCATAGCGGGGATCAAAAGTTATGTCCAGTTGAAAATTCTGAATAGTCGCTATGGAATTCAGGCCCTTAAAAATGGACATTTTGCAAACGACCTCAGATTTCGACGAAACCACTTTTGTTGGGTCCGTGATGTCAAATTATTGCTAGGTTTCAAATTTCATAATTTTTCGAATCAATATGTGAGCGTGGCAAAGGAAAACGCGTTTGACCAGTTTCAGTTGATTTTAATCGACTGGAAAATGGCCATTTTTCAAACGGTCTCAGAATTCGACGAAATTAGTTTTGTTAGAACCGTATCGTCAAGACGAAGCTAGAAAATATTTTTCGGGAATTTTTGGAGGCTGTATGTGGCCCCGGTAATTTGAAATGTACGTTCAAATTGAATATATACTAATTTATACTTTAAATTCAATGGAAACTGATCGTAACGATCGAATCAGCCTGCGATACATATCCCATTGTGTTCGGAATGGGGGTTATTAGCTAGGGACGACAGTCGGAGGGTTGGATTCTGAATTCGTACAAGAAGTCAACCCTTTGAAGAGATAAATTGAAATAAAAAAAAATATATAAACCTTTTCACAAAACCCCCTACCACTTTATTCCTTCAGCCGCCCCTCAAATATCCCGATCGAAATCAGAAATGGCGACCGCGCCATCGCGCCCCCCCCCCCCAGGGTTTCGCCGCGGCCACAGGCGGAGCTGCCGCCGATCTTCCCCTCAGGTGCCTCCTCCCTCCAACCTCGCTCCTCTCTCACCTTCCCTCCTCTGATAACCGCACCTCCCCCCCTTTTCTGGCCACCGTCGCCCTCCCCAAGGCGATGCCGACCACCACCAAACCCCCCACCTTCCTGCGCCACCTCCCTTCCTCATCTCCGACCTCCTCCTCACCTCCTAAAACCCGACGAACTCAGCCCCTTCGACGAAGCGCGCCACCACCTGCTGATGCTCCTCCGCCCCTACAGCGCGCTGGGCCTCTTCAGCTCCTCCCACCCCCTCGTCGCCGCCATATTCCCCCTCCAAACCCGCCGGTAAGCTTTAATTAATTTATCTAATTTTGTTATTTGTTGAATTTTTTTTTTATATATATAAAACAAAATCAGTTTTTAGATTTATAAGTTTAAGAATCAGTTTTATTTATTTTGAATATGAAACCAAATTTTACTGATAATAAAGTTTCAATTTTTACATGTGATACTAGCGTTGAAAATATGGATGCAAGATAAGGAAAAATGTGATTTTTATTTGCTTGAAGGTTCGATTTTTATTAAACGAAGAAAGGTTAGATTTTTATTATATTGAAAAGTTAAAAATATGATTTTCTTATAAGTATGATAATAAAAATTCAATCTTTATTTTTGAAAAGGTTGAATCTTTATGAATGAAAGGCAAAAACTTTATATTGGAAAAGGTTGAATCATTATAGTGGAAAAGGCGAAAACTTTATATTTAAAAGGGCGAGATCTTTATATTCGAAAGGAAGGATTTTTGTTTATATAAATGACATAAAATTTGATTTTTATCTGTATGAATGAACATGTAAAAGACAGGATTTTTATAGTAGAAAAGATCGAATTTTTAGAAGTATAAAGGATCGACTTTTGGATTAGATAAAAATGTGATTTTTTTTATTCTATGTATAAAATATTTTCAGTTGATAAAAATATGATTTTTATTGTAGTAAAGATTTGATTTTTGAAAAAAATAAAGTCGTGATTTTGGTTATATAAAAGAAGCGATTTTTATATATATGAAAGTGAAATAAGAATTTGATTTTTTTTATATATGTAGCGTATGCGGACGATGAAAGTGACGAGAGGAGAATGATGAAGATTTCCTACATAGGTAGTGGCTACGGGCAACGAAGCTGACGAAGATGCGATAGCGATGAAGATTTCTATCAATGAAGTGTCGTGGAGCTAGGATAGCTATATGTGAGAATTTCTCACCTTTCAATTTCATTTCTATTTATATATATATATATATATATATACTAGGATGCAGACGGTGCTTAGTAGCACCCGACACAATCGTCCACAGACCATGGACTTGTTTGTTTGGTTGCATAGACAAGTTTGATGATTTGATTTGAATTTGGTTGTTTGGTGAATATGATTGATGTGTGAATGGCGTGGGCCTTCACTAGACCGGGGATAAGGCTAGGCCTCGTCCCGTTTCTAGTATCGTGCCGTTATGCCGCCGAAATTTTCTAAAATATGTTAGAAAAATAAAAATATCATTGTATTGAGTAAATGAATTGAATAGAAATTCATAGGTTGAAATGAAATGTCTTATCATTAAAAATATAATTTTTAACGTGAAGTGAATAAAATAAAATATTCATTTATAAACCGCACGGTTTGTTTATGTACACCTATTTGAATGACATTGATTGGGACGATAAATTTTACACATCGCCCAATAGCACAAATAAAATATGTGTTTGATTGTTTGAAACCCCACACGGGTGTTGGGATGAAATTTGAGGTTCACTCATCCTGATTGATTAAATATGTCAATCGATTGATTGACAGGCTGTTATAAGCATTGAATATCTATATTTGATGCTTATACAGTGTAGTGCACTTTGGTTGATGGTTGATTATTTTCAATGCCATTATATACATGTGTTGTATGAAAATCCATATAATTAAATTTATATGGTGATTGATTGGGCCTCATTCCAATTTAGAATATGAATTGAATTGAAAACGATTTCGAAATAAATTGAATTGAAAACGATTTCGAAATAAATTGAATTGAAAACGATTTCGAAATAAATTGAATTGAAAACGATTTCGAAATAAATTGAATTGAAAACGATTTCGAAATAAATTGAATTGAAAACGATTTCGAAATAAATTGAATTGAAAACGATTTCGAAATGAATTGAATTGAAAACGATTTCGAAATGAATTGAATTGAAAACGACTTCAAATTGAATTGAAAGCGAATTGAAATGAATTCAAATTGAATTGAAATTTGAATTGAATAGAAATGAATTTTAAAACGAATTTATAAAGAAGAATTCAATTTTGCTTTGAATTGAAATGGAAGTTGAAATAGATTTTGAAACGAATTTTAAAACTATTTATATAATTCGTTTTAAATAGAAATTGACGAAATATATATTATATATATAATATAATGGCCTGAATAGAACGCGTCGCGCCGCGGCAGTTCGTGAATTTCGACCATTTATTTCAAACGGACATTACGGGAGATCCGACCGTCGGATTCTCCTAAAACCGGAACCGTTGGGTTCGTATCGAAAAGAGCTTTCTAACGAATATTAGAAATTTGAAATCTAACGGTTGGATTTGGAATTATGTCCAAATCAAATTTGAAAAAGGTCGATGTAAGTGCAGTTCGATGACCGTTGATGGAAATCGACTGTACGGGCCTTGATAAAATTATTAAAAATAGTAATAATTTGTGTAAAATCATAAGAAATGATTTGTGAAGATTTGGGATGAAAAACTCCATATTTGAAAAGATAAAAATAGATTTTTATCGAAATGAACTAGTTTTGAACTAGAATTATAATTCTATTTATTTTTAAATAAATAAATTGAATTTGAAAGGGGTTTTGAAAATAACCAAAATTTCCAATGATTGCATTGGAGTAGATTTGAATCGAAATTGTCTTCGGAATATTTCGATGTTGGAATTCGTGATTATACAGATATTGTTATGGAAATTTGAAAGATATATATTTATATCGTTATTTCCAATACGACATTTGTTGGTCGTAGAATTTGATATTGAATATAAGTTGATATATTTTTTCTATTCAGAGCCTTGTATTGAATATCAAATGTGATTTGGGTTTGTCGTGAATGGTGTCTTCACTAACACTGTTCTTGAACCCAGTTGAGAAAAAAAATTAAATCTTTTTATTTAGATTTAATGAAGTGTACCAATTAAAAGATATTTAATTGGAATTGAATTGGTATTGAATTTTGGGTTTATCATGAACAGTGTTTTAAATAACACTTGTTCTTTAACCCGATAATTAATGGAATGTGGTTTTGGGTTTATCGTGAACCGTGTTTTAAATGACACTGATTCTTTAACCCAGCTAAAGATTAAAACTAAGTGGAGTTTTAATGAATCTTTAATTAGATTGAAATGATCGAAAATGGAGGATCACCAGTTTTGCTCCAGGCGATGGTTAAATCTTTAATTAGATTTGAACGTGAAATGGTAATTGAATTTACCGATAACACTGTGGTGTTAGATATGAAGTATTACCAGTTTTACTTCATGGGATGAATAGGTTGGGATTGGGAAATAAAATAAATGATTACTTCGGTGTGGTTCGCTAATCCCGACTAGTTTGAATCGATATTCAAAGGAGATTAAAGAATAAATTTAAAGAATTTATCTTGGATAAAATTAATGGGAACTTTTCCCAAAGTATAGGAATATTTGAATAAAAGAATATTCTGAATTGGAATGAGGCGTATGTTGTGTTTGTGTAACACTTTTATAATATATACGCGAGTTATTCAGAAAGACCGGGTTTATCCCATTCTGAATAACTGATTCGACGTGGTGTCGAAGATGAAGACGATGGTCGAAGACCAGAAGTCTTCACGTCGTTTGGGTGATTACTGATGATCTTGATTGGGCTGTACACCCGAGAAGATGGAAACAGTTAGTGATCGTCCAGACGTACTAGGAGATCGATGGATATGCGGGGTACTAGGTGCCTCCGGTTTCGTTCAGACCCAGAACGGACTTGTAAATGGACTGTGTGTCTGACATTGGATTTTAGTCCGTGTGATTGATCTCTATTAAATATATATCTGCTTGGCGGCGGAGAATTTATTCTCTTTCTTAACGCCCTTCTCTGAGACGTACGAGTTCAGGGGTTATATATTGATGGATATCAAACGCATGGAGTGAATTGCCTGTGTGGCACGCCTAAGTGGCATTTGATCAAGGCTTCTGTTGAAAAGCAAAGTCTTGTGGTGATGATCAAAGCACAGCCTGTGTGGCACAGCTTTGTGTAACGTGACTTCGCGGATTTCACACCCGGTATGAACCAAAAACGGGAGACGGACCTCAGGGAGGGCATGCGTTTCCTTCTAGATAAAAAGTGGCATCAGTGGTTTTACACGCCCTGACGAGTTTGACTTATGTGGTTGTTGCTGTTGCGAGGCGCCTCAGATATATGGTCGTTCTCGAACCGATGGAGTCATTTGTTGGCTTATTGACACCCCAAAGGGTGGGGAAACGCAGTGTTCAGGCATTTTAATCCACATCGGTGGACCGGCCCTGACGATCCAAGGGTCACTCGAGCTCTGATCCTGAGAGACGGGCTAGAGCGTCTCGAATCGGTTGTGAACTATCTTTTGCCTCGGTTCATAGATGGAAACCCAAATTCCAAATACGTGACTTTGCGATTTTGATTGTATAACCTATATATGGCGACATAGTGGTATAGGGCATTCATGCCGCCTATGATTGATACTTATGATTTGAAGTTGTTTTATACAATATACACTTATAATAGTATCAAATGATTTGTTTTAAACGTATCAAGCATTCTTGGCTATTATAAGGTAAAAACCCTATCCCTCGGCTTGCGTTGCATTGTGTGATAGGACCTGGGTCTTATAATAGCTTCATTTTTCTTTATTTAGTATTGCGCTGTTGTTTTATGCACTGGTATTCTTGGGAGGAAACCCGTTCCGTGTTATACGGCGTGGTCCCTTGATTTACCTATCTTTAAAATAAAGATTTATAACTGTTTTAGTTCTCACACCAGTCCCATGACTGACCTGGAGTTTATTGTTTTAACCTAAACTCTGGGTGCCCTTATTTTGACACGGGCAGCTAGTAGTTTTGGTTTTGCAGATTTATATTCACAGGATCCTGGTTTACAGCTGTAACGATATCCGGAAAGCTTTGTATCCGTATATCTCATTCTAGTTGTGTATTGTATTATTTTCCGCTGCGTTGTATTTAAATGTAATTTTAATCTCTGATATTTCTGTGTAATATTTATTCATTTATACTCTGTATATTCTTGTAATCTGATGCATTGTTGTAATATACAATGAAATGTTCTTCTGTTTGTGTTCTGATTTGTCTTGTCCTCACAGTAATTCGTTCTTTCTCATCTCTTCGGAGACCGGGGAAGTTTCGGGTCGCTTCATTTCGTTCTTCTAAAAAGCATTGCGTTGTTTAACGATTTACTTTATTTAAATTATGCACTGCTAATCCAATGGAGTTAACCCGTTCCGCGTTAGTGGCGCGGTCCTGTGATTAGCCTTATTACTAGTCAAGTCATGTAATGATTTCTCATACCAGTCCCATGACTGACCCGAAGTTTGTTTCACTTTGCAAACTTGGGTGCCCTCTTTTCCATACAGGCAGTCGAGTAGCTTATTTTGCAGGATTCTGGATTGAATCATAAAGCTGTGTCCAGGACATTGATAGACTTCCGCTGTATCAGATTATTGATTGCGCTGCACTGTATTAAATTCACTGTATATTTATCTTCCGCTGTATTATATTTGTCTATGTACTCTAATATATTATGTACGCTGATGTAACATTATTATAATGTTTATTAAAATCTTCTATTATTTGTTCTAATATGTTGTATTCCCAGAGTTAGCGTATTCGGGTTTTGAACGGTCTAAGTCGATTTAGAGATCGATTAGGTCCGGGCGAAATCCGAGTCGTTACAGTTGGTATCAGAGCTCTGTTTAGCTCAATTATTTGGGGTACAACTCGTTAGAACTGAAAAAAAACTCATCAGAGGTAGGAATAGTAATGCCCTATAAAAGAATACTCATTAGAGATAGGATCAGTAGTATCCTAGAACGAGAAAAACTCGTTAGAGATGGGGTTAGAAATGCCCTAGAATGAGTTGAGAGTGACATGTTTATAATTAACGTATTTGTGATTATATATATAATCCAATCTTAAAAAATATAATTTTTGAATATATAAAAGTTATATATATTTATATATATTTGAAAAACTAATCAACAAATTGGTTAACGATTGTGTTGTGTGATTATTCGTTCGACTAATAAAATTATTGAAACCAATAAAAAATTAAAATAGAGTCGGATAGTTAAACAATATTTAGCTTCGTTCCTTTTTGAGGGAGAAAAGATTTTAAGTGAGGGAGATTGTAACAATCCGGAAAATCAGAACCAATTTAAAAATTTATTTTAAGAAATTTTAAATAGAAAATGCGTCAGAATAAAAAAATTATTAAATTATATTAAAAAAACAACAAAACAAAATAAAAATATCCAATGCTTGATGATTACATTTTTTTAATGGAAATGAATCAGTAAATAAGATTCATTGTTTGGAAATGTTTTTACATTAAAATTTACATTTTTAATGTAAATGAATCACTAAATAAAACTCATTGTATGAAAATGTTTTCGCATTAAAAGTTACATCTATAATGTAAATGGATCATTAAAAATGATCATTGTTTGAAATGAAAATATGCTAACATAAAAATTCACATTTTTGTGGCATACGTAAAAATGACCATTGTTTGAAATTAAAAAGATTACATTTTTAATGTAATAAAAGAATGATTAAAAATATTACATTTTTTATTATTAAAAGGGTTCATAGTTTAACATAAATGTGTTTACATGAAAACAACATTTTTTTGATGAAATATGATATTTAATTATGTGTTTTGAAATACAAAAAGTTGCACAAATTAATAATCAGAGAAAATGAATCAAACATTCATTTGTCCTTTATTTCCCTTTCTCTTTACTTTTGAAATTTGAATGAAAAATAAGTGTGGTCCCATCATGCCTAATCAGCTAATTAAATTTTATTTATCACCTACTACATATGTAGAGACAAGTAAAAATCAAATATATATGACTAAATAAAAAAATATACATATACATATATATATATATATATATATATATATATATATTGTCTCCACTATAAAATATCCTAAACTCCCATAAAACCCTATTTCCCCAATGTAGCCGTCGTCCCCTTCTTTTTTCAATGGCAGAAAAGCTCTGAACTTTCTTCGATTCTCTCTCTCAACCTATTCTATAATTCAAGATGATACCAAAATGGAAATCGAAGAGAAAGGAATGATCTTCGATTCTACACAGACAAAATGGGTTCTTCGCTGAACAACATCCAGAAGGAGGAAGGTGTATTATCAGCAACAACGTTTCTTTAAAACATGATTGAGGGTTATAAAGGGAAATGATTTATTTATTTAATTTAGTTTATGTAACTCAATTTTGTAAAAACCATAACTTGTTCGTATGAAAACGAAATGCTGAAATTTCAAATGCCTTGGTATCCTTGAATCGAGATCTACATTTCATAGGAGACCGCATAATTTTTGGAGCATTCTACAATTTTAGAAGAAACAAAAAGCAATGTGAGATTTCTGAATTTTAAAATAAAGTTTGTTTATTATCGATTGCGATGTGAAATTCATTTATGTGTTGTTTAAAATTTGAATTGATTGTATGTGATTGTGATTAACGACTAGATTGAATTGTGTATATAAGAAAAATGTACATGTTTGGACAAACAAAATCATATTTTTATTTTAAATATGAACCAATAAGATTTGGGTAGAAAATAAAAAATCCTATTTTTATTGTACATGTGAGATTTCTTTTTTTTAGTAATTATAATCAATTAATTATTATCGTGTTTAGGAATTCTTATATGTACGTGATTTGATTTAAATCGTCTGATGCTGTTTGTTGATCTGTTGTGTTTACATGAATGATAGGATAGAATAAAATTTGTTATACAATAAAATAATTCTTTTATTGTATACATGTTGGTAATAAAATTGGCAAATTTGTTATACAATAAAATAATTAATTTATTTTATATGTTGATAATAGAAATGGGTAAGAATTTGTTCTACATATAAAACTCTCTTTATTTGTACGTATGTAAGCATAGGATATGTTATGAAAATAAAAATCATATTTTTATTTGACATTTATGAACATAGGCATTGTATACATAAAAATGTTGAAACATAGAAAGATTACATTTTTATGTAAAGTATGAATTGTGAAAAATATACATCGTAAATAAAAATGTCTTTTTGTTGAATTTGAAATGTTAAATATAAAACATACAAGTAGGCAAAATCATATTTTTATTTTATCTCTAGAATTACTAACATGTACATGTGACAAAATTATCCTTTTATTTTGTCACTTGAATTTGAAAACATGTATGTAGACAAAATTTGTCATTTTAGGTAAAAATGACATGTTAGAATTAAACTGTCATTTTAGTTAAAAATGAAATGTTAGAATTAAACTGTCATTTTAGTTAAAAATGACATGTTAGAATTAAATCGTCGTTTTAGTTAAAAATGACATGTTAGAAATAAATTGTCATTTTATTTAAAATATGTTCATGTTACATGAAAATGTCATCTTATTAGATAAAGTTATGTAAAATGAAAATGTCATCTTATTAGATAAAGCTATGTAAAATAAAATGGTCATTTAGTTATGAATTGTTATGTCAAATAAAATTGTCATTTAGTTATGAATTGTTATGACAAATAGAAAGTGTGAGCAAATAAAATTATAATTTTTGTTTGTTAAGTAGAATTAGAAATTGTAAGCAAATAAAATTATCATTTTATTTGTTGTGTTGTATAGAAAGAAAATATTCCTTTTCTTCGTCACCAGAAACATAGTAAATGTATGTGAGTAAAATTCTTCTTTTATTTGACATCAGAAACATTAGAATCATATTTAGGAAATATGCTGAAAACATTAAAATTACATTTTAAATGTAAAATATGAGTTATGCAAAATATATATTGTATAGATAAAATGGTTGAAACATTAAAATTCACATTTTTAATGTAAAGAATGATTTATGTAAATTATTCATAGTATGGATAAAACTAGTGAAACATTAAAAATTCGCATTTTTAATGTAAAGATAAAATATATGTAAATATTCTTATATGAAATAAAATTAGTGAAACATTAAAAATTCACATTTTCAATGTAATGCAAGAAACAAGGAAAAGATTTAACATTAAAAATTACATTTCTATTGTAGCATTGTTTTCAATAAAAAGAGTAGAATTAAAAGGTATATTTTTATTTTCATTTTAGTTATAATAAAAAAGGTAGAATTAAAAGATATATTTTTATGGACATTTTAGATACAATAAAAAGATTAAAATAGAAAGATATGTTTTTGTTGCAATAAAAAGATTAGATATTAAAGATCATGTTTTTATTTTCACTTTGTTTAAATTAAAAAGAAGTAACATGAAAGATTATATTTTTATTGATCATTGTTTTCAATAAAAAGATTGAACAAAAAAATTACATTTTATATATTAGATAAGGGTAAACAAAAATAACATTTTTGTTAAGGAGATTTGAGTTATAAAAGTTGAAATCAAAATTGTCATTTTATCAAGTCATAAAAGTTGAAACTAAATTTGTCACTTTTATAGAATTATAATAGTTGAAACCAAATTTTTCACTTTTGTCAAATGTAATAGTTGAAACCAAATTTGACACTTTTGCCATATGTATTGGTTGAAACAAAATTGGCCTTTTTGTCAAAATATAATTGTTAAAGCCAAAAATGAATATTTTTGTCAAATTAAAATTGCTGAAACAAAAATGAACGTTTTTGACAAATTAAAATAGTTGAATTAGAAATATACATTTTTATCAAAATATACATTTTTGTCAAAAAGATTGGTTGAAAGAAATACATCATATTTGTTGAAACCAAATAGTTGAGATGAAAAGGATATTTTTGTCAAAATATATTAGTGAAACAAAAATGTACATTTTGTCAAATTAAGATGGCTGAAAACAAAGATTTCATTTTTGGTTAATTAAAAGAGTTAAATACAAATAAAATTTTTGGTAAAATAGGTTAGTGTTAAAACAAAAATATTCATTTTGTAAAAATAGAATTGTCAACAAAATGGATGTATCACTTTTTATACATTTTGTTGAAATATAATTTATATGCAAATATAAGAATCATTTTCATTTGCGTAACATACATTAGAATTTATATGCAAATATTAGAATCATATTATTGGTCAAAACATACATTAGAAATGGATGTAAATTAAAGTGACACTTTATTCTTAAATTGTACAATTGAATTTGTATGTGAATCCAAGTGACATTTGTATTGTCAAATTTTACATTAAAACTTGTGTACAGAATAAAGAGACATTTCATATGTTATGATTTGAAACTATACTTAAAAATAAAATATTTCTTTTATTTGTTAAAGTTTAAAATAGAAATTTGTAAACAGATAAAGGAAAATGAAGATTATCTTTTTATTTGTCATCACTAATAATAACATGTAAATAAATTACATTTTATTAGACATTAGAAACATGTTGGAAAATTATGCGAGTAAAATACATTTTTATTCGACATTAGGAATATAATAACATGTTTTTTCATTATCGTCAACATGTTAGCAGAAATTAAAATTGGTTAAATTCATTAACCAATTATTTATTTAGATGAATTGTTGTTAGCTAAAAACCCCACACGGGTATTGGGATGATATTTGACATACACTAGTCTCAATATTTAGTTGTATGTCGATCGATGGATTGACAGGCTGCGATAAGTGTTATGTATTCATTTTAATGCTCATACAGTTTTAAATTTCACTATGGATGTGAATTGATTGTTTAATGATTATTTACCATTATTGTCGTGTGCATGCGATGTATGAAATCCATATAACCGAAATTATATTGTAGCTGATTGAGTCACATTTCGATTCAGAATATCTTTTATATAAAAAACATTGTAATATAAAGAATACTTTAAAATAAAGAATATTGTACTATAAAGAATATTTTACATAAAGAATCTTTCTATATAAAGAATATTTTTAAATAACGAATATTTTAAAATAATATTCAACGAAGAATAAAATGATGATTTCTATGTTTGTTTTCGGATGGACACCAAAGATAAAAATATATTTTTATCAAAATAAACTAGTTATTAACTAGAATAAATCTTTTAAATCAAGATTTAACGAAGTCTTCAAATCGATTAGTATTTAATTAGAATTAAATAAAAGAATTGGATTTTGGGTTGTCATGGATGGTGTCTTAAATAACACTATTCTTAAACCCCGTATTAAAGAATAAATTTTTGAATTAAGATTATTGGAGTTTCCAATTATGTTTAGTAATTGGAATAAAATAATATGTGAATTGGGTTTATTATGAACTGTTTTTTAAACGACATTTGTTCTCTAACCCAATTAACAATAACAATATGATTTAGAATTTATAAATCCTTTTGTCAAGATTTAAAAAGAAATTTTCCAAAGTCAAGTTTTCCAATTTAATATATTAAATTGGAATTGAGTGGAAATTCAATTTGATAATAATCGAGATAGGCTTCTGTAAAAGAGGATTGTTACTATATATGGAATTTAAAAGGCTTTGTCGTTATTCCATTTATATTAGCGGTCTGATATAGAAATGTATATCGATTATATATTAATTTGATTTGTGTGAAAATTCCATATTTATTGGAAAATGATTTTGGGTTTATCGTGAAATGTATTTTAAACGACATTTTGTAACAACCCGGAAAATCTGGGCCAGTTTAAATTTTTTATTTTGGCAATTTTAGCGAATCTTGAATATTTAAAATAGATTATTTTAAATAATATCGACGAGAAAATTTCTTTTGAATAAAATTCAATCGTATGTAGTTATATAGATCGACGATAGAATATAATTATTTATTTATATTTATAAAAGGAATTGAAAATGGCGCGGTAGTTCGATAATTCGATTTCAAACTTCAATTGAATGTACCGGGTGCAAAACAATCCGGATTTTAGTGAAACCAAAAATAATAGGATCTAATTGATGATATCTTTTCAACGAATCCGAAAAATCGAAATTTCATAGCGGGAATCAAAAGATATGTCCAGATGAAAATTCTGAATAGTCGCTATGGAATTCAGGCCCTTAAAAATAGACATTTTGCAAGCGACCTCGAATTTCGACGAAACCACTTTTGTTGGATCCGTGATGTCAAGTTATTGCTAGATTCCAAATTTCATAATTTTTTGAATCAATATGTGAGCGTGGCAAAAGAAAACGCGTTTGACCAGTTGCAGTTGATTTTAATCGACTGGAAAATGGCCATTTTTTGAACGGTCTCAGAATTCGATGAAAGTAGTTTTGTTAGGACCGTATCGTCAATACAAAGCTAGAAAATATTTTTCGGGAAATTTAGAGTTCGTATGTGTAATAACACGAAAATCTGGGCCAGTTTAAAATTTTTGTTTTGGCAATTTTAGCGAATTTTGAACATTTAAAATAGATTATTTTAAATAATATCAACGAGAAATTTATTTTGAATATAATTCGAACATATATATTATACGCGTCGTCGTTAGAATATATATATATATATATATATAATTATAAATAGAATTGAAAATGGCGCGGTAGTTCGATAATTCGATTTCAAACTTCAATTGAGTGTACCGGGTGCAAAACAATCCGGATTTTAGTGAAACCAAAAATGATAGGATCTAATTGATTATACCTTTCCAACGAATCCGAAAAATCAAAATTTCGTAGCGAGAATCAAAAGATATGTCCAGTTGAAAATTCTGAATAGTCGCTATGGAATTCAGGCCCTTAAAAATGGACATTTTGCAAATGACCTCGGATTTCGACGAAACCAATTTTGTTGGGTCCGTGATGTCGAGTTATTGCTAGATTCCAAATTTCATAATTTTTCGAATCAATATGTGAGCGTGGCAAAGGAAAACGCGTTTGACCAGTTTCAGTTGATTTTAATCGACTGGAAAATGGCCATTTTTCTAACGGTCTCAGAATTCGACGAAACTAGTTTTGTTAGGACCGTATCGTCAATACGAAGCTAGAAAATATTTTTCTGGAATTTTTCTAGTTAGTATGTGACCCCGGTAATTCGAAATGTACGTTTAAAATTCAATATAGTGATTTAAATGTAAATTTAATGGAAACTGATTCAAACAGTCGGATCGGCCTACGATACATATCCCATTGGGTTCGGAATGGGGGTAATACGCTATGGACGACAGGCGGTGGACATCGTTCAGGGATCATATGTAAAAGTCAACTTTTAGTGAATAAATTAATTAAATAAAAAAAAACTTTCTTCCCCCTATTACGCTGGCCCCCCCTCTTATTTTTCAAAATTGGTTTTCAGAAAAAAAAAAGAAAAAAAAAGGGGGCAACCGATCGAATCTCCCCTGACGCTCCGACCGCCGAGCCACAGGCGCAGCCGACCTCCTTCTCTCCGCTCCTCCCCTCCCTTCCCGATCCTCCTCCTTCTCCGCTTCTCTCTGCTCTCGACGCTCTCTTCTCTGAACCCCAAATCGCCCAGCAGCCTCGCCTCCCCATCGCAATCCCACCGAAGTCCGGCCACCGCCCTCCAGCCTCCGCTCCTCCCTCCTATCGACGAGCCCCCCCCCCCTTCTCGATTTTGAAGACCACGAAGCCCCACAACCTATCGACAGTCGCGCCCTTGCTGACCACCACCGTCCACCTGTGCTTGACCGCCGCAGCCCCTGCAAGCCCAGTGACCACCTCCGACGCGCCGCTCCCGTCGGCCCCTCTTCGACAGTACGTTCTCTTGGTTTATTTAATTTAAAAATTGTTTTAAATTCCTAATTTTTATAAATTATGAATTGTATACATGAAAAAGGTTAGAATTTTGGTTAAAGAATAAACAAATTAGATTTTAAATAAAAAGTTTGAATTTTTATGAGATGAAAGTTCGAATTTTTATAAGGTGAAAGGTCAGAGCTTTGATTAGGAAAAAAATTGACTTTTACTTAGTTGTAATACTGATTTTTATTTGTTTATTTAAAAAGTTAGGATTTATAAACATGAAAGTTATGATTTGTATATTAATAAAGTTTCGATTTTTATTATGAAGTATGAGAGTATTAAAAATATAATTTTTATTATAGTATAAGTATAAAAATATATTCTTTGTAATGAAATAAACGATATAAAAATATATTCTTTGTAATGAAATAAACGATATAAAAATATATTCTTTGTAATGAAATAAACGATATAAAAATATATTCTTTGTAATGAAATAAACGATATAAAAATATATTCTTTGTAATGAAATAAACTATATAAAAATATATTCTTTGTAATGAAATAAACGATATAAAAATATATTCTTTGTTATGAAATGAACGATATAAAAATATATTCTTTGTTATGAAATGAACGATAGAAAAATATGATTTCTAGTTAGATAAAAATGTGATTTTCATTGTGAACAGCGTGAAATGGTTGAGTTGGAATGTCGAGCAAATCCGAACCGTTCAGAAATGAGATGGCGGAGTGGAACCCAAAGGTGAGAACTTCTCACTCAAAATTTGTTTCTCTAGTTATATATATATATATATATATATATATATATATATATATATATATATACTAGGATGTAGACGGTGTTTAGTAGCACCCGACACCCGTCATCCACAGACCATGGATGGCTTGTTTGTTAAATTGTTTGGTTGTGTAGTTGGTTATGTTATTGGTTTGAATTGAATTATTTGGTGAATTGAAATTGATTTGATTGATGTGTGAATGGCGTGGGCCTTCACTAGACCGGGGATAAGGCTAGGCCTCGTCCCGTTTCTAGTATCGTGCCGTTATGCCGCCGAAATTTTCTAAAATATGTTAGAGAAATAAAAATATCATTTTATTGAATAAATGAACTGAACAGAAATTCAGGTGTTAAAATAAAATGTTTTATCGTTAAAAATATAATTTTTAACGTGAAAATGGATAAATGAATATTTATAAACAAATCGGCCGATTTGTTTATATACACTGATTTGACTGATATCGATTGGGTCGATAAATTTTACACGTCGCCCAACTGCACAAATAAAATCTGTGTTTGATTGTTTGAAACCCCACACGGGTGTTGGGATGAAATTTGAAGTTCACTCATCCTGATTGATTAAATATGTCGATCGATTGGTTGACAGTCTGTTATAAGCGTTAGATATCTATATTTGATGCTTATACAGTGTGGTGCACTTTGGATGAAGGTTGATTGTTTATTATTGCTATTATATACATGTGTTGTATGGAATCCGTATAATTAACATTATATGGTGATTGATTGGGCCTCATTCCAATCGGGAAAATAATGAATATTATAAAAGAAAATTCACGTGTTGAATATAAAAATAGTCATGTGTTGACGATGTTCATGTGTTGAGTGAAATATTTTATATAATAAAAATTTACATCTTTATCATATTTAAAATTAGAACTACTTCCCAGTAGAAGTCTAATTAAAAATCAAACGATAGATACCTTAGTTTTATAAAATATTTTACATAACAAGAATAGTGATGTGTTGACAGTACTCATGTGTTGAGATTAGTCGTGTGTTGAAAGAAATATAGATTCATGTGTTGAATGGGATAAATATTCATTTGTTGGATAGAATAAAGGAGTTTTGAAAAATATAAAGCCGTGTTGATTAGAGATGCGTGATTTCGACGTGAACGATATTTATATCGATTTTAAACGATTTCGAAATGAATTGAATTGAAAACGATTTCGAAATGAATTGAATTGAAAACGATTTCGAAATGAATTGAATTGAAAACGATTTCGAAATGAATTGAATTGAAAACGATTTCGAAATGAATTGAATTGAAAATGATTTCGAAATGAATTGAATTGAAAACGATTTCGAAATGAACTGAATTGAAAACGATTTCGAAATGAATTGAAAACGAATTCAAATTGAATTAAAAGAGAATTGGAATGAATTCAAATTGAATTGAAATTCGAATTGAATAGAAATGAATTTTAAAATGGATTTATAAAGAAGAATTCAATTTTGATTTGAATTGAATATAGAAGTTGAATGGTTTTGAAACGAATTTAAAACGATTTATAAAATTCGTTTTAAATAGAAATCGACGAAATATATATTATATATATTATATATATAATATAATGGCCTGAATAAAACGCGCCGCGCCGCGGCAGTTCGTGAATTTCGACCATTTATTTCAAACGGACGTTGCGGGAGATCCGACCGTCGGATTCTCCTAAAACCGGAACCGTTGGGTTCGTATCGAAAAGAGCTTTCCAATGAATATTAGAAATTTGAAATCTAACGGTTGGATTTGAAATTATGTCCAAATCAAATTTGAAAAAGGTCGCTGTAAGTGCAGTTCGATGGTCACTGATGGAAATCGACTGTACGGGCCTTGATAAAATTATTAAAAATATCTATAATTTGTGTAAAATTATAATATGTGAATTGGAAAGAATTGGGCTGGAAAATTCCACATTAGAAGGTAAAAATAGATTTTTATCGAAAAGAACTAGTTTTGAACTAGAATTAAAATCAATTCATTTTTAAATAAATAAATTGAATTTGGAAGTGATTTTAAAAATAATCGATATTCCCAATACGTGGATTGGACTGGAGTTGAATCGAAATTATCTTCGGAATATTTCGATATTGGATTTCGTGACTATACGGATATTGTTATGGGAATTTGAAAGATATATTTCATATCGTTATTTCCAATACGATATTTGTTGGTTTCAGAATTTGATATTGAATATAAGCCGATATATTTTCTATTCAAAGCCTTGTATTTAATATCAAATGTGATTTGGGTTTATCGTGGATCGTGTTTTAGATGACATTGGTGCTTTAACCCAGTTAAAGGCAAGATATTGATTTTTGAGAAGATTAAAACTAAGTGAAGTTTTAATGAATCTTTAATTAGATTAAAATGTGAATTGATAATTTAAATTATCAAATCTGAAAAGTGATCGAGAGTGGAGTATCACCAGTTTTGCTCCAAAGCGATAGTTAAATCTTTAATTAGATTTGAACGTGAAATGGTAATTAATTTTACCGATAACACCGTGGTGTTAGATATGGAGTATCACCATTTTTGCTCCATGGGGTATATAGGTTGGGATTGGGAAATAAAAAAAATAATTACTTCGGTGTGGTTCGCTAATCCCGACTAGTTTGAAATGATATCCAAAGGGAGATTATAGGATAAATTTAGAAGAATTTATCTTGGATAAAATTAATGGGAGCATTTCCCTAAGAATGTGATTTTGTGAAGAAAAGAATATTCTGAATTGGAAGGAGGCGTTTGTTGTGCTTGTGTAACATTCGTTTATTATATACGTGGGTTATTCAGAAAGGCCGGGTTTATACCCATTCTGAATAACCGATTCGACGAGATGTCGAAGATGAAGACGGTGGTTGAAGACCGGAAGTCTTCACATCGTTTGGGTGATTACTGATGATCTTGATTGGGCTGTACACCCAGGATGAGGGAATCAGTTGGTGATCGTCCAGACGTACTTGGAGATGGATGGATATGTGAGGAAAGTGCCTCTGGTTTCGTTCAGACCCAGAACGAACTTGTAAATGGATTGTGTGTCTGACATTGGATTTTATTCTGTGTTGATTGATCTCTATTAAATATGCATCTGTTTGGCGGCGGAGAATTTATTCTCTTGCTTAACGCCCTTCTCTGAGACATACGAGCTCAGAGGTTGTATATCGATGGACATCAGTCGCATGGAATGAATTGCCTGTGTGGCATGCGTAAATGGCAATTGATCAGGGCTTCTGTTGAAAAGTAAAGTCTTGTGGTTGATGATCAAAGCACGGCCTGTGTGGTGTAGCTTTGTGTATAACGTGAATTCACGAGCCTCACACCTCGGTATGAGTCAAAAACGGGATACGGACCCAAGGAGTGCACTACGTTTCTTTCTAGCTAGGGTGGTGTCAGTGACCTACCAGCCCTGACATTTATATACTTTTCACCTGTGTGGTTGTTGGATATGAGGCGCCTCGGATATAGGTCTGTAAGGACCGGGAAACGTGTGTTCAGGAATAACTAATCCTCAAAAGTAAGAGAGGACCGGCCTTGGAGGTTCCAAAGGATGATAGTGGGGTCCTGAGGCATTGCTAGAGTGTCTCGAACGCGGAGAGGAGCTTGCCCCTTGCCTCGGCTCATGACGGAATCCAATTTCCAATACGTGATAATTCGGTTTTAATTGTAGAACTAGTATGGCGACATGATAGATGGTACTCATGCCGCCTATGATTGATACTTATGATTTGAAATTGTTTTGGCACTATACACTTATTATAGTATCAAATAATGTGTTTTAAACGTATCAAGCATGCTTTGGCTGTTATAAGGGAAAACCCTATCCTCCGGCTTGCGTTGCATTGTGTGATGGGACCTGGATCTTATAACAGCTTCATTTTTCTTTATTTAGCATTGCGCTGTTTGTTCTATGCACTGGTATTCTTGGGAGGAAACCCGTTCCGTGTTATACGGCGTGGTCCCTTGATTTACCTTACTTTAAAACCAATATTAATAACTGTTTTAGTTCTCACACCAGTCACATGACTGACCTGGAGTTTATTGTTTTAACCTAAACTCTGGGAGCCCCTATTTTCCACACGGGCAGCTAGTAGTTTTGGTTTCGCAGATTTATATTCACAGGGTCCTGATTAACAGCTGGAACGATGCTCGGAAAGCTCTGTATCCGTGTATCACTTTCAGTTGTATTTTATATTATTTTCCGCTGCTATGTAATTTATTGTAATCTCTGATATTTATCGAATGTAATTTATTCATTTATACCCTGTATATTCTTGTATCTGATGGAATTGTTGTAATAACAATGAAATGTTCTTCCGTATGCGTCCTTTTGTGTGTTGTTCTCAAAGTATCCGCGCTTTCCTTCACGGGGAAGTCACGGGTCGTCTCAGTTTGGTATCAGAGCTTTGGTTTACAGAGCTCGAGAACAAGACACATTAGAACCATACGAAAGAATTCATCAGATATTGGGTTAGTAATATCCAATTAGAATGACTCGTTAGAGATAGGATCAGTAGTATCCTAGAACGAGTGTGAAGAGTATATTTTTCAAAAGAAAACAATTTTGTTTTAAAATTTAAATCGTTTTATACATATTTGAATATTTATTTATTTTGAATATGGACAGTCGAGTATATATAGATTTCGCGTATACGCGTCATGAACGTATATTCGAAGTTTTAATATACTGGGTAGATATAGAATCACATTCTAGATATCCGGGGATGATTCTGATGATGGTGCATCATCATCAGTATTCATATTCGAATTTCGAAGGTGTGATTTCTATATATTTCCATTAGACTGGTGTGAGAACCAAAACCTATATAGCTAGAACACTTTGTTGTGAATTGGCATCAAAAACATGATTTTTGTATATGTATCAAAATTATGAATTTGAAACTCTAATTCACTAATTAATTGATGTTTGTGTTGTTTGTTTAATTGTTTGCTAATTTTAACCATTTAGCCTAATTGAATCAAATATTGAACTGTATTGAAAATTGGTCGCATTTGCTTGCATATACACTTACATTGAACAGGTCATAGCAAGGAGGCTAGAGCAGAGAATAAAATTTGTTTGCCCGACAAATAGGTACATGTTTACTACATAATTTCCTGTTTTGTTTGGGTGATGATGATTTTATGAGCCTATTGGCTAGCCACTTGGCTTTTTCTTTTTCTTTTTGAGATCTGAAGGACCGGGGAAGCTATTTGAAATTCCCCGATGCTCCCGGTGCAGGGGAGGTTATGGCGAAATTTTTCGAAAATTTAGGGTGTTAGCCAAATTTTTGAAATTTTTGGAAATTCTCAGAAACTAAAAAGTTGGAGAAGGCAAGCCAGATCGAACATAGTGTTGAATAATCAAACCACTTTCGGCTTTGTTCCTTTTCGGGGACGAAAAGTTTTAAGTGGGGGAGATTGTAATAACCCGAAAATCTGGGCCAGTTTAAAATTTTTGTTTTGGCAATTTTAGCGAATTTTGAACATTTAAAATAGATTATTTTAAATAATATCAACGAGAAATTTATTTTGAATATAATTCGAACGTATATATTATACGCGTCGTCGTTAGAATATAAATATTTATATATAATTATAAATAGAATTGAAAATGGCGCGGTAGTTCGATAATTCGATTTCAAACTTCAATTGAGTGTACCGGGTGCAAAACAATCCGGATTTTAGTGAAACCAAAAATGATAGGATCTAATTGATTATACCTTTCCAACGAATCCGAAAAATCAAAATTTCGTAGTGAGAATCAAAAGATATGTCCAGTTGAAAATTCTGAATAGTCGCTATGGAATTCAGGCCCTTAAAAATGGACATTTTGCAAATGACCTCGGATTTCGACCAAACCACTTTTGTTGGGTCCGTGATGTCGAGTTATTGCTAGATTCCAAATTTCATAATTTTTCGAATCAATATGTGAGCGTGGCAAAGGAAAACGCGTTTGACCAGTTTTAGTTGATTTTAATCGACTGGAAAATGGCCATTTTTCTAACGGTCTTAGAATTCGACGAAACTAGTTTTGTTAGGACCGTATCGTCAATACGAAGCTAGAAAATATTTTTCTGGAATTTTTCTAGTTAGTATGTGACCCCGGTAATTCGAAATGTACGTTTAAAATTCAATATAGTGATTTAAATGTAAATTTAACGGAAACTGATTCAAACAGTCGGATCGGCCTACGATACATATCCCATTGGGTTCGGAATGGGGGTAATACGCTATGGACGACAGGCGGTGGACCTCGTTCAGGGATCATATGTAAAAGTCAACTTTTAGTGAATAAATTAATTAAATAAAAAAAAATTTTCTTCCCCCTATTACGCTGGCCCCCCCTCTTATTTTTCAAAATCGGTTTTCAGAAATAAAAAAAAAAGAAAAAAAAAAGGGGGCAACCGATCGAATCTCCCCTGACGCTCCGACCGCCTCGCCACAGGCACAACCGACCTCCTTCTCTCCGCTCCTCCCCTCCCTTCCCGATCCTCCTCCTTCTCCGCTTCTCTCTGCTCTCGACGCTCTCTTCTCTGAACCCCAAATCGCCCAGCAGCCTCGCCTCCCCATCGCAATCCCACCGAAGTCCGGCCACCGCCCTCCAGCCTCCGCTCCTCCCTCCTATCGACGAGCCCACCCCCCCTTCTCGATTTTGAAGACCACGAAGCCCCACAACCTATCGACAGTCGCGCCCTTGCTGACCACCACCGTCCACCTGTGCTCGACCGCCGCAGCCCCTGCAAGCCCAGTGACCACCTCCGACGCGCCGCTCCCGTCGGCCCCTCTTCGACAGTACGTTCTCTTGGTTTATTTAATTTAAAAATTGTTTTAAATTCCTAATTTTTATAAATTATGAATTGTATACATGAAAAAGGTTAGATTTTTGGTTAAAGAATAAACAAATTATATTTTAAATAAAAAGTTTGAATTTTTATGAGATGAAAGTTCGAATTTTTATAAGGTGAAAGGTCGGAGCTTTGATTAGGAAAAAAATTGACTTTTACTTAGTTGTAATACTGATTTTTATTTGTTTATTTAAAAAGTTAGGATTTATAAACATGAAAGCTATGATTTGTATATTAATAAAGTTTCGATTTTTATTATGAAGTATGAGAGTATTAAAAATATAATTTTTATCATAGTATAAGTATAAAAATATATTCTTTGTAATGAAATAAACGATATAAAAATATATTCTTTGTAATGAAATAAACGATATAAAAATATATTCTTTGTAATGAAATAAACGATATAAAAATATATTCTTTGTAATGAAATAAATGATATAAAAATATATTCTTTGTAATGAAATAAACGATATAAAAATATATTCTTTGTAATGAAATAAACGATATAAAAATATATTCTTTGTTATGAAATGAACGATATAAAAATATATTCTTTGTTATGAAATGAACGATAGAAAAATATGATTTCTAGTTAGATAAAAATGTGATTTTTATTGTGAACAGCGTGAAATGGTTAAGTTGGAATGTCGAGCAAATCCGAACCGTTCAGAAATGAGATGGCGGAGTGGAACCCAAAGGTGAGAACTTCTCGCTCAAAATTTGTTTCTCTAGTTATATATATATATATATATATTAGGATGTAGACGGTGTTTAGTAGCACCCGACACCCGTCATCCACAGACCATGGATGGCTTGTTTGTTAAATTGTTTGGTTGTGTAGTTGGTTATGTTATTGGTTTGAATTGAATTATTTGGTGAATTGAAATTGATTTGATTGATGTGTGAATGGCGTGGGCCTTCACTAGACCGGGGATAAGGCTAGGCCTCGTCCCGTTTCTAGTATCGTGCCGTTATGCCGCTGAAATTTTTTAAAATATGTTAGAGAAATAAAAATATCATTTTATTGAATAAATGAACTGAATAGAAATTCAGGTGTTAAAATAAAATGTTTTATCGTTAAAAATATAATTTTTAACGTGAAAATGGATAAATGAATATTTATAAACAAATTGGCCGATTTGTTTATATACACTGATTTGACTGATATCGATTGGGTCGATAAATTTTACACGTCGCCCAACTGCACAAATAAAATCTGTGTTTGATTGTTTGAAACCCCACACGGGTGTTGGGATGAAATTTGAAGTTCACTCATCCTGATTGATTAAATATGTCGATCGATTGGTTGACAGGCTGTTATAAGCGTTAGATATCTATATTTGATGCTTATACAGTGTGGTGCACTTTGGATGATGGTTGATTGTTTATTATTGCTATTATATACATGTGTTGTATGGAATCCGTATAATTAACATTATATGGTGATTGATTGGGCCTCATTCCAATCGGGAAAATAATGAATATTATAAAAGAAAATTCATGCGTTGAATATAAAAATAGTCATGTGTTGACGATGTTCATGTGTTGAGTGAAATATTTTATATAATAAAAATTTACATCTTTATCATATTTAAAATTAGAACTACTTCCCAGTAGAAGTCTAATTAAAAATCAAACGATAGATACCTTAGTTTTATAAAATATTTTACATAACAAGAATAGTGATGTGTTGACAGTACTCATGTGTTGAGATTAGTCGTGTGTTGAAAGAAATATAGATTCATGTGTTGAATGGGAAACATATTCATTTGTTGGATAGAATAAAGGAGTTTTGAAAAATATAAAGCCGTGTTGATTAGAGATGCGTGAATTCGACGTGAACGATATTTATATCGATTTTAAACGATTTCGAAATGAATTGAATTGAAAACGATTTCGAAATGAATTGAATTGAAAACGATTTCGAAATGAATTGAATTGAAAACGATTTCGAAATGAATTGAATTGAAAACGATTTCGAAATGAATTGAATTGAAAACGATTTCGAAATGAACTGAATTGAAAACGATTTCAAAATGAATTGAAAACGAATTCAAATTGAATTAAAAGCGAATTGGAATGAATTCAAATTGAATTGAAATTCGAATTGAATAGAAATGAATTTTAAAATGGATTTATAAAGAAGAATTCAATTTTGATTTGAATTGATTATAGAAGTTGAATGGTTTTGAAACGAATTTAAAACGATTTATAAAATTCGTTTTAAATAGAAATTGACGAAATATATATTATATATATTATATATATAATATAATGGCCTGAGTAGAACGCGCCGCGCCGCGGTAGTTCGTGAATTTCGACCATTTATTTCAAACGGACGTTGCGGGAGATCCGACCGTCGGATTCTCCTAAAACCGGAACCGTTGGGTTCGTATCGAAAAGAGCTTTCCAATAAATATTAGAAATTTGAAATCTAATGGTTGGATTTGAAATTATGTCCAAATCAAATTTGAAAAAGGTCGCTGTAAGTGCAGTTCGATGGCCGTTGATGGAAATCGACTGTACGGGCCTTGATAAAATTATTAAAAATATCTATAATTTGTGTAAAATTATAATATGTGAATTGGAAAGAATTGGGCTGGAAAATTCCACATTAGAAGGTAAAAATAGATTTTTATCGAAAAGAACTAGTTTTGAACTAGAATTAAAATCAATTCATTTTTAAATAAATAAATTGAATTTGGAAGTGATTTTAAAAATAATCGATATTCCCAATACGTGGATTGGACTGGAGTTGAATCGAAATTATCTTCGGAATATTTCGATATTGGATTTCGTGACTATACGGATATTGTTATGGGAATTTGAAAGATATATTTCATATCGTTATTTCCAATACGATATTTGTTGGTTTCAGAATTTGATATTGAATATAAGCCGATATATTTTCTATTCAAAGCCTTGTATTTAATATCAAATGTGATTTGGGTTTATCGTGGATCGTGTTTTAGATGACATTGGTGCTTTAACCCAGTTAAAGGCAAGATATTGATTTTTGAGAAGATTAAAACTAAGTGAAGTTTTAATGAATCTTTAATTAGATTAAAATGTGAATTGATAATTTAAATTATCAAATCTGAAAAGTGATCGAGAGTGGAGTATCACCAGTTTTGCTCCAAAGCGATAGTTAAATCTTTAATTAGATTTGAACATGAAATGGTAATTAATTTTACCGATAACACCGTGGTGTTAGATATGGAGTATCACCAGTTTTGCTCCATGGGTTATATAGGTTGGGATTGGGAAATAAAACAAATAATTACTTCGGTGTGGTTCGCTAATCCCGACTAGTTTGAAATGATATCCAAAGGAAGATTATAGGATAAATTTAGAAGAATTTATCTTGGATAAAATTAATGGGAGCATTTCCCTAAGAATGTGATTTTGTGAATAAAAGAATATTCTGAATTGGAATGAGGCGTTTGTTGTGCTTGTGTAACATTCGTTTATTATATACGTGGGTTATTCAGAAAGGCCGGGTTTATACCCATTCTGAATAACCGATTCGACGAGATGTCGAAGATGAAGACGGTGGTTGAAGACTGGAAGTCTTCACATCGTTTGGGTGATTACTGATGATCTTGATTGGGCTGTACACCCAGGATGAGGGAATCAGTTGGTGATCGTCCAGACGTACTTGGAGATGGATGGATATGCGAGGAAAGTGCCTCCGGTTTCGTTCAGACCCAGAACGAACTTGTAAATTGATTGTGTGTCTGACATTGGATTTTATTCTGTGTTGATTGATCTCTATTAAATATGCATCTGTTTGGCGGCGTAGAATTTATTCTCTTGCTTAACGCCCTTCTCTGAGACATACGAGCTCAGAGGTTGTATATTGATGGACATCATTCGCATGGAATGAATTGCCTGTGTGGCATGCGTAAGTGGCAATTGATCAGGGCTTCTGTTGAAAAGCAAAGTCTTGTGGTTGACGATCAAAGCACGGCCTGTGTGGCGTAGCTTTGTGTATAACGTGAATTCGCGAGCCTCACACCTCGGTATGAGTCAAAAACGGGATACGGACCCAAGGAGTGCACGACGTTTCTTTCTATCTAGGGTGGTGTCAGTGACCTACCAGCCCTGACATTTATATACTTTTCACCTGTGTGGTTGTTGGATATGAGGCGCCTCGGATATAGGTCTGTAAGGACCGGGAAACGTGTGTTCAGGAATAACTAATCCTCAAAAGTAAGAGAGGACTGGCCTTGGAGGTTCCAAAGGACCATAGTGGGGTCCTGAGGCATTGCTAGAGTGTCTCGAATGCGGAGAGGAGCTTGCCCCTTGCCTCGGCTCATGACGGAATCCAATTTCCAATACGTGATAATTCGGTTTTAATTGTAGAACTAGTATGGCGACATGATAGATGGTACCCATGCCGCCTATGATTGATACTTATGATTTGAAATTGTTTTGGCACTATACACTTATTATAGTATCAAATAATGTGTTTTAAACGTATCAAGCATGCTTTGGCTGTTATAAGGGAAAACCCTATCCTCCGGCTTGCGTTGCATTGTGTGATGGGACCTGGGTCTTATAACAGCTTCATTTTTCTTTATTTAGAATTGCGCTGTTTGTTCTATGCATTGGTATTCTTGGGAGGAAACCCGTTCCGTGTTATACGGCGTGGTCCCTTGATTTACCTTACTTTAAAACCAATATTAATAACTGTTTTAGTTCTCACACCAGTCACATGACTGACCTGGAGTTTATTGTTTTAACCTAAACTCTAGGTGCCCCTATTTTCCACACGGGCAGCTAGTAGTTTTGGTTTCGCAGATTTATATTCACAGGGTCCTGATTAATAGCTGGAACGATGCTCGGAAAGCTCTGTATCCGTGTATCACTTTCAGTTGTATTTTATATTATTTTCCGCTGCTATGTAATTTATTGTAATCTCTGATATTTATCGAATGTAATTTATTCATTTATACCCTGTATATTCTTGTATCTGATGGAATTGTTGTAATAACAATGAAATGTTCTTCCGTATGCGTCCTTTTGTGTGTTGTTCTCAAAGTATCCGCGCTTTCGTTCACGGGGAAGTTACGGGTCGTCTCAGTATGTGGGCCCAATAAATTGAAATGCGTGTTCAAATTCGATATATAGAGTTATATGTTGATTTTGATGAAAACAAATCGAAACAGTCGAATCAGCCTGTGGTACATAGACCATTGTGTTCGGAATGGGGGTAATTAGCTACGGACGACAGGCGGTGGGTCTCGTTTAGAGGTCGAAGGTAAAAGTTGCTTTTTGGGTTAATTAAATATTAAATAAATAAAATATAAAAATACCCTTTCCCTTTTTAACCCCCGTCATTTCCCTCTCTCTCCTCAGTTCGTTCTGAAAGAAGAAAAAAACCGCTGCTTGCCTCGTCGATGTCGCCCCCTACCGCCCTCGCCGGAGCGCCGCCCCATCACCAGACCGCCACGGCCCCCTCATCTCTCCGATCCTCCTTAAATCGACGTTCCTCCGACAAAAACCCGAACCCTACACCCCCGAACTCACTAAGCAGCCACCGCTAGTCGATTGGGGAGGCCCGCCTCTGGCCATCTGCCACCCCCTCCGACGCCCCGACCCCTTGTGCGCCCTCAGCCTCTTCTCCAACCCCAAAGCACCTGAAAACAGTGAGTTTCCTCCCTTTCTTTCTTGTTTATAAATGACATTGTTTTCTTTTAATTCAGTTTTGTTTGTATAAATTAAAAGTACTATAAGAAGGTAATTTTCATTATCATATGGCGAATATATAAGAATTTGATTTTTTTTATATTAAATATAGAAAAGAATAGATTTTTAGTTGGGATTTTTATATATTAAAAATATAATTTTTATAAAGTAGAAGCAATGAAAATTTATTTTTATACAGTAGAGGTAATAAAAATATAATTTTTATAATACATAAAGGTTAAAAATATAATTTTTATATAGTAGGTATTATAAAAATATGATTTTTATATATTGAATAACATAGTAAAAATTCGATTTTTATATATTGAATAACATGGTAAAAATTCGATTTTTATATATTGAATAGCATGGTAAAAATTCGATTTTTATATATTGAATAACAAAGTAAAAATTCGATTTTTACATATGTAGAGAATACGGGCAACGAAAGTGAAAAAGGCAAGAACGATGAAAATTTCCCCAAAAGAAGATCCATGGAGTTAGGATAGCTATCGGTGAGAACTTCTCACTCTTCAATTTCTTTTTCTAGTTATATATATACTAGGATGCAGACGGTGTTTAGTAGCACCCGACACAATCGTCCACAGACCATGGACTTGTTTGTTTGATTGCAAAAATTAGTTAGATTATTTGATTGAAATTGAATTGTGTGGTGAAATGAATTGATTTGATTGATGTGTGAATGGCGTGGGCCTTCACTAGACCGGGGATAAGGCTAGGCCTTGTCCCGTTTCTAGTATCGTGCCGTTATGCCGCCGAAATTTTCTAAAAATAAGTTAGAAAAATAAAGATAACATTTTATTTAATAAATGAACCGAATAGAATATTCATGGATTGAATAAAATAGTTTGATCGTTAAAAATATAATTTTTAACGTGAATGTGAATAAATAAATATTCATTTACAAACCGTACGGTTTGTTTATGTACACCTATTTGAAGGACATTGATTGGGACAATAAATTTTACACATCGCCCAACTGCACAAATCAAATCTGTGTTTGATTGTTTGAAACCCCACACGGGTATTGGGATGATATTTGACGTACACTAATCCCGATTGTTTAGTTGTATGTCGATCGATTGATTGACAGACTGTTATAAGCGTTGAATGTTTAAATTTGATGCTTATACAGTGTAGAATTCACTTTGGATGATGGTTGATTATTCATCGTTGTTGATATATACATGTGTTGTAGAAAATCCATATAATTAACATTATATGGTAATTGATTGGGCCTCATTCCAGTTTCGAAAAAGAAATATTTGAAAAGAAATATTTGAAATAGAAATATTCGAAATAGAATATTTGAAAATAGAAACATATGAAGCCGTGTTGGTTAGATTGACGCCATTTTGACGTGAACGATATTTTTATCGATTTTATTCATTTTATAATGAATATCGAAAGTGATTTCAAAATCTGAATTTTTTTTTGAATATAAATGAATTCGAATTGAAATTGAATATAAATGAATTCGAATTGAAATTGAATTGAATTGAATTAGAACTGAAATTGAATTAGAAACCAATTTGAATTGAATAGAAATGAATTTTAAAACGAGTTTACAAGGAAGAATTAAATTTTAATTTGAATTGAAATGGAAGTTGAAAATGTTTTTGAAACTAATTCAAAACTATCTATATAATTCGTTTTAAATAGAAATCGACGAAATATATATTATATATATTATATATATAATATAATGGCCTGAATAGAACGCGCCGCGCCGCGGCAGTTCGCGAATTTCGACCATTTATTTCAAACGGACATTACAGGAGATCCGACCGTCGGATTCTCCTGAAACTGAAACCGTTGGGTTCGTATCGAAAAGGGCTTTCTGACGAATATTAGAAATTAGAAATCTAACGGTTGGATTTGGAATTATGTCCAAATCAAATTTGGAAAAGGTCGCTGTAAGTGCAGTTCGATGGCCATTGATGGAAATCGACTGTACGGGCCTTGATAAAATTATTAAAAATAGTAATAATTTATGTAAAATCATAAGAAATGATTTAGAAAGGATTGGGATGAAAAACTCCATATTTGAAAAGATAAAAATGGATTTTTATAGAAATGAACTAGTTTTGAACTAGAATTACAATTCTATTTATTTTTAAATAAATAAACTGAATTTGAAATGGTTTTGAAAATAAGCAGAATTTCCAATGATTGCATTGGCATAGATTTGAATCGAAATTGTCTTCGGAATATTTCGATGTTGGATTTCGTGATTATACAAATATTGTTATGGAAATTTGAAAGATATAGATATATATATATATATCGTTATTTCCAATACGAACTTTGTTGGTCGCAGAATTTGATATTGAATATAAGTCGGGATATTTTCTATTCAGAGCCTCGTATTGAATATCAAATGTGATTTGGGTTTGTCGTGAATGGTGTCTTCACTAACACTGTTCTTGAACCCAGTTGAGAAAAGATTAAATCTTTTTATTTAGATTTAATGAAGTGTACCAATTAAATAATATTTAATTGGAATTGAATTGATATTGATTTTTGGGTTTATCTTGAACAGTGTTTTAAATAACACTTGTTCTTTAACCTGATAATTAATGAATGTGATTTTGGGTTTATTGTGGGCCGTGTTTTAATTGACATTGGTTCTTTAACCCAGTTAAAGATAAAAACTAAGTGGAGTTTTAATGAATCTTTAATTAGATTGAAATGATCGAGAATGGAGTATCACCAGTTTTGCTCCAGGCGTTAGTTAAATCTTTAATTAGATTTAAACGTGAAATGGTAATTGAATTTACCGATAACATCATGGTGTTAGATATGAAGTATAACCAGTTTTACTTCATGGGATGAATAGTTTGGGATTGGGAAATTAAAACAAATGATTACTTCAGTAAGGTTCGTTAATCCCGAATAGTTTGAATCGATATTCAAAAATAGATTAAAGAATTAATTTAAAGGATTTATCTTTGATAAAATTAATGGGAACCTTTCCCTACGAATGTGAAATTTAGAAACTAACTGTCGGTTAGCTAAGCAGAATGGTTTCCTTGATTTTGATCTGATGTTGGTTTCGGCCTTCGGGGTTAATGTTTGGGGAATTATTCTCTTGATTAATTTACGGTTAGTGACTGATGAATTGGAATGAGGCGTATGTTGTGTTTGTGTAACACTTATTTAAAATATACGCGAGTTATTCGGGAAGACCGGGTTTATCCCATTCTGGATAACTGATACGACGATAAGTCGAAGATGAAGACGATGGTCGAAGACCGGAGGTCTTCACGTCTTTTGGGTGATTACTGATGATCTTGATTGGGCTGTACACCCAAGAAGATGGAAACAGTTGGTGATCGTCCAGACGTGCTTGGAGATCGATGGATATGCGGGGTACTAGGTGCCCCCGGTTTCGTTCAGACCCAGAACGAAGTTGTAAATGGACTGTGTGTCTGACATTGGATTTTAGTCCGTGTGATTGATCTCTATTAAATATATATCTGTTTGGCAGCGAAGAATTTATTCTCTTGCTTAACGCCCTTCTCTGAGACGTACGAGCTCAGGGGTTATATATTGATGGATATCAAACGCATGGAGTGAATTGCCTGTGTAGCATGCCTAAGTGGCAATTGATCGAGGCTTCTGTTGAAAAGCAAAGTCTTGTGGTGATGATCAAAGCACGGCCTTTGTGGCGTAGCTTTGTGTAACGTTGATTCGTGAGCCTCACACCCCGGTTGTGAACCAAAAACGTGAAAGGACCTTAGGGAGGGCATGCGTTTCCTTCTAGCTAGGGTGGTGTCAGTGACCTACCAGCCCTGACATTTATATACTTTTCACCTGTGTGGTTGTTACTGTTGCGAGGCGCCTCGATTAGATCGGACGATCCGGGTCCGATGGAGCCATTCGTTGGCTCATTGACGCCCCAAAGGGCGGGGAAACGTATTGTTCAGGCATAATAATCCACATCGGTGGACCGGCCCTGTCGCTCCAAGGCTTGCCTGCGCGCTTGCCTGAGACATGGGCTAGAGCGTCTCGAATCGGTAGAGGACGATCCCTGGCCTCGGTTCATAGATGGAAATCCAATTTCCAAATACGTGACATTTGCGGTTTGAATTGTAGAACTAGTATGGCGACATAATATATGGTACCCATGCCGCCTATGATTGATATTTATGATTGAAATCGTTTTAAACGCTATACACTTATTATAGTATCAAATGATTTGTTTTTAAACGTATCAAGCATTCTTTGGCTGTTATAAGGGAAAACCCTATCCCCCAGCTTGCGTTGAATTGTGTGATAGGACCTGGGTCATATAACAGCTTCATTTTTCTTTATTTAGCAATGCGTTGTTTGTTTTATGCACTGGTATTCTTGGGAGGAAACCCGTTCCGTGTTATACGGCGTGATCGCTTGATTTACCTAACTTTAATAACAAAGATTAATAACTTTTTTAGTTCTCACACCAGTCACATGACTGACCTGGAGTTTATTGTTTAAACCTAAACTTTGGGTGCCCCTATTTTGACACGGGCAGCTAGTAGTTTTGGTTTTGCAGATTTATATTCACAGGATCCTGGTTTACAGCTGGAATGATATCCGGAAAGCTTTGTATCCGTGTATCTCTTCTAGTTGTGTATTGTATTATTTTTCCGCTGCGATGTATTTAAATGTAATTTAAATCTCTGATATTTCTATGTTATATTCATTTATACTCTGTATATTCTTGTAATCTGATGCATTGTTGTAATATACAATGAAATGTTCTTTTGTATGCGTTCTGTTTTGTCTTGTTCTCAAACGATAGGGCGTTTCGAACGGTCTGGGTCGGTTTAGCGACTGGTTCGAACCGAGCGAAATTTCTTTTCGTCACAGTTGGTATCAGAGCTTTGGTTTACAAAGCTCAGAGAACAAGACACATTAGAACCGTACGAAAGAATTCATCAGAAATTGGATTAGTAATATCCAACGGGAATGACTCGTTAGAGATGGGATCAGTAGTATCCTAGAACGAGTGTGAAGAGTATATTTTTAAAATGAAAACGAATTTTGTTTTGAAATTTAAATCAACTATTCGTATTTGATTATTTATTTTAAATTGATTTGGACAGTCCAGTATATAAAGATTTGTAAAGACCCGCAACCTCCCCGTAAAGGAAAGCGTCGGATAGTTCGAGAACAAACCACAGCAGAACGCATACAGAAGAACATTTCATTGTATATTACAACAGTGCATCAGATTACAAGAATATACAGAGTATAAATGAATATACACAGAAATATCAGAGATTTAAATTACATTTAAATACATAGCAGCGGAAAATAATACGATACACAACTAGAAGGAGATATACGGATACAAAGCTTTCCGGATATCGTTCCAGCTGTAAACCAGGATCCTGTGAATATAAATCTGCAAAACCAAAACTACTAGCTGCCCGTGCGGAAAATAGGGGCACCCAGAGTTTAGGTTAAAACAATAAACTCCAGGTCAGTCATGGGACTGGTGTGAGAACTAAAACAGTTAATCTTTATTTTTAAAGCTAGGTAAATCAAGGGACCACGCCGTATAACACGGAACGGGTTTCCTCCCAAGAATACCAGTGCATAAAACAAACAGCGCAATGCTAAATAAAGAAAAATGAAGCTGTTATAAGACCCAGGTCCCATCACACAATGCAACGCAGTCGAGGATAGGGTTTTCCCTTATAACGGCCAAAGAATGCTTGATACGTTTAAAAACAAATCATTTGATACTATTATAAGTGCATAGTGTATAAAACAACTTCAAATCATAAGTATCAATCATAGGCGGCATGAATGCCCCATACCACTATGTCGCCATATATAGGTTATACAATCAAAATCGCAAAGTCACGTATTTGGAAATTGGATTTCCGTCTATGAACCGAGGCAAAAGATAGTCCTCAACCGATTCGTGACTCTCTAGCCCGAGCCACAGGATCAGAGCTCGAGTGACCCTTGGAGCGACAGGGCCGGTCCACCGATGTGGATTAAAATGCCTGAACACTACGTTTCCCCACCCTATGGGGTGTAAGTCTGGTCCGTCAGCCGACCAGAATGCATTCGGCCGAAACCGATATAACCGAGGCGCCTCGCAACAGCAACAACCACATAAGTCAAACTCGTCAGGGCGTGTAAAACCACTGACGCCACTTCTAACTAGAAAGAAACGCAAGTCCTCCCTGAGGTCCGTCTCCCGTTTTTGGTTCATACCTGGTGTGAAACACGCGAGGTAAACGTTACACAAAGCTACGCCACAAAGGCCGTGCTTTGATCATCAACCACAAGACTTTGCTTTTCAACAGAAGCCTTGATCATTTGCATCTTAGCATGCCACACAGGCAAACCATCCTATGCAACCAATATCAGTCACACAGAATGAAATCCGATGTCAGACACACAGTCCATTTACAAGTCCGTTCTGGGTCTGAACGAAACCGGAGGCACCTAGTACCCCGCATATCCATCGATCTCCAAGTACGTCTGGACGATCACCAACTGTTTCCATCTTCTTGGGTGTACAGCCCAATCAAGATCATCAGTTATCACCCAAACGACGTGAAGACTTCCGGTCTTCGACCATCGTCTTCATCTTCGACTTATCGTCGTATCAGTTATTCAGAATGGGATAAACCCGGTCTTTCCGAATAACTCGCGTATATATTATAAAAGTGTTACACAAACACAACATACGCCTCATTCCAATTCATTAGTCACTAACCGTAAATTAATCAAGAGAATAATTCCCCAAATATTAACCCCGAAGGCCGAAACCAACATCAGATCAATATCCAGAAAACCATTCTGCTTGGCTAACCGACAGTTAGTTTCTAAATTTCACGTTCAAATCTAATTAAAGATTTATCTATCGCCTGGAGCAAAACTGGTGATACTCCATTCTCGATCTTTTCAATCTAATTAAAGATTCATTAAAACTCCACTTAGTTTTAATCATTATCTGGGTTAAAGAATCAGTGTCATTTAAAACACGATTCACGATAAACCCAAAATCACATTCCATTAATTATCGGGTTAAAGAACAAGTGTTATTTAAAACACTGTTCACGATAAACCCAAAAATCAATACCAATTCAATTCCAATTAAATATCATTTAATTGGTACACTTCATTAAATCTAAATAAAAAGATTTAATCTTTTCTCAACTGGGTGCAAGAACAGTGTTAGTGAAGACACCATTCACGACAAACCCAAATCACATTCCATTAATTATCGGGTTAAAGAACAAGTGTTATTTAAAACACTGTTCACGATAAACCCAAAAATCAATACCAATTCAATTCCAATTAAATATCATTTAATTGGTACACTTCATTAAATCTAAATAAAAAGATTTAATCTTTTCTCAACTGGGTTCAAGAACAGTGTTAGTGAAGACACCATTCACGACAAACCCAAATCACATTCGATTAATTATCGGGTTAAAGAACAAGTGTTATTTAAAACACTGTTCACGATAAACCCAAAAATCAATACCAATTCAATTCCAATTAAATATCATTTAATTGGTACACTTCATTAAATCTAAATAAAAAGATTTAATCTTTTCTCAACTGGGTTCAAGAACAGTGTTAGTGAAGACACCATTCACGACAAACCCAAATCACATTCGATATTCAATACAAGGCTCTGAATAGAAAATATATCGGCTTATATTCAATATCGAATTCTACGACTAACAAATGTCGTATTGGAAATAACGATATAAATATATATCTTTCAAATTTCCATAACAACACCTGTATAATCACGAATTCCAACATCGAAATATTCCGAAGACAATTTCGATTCAAATCCACTCCAATGCAATCATTGGAAATTTTGGTTATTTTCAAAACCATTTCAAATTCAATTTATTTATTTAAAAATAAATAGAATTATAATTCTAGTTCAAAACTAGTTCATTTCGATAAAAATCTATTTTTATCTTTTCAAATATGGAGTTTTTCATCCCAAACTTTCACAAATCATTTCTTATGATTTTACACAAATTATTACTATTTTTAATAATTTTATCAAGGCCCGTACAGTCGATTTCCAACAACGGCCATCGAACTGCACTTACAGCGACCTTTTTCGAATTTGATTTGGACGTATCTCCAAATCCAACCGTTAGATTTCAAATTTCTAACATTCATTAGAAAGCTCTTTTCGATACGAACCCAACGGTTCCGGTTTTAGGAGAATCCGACGGTCGGATCTCCCGTAATGTCCGCTTGAAATAAATGGTCGAAATTCGCGAACTGCCGCGACGCGGCGCGTTCTATTCAGGCCATTATATTATATATATAATATATATAATATATACTTCGTCGATTTCTATTTAAAACGAATTATATAAATAGTTTTGAATTCGTTTCAAAAACAATTTCAACTTCCTTTTCAATTCAAATCAAAATTGAATTCTTCTTTATAAATTCGTTTTAAAATTCATTTCTATTCAATTCAAATTTCAATTCAATTTGAATTCATTTCAATTTGTTTTCAATTCAATTCGAAATCGTTTTCAATTCAATTCAAAATCGTTTTCAATTCAATTCATTTCGAAATCGTTTTCAATTCAATTCATTTCGAAATCGTTTTCAATTCAATTCATTTCGAAATCGTTTTCAATTCAATTCATTTCGAAATCGTTTTAAAATTGATATAAATATCGTTCACGTCAAAATGGCGTCAATCTAATCAACTCGGCTTCATATATTCCTTTATTTTTAAATATTCTATTTCAAATATTTCTTTTTCAAAACTGGAATGAGGCCCAATCAATTACCATATAAAATTAATTATATGGATTTTCATACAACACATGTATATAATGGCATTGAAAATAATCAACCATCAACCAAAGTGCACTACACTGTATAAGCATCAAATATAGATATTCAACGCTTATAACAGCCTGTCAATCAATCGATCGACATATTTAATCAATCAGGATGAGTGAACTTCAAATTTCATCCTAACACCCGTGTGGGGTTTCAATCAATCAAACACATATTTTATTTGTGCTGTTGGGCGATGTGTGAAATTTATCGTCCCAATCAATGTCATTCAAATAGGTGTACATAAACAAACCGTCTGGTTTGTAAATGAATATTTATTTATTCACATTCACGTTAAAAATTATATTTTTAACGATAAAACATTTTATTTTAACATATGAATTTCTATTCAGTTCATTCTTTAAATAAAATGCTATTTTTATTTTTCTAACTTATTTTAGAAAATTTCGGCGGCATAACGGCACGATACTAGAAACGGGACAAGGCCTAGCCTTATCCCCGGTCTAGTGAAGGCCCACGCCATTCACACATCAATCAAATCAATTCGTTATGCAAACCACAAAATTTGGAGTAAGAGTCTAACCTAGCCTTACTCCTTCGCCTTATAACGGCGCACGTCTAATCCTAACCAATTTATCGATTCGATTTTTCACACCACAAATCACATTCAAACCAATATCGCAATCAATCACCAAACAATCAAACAAACAAGTCCATGGTCTGTGGACGATTGTGTCGGGTGCTACTAAGCACCGTCTGCATCCTAGTATATATATATATAACTAGAAAAATAAATTGAAAGGTGAGAAATTCTCACTTATTAGCTATCCTAGCTCCACGGCTCTTCATTTGCAGAAGTCTTCGTCGTTTCGCCTTTTTTTGTCACCTTCGTTGTTGCTTTCACTACATACGTAAAAATCACATTTTTACTTCGCTTTTCAATATATAAAAATCGAATTTTTACTTCGATGTTCAATATATAAAAATCGAATTTTTAGTTCAAAGTTCAATATATAAAAATCGAATTTTTATTTCAAAGTTCAATATATAAAAATCGAATTTTTAGTTCAAAGTTCAATATATAAAAATCGAATTTTTAGTTCAAAGTTCAATATATAAAAATCGAATTTTTAGTTCAAAGTTCAATATATAAAAATCGAATTTTTATTTCGCTATTCAATATATAAAAATCGAATTTTTACTTCGATGTTCAATATATAAAAATTTCGCCTTTTTAAATTCAAAGATTTCACCTTTTCAAATTTCATCACTTGATTTCAATGTATATAAAATAAAAATCAGATTTTTATTTCGCCACATATACAAAGGTGATATTTTTAACTTCTCTATCCTATAAAGATTATATTTTTAATACTTTAAAATATAAAAATCATATTTTTAATATTCCTATATAGTAAAGATTATATTTTGATTTAAACAATACAAAAATTATATTTTCAAAGCAAATTCATTTTTTAAACCATAAAGTAAAATCAGTTTTTATTCATAAAAAAACAGTTTTTACTTTTATAAAAATTTCAGTTTTAATTCATTAAAACAAACAGTTTTTATATAAAATAAAAATAAAATAAATAAAAATAAAATACAATTAAAACTTACTGAGGGTGGGCTGATGTCGGGTCGGAGACTGGGCGGTGCTGGAGTTCGACGAGGGGGGGGGCTCGGTCGCAGTCGGAAGGGGGAGATGGCGCGAGGGGGGTCGCGGGTGGTCGCAGGCGGTGGGGGCGGCTGGTGAAGTCGAGGGGGGGTCTGTAAGGGGAGAGGAGCGGCGAGAAGAGGGGGGGGGAAGATGGCTTTGGTGGGGCTCCGGCGATGGGGGGGGGGGGGGGTCACCTTCGATGGCGGCGGCGGCAGCGACTGGGGGGCGACGCGATTCCGTCCTTCCTCGTTTTGTTTTTTTTTTTTTTTTTTTTTTTTTTTTTTTCAATCTGAATGAATTTCTATCGGGGGGGGCCTGGAGTATAAAGGGGAGAAAAGTTTATTTATTTATTTTTTATTTATTTATTTATTTATTTATTATATTTGGCAAAAAGGGTTGACTTTTACATATGACCTCGAAACGAGGCCCACCGCCTGTCGTCCATAGCGTTTTACCCCCATTCCGAACACAATGGGATATGTATCGCAAGCTGATTTGATCGTTACAATCAGTTTCCTTTTGAATTTACATTTAAATCACTATATTGAATTTTAAACGCACGTTTCAAATTACCGGGGCCACATACTAACTAGAAAAATTTCAAAAAAAATATTTTCTAGCTTCGTATTGACGATACGGTCCTAACAAAACTAGTTTCGTCGAATTCTGAGACCGTTTGCAAAATGGCCAATTTTCAGTCGATTAAAATCAACTGAAACTGGTCAAACGCGTTTTCCTTTGCCACGCTCACATATTGATTCGAAAAATTATGAAATTTGAAACCTAGCAATAACTTGACATCACGGACCCAACAAAACTGGTTTCGTCGAAATCCGAGGTCGTTTGCAAAATGTCCATTTTTAAGGGCTATATATTATTAAATATATATATAAATTCCATAGCGACTATTCTGAATTTTCAACTGGACGTATCTTATCATTTCTAAAGTGAAATCCTAGTTTGTTAACTTCGTTAGAAAGATCTTGTTCATCAGATTCAAATATTTCTTGTTTCGTTCAATTCTGACTTATATTGAATTCTGTATATTCATTTGAAATTAGAAATCGAATTTTCGAACTACCGCGCCATTTTCAATTCTATTTATAATTATATATAAATATTTATATTCTAACGACGACGCGTATAATATATACGTCGAATTTCAATTCAAAATAAATTTCTCGTCGATATTATTTAAAATATTTCATTTTAAATAATCTAAATTCGCTAAAATTGCCAAAATAAAATTTTCAAACTGGCTCGCATTTTACGGGTTGTTACAATCTCCCCCACTTAAAACTTTTCGTCCCCGAAAAGGAACAGAGTCGAAAGTGGTTTGATTAATCAACTCTACGCTCGATCTGGCTTCCATTCTCCAACCTTTCAGTTTCTGAGAATTTTCAAAATTTTCAAAAATTTGGCTAACTCCCTAAATTTTTGAAAAATTTCGCCATAACCTCCCCTGCACCGGGAGCATCGGGGAATTTCAAATAGCTTCCCCGGTCCTTCAGATCTCAAAAAGAAAAAGAAAAAGCCAAGCGGCTAGCCAATAGGCTCATAAAATCATCATCACCCAAACAAAACAGGAAATTATGTAGTAAACATGTACCTATTTGTCGGGCAAACAAATTTTATTCTCTGGCTCTAGCCTCCTTGCTATGACCTGTTCAATGATATATAGGTATATGCAAGCAGATGCGACCAAATTTCAATACAATTCAATATTTGGTTCAATTAGGCTAAATGGCTAAAAATTAGCAAACAAAATAAACAAACAACACAAACATCAATCAATTAGTGGATTAACGTTTCAAATTCATAATTTTGATATATATACAAAAATCCTGTTTTTGATGCCAAATCACAACAATTAGCCCTATCTAATTTTGGTTCTCACACCAGTCAATAGGAAATATATAGAAAGTCCACTTTCGTCATTCGAACATGAATTCTAATGATGGAGCTCCATCATCAAAATCATCTCCGAGCGATTCGAGTGTAATTCTATATCTATCCAGTATATTAAAATTTCGAATACACGCGGATCAGACGTATACGCAAAATCTATATATACTGGATTGTCCACATCAATATAAATAAATAATCAAATACGAATAATTGATTTAAATTTTCAAAACAAAAATTTGCTTTCATTTTTAAAAATATACTCTTCACACTCGTTCTAGGATACTACTGATCCCATCTCTAACGAGTCATTCCCATTGGATATTACTAACCCAATATCTGATGAATTCTTTCGTATAGTTCTAATGTGCCTTGTTCTCTAAGCTTTGTAAACCAAAGCTCTGATACCAAATGTAAAGACCCGCAACCTCCCCGTAAAGGAAAGCGTCGGATAGTTCGAGAACAAACCACAGCAGAACGCATACAGAAGAACATTTCATTGTATATTACAACAGTGCATCAGATTACAAGAATATACAGAGTATAAATGAATATACACAGAAATATCAGAGATTTAAATTACATTTAAATACATAGCAGCGGAAAATAATACGATACACAACTAGAAGGAGATATACGGATACAAAGCTTTCCGGATATCGTTCCAGCTGTAAACCAGGATCCTGTGAATATAAATCTGCAAAACCAAAACTACTAGCTGCCCGTGCGGAAAATAGGGGCACCCAGAGTTTAGGTTAAAACAATAAACTCCAGGTCAGTCATGGGACTGGTGTGAGAACTAAAACAGTTAATCTTTATTTTTAAAGCTAGGTAAATCAAGGGACCACGCCGTATAACACGGAACGGGTTTCCTCCCAAGAATACCAGTGCATAAAACAAACAGCGCAATGCTAAATAAAGAAAAATGAAGCTGTTATAAGACCCAGGTCCCATCACACAATGCAACGCAGTCGAGGATAGGGTTTTCCCTTATAACGGCCAAAGAATGCTTGATACGTTTAAAAACAAATCATTTGATACTATTATAAGTGCATAGTGTATAAAACAACTTCAAATCATAAGTATCAATCATAGGCGGCATGAATGCCCCATACCACTATGTCGCCATATATAGGTTATACAATCAAAATCGCAAAGTCACGTATTTGGAAATTGGATTTCCGTCTATGAACCGAGGCAAAAGATAGTCCTCAACCGATTCGTGACTCTCTAGCCCGAGCCACAGGATCAGAGCTCGAGTGACCCTTGGAGCGACAGGGCCGGTCCACCGATGTGGATTAAAATGCCTGAACACTACGTTTCCCCACCCTATGGGGTGTAAGTCTGGTCCGTCAGCCGACCAGAATGCATTCGGCCGAAACCGATATAACCGAGGCGCCTCGCAACAGCAACAACCACATAAGTCAAACTCGTCAGGGCGTGTAAAACCACTGACGCCACTTCTAACTAGAAAGAAACGCAAGTCCTCCCTGAGGTCCGTCTCCCGTTTTTGGTTCATACCTGGTGTGAAACACGCGAGGTAAACGTTACACAAAGCTACGCCACAAAGGCCGTGCTTTGATCATCAACCACAAGACTTTGCTTTTCAACAGAAGCCTTGATCATTTGCATCTTAGCATGCCACACAGGCAAACCATCCTATGCAACCAATATCAGTCACACAGAATGAAATCCGATGTCAGACACACAGTCCATTTACAAGTCCGTTCTGGGTCTGAACGAAACCGGAGGCACCTAGTACCCCGCATATCCATCGATCTCCAAGTACGTCTGGACGATCACCAACTGTTTCCATCTTCTTGGGTGTACAGCCCAATCAAGATCATCAGTTATCACCCAAACGACGTGAAGACTTCCGGTCTTCGACCATCGTCTTCATCTTCGACTTATCGTCGTATCAGTTATTCAGAATGGGATAAACCCGGTCTTTCCGAATAACTCGCGTATATATTATAAAAGTGTTACACAAACACAACATACGCCTCATTCCAATTCATTAGTCACTAACCGTAAATTAATCAAGAGAATAATTCCCCAAATATTAACCCCGAAGGCCGAAACCAACATCAGATCAATATCCAGAAAACCATTCTGCTTGGCTAACCGACAGTTAGTTTCTAAATTTCACGTTCAAATCTAATTAAAGATTTATCTATCGCCTGGAGCAAAACTGGTGATACTCCATTCTCGATCTTTTCAATCTAATTAAAGATTCATTAAAACTCCACTTAGTTTTAATCATTATCTGGGTTAAAGAATCAGTGTCATTTAAAACACGATTCACGATAAACCCAAAATCACATTCCATTAATTATCGGGTTAAAGAACAAGTGTTATTTAAAACACTGTTCACGATAAACCCAAAAATCAATACCAATTCAATTCCAATTAAATATCATTTAATTGGTACACTTCATTAAATCTAAATAAAAAGATTTAATCTTTTCTCAACTGGGTGCAAGAACAGTGTTAGTGAAGACACCATTCACGACAAACCCAAATCACATTCCATTAATTATCGGGTTAAAGAACAAGTGTTATTTAAAACACTGTTCACGATAAACCCAAAAATCAATACCAATTCAATTCCAATTAAATATCATTTAATTGGTACACTTCATTAAATCTAAATAAAAAGATTTAATCTTTTCTCAACTGGGTTCAAGAACAGTGTTAGTGAAGACACCATTCACGACAAACCCAAATCACATTCGATTAATTATCGGGTTAAAGAACAAGTGTTATTTAAAACACTGTTCACGATAAACCCAAAAATCAATACCAATTCAATTCCAATTAAATATCATTTAATTGGTACACTTCATTAAATCTAAATAAAAAGATTTAATCTTTTCTCAACTGGGTTCAAGAACAGTGTTAGTGAAGACACCATTCACGACAAACCCAAATCACATTCGATATTCAATACAAGGCTCTGAATAGAAAATATATCGGCTTATATTCAATATCGAATTCTACGACTAACAAATGTCGTATTGGAAATAACGATATAAATATATATCTTTCAAATTTCCATAACAACACCTGTATAATCACGAATTCCAACATCGAAATATTCCGAAGACAATTTCGATTCAAATCCACTCCAATGCAATCATTGGAAATTTTGGTTATTTTCAAAACCATTTCAAATTCAATTTATTTATTTAAAAATAAATAGAATTATAATTCTAGTTCAAAACTAGTTCATTTCGATAAAAATCTATTTTTATCTTTTCAAATATGGAGTTTTTCATCCCAAACTTTCACAAATCATTTCTTATGATTTTACACAAATTATTACTATTTTTAATAATTTTATCAAGGCCCGTACAGTCGATTTCCAACAACGGCCATCGAACTGCACTTACAGCGACCTTTTTCGAATTTGATTTGGACGTATCTCCAAATCCAACCGTTAGATTTCAAATTTCTAACATTCATTAGAAAGCTCTTTTCGATACGAACCCAACGGTTCCGGTTTTAGGAGAATCCGACGGTCGGATCTCCCGTAATGTCCGCTTGAAATAAATGGTCGAAATTCGCGAACTGCCGCGACGCGGCGCGTTCTATTCAGGCCATTATATTATATATATAATATATATAATATATACTTCGTCGATTTCTATTTAAAACGAATTATATAAATAGTTTTGAATTCGTTTCAAAAACAATTTCAACTTCCTTTTCAATTCAAATCAAAATTGAATTCTTCTTTATAAATTCGTTTTAAAATTCATTTCTATTCAATTCAAATTTCAATTCAATTTGAATTCATTTCAATTTGTTTTCAATTCAATTCGAAATCGTTTTCAATTCAATTCAAAATCGTTTTCAATTCAATTCATTTCGAAATCGTTTTCAATTCAATTCATTTCGAAATCGTTTTCAATTCAATTCATTTCGAAATCGTTTTCAATTCAATTCATTTCGAAATCGTTTTAAAATTGATATAAATATCGTTCACGTCAAAATGGCGTCAATCTAATCAACTCGGCTTCATATATTCCTTTATTTTTAAATATTCTATTTCAAATATTTCTTTTTCAAAACTGGAATGAGGCCCAATCAATTACCATATAAAATTAATTATATGGATTTTCATACAACACATGTATATAATGGCATTGAAAATAATCAACCATCAACCAAAGTGCACTACACTGTATAAGCATCAAATATAGATATTCAACGCTTATAACAGCCTGTCAATCAATCGATCGACATATTTAATCAATCTGGATGAGTGAACTTCAAATTTCATCCTAACACCCGTGTGGGGTTTCAATCAATCAAACACATATTTTATTTGTGCTGTTGGGCGATGTGTGAAATTTATCGTCCCAATCAATGTCATTCAAATAGGTGTACATAAACAAACCGTCTGGTTTGTAAATGAATATTTATTTATTCACATTCACGTTAAAAATTATATTTTTAACGATAAAACATTTTATTTTAACATATGAATTTCTATTCAGTTCATTCTTTAAATAAAATGCTATTTTTATTTTTCTAACTTATTTTAGAAAATTTCGGCGGCATAACGGCACGATACTAGAAACGGGACAAGGCCTAGCCTTATCCCCGGTCTAGTGAAGGCCCACGCCATTCACACATCAATCAAATCAATTCGTTATGCAAACCACAAAATTTGGAGTAAGAGTCTAACCTAGCCTTACTCCTTCGCCTTATAACGGCGCACGTCTAATCCTAACCAATTTATCGATTCGATTTTTCACACCACAAATCACATTCAAACCAATATCGCAATCAATCACCAAACAATCAAACAAACAAGTCCATGGTCTGTGGACGATTGTGTCGGGTGCTACTAAGCACCGTCTGCATCCTAGTATATATATATATAACTAGAAAAATAAATTGAAAGGTGAGAAATTCTCACTTATTAGCTATCCTAGCTCCACGGCTCTTCATTTGCAGAAGTCTTCGTCGTTTCGCCTTTTTTTGTCACCTTCGTTGTTGCTTTCACTACATACGTAAAAATCACATTTTTACTTCGCTTTTCAATATATAAAAATCGAATTTTTACTTCGATGTTCAATATATAAAAATCGAATTTTTAGTTCAAAGTTCAATATATAAAAATCGAATTTTTATTTCAAAGTTCAATATATAAAAATCGAATTTTTAGTTCAAAGTTCAATATATAAAAATCGAATTTTTAGTTCAAAGTTCAATATATAAAAATCGAATTTTTAGTTCAAAGTTCAATATATAAAAATCGAATTTTTATTTCGCTATTCAATATATAAAAATCGAATTTTTACTTCGATGTTCAATATATAAAAATTTCGCCTTTTTAAATTCAAAGATTTCACCTTTTCAAATTTCATCACTTGATTTCAATGTATATAAAATAAAAATCAGATTTTTATTTCGCCACATATACAAAGGTGATATTTTTAACTTCTCTATCCTATAAAGATTATATTTTTAATACTTTAAAATATAAAAATCATATTTTTAATATTCCTATATAGTAAAGATTATATTTTGATTTAAACAATACAAAAATTATATTTTCAAAGCAAATTCATTTTTTAAACCATAAAGTAAAATCAGTTTTTATTCATAAAAAAACAGTTTTTACTTTTATAAAAATTTCAGTTTTAATTCATTAAAACAAACAGTTTTTATATAAAATAAAAATAAAATAAATAAAAATAAAATACAATTAAAACTTACTGAGGGTGGGCTGATGTCGGGTCGGAGACTGGGCGGTGCTGGAGTTCGACGAGGGGGGGGGCTCGGTCGCAGTCGGAAGGGGGAGATGGCGCGAGGGGGGTCGCGGGTGGTCGCAGGCGGTGGGGGCGGCTGGTGAAGTCGAGGGGGGGTCTGTAAGGGGAGAGGAGCGGCGAGAAGAGGGGGGGGGGAAGATGGCTTTGGTGGGGCTCCGGCGATGGGGGGGGGGGGGGGGTCACCTTCGATGGCGGCGGCGGCAGCGACTGGGGGGCGACGCGATTCCGTCCTTCCTCGTTTTGTTTTTTTTTTTTTTTTTTTTTTTTTTTTTTTTTTTCAATCTGAATGAATTTCTATCGGGGGGGGCCTGGAGTATAAAGGGGAGAAAAGTTTATTTATTTATTTTTTATTTATTTATTTATTTATTTATTATATTTGGCAAAAAGGGTTGACTTTTACATATGACCTCGAAACGAGGCCCACCGCCTGTCGTCCATAGCGTTTTACCCCCATTCCGAACACAATGGGATATGTATCGCAAGCTGATTTGATCGTTACAATCAGTTTCCTTTTGAATTTACATTTAAATCACTATATTGAATTTTAAACGCACGTTTCAAATTACCGGGGCCACATACTAACTAGAAAAATTTCAAAAAAAATATTTTCTAGCTTCGTATTGACGATACGGTCCTAACAAAACTAGTTTCGTCGAATTCTGAGACCGTTTGCAAAATGGCCAATTTTCAGTCGATTAAAATCAACTGAAACTGGTCAAACGCGTTTTCCTTTGCCACGCTCACATATTGATTCGAAAAATTATGAAATTTGAAACCTAGCAATAACTTGACATCACGGACCCAACAAAACTGGTTTCGTCGAAATCCGAGGTCGTTTGCAAAATGTCCATTTTTAAGGGCTATATATTATTAAATATATATATAAATTCCATAGCGACTATTCTGAATTTTCAACTGGACGTATCTTATCATTTCTAAAGTGAAATCCTAGTTTGTTAACTTCGTTAGAAAGATCTTGTTCATCAGATTCAAATATTTCTTGTTTCGTTCAATTCTGACTTATATTGAATTCTGTATATTCATTTGAAATTAGAAATCGAATTTTCGAACTACCGCGCCATTTTCAATTCTATTTATAATTATATATAAATATTTATATTCTAACGACGACGCGTATAATATATACGTCGAATTTCAATTCAAAATAAATTTCTCGTCGATATTATTTAAAATATTTCATTTTAAATAATCTAAATTCGCTAAAATTGCCAAAATAAAATTTTCAAACTGGCTCGCATTTTACGGGTTGTTACAAGATTTTTCATATACGCCTTGCAAACGTGTATATGAAATTTTAGTATACTGGATAGATATAGATTCCCACTCTAGTCGCCCGAAGATGATTCTGATGATTGTAGCTACATCATAAGAATTAGTGTTCGAGTGTTGAAGGTGTGATATTTATATATCTCCTATTGACTGGTGTGAGAACCAAAATTAGATAGGGCCTATTGTTGTGATTTGGCATCAAAAATCTGATTTTTGACTATATATCAAAGTTATGAATTTCAAAAGCTAATCAACTAATTGATTGATGTTTGTGTTGTTTGATTATTGTTTGAATAATTAAAATTTGAACCATTTAGTTCATTTGAATCAAATATCGAATTATATTGAAATTAGTCGCATTTGCTTGCATATATATGTACTTACATTGAACAGGTCACAACAAGGAGGCTAGAGCAGAGAATAAAATTTGTTTGCCCGACAAATAGGTACATGTTTACTATAATTTACTGTTTTGATTGGGTGATGATGATTTTATGAGCCTATTGGCTAGCCGCTTGGCGTTTTCTTTTTCTTTTTGAGATCAGAAGGCCTGTAAGGCAATTTCGGGATTTTCCCGTGGCTCCCGGTGTAGGGGAGGTTATGGCGAAATTTTTCAAAAATTTAGGGTGTCAGCCAAATTTTTGAAAATTCTCAGAAACTGAAAAGTTGGGGAATGGAAGCCAGATCGAATGTAGAGTTGATTAATCAAACCACTTTCGACTTTGTTCCTTTTCGGGGATGAAAAGTTTTAAGTGGGGGAGATTGTAACAACCCGGAAAATCTGGGCCAGTTTAAAATTTTTATTTTGGCAATTTTAGCGAATCTTGAATATTTAAAATAGATTATTTTAAATAATATCGACGAGAAAATTTCTTTTGAATAAAATTCAATCGTATGTAGTTATATAGATCGATGATAGAATATAATTATTTATTTATATTTATAAAAGGAATTGAAAATGGCGCGGTAGTTCGATAATTCGATTTCAAACTTCAATTGAATGTACCGGGTGCAAAACAATCCGGATTTTAATGAAACCAAAAATAATAGGATCTAATTGATGATATCTTTCCAACGAATCCGAAAAATCGAAATTTCATAGCGGGAATCAAAAGATATGTCCAGATGAAAATTCTGAATAGTCGCTATGGAATTTAGGCCCTTAAAAATAGACATTTTGCAAGCGACCTCGGATTTCGACAAAACCACTTTTGTTGGATCCGTGATGTCAAGTTATTGCTAGATTCCAAATTTCATAATTTTTCGAATCAATATGTGAGCGTGGCAAAAGAAAACACGTTTGACCAGTTTTAGTTGATTTTAATCGACTGGAAAATGACCATTTTTCGAACGGTCTCAGAATTCGATGAAAGTAGTTTTGTTAGGACCGTATCGTCAATACGAAGCTAGAAAATATTTTTCGGGAATTTTTAGAGTTCGTATTTGGGCCCAGTAAATTGAAATGCGAGTTCAAATTCGATATATAGAGTTATATGTTGATTTTGATGAAAATAAATTGACCAGTCGAATCAGCCTGTGGTCCATAGACCATTGTGTTCGGAATGGGGGTAATTAGCTATGGACGACAGGCGGTGGGTCTCGTTTAGAGGTCGAAGGTAAAAGTTGCTTTTTGGGTTAATTAAATATTAAATAAATAAAATATAAAAATACCCTTTCCCTCTTTAACCCCCCTCATTTCCCTCTCTCTCCTCAGTTCGTTCTGAAAGAAAAAAAAACCGCTGCTTGCCTCGTCGATGTCGCCCACTACCACCCTCGCCGGAGCGCCGCCCCATCACCAAACCGCCATGCCCCCCCTCATCTCTCCGATCCTCCTTAAATCGACGTTCCTCCGACCAAAACCCGAACCCTACACCCCCGAACTCACTAAGCAGCCACCGCCAGTCAATTGGGGGGCCCGCCTCTGGCCATCTGCCACCCCCTCCGACGCCCCGACCCCCTGTGCGCCCTCATCCTCTTCTCCAACCCCAAAGCACCCGAAAACAGTGAGTTTCCTCCCTTTCTTTCTTGTTTATAAATGACATTGTTTTCTTTTAATTCAGTTTTGTTTGTATAAATTAAAAGTACTATAAGAAGGTAATTTTCATTATCATATGGCGAATATATTTGAATTTGATTTTTTTTATATTAAATATAGAAAAGAATAGATTTTTATTTGGGATTTTTATATATTAAAAATATAATTTTTATAAAGTAGAAGCAATGAAAATATTATTTTTATACAGTAGAGGTAATAAAAATATAATTTTTATAATGCAGAAAGGTTAAAAATATAATTTTTATATAGTAGGGATTATAAAAATATGATTTTTATATATTGAATAACATAGTAAAAATTCGATTTTTATATATTGAATAACATGGTAAAAATTCAATTTTTATATATTGAACAGCATGGTAAAAATTCAATTTTTATATATTGAATAACAAAGTAAAAATTCGATTTTTACATATGTAGAGAATACGGGCAATGAAAGTGACAAAAGGCGAGAATGATGAAAATTTCACCAAAAGAATGGCCATGGAGTTAGGATAGCTATCGGTGAGAACTTCTCACTCTTCAATTTCTTTTTCTAGTTATATATATACTAGGATGTAGACGGTGTTTAGTAGCACCCGACACAATCGTCCACAGACCATGGACTTGTTTGTTTGATTGCAAAAATTAGTTAGATTATTTGATTGAAATTGAATTGCGTGGTGAAATGAATTGATTTGATTGATGTGTGAATGGCGTGGGCCTTCACTAGACCGGGGATAAGGCTAGGCCTTGTCCTGTTTCTAGTATCGTGCCGTTATACCGCCGAAATTTTCTAAAAATAAGTTAGAAAAATAAAGATAACATTTTATTTAATAAATGAATCGAATAGAATATTCATAGGTTGAATAAAATAGTTTGATCGTTAAAAATAAAATTTTTAACGTGAATGTGAATAAATAAATATTCATTTACAAACCGGACGGTTTGTTTATGTACACCTATTTGAAGGACATTGATTGGGACAATAAATTTTACACATCGCCCAACTGCACAAATAAAATCTGTGTTTGATTGTTTGAAACCCCACACGGGTATTGGGATGATATTTGACGTACACTAATCCCGATTGTTTAGTTGTATGTCGATCGATTGATTGACAGACTGTTATAAGCATTGAATATTTATATTTGATGCTTATACAGTGTAGAATGCACTTTGGATGATGGTTGATTATTCATCGTTGTTGATATATACATGTGTTGTAGAAAATCCATATAATTAACATTATTTGGTAATTGATTGGGCCTCATTCCAGTTTCGAAAAAGAAATATTTGAAAAGAAATATTTGAAAAGAAATATTTGAAATAGAAATATTCGAAATAGAATATTTGAAAATAGAAACATATGAAGCCGTGTTGGTTAGATTGACGCCATTTTGACGTGAACGATATTTATATCGATTTTATTCATTTTATAATGAATATCGAAAGTGATTTCAAAATCTGATTTTTTTTTTGAATATAAATGAATTCGAATTGAAATTGAATATAAATGAATTCGAATTGAAATTGAATTGAATTGAATTAGAACTGAAATTGAATTAGAAACCAATTTGAATTGAATAGAAATGAATTTTAAAACGAGTTTATAAGGAAGAATTCAATTTTGATTTGAATTGAAATGGAAGTTAAAAATGTTTTCGAAACTATTTCAAAACTATCTATATAATTCGTTTTAAATAGAAATCGACGAAATATATATTATATATATTATATATATAATATAATGGCCTGAATAGAACGGGCCGCGCCGCGACAGTTCGCGAATTTCGACCATTTATTTCAAACGGACATTACGGGAGATCCGACCGTCGGATTCTCCTGAAACCGGAACCGTTGGGATCGTATAGAAAAAGCTTTCTGACGAATATTAGAAATTAGAAATCTAACGGTTGGATTTGGAATTATGTCCAAATCAAATTTGGAAAAGGTCGCTGTCAGTGCAATTCGATGGCCATTGATGGAAATCGACTGTACGGGCCTTGATAAAATTATTAAAAATAGTAATAATTTATGTAAAATCATAAGAAATGATTTAGAAAGGATTGGGATGAAAAACTCCATATTTGAAAAGATAAAAATGGATTTTTATAGAAATGAACTTGTTTTGAACTAGAATTACAATTTTATTTATTTTTAAATAAATAAACTGAATTTGAAATGGTTTTGAAAATAACAAGAATTTCCAATGATTGCATTGGAATGGATTTGAATCGAAATTGTCTTCGGAATATTTCGATGTTGGATTTCGTGATTATACAAATGTTGTTATGAAAATTTGAAAGATATATATATATATATCGTTATTTCCAATACGATCTTTGTTGGTCGCAGAATTTGATATTGAATATAAGCCGGGATATTTTCTATTCAGAGCCTCGTATTGAATATCAAATGTGATTTGGGTTTGTCGTGAATGGTGTCTTCACTAACACTTTTCTTGAACCCAGTTGAGAAAAGATTAAATCTTTTTATTTAGATTTAATGAAGTGTACCAATTAAATAATATTTAATTGGAATTGAATTGATATTGATTTTTGGGTTTATCGTGAACAGTGTTTTAAATAACACTTGTTCTTTAACCCGATAATTAATGAATGTGATTTTGGGTTTATTGTGGGTCGTGTTTTAAATGACATTGGTTCTTTAACCCAGTTAAAGATAAAAACTAAGTGGAGTTTTAATGAATCTTTAATTAGATTGAAATGATCGAGAATGGAGTATCACCAGTTTTGCTCCAGGCGTTAGTTAAATCTTTAATTAGATTTAAACGTGAAATGGTAATTGAATTTACCGATAACACCGTGGTGTTAGATATGAAGTATAACCAGTTTTACTTCATGGGTTGAATAGGTTGGGATTGGGAAATTAAAACAAATGATTACTTCAGTAAGGTTCGTTAATCCCGACTAGTTTGAATCGATATTCAAAAATAGATTAAAGAATAAATTTAAAGGATTTATCTTTGATAAAATTAATGGGAACCTTTCCCTATGAATGTGAAATTTAGAAACTAACTGTCGGTTAGCTAAGCAGAATGGTTTCCTGGATTTTGATCTGATGTTGGTTTCGGCCTTCGGGGTTAATATTTGGGGAATTATTCTCTTGATTAGTTTACGGTTAGTGACTGATGAATTGGAATGAGGCGTATGTTGTGTTTGTGTAACACTTATTTGAAATATACGCGAGTTATTCGGGAAGACCGGGTTTATACCATTCTGGATAACTGATGCGACGATAAGTCGAAGATGAAGACGATGGTCGAAGACCGGAGGTCTTCATGTCTTTTGGGTGATTACTAATGATCTTGATTGGGCTGTACACCCAAGAAGATGGAAACAGTTGGTGATCGTCCAGACGTGCTTGGAGATCGATGGATATGCGGGGTACTAGGTGCCCCCGGTTTCGTTCAGACCCAGAATGAACTTGTAAATGAATTGTGTGTCTGACATTGGATTTTAGTCCGTGTGATTGATCTCTATTAGATATATATCTGTTTGGCGGTGAAGAATTTATTCTCTTGCTTAACGCCCTTCTTTGAGACGTACGAGCTCAGGGGTTATATATTGATGGATATCAAACGCATGGAGTGAATTGCCTGTGTAGCATGCCTAAGTGGCAATTGATCGAGGCTTCTGTTGAAAAGCAAAGTCTTGTGGTGATGATCAAAGCACGACCTTTATGGCGTAGCTTTGTGTAACGTTGATTCGCGAGCCTCACACCCCGGTTGTGAATCAAAAACTGGAGAGGACCTCAGGGAGGGCATGCGTTTCCTTCTAGCTAGGGTGATGTCAGTGACCTACCAGCCCTGACATTTATATACTTTTCACCTATGTGGTTGTTGCTGTTGCGAGGCGCCTCGATTAGATCGGACGATCCGGGTCCGATGGAGCCATTCGTTGGCTCATTGATGCCCCAAAGGGCAGGGAAACGTATTGTTCAGGCATAATAATCCACATCGGTGGACCGGCCCTGTCGCTCCAAGGCTTGCCTGCGCGCTTGCCTGAGACATGGGCTAGAGCGTCTCGAATCGGTAGAGGACGATCCCTGGCCTCGGTTCAAAGATGGAAATCAAATTTCCAAATACGTGACATTTGCGGTTTTAATTGTAGAACTAGTATGGCGACATCATATATGGTACCCATGCCGCTTATGATTGATATTTATGATTGAAATCGTTTTAAACACTATACACTTATTATAGTATCAAATGATTTGTTTTTAAACCTATCAAGTATTCTTTGGCTGTTATAAGGGAAAACCTTATCCCCCGGCTTGCGTTGCATTGTGTGATAGGACCTCGGTCTTATAACAGCTTCATTTTTCTTCATTTAGCATTGCGTTGTTTGTTTTATGCACTGGTATTCTTGGGAGGAAACCCGTTCCGTGTTATACGGCATGGTCCCTTGATTTACCTAACTTTAAAAACAAAGATTAATAACTGTTTTAGTTCTCACACCAGTCACATGACTGACCTGGAGTTTATTGTTTAAACCTAAACTCTGGGTGCCTCTATTTTGACACGGGCAGCTAGTAGTTTTGGTTTTGCAGATTTATATTCACAGGATCCTGGTTTACAGCTGGAATGATATCCGGAAAGCTTTGTATCCGTGTATCTCTTCTAGTTGTGTATTGTATTATTTTTCCGCTGCGATGTATTTAAATGTAATTTAAATCTCTGATATTTCTGTGTTATATTCATTTATACTCTGTATATTCTTGTAATCTGATGCATTGTTGTAATATACAATGAAATGTTCTTTTGTATGCGTTCTGTTTTGTCTTGTTCTCAAACGATAGGGCATTTCGAACGGTCTGGGTCGGTTTAGCGACTGGTTCGAACCGAGCGAAATTCCTTTTCGTCACACATTTGTTCTTTAACCCAGTTATAGATAAGATTAAGTTCTTAAAAGTTGAATAATCATAAAGTAATGATTTTTGATATAAAAATCAAATTGGATTTTTATTGAATCTTTGAAAAGAAGATTAAAGATTAAATTTAAAAGAATTTATCTTTGATAAAATTAATGGGAATCTTTCACCTTTTAATATGGATATTTTATTAAAAGAATATTCTGAATTGGAATGAGGCGTACGATGTGTATTTACAGCACTTAATTTTTGATTATAAAATATGTGAGTTATTCGAAAAGACCGTGTTTAACCTATTCTAAATAATTACTACGATGATTAAAATTGAAGACATTGAAGACGGTGATTGAAGACCGGCGATCTTCACATCGAATAGGCGACTACTGATGCCCTTACATGCGTCGCTCCTAGGAAAGGGTTAAAGTGGTAATTGTGCGGACGTACTTGTTGATTGTCCGGAAATGCGAGCACCTCTCTTCCGTATTGGACATACGGGACGAGGAATAAGGTGTCTCCGGTTTCGCTCAGAACCAGAACGAACTTTTAAATGGATGCGTGTCTGACAATGGATTTCATTCCATGTAAATTAAATCAATTTCTATTTAATATATATATGTGGTGGCGGAGAATTTATTCTCTTGCTTAACACCCTTCACTGAGATGCACGAGCTCAAAGGGTATATATGGATAGTTATTGATCGCATGGCGGGAATTGTCAATGTGGCATGCCAAGATGCAAATGATCGAGGATTTTGTTGAAAACTGAGCCTTGTGGTTGATGATCAAAGCATAGCCTATTTATGCATATCTTTGTGTATAGCGTTAGCTCGCGAGCCTCACACCCCGGTATGAGTCAAAAACAGGACAAAGGAACGAAGGGAGTGCACACGTTTCTTTCTAGATATAAGTGGTATCAGAGTTTTGCAAGCCCTGACATTTTACTTATATGGATGATGTATTTCGAGGCCTTAGATTTATTGGTCGATTGTGACCATTTTATAGGTTCAATAGGACCGGAAAGCGTGTGTTCACGAATTGCCAATCCACTAAAGTATTTGTGGACCGACCCTGCAGGATCCAAGGGTTTGTCAGCGTCCGAATCCTGAGACATTGCTAGAGTGTCTCAAATCGGTAAGGGGATCGTTCCAAGCCTTCATCCATGATGGAAATCCAACTTCCAATACGACATTATGCGGTTTTGATTGTAGAACTAGTATGGCGACATAGTATATCGTAGCTATGCCGTCTATGATTGATATATTATGATTGAATTTTTTTTGAAACATATATACACTAATAATAATATCAAATCTGTTTTTATCGTATCAAGCATTTTTGACCATTATAAGGTAAAACTCTATCCTCCGGTTTGCGTTGCATTGTGTAATGAGACTTGAGTCTTATAATGGTTTCGTTGTTCTAAAAAGCATTTTTTGTTTAACGATTTACTTTATTTAAATTATGCACTGGCAATCCAATGGAATAGCCTTATTACTAGTTAAGTTACATAAAGATTTCTCATACCAGTCCCATGATTGACCCGTTGTTTGTTTCACTATGCAAACTCGGGTGCCCTCTTTTACACAGGGCAGTCGAGTAGTTTATTTTGTAGATATATTGAGCAGGATTCTGGATCAAAGCTTAAAGCAGTGTCTAAGGCATTGATAGACTTCCGCTGTATTAGATTATTGATTCCGCTGCACTGTATTAAATTCACTGTAAATTTATCTTCCGCTGTATTATATTTGTCTATGTACTCTATATTCTGATGTAACATTATTATGATGTTTATAAAAGTCTACTATTATTTTTTCTAATGTGTTTTATTCCCGGAGTTAGCGTATTCAGGTTTTGAACGGTCTTAGTCGATTTAGCGATCGGTTAGGTCCGAGCAAAATCCGAGTCGTTACATTTACTTGGAGAAAGGTTCGAGTTATACACCAATCATAAATCTCTCAAGTATCTATTCTCACAGAAGGATCTCAACTTAAGGCAACAACGGTGGATGGAGTTCTTAGCTTCATATGATTTTGAGATTGCTTATACCCCTAGCAAGGGTAATGTGGTGGCAGACGCACTAAGTAGGCAAAGGGTGGCCCTGAGTCCTCTGTTTGTGGAAAGAAAGAACTTGGAGTTCATATAAACTTTTGATTTTAGACCATCCATCGAGGTTTTTCCTGATTTGTTTGCATCTTTGGAGATATGACCGACCCTTATGGACCAGATAGGAGCTTCGCAACAAGGTGACCTACAGATTATAGACATCATGAATAAGCTCAGAAGAGGGGAGGCTTGTAGTCACCTCAGTAGATATGTCATAGATGAAAAGGGTTGGTTGGGACGAGATGGAAGGCTTTGTGTTCCTCAAACTAGAAGCTTGATAAAGGCAGTCCTAGATGAAGCCCACCATTTTAAAATGACTATTCATCCAGTTGGTGACAAGATGTATAGAGACATGAAGATGGTTTTCTTTTAGGCTGGGATGAAGAAAGATGTAGCCGAATTTGTTTCCCAGTGTTTAGTTTGCTTGCAGGTCAAAGCTGAGCAAAAGAAGCCCGGTGGATTACTTCATCGGTTGGAGGTTCCGCATTGGAAATGGGAGAGCGTCTCTATGGATTTCATAGATGGTTTGCCTAGGTCAAATAAAGGCAATAACAGTATTTGGGTGGTGGTAGATACACTCACTAAGAGCGCTCACTTTATTCCAGTTAAAAGTAAGAGGACGACATCATGGCTGGCAACAATTTATGTTCGTGAGATCTTCATGGAGTACCTTCCAGCATCGTGAGCGATCGTGACCCCATCTTTACCAACAAATTTTGGAGGAGCTTGCAAGAAGTATTAGGTACATAATTGTGTTTGAGCACCGCTTATCATTCTCAGACCGATGGACAGATGGAGAGGGTGAACAGGAATCTTGAGTATCTTTTGAGGCTGTGTATCCTAGACTTCGTAGGGACTTGGTAAGAGCTTCTTCCTTTAGTAGAGTTTGCCTACAATAACAGTTCTCAAGCCAGCATCGGCATGGCACCCTTCTAAGCATTGTACGGGCAACCTTGTAGATCGCCAACTTGTTGGTGGCAATCTACATAAAGATTATTACTTGGTCCAGATATGGCTAGAGAAACGTTCGAAAAGATTGACCTTATTCGACGGCGGATGAACACAGCTCAAGATAGGAAAAAGTCCTATGTAGACAAGAGAAGAACTGACATCGAATTTGAATTAGGAGACTTAGTTTTTATCAAAGTATCACCTCTGAGGAATATGGTTCGCTTCGGAGCAGTAGGGAAGTTGGCAACTAGTTTTTGGGACCATTTCCCATAACCGAGAGAATTGGCCAAATGACCTATAGAGTGAAACTTCCAGAAAATCTATCCGGTGCTCATGATGTTTTCCACGTCTCTCATCTGTGGAAGTGCCTACATGACACCGCAGAAGTTGTTGAACCGAGTATGTTGAAAGAAGTAGAAGTGGAACGGGAGGCGACAATCAGACGAGTCTCTACCCGTATTCTTGAATCAGAAGTTAAGAAGCTGCGCAATAAGGAAATCAAGTTGCTAAATGTTTAATGGGGAGATAGCCCACAGGATGCGACTTGGGAGACCGAAAACAAGATTTGTGCTTCGTACCCTTTTCTTTTCGAGGGTATGTTCTTAACCCCTTTTTCAAGTTTTTATCAATACTTGTTTCTGTCAATTGAGTATATCTTATCCATAATATTTTTCATCCTTTAGATAGGAATCCTATGGATGTAAACATGTGTTTGAAACATGTTATGTTTGATGGATGCAAGTGTTTGCTAGTGGTTTCCTGTGGACGCATACACACATATTAGGCACTAATATCGGCCCAATCACTCTCATACTGCATATGGATGTGTTGCATTTTCTTTTCTTTTATGGATGAAAATGGATGTGTTAGCATATGGATGTTGCATTTGGACGAATGAATGTGCACACATATAGAAATCACATGATATAATAGGATTATTTGCATACATATTGGATTCATGGTACTAACATACATTGCATTAAGGAGGTCAATTGAATCAGTAGATTGCCTGATCTTCGCATTAGTGTTGGGACAGATACACACACGCCTTTGCATATATTCATATAAACATTAGAAACCTTTAAGGTAAATGGATGCCAGTGATTGGTGGATGAGTAGATGGATGATGGATGGTAAGATATGCATTCTTCTCAACTTAGAGATTTCGGGGACGAAATCCTTTGAGTAGGGGAGAATCTAACACCCTGAATTTTTAACGATAGTGAAGAGAATAAATTAAATAGTAATTAATTTAATATAAAGAATTAGAGGAAACGGTCTGCACCATTGCATCCGTCTCAAAATTATGGTCAAGAAAGACATTTGGTTTGCATAAAACGGACACCATATGAAGAAGTTATGAGGTTTTTAAGTTTGTATACACGTAGAAATAATATGTACACACATATGAGTCAGAATTTTATCCATAACATTTCAAATTCGAATATTGAAAAATAGCAGTAGAATTCCAGCTTTAGGGGGTTGACCCCCTAGATGGGTGTCGACATTAAGGTCGACCCCCCTTAAGGGGTGTCGACCTATAGGTCAACCTACCCACAGGGGTGTCGACACCCCTAGGGCTGACGTGGCACTCAATTTCAGGGGTTCTGGTATATATATATATTTGTGTGTGTGTGTGTGTCCTATTCTCCTATTTTCTTCATTGGAAATCATGGAGGCCATGTGCTGCAAGGATACGAACTGAGACGGAAGTGAGACGGAACCGTTTTCTACAACATCATACTTTGCAAATCAAATCCAGAAATTCAAGATTTGTTCTTTCTCAATTCTCTAAACCTAACGCTGTGAGTTTCTTGTTGCTTTTAGATTTAGATAAATAAAAGTAAATTATGAAAGATTGTCAATTGGATATGTTGTAAACTATGATTCTATGCTAGTGTTAAACCCTATCTATGACATGATAGATCTATTTTCCTAGATCTAATAAAATTGTGGTTATTCTATTATGTTGCCTATGTGGATCCTAACTTGCAACTATATTATGGTGAACGTACATATATTAAATTGGACAGTTGTAGTATTTGTTGGATCTAGTTCTTTATGTATATCACCTTTCACCTGCCATATTGTGATCAACTTGGATATGTTGTAAAATTGACATGTGAATCCATCTTTAGATCTAAACATGTTAATATGTCACCCTAATTATGCTAGATATGAATAGATGGATGTCTAAATGGTTAATTTAGATCTCATTATGCTTTCCTTGACATCGTAGTAATTGCCACAAGTTCATCAGTTTTATGTCTACCTTGTTATGATGTTAATTACATGTCAGTTCACCTTATTATCATGCTAGTTTATGTTTTTGCCAAGATGACCAGTTTAGTTACGTTCCCATTATCTTCCCTATTATTGTTTATTACTAGGCCATTTTCTAGCCTAAGCATGCCTCCAGTTTATGAGTACGCTTGCTAGGGAACAGGGAAAAAGGGTTAATAATTGACATGATTAGAATATTGACATTATTGGACATATAATTCAAATGGGTGCAAAAAGAGAAATAATCACCTATAATGACATAGGTAGATTTAGATAAAAATGAAATGTCTAATAATTACAATTAGGAATTGTAATTGCACTTATGACAAGATCTTAGGTTGCATTAGTGGAGGAAGTCTGCCAGGACCCAATCGGCATATCCAGCAACCACTAATGTTGAACCTAATGTGGGAGGTCTAAGTGTGCAAATATGAATTGGTCTAAGACACGAGGTTTCATCTAACTGTGGAATAAGACTGCCCGGACCCGACCGGCATATCTAGCATCTACAAGTTGTAGGCTTAATGTGGGAGGTCTAGCCCATTATAACCATAATTGGACATGGTAAAGAATTGGAGTACTTAACCAAATTTAATCCATGAGGATTGTATGTTTATTAACTTAAGTTAGGGTTAAGTAAAATAGGATGGGTAGCGGCTAGGTTAAGTAAATAAGAGGTGGTGGGTAATATTTACATATAGGCCCACGAACTTATCCCAATAAGGTTATGTAATTAAAGACACCCTTTATGGTAAGCATAACTGACATAGGGATATGTAATTAAAGACACCTAAGGCTAAACATAGTCAATGAAAAACCTAGTGGGGATACAAGACAAAGGGGAGAGCCTGTATCATATTGTGTCGGACCCATTTCAGTTAGTAACCCAGAGTAGGTATCAAATAAAGAACTCCGTACTAGGCGGAGAAGGGGCATGCTTACTGATTGATTATAATATATCCAAACGAGATGGACGGTGTGGGCGGCGCCGACTGACCGGGCCATGTGCGTGCATAAGTCGGGCAGAGGGGGATAAGACGACTGTGACACCAGGAGATATGGTTGTGCACATCATAAGGGTTTCCACTTTAGGAAGTGATACCTCCTACTGTGGGACCAGCATAGGATATCTACGGAGTAGGAAGTCGAACGATTAGTGTAGTGGTTAGGGTACACTCGGACGTATGCCCTAAATCTACCAACTTATAGTGGAAGGGATTATCTCATTTTAGTTTTACTAGTAATAGTGCAGAGTAATCATTAGAGAAGTGTATACATCTTACCCTATCTACCTTGTCACACCTGCCATTTATGTAATGATCTCTCTTATCCACTTTATATTCCTATCATGTTACTTTTATTTATTTACTGGCTAAAAGTAACTAGATTCGCCAGACTTTATGTCTGACCCTTTTGTTTCTCCTTCTTTCTTCCGTTCTCCCACCTAAGGTTCTTAGGGAGGTAACACTCAGGCTTAGTCAGGACTCATATATCATCTTGCTAGGAGCTATTTCTGAAGTATGGCTCAAGTTCTTGTCTCTACTATGGCTTAACTCTTTTAACTGGGGAATTATGTTTTTTTATATACTTATATACTCTGATGGTCCGAGACAGAAGTTATTTTATTGTAATGGTTTTTTTTGTGACTTATGGAATTGTGAACCACGGTATTATGATTTATGTTTGAAATAAAATTTTAAATTCCACTTCTATCTTATTTGTATCTGTCTTTTAATTATTCTTTGCATGTTTACCTATAACGCTTCACGAAACTTAATGCATTCCCTTAGTGAGTGACATTAACGGGCGTGGGGTGTCACACTTCCACAAAATGTAATCTAACCTCATGTCTAATCACAATTACAATTTTGGTTATTGTAATTTTAGGCATTTCCATTATTAATCAATTATACCTATGTCATTATAGGTTTACAAGCCTCTTTCCCAAGTTATGTTCATAATGAGCTATCTTCCCAAATTAAGGCCTTTAATCATGAGTTAATTTATGTCCTAAATTCACATTCATATATTTCATTCAAGTTATGCATGAATTCCCCAAATTCAAATTATGCCCTAATTCTAACGTTTTCCCCTCATTCCCAATTTTTCGCATTCGCATATTTCAGCGGCATGCCTAGACTCGAAGGTAGCCTGACTTTAAAAATATAAAGGGAAAAGAAATAGGGAAGAGTACATAAATGAACATAATAGAAAAATTGACATACTATGGTAGGAGCAACATAAACATACAGTGGCGTGATGACAAATAAGCATATAGGAACATATCTGATGAACATGTGACAATAGAATTGATTCTAACATAATAAGGATATCATAAACTGGCATGATAAGATCTTAATACTGAATTAAAGAACCACTAACAGGTAACAACATATCTGACTTGGCCATAAACATAACAGGAACATGCGTGATATGATATAAACATTGAATTAGATCTACTAATCATTGGGAGATCTGACATGATAAATCGGTGTAGGCTCAGATCTAGTTCAAAGTCATGTCAAAATTAACTTATATACACAGGTTATAGCAGATCTGACATGATTCATATAGGCATAGGCATAGATCAAAGTTATAGTCATGTCAAGAATACATTTAAACATTTATATCTAAAATTAACATGGACTCACCGTGCTTGGTTCTAGAAAAATAGAGTAAGGCTGAAGAAGTTTGAATCACAACTCTAATTGATTGCAGAAGAAGAAAGACTTGATTCAATCTGAGCAGAGACAACATCTAGTCCTCCATTGATTTAGGTGTGGAGAAACAAGAGAAATATGGTCTTATTTATAGCCTAGAGCTAACGAACCAAGTCAACAAAGGAGTCTAGATTCACAAATTCGAACTCTGCCCAAATCTGACTCAGGGGGGTCGACCCATGGGTCAACACCCCCCTTAAGGGGTCGACACCCCTGGGCAGGATTTTTCCCGCTTATTCCAGTTTCCACGATTTCGAATTTTTGAACTGATTTTTGACTTTCTGGACTAAATTTATTCATTTAAATTCTTCTTTTGCGTATACAAACTTCAAACCTTCATAACTTCTTGACACGTTTCTGTTTTACGCAACCAAGTGTCTATTTTGACTAGTATTCCAAAACGTACGTAATGGTGCAGTCACTTTCCCTTAATTTTGAATATTAAATTAGTTATTCTTTAATTTATCGTCTTTTAGCATTGTTAAAATTCAGGGTATTACAATCTAACTATAAAAATAACTGAAGGATAACTTAAAATAACTGTAGTAATTTTTGATATACTCCACATCTGGAAACATTGATATACCAATACCTGTCCAGTTTTAATAACTATCCAGTTTTAGTAGCTTTTGATAGCTTAAAAATAACTGTCCAGTTTTAATAGCTTTTGATAACATAAAAATAACTATCCAGTTTTAATGAGAGCATCAATGTTCTTGTACCATCTGGCAACAGTGATATACTCAGTTGATGGCACTGAAGGATAACTTAAAAATAACTTTAATGACCTTTTTTAACCTAATCTTGACAGATAACTTAAAAATTGATTAAAAATGTATTTTTTATACCAATTTAGAAAAATAGTACGAATAAGAAACATAAGTAATGACAGTAATACCAATACCTAAGAGAAACAAGGAAGATTTGGCTTCTTTAGATCAAAAAACTTTACTTTTCAATTATTGCTCAGGAAAATACCATTTATTTTTGTTTCAAATAAATATAATTTTTTTTGGCCTAGTCCAATCTGATTACTTCGATAATCAATGAAAAGAAAAGAAAAATATGTTGATTTGGAACAGTAGTTCAAATCAAAAACTTGAATTATAACATTAATATTATTACCTGAGAGAACAACAGAAGATTAGGCAACTGTTATTTTTTGTGATAACTTGAGTTTTGGTATTCGTTTCGGTATTCGCTTTAATGAGAAAATAAAACTGAATTAGGAAAAAGCCGGCGCTAGGGTTCAATGAAAATAAACAGGGAATCTATCAACAAAAAACTAAGGCGATAGCTATGTCAAGGAGAAACGATGGTGCTTCCGTGAGCGAATGGCTAAGATTTTTAGTTGGGTTACAAATCCAACGGAATAGGATTCTTGGTGTGATAAAATGTGGATTGACAAGGGGTTAATGTGTCAACAGTTAAGAAAAAGAACAAGGCATTGATGATGTAAACTTTTACATCAAGGCAATAAAACCCAAACCCATAGACGTGAAAATATTTTTCTAAAATTTGTAAATTAATGACTAAAATTGGAACAAACATGTTGCTACACTTAATTTAAATTTTGTTAATTGTTAGGATTCAATAATTAGCTTAAATATCCATGCTTCGGTAATTAACAATTTATAACTTTTTAAAAGGTTTGATAAATTCAGTTTGATTTTATAATACAATTTACCCCAAGAAAATCATTGGATAAGGATAGGAAAAAAATCCACTTTTTGTACTTAATCTCTTTGAAATTTAGTTTTTCTTTGAAATAAACAAACATTATATCTAAAATTCATAAAGCAAAACTTAAAAAAACATTACTGCTAAAAAAATGTTGACACATCATCACACAACTTAGCATTATTTTTAACGAAAGTTTAAAATGATATGAGAAAAATATAGGGGTTGATTGTAAAAAAATTTCCCCTTCTTTATATGTGTAGATAATACATTTTACCTACATATAATTATTCGTAGATAATCATCCTTCAACAATTTTATAACATTGACAATATTTTCTTACCAATAAACTTTACCATTAAATTTTGGTAGATGAAGGTTCTCTTTACCTACCCAAATTTATTGGTAGGTAAAATATTGGAAGGTAAAAGTCAAATTTCTTTTAGTGATAATACACTCGCATGTTAGGTTTGTTGCAGAGATGGGATGGCTTTGGATATTGGTTACGTAGTACTATTACTTTGGTAAGGCTATATTTGATTATATTATATTTTATTCATTCCGATGTGAGATGTTTACTAAGCTCTGGTATATTTATTATCTATTTTTTTCTGTAGGATAGCAGACAAGTCGACTCGAGTTTAGATAGATTGGGATTTTTGAAAAAAAAACGGTCTATCGAAATTCAGGTTGTTATATCTTGTTTTAGAGCTTAGGTTTATGATTCTTGTATGGATAGCAAGTGAACCTATTTGTATTTTCAAAGAAATATAAATATATTATATATACACCTAGATCCATGGAGGAACCCACTAGATAGGAAGAGCGACATATGAAAAGAGTTGGGATAATAGTTATGCGCACTATAGTATGGTTATGGAAATTTGAAAATAAGAGACCCTTAGTTTGTGTGGGTGGAAAGTGTACAATGTGTTTTGTAATGAAAAATAAAGATGTATCCCATATGCTAGTATTTTAGATTACTGGGTTTGCAATTGAGTCTTATAACTTGGAAAAGAGTAAAAAGGAAATGGATTAGGAATATATATATATATATATATATATATATATATATATATGAGAGAGATGACTTTGTGGGAATAATTTAGAGAGGTCTAAGTAAGTTAGAAACCTATTTCGAGTCTAGCCTCATTGTTAACTTTTAAGAACTTGAAATTTTTAAAAGCTTTTGGGTGTTAGTTTACTGTGTTTTTCAAGTTATGCCCTTAAACAGTTTACAGTTTGAGGATATGTACTGGTTAAATTGTGTAGAAACAATTTTTTTAAAAAAAGAGACATTTTTTTATGTTTGAAAAAAGTTGTAAGTGACATATTTAATATGTACATATTGTGTTTTGGGGAAAATGGGGTATACTTTGGAAAGGTCATTTCTCATGAAACTTTTGTCAAAATTAAATTCTTTCAGAAAACCGATTTAAGATTGGATTTTTTTCAAAAATTAAATTTTCACCAGGGTAAATTTTGAAATCCCTATTCTTTATAATAATTCTTTAACAATTGGTTTGGCATAGAAGTTTGGTGGGTGGACAAAATAAATTATAAAAATTTAGAATAGAGTAGGTGTTTGTATCTAGTTTTGAGTAATTAAACTAGTGTAGTAAAAATGGATAGTTAAGAAATAGTTGTCCTTGTCTACTCCCGTTTTTATGAATTGAAAAAAAAAATGTTTTGCATTTTTTATGTGATGCAATTTCTTTGGTGTGGCAAAAGTAAGTTTTAATGAAAAAGAAGAAAAGTCTTGAAGCTTTTAACTTTTGCAAGGGAAATGAAATTATGAGGCCAAATCAAGTTTTTTTTTGAAAGATAAGCCTGTTTTATAGTGGATCGTGCCACTGTTTATTAGAAAAGGAGAAAAGAGAGAGAGAGAGTCTGCACATGCACAGAACTCAAACCGGTTTGAAGTGCTAGCACACTAAAATATAGGAAATTATCCCACTCAAATAATAGAGAGCACCATTGAGTGTTTAGAAGTAATAACTCGTCTATACACTCGAATGTTCCTCTCCATCCATATTAAATATATATATTTATTAAGTAATTTCAAAAGTAACTTCCCATTGTCATTCTTCCATCTAGTCGATTTGAAAATATTTTACCATTCAGTCCCTGAAATACTTGAAGGTCTGTGCAAATTAAAGTACATAAGCACTTTAGACCAAGTAAATTGTGCAAAGCCACATTTGAAAAATAGATAAGTAATAGATTCGTCACTCCTCCTACAAAATAAGCAAATAGCATTATCCACAATACCCATTCTTTTCATTTTATCGAGAGTAAGAACCCCACATCTGAGTAACTTCCACAACATTATATTTTCTTTTGGCAAAGATCCACAATCCCAAATTCGAGAGTGCCAGGGAAATCAGTCCATGCTAACATCATTTAAACTACTCTTACATACCAAACTGATTTGGTGAGAAACTCCATTCCAGCTCGCATGTTGCGATATACCAGGGTACAAATTATTGTGTATGATACTCCATGCATTTCTAATAGTAGCCGAACTGCTGCAAGGGAAGGACACATCCCCATCACACCAGTAATATACAACCGAAGCATTATCATGGATTCCATACATCAATCTCAGATTGTAGAAAATAATATTACTAAGGATAAGACCTTTTGATGCTAAAGGATTATGCTAGAAAGCCACCATGTTCGTACATTTCATACCGACTTGAACCATGGGAAGAAAGGCATCCCTATTTCTTAGAATATTTCTTCACGTCCAACTGCAGTCAACATTTGGCAACATAGTCCAGAAAAATGAATTTTTTATTAGGTAGATTCTAACCCATGAAGCCCACAGATTATCATCGTACCTCACAAGCTTGTCAAACCTAGATGATAAGGCAGCGTTGTTCCATTCCTTTACGTTCATAACAACTAACCCACCATTTTTCTTAGAGCAACAAATATGCTTTAAGGCAATAGGAATCAACTTCTTAGAAAATGGGTTGCCATGCCAAAGGAAATGATTAAGAGCAGAGTTGATCATATTAATTAGTTTAATTGGAAGAATGAAAATTTGGAACTTGGCCAGCTAGAAATTTTAGAAGTGATCCTTTCATACAGTTGTAAATACTGAGACAACTTGATCTTGGAAGTACACATAGGTGCTCCTAGGTAAGTCTCATATTCATTAAAAGGATATAGCGCAGAAATATTATATGTGGAAGTTTTAAGAAGCTCAGAAACACCAACTATACGAATCTTGTATTTACTTTTATTGATTGATAGACCAGTCAAATAATTGAGATGTGTTAAAATGTTGAGAACCCCGTTAATAGATTTAGGATTTGGTTAAGTGATAAGAATAAGTCATCAGCACAGAGAAAGAAAGACAGGGAGAACTTCTTGCACACGGGGTGATAGTCTAAAACCTGATTAATGTGTGCATGATTAGTAATGGCAGTAAAGAGTTCCATGACACAAATAAAGAGGTAGGGTGACGAAGGGTCTCCCTGTCTTATTCCTTGAGTAGCTTTAAAAAAACCAGAACTAGATCCATTGTAACTCAAAGTGTAATCAACTGTAGATATGCAAGTGAAAATTTAACAAAGAAAAGGCATCGGAAACTTCATTTTGAATGGAATATATATGACAAATTTCTAGTGAATGTAGTCGTAAGCCTTTTGTAGATCAAGTTTAAGAGCACATTTAGGAGAATTTTTTTTCCTATTGTAACCCTTCATCAATTCAGTAGAGAGTAATATGTTATCTGAAATATCTCTGCCATGTATAAATGCACTTCGATTTGGGGATATAAGGTTGGAAATAACACATTTCATTCTATCAGCAATGATTCTAGTAATACATTTATGGATAACATTGCAACATGCAATGGGTCGAACATGTGTTACATTACCTAGTTGTGGAATGCTAACCTGGTAGCATTAATACCGTATTTTTAAATCATGGAGTAGGTAAGGATTAGTACCTAGGAAAGGCAGGGAATATTTTAAGGCTATAAACACGATAATAGGAATTGTTTTGGAATAACAGTGAATTCCCGTAGAGTCCATAAGCATTATAGAGCCTAGGCTATTGCTTGGAGAAGATAGTTAGTACACAACAAGGACTAGTTTTGACAAGTAGATGGTAGTGGGTAAGCAAGTTGTTTAGATCCTTTGGTTTGGACTTTTTTTTGCCAGTAAGGACATAGTCCTAGGTTTCTTAGCCTTTGGTAATAGTTGTGTAGTGTTCTTGTTTTCCTATTTTAGTTTTAAAAGAAGTAAAAGTCTTAATCAAAAGCAAATTAGATCGGTGGATTAAGTTAAATAAGTTAGGGAAAAAGGTGATGACATAACTAAAGGAAAACAAACAATAATGACAACTGTGAAAATAAAGCAAGAAATACGACAATTGAGAAAAGTTGAAAATTTTGTGAAATAGAAAAAGATGGATTTTGCCAATGTAAGTTGGAAAAGAAATTTTATAACAAAGAAAATTTTCTTATGTAAACTGTGCTTGGATAGGGAGATAGGAAATCTTTATACAATAGTTGCATGGAATCCAAGTATAGATAGAAAAGATGCGTAAAAGGAAAGCGGAAATGTGAAATTTTCTTTTTTCCACCGTTTTACAACATAAGAATCGAATTCATAAAATTAGACTTTACTATAATTTGCAAATTAAAAGTTGTTTGGTAGGTCTGGATGCAAAAAATTAGATGAACTACATTTTTGCTCTATAAGAGTGTAAGAAAAACTAGGTGGAAAAGTATTTTGAATTTCAAAATATTGCTTTCATATAGAAATTGTTAGTATATTTAGGATGTGTGCATCATGTTTTCAAAATAATTTGCATTCATATATGAGCTACCGATTAGGCATCCAATTAATTCATGTATTATTATGTTGTATTACACTTTGCACAAATGCACAAATGGCTGGATAATTGGATGTACACATGACGGTTGTAAACCATGTGAGGAATTACTTAATTTTACCCTTATCGAATTTCGGGGATGAAATTTCCTAAGGGTGGGAGAAGGTACCACCCCGCATTTTTAATTAAAAAATAAAATACAATTTGAAAAGATTTTGGAGTTTTGTCATTGAATTAGCGTCATTGCGTCCGTGATGATTTTCCGATCAATTTAGACCTACGGTTTGCAGGAACAGATTTAAGATGAAAATATATCTTTAATGAAATATTACAACAAATATGAAAAGAAGATATACACTAAAAATAACAATGACCACCATTGTTTTTAGTCTTATTAAATAAAGCCTATGTAGCCTAGTCGGTAGAGGCAGGTCTCTACCACGTGAGTGGTGCAAGTTCGAGTCCTGTTGGCGCCATATTTTTAATTTTAGAGAAACGGTAAAAGAAATGCATATTTTAAGAGGAAATTATGTATAAATGAACATATAAGGAAAATTATACATAAAGGAGGGTATATAAATATTTGTATACGTGCATATATAAATGTATATGTGTATGTGTGTGCAAAAACTTATACATATGAAAGAGAAATCCAAAATAAACCTGCAATCAATGAAAAAATGTAAGAATTAAATGATGGCACAACGCCGTTTGAGTTTTGAAAAAGAAATGAAAGTTGCACGTCTATATATATATATATATATATATATATATATATGTATGTATGTATGTATGTATGTATATATATATATATATATGCCTATATGTATTTGTATATGTATGTTTATGCATAAATTTGAATGTTGAGATAAAAAGCGCAAGTTAAGCGCAGAAGGTAATAAATGCATAATAAGTGAAAAATGGACAAGAAATTAGATGCCTTTGAAATTAGAACGCATTAAAGGGAACAAAACAACTAATTGGTAGCGTTATTAGTTGCATTAATTGAGCAGCTATTAATGGACAAGAATCTGAAAGGTTATATGAGTATTTTCACACATAAATTTGAAATTTGAAATTTGAAATTATTTATGTGTTATAAACGAAAAAGTACATTTTAGATAAATTAAATAAAGCAAGAAATTAACGTTATTAATTAACGTAAAAACCAGAAATCAAAACGAAGCAGAAAAATGTGTTTGGACCCAGGATGAGTCAACCCAGGGGTCGACCCACCTCTAAGGTGGGTTAACATAGGGGTCTACCCAACCGGGATCATATCTTTTTTTTGATGACCTGTTTTTTTGTAATATACGGTTCGGATTTTATGTGGTTAAATTCGATGGACCAGACTTTCTTGTACACCTATAAATAGACTAGCAAGGCCAAGCTATAAACTCATATTTTCTGAGACGCTGTCAAGGCTTTGCCTATCTCTTTCCTTTCCAAATCTTTTTAGAAATTAAAATGTTAGTTCTTTAGGATTTTGATTCAAGGTTTGAGGATAAGAGAATTAAATATACAACATAGTTGTTGAGATTTCTGATCAACATGAGGTAAGTTCTTGAATCTGATCATTTAGTTTTCTCTCTTTCTTTTCCTCTTCTCTTAATTTCAGATTTGTGAATCAAGGGTTATTTTAATAATTGATTCAGTTAGGAAGGCCACAGAATAACAAATCTGGATCAGTTTCCAGGATTGGAAAGCTTTCATGTAACACAGTGCATTTTGTAATAATTAAATAATTAAATAATGCATAAGTGGATATATATGCATAGACATAAACATTTGAAAGAAAAAATATAATAATGATAATATATGATTGCATGTTATAAATACATACACTGAAAAAGAAGAAAAAGACTAATGTAAATGAAAATGTAATGCTTGCATTAAAAGAAAGAATGGACTGGTTGCATGTAGTGTAAATATGTTGCATGCACTGATTTACAAATATTATACATTAATAATAAAAGAGAAATAAAAGAAAAAGATTCATGTAATGGTTTAAATGAAATACTGTAACAAATATGGAAAAGAGGATAAGAAGAGAACAATAACTACTATTGTTCTAAGCCTTGTTAACAATAGCCTTAGTAGTCCAGTTAGTTAGAACGCGTGGCTTGCATACAAGAGGTACTGAGTTCGATCCTCACCACCGCCATATTTTTGTTTTAAGGGAACGACTAAAATAACACGTGTTCTAAAGAGAAAAATATGTATAAAAGCATATATAAGGAAAAGTATACATATAAGGAATCATAGAAAAATATATGTATATATTTATATGGGAATATATATGCATATATGTGTACAAATACATACATACATACATATATATATATATATATATATATATATATATATATATATAAGAGAAAATTTCAAAATGAGGCTGCAAGCATAGAAATATGGTAATAATTAAATAATGGCATAACACCGTTTGAATTCTGAAATCAAAATAAAAGTTGTGTGTATATATATACTCGTAAAATGGTCATTAGAAGATTTGTATACTTATAAGGAGATTATATGTAAATATAATAGTTAAATAAATTCTAGAAATTCAAACATTAGAAAATTAAATTTCTGCGCCAAAACAACTCGCTAGCCCTGGAGGGGTCGACCCCACCCTAGATCCAGGTAGATACATTGATGAATCTAGACTGTTTTCATAACAACGTTCGTTGTTGACTTAGCGTTGCGTGCACGATATGATCCTGAACACCTATAAATAGGCTAGTAGAGCCTAGCCTAAAGCTCACGTTCTTTGACAAGCTGCCTAAGCTCTACCATTCTTCTTCCTCCTCAACTCCCTTCAGAAAAAAATAGAATATTTAGTTTAGGAAAATTCTGATACAAGACCTAGAGGAAAAGAATGAATATTAATAAGCAAGGTGTTCAAAATCATATTTGAAGTAAGGTAATTTCTTGGATCTGGTCAATTTAATTTCTCCTCTGTCTTCCTCTTTCTGCCCTTTTTATTTTAGTAAGAATTATGGATCCTTGGTTGTTAAGTTCTAAATGCAGTTAGGGGAAACCATGGAATGCTAGATCTTGGCCAGGCTCAGGAATTGGAAAGCAAATTAGGTGAGTGGATTTAAATTATATCATTTTTGATAATGGTATATTATCGTTTGACATTCCCTATTAATAAGCTATGTATATCTTCTATAATGATTAAAGTTATGAAATGCTAATATGACATGTTGAAATATTAATATGTTGGAAAATTCATGTATTGAAATATTTAATATGCCGGAATGTTCATATGTTGAAATGTAAAGTTGTGAAAATATGTGTAGCGATTACAGTTGTATACATACATATTCTAATTACATGACTAACTTGTAGCATATTATGTACTTGAATTATTAATGAAAGAATTGAGAAAATTACATGCCAATTTGTTAGATTTGAACAGTTACATGATAAAATGATTACATGTTAGAATAAAATTAATTACATGTCAGGAAGAACATGCGGCATAAAATGGGCTTATTATGATGACATGTAAAAATAGATTGTGGTAAAACTTGAAAGAATGAATATGCCTAATTTTACAGTAAATAAAAACTGTAACGCACTTAGACACGAGGTTAAATTTAATTTATTGTGGAAGTCTGCCCGGAACTGCCAGGCAAATCCAGCATCCACTAGTTGTTAATTTAATGTGATAGGTATAGTGCGTAAATATACATGTAACAATGCTAAGACACGAGGTTAAGTCAACTTGTGGTAGAAGTCTGCCCGGAACCGCCTGGCAAATCTAGCATCCACAAATGTAGGCTTAGTGCGAGAGGTCTAGTGCATAAACATATATATAATTATATGCAGATAGCAGGAATGATAAAATAGCATTAATTGTGATTAATGGAAATCAATAAGGTAATGAAAGAAAGTTACAACAGTAAAAGAAATGGAATGAACCGGGAATGATAATAACCTATTATAAATAAATTACATTAATGAGAATGTTATATAATAGGTAGGCTTGTCCTAGGGACAAGCGGAGATTATAACTTAGGTTATAATAAACGATAAGGAAATTGGAATAACTTATGTAATGAAATAAGTTGTACTTAATTATAAATTAAGTAATTAGTAAATTTGGGAACCTAAAACTTATTGTCTGTAGTGAGTAGAGAAAAAGGGGGAAACTTATGAAATGCAATAAGTTGTAATTAATTATAAATTAAGTAACCTGCAAAGTTGAGAATCTGGGATCTGCTAATAGGAATAACAATGTTAAAAACTTATCCTAGGGACAAGCGGAAATAATAACACAAGTTATAATAATTGGTAAGGAAACTTATTAGTAAACCTTAGTTAAGAGAACTGAGTTAATAATAAGTAAACAACGACAAGTTGTAGTCACAATGTAAGTTGAAATTATGATTAAATAAGGAAGAATGAGGCAGAGTTATGAAATGAAATAAGTCATATTTAATCATAAATAATACGCGACATGTTAAACATAAAACATGTGAATTGAGTTATACTTAGTTACATATTAAGTAGATCAAGTTATTGTAACTATGAAATTGGACAAGGGATAATATAAAGAGATTGTAACGACACGGATTTTGGCCGGACCTAATCAATCGCTAAATCGACCAAGACCGTACGAATCCTGTATACGCTAACTTTGGGTATACAATACATCAGAACAAATAACAGAAGACTTTTATAAACATCATAATAATGTTACATCAGAGGACATAATATTAGAGTATATCGAAAATAATACACAGCGGAAGATAAATTTACATAAATGTAATACAATGCACAGCGGAAATATAAACTACACAGCGGAAGACTGTAAATGCCTGGACACAGCTTAAAGCTTCAATCCAGAATCCTGCTCAATATATACGATATATTCACTTTCAATACATACGATATTTTCACTTTCACTATATATAATATTTTCACTTTCACTATATACGATATATTCACTTTCAATGCATACGATATTTTCACTTTCACTATATATAATATTTTCACTTTCACTATATATAATATTTTCACTTTTCATAAATAAATATACCAACTGTGATAGCCCGTAACTTCCTCGGTAAGGAAAGCTCGGATTACCTTGAGGACAAGACCAATCAGAACGCAGACAGAAGAACATTTCATTGTTTATTACAACAATTCCATCAGAATACAAGAATATTCAGAGTATGAATGAATAAAATACATTCGATAAATATCAGAGATTACAATAAATTACATAGCAGCGTAAAAATAGTACAAAACACATCTGAATGTAATACACAGATACAGAGCTTTCCGAGCATCGTTCCAGCTGTAAATCAGGATCTTGTGAATATAAATCTGCAAAACCAAAACTACTAGCTGGCCGTGTTGAAATAAGGGCACCCAGAGTTTAGGGTAAAACAATAAACTCCAGGTCAGTCATGTGACTTGTGTGAGAACTAAAACAGTTATTTATCTTTATTTTCAACGTAAGGTAAATCAAGGGACCATGCCGTAAAACACGGAACGGGTTTCCTCTCAAGAACACCAGTGCATAAAACAACAGCGCGATGCTAAACAAAGAAAAATGAAGCTATTATAAGACCCAGGTCCCATCACACAATGCAACGCAAGCCGGAGGATAGGATTTTTACCTTATAATAGCCAAGAATGCTTGATACGTTTAAAACAAATCATTTGATACTATTATAAGTGCATATTGTATAAATCATCTTCAAATCATAAGTATCAATCATAGACGGCATAAGCGCCCCATCCCACTATGTCGCATACTAGGCTCTACAAATAAAACCGAAATACACGTATTGGAAAGTTGGATTTCCATCATGGTGGCTCCTGATTCGAAAGATCGATCGCATAGTGCAATTCCCCACGGCTTACGTCCCAGCAAGAGAAAACACCGTAATGCACATCCGCACTTTTGGGACCGGAGTATCACTGCAGCTTACGTCCCAGTGAGAGAAAACACCGCTTACTCTATCCCTCTGAACACTAAGCTCATCTCGGTCGACCGAATCCACGACACCACTGAGATGCCTATCCACTAAAAAGCATACTGATCAAACCATCAGTTTACCACCATACCGGGGTGTGAGGCTCGCGAATCAACGCTACACAAAGCTATGCCACACAGGCCGTGCTTTGATCATCAACCACCAAACTTTTCTTTTCAACAAAAGTCTGGATCACTGCATCTCAGCATGCCACACTATCAATCCATATCGTACCACTGATTTCTGCCAATATATAACCTCTGACCTCGTATGTCTCAAAGAAGGGCATTAAGAAAGAGAATAAATTCTCCACCGCCAAACAGATATATATTTAGTAGAGATCAACGAATACAATATAAAGGAATACAATGTCAGACACACTATCCATTTACATGTCCGTTCTAGGTCTGAACGAAACCGGAGGCACTTTCCTCGCATATCCGTCGATCTCCATGTACGTCTGTACGACCACCAACTATTTCCCTCCTCTTGGGTGTACAGTCAAATCCGGATCATCAGTAATTATCCAAACGATGTGTAGACTTCCGGTCTTCGACCACCGTCATCATCTTCGACCTATCGTCAAATTGGTTATTCAGAATGGGTATAAAACCCGGCCTTTCTGAATGACCCGCGTATAATAAACAAATGTTACACAAACACAACATACGCCTCATTCCAATTCAGCAGTCATTAACCGTAAATTAACAAGAGAACAATTCCCCAAATATTAACCCCAAAGGCCGAAACCAACATCAGATCAATACCCAGGAAACCATTCTTCTTAGCTAACCTACAGTTAGTTTCTAAATTTCACGTTCTTAGGGAAAGGTTCCCATTAATTTTATCAAAGATAAATTCTTTAAATTTTTTCTTTAATCTTCCTTTGGATATTATTTCAAACCAAATTATGGTTTTTCAAACTAATCGGGATTAACGAACCATACCGAAGTAATTATTTTATTTTATTTTCCCATCCCAACCTATTCATCCCATGAAGCAAACTGGTAATACTCCATATCTAACACCACGGTGTTATTGGTAAAATTAATTACAATTTCACGTTCAAATCTAATTAAAGATTTAACTATCGCTTTGGAGCAAAACTGGTAATACTCCATTCTCGCTCACTTTCCAAATTTGATCATTTTCATTATCAATTCACATTTCAATCTAATTACAGAATCATTAAAACTCCTTTTACTGGGTTAAAGAACTAATGTCATTTAAAACACAGTTCACGATTAACCCAAATCACATTCTATTTATTATCGGGTTAAAGAACAAGTGTTATTTAAAACACCGTTCACAATAAACCCACAAATCAATTCTAATTCAATTCCAATCAACTATATTAGAAATTCTGATTATTTAAAACCCCTTTCAAATCCAATTTATTTATTTAAAAATAATTGGGTTTAAATTTAGTTCCAAACTAGATCATTTCGGTAAAAATCTATTTTTATCTTTACAAATGTGGGATTTTTCACCCCAATTCTTCACAAACTATTTCTTATGATTTTACACAATTTATAGATATTTTTAATAATTTTATCAAGGCCCGTACATTCGATTTCCATCAACGGCCATCGAATTGCACTTACAACGACCTTTTCTGAAATTGATTTGGACATATCTCCAAATCCAACCGTTAGATTTCTAATTTCCAATATTCGTTAGAAAGCTCTTTTCGATACGAACCAACGGTTTCGGTTTTAGGAGAATCCGACGGTCGGATCTCTCGTAATGTCCGTTCGAAATTAATGGTCGAAATTCATGAACTACCGCGACGCGGCGCGTTCTATTCAGGCCATTATATTATATATATAAAATTATATAATATATATTTCATTGATTTCTATTTAAAACGAATTTTATGAATAGTTTTAAATTCGTTTCAAAAACATTTCAACTTCCATTTCCAATTCAAATCAAAATTGATTTTTTCCTTATAAATTCGTTTTAAATTCGTTTCAATTAATTCAAATTTTGATTCAATTCAAATTCATTTCTAATCGATTTTTATTCTATTTCAATTCGTTTTCAATTCAATTCGAATTCGTTTTATATTCAATTCAATTCGAATTCATTATATATTCAATTCAATTCGAATTCGTTATATATTCAATTCAATCCGAATTCGGTATATATTCAATTCAATTCGAATTCGTTATATATTCAATTCAATTCGAATTCGTTTTATATTCAATTCAATTCGAATTTGTTATATATTCAATTCAATTCGAATTCGTTATATATTCAATTCAATTCGAATTCGTTTTATATTCAATTCAATTCGAATTTGTTTTATATTCAATTCAATTCTAAAAAAGAATATAATCGATATAAATATCGTTCGTGTCAAAATAGCGCATCTCTAATCAACACGGCTTTATATATTTCAATAATTCCGTTATTCTATTCAACAAATGAATATTTATCCTATTCAATACATGAATCTATATTTTTGTCAACACATGACTAATCCGAACGAATGATTACTATCCACGTGCGACTATTTTTGTTACATAATATATTTTATAAAAATTATGGTATCTATCGTTTGATTTCAAATCAAACTCCAACCGTAAATTAGTAAGAGAACGATTCCCTAAATATTAACCCCGAAGGCCGAAACCAACATCAGATCAATATCCAGGAGACCACTCATCTTATCTATTTTCCAATTAGTTTCTAATTTTATATATGATAAAGATGTATATTTTATTGTTAAAATATTTCGTTCAACACATGACTAATCTCAATGAATGAGTACGGTCAACACATGAACCTTTATTTTATAATGATAAAGATGTAAATTTTATTATTAAAATATTTCGTTCAATACATGACTAATCTCAACGAATGAGTAAGGTCAACACATGAACCTTTATTTTATAATGATAAAGATGTAAATTTTACTGTTAAAATATTTCGTTCAACACATGGCTAATCTCAACGAATGATTATGGTCAACACATGAACCTTTATTTTATAATATTCTTTATTTTCTAAATTGGAATGAGGCCCAATCAATTACCATACAAAGTTAATTATATGGATTCCACACAATAAATGTATATAATAGCAACGATACATAATCAACCATAATCCAAAGTGCACTACACTATATAAGCATCAAATATAGATATCTAACGCTTATAACAGCCTGTCAATCAATCGATCGACATACAACTAACTACTGTGATTAGTGTATGTCGTAATTAATCCCAATACCCGTGTGGGGTTTCAAATCAACAAACACATATTTTATTTATGCAGTTGGGCAATGTGTAAAATTTATCGTCCCGATCAATGTCCTTCAATTAGGTGTACATAAACAAACCGTCCGGTTTGTAAATGAATATTTATTTATTCACATTCACGTTAAAAATTATATTTTCAACGATAATTAATTTATTTCAACACATGGATATATTTCATTATCTATTTCACATCAACATCACAAACAAATTCACAACACAACAAACAAGCATACAAGCCGTCCATGGTCTGTGGACGATAGGTGTCGGGTGCTGCTAAGCACCGTCTACATCATAGTATATAATTATAACTAGAAAAGTAAATTCAAAGTGAGAAGTTCTCACTTTGGGTTTCTACTCCATCGGTTTTATTTCTGAATTTCTGAACTGTTCGGATTTCAATTTGCCTTAAATTCTGATTTGCTCCTTTTTTTGTTCTGGACTATTCCATCGCGTAGTGCTTGATTTAACGATCTCAACGCAACTTGAATCATGAAATTCTGATTTAAAATGAATGAGTTATGACCGATTTTATATTAATCACATAATTAAAATTCAATGAAATAATTAATTTAATTACCTCCTTAATTACTTTTCAAAGAGAAATCACGGCTGTTTCCTTTCCCTTCCTCATCATCGTGTTCTTCCTGGTATGCAAAACCCATATCCTCGATCCCTTCACTCTTCACGCGCCTCCTCCACAAGCGATGAGACCCCGATCAGGTGGGCCACCGAGGTGCGCCTACGCTTCGCCCTCTTCCCCCTGCCATGCTGCCGAACTCGGCCCCACATCCTGCCTTAAAAACCGCCCCAAAACTGATGACTTCGAGCAAATGATTTGGCCAGTACCCGTCATGAAACCCGATCAAAGACATACGAATCAGAAGCCCATTAAATTCTTTACGATTTTGTTTTGGAAGTATGATTTAATTCGAAGGGAGATTGAAGAAATCAACGCTTTTGTTTAGGAGGTTTTTGGCCATCGGTTTTGAGCTGTCGGCGGCTACCAAGAAGTGACTAGGGATTTTGAAAATCCAAGGGTTTTATATAAAATTATTTTTTTTGACAGCAAAAGGTAGTGAATCTAATGATTCACACCTAGAGATACCATATATATAGAGTTCAGTACAGTACAGGAAATATAGAATATGTACATCATTTACAAGCCAGCAACAAAAAGACAATCATCATAGCCTGACGCAGCAGGTACATAAGTAAACTTAAACATAAGAAGCATCATACATAAACAACAACATGAAGCTAACCACTAATGCCTGCATTTGCGGTCGTGAACTCTTGTAGCGATGGTGTCTACGAACTTCTTCTTGTCCATCCCTTCAAGCGGGTGGTCCAACCTCCTAGCACTTCTGCGCAGCATCACCACTCCCGCATCCAAAGCCTTTTTGCCTCTGGAAATGACTCTTCTTGTTGATGAACATTCTCCTGAAATATTAACCTCCTTGCTTTTGCGTGTAGAGTAATCACCAGCTTCGTTGAAATCCATTGACTATTCAGCACTACCACCATTTACTGAATTACTATCTTCCAGCCTTTCAGCATCATTCATATTCCCCTGATTAAGCACCTTGGCCGCACCCACTATGTTTCCCACAACATCAAATTCAACTTGTATACCGCCCTCGTAAATTACAATCTGGTTCCCCACGTCTCCTTCAGCACCCACTCCTGCTCCATCACTAGAGGAAATAATGATTGGGTTGCCAATTCCACCGTCCAAACTCCCATCATCGTAACCCTTGACATTATCAACATCATTTCCATCAGCATTGCCATCACTATAGTCATCGGCGTTACCATGTTCCTCATCGTTACCCTCCTCATTCTCAGAACTAGCAATATTAACACCCCTAACCTGTCTCGCAGTATATGAAAGAGCCCTTAACCTCCCTTCACTATCCTTCGAAAAAACACGATTTTTTAATCTCAACACTTCATTAGTAGGAAAAGGTTCACCATCATCACTTTTCTCAATTAGAATTTTATGGAGAAATCCTTCAATAGGGACCCATTTTGATATAGGAAGGGCAATTGGATCTTCCACTAACAATTCAGCCTTCAACCATGAAAAATCAGGTACATGCGGTGCTCTGTATTGCATCCTGTTAACCTTCCCTATCTCCGCCAGAGCCGCCTTCAACACACTTAGTCTTCTACAAACCACTGGTGCATGTTTGATCAAAACCCATTGCTTCATCTTCTCCTTCTGGAGGCAGCCAAAATCGGGCGACCACCTTCGCAATTGCAAAGGTCCTTCATTTAGTCCAATAGCGTACTTTCAATTATCAGTAGTCAACATGAAAGGTGGAAACTTCACGATAAAGTTGTCTTCCAACTTCCTAATATTCCAATTCCAGAAAGGAGCCCTCACTCCAAATCTATTTTTGAGAATCCGCTCCATTTGTGCCATTGAAAAGGATCCACGCTCAATAGAAATCACAACCATCGAGCGCACCCAGTTGAATTCCCTTGGGAAATTCCTTGCAGAGATCGGCGCAGGAGAATTCACCATTTTTGGAGGAAAAGGAAACGATGCTTTACAATTAAATCCTTTATGACCCGATTTTCGACATTTAAAACAAACCAGAGGATTACGACACGAACGCGCCCAGTGATCATTAGATCCGCATCGAAAACACCCCTTATTCGATTTGATGTTTCTGAGAAAGGAGCCATAATTATCTCGGTTTCTAGATGACGATTCGAATTTAGTGCCTTGAGATTTAATTGGAAAAGTATTTATATGCTTAGATCTATTATTAAAAAAAGGATAACGCTTTACAGGTGGACGTTGAAGAATGTCCTTGTACGTAGGGGGAGGATCTTTGTCTTGTCTGCCTTTGTCTGTATATGGATCTGAATTTTGCTTACCAAACGAAGATGTTGGGAAGAGAAAGCATTTTTCAATTCGAGTTTTGAATTCTCTAAGATGGATCTGAAGGACGCCATTGTTGTAAATTTATATTACTTTCTATTTCAATATGGGTTTTATATAAAATTATATTAATATTTAATTCAAAAATTATTCGTTTATCGTTTGAACTCCAAATCGACTCCAAAGATTGTCGCCCCCAGCTAATTACCCCCATTCTGAAGACAATGAGATATGTTTCGTAAGCCAATTCTAATGTTTTGATCAGTTTTCCTTTAAATTAAAATATAAATCAATGTATATTGAATTTATACGTACATTTTAATTTACCAGCGCCGCATACGGACTCTAAAAATTCTAGAAAAATTATTTCTAGCCTCGTATTGACGATACGGTCCTAACAAAACTAGTTTCGTCAAATTCTGAGACCATTTGAAAAATGGCCATTTTCCAATCGATTAAAATTAATTGAAACTGGTCAAACGCGTTTTCCTTTGCCACGCTCACATATTGATTCGAAAAATTATGAAATTTGGAATCTAGCAATAATTTGACATCACAGATCCAACAAATGTGGTTTCGTCAAAAACCGAGGTCGTTTGCAAAATTTCCATTTTTAAGGGCCAGAATTCCATAGCAGCTATTCTGAATTTTCAATTGGACATATCTTTTGATTCCCGCTATGAAATTTCAATTTCCCGGATTCATTGGAAAGATATTATCAAATAGATCCTAATATTTTTGGTTTCACTAAAATCCGATTTATTTTGTACCCGGTATGTTCAGTTGAAATTTGAAATCGAATTATCGAACTACCGAGCCGTTTTCAATTCCTTTTATAATTTAAAATAAATATTTATATTCTAACAACGATCTATATAATATATACATTCAAATTCTATTCAAAATAAATTTTGTCGTCGTTATTATTTAAAATAATTCATTTTAAATATTCAAAATCCACTAAGATTGCCAAAATAAAAAATTTAAATTAGCTCACATTTCCGGGTTGTTACAGAGATTGTAGATTACAGACGACGAATTAGAATCTAGAGAATAACATGTTGTGGGCTTGTTAATAAACTTAATAGGGTTAAGTTATATGATTGAAATTAATAAGAAAGAGGAACTTGGTAACCTGAATAAGAAGTCAATGTGAATGGGAATAACCAAGTTAAATGGAAACTTGATGAGGTAGAGCAAGCACATAATTGAATGTTTAGACATAGGCTTTAACCACAGTTGTAATCTCGGATGTCGGTCTCGTTTCCTTTCGGGATTTTATAGATTTGATCTCGTATCGGGGGAGACCTCGGACGATATGAGTCTAACTCGAGAGTTCCTCTTGGGTTTCCATCTCGGTCTGGAAGTTCACATCGGAACAATCTCGGGGTACATGATATGTTAAAAAATGATATTTTTACAAAATGATTTTTAAGAAGGGGTTTTTAGGGAGAAGGAAAAACTTAGAAACTTTTTTAATCACAAGGACAAGAAGTTTGGATTTTAGGCACAAAGCCACTTTTTAGTGTAAATGTGGAATTCAGGGGGGCCAGTATCATTTCCTCTTTTACACTAAACTTTGTCCTTCAGCATAAATCCCAAACTTGTTGTCCTTCAACCTAAATTTTTTCGAACTTTTTTCCTTCATCCAATTTTCCTATTTTAAGAATGTTATTAAGAACATAATAACTTAAATCTAGATTGCAAAATAACTTTTGTGTTCTTTGTTTTGCAAAAGATCATTCATACCCTAAATCATGAAATGCTTAAAGCATAAATATAGTAAGACATAAAACATTAAAAGTTTCAAAAAAATTAGAAAAGTCAGCATAAATAGACCATATTTATGGGTAACATGTATGTAAAAAAGAAGAATATGAAAATCATAAGCATTGTAGAACATATATGAACATATAATATGGTCGTTTAACATGCAAAATACAAAATAACAATAAATTATTATGGTTCGATTTGATTTTTTTTTAAATTATTGTTCTAGTTCAGGCACATATTTAAATTTTAACCAAAAAAACTAAGATCTCAGACGATGTTCCAGTATTTCGTCTTGGTCGATATACCGTTCAACATTGCAATATCTCGAACGATATATCAGACGGGAAATTCATAGTGATATTTGCTATTTTGTTTCGGAAGGAGCCCAAAACGAGATCTAAGAGGAGATCTAGGGGGATATTTGCGAGATTTGAAACAATGGATCTGATAACACATTAAAACGAGGCGCTTGGACCAGTTCGTGCATTTGATGGTGAATAACCCAACATGGTAGATAATCGTGGTGTATTGAGGCTTGAGGGGAGCGCACGTCCATTTGATTATTCTGATACTTTGTTGCCTCCGAAGGATTGGAAGGAGAAGCACAAGGCTTCTTGGGACATGGAGGGTACTCCTTGTAGTCCTCTGTGCTGTGATAGTAACTCACAGAGGTTAGGTATGCACGATTCTACTAGTGAGTGTGCCTGTATTGCCATGATAGTGGGAAATCAAAAGACTGTAGGGTGGCTTAGGTGATTCGACGATCTCGTTGACTAGTTACTGGCGGGGTTAAGACCACTCTTGTAGGGCTGACAGGTCTAGCCTTAGTGATAGCAAAACGTTGGGTACCTACCTTTGACAGTCAGCGTGATGCATGATGCGGAAAGACGGAGAGCAAAACCAACAAACCATAGACCTCATGCTATCAAGGCTATGGGTGAGGGATAGGCAGCCTAGGATTTGTTGTTTTTTGTATGCTATGTGCTTTTGGGCCAGGTCATTAGTACTCAATGCGATCGTCTTTCACTAGTTGAGGGAGGGGTCAGGTGGGACCGTAGCCATTGAAAATGCAGACCTTAGCATCTATTATACAGATATCTAAAAATCTCCCGACCGAGTTTCGCATTTCTTGTATAACCCTGGCACGGGACTCGGTGCAAAGTAGATGATATGTGCGGTTTAGGCATTGAGTACGATTGATGATACATACATGGGAAATTCTACATACATGCATGTTTGCTATGGGAGGTGTATCGTAGGCTTGAGGGCATTACTCTGCGATCAGATTCGATCAAAGGTGGTATTCCGTATACTTACATTGCATGGCAATGGCGGTTCTATGCGGAACATAACGCTGTTATGTAGAGGTTCATACGTCGCTCTAACATAGGATAAGGGACTACGTATATTTCTACGGCGTTACAGAGGAGACCGTGCGAGTAGGTTACCATGGGGTGTACCCTAATTTGGGGGTAGCTACATATATACTTTATTAGGATAATCCACTAGAGACTAAATGGGTACGACGTGTGTGTAAGCCTTGAGTGTTATTAACCCAAGTAAACTAATAAATAAGAAAATGTGATTGTACGGTATATGTAGGGTTATCGAAAATGTGTAGTTTAAATCCAGTCACCAGAACCTGTGTTCTGACCCCTCGTCATCACTTACTCGCAGTTTATACTTGTGGTAGAGATATGATCGATTTGGATACTGGTTAAGTAGTATTATAATTTGGGTAAGGCTATATTTTGATTATATTATATTTTATCCATTCCAATGTGAGATATTTTCTGAGCTCTGATATATTTTATATCTCTGTCTTTTCTGTAGATACCAGAGCAACCAACACGAGTTTCAATGGATTAGAATTTTGAAAAAAAAATGATCTATCAGAATTCGGGTTGTTACTTTTGGTATCAGAGCCTAGGTTTAGGATTCCTGTATAGATAATGAGTGAATGTATTTGTATTTTTTAAAAATATAAATATATTATATATGTACCTAGATCCATAGAGGAACCCACTAAATAGAAAGATTATAATATGATAAGAACTGGGATGTTTGTTTTGTACACTAAAGGAATGAACATGGAATTCTGAGACCCTTAGGTAATTTGGGTGGAAAGTGTACAATATACTTTGTGAGAAAGAAAGGCGAATCCCATGTGTTAGTGTTTTATATTAGTGGGATTGGCGGTGAAACCTTATAAATTGGAAAAAGATTAAAAAGAGAAAAATTGATTAGGAATATATATGGTTGAGAGAACTGACCTTGTGGGAGTGTCTAGGAAAGCTTAGAAAATTAGAAACCGACTTTGAGTCTAACCCCATTTCTAACTTTCAAAAACTTGAAATTATAAAAGCTTTTGGGGGATGGTTTATGGAATTTTCAAGTTTTAGTCTTAAAAGTTATAGTTTTAAAATATGTAAAGAAGTACGTATTGGGTTTTGAAGTAAAATGGGGTAAATTTTGTAAATTGTGATTTCTCGTGAAAATTTGTCTAAGTTAAATTTCTCTCAGTAAAATGTGCATATTATAGAGCATGTATAGCTTGTTAGTTTTCTTGTAATATTGCATGAAAGGATTTAAAAGCAAAACTTAGAAAATATTGCATTTTTGTTAAAATCTTAGTAAAGAAAGTTTTGAAATCTCTATTCTTTTGATAATCATTTTTGATAATTTGTTTTAGAGGAGAAAATTTTATTGGTTGGACATAATAAGTTGTAGAAATTAAGAACAGAGTGGATGTTTGCACCTTGTACAAAGAGATTAAACTGACCTTATAGGCAAGAACCAGTCGTAAACCTGATTGAGAAATAGTTGTCCTTATATATTCCAGTTTTTGTGATTTAAAAAAAATGATTTACAATTTTTATATATAAAATGACAAGTTTATATAATCCAGTTTTTGTGATTTAAAAAAAATGATTTACATTTTTTATATATAAAATGACATGTTTTATGGTTTGGCAAAAGCAAGTTTTCATGAGAAAAATAAAATTTTGACACTTTTAACTTTTGAAAGAAAAGTTAAATGAAAAGGACAAACCGTGTTTTTTTAAAAAAGTATGGAGTAGGTAAGGAAAAGTGCCTAGGGAAGATGGAAAAGTTTTGAGGCTATGAAGTAGATAGAGAGAATTATCTTGGAATAATGATAAGTTCCCAAGAATGCTTAAGCATTGAAAAGACTAGGGTGCTGCTTAAAAATTTCTATTAGTACACAGCAAGGACTAGTAGTGACTACTAGATATATAACAACATGTAAGTGTTTAGATCCTATTGATAATTTTCATGTTATGGATAAAACCCATTATTTCATTTCTGTTGCGATTGTTTTTGTTATTTTGTTCCTATTAGGTGGTTAGGGTAACACCTAAACCTGTCAATGATCCCACGATTTGAACTTTTCTATTTGAAGGGGTAGTCTTGAGATTCTTGGCCCTTAGTAGTAGCTGTGTAGAGCGTTTGTTTTCCTGTTTTAGTTGGAGGACTAGAAAGCTTATTTGAAACTAAACTTGGATCAAAGGATTAAGTTAAATAAGCTAAGAAAAGAGTAATGGCATAACTAAAAAGGAAACAACAAACTCAGTAAAGCAACAAACTTGAAGTTAAAGAAAGAGGGAAATTCTAAAAAAAAAAAAATGGATAAGAATAAAAATTTCCAAGATAAGATGAAAAAGAAAATTTTCTTATGTGGGCTATGCTTGGGTAGGAAAATAGGGAATCTTTATAAATAGTTACATAAAATCCAAGTAGGGTAATAAAAAGGATGAAAAAGAAAAACAGGAGATGCGAAGTTTTCCAGTTTTTCTCCTTTTTGTAACATAAGAAATTGAATTTAGAAAATTAGGTTTTTCTGAAATTCGGAAAATAAAGTTGCTTGGTAGGGTTTTGAATGTAAAAACTGGATCAACTATGCTCTTTCTCAATATGAGTGTGGAAGTATTTGGATGAAAAAACATTTTTGATTTTTCAAAATATTGCACTCATATAGAACTGCCAGTATATTTAGGACGTGAGCATCATATTTTAAAAGGATTTTTGAAAAATTTGCATACACATAGGAGGTACTGTTTAAGCATACATGTATTATTATGTTGTATTTCACCTTGCACAAGTGCACAATTTTTGCAAAAATTGGATGCACACATGAAGGATGTATATTATGCGAGGGGTTAATTGATTTTTACCCTTATCAAATTTTGGGGACGAAATTTCCTATGGGTGGGAGAATGTAACACCCCGCATTTTGTAACAACTAAATAATTAAATAATGCATATGCGTATATATATGCATAGACATAAACATTTAAAAGAAAAATATAACAATGATAATATATGATTGCATATAATAAACACATGCACTGGAAAAAAAATGTAAATAAAAATGTAATGCGTGCATAAAAAGAAAGAAAGAATTGGTCGCATGCAGCGTAAATATGATGCCTGCACTAATTTACAAATATTATGCATTAATAATAAAAGAGAAATAAAAGAAAAAGATTCATGCAATGGTTTAAATGAAATATTGTAACAAATATGAAAAAGAGGAATAAGAAGAGAACAATAACTACCATTGTTCTAAGCCTTATTAACAATAGCCTTGATAGTTTAGTCGGTTGGAGCATGTGGCTTGCATGCAATTGGTAAAGAGTTCGATCTCTGTCGCTGTCATATTTTTGTTTTAAGGGAACAGCTGAAATAACACATGTTCTAAAGAGAAAAATATGTATAAATGAGTATATAAGGAAAATTATACATATGAGGAAGTGTAGAAATATATATATATGAGAATATATATGTATATATGCATAGGAATATATATATATATATATATATATATATATATGTATACATATATATATATATATATATATATAAGAAAAAAAATCAAAACAAAGTTGCAATCACAGAAATATGGCACAAATTAAATAACGGCATAACAACGTTTGAATTTTGAAATCGGAATAAAAGTTATGCTTATATATATATACGTGTAAAATGGTCATTAGAAGATTTGTATACATATAAGGAAATTATATGTAAATATAATAGTTAAATAAATTCCAGAAATTCAAACATTCGAAAATTAAACTTCTACGCCAAAACAACTTGCGGGACCCTGGGGGGTCGACCCCACCCCAGATCCGGGAAGATTCATTGATGAATCTGGACTGTTTTCTTAACAATGTTCGGTGCTGACTCAGCGTTGTTTGTACGATAAGATCCTGAATACCTATAAATAGACTAGTAGAGCCTAGCCTTAATCTCACATCCTCTGAGAAGCCGCCTAAGCTCTGCCATTCTTCTTCCTCCTCAAAACTCTTTAGAAAAAAATAGAATAATTAGTTTAGGAAAATTCTGATTCAATATCTGGAGGAAAACTGAGACGACCCGAACTTCCCCGTGAAGGAAAGCACGGATAGAATTGAGGACAAGACAAAATAGGACGCAGACGGAAGAACATTTCATTGCTATTACAACAATTCCATCAGATACAAGAATATACAGAGTATAAATGAATAAATTACATTCGACAAATATCAGAGATTACAATAAATTACATAGCAGCGGAAAAATATACAAAACACAACTAGAAGTGATACACGGATACAGAGCTTTCCGAGCATCGTTCCAGCTGTAAATCATGACCCTGTGAATATAAATCTGCAAAACCAAAACTACTAGCTGCCCGTGTGGAAAATAGGGGCACCCAGAGTTTAGGTTAAAACAATAAACTCCAGGTCAGTCATGTGACTGGTGTGAGAACTAAAACAGTTATAATTCTTTATTTTAAAGTTCGGTAAATCAAGGGACCACGCCGTATATCACGGAACGGGTTTCCTCCCAAGAATACCAGTGCATAAAACAAACAGCGCAATGCTAAATAAAGAAAAATGAAGCTGTTATAAGACCCAGGTCCCATCACACAATGCAACGCAAGCCGGAGGATAGGGTTTTCCCTTATAACAGCCAAAGCATGCTTGATACGTTTAAAACACATTATTTGATACTATAATAAGTGTATAGTGTCAAAACAATTTCAAATCATAAATATCAATCATAGGCGGCATGGGTACCATATATCATGTCGCCATACTAGTTCTACAATTAAAACCGCAATATCACGTATTGGAAATTGGATTCCGTCATGAGCCGAGGCAAGGGGCAAGCTCCTCTCCGATTCGAGACACTCTAGCAAATGTCTCAGGACCCCACTATGATCCTTGGATCTTCAGGGCCGGTCCTCTCTTACTTTTGAGGATTGGCAATTCCTGAACACACGTTTCCCAGTCCTTACAGACCTATATCCGAGGCGCCTCGCATTCCAACAACCACACAGGTGAAAAGTATATAAATGTCAGGGCTGGTAGGTCACTGACACCACCCTAGCTAGAAAGAAACGTCGTGCTCTCCCTGCAGTCACTATCCCGTTTTTGACTCATACCGAGGTGTGAGGCTCGCGAATTCACGTTATACACAAAGCTACGCCACACAGGCCGTGCTTTGATCATCAACCACTAGACTTTGCTTTTCAACAAAAACCTTGATCAATTGCCACTTACGCATGCCACACAGGCAATTCACTCCATGCGTTTGATATCCATCAATATATAACCCCTGAGCTCGTACGTCTCAGAGAAGGGCGTTAAGCAAGAGAATAAATTCTCCGCCGCCAAACAGATATATATTTAATAGAGATCAATCACACGGACTAAAATCCAATGTCGGACACACAGTCCATTTACAAGTCCGTTCTGGGTCTGAACGAAACCGGAGGCACTTTCCTCGCATATCCATCCATCTCCAGGTACGTCTGGACGATCACCAACTGATTCCCTCATCCTGGGTGTACAGCCCAATCAAGATCATCAGTAATCACCCAAACGATGTGAAGACTTCCGGTCTTCAACCACCGTCTTCATCTTCGACATCTCGTCGAATCGGTTATTCAGAATGGGTATAAACCCGGCCTTTCTGAATAACCCACGTATATAATAAACGAATGTTACACAAACACAACAAACGCCTCATCCCAATTCAGAATATTCTTTTATTCACAATATCACATTCTTAGGGAAATGTTCCCATTAATTTTATCCAAGATAAATTCTTTCAAATTTATCCTACAATCTTCCTTTGGATATCATTTCAAACTAGTCGGGATTAACGAACCACACCGAAGTAATTATTTATTTTATTTCCCAATCCCAACCTATATCCATGGAGAAAAACTGGTGATACTCCATTCCTAACACCACGGTGTTATCGGTAAAATTAATTACCATTTCACGTTCAAATCTAATTAAAGATTTAACTATCGCTTTGGAGCAAAACTGGTGGTACTCCATTCTCGATCACCTTTCAGATTTGATAATTTAAATTATCAATTCACATTTTTAATCTAATTAAAGATTCATTAAAACTCCACTTAGTTTTAATCTTTTCAAAAATCAATATCCTGCCTTTAACTGGGTTAAAGAACCAATGTCATCAAAAACACGATTCACGACAAACCAAATCACATTTGATATTAAATACAAGGCTCTGAATAGAAAATATATCGGCTTATATTCAATATCAAATTCTGAAACCAACAAATATCGTATTGGAAATAACGATATAAAATATCTTTCAAATCCCCATAACAATATTTGTATAGTCACGAAATCCAACATCGAAATATCCCGAAGATAATTTCGATTCAGCTCCAGTCCAATCCACGTATTGGAAATTATCGATTATTTTCAAAATCACTTTCAAATTCAATTTATTTATTTTAAAAATAAATTGATTTCAATTCTAGTTCAAAACTAGTTCATTTCGATAAAAATCTATTTTTACCTTTTCAAATGTGGAATTTCCCAGCCCAAATCTTTCCAATTCACATATTATAATTTTACACAAATTATAGATATTTTTATTAATTTTATCAAGGCCCGTACAGTCGATTTCCAACAACGGCCATCGAACTGCACTTACAGCGACCTTTTTCGAATTTGATTTGGACATAATTCCAAATCCAACCGTTAGATTTCAAATTTCTAATATTCATTGGAAAGTTCTTTTAGATACGAACCCAACGGTTCCGGTTTTAGGAGAATCCGACGGTCGGATCTCCCGCAATGTCCGTTTGAAATAAATGGTCGAAATTCACGAACTACCGCGGCGCGACGCGTTCTATTCAGGCCATTATATTATATATATATAATATATATAATATATATTTCGTCGATTTCCTTTTAAAACGAATTTTAAAAATAGTTTTGAATTCGTTTCAAAAGCAATTTCAACTTCCATTTCAATTCAAATCAAAATTGAATTCTTCTCTATAAATTCGTTTTAAAATTCATTTCTATTCAATTCAAATTTCAATTCAATTTGAATTCATTTCAATTCACTTTCAATTCAATTTGAATTCGTTTTCAATTCCATTCATTTCGAAATCGTTTTCAATTCAATTCATTTCGAAATCGTTTTCAATTCAATTCATTTCGAAATCGTTTTCAATTCAATTCAATTCGAAATCGTTTTCAATTCAATTCATTTCGAAATCGTTTTCAATTCAATCCATTTCGAAATCGTTTTCAATTCAATTCATTTCGAAATCGTTTTCAATTCAATTCATTTCGAAATCGTTTTCAATTCAATTCATTTCGAAATCGTTTTCAATTCAATTCATTTCTATTTTATTCAAATTCAAATTCACTTCCTATTCAATTCGAATTTTAATCTAATTCAATTGAATTTCATTTCAAAATATTTAGTTTTGAAATCACTTTTCAATATTCGTTGTAAAACGAATAAAATCGATATAAATATCGTTCACGTCAAAATAGCGCATCTCTAATCCACACGGCTTTATATATTTCAAAAACTTCTATTCAATTCAACACATGAACCTATATTTCTTTCAACACACGACTAATCTCAACACATGAGTACTGTCAACACATCACTATTTTTATTATGTGAAATATTTTATAAAACTATGGTATCTATCGTTTGATTTTCAATTAGACTTCTACTGGGAAGTAGTTCTAATTTTAAATGTGATAAAGATGTAATTTTGATTATATAAAATATTTCACTCAACACATGCACATCGTCAACACATGACTATTTTTATATTCAACACATGAATTTTCTTTTATAATATTCCTTATTTTCCCAATTGGAATGAGGCCCAATCAATCACCATATAACGTTAATTATATGGATTCCATACAACACGTGTATATAATAGCTTTGAAAAATAATCAATCATCAACCAAAGTGCACTACACTGTATAAGCACCAAATATAAATAATTGACGCTTACACAGTCTGTCAATCGACCGATCGACATATTTAATCAATCAGGATGAGTGAACATCAAATTTCATCCCAACACCCGTGTGGGGTTTCAAACAATCAAACACAGATTTCATTTGTGCAGTTGGGCGATGTGTAAAATTTATCGACCCAATCAATATCAGTCAAATCAGTGTATATAAACAAATCGACCGATTTGTTTATAAATATTTATTTATTCACTTTCACGTTAAAAATTATATTTTTAACGATAAAACAATTTATCTTAACACTTGAATTTCTATTCAGTTCATTTATTCAATAAAATGATATTTTTATTTTTCTAACATATTTTAGAAAATTTCGGCGGCATAACGGCACGATACTAGAAACGGGACAAGGCCTAGCCTTATCCCCGGTCTAGTGAAGGCCCACGCCATTCACACATCAATCAAATCACTTTCAATTCACCAAATAATTCAATTCAAACCAATAACCTAACCAACTACACAATCAAACAAACAAGTCCATGGTCTGTGGACGGGTGTCGGGTGCTACTAAGCACCGTCTGCATCCTAGTATATATATATAACTAGAAAAAGAAATTGAAAGGTGAGAAATTCTCACCGAAAGCTATCCAATCATCTTGACTCTTCTTCTCGCCTTTTTATCGTCTTCTTGTGCCCGTAGTCACTATATATATATAAAAATCACACATTTTTATATTCTGATGTTTTTAAAATAAAAATCACATTTTTATTTGTTCGTTTTCAATTTAAAAATCATATTTTTATAATCACTTCATATATTAAAAATCGAATTTTTTAGTTCAAAGTTCAATATATAAAAATCGAATTTTTATTTCAAAGTTCAATATATAAAAATCGAATTTTTATTTCAAAGTTCAATATATAAAAATCGAATTTTTATTTCAAAGTTCAATATATAAAAATCGAATTTTTATTTCAAAGTTCAATATATAAAAATCGAATTTTTATTTCAAAGTTCAATAGATAAAAATCGAATTTTTATTTCAAAGTTCAATATATAAAAATCGAATTTTTATTTCAAAGTTCAATAGATAAAAATCGAATTTTTATTGATAAGGTTTTCGCCTTTAAAAAAAAATATAGTTTTCGCTTTTATAAAAAAAATAAAGTCTTTTCTATTTTTAAAAATCCTACTTTTTCTTCTAAACAAAAATCTCGCCTTTTTGCTTTTCTATTTTAAAGATCAAATCTTTTTAAAGTTCAAACCATTTTCTTTTTAAAGTTTAAACCTTTTTCTTTCCTATTTTAAAGTTCAAAATAAAATCAGTTTTTCTCTTTTATAAAAATGCAGTTTTTAGTTTCTTTTTTTTTTAAATCTTTTAAAAAATCTCAGTTTTAATTTATAAATAAATTTAGTTTTTACTTTATAAATAAATCAGTTTTATTCTTTCTTTAAAAATCTCAGTTTTAACTCTTTTCAAATCCGTTTTCAATTCTTTATATATATAAAAAAACAGTTTTTTAAAATCTTATATAAAAATTACAGTTTTAAATTCTTTTTAAAAAAAACAGAAAAAGTAAATAATAAAAAAAAACAACAGGGCACTTACAGGGGGGGGATTTGCAGCGCCGTCGAGGGTTCGGAGGAGGGAGGGGGTCCACGGCGGTCGGAGGCGAGCGGCGGGCTATGGCGGTTTGGGGGCGTCGCGTTCGTGGATCTCGCGATGGAGGCTAGGGCTTAACGGAGAGGGAGGGAAGCGAGAGCGGGGCGAGGGTGGAGGGCGCCTGGCCTGCGGCGGCGCCAGGAGGATGGGCGGCGGTCTCCTCCGTCGCCTTCGTTTTCCTTTTTTTTTTCTCTTTTTTTTTTCTGTTGAATGTTGAATTAATCGGGGGGGGGGGGGGGGGGGGGGCAGAGGGTTATAAGGAGGAAAGGGTTTTTTTTTTTTTTATTTTAATTTAATTATTTTATTTTTCAAAAAGTTGACTTTCACACACGACCTCGAAACGAGGTCCACCGCCTGTCGTCCATAGCGTTTTACCCCCATTCCGAACACAATGGGATATGTACCGCAAGCTGATTCAATCGTTTCAATCAGTTTCCGTTTAATTTACTTTTAAATCAGTATATTGAATTTTAAACGTACATTTCAAAATACCGGGGTCACATGCTAACTCTATAAATTGCAGAAAAATATTTTCTAGCTTCGTATTGACGATACGGTCTTAACAAAACTAATTTCGTCGAATTCTGAGGCCGTTAGAAAAATGGCCAATTTCCAGTCGATTAAAATCAACTGAAATGGTCAAAGCACATTTTCCTTTGCCACGCTCACATATTGATTCGAAAAATTATGAAATTTGAAACCTAGCAATAATTTGACACTGCGGATCCAACAAAAGTGGTTTCGTCGAAATCCGAGGTCGTTTGCAAAATGTCCATTTTTAAGGGCCTGAATTCCATAGCGACTATTCAGAATTTTCAACTGGACGTATCTCTCAATTTTTAAAGTGAAATCTCAGTTTCTTACATCCGTTAGAAAGATATCATCAATTAGATCCTAATGTTTTTGGTTTCACTAAAATCCGGATTGTTTTGCACCCGGTACATTCAATTGAAGTTTGAAATCGAATTATCGAACTACCGCGCCATTTTCAATTCTATTTATAATTATATATAATTATTATATATTCTAACGACGACGTATATAAAATATACGTCGAATTATATTCAAACTAAATTTCTCGTCGATTTTATTTAAAATAATCTATTTTAAATATTCAAAATCAGCTAAAATCGCCAAAATAAAAATTTCAAACTGGCTCGCATTTTGCGGGTTATTACAATCTCCCCCACTTAAAACTTTTCGTCCCCGAAAAGGAACAAAGTCGAAAGTGGTTTGATTAATAAGCTCTACATTCGATCTGGCTTCCATTCTCCAACTTTTCAGTTTCTGAGAATTTTCAAAATTTCAAAAATTTGGCTAACACCCTAAATTTTCGAAAAATTTCGCCATAACCTCCCCTGCAATGGGAGCATCGGGGAATTTCAAATAGCTTCCCCGGTCCTTCAGATCTCAAAAAGAAAAAGAAAAAGCCAAGCGGCTAGCCAATAGGCTCACAAAATCATCATCACCCAAACAAAACAGGAAATTATGTAGTAAACATGTACCTATTTGTCGGGCAAACAAATTTTATTCTTCGGCTCTAGCCTCCTTGCTATGACCTGTTCAATGTAAGTATATGTATATGCAAGCAAACGCAACCAATTTTCAATACAGTTCAATATTTGATTCAATTAGGCATAAATGGTTAAAAATTAGCAAACAAATAAACAAACAACACAAACATCAATCAATTAGTGAATTAGAGTTTCAAATTCATAATTTTGATACATATATACAAAAATCATGTTTTGATAACAAATCACAACAATGTGTTCTAACTATATAAGTTTTGGTTCTCACACCAGTCTAATGGAAATATATAGAAAATCACACCTTCGAAACTCGAATATGAATACTGATGATGATGCACCATCATCAGAATCATCCCCGGATATCTAGAATGTGATTCCATATCTACCCAGTATATTAAAATTTCGAATATACGTTCATGACGCGTATACGCGAAATCTATATATACTCGATTGTCCATATTCAAAATAAATAAATATTCAAATACGTATAAAGTGATTTAAATTTCTAAACAAAATTGTTTTCATTTGAAAAATATACTCTTCACACTCGTTCTAGGATACTACTGATCCTATCTATAACGAGTCCTTCTAATTGGATATTGCTAATCCAATATCTGATGAATTCTTTCGTATGGTTCTAATGTGTCTTGTTCTCGAGCTCTGTAAACCAAAGCTCTGATACCAAACTGAGACGACCCGAACTTCCCCGTGAAGGAAAGCACGGATAGAATTGAGGACAAGACAAAATAGGACGCAGACGGAAGAACATTTCATTGCTATTACAACAATTCCATCAGATACAAGAATATACAGAGTATAAATGAATAAATTACATTCGACAAATATCAGAGATTACAATAAATTACATAGCAGCGGAAAAATATACAAAACACAACTAGAAGTGATACACGGATACAGAGCTTTCCGAGCATCGTTCCAGCTGTAAATCAGGACCCTGTGAATATAAATCTGCAAAACCAAAACTACTAGCTGCCCGTGTGGAAAATAGGGGCACCCAGAGTTTAGGTTAAAACAATAAACTCCAGGTCAGTCATGTGACTGGTGTGAGAACTAAAACAGTTATAATTCTTTATTTTAAAGTTCGGTAAATCAAGGGACCACGCCGTATATCACGGAACGGGTTTCCTCCCAAGAATACCAGTGCATAAAACAAACAGCGCAATGCTAAATAAAGAAAAATGAAGCTGTTATAAGACCCAGGTCCCATCACACAATGCAACGCAAGCCGGAGGATAGGGTTTTCCCTTATAACAGCCAAAGCATGCTTGATACGTTTAAAACACATTATTTGATACTATAATAAGTGTATAGTGTCAAAACAATTTCAAATCATAAATATCAATCATAGGCGGCATGGGTACCATATATCATGTCGCCATACTAGTTCTACAATTAAAACCGCAATATCACGTATTGGAAATTGGATTCCGTCATGAGCCGAGGCAAGGGGCAAGCTCCTCTCCGATTCGAGACACTCTAGCAAATGTCTCAGGACCCCACTATGATCCTTGGATCTTCAGGGCCGGTCCTCTCTTACTTTTGAGGATTGGCAATTCCTGAACACACGTTTCCCGGTCCTTACAGACCTATATCCGAGGCGCCTCGCATTCCAACAACCACACAGGTGAAAAGTATATAAATGTCAGGGCTGGTAGGTCACTGACACCACCCTAGCTAGAAAGAAACGTCGTGCTCTCCCTGCAGTCACTATCCCGTTTTTGACTCATACCGAGGTGTGAGGCTCGCGAATTCACGTTATACACAAAGCTACGCCACACAGGCCGTGCTTTGATCATCAACCACTAGACTTTGCTTTTCAACAAAAGCCTTGATCAATTGCCACTTACGCATGCCACACAGGCAATTCACTCCATGCGTTTGATATCCATCAATATATAACCCCTGAGCTCGTACGTCTCAGAGAAGGGCGTTAAGCAAGAGAATAAATTCTCCGCCGCCAAACAGATATATATTTAATAGAGATCAATCACACGGACTAAAATCCAATGTCGGACACACAGTCCATTTACAAGTCCGTTCTGGGTCTGAACGAAACCGGAGGCACTTTCCTCGCATATCCATCCATCTCCAGGTACGTCTGGACGATCACCAACTGATTCCCTCATCCTGGGTGTACAGCCCAATCAAGATCATCAGTAATCACCCAAACGATGTGAAGACTTCCGGTCTTCAACCACCGTCTTCATCTTCGACATCTCGTCGAATCGGTTATTCAGAATGGGTATAAACCCGGCCTTTCTGAATAACCCACGTATATAATAAACGAATGTTACACAAACACAACAAACGCCTCATCCCAATTCAGAATATTCTTTTATTCACAATATCACATTCTTAGGGAAATGTTCCCATTAATTTTATCCAAGATAAATTCTTTCAAATTTATCCTACAATCTTCCTTTGGATATCATTTCAAACTAGTCGGGATTAACGAACCACACCGAAGTAATTATTTATTTTATTTCCCAATCCCAACCTATATCCATGGAGAAAAACTGGTGATACTCCATTCCTAACACCACGGTGTTATCGGTAAAATTAATTACCATTTCACGTTCAAATCTAATTAAAGATTTAACTATCGCTTTGGAGCAAAACTGGTGGTACTCCATTCTCGATCACCTTTCAGATTTGATAATTTAAATTATCAATTCACATTTTTAATCTAATTAAAGATTCATTAAAACTCCACTTAGTTTTAATCTTTTCAAAAATCAATATCCTGCCTTTAACTGGGTTAAAGAACCAATGTCATCAAAAACACGATTCACGACAAACCAAATCACATTTGATATTAAATACAAGGCTCTGAATAGAAAATATATCGGCTTATATTCAATATCAAATTCTGAAACCAACAAATATCGTATTGGAAATAACGATATAAAATATCTTTCAAATCCCCATAACAATATTTGTATAGTCACGAAATCCAACATCGAAATATCCCGAAGATAATTTCGATTCAGCTCCAGTCCAATCCACGTATTGGAAATTATCGATTATTTTCAAAATCACTTTCAAATTCAATTTATTTATTTTAAAAATAAATTGATTTCAATTCTAGTTCAAAACTAGTTCATTTCGATAAAAATCTATTTTTACCTTTTCAAATGTGGAATTTCCCAGCCCAAATCTTTCCAATTCACATATTATAATTTTACACAAATTATAGATATTTTTATTAATTTTATCAAGGCCCGTACAGTCGATTTCCAACAACGGCCATCGAACTGCACTTACAACGACCTTTTTCGAATTTGATTTGGACATAATTCCAAATCCAACCGTTAGATTTCAAATTTCTAATATTCATTGGAAAGTTCTTTTAGATACGAACCCAACGGTTCCGGTTTTAGGAGAATCCGACGGTCGGATCTCCCGCAATGTCCGTTTGAAATAAATGGTCGAAATTCACGAACTACCGCGGCGCGACGCGTTCTATTCAGGCCATTATATTATATATATAATATATATAATATATATTTCGTCGATTTCCTTTTAAAACGAATTTTAAAAATAGTTTTGAATTCGTTTCAAAAGCAATTTCAACTTCCATTTCAATTCAAATCAAAATTGAATTCTTCTCTATAAATTCGTTTTAAAATTCATTTCTATTCAATTCAAATTTCAATTCAATTTGAATTCATTTCAATTCACTTTCAATTCAATTTGAATTCGTTTTCAATTCCATTCATTTCGAAATCGTTTTCAATTCAATTCATTTCGAAATCGTTTTCAATTCAATTCATTTCGAAATCGTTTTCAATTCAATTCAATTCGAAATCGTTTTCAATTCAATTCATTTCGAAATCGTTTTCAATTCAATCCATTTCGAAATCGTTTTCAATTCAATTCATTTCGAAATCGTTTTCAATTCAATTCATTTCGAAATCGTTTTCAATTCAATTCATTTCTATTTTATTCAAATTCAAATTCACTTCCTATTCAATTCGAATTTTAATCTAATTCAATTGAATTTCATTTCAAAATATTTAGTTTTGAAATCACTTTTCAATATTCGTTGTAAAACGAATAAAATCGATATAAATATCGTTCACGTCAAAATAGCGCATCTCTAATCCACACGGCTTTATATATTTCAAAAACTTCTATTCAATTCAACACATGAACCTATATTTCTTTCAACACACGACTAATCTCAACACATGAGTACTGTCAACACATCACTATTTTTATTATGTGAAATATTTTATAAAACTATGGTATCTATCGTTTGATTTTCAATTAGACTTCTACTGGGAAGTAGTTCTAATTTTAAATGTGATAAAGATGTAATTTTGATTATATAAAATATTTCACTCAACACATGCACATCGTCAACACATGACTATTTTTATATTCAACACATGAATTTTCTTTTATAATATTCCTTATTTTCCCAATTGGAATGAGGCCCAATCAATCACCATATAACGTTAATTATATGGATTCCATACAACACGTGTATATAATAGCTTTGAAAAATAATCAATCATCAACCAAAGTGCACTACACTGTATAAGCACCAAATATAAATAATTGACGCTTACACAGTCTGTCAATCGACCGATCGACATATTTAATCAATCAGGATGAGTGAACATCAAATTTCATCCCAACACCCGTGTGGGGTTTCAAACAATCAAACACAGATTTCATTTGTGCAGTTGGGCGATGTGTAAAATTTATCGACCCAATCAATATCAGTCAAATCAGTGTATATAAACAAATCGACCGATTTGTTTATAAATATTTATTTATTCACTTTCACGTTAAAAATTATATTTTTAACGATAAAACAATTTATCTTAACACTTGAATTTCTATTCAGTTCATTTATTCAATAAAATGATATTTTTATTTTTCTAACATATTTTAGAAAATTTCGGCGGCATAACGGCACGATACTAGAAACGGGACAAGGCCTAGCCTTATCCCCGGTCTAGTGAAGGCCCACGCCATTCACACATCAATCAAATCACTTTCAATTCACCAAATAATTCAATTCAAACCAATAACCTAACCAACTACACAATCAAACAAACAAGTCCATGGTCTGTGGACGGGTGTCGGGTGCTACTAAGCACCGTCTGCATCCTAGTATATATATATAACTAGAAAAAGAAATTGAAAGGTGAGAAATTCTCACCGAAAGCTATCCAATCATCTTGACTCTTCTTCTCGCCTTTTTATCGTCTTCTTGTGCCCGTAGTCACTATATATATATAAAAATCACACATTTTTATATTCTGATGTTTTTAAAATAAAAATCACATTTTTATTTGTTCGTTTTCAATTTAAAAATCATATTTTTATAATCACTTCATATATTAAAAATCGAATTTTTTAGTTCAAAGTTCAATATATAAAAATCGAATTTTTATTTCAAAGTTCAATATATAAAAATCGAATTTTTATTTCAAAGTTCAATATATAAAAATCGAATTTTTATTTCAAAGTTCAATATATAAAAATCGAATTTTTATTTCAAAGTTCAATATATAAAAATCGAATTTTTATTTCAAAGTTCAATAGATAAAAATCGAATTTTTATTTCAAAGTTCAATATATAAAAATCGAATTTTTATTTCAAAGTTCAATAGATAAAAATCGAATTTTTATTGATAAGGTTTTCGCCTTTAAAAAAAAATATAGTTTTCGCTTTTATAAAAAAAATAAAGTCTTTTCTATTTTTAAAAATCCTACTTTTTCTTCTAAACAAAAATCTCGCCTTTTTGCTTTTCTATTTTAAAGATCAAATCTTTTTAAAGTTCAAACCATTTTCTTTTTAAAGTTTAAACCTTTTTCTTTCCTATTTTAAAGTTCAAAATAAAATCAGTTTTTCTCTTTTATAAAAATGCAGTTTTTAGTTTCTTTTTTTTTTAAATCTTTTAAAAAATCTCAGTTTTAATTTATAAATAAATTTAGTTTTTACTTTATAAATAAATCAGTTTTATTCTTTCTTTAAAAATCTCAGTTTTAACTCTTTTCAAATCCGTTTTCAATTCTTTATATATATAAAAAAACAGTTTTTTAAAATCTTATATAAAAATTACAGTTTTAAATTCTTTTTAAAAAAAACAGAAAAAGTAAATAATAAAAAAAAAACAACAGGGCACTTACAGGGGGGGGGATTTGCAGCGCCGTCGAGGGTTCGGAGGAGGGAGGGGGTCCACGGCGGTCGGAGGCGAGCGGCGGGCTATGGCGGTTTGGGGGCGTCGCATTCGTGGATCTCGCGATGGAGGCTAGGGCTTAACGGAGAGGGAGGGAAGCGAGAGCGGGGCGAGGGTGGAGGGCGCCTGGCCTGCGGCGGCGCCAGGAGGATGGGCGGCGGTCTCCTCCGTCGCCTTCGTTTTCCCTTTTTTTTTTCTCTTTTTTTTTTCTGTTGAATGTTGAATTAATCGGGGGGGGGGGGGGGGCAGAGGGTTATAAGGAGGAAAGGGTTTTTTTTTTTATTTTAATTTAATTATTTTATTTTTCAAAAAGTTGACTTTCACACACGACCTCGAAACGAGGTCCACCGCCTGTCGTCCATAGCGTTTTACCCCCATTCCGAACACAATGGGATATGTACCGCAAGCTGATTCAATCGTTTCAATCAGTTTCCGTTTAATTTACTTTTAAATCAGTATATTGAATTTTAAACGTACATTTCAAAATACCGGGGTCACATGCTAACTCTATAAATTGCAGAAAAATATTTTCTAGCTTCGTATTGACGATACGGTCTTAACAAAACTAATTTCGTCGAATTCTGAGGCCGTTAGAAAAATGGCCAATTTCCAGTCGATTAAAATCAACTGAAATGGTCAAAGCACATTTTCCTTTGCCACGCTCACATATTGATTCGAAAAATTATGAAATTTGAAACCTAGCAATAATTTGACACTGCGGATCCAACAAAAGTGGTTTCGTCGAAATCCGAGGTCGTTTGCAAAATGTCCATTTTTAAGGGCCTGAATTCCATAGCGACTATTCAGAATTTTCAACTGGACGTATCTCTCAATTTTTAAAGTGAAATCTCAGTTTCTTACATCCGTTAGAAAGATATCATCAATTAGATCCTAATGTTTTTGGTTTCACTAAAATCCGGATTGTTTTGCACCCGGTACATTCAATTGAAGTTTGAAATCGAATTATCGAACTACCGCGCCATTTTCAATTCTATTTATAATTATATATAATTATTATATATTCTAACGACGACGTATATAAAATATACGTCGAATTATATTCAAACTAAATTTCTCGTCGATTTTATTTAAAATAATCTATTTTAAATATTCAAAATCAGCTAAAATCGCCAAAATAAAAATTTCAAACTGGCTCGCATTTTGCGGGTTATTACAAAAAGAATGAATATTAATAAGGAAGGTGTTCAGAATCATATTCAAAGTAAGATAATTTCTTGGATCTAGTCAATTTAATTTCTCCTCTTTCTTCCCTTTTTCTTTTAGTAAGAATTGTGCATCTATGGTTGTTAGAGTCTAAATGCAATTAGGGGAAACCATGGAATTCTAGATTTGGACTAGGTTCAGGAATTGGAAAGCAAATTAGGTGAGTGGATTTAAGTTATTTCATTTTTGATAATGGTATATTATCGTTTGACATTCCCCATTAATATGCAATGTATCTCATAGAATGATTGAAGTAATGAAGTGCTAATATGACATGTTGAAATATTAATATGTTAAAATATTAATATGTTGGAAAATTCATTTGTTGAAACGTTTAATATGCTGGAATGTTCATATGTTGAAATGTAAACTTATTAAAATATGTGTAGCGATTACTGTTGTATACATACACGTTCTAATTACATGATTAACTTATGGCATATTATGTACTTGAACTATTAATGGAAAAATTGAGAAAATTACATGTTAGTTTGTTAGATTTGAAAAGTTACATGATTAAGTGATTACATAGAATAGAATTAATTACATATTAGGAAGAACATGCGACATAAAATGGGCTTAATATGATGACATGTAAAACTATGTTATGGTAAAACTTGAAAGAATGAATATACCTAATTTTACAGTAAATAGAAAACTATAACGCACTTAGACACGAGGTTAAATTAAACTTGTGATAGAAGCCTGCAGGAACCACCTGATAAATCCAGCATCAACAAGTTGTTAATTCAGTGTGAGAGGTCTAGTGCATAAATATACATGTAATGGTGCTAAGACACGAGGTTAAGTCAACTTGTGGTAGAAGTCTTCCTGGAACTGCCTGACAAATCCAGTATCCACAAGTGTAGGCTTAATGTGTGAGGTCTAGTGAATAAACATATATATTATTATTTGTAAATAGAAGGAATGATAAAATAGCATTATTTGTGATTAGTGGAAATGAATAAGGTAATTTATTAAAGTTACAACATTAAAAGAAATGGAATGAACATGGAATGATAATAACCTAATATAAATAAATTACATTAAAGAGGATGTTATATAATAGGTAGGCTTGTCCTAGGGACAAGCGAAGATTATAACTTAGGTTATAATAAATGATAAGGAAATTGGAATGACTTATGTAACGAAATAAGTTGTACTTAATTATATATTAAGTAATTAGTAAATTTGGGAACCTGAAACTTGTTGTTTGTAGTAAGTAGAGAAAAAAAGGGAAAAACTTATGAAATGCATTATGCTGTACTTAATTATAAATTAAGTAACCTGCAAACTTGAAAATCAGGGATCTGATGATAGGAATAACAATGTTAAAAGCTCATTCTAGGGACAAGTGGATATTATAACACAAGTTACAATAATTAGTAAGGAAACTTATTAGTAAACCTTAGTTAAGAGAACTAAGTTAATTAGTAAATAACGACAAGTTGTAGTACATTGTAAGATGAAATTACGATTTGTAATGACCCGGGTTTTTGACGACTTTGGTTATCGACATAAACACGATGACGACAAACCAAACATCAAAAAATACAGGTCATTAATGAAAGAACTTAGAGGGTGAAGATAGATAAGATAGAAACTTAAAATAGAAGTAGCAGAAGAACTTACACCATCAGAGTAAAACGAATCTCACAGCGGAACGAATAACATATAATAGATAACATATCCTTGAAATAAAAGATTTTACTTGAATATACATATCATTATCAAGTACATCACTTACAACATAGTGTAATAACAATAGCTATATAAAATCCTGAAGCCTCCTGCTCCAGCTCTTCAGGTATCTGTAAATCCCGACTACTTGACTGCCTGTACAAAATTGGGCACCAAAGAGTTTAGGGAAAACAAAACAAAATAAATTCCGGGTAAGTCATGGACTGGTATGAGTAAAACAGTTTAAAAAAGTTCGAACAAGTAAACAATATCTCATAAGACCACACCGTATAACGGAACGGGTTTTCCCTTATGAGAATCCAAAGCCTCTTTATATCAAAAACATTTTGATATTATAATAATGTCTATCAACAACAATATAATAATCAACTAGCAGAAACGATTTCATCTCGCGTTCTACATATATAGTATATAATCAAAACCGCAAGCACGTATTAGGTAATGGATTTCCGACTGTGACAAGGTATGGAACCACCTTTCGCTAGTGTACCTCTAGAGAGGAATACACTGGGTTCAACAAGAACATCTTGCAACCCGGCCACACATGACCGACCACTCATTTCGCTTGAGTGTATCGAACGCATATCACCAACGGTTGGGATCAGCAACCGTTTCCCGAATGGGACAGCATCAACAATAAATTTTTAGAAGTAAATGAAACTGTAGATCAGGTGATTATATACCCTAAAAGGTGCGACCTACATAGCCATGTTGTTTGCCCGATTTTTTTCATCTACCGGATGTGAGGCTAGAAGCTACGCTTATCTTTTACATGCCACATCTTCATTCCCTTAGAGTGTCACATCCTCATACCCTTTAAATCACAAATTGATTTATCCAAAAATAACACGGGTATACAGCTAAGAGAACCGAATTCCTCCGCCACCAACGTGAATACGTTTGAAGAGATCAACTAACGCGATCTATTGGATATCCTCTGTCAGACCTTCTTCCATACAAGTTGTCTTGGGACTGGACAAACCGAAGCCACTATTCAGTATATCAATCTTAGGCACTGTTATCTCAGATTTATACAACAGCCCTTGCACTTTACTCTGTCTTCAATTATCTTTGGCATATATGATTCGCAACGCTTATGCCAATACAGAGTGGTTCTTCGGATAATAATCCAACAGGTCTCTCCATATTAACAACGTTGAAAATAGTCAAAACTTTGATAGTCTGTGATTTAACTATCAAAGAAAAACACGTGTGCAAACAACGATATTATTTCCAGATGGAAATTATATCGGCCAATTATAATTTTAACGTATATATATATATATATATATATATATATATATTCGCATTGCCTAATTTTCTATGTTTAGAAAATATATGTTATTAACACTGGAAAACGTTTCCATCTGCTTAATTATATATCACTATTCTTCCACATCTATCATACTCTAACTATAAACTAACAAGAGAACAACTTCCTAAGTATAAACCCCGAAGGCCGAAACCAACATCAGATCGATACTTAGAAAACCATTCAACTTATTAATCTCTAGTTAGTTTCTAATTTTTGTTTAACTCCATTTCTACATTTCTATGTCTTGCTTAACTCTATTTCGAATAACTAATATTCTCTTAACTCTTTTATATCTCGTCAATTTCCTTTTTATACTTCTATTTATTTTCTAAATAAATTTTCATTTATTAATTCTATTTATTTCCTAAATAAATATTTCCTTTATCAACTTTATTTATTTTCTAAATAAATATATCGTTATTCTATTTATTTTCTAAATAAATCTTCCCCTTTATAAAATCCTATGATTTGATAATTACTTTATTTTCAAAATATTTCCTTTTATAAAATAGGATGATTTTATAAAATTCCTTCATTTCATTATACACTGAAATATTTCTTTTTACGTCCCAGGGTTTTTTATGATATTAAAAATATCGAATAACAATGATTAGCAACATTCTAACACACATAATCCATAACAGATTATATATCACATCATATATCAAAATATATGAAAAGTAGTAAAATAAATGTTGATGAATCCAGTTGGATTCCTCCGACCTGTTTCCCTGCGTCCACAGATGTTAAACAATATAATTAACATCGATTTTATTTACATATGAAATATTCTGCTAAACAGAATCGATATTAGATTAACGATTTATATATATATATATGTATCGTTATCTATAATTTCAACCAACACATAAGCAAATCAACCAAATAGTTAACACACAGCAATCAACATATAATTATCAGTTCTAAGAATGCGTTATAAAAATATAACTGATCATAGTTGGTGAGCTTTACTCACATTGGCAGTTCATCGTTAAAGAACGATAAACTGTTGTTTGATTTGAATCAAACAATTTATTTCGCCATAAATTCAAATGAGCTCCAATCCGCTCCCAATCCGTTCCATGGTGTAGCCACCGTCCATACGGTCTCAACAGATCCGACGTTCGTGATTCTGATATCGTATGGATAAGAAATTCATTTTACAAGTTAATACCTTGTTTTAAATTGAAATTTAAAACTCTAATTTATTATCGTGCTCACCATGGTAATTAGCCACAAGCCCATTCCAATTAAACGGACCCACCTTCTTTAGTTTCTTCCTCCATTATATATTCTCAAACCGAACAGTAGAACAACGTGGTCTTTTCCCGTTCTTTCAATCCCAATCTTCCTTCCAACATTCATGAAACTTCAAATAAAACACATCAATGAAATCTCTTGTTAAACCTCTACACCCCTCACCCACCAACATCACTCTCGCACTCACGTTTCCCCCTAGGATTTCTCCAAACTGTAAACACCAGTAATGGCAATTTCCGTTGCCATCAATGAAAACACACGCTTCCATACCTCCCTAAAATCACGACAAACACCACCAAATTTCTCTTCTTGAGTACACCTCCTCCCTCAACATTTTACCCATCTCGCACGCCAAAACCCATTCGCGACATCTGGGTTTCCTGACCCTGTACAGTGATCTGCGATCACTTTGATCACCGCTCCTCCCAAAAATAACACAATTCAATCTCCTTAACACCCTAACCACAAATACGGACATACCTTGCAAATCGACTCTTGTAGATCTAATAAACTTGAACCCTAACACTACTGCCAATTTCCGAGCTCTAGAAATCGGAACCGAGCTCGCCCAAATGAGTATATTATTGAAAAAATGGATCCAACGAGCTCAAATAAAGTTGATTCATGATTTAAGGAATTTTATCCAATTTGTTTTGAATTTTATTTGAAGAATGAAACCTCACGTTTTTTGTTTAAGATGAAGAACCGACGGCTGTACTTGTTTTGACCAGAGAATGAGCTTTTGGGTTTTTAGGTTAAGGATAGGATGATATTTATAGGGGTAATATATTATTTTAATATTCGATTTTATTCCAACACTGCTTGTATTTGTCCTTAAAAATCCATGAGATCACACACGATCCCCAAAAATCACGAAACTGGACATGTAGCTAGAGTTCGACATTACAAAACCAATAAAACTGGTTTCGCCGAATCCTGACTTCGTTTGCTCACACAGCGTATTTTTAAAGGTCAAAATATCGACTATTTTTCACTCTAAAAATCCGTACGGCCACGTAGTGACCCCAAAAATCACGGAACTTGGAATCTAACAATAATTTGATGTTGCAGATCCAACAAAATTAGTTTCGTTGAATTCCGACTTCGTTTGCAAAAGTGGCTATTTTTAAAGCCCTAAATAACCCTTTTGAATATATAAATATATTTAAATATAATTAAATTAAATATTTAAAAATAAATATTATTGTACATATTCACAGTGGAATACCATACACCTTCAGAAAAATCTTATATGGATTTCTAACTAGGTATTTCAAATCTGGGTCAACCCGATATTTGATTTATATTGAAATTCCTTTTTAAAATATAAATAATTCCTTTATAAATTATAAAGGAATTCCACATCGACTATTCTGAAATTTGATTTGGACATAAATCAAAATCTACACGACAAAATCTCGATTTTTCTCTTCCACTAGAAAAATATACTTCACCAACTCCTAACGTTTCTTGTTTCTCAGAAATCTGATTAAAAACGAACCCTGTACATTCAGTTGAAGTCCGAATTGCCAATTTACGAACTACAACGCCATTTCGAGCTCGATTTTAATTATGTTTTAGTTCCACGTTCAAACTGTCGTCGTTTAAATATATTCGCTAATATAATTTAACTCTAAACTGAAACATATATTTTAAATAACCCAAATTGCACCATACTGTGAATTTCACTATTTTAGATTATTACTGAATTAAATATATTATTTAATTGTTATATTAATTAAATATTCCTTATTATTTAATTCTGGTCATTTAAAATTACCAAACCCTTATTTAAATAATTAATTTAATTAATTATATCGCTGAGAAATTCGTGTCGTTACATTCTTCCCCACTTAAAGTAATTTTGTCCTCAAAATTGCTAAGGTAAAAAACAAACCCTATCGACTGGTTAGAAATTATTTGTTCACTTTTCAACTTCAGTTTCCCCTGACTAATTTAATTTCAATTAAAATATTAATTTTATACTATTAATGAATATTTTAAAAAATCCTGGAAAAAAATTTAACACTCGAATTTTCTGAAAAATTTCGCCACTACCTCCTTTGTACTGGTCAATAGGTCAAACTCCAACTCGCCACTCTAGGCCATCTCCAACCCAAAAGAAAATCAAACAGCCAAGCGGCTTGCCAAATCGCTCATAAATCTCATGCTTATACCAAATATAAACTTGTTGTCAGGCATACCAACCCTATCACTTTCACCTGTTATCCATTCAACATATACCATTGTTATCCCAATCAAACTCCGATCAAGGTATCCTTAAATCAAACCATTTTAACTCGAGTTCCATCCTCGATTCAAAATCTTAACTTATCAACTCAATTCTATTCCACATTATTCTATAATCGAATCCAGATCTTATTTAACTTAAATCAAGTTAAATTTTATTGACTTTTACCATCTCGATATATTTAACTTTATAAGTTAAATTCAAATTCCAGAATTTAAATTCCTGGGTTCATTTCAAATCAATTTGAAATCCTAATACCAATTCAAAACCTTTGAATTACTTAACAACTCGTTTCCTTAAAGCAACTTAAAAACAACATCCTTCCATGGTAATCTGTCACTTAGAACTCGAAAATGACATTGATGATGCAGCCACACTCATCAGGGTTATTTTCCTACGATCGAAGTGAGTTCAATACCATACTACTTTCTAAAACCCATTCTTAAACCATTCCATTTTGAAATAATCTCAAAAATCTCTTTCACAATACCTTTGAAAAAACATTTTCGAATCTCAGAGGAACATAAAATTTCCTTATTTTTAATTCCAATTCTGACTTAAATTCAGATTTAATACATCTGCTTTCATACACTAAACTTATATGAATTCTAATCGGTTATGTACATAAACATTTAATCTATAATCCTACCCGATTATAATAACAACCAATATATCCAATATATCAAAATATACTTTGGGTAAATCATTTTCATTTACCCTCTTTTCAAAACATACTATGACAGTTCATCGTATTCGAGTGTTTATAAATTCCTACTGATACAGTGGATCAAACTGATCGACCAAAACCCATAAACAACTCAATCAATAAATCTCCACAATATAAAACAAATATTATATTGAATAACAAATACGCGCTCAAATATATACACTCAACTCAATCTAGCGTATTACTAACCATATCTCTACTGAGTCATGCCACAGAGCCAAGGTAATACTTAACCTTAAGGTCTGGTACCAACTGTAATGACCCGGGTTTTTGACGACTTTGATTATCGACATAAACACGATGACGACTAACCAAATATCAAAAAACACCGGTCATTAATGAAAGGACTTAGATGGTGAGGATAGATAAGATAGAAACTTTGAATAGAAGAAGAAGAAGAAGAACTAACACCATCAGAGTAAAACGAATCTCACAGCGGAACGAATAATATAAAATAGATAACATATCCTTGAAATAAAATATTTTACTTGAATATACATATCATTATCAAGTACAGCACTTACAACATAGTGGAATAACAATATCTATATAAATCTTGAAGCCTCCTGTTCCAGCTCTTTAAGTATCTATAAATCCCGACTACTTGTCTGCCCGTACAAAATTGGGCACCCAAGAGTTTAGGGAAAACAAAACAAAATAAACTTCGGGTCTGTCATGGGACTGGTATGAGTAAAAAAGTTTAAAACAGTTCCAACAATTAAACGATATCTCATAAAACCACGCCTTACAACGGAACGGGTTTTTCCCTTATGAGAATCCAAAACATCTTTATATAAAAAACCTTTTGATATTATAATAATGTCTATCAACCACAATATAATAATCAACTAGCAGAAATGCTTTCATCTCACGTTCTACAAATATAATATACAATCAAAACTGCAAGCACGTATTGGTTAATGGATTTCCTACTATGACAAGGTATGGAACACCCTTTCGCTAGAGTACCTCTAGAGAGGAATAAACTGGGTTCAACAAGAACATCTTGCAACCCAGCCACACATGACCGACCACTCATTTCGCTTGAGTGTATCGAATGTATATCACCAACGGTTGGGATCAACAACCGTTTCCTGAATTGGACAACATCAACAATAGATTTTTAGAAGTAAATGAAACTCTAGATCAGGTGATTATACACCCTAATAGGTGCGACCTACATAGCCATGCTGCCTGCCCATTTTTGTCATCTACCGGATGTGAGGCTAGTAGCTGTGCTTATATTTTGCACGCCACATATTCATTCCCTTAGAATGTCACATCGCAATACCCTTTAAATCACAAATTGATTTATCCAAAAATAATATGGGTAAACAGATAAGAGAACCGAATTCCTCCGCCACCAATGTGAGTATGTTTGAAGAGATCAACTTACGCAATCTATTGGATATACTCTGTCAGACCTTCTTCCATACAAGTTGTCCTGGGACTGGACAAACTAAAGGAACTATTCAGTATACCCATCTTAGGCACTGTTATCTAAGATTTATACAACAGCCCTTGCACTTTATTCTGTCTTCAATTATCTTTGGCATATATGATTCGCAACGCTTATGCCAATAGAGAGTGGTTCTTCGGATAATAATCCAACAGGTCTCACCATATTAATAACGTTAAAAATGGTTGATAGCCTGTGATTTAACTATCAAAGAAAAACACATGTGCAAACAACGATATTATTTCCATATGGAAATTATATCGACCAATCATCATTTAACATATATATATATATATATTCACATTGCCTTATTTTCTATGTTTAGAAAATATATGTTATTAACTCTGGAAAACGTTTCCATCTGCTTAATTACGTATCACTATTCTTCCACATCTATCAGACTCTAACTATAAACTAAAAAGAGAACAACTTCCTAAGTATAAACCCCGAAGGCCGAAACCAACATCAGATCGATACTTAGAAAACCATTCAATTTATTAATCTCTAGTCAATTTCTAATTTTTGTTTAACTCCATTTCTACATTTCCATGTCTGGTTTAACTCTATTTCGAATAACTAATATTCGATTAACGCTTTAATATCTCGTCAATTTCCTTTTTATTCTTCTATTTATTTTCTAAATAAATATTCCTTTATTAATTATATTTATTTCCTAAATAAATATTACCTTTATCAACTTTATTTATTTTCTAAACAAATATATCGTTATTATATTTATTTTCTAAATAAATATTCCCCTTTATAAAATCCTATGATTTTATAATTACTCTATTTTCAAAATATTTCATTTCATAAAATCGGTTGATTTATAAAATTCCTTTATTTCAATATACATTGAAATATTTCTTTTTACATCCCAGGGTTTCTTATGATATTAAAAATATCGAATAACGATGATCAACATCATTCTAACACACATAATCCATAATAGATTATATATCACATCATATATCAAAATATATGAAAAACAGTAAAATAAATGTTGAGGAATCCAGTTGGATTCCTCCGACCTGTTTCCCTGCATCCACAGATGTTAAACAATATAATTAACATCGATTTTATTTACATATGAAATATTCTGCTAAAAAAATCGGTATTAAATTAACGAGTTATACATATATCGTTATCTATAATTTCAACCAACACATAAGCAATTCAACCAAATAGTTAACACACAGTAATCAATAGAATATTATCACTTCTAAGAATGCGTTATAAAAATATAATTGTTCATAGTTGGTGATCTTTACTCACATTGGCAGTTCATCGTTAAAAAACAATAAACTATTGTTTGATTTGAATCAAACAATTAAATTCGCCATAAATTCAAACGTGCTCCAATCTGCTCCCAATCTATTCCATGGTGTAGCCACCGTCCATACGTTTCAATGGATCTGACCGTTCGTGATTCTGATATCGTATGGATAAGAAATTCATTTTAAAAGTTAGTACCTTGTTTTAAATTGAAATTTAAAACTCTAATTTATTATCGGGCTCACCATGGTAATTAGGCCCAAGCCCATTCCAACTAAATGGACCCTCCCTCTTTAATTTCTTCCTCCATCATAAATTCTCAAACCGAACAGTAGAACGTGTTCTTTTACCGTTCTTTCAATCCCAATCCTCCTTCCAACATTCATGAAACTTCAAATAAAACACGTAAATGAAATCTCTTGTTAAACCTCTACACCCCTCACCCACCAACATCACTCTCGCTCTCACGTTTCCCCCTAGGATTTCTCCAAACTGTAAACACCAGTAATGGAAATTTCCGTTGCCATCAATGAAAACACACGCTTCCATACCTCCCTAAAATCACGACAAACACCACCGAATTTCTCTTCTTGAGTACACCTCCTCCCTCAACATTTTACCCATCTCACACGCCAAAACCCATTCACGACATCTGGGTTTCCTGACCCTGTACAGTGATCTGCGATCACTTTGATCACCGCTCCTCCCAAAAATAACACAATTCAATCTCCTTAACGCCCTAACCATAAATACGGACACCACCTTGCAAATCGACTCTTGTAGATCCAATAAACTTGAACTCTAATGCTATTGCTGATTTCCGAGTTCTGGAAATCGAAATCGAGCTCGCCCAAATGAGTATATTATTGAAGAAGAGGATCCAACAAGCTCAAATAAAGTTGATTCATGATTTGAGGAATTTTATCCAATTTGTTTTGAATTTTTTTGAAGAATGAAACATCACGCTTTCTGTTTAAGATGAAGAACCGGCGGCTGAACTTGTTTTGACCAGAGAGTGAGCTTTTGGGTTTTTAGGTTAAGGATAGGATGATATTTATAGGGGTAATATATTATTTTAATATTCAATTTTATTCCAACGCTGCTTGTATTTGTCAAAAATCCGTGTGATCACACACGATACCCAAAAATCATGAAATTAGACATGTAGCTAGATTTCGAAATTACGAACCCAATAAAACTGGTTTCGTCGAATTCCGACTTCGTTTGCTCACACAACGTATTTTTAGAGGTCAAAATATCGACTGTTTTTCACTCTAAAAATTCGTACGGCCACATAGTGACCCCAAAAATCACGGAACTTGGAATCTAATAATAATTTGATGTTGTGGATCCAACAAAATTAGTTTCCTCGAATTCCAACTTCGTTTGCAAAAGTGGCTATTTTTAAAGCCCTAAATAATCCTTTTAAATATATAAATATATTTAAATATAATTAAATTAAATATTTAAAAATAAATATTACTGTATATATTCACAGTGGAATACCATACAGCTTCAGAAAAATCTTATATGGATTTCTAACTCGATATTTCAAATCTGGGTCAACCCGGTATTCGATTTATATTGAAATTCCTTTTGAAAATATAAATAATTCCTTTGTAAATTATAAAGGAATTCCACAGCGACTTTTCTGAAATTTGATTTGGACATAAATCAAAATCTACATGACGAAATCATGATTTTTCTCTTCCACTAGAAAAATATACTCAACAGCTCCTAACGTTTCTTGTTTCTCAGAAATCTGATTAAAAACGACCTTGTACATTCAGTTGAAGTTCGAATTGCCAATTTACGAACTGCAGTGACATTTCAATATCGATTTTAATTATATTATAATTCCATGTTCAAACTGTCGTCGTTTAAATATATTCGCTAATACAATTTAACTCTAAACTGAAATATATATTTTAAATAGCCCAAATTACACCATACTGTGAATTTCACTATTTTTTATTATTGTTGAATTAAATATATTATTGAATTATTATATTGATTAAATATTTCTTATTATTTAATTCTGGTCATTTAAAATTACCAAACCCTTATTTAATTAAATAAATTAATTATATCGCTAAAAAATCTGGGTCGTTACATGATTAAATAAGGAAGAATGAGGCAAACTTATGAAATGAAATAAGTTATATCTAATCATACATAATAAGTGGCATGTTAAGTACAAAACATGTGAATTGAGATATACTTAATTACATATTAAGTAGAACATGTTATTGTAACTATGAAATTGGACAAGGAATTATATAAAGAGATTGTAGATTACAGACCTCGAATTACAACCTAGAGAATAACACATTGTAGATTTATTAATAAACTTAAATGGGTTAAGTTATATGACTGAAATTAATAAGCAAGAGGAACTTGGTAACTTGAATAAGAAGTCAATGTGAGTGAGAATAACCAAGTTAACTGAAAACCTAATGAGGTAGAACAAGCGCATAATTGAATGTTTAGACACAGGGTCGAACAACACATTAAAACGAGGTGCTTGGATCAGTCCGTAGGTTTGGGGGTGAATAACCCAATGGGTTAGATCGTCGTGGTGTCTTGAGGCACGAGGGTAGCGCACATCCATCTGATTATTCTGATATTCTGCTGGTTCCGAAGGACTGGAAGGGAAGCACTATGACACCCCAAGTCCGTTAATGCCACTCATTAAGAGAATGCATTAAGTTTCGTGAAGCGTTATAGGTAAACAGAAATGGAAATATTACAAGATAGATATAAAAGCAATAACGAAATTCAAATTTTTATCTTAACATAAATCATAACATCGTGGTCCAAAATATCACAAGTCTGAAACAATGTAAAAGGCATTACAAAAATATAAAAAATTTCTGTCTTGTTGCATCTAAGTACATAAAAAGCATAATTCCCCAAAAAGAGACAAAGCCATAATAGAGATAAGAACTTGAGCAATACTTCAACAGTAGATCCTAGCAAGATAAAAGCAGAATCACGGTCAAGCCTGAGTGTTCCCGCCCTGAGAACCTAAGGGGAAAGGAAGAAAGAAGAGGAAACAAAAAGGGTCAAACATAAAGTCTGGCGAGTCTATTTACTTTTAGCAAGTAAATAAATAAAAGTAGCATGATAGGCATATAAAGTGGATAAGAAAGATGACATCACAAAAGGTAAGTATGACAAGGTAAACATGATAGAATGTATACACTTCCCTAAAGATTGCTCTTCACTGTTACTAGTATAACCAGAATGAGATGATCCTGTAACGACCCACATTCTACGCATCGAAGGATAGTAGAATATTTATTTCATTCTCATATAAAGTCGTATGGTCATGTAACTTTGGGGAACCACCATTTGGGGAATTATCCATGTTCATGATTTTTGCCGAATTTTAAATGACTGTTTTGTCCCTGGCAAATATTGTTTTGCCTATAACTTTTAATTGGTAAAGAGTTTTGACTTAAAACCACTTCCACTGGATTCAGATGATGGTTTATCTTTCCATAGAGTGGTCACATTAATCAAATGGACTTACCGTTTGGGAGATATGGCTGAAATAATGTTTGGAAGATGAAAAACAGCTTAAATGGGCTTAATTAGGTGATTAGTGGTTAGGCCCATAACCCATTTTGGGATAAAGTTTATGGGAGGGCTTAAAGGGTTTGAGAAAACATTTCATTTCAGATTTCTAGCCCCCACTTACATTCCTCTAAACCTAGTAATGGCCTCCATCCTATAAATCTATCCCAAATCACTTTCTAATCACATACTAGCCAAATCTACATCAAAGTAAGGCGGCTTAGCATAGAAATCAAGTTAGAGATGCTATGTGGCATTGGGATTCGATCCAAACCGGAGGAGTTTTCGTATCTATAATTTATTTGTGGCTAAGGTGAGTGATTATCACATTTTTACAATAATTATGGCTAATTAGGGGGTGCTTAGTGATAATTAGTGAAAATATGACACAGAAAAATATGGAAAAATATGCATAAATTTGGAAATATTATTTTATGGTTTTGGTTAAAAATTGGGTTAATTTAGATTAAGTTTGCTAATCATATTGCTAGATATAGTTAAACTTGGTTAAGGGGAAAATCATGGTTTGGGCATGTTTGATCTAAAAGAACCTATATGCTTGATGTTTTGATCTTTTGGATTGAACCTATATGTTGTTACTATTGTTTATGATGTTTTATGATTGATTAGCAGAGTTAGTATGGTTGAAAACGCCGTTGTATGGCGAGAATGGACGAAATAAGTTTGTTGGAAATGCTGCATAGATCCGGATCGGATTGGATAAGGGGGATCGAATCGGATTGGATAACTGAACCGAACTGAAGTAGTGGCATCTTCAACAACGCGGAAACAAGGAAGGCCACATGATTTGAGCTTTGTTCGGATCGAAATCTGGGGTCGGGTCGGAGGAGGATGGCCGAACCGGACGGAAGCTTGAGCATGGAAAAGAAGGACCGAACTGATCAAAAGAAACATACACAAACCGAACCGAGACGTGACGAATAACTCGGACTGAACTGAAATAGAGTGGACCATGAAACAACAAACCCGAACTGAACCGCGTCATTCAAACCGAGCCGGAGAGCTTGAGTACTGCATTTCCGAACCGAACTGAAAGACATGAACTAGAGAACCGAACCGAACTCCAATTGACAAAAACCCGAGATGCAAAGGAAGTCCAAATGGGAAGTTATGGCTCAGGATCCATATACGAAGCAATGAGTTAACTTCATGATTTGGGCTTTGCTGCGGGACATGTGCAAAGGGGTTTTCGATATCTATAGCTTTATTTCACCACTGAGAGACGGATTAGTGGCTATGGATCAGCACAATAGGATCATTAAGACTCCCAAGGGAAAGTGATCGTAGCATGGCTATGGATCATTGCAATGGGGCCGTTAGGATCCCAACGGTAAAGTGATCAAAGCAAGAGATTAGTGGCTATGGACCAGCGCAATGGGGTCATTAAGACCCCAAGGGCAAAGTGGTCGTAGCAAAGGATTTGGTGATCAAAGTGGTGGATATCGTATACTTTACGCACTAAGTTAGAAATGTGAGGTTGATTGCTATGTTTGATCTTGGCTATCACAATGAGATGCACACTTCCACTTTACACTTTATGTTAGTGTTATCTTAAAGTACCATACATCTTTTTGTGCTAACTCTTTGGTTGCACGTTCAGGTTTAGGTATGATTATTTAGACCTGTTATAGTTTTATTTTGCTGCTATCGCTTATACCAGACTTTTGTCTGACCCAGAGTTTAATGTCTCTTCTTATTACTCTTGGTTCTTCTAAAGGAGCAGACTACAGACATGTTAGGTAGTTATGCACGAGTACACGAGCAAGAAGCTTCCATGTACTATTTATATATATTTTCCATATGTTGTTGTTGGTTACTACTTTGGGCATTAGTAGTGTACCCTTTCTATTTTGGTTTAGGGACAGTATTCTGAGGTTGTAATAATGATGGTTTGGATCATAAGCTGTATTTTGGATTACGCTGCTATGATGATTTAGTTTCCGGCTTATGCACTGTCTCGCCTATTTTATGTCAAGTTATGTTGTTATATATTTTATTTCATGCGCTATGAGATTTACTACAGGTTCTTTGGTTATTCTCAGTTTCAAATCCTTTTCCTTTGGCGACCGTCCCGTGCTAGTCGGACATTGGCACAACGCGTTACAATGGAAATGTCGACTGGTTTGGACCGGACCATCACACTTGGTATAAGAGCCTAGGTTGCATAGTTAACCTAGGGGAAGACATCAGGTAGAGGTAGTATACGTATATAAGAGCGCGTATTTGTGATATTTTGGTTTTCAAAATCTATACATATACTATTAGTATATCTAAGGATGAAGTCGCACTGCACTGGCACCACTATAGAGATGGTTAATCGTTTTCTTTTTGCAGATTTGACGATAAGCTGGTATACGAGGATTACGGGTTCAGGGGACAATGAAAGGAATGTCCTGATATGAGGACGATGTTTGCTACCTTCATGAGGGAGAAGCTTAGGGATGTTCAGGGAGCAGTTCCTGATGCTGCTAACGGTGGTGGTGCAGCGGTGCAAGTGCCTAGGGTCGATTTTGCCAAAGCTTAACGAGGATTATACTAGTCTTAGTGGGAAGTCGTTCCATGAAAAGAATTCATCTATGAATGTTCAAGATTGGCTTGATAGTTGTGAGCGCATCTTCGAGGATTTAGGGATTGATGATGCATTGAAGAGAAATCTAGCATCGCGTTAGCTTCAAGGAAAGGCTATGAATTGGTGGATTGCTATTAAAGCGGCTATTCCCGAGGATCAAATTACGTGGAATTAGTTTGTAACGACCCACATTCTATGTATCGAAGAATCGAAGAATATTTATTTAATTCACATACGAAGTCGCATGGTCGTGTAACTTTGGGAAACGACTGTTGGGGTCATTTCCCATGTTCATGATTCTTGCCGAATTTTAAATGAAAGTTTTTCCCTTGGCGAATCTTGTTTTGCCTATAACTTTTGATTGGTAAGGGTTTTTGACTTGAAACAACTTTCATTGGATTCGGATGATGGTTTACCTTTCCGTAGAGTGGTCACATTAATCAAACGGACTTACAGTTTGGGAGATATGGCTCAAATAAGGTTTGGATGATAAAAAATAGCTTAACAGGGCTTAATTAGGTGATTAATGGTTAGGCCCATAACCCTCTCGGGATTAGGGTTATGGAAGGGCTGAAAGGGTTTGAGAAAATATTTCATTTCAGTTTTCTAGCCGCACTTACATTCCTCTAACCCTAGTGGTGGCTTATATCCTCTAAATCTATAGCAAATCACTTTCTAATCACATATTAGCCAAATCTACATCAAATTAAGGCGGATTAACATAGAAATCGAGGTAGAGATGCTATGTTGCATTGGGATTCGATCCAAATTGGTGGAGTTTTCATATCTATAATTTATTTGCGGCTAAGGTGAGTAATTAGCATGTTTTTATGCCTCTGATAAAATTTCGGTTAATTTGGATTAAGTTTGCTAGTCCTATTATTAAAACATGGTTAAGGGGATCAAGGAGAAATTCATGGTTCTGGTGTATGTTTGATCATAAGTAACACATATGCCTGATGTTTTGACCTTGTTGATCGATCCAATGTGTTTCTACTACCATTTGGAATTTTTTGTTATTGATTAATAAAGTTAGAATGGTTGAAAACACCGTCGTATGGCGAGAATGGACGATACAAACTTGCTGGAAAAGTGTTAGGATTGCGGATCAGGATAGGGGATCAGATCAGACATATCCAAACTGAACCAGGTTAGTGGTAAGGTCTTCAATAGTAAGGCAACGAGGAAGGCCATTCGAATCGAGCTGGGGTTGGAATCGAATCGGAGGGGATGAGCCGAACCAAAGAGCCAAATCAAAGTGGAAAGTACGGACCGAAACAAGGACCCCGAACCGGACCGAGTGCTCCAAACCGAACTGGCCAGGGAGCCACGAACCGAATGAAATCCGAACCGAGCTTAGACGTGAGAGGCCCAAACTGAAGATAACTGGAGCACACTATGCATATTCGAACCAAACTTAGGTGTGGGCTATGAGCACCGAACTGAACCGGATTTTGAATTACTTCTACACGGAGACTCTTATGAAGGCGAACTCCAATTCGACCAAAACCCGAGATGCAAAGGAAGTCCAAATGAAAAGTTAGAACTCGGGATCCAGATGAGAACCAACGAGTTAACTTCCAAAGTTAGGCTTTGCGGTGGGATGTGTGCAAAGTGGTTATCGATATATATAGCTTTAGTTCACCACTAAGAGATGGATTAGTGGTTATGGATCGGTAGAATGGGATCATTAAGACTCCCAAGGGAAAGTGAACGTAGCATGACTATGGAACAATGCAATGGGGCCATTAGGACTCTCATGGGCAAGGTGATCGTAGCAAGGGATTAATGGCTATGGACTAGTACAATGGGGTCACTAAGACCCCAAGGGAAAAGTGGTCATAGCTAAGGATTTGGTGATCAAAGTGGTGGATATTGTATACTTTGCGCACTTGAGTGAGAGATGTGAGCTTGATTGCAATGTTTGATGTTTGCTATCACCATGACATACACACTTCACCTTTACACTTTCTGTTAGTGTTACTTTAGAGTACTGTACATCTTGTTGTGCTAACTCTTTGGTTGTAGGTTCAGGTATGATTATTTATACCAGTTATTATTTTGTTTTACTACTATCGCTTATACTAGACTTTTGTCTAACCCAGAGTTTTATGTCTCTTCTTATTACTCTGGGTCTCATAAACGAGCTGACTAGAAATAAGTTAGGTGGTATGCACGAGTAGTTGTCCGGAGATGAGCAGAAGGCTTCCACGTACTATTTACATATATTCTCCATGTGTTGTTGCTGGTCACTGCTTTGTGCATTAGTAGTGTATTTTTCTATTTTGGTTTAGAGACAATATTTTGAAGTTGTAATAATGATGGTTTGGATCATAAGTTGTATTTTGGATAACGCTGCTATGATGGTTTAGTTTTCAGCTTATGCACTGTCTCTCCTATTTTATATCAAGTTATGTTACTATTATATTTTATTCCGTGCGCTGTGAGATATACTACAGGTTCTTGATGATTCATAGTTTCAAATCACTTTTCCTTTGATGACCGTCCCATGCTAGTCGGGTATTGACACAACGCATTTCTAGGGAAATGTCGCCTTGTCTGGGGCGGGCCATCACACTTGATATCGGAGCGAGGTTGCGCAGTTAACCTAGGGAAGACATTAGAGAGAGATAGTATACGTATATGAGAGTGGGTATTTCTGATATTTTGGTTTTCAAAAGCTATCTATATACCACTAGTATATCTAAGGAAGAAGTCACACTGCACTGGCACCACTATGGAGATGGTTAATTGTTTTCTCTTTACAGATTTAACTATGAACCGATATACGAGGAGTACGGTTCGGGGGCCAATAATAGGAACGTCCCTAATAAGAAGACAATGTTTACTACCTTCATGAGGGAAATGCTTAGTGATGTTCAGGGAGCAGTTCATAATGCTGCTAACGGCGATGGTGCAGCGGTACAGCGCCTAGAGCCGATTTCACCAAGAATAACAAGGATTATACTAGTCATGATGGGAAACTATTCCACGGAACGGAATCAGCTACAGAGGTTCAAGATTGGCTTTATAGTTGTGAGCGCATCTTCGAGGATTTGGGAATCGATGATGCGATGAAGAGAAAGCTAGCATCGCGTCAGCTTCAAGGACAGGCAATGAATTAGTGGAATGCTATTAAAACAGCTACTCCTGAGGATCAAGTTACTTGGAATCAGTTTAAAACTCGCTTCAGTGATAAGTTTATTTCGGCTGCTCAGAAATTGGAATTGTTCAGGTAATTCTTGGAGCTTAAGCAAAATGGTAGTGCAGTCTCAGAATATATTGCTAAGTTTGATACTTATCTCTTATTGATACTGCTGAGAAGAAGAATGAGGAGTTCATAACTGGCCTGGATGAGTACTTGGGGGAAAGACTCATAAACCATATCGATGAGACTTTCGAATCTATTATGGGAAAAGCATTGAGATCAGAGTGCCTTTACCCCAAAGTCAAAGACTGAGGTTGTTATTACATCTGCAGGGGGGCCAAACCCCAGGCAAGTGGTGGAGGCAAGAATAATTCATATAATAAGAGGAAATAGAACTAAGCTAAGGATGGTCAGAAGAAGAATAAAGAAGATGTTAAGTGCTATAGATGGGCAAGAAGGGCCACTATGCCAAAGATTGTCGAGCAAAGTCAGCGGAGAGGAAGTGTTTCAATTGTGGTCAAGTAGGACATCACAAGGATAAATGTCCACAACCCCCTAAAGAGACGCAGATTGTGAAAGCATATGCTATCAACGTTTTTCCTTCTTCATCGAATGCCCCATCTATGGCGGAGAAAGGAAAGGGTGTCATCATTTAAGGTATGCTTTCCATTTATGATGTCCCTGTTCGAGTACTGTTTGATACCGGGGCTTCCCATTCCTTCATATCTACTGACCTAATATATAGGTTGGGACTGTAACCTGAGATTGTCGATAGACCTTTAGTCCTAACAAACCTGATCGGTGGTTCAACTAGCCTCAATATGGTTTGCATAATTTGGTCTTATCGAGTCATGGATGCATGTTTGTTTGTGATTGCTTTGTTTTGGGTTTTACTTTGTTTGGCACTATTTTTGGAGTCGATTGGCTCCAAAGTATAAGGTGGTGGTTGACTATGAGGGGTCTTCGATGACCATTATAGCGGATGATGGGAGGAGGGTACTGTTTGGTTGCCTACCTAGTGATGGGGTGATGGCCAATTTTCAAAATTCCCTTGACATCTCGCGTGATGTGTTGTCAGATACGCCTATTACTGGCGAGTATTCGGACATCTTCGAAGAAGTGACCAGAATTCACCACACCGAGAGATCATGTTTTGGATTGATTTAGTGCAAGATGCAAGACCTATAGTGATGCCACTTCGTCGTATGGCGCCATGGAAGCAGCGAGAGCTTGAAGTGCAAGTTTGCAATCTTTTGAATAAGGGATTTATCAGAAGAAGTGTTTCCGAGTGGGGAGCACAACTCGTATTTGCTACAAAGGCCGATGGTTTCCTTCAATTGTGTGTAGACTACTGCGAACTGAACAAGGTGGCGGAAGAATAAGTATCCTCTTCCACGGATAGATAATTTGTTTAATCAATTAAATGGAGCAAGAGTGTTCTCCGAGTTAGATCTCGCGACCAGATTTCATCAGCTTAGAGCAGCAGCTGAGAGTATTCCTAAAACGACATTTTGGACGTCGTCTGGATTTTATGTGTGGTTGGTCAGGCCATTCGGGTTGATTAATGCACCAGCACACTTTGTGGATCTTATGAATAGGGTTTTCAGAGATCAGTTGAATAAGTTTGTTCTTGTGTTCGTGGACGATATCTTAGTTTATTCGAGGAAGGAGGAAGAACACAAGGAACATTTGAGGACAGTGATGGAGGTGTTGAGGAAACACCAACTGGAAGCAAAATTTTCTAAATGTCACTTCTGGAGGAGAGAAGTGAGATTCTTGAGCTATGTTGTTTCAGAGAATGTTATTTCTGTAGATCCTGCGAAGGTGGCTACAGTACAAGATTGGTCCACGCCCTAGAACGCAACAGACGTAAGAAGTTTCTTGGGGTTAGCTAGATACTATCGTAAGTTTATCCAAGACTTTCCCAAGATAGTTGCACCGTTAACTCAGTTGACCAAGAAGAATCAAGCTTTCGTCTGGGATGAAAGGCGTGAGTGTGCATTTAAGAGTCTAAAGGAAAAGTTAATATACACACCAGTGTTAGTCTTTCCTAAGTGGAACGAAGAAATGACGAAATACACGGATGCCTGTGGTACCGTACTAGGTGATGTACTGATGCAAGGAGGTAGGGTTGTAGCTTATGCTAGTCACCAACCGAAACCACATGAGAAAAGACATCCTACCCATGATTTGTAATTGCAGCGATTGTGTTCGCATTAAAGATGTGGAGACATTATCTCTAGGGAGAAAGATTTGAGTTTTTTACCGATCATAAGTCGTTAAAGTACCTTTTGTCTCAAAAGGATTTAAATCTTCGTCAGCAAAGATGGATGGAGTTCTTGGCTTCATATGATTTCAATATCGCATACGCACCCGGGAAGGGCAATGCGATAGATAATGCATTGAGTAGGAGACATGCCAATTTAGGTCCTATGTTTCTAGAATGGAAGCAATTAGAATATATCGCGGGATATGATTTCAGACCTAAGTGCAAATTGGATCCAGAGATGTTAGCAATTTTGACGATCTGACCAACTTTGATTGGGCGGATCGGCTCCAGCCAAAGGGACGGTCCTAATCTATTGGAAATCATGTCCAAAGTAGAGATGGGTATAGGTGGTAAGTAAATGAATAAGTATTGTCTTGATCGAGAAGGACGGCTTCAAAAGAATGAGAGGCTGGTTGTACCCAACGTTAATGGATTGAGAGATGAAGTGCTTAGGGTGTGTCATCACTTGAAATTGACTATACTTCCCGGTGGTAATAAAATGTATCCGGAAATTAAGTAGACCTACTACTGGGATGGGATGAAGAGAGACGTTGGGAAGTTTATACCTAGTGCATGAATTGCCAACTAGTTAAAGCCGAGCAAAAGAAGCCTAGTGGTTTGTTACAAACATTGGAAATTCCCAAGTGGAAATGGAAACAAGTCTCAATGGATTTCATCGATTGTTTACGAAGGACTAGATTGGGTCATGATAGTATTTGGGTGATTGTGGATCGATTGACCAAGAGTGCAAGGCTTATACCAATCAATTTGAATAGAACGACAACTAAGTTAGCAGAACTGTATATAAAGTGGGTAGTGAGATTTCATGGAGTACCAAAAGGTACTGTGAGTGACCGAGATCCACTGTTTACTAGTGGGTTTTGGAAGAGCTTACAAGAGGATTTAAAGTCAGAAATACATCTCAGTACGACATACCATCTTCAAACCAACGACCAGACAGAGAGGGTAAATCGTGTATTGGATGATCTCTTGTGAGCTTGTATATTGGATTTTGGAGGGTCATGGTACAACCATTTGCATCTAGTTGAGTTCGCATATGATAATAGTTATCAATCTAGTATTGGTATGGCTCCATTTGGTGATTTGCACGAAAGTCCATGCAACGCACCATTAGGTTGGTTAGAAACAGGTGAGAAATTTGTGCATGGACCATATGTAGTAAGAGAAACTTAAGATAAAATCAAGGTTATTCAACAGTGAATGAAGGCTGCCCAAGATAGGCAGAAGAGTTATGTTGATAAAAGATGAAGAGAATTGAATTCTCCGTTGGCGACTTGGTATTCGTCAAAATTTCTTCGGTCAAGAGTGTGATTCGATTTGGTAGGAGAGGCAGACTAGCAACAAGGTTTGTTAGTCCATTTCCAGTTCTTGAGCAAGTTGGAAATTTTGCATATAAAGTTGGATTACTTGACAAGATGGCAGGAGTTCACAACTTCTTTCATGTTTCCCAGTTAAGAAAGTTCGTGCACGATTCTGATATAACTATTTCACCGGACCAGTTGGATGATATCGAAGGTAGAACCCGAGGCGGTTAGGTATCACACATCGATTCGTATTGTCGAGCATGATATGAAGAAGCTTTGATGGAAGACGGTGGAACTAGTGAAAGTCCAGTGGGGTGATAATGAGCGTGACTGTACTTTGGAAACATAGCAGAACAAAAGGAAATCTGTAACAACCCTGAATTTTGGGGTAAATTTAGAAATTTATTTTAACTAATTTTAACGGGTTTTGATATTTAAAATAATTTATTTAAAATAATAATGATTAAAAATTTGTTTAAATAAAAGTTAGGATGAATAATTTAATTTTAATTATAAAAGGAGTAAGAAATAGCATGGTAGTTTGAAAAGTCAAACTTCAACTTTGACTGACCGTACAGGATGCAAAATTTAACAGATTTTAGTGAAACTAAAAATATTAGAATCTCTTTTAAAATATCGTTCAAAAGAATCCGAAAAATCAAAATTTTATAGCGGGAATCAAAAGTTATGCCCAATTTAAATTTCAAAATAGTCGCTGTAGGATTTATATATATATATATATATATATGTATTTTAATATTAAAAATAGCCTTTTTTCAAACGACCTCTGTTTTCGACGAAACCACTTTTGTTGGATTCAGAATGTCGAATTATTGCTAAGTTTATTTTTTCATAATTTTTAGAATTAATTTGTGACCGTGGCAAAAAGATTTCAGTTTGGTCAATTTCGGTCAATTTTAATCGACTTGAAAAAGGCGATTTTTCAAATAGGCTCAGAATTGAACGAAATTAATTTTCCTAGCTCCGCAGCATCAAAAAATAGCTAAATATATTTTTCGGGATTTTTCGAATTTAATTTGTGGCCCCCGGTGAATTTATTCGTACGGTTGAATTAAAAATAAAAGTAAAAATATTTTAAAATACAGAAAACTGGGTCAAGACAGTCGTTTGGACTGCGGGCCATGGCTAGATGAGTCCGGAATAAGGGTTAATAGGTAAGAACGACAGTCGTTGGGCTGGAATCGGAAAAACTTGATAAACGGGCCTTAATGGGTAATTAGTGAATAATAATATAAATATTCACTAAATGACAAAACCCCTAACCCTAATCTATTTGCTCCAGCCGCCATCTTCTTCCTCAATGGCCAAGAGAGCTCCAAACTTCCCTCCTCAATATCTCTCAATCCACTCAATGAAATCCTTCAGTTCTTTAGCCAATGTTGTAGGGATTTTGATAAGATTTCCATCCATACGGTTATGATCAACCAAAAGTGCTCTAATTTCAGGGAAAGACACCCCAACCCGCGACCAAACAGCCCCCACTGCACCACCATGGTCCCACCGCGGCCACCCATACTCCGGGCGCACTAAGACCTCTCCTCCCTCTCCGATGTGCCACCTCCCGATTGTCTTCAAGCCTCCCCAATCTCGAGTTATTTTCAACCCTAGTTTGGAAGCCTATGGGTTCATATGACGGCTTGCTTTGGAAGAAGGAGGAAGGTTGACTTTTTCAACCTTTAATTATCAAATTACTTTAATTCAAAATTGACCGATCTTAATTTAATCATAACAAATGCGTACGAACTCGAAATTGAACGATTTCAGGTGCGCCACGATCGTGAGACCGAGATCTTCGCGATGAAGCTGACTAAACCTGATTCTGAACAAGTTGAATTTTTGACAAATTTTGGATCTGAAAAGCGCATAACTCAATAACGATGTGAGATTTCGGAATTTAATTATTAAAAATTTAATTATTTCTTGTGGTATGAATTCCATTTATGTACGTTATGAAATTTGTATTTTTTGTGGTTGGGAAATTTTAATTTATTGATGTTGTGATGTGAATTGGTTGATGCTGTGGTATTGGTGTTTGAAACAAAATCATTGAATCCAGATATGTAATCTTGTTGAAAATAAAAGATTAAATTTTCACTGTAATGTTGATTATCATAAAAACATATCATTTTGTTGATTATTATAAAAAGTTATTATTTTTAAAATTAAAAGTAACATTAATTTCATTGTTTTGTAAAAAGAAAGATTTCACTTTTGTTTTGTTAAATATAAAGATTTCGCCTTTTGTTTAATAATATAAAGATTACTTTTTGTTAGTTTATAAAATAATAAAAAGTTTTCATTTTTGTTTGAAAAAAAATATAAAAAAGTTTTTACCTTTGTTACTTAATAAAAAGATTGGAACTTTGTTTGTAAATATAATAAAAAGATTGAAATTTTGTTTGTAAACTTAATAAAAATATTGAAACTTTGTTTAAACTTAATAAAAGATTTTAACTTTTGGTTGTGAACAAAAAGAATTAACCTTTGTTTGCAAATGAAAAGAATTTACTTTTGTTCTTAAATACAAGGATTCCACCTTTGTTTATAATTAAAAGATTTTACTTTTATTTAGAATGAAAATGGACATTTTGTCATTAAGAATGAAAATATACATGATTTTTGTTAAGGATGAAAAGTGACATTATTACATTGATATTCATTGAAAGATTAGTAATGAACATTTTACACCATTATGTTTAGATTAGAAAAGTATAATTTTCACCGTCATGTTTTGTTAATTATAAAATGAATATTTACACCATCCTGAGTTAATTAGAAATGAATATTTACGCCGCTATGTATTAAATTAGAAATGACATTATTTGCACTGTTATGCATTAAATTAGAAATGACGTTATGTGTTAAATTAGAAATGAACATGATTGACACCGCAAATAAATAAAAGATTAATTACATTTTTATGTAATTAAAAATATAAGGTTTGGTCATTAAAATAAGAATTACATTTTAATGTAACTAAACAGAAGAATTTGACGTTAAAATCAAATTTACATTTTTAATGTAATTTAGAAAGATAGAATTTTTCACCGTAATGTTAATTACATTTGTAATGTAATTAAAAGGGGAGAATTTTACATTGTAAATTAAAAGACAAAATTTGACATATAATGTTAATTACAATTTACATTGTAATTAAAAAGGAGATTTTACATTGTAATTAAAAGACAAGAATTTTACATTGTAATTAAAAAGGAGATTTTATAGTGTAATTAAAAGAGTAGAATTCAACATTGAAACATAATTTACATTTTTCTAATGTAAATAAAAGAAATAAAAGGAAGAATTATGCATGAAAGAAAAAGTTACATTTTTAATGTAATTTAGATTTAAAAAAATTACATTTCTAATGTAATTTAGATTAAAAAAAGAAAAGTTACATTTTTAATGTAATTAAGATTAAAAAGAAAAGTCACATTTTTAATGTAATTAGATTAAAAAGAAAATTTACATTTTTATGTATTAGATTAAGAAGAAAAATTACATTTTTATTATATTAAGATTTAAGGAGAAAAATTAGATTTTCATGTAATTAAGATTAAAGGATTAATCGACATTTTCATGTAAATAATACTTAAAGAAGAAAATTACATTTTCATGTAATTAGATTTAAAGAAGTGAAATTTACATTTTAATGTAAATATATTTTCATTAAAAGAATTTCAAAGTGAAATTTACATTTTTATGTAAATATATTTTCATTAAAATGATTAAGAAGAAAATTACATTTTTATGTAATTGGATTTTCATTAAAAAGATTAAAGATATGGAATTTACATTTTTATGTAAATAGATTTTCAATCAAAGTCATGACGATGGAAATTTACATTTTAATGAATTTGATTTCATTAAAAAGAGTAAAGATATGAAATTTACATTTTCATGTGAAAAGATTAAAAAACAAGATAATCATTTTGTTTGTATAGAAAAGATGGACACAAGATTATCTTTTCAGTTTTGCATTGAAAGATAAAAACAAAATTATTATTTTTGTTTTGCGTTGAAAGAATAACAAAGCTATTATTTTTGTTACATTGGAATTAAACAAACAAAAATATATTCATTTTTGTAGAATTGAGGTTGACACCAAAATATATTACATTTTTGTTAGAAAATTTAAAAGACATAAAAATCTTCATTTTTGTTAAATTGGAATGGTACACGAAAAATACATTTTTGTGTGAATTGAAGGGTAAAAGAAAAACATACATTGTTATGTTTAGGATGTGTATGTGAATTAAAATAAAATAAACATTATTGGGTGTTATGTTATATATATAAAAAATGTTATGAAACCAAATGTTCTTGTTTTGATAATCACAATAATGAAATGTATGAAGGAATTATATTTATATATAATTATATATATATATATATATATATATATAAACTAAAAGTAAACGAATCGAGCGTGGTAGTTTGCATTTTGGAATCATGCCTTTAAATGATTGTAGAGAAAGATCCGACCATCAGATTTTCCCAAAACTGAAACCGTTAGGTTCGCCTTGTGAAGATCTTTCCAACGATATTAATTGTGTTAAAATTTAACGTTTAGATTTAGAGAACTATGTAAAACAAATTTGGGTGAAAACAGCGCCAAGGTCGCCTATTGACTTGAAGCATCGTTAAATAAAATTCAATTATATTTATATAAATAAAAATAGAGATTAATCGTTATAAACTAATATTAAAGATAAGAAATGATTTGAAATGATATATGTGCGAGAGTCATTTGAAAGGTCCGAGTTCAATCTCATTTCAAATGATTATTCGTCATTCTAAGTCAAAGAGTTGAAGACGGTGATTGAAGACCGACGATCTTCACGTCGAATGAATGAGTTACCATTGACGCCCATGATTGGAGTAGCTACCTTGAAGGGGCTACAATGGTGGCCGTCCAGACTACTTATTGGTTGTTCGGATATGCGAGGTATAAGGTGCCTCCGGATTCGTTTAGACCCGGAACAGACTTGAAAATGGATTGTATGTCTGACGTTGTATCCCTTTATACAGTATTTGTTGATCTCTGCTAAATATATATCAGTTTGGTGTTTAACACCCTTCTCTAAGACGTACGAGCTTAGAGGTTATATATTGGTAGGAATCAATAGTACGGTATGGATTGACGATGTGGCATGCTAAGATGCAAATAATCAAGTCTTTTGTTGAAAAGCAGGCCTTGTGGTTGACGATCAAAGCACAGCTTGAATAAGCATAGCTTTGTGTATTTCGTAACTTCACGAGCCTCACACCCTGGATGATTCTAAAACGGAGCAAGGGAACGCAGGGAGAGCAGCACGTTTCTTTCTAGCTAGAAGTGGTGTCATGGTATGGAGCCCAGACATTTTTACCTATGTGGATGATGGAATGAGGCGCCTCGGATATTAGGTCCTATAGGACTGAGAAAACGTGTGTTCAGGAATAACTAATCCGCAAAATCGAATGTGCGGACCGGCCCTGCAACTTTCAAAGGGTTCACTGCGGGGGATCCTGAGACATTAACTAGAATGTCTCGAATTGGTAAGGAGATCGTTCCTAGCCTTGACTCATGATGGAAACCCAATTCCCAATACGACCCTACGGACTTGATTGTATTACTAGTTTGGTGGCATAGTATATGGTAGCTATGCTTCCTAGGATTAATACATTTACTTTGAAATGTTTTTGAAACATATATACACTAATAATAATATCAAATCCGTTTTTTCGTACCAAGCATGTTTAATCATCATAAGGTAAAACTCTATCCTCTGGTTTGCGTTGCATTGTGTGATGGGACTTGATTCTTATGATGATTCCATTTTTCTAAAAAGCATTGCGTTGTTTAACGATTTACTTTAATTTATGCACCGGCAATCCACTGGAATAAAACCTGTTCCGCGTTAGCGGCGTGGTCCTTGTATTTGCCTTATTGCTATTAGTTATGTTAGTTAAGAATTCTCACACCAGTCCCATGACTGACTCGTAGTTTGTTTCCATCTTTGCAAACTCGGGTGCCCTCTTTTCCATACGGGAAGTTGAGTAGTTTGTCTACAGGTCCTTATCTCGAGAAGGATTCTGGATTGAAGCTTGAAGCTGTGTCCAGAGTATAGTTGTCTATCGCTGCCTTAATTATTTTATTTCCGCTGCACTGTATTGTATTTTAATTTATTGAAATTTATCTTCCGCTGTAATTTTATTCAATGTACTCTGATATGTTTTGTACTCTGATGTATTATTATTATGATGTTTATAAAAGTCTGCTGTTATTGTTCTGAGGTTGTTGTATTCCCAAAGTTAATGTACTCAGGTTTTGAACGATCTTAGTCATTTTTGGAATCGATTGGGTCCGGGCGAAATCCGAGCCATTACAAAATATATCCAGAAATCTTCTCCTGTTATGGTTTTAATCACGATATAGTTATTCCCTTGTTAGTAAAACGCATGCTAGGATAGGCTTGTGATGTTATTATGTATGTTTGATTGTTTGTAAAAGGTTGATAGGCATGCGGGACACCACCGTTTGTTTTGGTTAAGGAATTTTGGGGGCGAAATTTCTTAAGAGGGGGGGGGGGTAACAACTCGCATTCTACACATCGAAGGATCGTAGAATATTTATTTCATTCACATATGAAGTCGTATGGTCATGTAACTTTGGGAAACGACTATTGGGGTCATTTCACATGTTCATGATTTTTGCCGAATTTTAAATGACCATTTTATCCTTGGAGAATTTTGTTTTGCTTGTAACTTTTGATTGGTAAGGATTTTTAACCTGAAATCACCTCCATTTTATTCAGATGATGGTTTACTTCCCGTAAAGTTGTCACATTATTCAAACAGACTTACCGTTTGGGAGATATGGCTGAAATAAGTTTTGGAAGATGAAAAACAGCTTAACTGGGCTTAATTAGGTGATTAGTGGTTAGGTCCAGAACCCATTTGGGGATTAAGGGTTATGGGAGGGCTAAAAGGGTTTGAGAAAACGTTTCATTTCAGTTTTCTAACCGCCACTTACATTCCTCTAACCTAAGTAATGGCTACGTCCTCTAAATCGATCCCAAATCACTTTCTAATCACATATTAGCCTAATCTACATCAAATCAAGGCAAATTAACATCAAATTGGAGGTAGAGCTGCTGTGCAGAATTGGAATTCGAACAAAGTTAGAGGAGTTTCCAGATCTGTAATTTATTTGTGGCTAAGGTAAGTGATTAACATATTTTTATACTAATTTGGAGTGATTAGTGATAATTAGCGAAATTATGATTCAGAAAAATATACATAAATTCTTAAATATTATTTTGTGCCTCTAATAAAATTTGGGTTAATTTGGATTAAGTTTGCTAGTCCTATTATTAAAACATGGTTAAGGGGATTAAGGGGAAATTCATGGTTTTGGGGTATTTTTGATCCTGAGTAACACATATGCTTGATGTTTTGACCTTGTTGATTGATCCAACGTGGATCTACTATTGTTTGGAATGTTTTACGATTGATTAGTAAAGTTCGAATAGTAAAAAACGCCGTCTTATGGCGAGAATGGATGATACAAACTTGTTTGAAAAGTGCCAGGATTCCGGATCAGATTGGGATAGGGGATCAGATCGAACATATCCGAAACAAACCGGGTTAGTGGATAGATCCTCAACAGTAAGGCACCAAGGAAGTCCATTCGAATCGAGCTGGGGTCGGAATTGGATTAGAGGGGATGAGCTGAGCCAGAGAGCCAAATCAAAGTGGAGAATATGGACCGAACCAAGGAACCCGAACCGAGGGCTCCGAACAGAACCGGTCAAGGAGCCACGAGCCGAATGAAATATGAACCAAGCCAAGGCATGAGAGGCCTGAACCGAAGATAACTGGAGCACTATGCATATTTGAACCGAACTTAAGTGTGGGCTATATGCACTGAATCGAACCGGATTTGGAACTACTTCTAAGCGACGACTCTTATGAAGGCCAACTCCAATTCGACCAAAACCTGAGATGCAAAGGAAGTCCAAATGAGAAGTTAGAACTCAAGATCCAGATGGGAACGAACTAGTTAACTTCCAAAGTTGGGCTTTGCTATGGGACGTGTGCAAAGGGGTTATCGATATCTATATCTTTAGTTCGCCACTGAGAGACGGATTAGTGGCTATGGATCAATGTAATGGGATCATTAAGACTCCCAAGGGCAAGTGATCATAGCATGGCTGTAGATCAGTGCAATGGAGCCATTAGGACTCCCAAGGGAAAGGTGAATGTAACACCCCACCTCCGCTAGGGTCACTCACAAAGGAATGCACTAGCTTTAGAGGGGTATTATTGGTAAACATGTACAGAAATATTACAAGACAGAACATATATATAAAACAGCGGAAGTAAAACAAATTTCATTACCTTATAAAATAAGGTCTAAAAGCCTTTTACATCAAAATACATCAAAACCAGTCTTGCAATAATAAAGAAGCATAAAACCATTTCATAAATTATTCCCCAAGTAAAACAATAAAGTAGCCATAGCCAAGAGAAGTCCAAGCCATGCGTGATGACCTTCAAACAGAAGAAGTCCAAACTAACAATAGCATTTCCTCCCTGTAACCTTGGGGGGGGGGGGAAACGGAAGACAAGAGGCGAAACAAAACGGGGTCAGTCATAAAGACTGGTAAGCCCTATCTACTATCAGTATATAAACTAGTAACGTTAACTGGCATGAGGAACTGAGATGAACATAAGTATGATGGCAAGATAGATAAGCTAAACCAAAATAACAGGATGAACTACGGTACCAAAATAAACGAGTGTGTCACGATAAACTACGGTGTCAAGATAAATAAAGGTACCACATCGTCAGGTTTCTATCAAGTATATTATCGCAAGGTATTTATCATGTATAACATCCTAAGGTATATACCATGTATATTTGCTTTGCACCCCTCGTACTAGTATCCCAACCCGCGTCATGTGTTAAATATGAATGTCCCTTGCCCAACGCCACGTAATGGTCCATGTCAACCTAATATATAGCATAAGTAGGTTTTCCCAACTCGTATGTTTCTTTCCATGTATAAGTTTAGTCCTTTGCCGTAGGCTATACGGGCTTTCCCATGTAAACGTCTTATCCTTGAAGTTATTTTGGACTGCTACACTTGATCTAGTTATGTTTTCTTACCATGAACTACCGCGTGTCCACTTAGGATTTATGCCACCTAGGACCACTAGGGATTATGCTACCTAATGAACGTTTCCGTGTCTCGGTTTGGTTTCAGCCACCTAGGGCCACTAGGGATTATGCCACCCGTCAACCGCGCCCTTTATCCCACGTATGTATCGTGAATCGTTTTCCATGTCTAGATGCACATGTTCCTCAATGTGCCATCCGAGTTCCGTGCCAGGGCAAATCAAGAAATACGGGACTCGGTCGGGAGCTTTAAGTCGTCTGCTGATGCAGATATCAAGGTCTGTTTTTGTACCCGTGGCTATGGTCCCACGTGACCCCTCCCTCAACTACTGAAAGGCAATCCGAGAAAAATCATGTATGAGAACTACACTAAGGCCCATCGATGCCCACTTCCAGATAGCCAACCTCACCCATAACTTGATAGCTGGTATATGGTCTTTTGGGAGTTCCCTGCCTTTCCGTACGTACACGATTGACTAAAGATTGTAGGTAGTCGGCGACATGCTATCCTGGGGCAAAATCAAGTATCGTCGACTCCACGCTAATCCATCCCAGTCTTTAGGTCGCTCGCATAGCAACCAAGGCATACTCTTGGCTCTTCTACCGCAGACCTTAACCCCTGTGAGGCCGGGTTTCATGGACCACTCGCCACCTCACAGATGGATACCAAAAGTACCCTCACGTTACCCGAAGGTTTCACTTCGTCACCCAGTTCGCTGGAGCTTTTATCCTAGTCAGATAACTTGCTCCTCCTCGTATACTAAGCGATGACCTACCGTACCAGGTTACTCATCTCTTTATGAACTAGTCCCATGTCCTTAGCTAAGAATTATTACTTAGTTACCCTTAACTAAGGTTTACCACTTAGCCCCTCTTTCCGCTATCCTTGTTAACTACGATTTCCAACCTAGTCCTTTGAGCTAGGGTTTTGTCAAATGGGTTAAGTGTTGTTATCCAAGTTCGTGACTTGACCCGCCTACAAATCATGTCAAGATTGGCTAAGTACTCAAGTTCAAGGCTTAGCCATACAAGTTGGTTAAGTGTACCAAGAAGCTCATGACTTAACCCTATCAAGTCAAATTGGTTAAGTATTTATTTGCCTTAACCCTATCAGATTTTCATGTTAGATTGATTAAGCATGGATTATTTTAATCCCATCAGATTATCGAGTCGGATTGGTTAAGTATGGGTTAGCTTAACCCCATCCACTAATCGTATTACAATGTTTAAGCCTAATCTTAAATGGTCTTGTGACTTAACCCTTATCAGGTCCACCTATTAGATTGGTTAAGTATAGGTTACTTAACCTCATCAAATCATCACGTATAATTGGTTAGGTATAAGTTACTTAACCCCATTAAATTATCATGTTAAATTGGTTAAGTATTGGTTACTTAACCCCATTGAATAACCAAGTTTAGATTGGTTAATTGTTTAACTTAACCCCATCGAATTCCCGTGTTTAGATTAGTTAAGTATAGATTACTTAACCCCATCTAATTACCGTGTTTAGATTAGTTAAGTCTTAGTTACTTAACCCCATCGAATTACCGTGTTTAGATTAGTTAAGTCTTAGTTACTTAACCCCATCTAATTACCTTGTTTAGATTAGTTAAGCGTAAATTACTTAACCTCATCCCCTAACTGTCTTTTATGGTTAAGTGTCATTAAGAAATCAAGCCCGGTCCCAATTAACCTACCCATTTGTGTCATATCGGTTAAGTGTCATTAGTCAAATTTACTTAACCTTATCATGTGGCATCAATTTAATTAATGCACTCTCAACCTCTCACATTAGACTTTGTTGTGGTTACTAGTTAAGCCGAGCGGGTCCGGGTAGATTTACACCACAACCTAGTCTAACCTCGGGTCTTAAGCGCGACATGACCAACTTCTCACATTGGATCCTATTGTTTATAGCCACTAGTTAAGCCGGGCGGGTCCGGGTAAATTTATGCTACAAACTCAACCCAAGCTCGAGTTGGCCATTTTCATGTATGGTCTAGTGTCTTGTTACACTTACAACCCACACGTGTCAAGTTTCCAAGTCCCATGCTCATAGCCAAAGTTACATGTTGTCACGTTTATACCAACTTACCCAAATCATGTTTCATGGTGGAACTTGGCAAAGGCATGACAAAAAGGGTATAAGGCCACAAGTTAAACATGGTGGAAATGAGGCATAAATGTGCTCACAAACTTGCATGTTACATTGTCAAGCCTCAAAAACATGCATAACATTCAAACTTGGCAAATAGGTGATGCATGGTCATAGATGACATGAAATGATGACAAGTAACTCGCATATAACATCACATAAGGGTTATGACTTCGTATGCAAGTTAACCTAAAGGTTATGAGGGTTCTCATGTTGCATAATGCAACATTTCAACATATAGGTTATAGCTTTTAACCCACAAGATCAAGGTAATGACTTTATAGACTTGCATAACATGATAGCATGTATCATACTTAATGATCAAACCCAAACTTGCAACATTCATTTAACTTTATAGTTAATATCTAAGAGTAGGAGGGGGCTTACAATGCTATGATGGCACAAATAAACATATAAAACAAAGATTGAGACGAAGCCATTCATGCTATCACCCAAAAACCCCAAAAGAACAAGCTCCAAATGAAACCCTTGAGCAAATATCAATAAAAATCCTTGCTTTGAAGACGAAAGGTTTCAACTTTGGCTTTGAATGAAGCTTATGAGCTCTCATGCAAGATCCTTGCTTTTTGGTCAAGAAAAGGTTGCAACTTTGGCTAGAATGCAACTTATGAACTCTCATACAAACATGAAATCACTCAAATGATCATAGAATCTCTCATGAATGAAGAAAAGAGGCTCCTTTACTTTGAAACTAGCTCAGAACACTTAAGCTATCATGAAGAAGAAGATGGAGGCCATGGGTTGAAGTAGAGGCCATTATGAGGAATCATTTTGGCATAGTTTAGTTGTAGGATCAATTTATGAGGGTTTTAGGAGAGGGTTAGGGGTCTTTTTATAGAAGACTAGGATAGTTTTAGCCATAGGATAAACCCTAGAACCAATCATAGCCTTTAAAGCATGTCTTGGGGAAGAAGTCACATGTAGGAACCATTTAGGGCCTTTAGATTAAAGCTGAACCATGAGAACCATTCAAATGCAAAATCTGCATTCGAGCGAATCGGCCCACGGGTTGACAGCCAAACACCCTGGATTAACCCCTAGTCGACCCAGCGGGCATGGGTCGACCTCAAAAATCGGCCGGTTCGGTTATTCCCCTCTCCCAATTCGCTGTTTTGAACATTTTTGCATATTTATTTATTAAATTTTCAATTATATATATATATCAATATATATATATATTTCTCTGCGCAACCCATTTCACTTAATTAAGTATACTTTAATTTGAGAATTTTTATGTTCAAATTATGGGGTGTTACATTCTCCCCTCCTTAAAGGATTTCGTCCCCGAAATCTCTAAGTCAAGAAGAACGTATCCTACCAACCAAACAACCATCTACTCAAACCATCAAACACTTGCATCATTGTCCTTAGACGATTTCTAATGCCATATGAACATATGCAGAACGTGTGTGTATATGCTCCTTAGCTAATGCTAATTATCAGGCCTGAATGATCTTTCTAATGCAAAATATGTTTAGTGCCATGAGTCCAACATGTATGCGAATAGTCCTAGTCATATAAGTACTATGTGCGTGCACAAACATTCATTCATATGCAACATCCGCATGATAACACATTCAATTTCATCCATAAACAAGTATAAATACTCGTGCATATGCAACATGAAACGTGACCGCGTCAATCTAGTATCTAATGTGTATTCGCGCATCCACGAGCAACCACTTGCAACCATTTGCAACCATATCAATCATAACATGTTTCAAATACATGTTTACGTCCATAGAGTTCTATCTAAGGTTCCCAAGATAAGATCGAGGAGATAAACAAGACAAACTCCTTACGGGGTTTGTAACAGAAATAGGACCGAGAGGATATCCACCAAGCGATAGCATGCAAGTAAGCTCTACAGGTGAACCAAGGATCAAAGATACACTCTTAAAAAGAGACATGATGCGCGCGTCTGAGCCGCATTTCCACGAACTTAATTCCATTGTGCCTTAACCGCCTTTGACTTCATGGTTTCGTAGCTCCTTGATTCCTATTTCCAAGATATGAGTCAGAACTCTTTTCACTGTCTCCTCTCGTTCCACTTTCATTTATTCTTTCCCTAGTATACTTGGCTCAACCATATCTACGTACTCATGCAAGCTCTCCAAAATTCACTAGTGAATTCTGGATCTCGTTTACCAATGCTAATTTATGTTACCACGTGCACTTACTAGGGTGATTCCTATAACCCATGCTTAAGCGGAATGAACCATCCGTCTTATTGGCGGACGTTACTCGATTGGATCAGAGATTTCCGATAAATGCATCAAGAGATTCTAGGTAACTAACCATGACAGAACCTAAAAGGTTACACGAGACTTCGAAGGTATTACCAAAGCAAGCCAAGAGTCTGACTGCCCTCTTTTCAAAACCGAGAATGGTATCCCTTACTGGATAACCACTTTACCCCTAGAATCCATCCATAGCTCAACAATAGAAGTATTGCTTCTAATCTCAACACTTGGCATAGACGTTCTCAAATCCAACAAGTCATGAATAAATGGACCGACTCTCCAACCAGATTTTGGGACAAAAACTGGGATCCTCTACCATGCTAGTACTAAGGTGCAGAGACTCAACTATCTAAGCAGACTTAAATGATACGATGGTCAAGACAAAGTCTGGACGGGATGATAGAAAAGAACGACTAAACCTTTACCAGAAACGGTACCATTTCTTTTAGGTACCCTAGAAATGGGAGCATACAACTGCCCTCTCCGATGATCTTGTCCTTGTCCTCCTTGATGGACTAAGCCATAGCAACAATTGCTTATCCTTAAGCTCGCGTCCTTTATCCTTGTTCTTATTATCCCTTCTTATAACTTCGGTAACCGGTCTCTCGAGAACTTCCTCCATCGCACGGGAAAACACTTACGTAGCTAGAAAAGGATTAGTCGGAGTTAAAACTACTATGACTCCAGATGGAGGAAAGAAAGGGAAAAGAGATTCGATCAAGGGAACAAAGGATAGTGCTAATGGCTTTTGGGGAATAGCCTTTAAAAACTTTTCTTGAAAAATGCTTCTTTGTAAACGGTTTCTCAAATAGTTTTCAGAAGGTTTTTTAAAAACTTTTGCCCAGTCTGGTAACCTCGCTCTGATACCAAATGTAACACCCCACCTCCGCTAGGGTCACTCGTAAAGGAATGCACTAGCTTTAGAGGCGTATTATTGGTAAACATGTACAGAAATATTACAAGACAGAACATATATATATATAACAGCGGAAGTAAAACAAATTTCATTACCTTATAAAATAAGGTCTAAAAGCCTTTTACATCAAAATACATCAAAACCTGTCTTGCAATAATAAAGAAGCATAAAACCATTTCATAAATTATTCCCCAAGTAAAACAGTAAAGTAGCCATAGCCAAGAGAAGTCCAAGCCATGCATGATGACCTTCAAACAGAAGAAGTCCAAACTAACAATAGCATTTCCTCCCTGTAACCTGGGGGAGGGGGGGGGGGGGGAATGGAGGACAAGAGGCGAAACAAAACGGGGTCAGTCATAAAGACTAGTAAGCCCTATCTACTATCAGTATATAAACTAGTAAAGTTAACTGGCATGAGGAACTGAGATGAACATAAGTATGATGGCAAGATAGATAAGCTAAACCAAAATAACAGGATGAACTACGGTACCAAAATAAACGAGTGTGTCATGATAAACTACGGTGTCAAGATAAATCAAGGTACCACATCGTCAGGTTTCTATCAAGTATACTATCCCAAGGTATTTATCATGTATAACATCCTAAGGTATATACCATGTATATTTGCTCTGCACCCCTCGTACTAGTATCCCAACCCGCGTCATGTGTTAACTATGAATGTCCCTTGCCCAACGCCACGTAATGGTCCATGTCAACCTAATATATAGCATATGTAGGTTTTCCCAACTCGTATGTTTCTTTTCATGTATAAGTTTAGTCCTTTGTCGTAGGCCATACGGGCTTTCCCATGTAAACGTCTTATCCTTGAAGTTATTTTGGACTGCTACCCTTGATCTAGTTATGTTTTCTTACCATGAACTATCGCGTGTCCACTTAGGATTTATGCCTCCTAGGACCACTAGGGATTATGCTACCTAATGAACGTTTCCGTGTCTCGGTTTGGGTTCAGCCACCTAGGGCCACTAGGGATTATGCCACCCGTCAACCGCGCCCTTTATCCCACGTATGTATCGTGAATCGTTTTCCATGTCTAGATGCACATGTTCCTCAATGTGCCATCCGAGTTCCGTGCCAGGGCAAATCAAGAAATACGGGACTCGGTCGGGAGCTTTAAGTCGTCTGCTGATGCAGATATCAAGGTCTGTTTTTGTACCCGTGGCTATGGTCCCACGTGACCCCTCCCTCAACTACTGAAAGGCAATCCAAGAAAAATCATGTATGAGAACTACACTAAGGCCCATCGATGCCCACTTCCAGATAGCCAACCTCACCCATAACTTGATAGCTAGTATATGGTCTATTGGGAGTTCCCTGCCTTTCCGTACGTACACGATTGACTAAAGATGGTAGGTAGTCGGCGACATGCTATCCCGGGGCAAAATCAAGTATCGTCGACTCCACGCTAATCCATCCCAGTCTTTAGGTCGCTCGCATAGCAACCAAGGCATACTCTTGGCTCTTCTACCGCTGACCTTAACCCCTGTGAGGCCGGGTTTCATGGACCACTCGCTACCTCACAGAGGGATACCAAGAGTACCCTCACTTTCCCCGAAGCTTTCACTTCGTCACCCAGTTCGCTGGAGCTTTTATCCTAGTCAGATAACTTGCTCCTCCTCGTATACTAAGCGATGACCTACCGTACCAGGTTACTCATCTCTTTATGAACTAGTCCCATGTCCTTAGCTAAGAATTATTACTTAGTTACCCTTAACTAAGGTTTACCACTTAGCCCCTCTTTCCGCTATCCTTGATAACTACAATTTCCAACCTAGTCCTTTGAACTAGGGTTTTGTCAAAAGGGTTAAGTGTTGTTATCCAAGTTCGTGACTTGACCCGCCTGCAAATCATGTCAAGATTGGCTAAGTAATCAAGTTCAAGGCTTAGCCATACAAGTTGGTTAAGTGTACCAAGAAGCTCATGACTTAACCCTATCAAGTCAAATTGGTTAAGTATTTATTTGCCTTAACCCTATCAGATTTTATTGTTAGATTGATTAAGCATGGATTATCTTAATCCCATCAGATTATCGAGTCGGATTGGTTAAGTATGGGTTAGCTTAACCCCATCCACTAATCGTATTACAATGGTTAAGCCTAATCTTAAAAGGTCTTGTGACTTAACCCTTACCAGGTCCACCTATTAGATTGGTTAAGTATAGGTTACTTAACCTCATCAAATCATCACGTATAATTGGTTAGGTATAAGTTACTTAACCCCATTAAATTATCATGTTAAATTGGTTAAGTATTGGTTACATAACCCCATTGAATAACCAAGTTTAGATTGGTTAAGTGTTTAACTTAACCTCATCGAATTCCCGTGTTTAGATTAGTTAAGTATAGATTACTTAACCCCATCTAATTACCGTGTTTAGATTAGTTAAGTCTTAGTTACTTAACCCCATCTAATTACCGTGTTTAGATTAGTTAAGTCTTAGTTACTTAACCCCATCTAATTACCGTGTTTAGATTAGTTAAGCGTAAATTACTTAACCCCATCCCCTAACTGTCTTGTATGGTTAAGTGTCATTAAGAAATCAAGCCCGGTCCCACTTAACCTACCCATTTGTGTCATATCGGTTAAGTGTCATTAGTCAAATTTACTTAACCTTATCATGTGGCATCAATTTAATTAATGCACTCTCAACCTCTCACATTAGACTTTGTTGTGGTTACTAGTTAAGCCAAGCGGGTCCGGGTAGATTTACACCACAACCTAGTCTAACCTCGGGTCTTAAGCGCGACATGACCAACTTCTCACATTGGATCCTATTGTTTATAGCCACTAGTTAAGCCGGGCGGGTCCGGGTAAATTTATGCTACAAACTCAACCCAACCGCGAGTTGGCCATTTTCATGTTTGGTCTAGTGTCTTGTTACACTTACAACTCGTACGTGTCAAGTTTCCAAGTCCTATGCTCATAGCCAAAGTTACATGTTGTCACGTTTATACCAACTTACCCAAATCATGTTTCATGTCATTAAAGTTTCCCCATAACCTAACCCCAACGCTTTTGAACTCGCATATACATTCACAACAACGCATAATGGATTTAAAGAAGGAACTTGGCAATGGCATGACAAAAAGGGTATAAGGCCATAAGTTAAACATGGTGGAAATGAGGCATAAATGTGCTCACAAACTTGCATGTTACATTGTCAAGCCTCAAAAACATGCATAACATTCAAACTTGGCAAATAGGTGATACATGGTCATAGATGACATGAAATGATGACAAGTAACTCGCATATAACATCACATAAGGGTTATGACTTCATATGCAAGTTAACCTAAAGGTTATGAGGGTTCTCATGTTGCATAATGCAACATTTCAACATAAAGGTTATAGCTTTTAACCAACAAGATCAAGGTAATGACTTTATAGACTTGCATAACATGATAGCATGTATCATACTTAATGATCAAACCCAAACTTGCAACATTCATTTAACTTTATAGTTAATATCTAAGAGTAGGAGGGGGCTTACAATGCTATGAAGGCACAAATCAACATATAAAACATATATTGAGACGAAGCCATTCATGCTATCACCCAAAAACCCCAAAAGAACAAGCTCCAAATGAAACCCTTGAGCAAATATCAATAAAAATCCTTGCTTTGAAGACGAAGGGTTTCAACTTTGGCTTTGAATGAAGCTTATGAGCTCTCATGCAAGATCCTTGCTTTTTGGTCAAGAAAAGGTTGCAACTTTGGCTAGAATGCAACTTATGAACTCTCATACAAACATGAAATCACTCAAATGATCATAGAATCTCTCATGAATGAAGAAAAGAGGCTCCTTTACTTTGAAACTAGCTTAGAACACTTAAGCTATCATGAAGAAGAAGATGGAGGCCATGGGTTGAAGTGGAGGCCATGATAAGGAATCATTTTGGCATAGTTTAGTTGTAGGATCTATTTATGAGGGATTTAGGAGAGGGTTAGGGGTCTTTTTATAGAAGACTAGGATAGTTTTAGCCATAGGATAAACCCTAGAACCAATCCTAGCCTTTAAAGCATGTCTTGGGGAAGAAGTCACATGTAGGAACCATTTAGGGCCTTTAGATTAAAGCTGAACCATGAGAACCATTCAAATGCAAAATCTGCATTCGAGCGAATCGGCCCACGGGTTGACAGCCAAGCACCGTGGATTAACCCCTAGTCGACCCAGCGGGCTCGGGTCGACCTCAAAAATTGGTCGGTTCGGCTATTTCCCTCTCCCAATTCGCTGTTTTGAACATTTTTGCATATTTATTTATTAAATTTTCAATTATATGTATATATATATCAATATATATATATTTCTCTGCGCAACCCATTTCACTTAATTAAGTATACTTTAATTTGTGAACTTTTATGTTCAAATTACGGGGTGTTACAGTGAACGTAGCAAGGGATTAATGGCTATAGAATAGCGCAATGGGGTCAATAAGATCCCAAGGGCAAAGTGGTCATAGCGAAGAATTTGGTGATCAAAGTGGTGGATATCGTATACTTTACGCACTTGAGTGAGAGATGTGAGGTTGATTGATATGTTTGATGTTTGTTATCACCTTGACATGCACACTTCCACTTTACACTTTATTTTAGTGTTACCTTAGAGTACCGTACATCTTGTTGTGCTAACTCTTTGGTTACAGGTCCAGGTTCATGTATGATTATTTATATGTGTTATTGTTTTGTTTTACTACTATCGCTCATACAAGACTTTTGTCTGACCTAGAGTTTTAGGTCTCTTCTTATTATTCTGGGTGCTCCTAAATAAGCAGACTAGAGACAGGTTAAGAGTTATGCACGAGTAGCTGTCCGGAGACGAGAAGGAGGCTTCCACATACTATTTACATATATTCTCCCTGTGTTGTTGCTGGTCACTGCTTTGGACATTAGTATTGTACCTTTTCTATTTTGTTTAGAGACAGTATTTGAAATTTTTTATAACGATGGTTTGGATCATTAGCTATTTTGGATTCCGCTCCTATGATGTTTTAGTTTTCAGCTTATGCACTATCTCGCCTGTTTTATATCAAGTTATGTTATTGTTATATTTTATTCCATGCGCTGTGAGATATACTACATGTTCTTGATTATTCATAGTTTCAAATCCCTTTTCCTTTGATGACCGTCCCGTGCTAGTCGGGCATTGGCACAACGCATTTCTAGGGAAATGTCGGCTGGTTCACGGCGGGCTTTCATACAGTTCAAGACCTGATTCAGTGATAAATTTATTCCGATTTCTCAGAATTTGGAATTGTTCAGGAAATTCTTAGAACTTAAGCGAAATGGTAGAGCAGTCTCAGAATATATTGTTGAATTTGATACTTTATCAAAGTATGGATTATCTCTTATCAATACTGACGAGAAGGAGAACGAGAAGTTCATAACCGGCCTTGATGAGTACTTGGGGGAATGACTCATAAACCACATGATGAAACCTTCGAATCTATTGTGGGAAAGGCATTGAGATCGGAGAGCTTTTACCCTAAATCGAAAACCGAGGTTGCTGCTACATTGGCAGGAGAGCCAAAGCCGTAGGCAAGCGGCGGAGGCAAGAATAATTCGAAGAATAAGAGAAAATATAACTAAGCTAAGGATGATCAAAAGAAAAATAAGAAAGATGTAGAGTGCTATAGCTGTGGCAAGAAGGGCTATTATGCCAATGATTGTTGAGAAAAGCCAGCGGACAGGAAGTGCTTCAGTTGTATCCAAGTGGGACAACACAAGGACAAATGTCCAGAACCTCCTAAAGAGAAGCAGATTATGAAAGCATATGCTATCAACTCTGTTCCTTCTTCGTCGAATGCCCCAACAACGGCACAGAAGGGAAAGAACATCATTATTCAAGGTATGCTTTCTATTTATAATGTTCCTATTCGAGTGTTGTTTGATACTGGGTAGATAGGTTGGGATTAGAACCTAAGATTTTCGATAGACCTTTTGTTGTGACGAACCAGATTGGTGGTTCGACTAGCCATAGTATGATTTGTCTTAATTTAGCCTTATCGAGTCATGGATGCATGTTTGCTTGCGATTGCTTTGTTTTGGGTTTTAGTGGGTTTGGCATTATTTTGGGTGTCGATTGACTCCAAAATATGGGGTGTTGGTAAACTGTGAGGGGTGTTCGGTGACCATTAGAGTGGACGATGGGCGGAGGGTACCGTTTGGTTGCCTACCTAGTGTTGGGGTGATGGCTAGTTTTCTAAATTCCCTCGACATCTCGTATGATGAGTTATTGGATGTGCCTATTGCTGGCGAGTATCCGGACATCTTCGGGAAAGTGACCGGACTTCCACTACACAGAGATCGATTTTCAGATTGATTTATTGAAAGATGCCAGACCTATAGTCATGCAACTTCGTCGTATGGCGCCAAGAGAGATGCGGGAGGTCAAGGTGCAAGTTGGCGATATTTTGAAGAAGGGATTTATCCGAAGAAATAAATCCGAGTGGGGAGCACCAGTTATATTTGCTACTAAGGCAATGGTTCCCTTCACTTATGTGTCTACTACCGCAAGTTGAACAAGGTGACAGAAGAATAAGTATCCTCTTCCACGAATAGATGATCTTTTGATCAATTAAATGGAGCAAGAGTGTTCTCCCAACAAGATCTCTCGACCAGATTTCATCAGCTTCGAGTAGCAGCTGAGAGTATTCCTAAAACGACATTTCAGATGCCGTCTGGATTTTATGAGTGGTTGGTCATGCCATTCGGGTTGACCAATGCACTAGCATACTTTGTGGATCTTAGTAATAGCGTTTTCAAAGATCAGTTGAATAAGTTTGTTCTTGTGTTCATGGGCGATATATTAGTTTATTCGAGGACGGAGGAAAAGCACAAGGAATACTTGAGGACAGTGATGGAGGTGGTGAGGAAACAACAATTGAAAGCGAAATTTTCAAAGTGTCACCCTTGAAAGAGGGAAGTGAGCTTCTTGGCCCATGTTGTTTCAGAGAATGGTGATGCCGTGGATCCTGCGAAGGTGGCTACGGTGCAAGATTGATCTACGCCCAAGAACGCAACAGTCGTGAGAAATTTCTTGGGGTTAGTTGGATATTATTATAAGTTTATCCAAGGCTTCTCCAAGATAGCGGCACCATTAACTCAATTGACCAAGAAGAATCCATCTTTCGTTTGGGACGAAAGGAGTGAGAATGCATTTAAGAGTCAAAAGGAAAAGTTAACATGTGCGGCAGTGTTATTTATTCCAAAAGGGAACGAAGTGATGACGATATACACATATGCATGTGGTACCGGACTAAGTGCTGTATTAATGCAAGGACGTGGGGTTGTAGCTTATGCCAGTCGGCAACTGAAGCCGCATAAGAAAAGATATCCTACCCATGATTTTGAATTGGCAGCGATCGTGATCGCGTTAAAGATGTGGAGATATTATCTCTTGGGAGAAAGATTTGAATTGTTTACCGATCATAAGTCATTAAAGTATCCTTTCTCTCAAAAGGATTTAAATTTTCGTCAGCAGAGATGGTTAGAGTTCTTGGCTTCATATGATTTCAATATCACATACACATCGGGGAAGGGAAATGTGGTGGCTGATGCATTGAGTAGGAGACATGCCAGTTTAGGGGCTATGTTTCTAGAATGGAAGCAACTGGAGTATATCACAGGATATGATTTCAGACCTAAGTGCAAATTGGATGCAGAGACGTTAGCATGTTTGATGATCAGACCAACTTTGATTGAGATGATCGGCATAAGCCAGAGGAATGATGCTAATCTATTGGAAATCCTCTCCAAAGTAGAGATGGGTCTAGACGGTGAGGAAATGAACAAGTGTGGTCTTGATCGAGAAGGACGGCTTCAAAAGAATGAGAGGCTGGTTGTACCCAACGTTAATGGATTGAGAGATGAAGTGCTTAGAGAGTGTTATCACTCGAAATTGACTATACATCCCGGTGGTAACAAAATGTATCGAGATATCAAGTAGACCTATTACTAGGTAGGGATGAAGAGAGACGTTGGGAAGTTTATATCCTAGTGCATGAATTGCCAATTAGTTAAAGCCGAGCAAAAGAAGCTAGTGGTTCGTTACAACTATTGGAAATTCCCGAATGGAAATAGGAACTAGTCTCAATGGATTTCATTGATGGTTTACCGAGGACTAGATCGGGTCATGATAGTATTTGGGTGATTGTGGATTGATTGACCAAAAGTATAAGGTTTATACTAGTCAATCGAGTAGAACAACATCTAATTTGGTGAAACTGTATATGAAGTGGGTAGTGAGATTTCATGGAGTACCTAAAGGTATCGTGAGTAACCGAGATCCATTATTTACTAGTAGGTTTTGGAAGAGCTTACAATAAGCTTTAGGGTCAGAATTACATCTCAGTACCGCGTACCATCCTCAAACCGACGGTAAAACAGATATGGTGAATCGTGTATTAGAGGATCTATTAAGAGCTTGTGTATTGGATTTTGGAGGGTCATGGGATGACCATTTGCATCTATTTGAATTCGCATATAATAATAGTTATCAGTCCAATATTGGTATAGCTCCATTTGAAGCTTTGTATGGATGACCGTGCAACTCACCATCATGTTGGTTGGAAACCAGTGAGAAATTTATGCTTGGACCAGATGTAATAAGAGAAACATTAGATAAAATCAAGGTTATTCAACAACGAATGTAGGCTGCCTAAGATGGGCAGAAGAGTTATGCTAATAAAAGATGAAGAGAATTGAAATTCTCCATTGGCGACTTGGTATTCATCAAAATTTCTCTATTAAAGATTGTGATTCGATTTGGTAGAAGCGGTAGATTAGCACCAAATTTTGTTGCTACATTTCTAATTCTCGAACAAGTTGGGAATTTGGCGTATAAAATTGGATTACCAAACAAGAAGGAGGGAGTGCACAATGTATTTCATGTTTCCCAGTTAAGGAAGCTTGTGCACGATTCTGATATAACTATTTCACCAGATCAGTTGGATGATATGGAGGTAGAATCCGAGGCAGTTGGGAGTCGTAGGATGATTCGTATTATCAGACATGGTACGAAGCAACTTCAAAGGAAGATGGTGAAACTGGTTAAGGTCTAGTGGGGTGATAACTAGAATGACTATACTTGGGAAACCTAGGAAAATATAAGGAATTCATATCCAGAACTCTTTGCCTGGTAAGGTTTTAATCGATATAGTTATTCCCTAGTTAGCAAACTGCATGCTATTATAGATTTGTTGTGTTATTATGAATGTTTGACTATTTGTAAATGGCTGATAGGCATGCGGGACACCCTTGTTTGTTTTTCCTAGTTAAGGAATTTCAGGGGCGTAATTTCTTAAGGGGTGAGAGTGTAAAGACCTGCATTCTACGCATCGGAGGATCGTAAAATATTTATTTCATTCTCATACGAAGTCGTATGGTCATGTAACATTGGGGAACGACTATATGGATCATTTCCCATGTTCACGATTTTTCGAATTTTAGATAACCGTTTTTCCCTTGCCGAAACTTGTTTTGCATATAACTTTTGATTGGTAAGGAATTTTGACCTGAAACCACTTCCATTGGATTCGGATGATGGTTTAACTTCCCGTAGAGTGGTCACATTAATAAAGGAGGGCTGAAAGGATTTGAGAAATCATTTCATTTCAGTTTTCTAGCCGCCACTTACATTCCTCTAACCCTAGTAATGGCCTCCGTCCTCTAAATCTATCCCAAACCACTTTCTAATCACATATTAGCCAAATCTACATCAAATTAAGGTGGATTAGCAAAGAAATCGAGGTAGAGCTGCTGTGTTGCATTGGGATTTGAACCGAATCAGAGGAGTTTTCAGATCTATAATTTATTTGTGGCAAAGGTGAGTGATTAACATGTTTTTACACTAATTACGGCTAATTATGGGTGATTAGTGATAATTAGCGAAATTATGACTTAGAAAAATATGAAAAAATATGCATAAATTCTGAAATAATATTTTATAGTATTGGTTAAGAATTGGGTTAATTTGGATTAAGTTTGCTAATCCTATTGTAAGATATAGTTAAACGCGGTTATGGGGAAAATCATGGTTTTGGGCATGTTTAATCTAAAAGAACCTATATGCTTGATGTTTTGATCTTTTCGATTGAACCTATATGTTGTTACTATTGTTTGTGATGTTTTATGATTGATTAGCAAAGTTAGAATTGTTGAAGACGTCGTCGTATGGCAAGAATGGACGAAACAAGTTTACTGGAAATGCTGCAGAGATCTGGCCAAGATCAAATAAAGGGGATCAGATCGGAATGGATAACCAAACTGGAGTGGTGGCATCTTCAGCAGAGCGAAAACAAGGAAGGCCACATGATCTGAACTGGGGTCAAACAGGAATCTTGGGTCAGGTCAGAGGAGGATGGCCAAACCGGACGGAAGCTTGGGCAAGGAAAAGAAGGACCGAACCGAACCAAAGAAGCATACATGAACAGAGCAGAGACGCGACGAAGAACTCAGACTGAACTAAAATAGAGTGGACCATGAACCAGCATACCCATATGAAACCGGGTCATTCGAACCGACCTGGTGAGCTTGAGTACTGCAAATCCAGACCGAACCAAAACACATGAACCAGAGAACCGAACCGAACTCCAATTCGACCAAAAACCCGAGATGCAAAGGAGGTCCAAATGGGAAGTTATGGATCAGGATCCAGATGGGAACCAACAAGTTAACTTCATGAGTTGGGCTTTGCTGCGGGACGTGTGCAAAGGGGTTTTCAATATCTATAGCTTTAGTTCACCACTGAGAGACGGATTAGTGGCTATGGATCTATGCAATAGGATCATTAAGACTCCTAAGGGAAAGTGATCGTAGCATGGCTATGGATTAGTGCAATGGGGCCGTTAGGACTCCCAAGGGCAAAGTGATCATAGCAAGGGATCAGTGGCTATGAACCAGCGCAATGGGGTTATTAAGACCCTAAGGGAAAAGTGGTCGTAGCAAAGGATTTGGGGATCAAAGTGGTGGATATTGCATTCTTTACGCACTAAGTGAGAGATGTGAGGTTGGTTGTTATGCTTGACGTTTGATATCACCATGACATGCACACTTCCACTTTACACTTTATGTTATTGTTACCTTAGAGTACCGCACGTCTTGTTGTGCTAACTCTTTGGTTGCAGGTCCAGGTTCAAGTATGATTACTTATACCTGTTATTGTTTTATTTTGCTGATATCGCTCATACCAGACTTTGTCTGACCCAGAGTTTTATGTCTCTTCTTATTACTTTGGTTGCTCCTAAACGAGCAGACTAGAGACAAGTTAAGTGGTTATGCACGAGTAGCTGTCCGGAGAAGAGCAGGAGGCTTCCACGTACTATTTACACATATTCTCGATGTGTTGTTGTTGGTCACACCTTTAGGCATTAGTAGTTTACCTTTTCTATTTTGGTTTAGAGATAATATTTTGAAGTTGTAATAATGATGGTTTGGATCATAAGTTGTATTTTGGATTCCCTTGCTATGATGATTTAGTTTCCAGCTTATGCATTGTCTCGCCTGTTTTATGTCAAGTTATGTTGTTATTATATTTTATTCCATGCACTGTGAGATATACTACAGGTTCTTTGGGGATTCATAGTTTCAAATCCTTTGACGACTGTCCCGTGCTAGTCGAGCATTGGCATAACACGTTTCAAGGGAAATGTCGACTGGTTCGGGTAGGGCCATCACAGATTCCTTCTGCTATAAGGTGGTAGACTTAGGCCTACGTCCAAATGTACCCTAACTACTACCCTAATTGATCGGCTCCCTAATCCGCGTAGATACAATGTGCCGGCCCACCGTAGGATGTATCACGTACTAAGGTGGAAACACTTCACTGATAAGCACAGCCCCATATCTACAGGTGCCACGGTCGCCTTGTCTCCCTCTGCCCAACCCATGCACCCACATGACCCAGTTTGTTTGCATCGTCTGCACCGTCCTCTATGTTTGGATCTCTTACAATCAGTTCAGTAAGCGTGCCTCTTCTCCCACCTAGTTCGGAGTACATTGTTTGATACCTACTCCAGGTTACTGACTAAAACGGGTCCCACACGATATGACACAAGCTCTCCCCTTTGTCTTGTATCCCCTACTAGGTATTCCACATGTTATATTTACCCAAAAAGGCATCTTTAATTATATAACCTCAATCTTTCTACCAGTTATGCTTACCTATAGGTGTCTTTAATACGTAACCCCCAATTGGTTAAGTTTTGTGGGCTTATATTTAAATATTACCCACCCATCTTAGATATACTTAACTTAACCCTCCCATTGTTCAACCAAGTTTTCTTAACCCCTATTCATGTTCATGTTCACAAAATCCCTATGGATTTTATGAGGTTAAGTATTCCAATTCGTTATCATGTCCATTTATGGTTATATTGGGCTAGATCTCCCACATTAGACCTACAAGTTGTGGATGCTGGATATGCCGGTCGCGTCCAGCTAGACTTCTTCCAAAGGTTGGGCCTAACCTTGTGCCTTAGCCCGTCTCGCATTTGTGCACACATTAGATTCAACATTTGCGGTTGTTGGATATGCTGGTCGGGTCCGGGCAGAATTCCGCTACAAATGCAATCTAACCTCGTGTCGTAAGTGCAGTTAAAGTTTCTAATTACTGTATTCCTAGGATTTGTAATTATTAACCAATTAACTATGCCTATGTCCTTATAGTTGTTCATTCCTATTTACCCAATTATAATCATAGTGAATTATATGTCCAAATTCATATTCATTACTCAAGTTATGCTAATTCTATTGTTTTCCCCCGTTCCCTCACTAACGCATTCGCATATATTTAGTGGCATGCCTAACCTAGAAAGTAGCATAGCCATAAACAATAAAATGGAAAGGTGATGGGAAGATGATAATGGTGATTATTCTAACATAACTGGCATAAGTAAGTATATATACTGACATAGACATGTAATTGACATAGTGATAAGGTAGACACATAAAATTAGATCTAGTGAACATAACAAAACTAGATCTAACATACTAAGGATGGCGTAATAGGCATGAATAGATCTAAATAAGGATTCCCATGTCCAATTAATGATAGATCTAAATTAACCACAACATGATAGGTAAAAAATGATCTAGATAGATAATTAGATCTAAACAAGGATTTAACTGTCCAAATAATGAAAGAGCCAAATTAACCACAGACATAGATAAAGGTTAAGAACCAAAAACATGACATGATAAATTAACCACAAGCGAATTAGATTTATAAAGGTAGATCTAGCATGATAAAGTTTTAAGATCCAAGAGTATCATAGATTTACAATTTATACCAGATCCAAATCAAAGTCATATCACTTTTTACTATTAATCATTTAAATCTAAAAGTAACTAAACTCACAGTTTTTGGATTTTAGAAGATAAAAGAGAAATTGTTGGTGTTGAATCTCAGATCTATATGTGAACCTCTAACTGATTAGCTCTTAGTTGATTACTGTTGAAGAAAAGGATTCTTTTCAATTCAGGCATCGGCAGCATTTGGCTTACATTGATTTTCAGTGAAGAAAACCAGAGAAATGGACCTTTATTTATAGCTGCCTGCCTCCTAGAAATCGATTGCCACCTCATCCCTAAGGGGCTCGACCCCCCTTTATCGGGTCGACCCCGCCTTTATGGGGTCGACCCCCTTTAAGGGATCGACACCCCCTTTATGGTTCGACTCCCCATATATTGGTCAATGTCCCAGGGGTGGGAATTTTGCTGCCTATGGGATTTTTGAAATTTGAACTGAAATTTTGAATTCCTATCCATATATATATCTTGCGCGTATACAAACTTCAAACCTTCATAATTTCTTCATATGGTGTCCATTTTACGCAAATCAAATGTCTATCTTGACCAAAATTTCAAGACGGATGCAATGGTGTCAACCGTTTCACTTAATTCTGATTATTAAATTAATTTATCCTCTGTAGTGTTGTTCAAATTACAGGGTGTTACAAGTACGCGGCTTCTTGGGACGTGGAGAGTACTCCTCAAAGTCATCTGTGCTGTGACAGAACTCACAGAGGTTAGGTCATGCGTTTTTACCAGTGAGTATGCCTTGATTGTCAGGGTAGTGGGAAATCAAAAGACTGTAGGGTGGCATAGGTGATTCGACTATCTCGTTGCCTAGTTACTAGCGGGGTCACGACCACTCTTGTAGTACTAACAGGTCTAACCTTAGTGATAGCAAAACATTGGGTGCCTACCATTGACAATAAATGTGATGCATGATGGAGAAAGATGGAGAGCTAAACCAACAAACCATAGAACTCATGCTATCAAGGCTATGGGTGGGGGACAGGCCAAGTAGGATTTGTTGTTTGTTATATGTTGTGTGCTTTTGGGCCAGGTCATTAGTTCTCAAGGCGATCGTCTTTCAATAGTTGAGGGAGGCGTCTGGTGGGACCATAGCCACTGAAAATGCAGACCTCAGCATCTGTGTAGACAGATATCCTAAAAGCTCCCGACCAAGTTCTATGTTTCTTGTATTGCCCTGCCACGGGACTGGGTGCGTAGTAGAGGATATGTGCGGTTAAGGCATCGAGTACGATTGATAATATATATAGGAAAGTCTAGATACATGCATGTCTGCTCTAGGTGGTGTATCGTAGGCTCGAGGGAATTACTCTCCGATCTGATTCGATCAAAGGCAGCATTTTGGTAACACCCCACCTCCGCTAGGGTCACTCACAAAGGGAATGCACTAGGTTTGGTGAAGCATTATCGAGGTAAACATGCACAGAAATATTACAAGACAGAACATATAAAAAAACAGCGGAAGTAAAACAAATTTCATTACCTTATAAAGGAAGGTCTAAAGCCTTTTACATCAGAATACATCAAAACCTGTCTTGCAATAGTAAAGAAGCGTAAAACCTTTTCATAAATTATTCCCCAAAATAAAGCGATGAAGCAGCCATAGCCAAGAGAAGACCAAGCTATACATGATGGCCTTCAAGCATAAGAGGTCCGAACTAAACAACATCATTTCCTTCCTGAAAACCTTGGGGGGGGGGGGAACGGAAGACAAAGAGGCGAAACAAAATGGGGTCAGTCATAAAGACTGGTAAGTCCTATCTACTTCCAGTATAAAAACAGGTAAAGGTAACATGACATGCATAAACTGAAAGTAAACATAAGAATGACGACAAGATAGATAAGCTAAACCAAGATAACTGGATGAACTACTGTAGCAAGATAAACTAAGGTATCATGATAAACTACGGTGTCAAGATAAATCAAGGTATCACATCGTCAGGTTTCTATCAAGTATACAATCCCAAGGTATCTATCGTGTATAACATCCCACGGTATTTATCATGTATATTTGCTCTGCACCTCTCGTACTAGTGTCCCAACCCGCGTCATGTGTTAACTATGAATGTCCCTTGCCCAATGTCATGTAATGGTCCATGTCAAACTAATATATAGAATATGTAGGTTTTTCCCAACTCGTATGTTTCTTTCCATGTATAAGTTCAGTCCTTTGCCGTAGGCCGTACGGGCTTTCCCATGTAAATCTATACCACCTCAATGTAGTACCATTTTATCCTTGAAGTTGTTTTGGACTGCTATCTTTGATCTGGTTATGTTTTCTTACCATGAACTATCGCGTGTTCACTTAGGATTTATGCCACCTAGGACCACTAGGGATTATGCTACCTAATGAACATTTCCGTGTCTCGGTTTGGGTTCAAGCCACCTAGGGCCACTAGGGATTATGCCACCCGTTAACCACGCCCTTTATCCCACGTATGTATCGTGAATCGTTTTCCATGTCTAGACGCACAAGTATCTCAATGTGCCATCCGAGTTCCGTGCCAGGGCAAATCAAGAAATACGGAACTCGGTCGGGAGCTTAAAGTCATCTGCCGATGCAGATATCAAGGTCTGTTTTTGTATCCGTGGCTATGGTCCCACGTGACCCCTCCCTCAACTACTGAAAGGCAATCCAAGAAAAACCATGTATGAGAACTACATCCCGGCCCCACTATGCCCCATTTACCTATTGGCCAACCTCACCCATAACTTGATAGCAAGTATATGGTCTGTTGGGAGTTCTCTGCCTTTCCGTAAGTACACAATTGACTAAAGATGGTAGGTAGTCGACGGCGCGCTATCCAGGGCAAAAACAAGAATCGTCGACTCCACGCTAATCCATCCCAGTCTTTAGGTCGCTCGCATAGCAACCAAGGCATACTCTTGGTTCTTCTACCGCAGACCTTAACCTCTTGTGAGCCCAGGCGGATCATCTGCAACCTCACAGAGGGATACCAAGAGTATCCTCACGTCCCCCGAAGCTACGGCTTCGTCACCCAGTTTGTTGGAGCCTTTATCTAAGTCAGATAATTCGCTCCTCCACGTGTGTTCAGGCGATGACCTACCGTATCGGGTTACTCATCTATCTGTGAACTGGTCCAATTTCCTTGACTAAGAATTATTACTTAGTTATCCTTAACTAAGGTTTACCACTTAGCTTCTCTTCTCGCTACCCTTGTTAACTACGATTTTCAACCTAGTCCCCTGAGCTAGGGTTTTGTCTAATGGGTTAAGTGTTGTCATTCAAGTTCATGACTTAACCCGCCTATGAATCATGTCAAGATTTGGCTAAGTATACAAGTCCAAAACCTAGCCCTACAAGTTGGTTAAGTATACCAAGAAGCTCATGAATTAACCCTACTCAATCATCAAGTCAAATTGGTTAAGTATTTGTTTATCTTAACCCTATCAGATTATCGTGTTTGATTGGTTAAGCATAGATTATCTTAACCTCATCAGATTATCGAGTCGGATTGGTTAAGTATAGGTTAACTTAACCTCATCAGATTATCAAGTCGGATTGGTTAAGTATAGGTTAACTTAACCCCATCCACTAATCGTATTAGAATGGTTAAGTATATTTAAACGGTCTTGTGACTTAACCCTATCAATTTCTCATATTAGATTGATTAAGTATGGTTGCTTAACCTCATTAAATCATCATGTATAATTAATTAAGTATAAGTTACTTAACCTCATTGAATTACCAAGTTTAGATCGGTTACGTGTTTAACTTAACCCCATCGAATTACCATGTTTAGATTGGTTAAGTGTAAGTTACTTAACCCCATCTAATTACCGTGTTTAGATTAGTTAAGTCTAAGTTACTTAACCCCATCTAATTACCTTGTTTAGATTAGTTAAGTCTAAGTTACTTAACCCCATCTAATTACCAAGTCGGATTAGTTAAGTGTAAATTACTTAACCCCATCCCCTAATTGTCTTATATGGTTAAGTGTCATTAAGAAAACAAGTCCGGTTCCACTTAACCTACCCATTCGTGTCATATCGGTTAAGTGTCATTAGTCAAAATTACTTAACCGTTTCATGTGGCATTAATTAGATTAATGCACCCCAACCTCTCACATTAGACTTTGTTGTGGTTACTAGTTAAGCCGGGCGGGTCCGGGTAGCTTTACACCACAACCTAGTCTAACCTCGGGTTTAAGTGCTATATGACCAACTACTCACATTGGGTCCTTTTATTTGTAGCCACTAGTTAAGCCGGGCGGGTCCGGGTAGATTTTGCTACAAACTCAACCCAACCTCGAGTTGTCCACTTTCATGTTTGGTCTAGTGTCATATTACACTTACAACCCATAAGTGTCTAGTTTCAAGTCCCATGTTTAACACACATGTCATGTCCACATTTAGTTGTATCATGAGTGCCATATTTTCATGAAATCCCATGTCAAATTATCATGTCATAATCACGCACGTCTAACCTACCCCAAATCGTGTTTCCGACCCAAGTAAAAGCGAGTCAACATAATAAGGATACTATGCTACATATTGGCCTCAAAACATGCACGATCTCAAAAAGGGATTGGCCAAAAACATGCATGGTATCATAAGGGGTTTGGCCTCAAAATATTCATAGGATCATAAGGGGTTTTTGGCCTCAAACATGCATAATGTCACAACGGGATTAGCCAAAAGCCATAGGTTCAAGCAAAAGAGGCATGACAAGGTTCATATAGGCTAGCGTACTTGGTTTAATCTCGTTTTATTCCATGCCATCATTAAAACTACCGTTTAGATCTAGAAGTAGCTAGAACTTACATAACGTGGCAAGAGGGCTAGGGGCATGAATCGTCTTAACGAAGAAAGGTGGCTCCTTTGTTGAAAAATCGTCATGAAATTTGCGTAGCAACATTGATCTACCCTCGATTTGATGTAGAAAGCTTGCACCTTTTGATTTGAACTCGATTTGAATGCATAAGCCCTTGGAGTTGGAGATGGAGGCCATGATCAAGATAGATTTTGGCAGCACTTAGTTGCTAGAATGATTTTTAGTGATTTAGGTTAGGTCCTAGGGTGTTTTTATAGAGATTAGGAGTAGTTTAGGCCATAGGATAAACCCTAGGATAGATCTGAGCCCTCAAAATCCGTCATAGGCCCATAAAACCGAGCCAAGACAGCAGCAGGTGCACCCCAGTCGACCTGAGGCTTGGGTGGGAATTTTCCCGCCCAGTTCGTTTGGCTCCAGATTTGAATTTCGAACTGTTTTTGAACTTGAATTTTCCTGAATACTTTGACGGGCCATAACTGGGTCATACGGACTCCGATTCTCGAAAACTCGGACTCTATTTCGCGTATTTTTCCGAGACGAATGCAATGGCACAACCCATTTCCCCTGATTCAGATTTTATAATTAAATTCTGCCTGGATTCTTGTCCTAGCATGTTGTAAAAATCCGGGTTGCTACATTCTCCGCAACTTAAAGGATTTCGTCCCCGAAATCTCCAAGTTAGGAAGAACGTATCCTACCACCCATCATCCATCTACTCAAAACATCATCCACAGGCAACCATGGTCCTTAAAAGACTCTTAATGCTTTATGAACACATTCAGAAAGTGTGTGTATATGTTCCTTAGATAATGCTAATGATCAGGCCTGAATGATCTTTCTAATGCAAAATATGTTTAGTGCCATGAGTCCAACATTTATGCAAATAGTCCTAGTCATATAAACACTATATGTGTGCACAACCATTCATCCACATGCAACATCCACATGATAACATATTCAATTTCATCCATAAACAAGTACAAATACTCGTGCATATGCAATCTGAAATGTGACTGAATCGACCTAGTGTCTAATGTGTATTCGCGCATCCACGAGCAACCACTTGCAACCATTTGCAACCATATCAATCATAACATGTTTCAAATACATGTTTACATCCATAGGGTTTTACCTAAGGTTCCCAAGATAGGATCGAGAAGATAAACAAGACAAAACTCCTTACGGGGTTTGTAACAGAAACAGGACCAAGAGGATATCCACCAAGCGATAGCATGCAAGCAAGCTCTACAGGAGAACCAGGGATCAACGATATACTCTTAAAAAGAGACATGATGCGCGCGTCTAAGCCGCATTTCCATGAGCTTAATTCCATTGTTCCTTGACCATCTTTGACTTCATGATTTCGTAGCTCCTTGATTCCTATTTCCAAGGTATGAGTTGAAACTCATTTCACTATCGCCTCTCATTCCACTTTCACTTATTCTTTCCCTAGTATGCTCGGCTTAAACATATCTGCGTACTCATGCAAGCTCTCCAAAATTCACTAGTGAATTCTGGATCTCGTTTACCGATGCCAATCCATGTTACCACGTGCACTTACTAGGGTGATTCCTATAACCCATGATTAAGCGGAATGAACCATCCACCTTATTGGCGAACGTTACTAGATCGGATCAGAGATTTTCGATAAATGCATCAAGAGATTCTAGGTAACTGATCATGACAGAACCCAAAAGGTTACACGAGTCTTCGAGGGTATTATCAAGGCAAGTTAAGAGTTTAACTATCCTCCTTTCAAAACCGAGAATGGCATCCCTTACTGGATAACCACTTCATCCCTAGAATCCATCCACAACTCAACAATAGAAGCATTGCTTCTAATCTCAACACTTGGCATTTACTCTCTCGATTCCAAATAAGTCATGAATAAATGGACCGATCCTCCAATAGGATTTTGGGACGAAAGTGGGATCTTTTACCATGCTAGTACTAAGGTGCAGAGACTTAACTATCAAAGCTAACTTAAATGATGCGATGATCAAAACAAAGTCTAGACGGGACAATAGAAAAGAAAGGCTAAGCCTTTAACAGAAACGGTACCATTCCTCTTAGGTACGCTAGAAATGAGAGCATACAATTGCCCTCTCGCTGATCTTGTCCTTATCTTCCTTTGTGGATCAAGCCATAACAACAAGTTGCTTATTCTTAAGCTCATGTCCTTTATCCTTGCTCTTATTATCCCTTCTTATAACTTCGGTAACAGGTCTATCGAGAACTTCCTCCATCGCACGGGAAAACACTTACGTAACTAGACAAGGATTAGTCGCAGTTAAAACTACTGTGACTACAGATGGAGGAAAGAAAGGAAAAGAGGTTCAATCAAGGAAACAAAGGATAGTGCTAATGGCTTTTGGGGAATAGCCTTAAAAACTTTTCTGGAAAAATGCTTCTTTGTAAACTGTTTTTCAAATAGCTTTTAGAAGGTTTTTAAAAACTTTTGCCCAGTCTGGTAACCTTCTGCTCTGATACCAAATGTAACACCCCACCTCCGCTAGGGTCACTCACAAAGGGAATGCACTAGGTTTGGTGAAGCATTATGGAGGTAAACATGCACAAAAATATTACAAGATAGAACATATAAAAAAAACAGCGGATGTAAAACAAATTTCATTACCTTATAAAAGAAGGTCTAAAGCCTTTTACATCAGAATACATCAAAACCTGTCTTGCAATAGTAAAGAAGCATAAAACCTTTTCATAAATTATTCACCAAAATAAAGCGGTGAAGTAGCCATAGCTAAGAGAAGACCAAGCTGTACATGATGACCTTCAAGCATAAGAGGTCCGAACTAAACAACATCATTTCCTCCCTGAAAACCTGGGGGGGGGGGGGGGAACAGAAGACAAAGAGGCGAAACAAAACGGGGTCAGTCATAAAGACTGGTAAGTCCTATCTACTTCCATTATAAAAACAGGTAAAGGTAACATGACATGCATAAACTGAAAGTAAACATAAGAATGACGACAAGATATATAAGCTAAACCAAGATAACTGGATGAACTACTGTAGCCAGATAAACTAAGGTATCATGATAAACTACGGTGTCAAGATAAATCAAGGTATCACATCGTCAGGTTTCTATCAAGTATACAATCCCAAGGTATCTATCGTGTATAACATCCCACGGTATTTATCCTGTATATTTGCTCTGCACCTCTCGTACTAGTATCCCAACCCGCGTCATGTGTTGACTATGAATGTCCCTTGCCCAATGTCATGTAATGGTCCATGTCAACCTAATATATAGCATATGTAGGTTTTTCCCAACTCGTATGTTTCTTTCCATGTATAAGTTCATTCCTTTGCTGTAGGCCGTACGGGCTTTCCCATGTAAATCTATACCAACTCAACGTAGTACCATTTTATCCTTGAAGTTGTTTTGGACTGCTACCCTTGATCTGGTTATGTTTTCTTACCACGAACTATCGCGTGTTCACTTTGGATTTAAGCCACCTAGGACCACTAGGGATTATGCTACCTAATGAACGTTTCCGTGTCTCGGTTTGGGTTCAAGCCACCTAGGGCCACTAGGGATTATGCCACCCGTCAACCACACCCTTTATCCCACGTATGTATCGTGAATCGTTTTCCATGTCTAGACGCACAAGTATCTCAATGTGCCATCTGAGTTCCGTGCTAGGGCAAATCAAGAAATACGAAATTCGGTCGGGAGCTTTAAGCCATCTGCCGATGCAGATATCAAGGTCAGTTTTTGTATCCGTGGCTATGGTCCCACGTGACCCCTCCCTCAACTACTGAAAGGCAATCAAAGAAAAATCATGTATGAGAACTACATCCCGTCCCCACTATGCCCCACTTACCTATTTGCCAACCTCACCCATAACTTGATAGCAAGTATATGGTCTGTTGGGAGTTCTCTGCCTTTCCGTACGTACACGATTGACTAAAGATGGTAGGTAGTTGACGACGCGCTATCCAGGGCAAAAACACGAATCGTCGACTCCACGCTAATCCGTCCCAGTCTTTAGGTCGCTCGCATAGCAACCAAGGCATACTCTTGGTTCTTCTACCGCAGACCTTAACCTCTTGTGAGCCCAGGCGGATCATCTGCAACCTCATAGAGGGATACCAAGAGTATCCTCACGTCCCCCGAAGCTACCACTTCATCACCTAGTTCGTTGGAGCCTTTATCTAAGTAAGATAATTCGCTCCTCCACGTGTGTTCAAGCGATGACCTACCGTATCGGGTTACTCATCTATCTATGAACTGGTCCAATTTCCTTGACTAAGAATTATTACTTAGTTATCCTTAACTAAGGTTTACCACTTAGCTTCTCTTCCTAGTACCCTAGTTAACTACGATTTTCAACCTTGTCCCCTGAGCTAGGGTTTTGTCTAATGGGTTAAGTGTTGTCATTCAAGCTCATGACTTAACCTGCCTACGAATCATGTCAAGATTTGGATAAGTATTCAAGTCTAAGACCTAGCCCTACAACTTGGTTAAGTATACCAAGAAGCTCATGACTTAACCCTATTCAATCATCAAGTCAAGTTGGTTAAGTATTTGTTTATCTTAACCCTATCAGATTATCGTGTTAGATTGGTTAAGCATAGATTATCTTAACCTCATCAGATTATCGAGTCGGATTGGTTAAGTACAGGTTAACTTAACCTCATCAGATTATCGAGTCGGATTGGTTAAGTATAGGTTAACTTAACCCCATCCACTAATCGTATTAGAATGGTTAAGTATATTTAAACGGTCTTGTTACTTAACCCTATCAAGTTCTCATATTAGATTGGTTAAGTATGGTTGCTTAACCTCATTAAATCATCATGTATAATTGATTAAGTATAAGTTACTTAACCTCATTGAATTACCAAGTTTAGATCGGTTAAGTGTTTAACTTAACCCCATCCAATTACCGTGTTTAGATTGGTTAAGTGTAAGTTACTTAACCCCATCTAATTACCGTGTTTAGATTAGTTAAGTCTAAGTTACTTAACCCCATCTAATTACCGTGTTTAGATTAGTTAAGTCTAAGTTACTTAACCCCATCTAATTACCAAGTCGGATTAGTTAAGTGTAAATTACTTAACCCCATCCCCTATTTTTCTTATATGGTTAAGTGTCATTAAGAAATCAAGTCCGGTTCCACTTAACCTACCCATTCGTGTCATATCGGTTAAGTGTCATTAGTCAAAATTACTTAACCGTTTCATGTGGCATTAATTAGATTAATGCACCCCAACCTCTCACATTAGACTTTGTTTGGTTACTAGTTAAGCCGGGCGGGTCCGGGTAGCTTTACACCACAACCTAGTCTAAGCTCGGGTTTTAAGTGCTATATGACCAACTACTCACATTGGGTCCTATTGTTTGTAGCCACTAGTTAAGCCGGGCGGGTCCGGGTAGATTTATGCTACAAACTCAACCCAACCTCGAGTTGGCCACTGTCATGTTTGGTCTAGTGTCATATTACACTTACAACCCATAAGTGTCTAGTTTCAAGTCCCATGTTTACCCCACATGTCATGTCCACATTTAGGTGTATCATGAGTGCCATATTTTCATGAAATCCCATGTCAAATTATCATGTCATAATCACGCACGTCTAACCTACCCCAAATCCTGTTTCCAACCCAAGTAAAAGCGAGTCAACATAGTAAGGATACTATGCTACATATTGGCCTCAAAACATTCACGATGTCAAAAAGGGATTGGCCACAAACATGCATGGTATCATAAGGGGTTTGGCCTCAAAATATGCATAGCATCATAAGGGGTTTTTGGCCTCAAACATGCATAATGTCACAACGGGATTAGCCAAAAGTCATAGGTTCAAGAAAAAGAGGCATGACAAGGTTCATATAGGCTAGCATACTTGGTTCAATCTCGTTATATTCCATGCCATCATTAAAACTACCGTTTAGATCTAGAAGTAGCTAGAACTTATATAACGTGGCAAGAGGGCTAGGGGCATGAATCGTCTTGACGAAGAAAGGTGGCTCCTTTGTTGAAAAATCGTCACGAAATTTGCGTAGCAACATTGATCTACCCTCGATTTGATATAGAAAGCTAGCACCTTTTGATTGGAACCCGATTTGAATGCATAAGCCGTTGGAGTTGGAGATGGAGGCCATGATCAAGATAGATTTTGGCAGCACTTAGTTGCTAGAATGATTTTTAGTGATTTAGGTTAGGTCCTAGGGTGTTTTTATAGAGATTAGGAGTAGTTTAGGCCATAGGATAAACCCTAGGATAGATCTGAGCCCTCAAAATCCGTCACAGGCCCATAAAACCGAGCCAAGACAGCAGCAGGTGCACCCAGGCCCAAGTGGTCGGACCACCCAGGTCGACACCCGTGTCGACTGGGCAGTCGACCGGCCCCCTGGGCGTGTCGACTCCCCAGTCGACACCCCATCGACCTGGGGCTTGGGCTGGAATTTTCCCGCCCAGTTTGGCTCCAGATTTGTATGTCGAACTGTTTTTGAACTTGAATTTTCCTGAATACTTTGACGGGCCATAACTGGGTCATACGGACTCCGATTCTCGAAAACTCGGACTCTATTTCGCGTATATTTCTGAGACGAACGCAATGTCACATCCCGTTTCCCCTGATTCAAATATTATAATTAAATTATGCCTTGATTCTTGTCCTAGCACATTGTAAAAATCTGGGTTGCTACAATTTTGTATGCTTATGTAGCATGGCGATGGCGGTTCTATGCGGAACATAGCGTTGTTATATAGAGGTTCATACATTACTCTAGTGTAGGATGAGGGACTATGTATATTTCTATGGCATTACGGCGGAGACCGTTCGAGTAGGGTACCATGGGGTGTACCTTAATTTAGGGATAGCTAGATATATACTTTATTAGGAACATCCACTGGGGAGTAAATTAGTACGACGTGTGTGTAAGACTTGAGTGTAGTTAACCCAAGTAACATAATAAATAAGAAAATGCTATTGAACGGTATATGTAGGGTTATCAAAAATGTGTAGTTTAAATCCAGTCACCAGAACCTGTGTTCTGACCCCTTCGTCATAACATACTCGTAGGTTAGACTTGTGGTAGAGATATGATAGCTTTGGATACTGGTTAAGCAATATTATAATTTGGGTAAGGCTATATTTTGATTTATTATATTTTATACATTCCATTGTGAGATATTTTCTAAGCTCTGATATATTTTATATCTCTGTCTTTTCTGCAGGTTACTAGAGCAACCAACACGAGTTTCAATGGATTAAAATTTTGAAAAAAAAACGGTCTGTCGGAATTCGGGTTGTTATATTTTAGGTGAGTGGATTTAAATTATACCTTTTGAATAATGGTGTATTTACCATTTATATTCCCTGTCATTTTAAACATGTCAAATAACCGTAAGTTGGGTAATTGCGGTTTAATTTATTTTTAGTTATGCTAAGAATATTACAGTTGTATAGATCTACTCCATGGATCTGTTAATTGGATTAAGAATCACTGTAATACCGAAATTTTGGAATTTACCATAAAGGTGAATATGCTACCAAAAATGTTGTTAATGACAGATTGGATATTAAAAATCAAATTATAGTGAAATTTCGAGTAATGAAAAAAAAAATTAGACATGCCTACTTAGTATGAATATTTACAATGACTGGGAAATTATAGATAACCGCACTAAGACACAACATTAAGTTCAACTTTGGTAGAAGCCTGCTCGGAACCGCCTGGAAAATCCGACATCCGCACGTGACCATTTTAATGTGAGAGGCTGGTGTCTAAACATACATAAAATATATGTATGCAACAAATAATAAACTAGTAATGTCTATTGGGATACAACAAATAGATATCATCAGACTAGCAATTAATGTCTTAGTAAACTACGACCGTTAGGTTCATAAGTGACCTTAATTGCAATCAATAGAAATAAATTTTGTACGTGCGAAAATATAAAAGATAGTAAAGAAATGGATGTTACAGTAGTAAAAGTTTGAATAAAAAGGGAAAATGCGATGAACGGGGGATATTACCTATTATCATTAATTATATTAACGAGAATGCAATATAATAGGTAGGCTTGTCCTAGGGACAAGTGGATTTATAACATGGGTTCAAATAAATAAAAAGGGAACTTATTATAAATCTTAGTTAAGAGAACTAAGTTAATAAGTAAACAACGATAGTTGTGATGACAGTGTAAGATTCATGATTAAATAAGGAATGAGGTAGACTTATGAAATGAAATAAATTGTACTTAATTATATACATTAAGTAACATATTAACAAAAAACATGTGGATTGGAATAAGATAAACTTAATTATACATTATGTAGGACATTTTATTGGAACTTGTAAACATGTAATTGACAGTAAATGACATGGTAATAAAAAAAGGTCGTAGATTACTTTCGTTAATTACAGTCAGGGGTAAAAGGTTGTAGATTACCGTCATTAAAGCAAGCGCAATTAAAGATTAGACATAGGGTCTAATAACACGTTTACATGATGCGCTTGGAATAGTCCGCATGAACGAAGGTGAAGAACCCAACGGGGTAGATTAACAGTATGACTGGATACATGGGAGGAGCACGTCCGCTTGATTACTCTATTCGATAGGCGGCTTGGTTGCATGATGGGACTGGAGGAAAGCACGCGACTTCCGAGGGACATAGTAGGGCACTCCGTGGTGGTCCCCTGTTGTGGTACATGCTTAAGAAGTACATAGAGATGGTGGTCAGTGTGATACCACCCAGTGGATACTTTGACTAGAACGATAGTTTTGCAGTCAGAAGGATGTGGCGGATGGTGTTGGGTGATTCGCCGGTTTTCCTTGCTCGGGGAAGTAGGTGGTCAGGACCAAATTAAGGATATTAATCGTCAAATACCTATCATTGGTAGTTAGTGGGATGCGGAAAGACAAGAGCTAAACCAAGATACCATTGACCTTTCACTATAGAGGCGTGGTTGAGGGACATGCCAAATTGGATGATAGATTGTTTGCTAGGGGAACGTCGCTTAACTCTTGATGTATTCTTTCACTAGTTGAGGGATGGGTCTAGGTGGGGCCATAGCCACCATGAAAAGTAGACTATACTTGGATATCTGAACAATAGGTCCTTTTAGCGGACCTATACATATATAAAAAGCTCTCAAACAAGACCTGTACATTGGATGTAGCCTAATACATCAGAAAACATAATTGAACGGTATACGTAGGGTTATTTCAGAATGTATAATTTGTCTAGTCACCGGAACTTTTGTGTTATGACCCCCTCCTCATAAGATACTCGCAAGTTAGTTTTGTGGCAGAGATAGGATAGCTTTGGATATTGGTTAGGCAATATTATTACTTAAGTAAGGCTATATTTGATTATTTTATATTCATTATGTTGTGAGATGTTTACTGGGCTTTGATATATTTATTATCTCTGTCTTTACTATAGGATACCAGACAAGCCGACTGAGGCTTCGATAGATTGGGAATTTTGAAAAAAAACCAGATTGTTACATTTGTTATTTTGCTGTTTCTATACCTAGTTTAGGCCTAACTTTAAAGAATAATGTGCATAAAATACAGATCTATAATTAAAAAGGATTGGATCGAAATAGACGAATACTACAGATTTGCAATTAAATTACGACATGGGTTGTAACTAGAAACGACTGAACATAGTTGCAAAAGTAATATTATGATAAAATGCACAGATTCATATGGATATCATAATGAACAGTTTTTGGTTATTTGCATATATTATTATAATACGAAGGCTATAGTTGAATGAAATGATGGAAATTCTTATTATTAACATAAACTTAAATCTAATGTTAAGTTTAATAAACCTGTATCGGTTATTGTCCATTCCATCAGTACGACCAGGATTTAGGAAAATAAATGATATATGTTAATAACATATACTAGTTGTGGTCCATTCTGGCAGCACCGCGGCAGATTGGGGAAAATAAATGGCCAATAATGTTTAATAAATCCCGATAGTCCTTACCAACGGTAAATGTCGAATTGTGGTAGATAACCAACTAATAAATACATAGTGATATCCCGTACCAATGGAAGATGTGGAATTGTGGTACACAGCTGGATAAGGGATAAATAGTAGGGGTAAGTAGTATGAACAAATATCGAGTTGTGGTTGATAATAGACCTAAGAATCAAGCTCAGTCATGAGGACTAAGATGGGGAGCAACTAGGATATTGATTAGAGAAGTCTGTAACAATGACAAATCTGACACGCATGCCGAATCGTGGTGGATAAACAACTTATGGCCTATATCAACGACACTCTAGAGGGGACATGCATGCTGAATTGTGGTAGATAAATGACCAAGTAGAAAAAGGTTCTTTAGGTAATGTGAACCAGTAATGGACGAGCGTGCAATGTAGCGAATCATAGTAAAGAAGACAATGTGGGTCCTAGTGTTAGATTGATGTCCATTTGAAGGCGAATCGACGGACATGTGATGCTAATGATAAGATCTAGTTTACATCTGGGCTAGATTGATACAGTTTGAGGGGCATCGACTACCATATTAGTTTGATAGTAGAGGAAGCCAATCGATGGGTAGTATTGGGAATATGTCTTAATCTTGTTTAACAGGTTTAGTAGTTGATAAAGTGAAATACTCATATAGTTCAAGTATATTTCTTTGTATATCATTCCAGTATGTTCACTTTTTATATTTGTACATGAACACTTACCATTTCTGACACTAGAACTATTACCGAGTTTATCTTTCCTTTATTACTAAATCATGCTAGTAATTACAACATTCACTAGGCTTTATGTATGACCCATTTAGCTCACAAGGAGGAGGTGTTTAGTTATGATTTTCATAGAGGAATTTTCTTGGAGATTCACTCTTGCAGCAGATGTATTCATCTTTTGTTTTATTCTATTTTCATGGAGTTGGTTATACCATGGGATATTTTGTAGGATATTCGTATCGTACTCTGATTTGTGACTGAGATATGATTTTTATGAGACATGTGGTTTGAAGCAAAAGTAACAAATGGTTTTTGAAGTATATGTTATGCTTTAATCATAAAAATGCTTTTGCTATATACATTATTTATTTTGTGAATCTGAGTTTCTATGGTGTATGTCTTACTCTTTACATTTCTTAGCATGACTCTACTTTGAGAATGTTAAGAGTGCAGAGTGTTTCAATTTTCCTATTTGTATACTCTTTAACTCGGAAGCATTATACTCCTTCATTGCTAGCTCATTAGTCAGTTATTTCGCTTGAGTATTTCTCAAGTTTCAAACCCTATAGTTGTTTCAAAACCTGTAAGGGTACCAACACATTTATCAATGATTTGCAGGGGTTTGGAAATTGTGACACTAAGGGTAAAGTTTTAATGCAAAGCAAACTTTCTGAGTTTTCGAGATATTGGATGATTTTAGGGATGGATTAGTTAGCCGTATATGGGGCTATCTTTGAATGCGAGAGAAGGGTTGTCCGATTAGAGACATGCAATGGGTGGACCCTCAAGGTTTCTTGAGAGACCGAGGGGTCTTCCATGATGAGTTTTTTTATTTCCTTGATGTATCTCAATATGGTATTGGTTCAATTCCTATTGTTAGATGCTTTCTAGATAGATTTGAGGAGGTGAGATGGCTACCTTCCAAGTGAGAGACTAATTATCCAATTTATCCAGTGATAATGCCAAACTTGTGGCATTTCCTATTAGACATATGGCTCCGATGGGTAAAAAGGAAATGAGTAAGCAGGTCGGTGAGCTTCTAGAGAAGCCTTAATTAGGTGTAGCATCTCTAAGTGTGTGTAACACCCCACCTCCGCCAGGGTGGCTCTTGCAAGCAACTCTGACTTTGGTGGGGCATTTTAAAACAAGGTAAACATGCATAATGATATAACAAGGCAGGACATGACATATATATATGTAAATAAACAGGGTAAGTAGATAAGACAGCGGAAGATTTTTAAACCATTTCAAAACACAAGTCTGGTACATCAAAATGTCAATTTCCCAAAATTACAAGTCTAGATAAAAACATCATCTGATAAACTGAAATACATAAGTACTATCCCCAAGTAAGAGTGATAAACCATAGCGGGCTCAATATCCAAACGTACATGAGCTAATCCAGCAAGCAAGCTAAGCGATCCAAGCTAAGCACCAATGTTCCCACCATGAGAACCGGGGGGGGGGGGGAACGGAAGAAAAGAAGCGAAAAGAAAACGGGTCAGTCATAAAGACTGGTAAGCCCTGCTACGATCAGTCTATAAACTAATAAAGTTAACAGCATGATGGAAACTGAGATGATCATAGATAACAACATACTGGCATGATAAATTAACTACAAGATAGATAGAGGTGTCATCGCATAAACAAGGTTAAGTTTTGCACCACGGTGTACTAGCAAACCAACATAACAGGTATTGATCCCTTGGCCCAACCTTTGACCCAATAACATGAAGTGGCCTTAATATAAGGTCCAACCAAACGGTCTAGTCGATCGGCTCCCTATAAGCCTAACACGTCAAGTGTTGGTGTCCATACGGCCCACATATGGATGTAGTCAGACAGTGCTGGGTCCACCTTCGGGTGTATCAAGCCTTCGGGTGTCAACCCCAGACACTGAAGCAATAATGCACAGTCTAAACCTACTGGTACCCGTGCCTCGAGTTTGTCCAATACCGGACTGCGTGCACGTCCGTAGCCCGCCTGGACCCGCACCGTTGTACCACTCAGCCGTCGCTTTGGTCGTTTACATCAGTCCAGTAATCGTGCCCCGCCCTAGCCCAGCCTCTAGGGTTGTGATGATACCAAACTGGGATTACTGCTGGAACAGACCACGTTGCTAGGGTTTCCTAAGAGGGTTAAGTGCGATTTAACCCTTCGCTAATCATGGATTAAATTGGTTAAGTGTAACCGACAGTTCACAACTTAACCCCATTTCAATCCCTCGAATCCCCAAATGGATTAAATTGGTTAAGTGTAACCAACAGTTCACAACTTAACCCCATTTCAATCCCTCGAATCCCCAAATTGGTTAAGTATTAGTGGACCCTGACTTAACCCTAATCATGAGGCATTAATTAATTTAATGCACCTTAACCTCTCACATTAGACTTTGTTGTGGTTACCTAGTTAAGCCGGTGGGTTCCGGGTAGATTTACACCACAACTTGGTCTAACCTCGGGTCTTGGTACAATATGACCAACTTCTCACATTGGGTCCTATTGTTTGTAGCCACTAGTTAAGCCGGTAGGTTCCGGGTAGAATTATGCTACAAACTCAACCCAACCTCGAGTTGGCCACACTTATGTTTTCTAAGTGTCATGTCCACTTTATTTCAAAACATAATTACAAGTCAACAAATACTTGGGTAGACCTAACTTAATAGGTAAATTCCCAAGGGGTAGACCTAACTTAATAGGTAAATTCCCAATCTTATATTTTCATGTATTTTAAGTTTACCCAAACCCCCCAACGTCATTCTATCACTTACATATTCGTAATAACGCATAAAGGATAGGAAGAGGGAACTTGGCATAACATACATGATGAACTTGCATATCACAACAAACATGCATAACATGTTAGATTTGCATAACTTAGCATAGTGAACTTGCATATTACCATAAACATGCATAACATGTTAAACTTGCCTAACATGGCATAGGGAACTTGCATAAACATGCATAACTTGTCAAACATGCATAACATGTCATTGTGAACTTGCATAAGCATGCATAACTTATTAAACATGCATAACATGGCATAGTGAACTTGCATAAACATGCATAACCCAATAAACTTGCAAATCATGGCATAGTGAACTTGCATAAACAAGCATAACTCAATAAACTTGCAAATCATGGCATAGTGAACTTGCATAAACATGCATAACTCAATAAACTTGCAAATCATGGCATAGTGAACTTGCATAAACATGCATAACTCAATAAACTTGCAAATCATGGCTTAGTGAACTTGCATAAACATGCATAACTCAATAAACTTGCAAATCATGGCTTAGTGAACTTGCATAAACATGCATAACTCAATAAACTTGCAAATCATGGCTTAGTGAACTTGCATAAACATACATAACTCAATAAACTTGCAAATCATGGCTTAGTGAACTTGCATAAACATGCATAACTCAATAAACTTGCAAATCATGGCTTAGTGAACTTGCATAAACATGCATAACTCAATAAATTTGCATAAATCCCAACTTGCATCACATATTAACTTTAGAGTTTCTAAAATGAAGGTAAGAGGGCTTACAAATATTATGAAGACACAAATCTACTAATAAAGATTGAGAAGCCCTTTATGCAAGCGTATAAAAACCCAAAACAAAGCTCCAATTAACAAAAATCCCAAAAACTCTAGCTTAGCAAATAAAGCTTGCAACTTGATGATGTATGCAAGCTAATGATCATTCATACAACTTAGAAATGCTTGTATGAACATCAAAATCTTCATAGGAATGATTTTTGAAGAGGATGGAGGCTAGGGTTTTTAAGTGGAGGCCATTTGAGAAATCAATTTGACATAGTTTGGTTGCTAGAATGAATAATGGGGTTTTAGGGTAGGATTAGGGTCTTATTTATAGATTAGGCTAGTGTTTTAGGCCCTTAGATTAACCCTAAATTAGATTAGGACCCTTGGATTTCGGAGCCTTCCAGAAACCAGCCCTAAGACCAAGCCCAAACCCCAAACTGGTGCACCTAACCACAGAACTCTCTAGAAACTGTGCAGATTTTCTGGCTCGACACGGGCGCAGTTCCCAAGTGCGCCAGTGTAAAAATGTATTGGCGCACTTCACAAGTGCGCCAGTGCATTTATTGTGTTGGCGCACTTCACAAGTGCGCCAGTGCATTCTGGCTAGTTTTCGGGTTTTTCTGCCTAACTTCGTTCGTCCATATCTTCTTCATACGGACTCCGATTTTCGAAAACTCGGACTCTATTTCGAGTATTTTTCCGAGACGAACGCAATGGCACAGCCCGTTTCCCCTTGATTCAGATTTTTAAATTAAATTCTGCCTCAATTTATATCTTAACAGGTTATTAAAAATACGGGTTGTTACATTCTCCCCTCCTTAAAGGATTTCGTCCCCGAAATCTTCAAGTTAGGAAGAACATATCCTACCATCCAACATCCATCTACTCAAAACATCATCCACGAGCAACCATTGTCCTTAAAAGATTCTAAATGCTGTATGAACATATGCAAAAGTGTGTGTATATGTACTTATCTAATGCAAAGATCAATGCAAAATATGTTAGTGAAATGTATCCATATGTATGCAAATTCCTAACATAATTCATAGTATCTATATGAGTGCACATAACATTCATCCATATGCAACATCCATGTGGTAGCACAACAAGTTTCAACCATGAATAAGTGTAAGCACTCATGCATATGCAACATGAAGAGTGTGTGAGCCGATCTAGTGCCTAATGTGTATAATGCATCCACGAGTAACCACTTGCAAACACTTGCAACCACTTGCAAACATCAAGCATAACATGTTTCAAATACATGTTTCATCCAAAGGGTTTCTACCTAAGTTTCTCATGACAAGATAAACACGATAAACTAGATAAACATGGACAGGGAGATATGCTAAAAAAGAGATCTTAGAAGATAAGCAAGATAAACTCCTTTTTGGATTACAAGAAATCCATTCAAACTCTGACATATAGTACTAACCGATGAGTCATAACCCCCTTATGGAGTCTACAACAGATATAAGATCGAGAATGGGACCGAGAGGATATATACAAAAGATAACTTGCAAGCAAGCTCCACAGGAAAACAAGGATCAAGGATGCACTCTTAAAAAGAGATATGATGCGCGTATCTAGTCTTCACTCTTCTTAGTCACGTTTCCTTGAGCTTAACTCCACTGTGCTTTGACCGTCTTTTACTTCATGATTTCTTGGCTTCCTAACTCCTATTTCCCAAATTCGAGTTGGAACTCATTTCATTATCGCCTCTCGTCTTCCTTTTCCACTTATTCTTCTTTCTGTATACTTGGCTTAACCATAACTGTAACCTCATGATTTCATGCAAGCTCTCCAAAATTCACTAGTGAATCCTGGATCTCGTCTACTTACTATCAAGTATTCCACGCAGCAGAACTTTTCTTAAAAATACCAATCCACGTTGCCAATTGCCCTTATAAACGTGATTTTCTATAACTCATGCTTAATCGAAATGAACCATCCGCCTATGAGTGATAGGCCATACCTAGATTCAGTTGCCTACCCATGGCTTCCTGTAGGCTATTTCAAAACTGGCCAACTTCTTGAGGGTAAACCGTTGCTAACCATGATGCAGTCCTCTCGCTCTTCACCGGACTGAAATGAGCACTCTTCGTGAGTCTACCTATTATGACCCATATACCCGTATTCCCTTTCTTTGATCTAGGTAGTCCATCCACATAATCTATCGAGAAGTTTTCACACTTCCCTTGCGGAACCTCCAATGGAGGTAATGGCCCGCCGGGCTTCTATGACTTGGCCTTAACCTGGTGGCACAACATGCATCCTGAGACCAACTCGGCCACCTCCTCGAGTGATGCGCATCTTCAAGAACCTTCTTTACCAAGTCTTCCACTCGAGGAACACATAATCTCTCATCGTGCCTTAGTCATCCCTTATCATCTATAATATATCTAGCGAGGTGACTTAACATCTCGCCTCGAATCAACTGGTCCATGTTCTTGACTAACTGCGGGTCTTCTTCCTGTGAAACCCCCTTCTTGATCCAGAAGATTAAGTCTAAGCTCAGGGAATGCTAACTAACTAGCCAAACGGAGAAAGCTTCTTACTTCAATTGCCCTCCTCAGAGTTTTCCGGTCTTAAACCGCAACCACTTTAGCGGAATCCACCGCTAAGCCTTACTTAGGAACTATGTGCCCAAGAAATCCAACTTCTTTCCTCCAAAGTGACATTTGGAGAACTTGACCTTCAACTGGTGGATCTAAGCGTATCCATCACCTCCTTGAGATGTCTAGCATGCTCTTCCTCGTTCTTTTAAGGAGATCAAAATATCGTCTACGACGACCACGACAAACTTGTTCAAGGACTCCCTAAACACCCTACCCATCAAGTTCACGTAATATGCGGGTGCATTAGTCAAACCAAATAGCATGACTAGCCATTCTAAAAATCCATCTAGAGTCCTAAACGCAGTCTTGTCAATTCCATCCTCAGCCATCCTAAGCTGATGGAATCCGGTAGCTAGATCAAAAGAAAACAGATGCTCCTACAAGCTGATCAAACAAATCATCGATCCTTGATAACGGTTGTCTATTCTTCTCACAATAATCAACACATAAGCGAAGCAAACTGTCCATATTAGTAACGAATACTACTGGAGCACCCTACTCGAAAATGATTCGTCTCAGGAAGTTCTTCTCAAGCAACTCGTTGACTTGCTTTCTTAACTCTCATCTCGTGAGGTCATGTGCCTAACCGGCCACGAAACTGGCTTGGTATTACTAACTAGATAATGCGGAAATCTATCCCACGTCTAGGGGTAACCCCTTTACTTCCCCCAAGATATCAGGATATTCTCGGACCACCCTCACAGATTGCAAACTATCGATAGACGAGTCGAGGGATTCAAGATAACATAACATGACGGGACCCATAGGGTTGCTAGAAATTTCTAAGGTATTACCGAGGCGAGTCATGAGCCTCACAACCCTATATACAAAAACCAAGAATGGCTCCAAAACAGGACACCCATTCCATGCCCAAAACCAACCCATATCCCCTGAAACCGAGAATATAAACATCCTACGAGAATTCTATACTCAAGATAGAAATTTTCAAATCCACTCAGACCACAGACAAACGGGCAGAACCCCCAATTGGATTTGAAACACATACGGGATCATCAACTAGACTAGTACTTAGGTGCAAACTTTCAACTAGATCAGATGAAATAAAACTATGCGATGTGCCAGAATCAAACAAAATATGAACAGGGAAGATCAGAAAATGTAAACAAGACTTTCAACAGAAACACTACCTCTATCATGAGCTGGAAGAACGGTGTTGAGGGGATGAACTCGCCCTCCAAATAGTCCTGCATACTGAGTCTGACCTTGCCCTTGTTTCCTCGGGCAATCCTTGCTGAGATGTCCAAACTCACCACAATAAAAGCATTCGCCCCGCTTTCTATTCTTCTTCCTACATTCCCTGGATATATGTCCAACTTTACCACAGAAGTTGCATTTCCTATTCTCTCTTGGCTTGTCCTTGCGGTTGTTGTTATTCTTTCCTCGTTTCCCGGAATTTACCCTCTTGCCTTGAGACTCATTCGCCTTGACCTTTTTCTTGTCATTGCTATCTTCTTCTTGAAGTAGGGCCATATTCACCAAATTCTCGAAAGTCGCCCCCAAGGGTATATGAGACATGGCCAAACCATGTAATGGCTCGTTTAATCCTAGAGCAAAGTGTAGGGCCTTCTTCTGAGCTGTATTAACCAAGTCTAAATCGACCCGAGCCAGTTGATTAAACTTATCTATGTATTCCCTAATAGTCATGTCCCCTTGCTTCAGTGATAAGAACCTCAGTCCAAACCTTCCTCTAAAATCATCCCAAGTCTCAATTGGCCTAGTAGCGGTGGTGACTACCCACCAACATGCAGCTTCTTCCTTTAGCAACCATACTGCTAATAAAACCTTCCTGCGGTCACCTATATCAAAGGTGGCTAAAAGATCTTCGGTCTCTTTCAACCAATTCCTTGCCTCTACAAAAGTCTCTGTTGCACTAAAATTCTTGCAACCCATCATCTTAAAGTTCTTACAAGTTTCCGCAAAATCCGCTTGTGGAGGCTGAGGGAGAAGAGGATCATCAGCTACAGAAGGAGGAGGAGGAACAGCGGCCTTGACTGGAAAGACAACATTAGAGACACCCGGGACCGGTGCCGTGACTTCCAAGTATCGACGAAACCAATCGGGTATTGTTACTCCTTCGGGCAAGACGAGATTATCAGACATGCTGGAAACGAAAAGAAAAGAGTTCAAACGAGGGGTCAAAGGATAGTGCTAATGGCTTTTGGGGAATAGCCTTTAAAAATAACTAGACTTTTCTTTGGAAAATACTTTATACTTGGTTTTGAAAATAGTTTTTCAAAAGTTTTAAAAACCTTTTTATCCCTTCTCATAAACCATATGCTCTGATACCAAATGTAACACCCCACCTCCGCCAGGGTGGCTCTTGCAAGCAACTCTGACTTTGGTGGGGCATTTTAAAACAAGGTAAACATGCATAATGATATAACAAGGCAGGACATGACATATATATATATGTAAGTAAACAGGGTAAGTAGATAAGACAGCGGAAGATTTTTAAACCATTTCAAAACACAAGTCTGGTACATCAAAATGTCAATTTCCCAAAATTACAAGTCTAGATAAAAACATCATCTGATAAACTGAAATACATAAGTACTATCCCCAAGTAAGAGTGATAAACCATAGCGGGCTCAATATCCAAACGTACATGAGCTAATCCAGCAAGCAAGCTAAGCGATCCAAGCTAAGCACCAATGTTCCCACCCTGAGAACCTAGGGGGGGGGGGGAAACGGAAGAAAAGAATCGAAAAGAAAACGGGTCAGTCATAAAGACTGGTAAGCCCTGCTACGATCAGTCTATAAACTAATAAAGTTAACAGCATGATGGAAACTGAGATGATCATAGATAACAACATACTGGCATGATAAATTAACTACAAGATAGATAGAGGTGTCATCGCATAAACAAGGTTAAGTTTTGCACCACGGTGTACTAGCAAACCAACATAACAGGTATTGATCCCTTGGCCCAAGCTTTGACCCAATAACATGAAGTGGCCTTAATATAAGGTCCAACCAAACGGTCTAGTCGATTGGCTCCCTATAAGCCTAACACGTCAAGTGTTGGTGTCCATACGGCCCACATATGGATGTAGTCAGACTGTGCTGGGTCCACCTTCTGGTGTATCAAGCCTTCGGGTGTCAACCCCAGACACTGAAGCAATAATGCACAGTCTAAACCTACTGGTACCCGTGCCTCGAGTTTGTCCAATAACGGACTATGTGCACATCCGTAGCCCGCCTGGACCCGCACCGCTGTACCACTCAGCCGTCGCTTTGGTCGCTTACATCAGTCCAGTAATCGTGCCCCGCCCTAGCCCAGCCTCTAGTGTTGTGATGATACCAAACTGGGATTACTGCTGGAACAGACCACGTTGCTAGGGTTTCCTAAGAGGGTTAAGTGCGATTTAACCCTTCGCTAATCATGGATTAAATTGGTTAAGTGTAACCGACAGTTCACAACTTAACCCCATTTCAATCCCTCGAATCCCCAAATGGATTAAATTGGTTAAGTGTAACCGACAGTTCACAACTTAACCCCATTTCAATCCCTCGAATCCCCAAATTAGTTAAGTATTAGTGGTCCCTGACTTAACCCTAATCATGAGGCATTAATTAATTTAATGCACCTTAACCTCTCACATTAGACTTTGTTGTGGTTACCTAGTTAAGCCGGTGGGTTCCGGGTAGATTTACACCACAACTTGGTCTAACCTCGGGTCTTGGTACAATATGACCAACTTCTCACATTGGGTCCTATTGTTTGTAGCCACTAGTTAAGCCGGTAGGTTCCGGGTAGAATTATGCTACAAACTCAACCCAACCTCCAGTTGGCCACACTTATGTTTTCTAAGTGTCATGTCCACTTTATTTCAAAACATAATTACAAGTCAACAAATACTTGGGTAGACCTAACTTAATAGGTAAATTCCCAAGGGGTAGACCTAACTTAATAGGTAAATTCCCAATCTTATATTTTCATGTATTTTAAGTTTACCCAAACCCCCCAACGTCATTCTATCGCTTACATATTCGTAATAACGCATAAAGGATAGGAAGAGGGAACTTGGCATAACATACATGATGAACTTGCATATCACAACAAACATGCATAACATGTTAGATTTGCATAACTTAGCATAGTGAACTTGCATATTACCATAAACATGCATAACATGTTAAACTTGCCTAACATGGCATAGGGAACTTGCATAAACATGCATAAGTTGTCAAACATGCATAACATGTCATTGTGAACTTGCATAAGCATGCATAACTTATTAAACATGCATAACATGGCATAGTGAACTTGCATAAACATGCATAACCCAATAAACTTGCAAATCATGGCATAGTGAACTTGCATAAACATGCATAACTCAATAAACTTGCAAATCATGGCATAGTGAACTTGCATAAACATGCATAACTCAATAAACTTGCAAATCATGGCATAGTGAACTTGCATAAACATGCATAACTCAATAAACTTGCAAATCATGGCTTAGTGAACTTGCATAAACATGCATAACTCAATAAACTTGCAAATCATGGCTTAGTGAACTTGCATAAACATGCATAACTCAATAAACTTGCAAATCATGGCTTAGTGAACTTGCATAAACATGCATAACTCAATAAACTTGCAAATCATGGCTTAGTGAACTTGCATAAACATGCATAACTCAATAAATTTGCATAAATCCCAACTTGCATCACATATTAACTTTAGAGTTTCTAAAATGAAGGTAAGAGGGCTTACAAATATTATGAAGACACAAATCTACTAATAAAGATTGAGAAGCCCTTTATGCAAGCATATAAAAACCCAAAACAAAGCTCCAATTAACAAAAATCCCAAAAACTCTAGCTTAGCAAATAAAGCTTGCAACTTGATGATGTATGCAAGCTAATGATCATTCATACAACTTAGAAATGCTTGTATGAACATCAAAATCTTCATAGGAATGATTTTTGAAGAGGATGGAGGCTAGGGTTTTTAAGTGGAGGCCATTTGAGAAATCAATTTGACATAGTTTGGTTGCTAGAATGAATAATGGGGTTTTAGGGTAGGATTAGGGTCTTATTTATAGATTAGGCTAGTGTTTTAGGCCCTTAGATTAACCCTAAATTAGATTAGGACCCTTGGATTTCGGAGCCTTCCAGAAACCAGCCCTAAGACCAAGCCCAAACCCCAAACTGGTGCACCCAACCAAAGAACTCTCTAGAAACTGTGCAGGTTTTCTGGCTCGACACGGGCGCACTTCCCAAGTGCGCCAGTGTAAAAATGTATTGGCGCACTTGACAAGTGCGCCAGTGCATTTATTGTGTTGGCGCACTTCACAAGTGCGCCAGTGCATTCTGGCTAGTTTTCGGGTTTTTCTGCCTAACTTCGTTCGTCCATATCTTCTTCATACGGACTCCGATTTTCGAAAACTCGGACTCTATTTCGAGTATTTTTCCGAGACGAACGCAATGGCACAGCCCGTTTCCCCTTGATTCAGATTTTTAAATTAAATTCTGCCTCAATTTATATCTTAACAGGTTATTAAAAATACGGGTTGTTACAGTGTGAAGCGTCGTTCGTCATTGCTTCAAAGGCACAAGGTTCTCTCTGACTTTGTGGGGATTCCTGGAAGTTGAATGAGCTTAATAAGAAGAATCGTTACCCACTTCCTCGAATAGATTATTTCTTCAACTAGTCAGTTGGTGTTTTATTATTTTCTCACTTAGACTTAGCCACTGTATTTCATTAGCTTCGGATAGTGAAGGTCAACAACGACAAAGCAACATTTCAGATACTTGACAGATTCTTCGAGGGGCTAGTATGTTGTTTGGGATGTCTAATGCCTCTACATATTTTGTGGACCTTATGAGTTGTGTTTTTTGAGATATTCTAAACAAGTTTGTCATAAAGTTTGTTGTAGACATTCTTGCACTCTCTAAGAGCAAAAAGGAGCATGTTTTCACCATAAGGAGGGTCTCCACACTCTTCGCATGCATCTTTTAAAAGTGAATTTTTTGAAGTGTCATTTCTAGCGATAGGAGGTGCATTTCATGAGAACATTGTTACTAGAGAGGGGCAGGTAGTAGATCATGCTAGGGTAGTGGCAGTGCAAGATTGGAAATCCCCCAAGAATGCTACCAAAGTGAGAACCTTTCTTGATTTTGCTAGGTATTAAAAGAAGTTAATCAAGTATTATGTGAGGATTTCAGACTTACGTACCCGCCTTACCAAGAGGAATTTAGCAAACGTGTAGACGTTATTTTATAAGGATTGCTTTCCGAGACTAACGAGAGCTCTTACTAGTGCAATTGGTACTTCCACTTAGTTCTAAGACATTTACAGTTTACATTAATGCATGTGGTACATGTTTATGGGTAGTATTGATGCAAGAAGGGAAGGTAGTAAGCTATTAGAGAAGGTAGTCGAAGAACCCCAAGAAGAACCATCCTACCCATAATTAGAGGTCGGCCACTACAGTATTCACCTTAAGTCTTGAAGATATCACCTTCTCGCAGAGAGGTTTGAGCTTTACAAAGATCCCATATCAACGAAATACTTATTTTTGCAAAAGGATTTAACCATAAGGCAACAACGTTGGATGGAGTTCTAGCATCGTATGATTGCGAGATATCCTATATCCTTTACAAGGGAAATGTGGTTGTTGATACGTTGAGTAGAAAGATGGAATCTTTGAGTCCTCTATTTGTAGTGTGTAAGAGCTTGGAGTTCATTTCTCCTTTTGACTTTTAAGCCCTCTACGGACTATACCTCTGGATTATTAACATCATAAGAGGTTCAACCTAGTCTTATAGATCAGATTAGCTCAAGGCAACAAGTGGATTAATACCACATTGGTATTTTTGATCGTATTTGTTGAGAAGAGGCCTCCAGGCATCCCCATCGAGATTCCATAAATGTAAGGATTGGCCATAGAGGGATGGAAGGTTTACTGTTCCATACACTTATGACTTAATGAGTGTGGTACTTGCTTAAGCACACCACTCGAGGATGTCCATCCAACCTGATGGTGATAAAATGTGTAAGAACATGAAGAAATTGTTATATTGGAGCAGAATGAAGAAGGATTTCTCCAAGCTTGTAGCAAAGTGTTTTGTTTGTCATAGGTCAAGGTGAAGCAACGAAAGCCTGGAAGGTTACTCTATCCATTAGATGTGGCACAATGGAAGCGGAAGAATGTGCCTATGGATTCCATGGATTATTTGCCCCAATATAGGAAGGCATTACCAGTATTTTGATAATGTTGGATAGACTAATGAGGGATGCCCATTTCATTCTTGTCAAAAATAGGTAGAACGCAGCATTATTGGCATCGTTATACATCATAGAAATTGTTCGACTTCGTGTATACCTTCCAGTATTGTGAGCTATAAAGACCCAATATTTACCAGTGAGATTTGGAAGAGCCTACAAGAGGCGTTAGGGACTCATGTGAGATCGAGTACAAACTATCACCGTCTAATAGATGGATTGATAGAGAGGGTGAATAGATTCTTAGAAGATTTACTAAGATTTGGATCTTAGACTTTAAATGGACTTGTGAGTAGCACCTAACCTTGGTAGAGTTTTCCTACAATAGTATATTTCAAACAAGTATAAGGATGAATTATTTTGAGTCTCTCTATGGATGACCATACAGATCACATTTATGTTTTTGGGAAAATACAGGCAGTCTAGAACTTGGACCCAATATGGTTTGGAAAACTTCTGAAAAGATTGATTTGATAAAGAAGAGAACGAAGACTGCCCAAGACAGGAAAAAATATTATGTCGACAAGAGAAGGGAAAACATAGAACTTGAGATTAGAGATTTGATTTCGTTAGAGTATCACCTCTTAGGAACGTTGTGAGGTTTATTTCTTTTGTAGAGCTCTCCCCCAAAATCATTGGACCATTCCCAATTGCTATTGATTTAATGGTGCGATTCTGATTCATTTACGTATTTTGTTTATTGAAAACGAAGTCCATATGTAAATGGTATTAGTAAAACAAATTGTACAATAATATTTACACATGAGGTTTGAAATTCAAATAGAATAAATATAAATCTCAAATATGTTTAATTATAGATTGACACGAAAAAAATATTACAAGAAGATTTGAAGTTGTGTGTATATTCACATGCAAAGGGGACAAACATAATCAACTTAAGGAAAGAAATCAAAGCCATTAATCAAAAATTAATAAAATAGGAAAACAACCAGGAGAATAAATCTCCCAAGAAAAATCGACCCTAGGGTGTCGACTACCCTTCTAGTGGGAGGTCGACCTCCCTTGATGAAAAGAGTGGGAAAGACTTGATGTTTTGCAGGGGTTTATGTATAATTTTGCATAAGTTAAACTGTCCATATTTAATCTGAATTGTCCAATGGTCTATACTAACACTTACAACTATAAGAAGAGCTCCCTGGCCACACTCAAAACCCCATTCTTAATTCTCTCCTTACCTCCATACTTTCCTTCTTCCATTGCCAATTCCAGAGAAAGGTAAGGATCTCTTATACTTCTTTAACCTTCATTCTACCTTCTCTAAGCTAAGTTTTCTATAGATTTAGAATTCTAGAATTTATTTTTTTGTATATATATATGTTAATATAACATTCTAATTTTTATGTGTGTGTGTATATATTATAAAAGGATTGGAGTATGGTTTCATAGGCTGAATGTAGATTCAATTCTACAACAAATTCTGCTGTTTTCTATCTCAAATCAATGTTCGTGGAAATACTTTAAGTTTTCTATTTACTATGATTTGATAGTTTAAATTTGGAATATTGTGCCTAGGAAGATTTGGATATATATGAAAATAAAAAATTATCAAATTCTCCAAATCTTCCATTATTTATGCGTGCATGTAGAAATGGTCGACCAATTATCGTTAGGTTTGGATTATTTACATAATGGAAGAAAAGGCATTTGGGTGTCAGTATGGTTCTTGAATATGGTCTAATACTCTTATTTTAGACCTGTGAATTCATATATATGTATATTTTGGTTGAAAAAGCTTAAGGGCTTGAGTATTGCAAGTTGAATAGGATTATGCATCTATTTCTAAAATAGACCATTTGAACATATAACTTGTAAATTATTAAGTGTTAAGATTTTTTAGACGAAAATTTCATAAAAATGGAATTAGCATCAGAAAGAGGATTTTGCTTATGTACATAGAAATATTACACCTTGTCTCTGTTCTGTTATTGAAATAATCATTCATGCCTTGGTTATAAGTTTTTACATATGTTTTTATTTCACTTTTGTTTTAAATTATATGTTTATGCCATCATTGAGGAACATAGGGAAATGGACTTGTACACCTTTATTATGATAGGATTGACATTTCAATCGGATTAGGTCGTTCATCAACGAGCACTTAATTTACGTCCCATTTATTACTATATATTAATAACGTAATTAACGCATATTAGATTGCTTATTAAGTACGTTCAACTTAGGTAATAGAATTTGGATTTCCCCATAGGAATTTGAATGCTTGTTTTAATGTTAGTGAGTTAATGGCTTTAAATTATAATTAATGGCACATAGACATGAGGTTAACCGACATATACAACATCTACAAGTAAGACTGGTTAATGTGAGAGGTCTAAGGGTAATGGGCCATTATAATTAGTACACTAAGACACGAGGTTAAGTCCAACTTATAGTAGAAGCTTGCCTAGAGCCGCCCGACAAATCCAACATATACAAATGATAAATTTAATATGAGAGATCTGGTATGTGTGTATGCATATATATATATATATATATATATATATATGGGGGGGGGTGGGGTGTATGTGTGTTTATAGGGTAGGCCTACCTAGAGGAAGGTATTAAGTTGCTGACCTACCTTGTTTGGTTATAAAGTAGCTAGGACTAGGTTCACTCCTTGGCTTAGGACCCAAGTCATGGGACTCGCCCTTATAAAGGTATTAAGTGGCCATTGGGTCCACCTTTCTCTTAAATGTTATTAAATTGTAATAATAGATAATAGCGTATGAGTAGGATATTTCTCTAAGTAATGTCCATTTCATACCTAAGGGCTTAGTGAAGGCCAACCAAGGGACAATTTCTATAAATAACCTAAAAGGAACCACCGTCCATGGGAAGTACTATGTGGTTAGGAGTTCACCCGTAGGAACAACTATATAGTAACAAGTTGGTCCATTAGGATGGAATAAAGTTGTGTTTCTACCTAAACCTTGTATTAAGTGGTTGTTGTTGACTCTCGACCTACAAAGAGAGTATACATAATAATGATAATGTTAGAACATGGTCTTAACTGGTCCAATAGAGCCCGCCTAATGTGGTATTAATTTATTGTATGGATATACACCCTTACATAAACATGTTGGCCTTAACTGAATGTAAGGATGTCCACTTCACGTGATTGATTTTGTGTGTGTGTTTGTTTTTGTAGAAAAAACATGAAGAATTTACACTATCCAATATAGGAAATAATCAATCCTAAACTTATATGATCTTCATTTACCAATACTTTATGTTCCGACCTCCATCTTCTTAACATAACAGGTTAATAGGTAAGGACGCATTGATCGATGATGAGTAGTGGTGTCTTGGAGATGGAGCCCTACGATGGAGGCTTTAGTTATTATATGGAAGTATTAGTATTATCAACACGTTGTATTAGGATAGTTATTGATGTACCTTTATTTATTGTTATTTAGACTTGTTGTATCTGACATTTATTAAGGCTTCATTTACGATACACCTATTTTGGTACATTATATTTTATCCCTTCTGTTGTCTCAGATTCAAATTTCACTTAGATTTCTCTATGATATCCGTTTTCAGTATTTCCATGTAGAAACCAAAGAACCCTTTAGAATGGCTCTAAATTCTGATAGGTCTTTTCTGTATTTGGATTTCGGCCTATTCCGGGTGGGTTGTTACATTTGGTATCCAAACATAGTTTACCCGATTACGGGGAAAATATACATATAAGAGGTGTACTTGTTATTTTGAACAAGAATTTTCAAAAGTTTTACTATATTTAATTACATATATTTGTTTAAGTTACGCATATCTCTAGAAGTAGTATCCATGGATCCTTCTAGGAAAGGGTTGACCTTACTTTCTGGAAATATCCTAGAAACCATGCAGTAATTTTTTAGCTTCCTTATCAATTTGGAAGCCGATAAGCACATAAGGACTGCAAGAACCACAAATTAGGAAAGTGGAAAGGAATGAAACTTCTGAATTTAATAAATAGTTCATGAAGATCAATTGGTGGCTTAGTTATCATTTATGTCAAGGGTAAGGAAGATATAAATAGAAGGATTTTAAAATAGGCGTTTGTTAGAATAACCATAAATAAGGACAAATCAACGTCCATAGCATAAGGATATGTTAACGTTTTAGTAAAAAGGGAAGAATATCATTTGTTAAATGGAATAAACCTCCGTATTAGTATGGAATTTTGAGATTTGAAAGAGCATTAAATGGCCAATAAGTGGAAGGATATTGAAACTGGAAAATATTAAGAATGTAGTTAAGGTCATTTATGCGAAAGTATGAATTTCAATTTTTAATTAAATATCCTTAAGAATGAGCGTTACTTAATGGATAAGATGGAAATAAAGGACATTTATAGAGGCAGTGATTAGGAATGCAAATAAAATTCAAATAATAAGAAACGAAAGAAACAAATTACTTTCGTAGAATAGTGTGTCAGAAATTTTAGACGAAAAGATCAAAACATTAAGAAACCTATGAAAATGATTTTTGACATATTATTAATTTGTTTTGAAAAAGAAAAATCTAACATTTCATTTAAAGGTTAAGGTTACAAAATAATTCCATTTGAGAAGAAATTGGAAATATGTTTTTTGAAAAATAAATAAATGTTTTTGGAGAAATTCGAAAAGTTTAATATTTCTTCTGTTAAACAATCTATAAATTTTAGGGAAACCAGAAGACGATTTCTTTAATAAAAGGTTGATAGTAAATGTTTACGGTTATGAGCTTTAAATAGATAAGGAATGTAATTTTTTGGGAAGTGTCGAGCAAAAAACAATTATAATGGTAAATTTATAATTTTCATGGCCTTGATAGAACAAGCTTTTAAAATATAAATGAATTCGAAAAGATTCTTTTCTTTAAAGTCTTGTACAAATTGTGATGTTTAATTAGAAACAAAAAAGAGAAAGAAAATGGAGACATATAAAAGATTGGTAGGATAAATGAAATAGTGTACTCATCTGAGAAGAGAACGGATAGAGAAATTGTTTACCATAATTTTGAAGAATTTAAAACTGTAAGATTCTAAAATAATAAGAAGTGTATGTGGAAGTAATAATAATAATAATAGTAATGGCACAAATGGTGAATGAATACCCCAATAAATTAATTTAGTCATTTATAATTAATTTACGACTATTAATTGATTTTGTAAGGCACCCTCATTGTGGATACAAAGTGTAATGGGTAATTAAGGATTTTCGAAATTCAAATGTACATTAATGTGAAAATTTGATAAGGGTATACATGCAAGGAAGTAGAAATTTTAAACTTTTTTTCTAAAATGAATACAGTCTCAAACTAATTTTAAAACATATTTTTAGCAATGACAACATAAATTGATAATATAGAAATGAGTGTGATAAAAAGCTTAAATTACTACTTAATTTAAAGATGAATTATAAATATCATTTTTACAAATAAAACAAGCATTCATCTCAAAACATTTGTCAATTTGAACGGCATGAAGGCTAACATCTAGAATACAATTAAAAGGTAAGTGTTAAAATAAAGGAGGTTATTTTACTCTTAATTTAAGAATTTATGAAAATTTATTAAATGTTATAATTTTAAAAATGTGGCATTTATTTGGGACATTTTGAAAGAAATAAAGAAGTTATTAAGCTTTATTTTTGAAAGGTACACAAACACTTGAGTAATGCTTCAAGAAGTGTTATTATGAGAAATAATAATGTATTTTGAAAATTTAGCAATAAATGTCATTACGTATTTTAGGATATTTAATTACCAAATCCTGGATATTAACTAAGATTCTATTTTCTAAAAATAGAATGAGAAATTAGTTTAATTAACCACTTAAAATTTTCGCTGACCGTTATGAAAAGTGTTTAAAAAGAGAAGTATCACTGCTCTCATTTTAAGCATTTAATTTAACATTTAAAAAGAGGCATCTAAATCCTTAATGTAACATTTATGGAATAAATTCATAATAAAGAATATTTTATTAAAACAAGGTATGTATTGGCATTTAGCTCAGTAAACATTAAATCTTCGAAAAATTTGACATCTTAGGTTTTAATTTGATATTAAATACTTATTTTTGAATTTGTAAAGTTTGAGGAATATAAAGATATAACAATATTCATAAGAATATATTTTGTGTTACTAATAAATTTTCACCTTATAAAAATAAATAACTCTGGAGTAATAGGGGTAGCTAATTAGGTAAGTTAGAATTAGGTTCTAGGACTAAGTAAGGATAAGTTGCACAATCTAGTTTGGAAACTTTACTAGTCAGTCCCGAAAGCTCATATTTGAAAGGATGGTGAGGTATAATATATCTAAAATCAAGGGTTGATTGTGAACTACGTTGCCCTAAATAGTTTAGTTTAGGAATTAGTACATTTATATATGTATCTACTGATTAGTGTAATATATATATATATATATATATATATATATATGTGTGTGTGTGTGTGTGTGCTGCGCGCGTGCGTGTGTGTTCCTCCGTATCCAGAATCAAGAGTTGGTTGTGAACTAGGTTGCCCTAAATTGTAACATCCTACTTTTACGTACAATTTAAGCCGACATTTAACTGCCACAGTCAATCCAAATTATACAGAAAAGCAGAAAGTTAAGAGAAAGAAGTTAGAGGGTGAGAGAAGATAAGAAAGAAATATTAGAATAGAATAATAAGGAGAAGAACCAACACCACACAGAGTCTCACATCACAGCGAAATAAAATATAATATAGAAATAATCTTTATTGAGAGCTTGGAAAATAAAATTTACAATCATCAGAGTAAAACAATACATCTGGACAATTATAACATAGCGGAATAAAACTATATATACCATACATCTGGACTTCTCCAGCTCGTCTCTGAACTTCACAACATATGATAATCTTAACCTGTAAAACTCGATTTATCCCGAGCATTACAAATGCCACGGATCAGTCTGGTGAACCAGCGTGAGAATACTCACTAAGTTTAAGTATCATCCAAATTGCTTAATTTAGAAAATCCTTTGAAAGTGAAGGATAATAGTAAGATCAGCCCACACATAAACACAGATGGTTTTTACCTTACATAACCCAAAAAGTTTTTTTGATATCAAAATCCAATGATATTATAATAGTGTCTATCAAATAAATAACCAAATAGTAGAACGCTTGCATCTCGCGCTCCACATACATAGCATAAAATCAATAACCATCGGGCTCTATTGGAAATTGGATTCCAACTATAACAAGGTATGGGACCACCTCCCGATCAGTGTAATCTAGAGGTGTTACAGTGGGGTTTAAGAAGAACATCTTGCAACCCTACCGCATATGAGCGCCAACTCATTTAGGTCGAGTGTAGCGAATGTATTATCACCCTACGATTTTTAGGGCCCATTGTTCATCTGCGGAGATACAGAATCGAAAGAAGAACAAATAAGGAATTTATCTAGATTGGTGATAATACACCCTGCTTGGATACGACCCAACTAGCCATGTTGCCTACCCGATTTTTGCCATTTCCCGGTTGTAAGGCCTGAGGCTAAGTTTATCTTCTAGAACAGCGCACCATGATTTACTTTAAATGCCACAGCGTCAAACCCATCAAACCACTAGTTAATTTCCTAACAATATTATGGGTATAAAAACCTAAGAGAAACGAATTCCTCTACCACTAGATGTAAAACCTTGAAGAGATCAACCGTACGTGATTTGTCTGGCATACTTTGTCATACGTTCGTCCATATAATTTGTCCTGGGACTGGACAAACTAAAGGCACTCTCTTACCTCCTCCTTACGGATAAGCAGCGAGTGATCCTTGCAAATCTGTAAATTCTCAGCCACGACCGAATCATGTCAGAATACCTCTGGTTGCGATCTTAAAGATTATTTGACAAGTAATCCTTCCTCTTATGAAGATTCACGGTTTTCGGTTGCTCCATCTTCTATCTTCAACATTACATATTTTCTGGTTGGAATGGTTTTCGGATATAAATTCAATCCCGGTCTTTCCGTACCAACAATCGATTTGGCCAGACTTTGATAGTCAGTGGTTTAACTATCAAAATAAACAACCATCATATATAGAAAAATAAAATGGATCCATTGATTTAGTATACAGCATCGCTTAGACTTTTTAGTTAAATAGTTTCTACTTAAATTTCTAAATCTTCCAGCATTTGGAATATAGTTTGCACTTATTTCCAAATACTTACTTATCTTAAAGTTCTATGAATCATAGTTCATAATATTCTTCAATTTTATAATTAATTCAATCCATTTAAACTTCCATTCGATTTCAAATTATATTAAATGTGGTTTAAAACTTCCCTTTCTATAAAATTAAACCCCTTTTTAATTATAAACAAGGTCCGAAGACCATCTTTAACTCTATTAATCGAGTTTCGGTTAACAGATCATTTTCCTTGATTTAGATAAATAGTAACTAATCTTAACTCCTTTACATTATACTTCATCATTACTATTAATAAAATAGTTAACCTTCCATTAATGGTTATATTAAAATAATAGTTAACTTTAATAATAGTTGTTTATTTGAAACCATTACTCCAATCCTTAACCATTCAGTTAATTTCTATTCATTTGCTTATAAAACACTTTAACATTCAAATCTTGTTTTATAATTACTAGATAAAAATAATTATTCATTTCCTTTAAGCAACATTTGTTTGAAAATAATCTATATAAAATAGATTTCAAATCTTTCTTTAGTTATAAAAACAAATTTTATAACTTCTACTGATTTACCCGACGATAAATCTTTTTTTATAAAATGAATCATTCTCTGGCCAACTACCGCTAATTGCTTAACCAATACTACTATTTGGTTAATATCAAATAAGTGTTGAATTTTGATTCAACAATCAATCAGCTTGATTAAATAGTTTATATAAGTAAACAACATATTTGAGGAATCCGGTTGGAACCCTCCAACCTGTTCTTCCCTGCATCACAATGGGTTGCCTCTAATTCAAAACGACAATATATTTATCACGGTAAATACAAATAAATCGTTTAAATAACAATCAATAATCAATCAGTAACACCCAATCAATCATCCACTTATTTATTTAATACATTTATATTATTATAAATGTAACCAACAAGGTAAGTTATCTCAATTGGAATCTAATTGTTAAAATAACGATTTAATTCGATTAAATTAAACAAATGTTTAATTTAATTACTTAAGGTATTCAACATACATACAAACGGTCATCCAATCATCAACCATGAGTAAACATTGCACACAAATTAAAAACTCGACTTAAATAAAATATATGTGGGATAAACTAAGTAAGTTAAATACACCTTGATTTAATTCGATCGTAAAAACGCTTGTTTTTAATTTAAATTAAGCTGGCAATTAATTTAATTAAAAATAACATTTTCTTCCAATCCCGATAAATACTGCTCCATCATGAAGTGAACATCTGTACAATTCCAATGAGTCCAACCGTGCTCAATTCTAATAAAGTATGGCTGAGTTATCACATTAGTAAGCTTATATAAGTATCTAATTCAATTAAACTTTTATTTTAATATAACTGGGCCTTACCCCAAAATAACTTAGCCTATGTCTACTACCTACAAGCAGCAGGAACATCTACCCCATCTCACCATTTTCAAATCCGAATAAAATGCATCTCTTTCCACCCCTTTATTTTCTATTCGGTTTTATTCTTTTCATATTATATTTTTTTTCCAATATGAGCAGCCCAATCCCGTGCCCCATGCATTACAGCCCGTTTTTCACATTAAACCTATTCGCTCTAAAGTCTTTCTTTCCCGTCTACCATATTTTGCTTCCCATGTTATCTCCCAGTCCCTTCTGTCTATTTCCATCCTTTCATATTTTATTTTTGAACCATCCTCACTACTCTCACTCAAATGCCTCTTCCCATTTTCGTCCTGTACACGCATATTACTCAACTCCTTTTCTCCACTTCATTTTCCCTTCCCATGCAACTAAATACACTCTTATTTTTTAAATACCAAGATCCCGTGCATGTTGCGCTACCCGGTGATGACCGAACTACTGGCATCTTCACCAGCGACCCCCTTATTCTTGCCGAACCCCCTAACCCCCTCCCCACGCCAGTGACAGCTGTAACACCCTGCATTTTTATCGGTTCGTATTTGATTATTTAAATCAGTTTAAATATTGAATTCATAATATAATTGAATTTAAATGTTAATTAAAATCGAGCTCATAAGGATGCTGTAGTTCGTAATTTAACGTTCTGAACTTCAACTAAGCGTATAGGATCCGTTACAAGTCGGATTTCCTCGAAAGAAAAAACGTTGGAATCTGTTGAACTGTATTTTTCTAACAGAAGTGAAAAATCAGGATTTCGTCATATAGATGGAAATATATGTCCAAATCAAATATTCAGAAAGTCGCTATGAAATCGTAGATCGACCGTAACGGTTTATTTGATATAACTAGATACCGGTCGCAAATTTGAACAAGGTTCTTTTGAGACATAGTGATAAATTAATTTTTAGAATTTTACTGTAATTTTTAATTTATTAAATAAGTAACTTTTTATTTGGAGTATTTTGAACCCTGTATCGATATTTCAGGGTTTCACAATACAAGTTAAACTACCGATATTATTATATTTTTTGGATCGTGGCACCTCGCTGGACACGAATGTATTTTTATTTTTGTCCATAATGATCCATATATGAATAGAATTGGGTGTTTGAAAATATATCCGTAGTTTCCTTAATACATAACTATAAGCTAACTTTTCAATTAATAGATAGTTCTTTTGGCAAGCATTTAGTTACCAGGATTGAGCGACTCTCTCTATATTCATATACGGACACTCAAGTAGGGAAACATTTGAACACAACTACTACTGCCAAACTAAGCATGGGCACCCATACACCTCCTTAACCCTATTTTTAGGACCCTAAAGCCTACTTAAGCACCACCTATTTTCCTTAACGTGCAAACAAAGTAAAATCCCATATAAAATCTTCAAAAGTATGCAACTATTTCAGAGTAGTGAAATGCTACAAACTGACTTGGAAAATACATAAATAAATGAAGATACTTTTCCTTCCTTAGCAATTAAGAATTCGTACTCCATCCTTTCACCTGCAGAGCCATGTCTTGGCAAATCGATATCCCATAGAATCTGTAAAGCTAGCGATGAAGGATGCACGTCCTACCGCTTCCTCTTCCTTCACCATGAAGATACACAACTTTATATATTACCCGAATGGTTGCTACATCTCTAGCAAAAACAAAAAACGAAAAGAAGCCAAGTCCATCTCTTCCTTTTTGGATGAACGGTTCCCATATCCTCCTGAATCTCACCTTCGTTCTTCTCCTGTAAGTCTCTGTTCGCGATGGGATCTAAAGACCATATGTTCGTTTTGGGAAGTCGACCAAGTATTTGGGGGTAATCATTGCTTTGAGTTCTCACGTGGTGAGAAGCTTTGGCTCACTGCGGCAACAAGATGGACGGAGCATGGTGAACGTCGGAGCATAGTGGCGGCTCTGTTGGAATCAACTAATGGTGAAGTGGTGGAAAGGTGCGAAGGGGATTGGTGGATCAGCGGGGTTGGGCTGGTACAGGCGAATGGAGCATGGTGGGAAGCTTGTGGTTTTCAGAAGTACACAAGGACGTGAGCGAACTGGCCAGGGAAAACTAAAAAGAGGAGCATGCGGATTTATGGAGTTCACGAAATACAAGGAAGCAACCCACGGTTTTGAGGTACATAAACACTGGTGAGCATTCTAGGGGGCGACATCAAAATGGAGACCATACAAATACTTCCATGCACAGATTGGGTGGCATGCAGTAGGAAGACAAACAAATATGATTAGGGTACCATTAGAAAGAGGACTGAAGCGTGATAGTATTTACGTTCATGGTGTATGAGGAGAAGCAGAAAACAATGGAGCAAAATTCGGGATAGTGAGAACCTGGAATTCAAGGTCGTTGGATTGTTTTGGGGAGGATGAGCGGGGAAGGCATGTTGTTAGAACTAGAAGGGGTGGAGTATATTTATGTGTGTATATATTGGCTGATCATAGGAATATTGGTTGATCTATAGAGTATAGGAATTAGAGGCCATAATATGTTGAAGTGGACGTCGTGAGTAGCCAAGTGGAGATACATATAAGATATACTACTGGACGACAATGATAAAGAAGATGTAGTGGAGTTGAATGCTGCTAGTGAGATGGTGCTTTAGCAGGGGAGCTATGATGAAGGTCACGACAAAGGTTTGGGTAAAGATGGAGTGAAGAATAGTGATGATGGACGAGTGTTTTGGGACGTGAAGATGGAGTGGCCGAAGGATGGTTATTTGGCGTTGACAACCTTTTCCGTCATTTTAGAGTATCTGGTAGTGGGAAATGCATACGTGAACAAATGGCAATGGGGACTGTTATATGGTAGCGGAGCATTTCGGTGGAAGTGAAGTTAAATGGTGAACAACCGGTTATTGTTTTTACAGTGATTAAAACGGGAAAGACGCATCGATGATGAGGCATACACATATGTTTCATAAGACCGGTTACCAAGAAAAGGAAAAGGTACAATTTGCGAAATAGGGAAATGATATGCGGACGGGCTGTTCTTCTTGGTTTCGGAGGAGAGGCTTCTAACAAGCGTGGATCCGAACTGATGCAAATCGTTATTTAACGGTTAACGCGCAAAAGTGAGTAAAATCACTAACTCTGATCTATTTTAAAATATGATAATTATATTTTAATGTTAATTAAATGTTGTGTGATGGTCGATCAGGTAGATTACAATTAATTTGGTTGAATATTATATATCATCATAGGTTGGACACTGATTCCATCGATTAGAATATTCCCTAGTATAGGGTTAGTGTTAATTGTGTGGACTAACGTCTGTGGATGCGGAAACCGGTTGGAGGAATCCAACCGGATTCCATAATATTCATATGTACTGTTTTTTTTATGTATATGCACTGTTTGAACCCAAATGAAAGTAAAACCTCATGTGAATGTTGATGTTGAATGGGAATTCAACATTTGTTTTGATTAAATAAATAAACGATATCGATTAAGGAGGTGACATCAGTCGACCATAAAACCCATCATTTTGTTAAGGAGTTGATTAGCCATCGGAAAAATCCACGCGGATAATTATAGAAAAATTATATTTTTATAATTAAAGCGAGGTTTTAAATTATAATAGAAGTTCTATTATAAACCAGTATTTTAGAGTTCATTTTTATAAAGTAAATAAAAATGATTATTGACATTTAAATAAGTATATAAAGAAGAAATTATCCTACGATTAAATATTTGGATAATTATTTTAAGGCAAACGATTTAGAAATATTATTAGATTAAATATATTAATCTAATGGTAAGAAGTAATTAAAATCAGTTAACGAATTTATTGATGGAATGAAGTTGGTTTAAATCAACTGTTTAATTAAAAAATGATTATTAGATTAACTGGGTCCTTGTAAAAAAAGTTATAAATAGAACTGTGGAATGAAGTTAAAACGAAGAGTTAATGTTTAAAATAAATAATCATAAACAACAAAGATTTCAAAGTATGAATATGGTGTTATAAAACAATATTCCAAAATAAAACAAGGAAATACGATTTGATGTATATTATAAGTAATAAGGGATTAGAATAAAGACTTATATCTGTTCTAAGGTAAGAACGTTGTAGATCAAGGTCTGAGAGGTAATAGAATACCCCAACTTGAACGGCTTCACTATTATCGAGGAATAGTATCAGTTTGTAACGGGAAAAGAGATGTCAAAATTAGTTACAAAAAGAATATAGCAGTGTATTGAAAGTCTTAGAACTGTAGCGATAAAAGAAACGCTGTTGACTAGACTCAAGCGTGACTGTTATGTCAAGATTAGTGTAATGACCCGCATTTTTTAGAGATATATAATTTATTTATTTATTTAATTATATAATTGGTAATTTAGAGAAGTTAATGATCGTTTAATTAAATAATATTGAATATTTAATTAATAATTATAATATAATAATATATTATAATGTCGAAATAGTCGGAAATAGTGAAATTCACAATATCATGTGAATTGAATAGCATACGAGATTTTGTGGAGTTTCGATTCGAAATATAATAACGAATATATTCAATCGACGACGGTTTGAACGTATAATTATAATATAATTATAATAGAGCTTGAAATGGCGCTGCAGTTCGTAAATTGGCGATTCGAACTTCAACTGAATGTACAGGATTCATTTTAAGCCGGATTTCTGTGAAACAAGAAACGTGTGGAGCCGGTGGAGTATATCTTTCTAGTGGAAGAGAAAAATCGGGATTTTGTCATGTAGATTTTGAGTTACGTCCAAATCAAATTATCAGAAATGCAGCGCCCTGACCATAACGATTTAATTATATTTTAAATAAGGATTTAAATAGAAACCGAACATCGATATAACTCTGACGATGTAATATCGAGTTGTAAATACATACATGAATATTCTGGAGCTGTATGGTATCCCACTGTGAATACAGACGATAATAATTAATTTTAAATATTTAATTTAAATATATTTAAATATTTTTATATATTTAAATGGGTAATCCAGAGCTTTAAAAATAGCCGGTTTTGCAAACGAAGTCGGAATTCGACGAAACCAGTTTTGTTGGATCCGCAATATCAAATAGTTGTTAGATTTCCAGTTTCATGATTTTTAGAGTCACTGTGTGGCCGTACGGATTTTTAGAGTGTAAAACAGTCAGTATTTTGACAGTTAAAAATACGCTGTGTGAGCATACGGAGTCGGAATTCGACGAAACCAGTTTCGTTGGGACCGTAGTGTCGAACTCTAGCTAAATGTCCAGTTTGGTGATTTTTGGGTAATGTATGCGATCACATGAATTTTTAAAGACAAATACAAATAGAAAATGTATTAAAAATGAATAAAATAATCAAAGAAATTATAATATCTAGATATTTTGTCACACTATAAATAACCCACCCTTCATATTTCTAAATTAATTCATTAGTGTCCACGGTCAAAAATATCCGCCGCAAGTCTTTCTTCCCACGAACCCAGTTCTTGATTTTTAGAAATCCAAATAAAATCAAGAATAATCCCATAAATCATCAAGTAAGTATTTCTAGATTCCTGAGACCACCCTCTTTCCTTCTATATCAACTTTGAAGGGACCGCAGCATATTTGGTTTATTGTTTTGGGTACTGACGTGACCAAGGGATGAGCATCGTGGAAACTACAGGCATTCGATTTGGGGATTATCACAGGCGTTGGGTTAGTCGAGGCCAGGGTTGCCTCCAGCGGCAGAGCGATGGCTCCAGGCGGAGCACAGTGTCGGATTTTGGGAAATTTAGGGTTACGGTTCATGAACGTTTTCTGGCGTTTAGGGTTGGCTTGGGAGGTCGACATCACCAGTAGTGGGAGGCCGATGTGGGGCGGTTCCAGCGAAGTCAACAACGTGGGGTAGGGTTGCCAGAAATTACGACGGAAAGAGGATGAAGTAGGCCAATGTTTTGGGGTGGTTTCCTGGAACGAAACAGTGGTTTTGGAGGAAGATAATTAGGATGGTAATTGGGTTTTTGGAGGGGTTTAATTAGTTAAACGTGGGCCTGGAAATTTAATGGGCGGGCATCACTTTTCTGGTGGGCCGAGGTAATGATGTTGAGGCCCAAAGCACATAAATTCAAGTTTTTTTTAATTAAATATAGTGCATAACTTTGAAAATGCGTAACTTTATCATAGTTTATCAGAATTTCGAACCATCTGTTGCGTTGGGACCGTATAGACGAGAGCTTCACAATGAAGTTGACTGGAAGTGGATTGGGCCTCGTATGAATTTATGGTGTATTAAATTGTTTGATTTAGATCAAATAAAAGTTTATCGTTCTTTAACGATGAACTGCAAATGTAAGTAAAACTCACCAACTCTGAACAGTCATATTTTTATAATGCATTCTTAGAACTGTTAATCATCTGTTGATTGCTGTGTGTTGATTGTTTGATTGAACTGCTAGTCAGTTAGTTAAATTTCTATATTGATTCTGTTTAACAGAATATATCATATGGAACTGAAAGTGATGATAATCATATTGTGTAACATCTGTGGATGCAGGGAAACAGGTTGGAGGAATCCGACTGGATTCCTCAACAGTTATTTTATTGTTTTTCATATATTTTGATATATGATGTGAATTATAACCTGTGTTGATTGTGTGTATGGACAATATTGAACATCGTGATTTGATATGATGGAATACCATAACATACGGGATGTTGATAGGGGAATTTTCAAAGTGATATTGAAAATAGAATATTTATAAAAGGGGATATTTATAAATAAGAGATATTTATAAAGTGGAATATTTATAAATAAGGAATATTTATAAATTGGGATATTTATAAATAGGAGATATTTGAAAAGGAAATAAATTCAAAACATTTCTTTTTGAATGGAAAGGCCTGTGTGGCGAGTTTGGGGATTTTCCCGATGCTCCCGATACAAAGGAGGTTATGGCGAATTTTCCGGGAATTTAAGGAGTTTGAATATTTTTAAGAATAAATTTGAAAAGGAAATATTTGTAAACCATTTACAAATAGAATTGGGAAGGGAACATTATAAAAAGAAATCATTTTTAAAGTGTAGAACCGTTATTTAAAAGTAAATCTTTTCAAATGAATAAAACATTGTTAAAAAGGAAATCTTTATAAAGTGAATAAAGTTAATCGAATATAGACATTCGAAAGGGGTTAAATCGAATATGTTATTCGAAAGTTAGTAAAACGAATATGGTATTCGAAGTTTGTTAATCGAATATGGTATTCGAAAGGAGAAATCGAATATGGTATTCGAAGTTAGTTAATCGAATATGGTATTCGAAGTTAGTTAATCGAATATGGTATTCGAAAGGAGAAATCGAATATGGTATTCAAAGTTAGTTAATCGAATATGGTATTCGAAGTTAGTTAATTGAATATGGTATTCGAAAGGAGAAATCGAATATGGTATTCGAAGTTAGTTAATCGAATACGGTATTCGAAATTAGTTAATCGAATATGGTATTCGAAAGGAGAAATCGAATATGGTATTCGAAGTTTGTTAATCGAATATGGTACTCGAAAGGAGAAATCGAATATGGTATTCGAAGTTAGTTAATCGAATATGGTATTCGAAGTTAGTTAATCGAATATGGTATTCGAAAGGAGAAATCGAATATGGTATTCGAAGTTAGTTAATCGAATATGGTATTCGAAGTTAGTTAATCGAATATGGTATTCGAAAGGAGAAATCGAATATGGTATTCGAAGTTAGTAGAATCGAATATGGTATTCGAAGTTAGTTAATCGAATATGGTATTCGAAGTTAGTTAATCGGATACATACATTCGAAAGGAGTTAATCGAATATGGTATTCGAAGTTAGTTAATCGAATATGGTATTCGAAGTTAGTTAATCGAATATAGACATTCGAAAGGAATTAATCGAATATGGTATTCGAAGTTAGTTAATCGAATATGGTATTCGAAGTTAGTTAATTGAATATAGACATTCGAAAGGAGAAATCGAATATGGTATTCGAAGTTAGTTAATCGAATATGGTATTCGAAGTTAGTTAATCGAATATGTTATTCGAAAGGGGTTAGTCAAGTCGAGTTAGTCAAATAGAGTTAACCATTTAGAGTTAATCAGTTAGAGTTAACCAGTTGGAGTTAATTAGTTAGAGTTAATCGATTGGAGTTAAAACGAACTAGAGTTAATCAAATATAATTATTTGAGACAGAGTTAGTCAAACATAGTATTCAGGGTAAGTTGCCATCTTGTACGACTGCTAGCGTAATTCGCAGGGCTGTAAATAGCCTACGGCGGTCGGATGTTCCCCGAGGGAGTCAGGCGTAACCATTGTGATCGCTGCGATCTAGAGTCAAGCGAATGGAGTTTAATCGAATATTAGTTATTCGATAGGAGTTAATCGAGTTGATCTAGTTGAGAAATAAGTTAAATTAAATAAGTTGAGTTGATCGGGTGGTTCAGTCAAGTTAGTCGAGCCTAGTTAATCGAATCGAATTGGTCGAACTAAGTAAGTCGAGTTAAGTTAGTCAAGTTAGTCGAGCCTAGTTAATCGAATCGAATCGGTCGAACCAAGTAAGTTAAGATAGTCGAGTTAAGTTCGTCAAGTTAAATAAATCGATGTTAGTTTCATCGAAAGGAAGTTATCGATGTTAGTTTCATCGAAAGGAGATTATCGATGTTAGTTTCATCGAAAGGAGTTATCGATGTTAGTTTCATCGAAAGGAGTTATCGATGTTAGTTCCATCGAAAGGAGTTATCGTAATCGAAGTGAGATTTTCAAATATGAGATATTTGAAAAAGAAGAGTTATCAAATATTAGTTATTCGAAGAGGGATTATCGAATATCGTTTATTCGAGAAGGAGTTAGTCGAATATAGGTTATTCGAAGAAGAGTTAATCAAATAGAGATTTCTCGAAGAGAGTTAATCGGCAAATTCGATTATATCGAATTCGGGAAAGTACTTATACTTTCCAGTGTTTAAATAGAGATTTATTTATCTATAAATAAATAAGTGTTAGGTTAATTAGTCACTAATAAGAATAGAAGTTATAATTAAAGTTAGATAATTCGAAAGTAAGGATTATAACGTTATCGTTATAACCAATGTTTTAAATATAGAAGTGGATTAGTAAAATTGAATCCGAGAAAGGCGTAAAGAAGTTGTTAAAGATTAAATGATAAACTTTGACCATTTTGAAGTTATAACGTTGTTCAGTTAAGGTCTGAGAGGTAATTATACCCCAACTTGAGTGACTTCCTTCTTAACTAAGAAATGGTAAGGTTTGATCGTAAAGGAGTTTTGGAAATGTTTTCCAAACGAGAATCAGAAATGTTTTTCTGATAAAAGAAAATAAGAATTTAGAATATAGGGAAACAGGAGATAAGTAAATAAATGAACTAAAGAGGTTAATGTTAAATGATGTTTGTTCGATATAAATTTCCATCTGGAAATAATATTGTTGTTTGCACACTTGTTTTTCTTTGATAGTTGACTCACCGACTATCGAAGTTTTGACCATTTTAATGTTGTTAATATGGAGATACCGGTTGGATTATTATCCATAGAACCACTCTGTATTGGCATAAGCGTCGTGAATCATATATGCCAAAGATAACTGAAGACGAAGTAAAATGCAAGGCTATCCTGTTTACAGAATAGTGCCTTCGGTTTGTCCAGTCCCAGGACAACTTGTATGGACGAAGGTCTGACAGAGTATATCCAATAGATCACGTAAGTTGATCTGTTCAAACATATTCACGTTTGGTGGCGGAGGAATTCGTTTCTCTTAGCTGTATACCCGTGTTATTTTTGGATAAGTCAATTTGTGATTTGGCGGGTATGACGATGTGACGTTCTAAGTGAATGAAGATGGATGTATGACAGAGTATTTCGAGACGGTCATGTACATTGATTTCTTCAACTATACCAAGAGTGGAAGCGGAGAAGGAAACTTCTTTTAGCTGACACGTAATGTACGGTTGTAGACGTCAATTAGTGATTCTGATGGATTTGACAATGTAGCATTCGAAGTGAATCTGATGTAATGATAAAGTGTAGCTTCTAGCCTCATCAACCGGTAAATGACATAAATCGGGCAAGCAGCATGGCTAAGTCGGTCGCACCGAAGTAGGGTGTATAATCACCTATCTAGAGAATATTCATTTGTTTCTTAAATCTATCAATGCTGTCCCATATATATACGGGAACGGTTGCCGATCCCAACCGTTGGTGATGTACATTCGATACACTCAAGAGAAATGAGTCGTCGGTCGTGTGTGGCTGAGTTACAAGATGTTCTTGTTGAACTCCAGCGTATCGTTCCTAGAGTACACTGATCGGAAGTTGGTTCCATACCTTGTCATAGTTGGAAATCCATTATCCAATACGTGCTTGCGATTTTGATTGTATACTATATATGTAGAACGTGAGATGAAAGCGTTTCTGCTAGTTGATATCTATTTGTACATAGACATTATTATAATATCAAAAGGTTTTTGATATAAAGATATTTTGGATTCTCATAAGGGAAAAACCCGTTCCGTTCTGCGGCGTGGTCTTATGAGATATCGTTTACTTGTTCATATACCTGTTTAAACTATTTTACTCTCACCAGTCCTATGACTGACCCGAAATTTACTTTGTTGTTTTCCCTAAACTCTTGGGTGCCTAAATTTGTACGGGCAGTCAAGTAGTCGGGATTTGCAGATACATTGAAGAGCTGGAGCAGGAGGCTTCAGAATCATATAGCTATAGTTTATTTCCGCTGTGTTGTAAGTGTTGTACTCTGATAAGTGCTATTGTATACATAACTGTTATATTTCAAAGTTATGCTATCTATTATATGTTATTCGTTCCGCTGTGAGGTTCGTGTTACTCTGATGTTGTGTTCTTCTTCTTCTTCTTCTTCTTCTATTCTAAGTTTCTATCTTATCTATTCTCACCTTCTAATTTCTTTCATTAATTACCGGGATTTTTCGATGTTTTGGTTATCGACGTTGAGCTTACGTCGATAACCAAAGTCCTTAAAAATCCGGGTCGTTACAGTTGGTATCAGAGCTTAAGTTAAGAATTACCTTGGCTCTATGGCGTGACTCGGTAGAGATAGGGTTAGTAATACCCTAGATTGAGTTGAGTGTATATATACGAGCGCGTATTTGTATTTGATATAAAAATGGTTTTATATTGTGGGGATTCATTGGCTGAGTTGTTTATGAGTTCTGGTCGATCAGTTTGATCCACTGTATCGGTAGGAGTAAATAAACACTTGAATACGATGGACCGACACAGTATGGATATGTGATATATTATCATATATAGGATATATTTGTTGCTATTATAATCGAGTAAGATTATAAGTGAAATTGTTATATATAACCAATCAGAATTCATATAAGTAAAGTATATGAAATAAGATGAATTAAATATGAATTTAAATCAGATTTGGAATTAAAATAAGGAAATTTTAAGTTCCTGGGAGATTTTGAGATGTTTTCAAAATGGATGTATTTAGTAAGGGTTTTGAAAAGATATAGTATTGAAATCACTTGAGTCGCTAGAAAATAATTCCGATGATGAATGCGCAGTATCATCGGTGTGATTTTCGAGTTCTAAGTGGTGGATTACTACCATAGATTTTGATTTGAATTGTTTTGAGAAAACAAGTTGTTTAAAAATTCAAAGGTTTTGAATAGGTATTGTGATTTCAAATTGATTTGAAATTTACCCAGGAATTTAAGTTCTGGAATTTAAAATTTAACTAATGAAGTCAAAGAGATTGAGATGGTAAAATTGAGAAAAATAAATTGAAATTAACTTGAACTAAGTTAAATAAAATTGAATTGGATTAGAGATAATCTAGAATATAACCAAATTGATAAGTCAATAATTTGAAATTTGATATTGGGGTTCGAATGAAAATTCGATTTGGATTTGAGGATATGAATTGATTGGAATTTGATTGAGATAACACTGGTATATGCTGAGTTGATAGCATATGGAAGTGATAGAGTTGATATGCCCAACAAAAAGGTACCGATTTATAGTATATATGGATATGAGTTTTATGACCCGAATTGGCAAGCCGCTTGGCTGTTTGATTTTCTTTTGGGTTAAAGAAGGCCCAGAGAGGCGAGTTGGAGTTTGAGCTATTGACCAGTACAAAGGAGGTGCTGGCGAAAATCTTCCGAAAGTTTAAAGTGTTAGAAAATTTTCAGAATTTTTGAAAATTTTAGTTAGTCGGAATGAATAAATATTTCAGTGATATTAATTGGTTCTGTTGAAATCAGAAATAAGGGGTAAACAAACCTTAGGAATTCCCATAGATAGGGTCGTCCTCTAACTTAGCAATTTCGAGGACGAAATTATTTTAAGTGGGGAAGAATGTAATGACCCGCATTTTTTAGGGATATATAATTTATTTATTTAATTATATAATTGGTAATTTAGAGAAGTTAATGATCGTTTAATTAAATAATATTGAATATTTAATTAATAATTATAATATAATAATATATTATAATGTCGAAATAGTCGGAAATAGTGAAATTCACAATATCATGTGAATTGAATAGCATACGAGATTTTGTGGAGTTTCGATTCGAAATATAATAACGAATATATTCAATCGACGACGGTTTGAACGTATAATTATAATATAATTATAATAGAGCTTGAAATGGTGCTGCAGTTCGTAAATTGGCGATTCGAACTTCAACTGAATGTACATGATTCATTTTAAGCCGGATTTCTGTGAAACAAGAAACGTGTGGAGCCGGTGGAGTATATCTTTCTAGTGGAAGAGAAAAATCGGGATTTTGTCATGTAGATTTTGAGTTACGTCCAAATCAAATTATCAGAAATGCAGCGCCCTGACCATAACGATTTAATTATATTTTAAATAAGGATTTAAATAGAAACCGAACATCGATATAACTCTGACGATGTAATATCGAGTTGGAAATACATACATGAATATTTTGGAGCTGTATGGTATCCCACTGTGAATACAAACGATAATAATTAATTTTAAATATTTAATTTAATTATATTTAAATAAATTTATATATTTAAATGGGTTATCCAGAGCTTTAAAAATAGCCGGTTTTGCAAACGAAGTCGGAATTCGACGAAACCAGTTTTGTTGGATCCGCAATATCAAATATTTGTTAGATTTCCAGTTTCGTGATTTTTAGAGTCACTGTGTGGCCGTACGGATTTTTAGAGTGTAAAACAGTCAGTATTTTGACAGTTAAAAATACGCTGTGTGAGCATACGGAGTCGGAATTCGACGAAACCAGTTTCGTTGGGACCGTAATGTCGAACTCTAGCTAAATGTCTAGTTTGGTGATTTTTGGGTAATGTATGCGATCACAGGAATTTTTAAAGACAAATACAAATAGAAAATGTATTAAAAATGAATAAAATAATCAAAGAAATTATAATATCCAGATATTTTGTCACACTATAAATAACCCACCCTTCATATTTCTAACCTAATTCATTAGTGTCCACTGTCTAAAATATCCACCGCAAGTCTTTCTTCCTAGGAACCCAGTTCTTGATTTTTAGAAATCCAAATAAAATCAAGAATAATCCAATAAATAATCAAATAAGTATTTCTAGATTCCTGAGACTACCCTCTTTCCTTCTATATCAACTTTGAGGGGACCGCAGCATATTTGGTTTATTGTTTTGGGTACTGACGTGACCAAGGGATGAGCATCGTGGAAACTACAGGCATTCGATTTGGGGGTTATCGCAGGCGTTGGGTCAGTCGAGGCCAGGGTTGCCTCCAGCGGCAGAGCGATGGCTCCAGGCGGAGCACAGTGTCGGATTTTGGGAAATTTAGGGTTTCGGTTCATGAACGTTTTCTGGCGTTTTGGGTTGGCTTGGGAGGTTGACATCACCAGTAGAGGGAGGCCGATGTGGGGCGGTTCCGGCGAAGTCAACAACACGGGGTAGGGTTGCCAGAAATTACGAAGGAAAGAGGATGAAGTAGGGCAATGTTTTGGGGTGGTTTCCTGGAATGATACAGTGGTTTTGGAGGAAGATAATTAGGATGGTAATTGGGTTTTTGGAGGGGTTTAATTAGTTAAACGTGGGCCTGGAAATTTAATGGACGGGCATGACTTTTCTGGTGGGCCGAGGTAATGATGTTGAGGCCCAAAGCACATAAATTCAAGTTGTTTTTAATTAAATATAGTGCATAACTTTGAAAATGCGTAACTTTATCATAGTTTATCAGAATTTCGAACCGTCTGTTGCGTTGGGACCGTATGCACGAGAGCTTCACAATAAAGCTGACTGGAAGTGGATTGGGGCTCGTATGAATTTATGGTGTATTAAATTGTTTGATTCAGATCAAATAAAAGTTTATCGTTCTTTAACGATGAACTGCAAATGTGAGTAAAACTCACCAACTCTGAACAGTCATATTTTTATAATGCATTCTTAGAACTGTTAATCATCTGTTGATTGCTGTGTGTTGATTGTTTGATTGAACCGCTAGTCAGTTAGTTAAATTTCTATATTGATTCTGTTTAACAGAATATATCATATGGAACTGAAAGTGATGATAATCATATTGTGTAACATCTGTGGATGCAGGGAAACAGGTTGGAGGAATCCGACTGGATTCCTCAACAGTTATTTTATTGTTTTTCATATATTTTGATATATGATGTGAATTATAACCTGTGTTGATTGTGTGTATGGACAATATTGAACATCGTGATTTGATATGATGGAATAGCATAACATACGGGATGTTGATAGGGGAATTTTCAAAGTGATATTGAAAATAGAATATTTATAAAATGGGATATTTATAAATAAGAGATATTTATAAAGTGGAATATTTATAAATAAGGAATATTTATAAATTGGGATATTTATAAATAGGAGATATTTGAAAAGGAAATAAATTCAAAACATTTCTTTTTGAATGGAAAGGCCTGTGTGGCGAGTTTGGGGATTTTCCCGATGCTCCCGATACAAAGGAGGTTATGGCGAATTTTCTGGGAATTTAAGGAGTTAGAATATTTTTAAGAATAAATTTGAAAAGGAAATATTTGTAAACCATTTACAAATAGAATTGGGAAGGGAACATTATAAAAAGGAAATCATTTTTAAAGTGTAGAACCGTTATTTAAAAGTAAATCTTTTCAAATGAATAAAACATTGTTAAAAAGGAAATCTTTATAAAGTGAATAAAGTTAATCGAATATAGACATTCGAAAGGGGTTAAATCGAATATGTTATTCGAAAGTTAGTAAAACGAATATGGTATTCGAAGTTTGTTAATCGAATATGGTATTCGAAAGGAGAAATCGAATATGGTGTTCGAAGTTAGTTAATCGAATATGGTATTCGAAGTTAGTTAATCGAATATGGTATTCGAAAGGAGAAATCGAATATGGTATTCGATGTTAGTTAATCGAATATGGTATTCGAAGTTAGTTAATCGAATATGGTATTCGAAAGGAGAAATCGAATATGGTATTCGAAGTTAGTAGAATCGAATATGGTATTCGAAGTTAGTTAATCGAATATGGTTTTCGAAGTTAGTTAATCGAATATGGTATTCGAAAGGAGAAATCGAATATGGTATTCGAAGTTTGTTAATCGAATATGGTATTCGAAAGGAGAAATCGAATATGGTATTCGAAGTTAGTTAATCGAATATGGTTTTCGAAGTTAGTTAATCGAATATGGTATTCGAAAGGAGAAATCGAATATGGTATTCGAAGTTAGTTAATCGAATATGGTATTCGAAGTTAGTTAATCGAATATGGTATTCGAAAGGAGAAATCGAATATGGTATTCGAAGTTAGTAGAATCTAATATGGTATTCGAAGTTAGTTAATCGAATATGGTATTCGAAGTTAGTTAATCGGATATAGACATTCGAAAGGAGTTAATCGAATATGGTATTCGAAGTTAGTTAATCGAATATGGTATTCGAAGTTACATAATCGAATATAGACATTCGAAAGGAGTTAATCGAATATGGTATTCGAAGTTAGTTAATCGAATATGGTATTCGAAGTTAGTTAATCGAATATAGACATTCGAAAGGAGAAATCGAATATGGTATTCGAAGTTAGTTAATCGAATATGGTATTCGAAGTTAGTTAATCGAATATGTTATTCGAAAGGGGTTAGTCAAGTCGAGTTAGTCAAATAGAGTTAACCAGTTAGAGTTAACCAGTTGGAGTTAATTAGTTAGAGTTAATCGATTGGAGTTAAAACGATCTAGAGTTAATCAAATATAGTTATTTGAGACAGAGTTAGTCAAACATAGTATTCAGAGTAAGTTGCCATCTTGTACGACTGCTAGCGTAATTCGCAGGGCTGTAAATAGCCTACGGCGGTCAGATGTTTCCCGAGGGAGTCAGGCGTAACCGTTGTGATCGCTGCGATCTAGAGTCAAGCGAATGGAGTTTAATCGAATATTAGTTATTCGATAGGAGTTAATCGAGTTGATCTAGTTGAGAAATAAGTTAAATTAAATAAGTTGAGTTGATCGGGTGGTTCAACCAAGTTAGTCGAGCCTAGTTAATCGAATCGAATTGGTCGAACCAAGTAAGTCGAGTTAAGTTAGTCAAGTTAGTCGAGCCTAGTTAATCGAATCGAATCGGTCGAACCAAGTAAGTTAAGAAAGTCGAGTTAAGTTCGTTGAGTTAAATAAATCGATGTTAGTTTCATCGAAAGGAAGTTATCGATGTTAGTTTCATCGAAAGGAGATTATCGATGTTAGTTTCATCGAAGGAGTTATCGATGTTAGTTTCATCGAAAGGAGTTATCGATTATAGTTTAATCGAAGTGAGATTTTCAAATATGAGATATTTGAAAAAGAAGAGTTATCGAATATTAGTTATTCGAAGAGGGATTATCGAATATCGTTTATTCGAGAAGGAGTTAGTCGAATATAGGTTATTCGAAGAAGAGTTAATCAAATAGAGATTTCTCGAAGAGAGTTAATCGGCAAATTCGATTATATCGAATTCGGGAAAGTACTTATACATTCCAGTGTTTAAATAGAGATTTATTTATTTATAAATAAATAAGTGTTAGCTTAATTAGTCACTAATAAGAATAGAAGTTATAATTAAAGTTAGATAATTCGAAAGTAGGGATTATAACGTTATCGTTATAACCAATGTTTTAAATATAGAAGTGGACTAGTAAAATTGAATCCAAGAAAGGCGTAAAGAAGTTGTTAAAGGCTAAATGATAAACTTTGACCATTTTGAAGTTATAACGTTGTTCAGTTAAGGTCTGAGAGGTAATTATACCCCAACTTGAGTGACTTCCTTCTTAACTAAGAAATGGTAAGGTTTGATCGTAAAGGAGTTTTGGAAATGTTTTCCAAACGAGAATCAGAAATGTTTTTCTGATAAAAGAAAATAAGAATTTAGAATATAGGGAAACAGGAGATAAGTAAATAAATGAACTAAAGAGGTTAATGTTAAATGATGTTTGTTCGATATAAATTTCCATCTGGAAATAATATCGTTGTTTGCACACTTGTTTTTCTTTGATAGTTAACTCACCGACTATCGAAGTTTTGACCATTTTAACGTTGTTAATATGGAGAGACCGGTTGGATTATTATCCATACAACCACTCTGTATTGGCATAAGCGTTGCGAATCATATATGCCAAAGATAATTGAAGACGAAGTAAAATGCAAGGCTATCCTGTTTACAGAATAGTGCCTTCGGTTTGTCCAGTCCCAGGACAACTTGTATGGACGAAGGTCTGACAGAGTATATCCAATAGATTGCGTAAGTTGATCTGTTCAAACATATTCACGTTTGGTGGCGGAGGAATTCGTTTCTCTTAGCTGTATACCCGTGTTATTTTTGGATAAGTCAATTTGTGATTTGGCGGTTATGACGATGTGACATTCTAAGTGAATGAAGATGGATGTATGTCAGAGTATTTCCAGACGGTCACGTACATTGATTTCTTCAACTATACCAAGAGTGGAAGCGGAGAAGGAAACTTCTTTTAGCTGACACGTAATGTATGGTTGTAGACGTCAATTAGTGATTCTGATGGATTTGACAATGTAGCATTCGAAGTGAATCTAATGTAATGATAAAGTGTAGCTTCTAGCCTCATCAACCGGTAAATGGCAGAAATCGGGCAGGCAGCATGGCTATGTCGGTCGCACCGAAGTAGAGTGTATAATCACCTATCTAGAGAATATTCATTTGTTTCTTAAATATATCAATGTTGGCCCATATATATACGGGAACGGTTGCTGATCCCAACCGTTGGTGATGTACATTCGATACACTCAAGCGAAATGAGTGGTCGGTCATGTATAGCTGAGTTACAAGATGTTCTTGTTGAACTCCAGTGTATCGTTCCTAGAGTACACTGATCGGAAGGTGGTTCCATACCTTGTCATAGTTGGAAATCTATTATCCAATACGTGCTTGCGATTTAGATTGAATACTATATATGTAGAACGTGAGATGAAAGCGTTTCTGCTAGTTGATATCTATTTGTACATAGACATTATTATAATATCAAAAGGTTTTTGATATAAAGATATTTTGGATTCTCATAAGGGAAAAACCCGTTCCGTTCTGCGGCGTGGTCTTATGAGATATCGTTTACTTGTTCATATACCTGTTTAAACTATTTTACTCACACCAGTCCCATGACTGACCCGAAGTTTACTTTGTTGTTTTCCCTAAACTCTTGGGTGCCTAAATTTGTACGGGCAGTCAAGTAGTCGGGATTTGCAGATACATTGAAGAGCTGGAGCAGGAGGCTTCAGAATCATATAGCTATAGTTTATTTCCGCTGTGTTGTAAGTGTTGTACTCTGATAAGTGCTATTGTATACATAACTGTTATATTTCAAAGTTATGCTATCTATTATATGTTATTCGTTCCGCTGTGAGGTTCGTGTTACTCTGATGTTGTGTTCTTCTTCTTCTTCTTCTTCTTCTTCTATTCTAAGTTTCTATCTTATCTATTCTCACCTTCTAATTTCTTTCATTAATTACCCGGATTTTTCGATGCTTTGGTTATCGACGTCGAGCTTACGTCGATAACCAAAGTCTTTAAAAATCCGGGTCGTTACAGTTAGTTATAAAGGAGAATATTACAGTGCACGACAAGTTTTGAATTGTAAAGATAAATTAATGCTGTTAACCAAACTTAAGCGTGATTTTTATATATAGCAGCACTTCCTAGGGAATGGAAATAGTTTAGTTGAAATCCACTTAGTCTAAAGAAATAAATAACGATGTTTGTCCAAAGAAAATATAAGAATAAGTTTAGGAAGAGAAATAGAAGAATCGTATCAGAAAACGATGGCAGCATTTTGATGTTCGAAATGTAATTAGAATTAAACCATTGGGATTTGGAACTAAAATTCGACGACGTCGAATGTATTAAAGTAATTTATTTTAGGAATTATAATCTGATAGAATCGTTAATACTTAGCTTAAACCAATAAATTATAATATGATAAGTAATCAGTGTTTAGTTATAAACTTGATAAGAAGTTGTCTTAAAAGAACAGTGTAATGACCCGCATTTGGCAGAGGTATTATGATTAATTTATTTAATTATATCAATGGTGATATAGTGAATTTAATGATCGTTGAATTTAAATAATGAGGAATATTTAATTTAAAATAATATATTTAATAATATATTTAATTCTGAAATAATCAGAATTGGCTGAAATGGCGATATGGTGTGAACTGGATCAGCTGTGATGTTTAATTCAGCTTGGAATTGAAGTAGAATAACGAATATATTATTTGAACGATAGTTTGAACGTATAATAATATTATAATTAAAATAGAGCTTGAAATGGCGCGGCAGTTCGCTATTTTGCGATTTGAACTTCAACTGAATGTACAAGATTCGTTTTAAGCCGGATTTCTGTGAAACAAGAAACGTGTGGAGCTGGTGGAGTATATCTTTCTAGTGAAAGAGAAAAATCGGGATTTCGTCGTGTAGATTTTGATGTATGTCCAAATAAAATTTTAGAAAAGTCGCTGTGGAATTCCTTTATAATTTATAAAGGGATTATTTATATTTTTAAAAGGGATTTCAATATAAATCGAATATCGGGTTGACCCAGAAGGGAATATCGAGTTGTAAATACATACAGGAATATTCTAGAGCTGTGTGGTATGCCACTGTGAATATAGACGATAATATTTATTTTTAAATATTAAATTAATTATATTTAAATATATTTATATATTTAAATAGGCTATTTAGAGCTTTAAAAATAGCCACTTGTGCAAACGAAGTTGGAATTCGACGAAACTAATTTTGTTGGGACCGTAATATCGAACTCTAGCTACACGTCCAGTTTCGTGATTTTTGGGTATCATGCGTGACCACACGGATTTTAGGAAGCATAAACGAATATAAAATAAAATATAAAAATCAAATAATAAAAATATCCTAACATTTTGTGGACCAAATGAAGGCCACACCATCCTCTCTTCTCTGCCACAAACACCACCAACCACCAACACACTTATATATCACCGCATATGATTTTTACAATAAAGTTTCCATCTTCAGAAAAATCAAAGAATCTCAAAAGAAATTCAAAGAAAAATCATTTAATCGCAAGGCTAATGTTTTTAAACTCCTGACGTGATCAGCTTCATCTCGATGTGTATCAACATGGGTTCGAACGCCCCTTTGTGGTTCGCTGGCGGGTCTAGGGTTAGCTGCCGTAGGATTTTAAGGGGGAGTCAACCGAAGTGGTTGCCGCAGGTGAATTGGTGGTGGAATTCCACACCTAAGTGGACGATTTTGGGGACTCTCGAAGTAAAAACTGTCGACGATGGTACTGGAGCTCACGACAGACGGAATCCGTTTGGGAGGTTCGAACTTCGTTTGAGTGATCTGGTGGGGGAGAGGACTCGAAAGAGAGTGAAATGGAGTTGATGGTTCTTGAATTCATGAAGTCAGGTTGGAGGAATTTGGGTTGAAGTTTTCGGTGATGGGAATGGTTAAGAGCAGGTATCGGCCGTGGGAGAAGAAGCATTGGGTACGGGTCTAATATGTGATGGGCTGGGTTGGAGTTGGTGAGGCCCATTTTAAACTTTAATTTTTGTTTAAATTTTAATCGAATATTATATGAACTTGTTAATAGTATATCTTACACGTACGTGGTCAGATTGACGAACCGTAAGTTGCGTTGGGACCGTATGGACAGACACAACACAATGAGACTGACAGGGAGTGAATCCGAGCTCGTTACAATTTATGGAGAAATAAATTGTCCGACTGAGTCGAATAACGCAAACCGTTATTCAACGGTTAACGCGCAATGTGAGTAAATCTCACTAACTCTGAACAGTTTATAATTTCATGTTGTATTTTTAGAACTGTTAGAAATTGGTTGATTTACTGTGTGTTGACTGTTTGATTGAACTGCTAGTCAGTTAGTTTAATTTCTATATTGATTCTGTTTAACGGAATATATCATATGGAACTGAAAGTGATGTTATCTATATTGTTTAACATCTGTGATGCAGGGAAACAGGTTGGAGGAATCCAACTGGATTCCTCAACATTTATTTTACTGTTATCATATATTGTGATATATGATGTGTTATATAATCTGTTATGGATTATGGGTGTTGGAATGATATTGATCATTGTTATTCGATATTTTAAATATCATAAGAGACCCTGGGGTGTAAAAAAAGAAGTATTTCAATGTATATTGAAATAAAGGAATTTTATAAAATCACAGGATTTTATAAAAGGAAATATTTATAAAACGAACATGGTTTTATGAAAGGAATATTTATTTAGAAAATAAATAGAAATAGAAAAGGAATATTTATTTAGAAAGTAAATAGAAGTTATAAATAGGAAATATTTGTAACGGTAAATAGAAGTTATAAATAGGAAATATTTGTAACGGTAAATAAAAGTTATAAATAGGAAATATTTGTAACGGTAAATAGAAGTTATAAATAGGAAATATTTGTAACGGTAAATATAAGTTATAAACATGAAATATTTGCAACAGTAAATAGAAGTTATAAATAGGATATATTTGTAACGGTAAGTAAACGTTATAAAAAGGAAATAGTTGTAACGGAAAACGTAGTTTATCAAAGAAGTTAATCGATGTTGGTTAATCGATTAGTGTTAAAGTTAAAAAGGAGTTAATCGATGTTAGTTTAATCGATTAGAATAGAAGAAAATGAGTAAATCGAATATAGTTATTCGAATAGAAGCAAATGAGTAAATCGAATATAGTTATTCGAATAGAAGCAAATGAGTAAATCGAATATAGTTATTCGAATAGAAGCAAATGAGTAAATCGAATATAGTTATTCGAATAGAAATTAAAAGGAATTATCGAATATAGTTTATTCGAAAAGAGTAAGTGAAATGAGTAAATAAATAGCGTTAGTCAAATAGTGTTAGTCCAATAGAGTTAATTGATAGGGGTTGGTCCAAAGGAGTTAAGTAAAAAGAGTCAATCGAATATAGCTATTCGAAGGAGGGTTAAGTAAGGAAGTTAGTAAATGGAATACAAAGTGAACTTTGCCCATTTCAAAGTTAGAAATGTTGTTCGGTTAAGGTCTGAGAGGTAGTTCTACCCCAACTTGATTGGCTTCGTTTTTAACTAAGGAATAGTTAAGATTTGGCAGTAAAGGAAATGGTTTGAGTTGGCATCGCGATGGTTTGTTTAAACATCTGCCTAAGTCCAATGAAGAAGCTTTGGAAATGTTTTCCAAATAAGAAACCAGAAATGTTTTCTAATAAAGAAAACGAGAAATGGAAATGTTTTCCATTGTTAATAACGTATATTTTCCCAATTTAGAAAATAAGGAATATTGAACGTAGGGAAACAGGAGATAAGTAAATTAATGAACTAAGGAGATGAATGTTAAATGATGTTTGATCGATATAATTTCCATTTGGGAATAATATCGTTGTTGCACACCTATTTTTATTCGATAGTTAAATCACAGACTATCGATGTTTTGACCATTTTAACGTTGTTAATATGGAGAGACCGGTTGGATTATTATCCAAAGAACCACTCTGTATTGGCATAACCGTTGCGAACCATATATGCCAAAGTAAATTGAAGATGGAGTTATGCAAGGGCTATCCTGTTTACAGAATAGTACCTTCGGTTCATCCTGTTCCTGGATGACTTGTATGGACGGATGTCTGACAGAGTATTTCCAGACAATCACATATATTGATTTCTCCAACCGTACCAAGAGTGGAAGCGGAGAAGGAAACTTCTTTTAGCTAACACATAATGTATGGTTGAGGATGTCAATCGGTGATTTGATGGATTTGACGATGTGGCATTCAAAGTGAATCTGGTATGATGATAAAGCGTAGCTTCTAGCCTCATCATCCGGTAAATGACAGAAATCGGGCAGCCAGCATGGCTAAGTCGGTCGCACCAAAGTAGGGTGTATAATCACCTGATCTAGAGTTTCATTCACTTCTAAAAATCTATTGTTGATGCTGTCCCATTCGGGAAACGGTTGCTGATCCCAACTGTTGGTGATATACATTCGATACACTCAAGCGAAATGAGTGGTCGGTCATGTGTGGCCGGGTTGCAAGATGTTCTTGTTGAACCCAGTGTATTCCTCTCTAGAGGTACATTAGCGAAAGGTGATTCCATACCTTGTCATAGTTGGAAATCCATTACCCAATACGTGCTTGCGGTTTTGATTGTATACTATATATGTAGAACGTGAGATGAAAGCGTTTCTACTAGATGATTATTATAGTTGTGGTTGATAGACATTATTATAATATCAAAAGGTTTTTGATATGAAGATATTTTGGATTCTCATAAGGGAAAAACCCGTTCCGTTATGCGGCGCGGTCTTATGAGATATCGTTTACCTGTTTCAACTGTTTTTAACTGTTTTACTCATACCAGTCCCATGACTGACCCGGAGTTTACTTTGTTGTTTTCCCTAAACTCTTGGGTGCCTAAATTTGTACGGGCAGTCAAGTAGTCGGGATTTTACAGATACACTTGAAGAGCTGGAGCAGGAGGCTTCAGGATGTTATAGCTATAGTTATTTCCGCTGTGTTGTAAGTGCTATACTTTGATAATGATATGTATATTCAAGTACCAATTTTGTATTTCAAAGTTATGTTATGAAATATATTTATTCGTTCCGCTGTGAGATTCGTGTTACTCTGATATTGTGTTCTTCTTCTTCTTCTATTCTAAGTTTCTATCTTATCTTTCCTCACCCTCTAATTTCTTTCACTAATTACCAGGATTTTTCAACGTTTTGGTTATCGACATCGTGCTTATACCGATAACCAAAGTCGCTGAAAATCCGGGTCGTTACAGTTGGTATCAGAGCTTAAGTTAAGAATTACTTGGCTCTGTGGCGTGACTCGGTAGAGATAGGGTTAGTAATACCCTAGACTGAGATTGACTGTATATATACGAGTGAACGTATTTGTTATTGATATAAAAATTTGTTTTATATTGTGGAGATTTATTGGTTGAGTTGTTTATAGGTTCTGGTCGATCAGTTTGATCCACTGTATCGGTAGGGATTTTGTAAACACTCGAATACGATGAACCGTCATGGTATGTTTTGAAAAGGTGGTAAATTAAAATAAGTTTACCCAAGGTATATCTTGATATAGAGAAGATATATATATATCAAAATTTTAATATATTGGATATATTGGTTGTGATTATAATCGAGTAAGATTTTAAATTACATGGTTATGTAAATAACCAATCAGAATTCATATAAGTGAAATACGTGAAATCAGATGAGTTAAATCTGAAATTTAAACCAGAATTGAAGTTAAGACTCTGGAGAATTGGATAAGTGTTTGTAAATGGATTGGGATTAAAAATAAGGAAAATTTAAGATCCTGGGAGATTTTAAATTGTTTTGCAAGCAGTGTGAATTATATTTTGAAATGAATTTCAAAGTGGCAATGTTTAGTAAAGGTTCTATAGTATTGAACTCACTTCGATCGCTGGAAAATAGATTCTGATGATGACAGCTGCATCATCAGTATTCATTTTCGAGTTGTAAGTGACGAATTACTACCAGAGATACTATTTTGAATTTGTTTTGGGAAAGACAAGTTGTGTTGAATTTCAATATGGGTTTGAATAATAGAGAATTTGAATTTTTAAATAGATTTGAAGTATTAACTTGTTTAAAAGAAATAAAACGAGAAGTTCCTTTATAAACGAAGTTTATAAATGAAGTAAAAAGAATTATCATTGGATAATTCAGAAATAAAAATACAAGTGTGAAGTTGAAAGGAAAAACCTATTTTCCAAAGGTAGTAATATCGATTTCAAAAGGAATTGAAATCGAGACTTATGTAAAGAATGAATAAAGAAAGTTTGAAAAGGAATTTAAATAAAGGAAGTTCAAACATAGAATGTAAATAAGAAAATTCAAAGGGGATTTGAATGTAGAAATTCAAATAAGATTTGAATAAAGAAGATTTAAATAATGGAAAATTGGATATAAAATTCATATAGAGTAATAATGAAATTTGAATACAGAATTCAAATAGATTGAAATGGAATTTGAGAATAGAATTTGAATAATAGAATCGAAATGAAATTCAAATATAAAATTTGAATAGAAATTGAATAGAATTAACTAAGTCGAAGAGGAATTAGTTAATCGAGTTTTGAATTTGAAGTTGAACTTTGAAAGGTGGATCGAATTTGTAAATGGATATTCGAATATAGAACTTAAATTTGAAATTTGGATTCAAATTAGTTAATAAGCAAGTTAAAATATATTTGAACATGTCATGTTCAAATATAAAAGTGGAATAGACTAAAGAGTTAATTAACAAATTGATTAACGAATTGAGTTAAAACGATCGGGTATAGTTAAAATAAAGTTGACATGTATAAATATACATGAGATATGTATGGATAAGATATGAAGGTATATAAATAGAATGCTCGACGAAAAGGTATGTATTTAATTCATATATGAGATTTTATGTGCCGTATCGGCAAGCCGCTTGGCTTTTTCTTTTTCTTTTGGATTGGTGAGGGCCATGGGAAGCTATTTGAAATTTCCCGATGCTCCCGGTACAAAGGAGGGTATGGCGAATTTTTTCGGGAATTTAAGGAATTAGAATATTTTAAGATAATTTGATAATTAGAAATCAACGTATCGATATATATATAGAAGTCGATAAGGAAACGAACTTAGAAATAGAATAGTAAAATCAAAAAGGAAGACTAAGAATAAAATCTAGTGAGAATAGAAAGAGGAAGCGTATACGTGTTTAGAAGTGAATAAGTAGTTGTATGGTATTGATTATTCGAGTAAGTAGTCATATCTGTTTTGACGTTATAAATGTTATTCAGTCAAGGTCTGAGAGGTAGTTATACCCCAACTTGATTGATTTCATTATTAACAGATAAATAGTAAGATTTCAGGCTCGAAGATCAATGTTGAATAAGAGTTAGTTGAATATAGTATTTGGGTTGTCGTAACGATGTTTTACACAACATCCGTTTTAACCCAAATAAAAGTAGGCTTGGAAATAGAGTAGAATATTTCCTAAGTATAGAAATAAACAAGATCGGAAGAGAGATAAGTAAATTGGAATATTTTCCAATTATAAATAGCATATATTTTCTAAAGTTTAGAAAATAAAGGAAGGCGATATTCGGAAATGTTTTCCAAATAACATAAAAGGGCAATATGGTTATTGAAAATATTTGGTTAACAAATATTGATAAAGAAATAGAGGAGTGATTGAACTAATGGAATAGTGATTATGGGCTCAGTTGAATTTCAAAAAGGAAAATTTGATTTTTGAAGAGAGTAAACTGTTTAAAAACTCCCAGGGGAAGACTGTTTGAATTAAAAACAAATTTAACAGAAATTTGTGAAAACAAAATCGAATTAAAGTAAAGCCAGTAAAGTGGTAACCGAGTTTTGAATTAGAATGATATCAAGGCAAATTTGATTGTGAGATTCAAATGTGAAGTGCAAGGTTATAATCAAGTTAAGAGTTGGGGATCAAGAACGAAACTTGAGTTGAAATGAAAATTCGACTTAGGATATAAGCGAATGGTTGTGTCGTGGATAAAAAGCTGATGGGGATTTGATTGGAATGATCCTTGTATCCGCTAAATTGATAACAGGTAGAAAGGATATAATGATATGCCGACAAAAAGGTACAAGTTTATATTCCTATTGGATATAAGATTTATGAGCCGAATTGGCAAGCCGCTTGGCTGTTTGATTTTCTTTTGGGTTGGAGATGGCCCAGAGAGGCGAGTTGGAGTTTGACCGATTGACCACTACAAAGGAGGTGTTGGCGAAATTTTTGAAGAGTTAAGGAGTTAGAAAATTTTCAGGATTTTTGAAAATTTTCATTGATAAGGATTAATTAATAATTTAATTGAAATTAAATTTGGTTCAGTTGAAACTGAAGTTAAGAAGTGAACAAATGTGTTCTAACCAGTCGATAGGGTCGTCCTCTACCTTTTAGCAATTTCGAGGACGAAATTATTTTAAGTAGGGAAGATTGTAATGACCCGCATTTGGCAGAGGTATTATGATTAATTTATTTAATTATATCAATGGTGATATAGTGAATTTAATGATCATTGAATTTAAATAATGATGAATATTTAATTTAAAATAATATATTTAATAATATATTTAATTCTAAAATAATCAGAATTGGCTGAAATGGCGATATGGTGTGAACTGGATTAGCTGTGATGTTTAATTCAGCTTGGAATTGAAGTAGAATAACGAATATATTATTTGAACGATAGTTTGAACGTATAATTATATTATAATTAAAATAGAGCTTGAAATGGCGCGGCAGTTCGCTATTTGGCGATTTGAACTTCAACTGAATGTACAAGATTCGTTTTAAGTCGGATTTCTGTGAAACAAGAAACGTGTGGAGCTGGTGGAGTATATCTTTCTAGTGAAAGAGAAAAATCGGGATTTCGTCGTGTAGATTTTGATGTATGTCCAAATCAAATTTTAGAAAATTCGTTGTGGAATTCCTTTATAATTTATAAAGGGATTATTTATATTTTTAAAAGGGATTTCAATATAAATCGAATATCGGGTTGACCCAGAAGGGAATATTGAGTTGTAAATACATACAGGAATATTCTAGAGCTGTGTGGTATGCCACTGTGAATATAGACGATAATATTTATTTTTAAATATTAAATTAATTATATTTAAATATATTTATATATTTAAATAGGCTATTTAGAGCTTTGAAAATAGCCACTTTTGTAAACGAAGTCGGAATTCGACGAAACTAATTTTGTTGGGACCGTAATATCGAACTCTAGCTACACGTCTAGTTTCGTGATTTTTGGGTATCATGCGTGACCACACGGATTTTAGGAAGCATAAACGAATATAAAATAAAATATAAAAATCAAATAATAAAAATATCCTAACATTTTGTGGACCAAATGAAGGCCACACCATCCTCTCTTCTCTGCCACAAACACCACCAACCACCAACACACTTATATATCACCGCATATGATTTTTACAATAAAGTTTCCATCTTCAGAAAAATCAAAGAATCTCAAAAGAAATTCAAAGAAAAATCATTTAATTGCAAGGCTAATGTTTTTAAACTCCTTACGTGATCAGCTTCATCTCGATGTGTATCAACATGGGTTCGAACGCCCCTTTGTGGTTCGCTGGCGGGTCTAGGGTTAGCTGCCGTAGGATTTTAAGGGGGAGTCAACCGAAGTGGTTGCCGCAGGTGAGTTGGTTGTGGAATTCCACACCTAAGTGGACGATTTAGGGGACTCTCGAAGTAAAAACTGTCGACGATGGTACAAGAGCTCACGACAGACGGAATCCGTTTGGGAGGTTCGAACTTCGTTTGAGTGATCTGGTGGGGGAGAGGACTCGAAAGAGAGTGAAATGGAGTTGATGGTTCTTGAATTCATGAAGTCAGGTTGGAGGAATTTGGGTTGAAGTTTTCGGTGATGGGAATGGTTAAGAGCAGGTATCGGCCGTGATTGAAGAAGAAGCATTGGGTACGAGTCTAATATGTGATGGGCTGGGTTGGAGTTGGTGAGGCCCATTTTAAACTTTAATTTTTGTTTAAATTTTAATCGAATATTATATGAACTTTTTAATAGTATATCTTACACGTACGTGGTCAGATTGACGAACCGTAAGTTGCGTTGGGACCGTATGGACAGACACAACACAATGAGACTGATAGGGAGTGAATCCGAGCTCGTTACAATTTATGGAGAAATAAATTGTCCGACTGAGTCGAATAACGCAAACCGTTATTCAACGGTTAACGCGCAATGTGAGTAAATCTCACTAACTCTGAACAGTTTATAATTTCATGTTGTATTTTTAGAACTGTTAGAAATTGGTTGATTTACTGTGTGTTGACTGTTTGATTGAACTGCTAGTCAGTTAGTTTAATTTCTATATTGATTCTGTTTAACAGAATATATCATATGGAACTGAAAGTGATGTTATCTATATTGTTTAACATCTGTGATGCAGGGAAACAGGTTGGAGGAATCCAACTGGATTCCTCAACATTTATTTTACTGTTATCATATATTGTGATATATGATGTGTTATATAATCTGTTATGGATTATGGGTGTTGGAATGATATTGATCATTGTTATTCGATATTTTAAATATCATAAGAGACCCTGGGGTGTAAAAAAAGAAGTATTTCAATGTATATTGAAATAAAGGAATTTTATAAAATCATAGGATTTTATAAAAGGAAATATTTATAAAACGAACACGGTTTTATGAAAGGAATATTTATTTAGAAAATAAATAGAAATAGAAAAGGAATATTTATTTAGAAAGTAAATAGAAGTTATAAATAGGAAATATTTGTAACGGTAAATAGAAGTTATAAATAGGAAATATTTGTAACGGTAAATAGAAGTTATAAATAGGAAATATTTGTAACGGTAAATAGAAGTTATAAACAGGAAATATTTGTAACGGTAAATAGAAGTTATAAATAGGATATATTTGTAACGGTAAGTAAACGTTATAAAAAGGAAATAGTTGTAACGGAAAACGTAGTTTATCAAAGAAGTTAATCGATGTTGGTTAATCGATTAGTGTTAAAGTTAAAAAGGAGTTAATCGATGTTAGTTTAATCGATTAGAATAGAAGCAAATGAGTAAATCGAATATAGTTATTCGAATAGAAGCAAATGAGTAAATTGAATATAGTTATTCGAATAGAAGCAAATGAGTAAATCGAATATAGTTATTCGAATAGAAGCAAATGAGTAAATCGAATATTGTTATTCGAATAGAAAGTAAAAGGAATTATCGAATATAGTTTATTCGAAAAGAGTAAGTGAAATGAGTAAATAAATAGCGTTAGTCAAATAGTGTTAGTCCAATAGAGTTAATTGATAGGGGTTGTTCCAAAGGAGTTAATTAAAAAGAGTCAATCGAATATAGCTATTCGAAGGAGGGTTAAGTAAGGAAGTTAGTAAATGGAATACAAAGTGAACTTTGCCCATTTCAAAGTTAGAAATGTTGTTCAGTTGAGGTCTGAGAGGTAGTTCTACCCCAACTTGATTGGCTTCGTTTTTAACTAAGGAATAGTTAAGGTTTTGCAGTAAAGGAAATGGTTTGAGTTGGCATCGCGAAGGTTTGTTTAAACATCTGCCTAAGTCCAATGAAGAAGCTTTGGAAATGTTTTCCAAATAAGAAACCAGAAATGTTTTCTAATAAAGAAAACGAGAAATGGAAATGTTTTCCATTGTTAATAACGTATATTTTCCCAATTTAGAAAATAAGGAATATTGAACGTAGGGAAACAGGAGATAAGTAAATTAATGAACTAAGGAGATGAATGTTAAATGATGTTTGATCGATATAATTTCCATTTGGGAATAATATCGTTGTTGCACACCTATTTTTATTCGATAGTTAAATCACAGACTATCGAAGTTTTGACCATTTTAACGTTGTTAATATGGAGAGACCGGTTGGATTATTATCCAAAGAACCACTCTGTATTGGCATAACCGTTGCGAATCATATATGCCAAAGTAAATTGAAGATGGAGTTATGCAAGGGCTATCCTGTTTACAGAATAGTACCTTCGGTTCATCCTGTTCCTGGATGACTTGTATGGACGGATGTCTGACAGAGTATTTCCAGACAATCACATATATTGATTTCTCCAACCGTACCAAGAGTGGAAGCGGAGAAGGAAACTTCTTTTAGCTAACACATAATGTATGGTTGAGGACGTCAATCGGTGATTTGATGGATTTGACGATTTGGCATTCAAAGTGAATCTGGTATGATGATAAAGCGTAGCTTCTAGCCTCATCATCCGGTAAATGACAGAAATCGGGCAGGCAGCATGGCTAAGTCGGTCGCACCGAAGTAGGGTGTATAATCACCTGATCTAGAGTTTCATTCACTTCTAAAAATCTATTGTTGATGCTGTCCCATTCGGGAAACGGTTGCTGATCCCAAATGTTGGTGATATACATTCGATACACTCAAGCGAAATGAGTGGTCGGTCATGTGTGGCCGGGTTGCAAGATGTTCTTGTTGAACCCAGTGTATTCCTCTCTAGAGGTACATTAGCGAAAGGTGATTCCATACCTTGTCATAGTTGGAAATCCATTACCCAATACGTGCTTGCGGTTTTGATTGTATACTATATATGTAGAACGTGAGATGAAAGCGTTTCTACTAGATGATTATTATAGTTGTGGTTGATAGACATTATTATAATATCAAAAGGTTTTTGATATGAAGATATTTTGGATTCTCATAAGGGAAAAATCCGTTCCGTTATGCGGCGTGGTCTTATGAGATATCGTTTACCTGTTTCAACTGTTTTTAACTGTTTTACTCATACCAGTCCCATGACTGACCCGGAGTTTACTTTGTTGTTTTCCCTAAACTCTTGGGTGCCTAAATTTGTACGGGCAGTCAAGTAGTCGGGATTTTACAGATACACTTGAAGAGCTGGAGCAGGAGGCTTCAGGATGTTATAGCTATAGTTATTTCCGCTGTGTTGTAAGTGCTGTACTTTGATAATGATATGTATATTCAAGTACCAATTTTGTATTTCAAAGTTATGTTATGAAATATATTTATTCGTTCCGCTGTGAGATTCGTGTTACTCTGATATTGTGTTCTTCTTCTTCTTCTATTCTAAGTTTCTATCTTATCTTTCCTCACCCTCTAATTTCTTTCACTAATTACCAGGATTTTTCGACGTTTTGGTTATCGACATCGTGCTTATACCGATAACCAAACTCGCTGAAAATCCGGGTCGTTACAAACATAGTTTATAAAGTGGATTGGGAATATAAAGTATGAAAGAGATTTCGGTAAACGAAATATTGGTATTGATTTTCTAAATAAATAGTTATTGGGTAAAGGTGTTCAGATTTCTATAATAGTATGATATTCACCTTTTAAGGTGAATAGTGTCTTAAAAATGAACGTTGGACATATTAAAATGTTTATAATGAAATTGGAATATTTTTCCAACGTAGATAGTGTATATTATCCAAGTGTAGAAAATGAAGAACGTTAAAAGAATGGAAATGTTTCAAATATTAATAACGTATACATTTGAAATTTGGGAGAATAAGAGTTGATGATAACTGGGAATGTTTTCCGAGTGTGTGAAAAGGGTAAAACGAAATTAGACAAATATCTGGTAAGATATAGGAATTCGAATAACGAATGTTAAATAAAAAGTACCCGTGTTTATGTGATGTCTAGTTATACATTTGAATGGATGTTTGTTTTACTTCAATAGTTAAATAACCGACTATCGAAGTGTTTTGACCAACTTTGTCAATACGGAGAGACCGGTTGGATATATTATCCAGAAACCACTCCGTATAGACATAAGCGTTGTGATTTGTACTATGCTGAAGAAAATTGAAGACAGAGTTAAATGCAAGGGTTGTCCTGATCCAGAATGGTGTTTCTTGTTTGTCCAGTCCCAGGACAACTTGTATGGACGAGTGTCTAGCAGAGTATTTCCAACGGTCACGCCGTTGATTTTTACGAATATACCAAGTTGCTGGGAAGAAGGTAACTTCTCTTTATTCTACACCCAGTGTGCATTTGTGTAATGAATATGTGATTACGGATTTGACGATGTGGCATTCAAAGTGAATGGTGATCAGATGTTCCGAAGATAGACGTAAACTCTAGCCTCACAACTAGGAAGTAACAAAAGTTGGGCTAGGCAGCATGGCTAGTTGGGTCATCCCCAAGCAGGGTGTATTTTCACCGATCTAGAGAAAATTCATATTTATACTTCTTTTCGATTCTGTATCTTCGGATGACGGTTGGGTGGCCTACAACCGTGGTGGCAATATGTTTGCGACACTCAAGCTAAATGAGTGAGCGGTCATGTGTGGCCGGGTTGCAAGACGTTCTAGTTGAACCCAGGTGTATACCCTCTAGAGTACACTGTTCGGAAGGTGCTCCCATACCTTGTCTGTTGTAATCCATTCTCCAATAAGCACCCTACGGTTTATGATTCTATACTATATATATGTGGAACGTGAGTTGCAAGCGTTCTGCTACTTGGATATTTATGTGCTTAGACATTATCAGAATATCACTGGTTTTGATATCAAATTATTTTGGAATATAGTAAGGTAAAAACCGTTCATGTTTATGTGTAGGCTGGTCTTACTATTATCTTCTTGTTTGAAAAGGATTTTCAAAGTTAAACAGTATGGTTGGAATTTACTCACACCAGTCCCGTGACTGACCTAGAGTTCATTTTGTTGTTTTCCCTAAACTCTTGGATGCCCAAATTTGTACGTGCAGTCAAGTGTTTCAGGCTTTTACATATACATTTGGAGGAGCTCAAAGTAGGAATCTCCACCATTAGTTATGTAGAGTTATTTCTGCTGTGATATGATGTGTTGTACTCTGATAAATGGTATGTATATACAATACAATTTTGTAATTCAAAATTATGTTACATATTACATTTATTTCGTTCCACTGTGAGTTCATTTTTACTCTGATTTTGTTTAGTGTTATTCTTCTTCTATTCTATTAGTTCTATCTTATCTTCCTCATCCTCTCAATTCTTTATATTAATGACCTGAACTTTCGTGCACTTTGAGTTAAACGTGTAGTATATTAGTCAGCTCAAATTGGTACGGATTTTCGGCCGTTACAACAGCGATGCCTCCATAGCCCTGCTCAGCCCCAGTGCCCTCCAAATAGCTCAAACTCGAACTAATCAAGCCCAAAACACCCTCTAGCATCCACCGATCATCACGCAACAGGCTTCCCCTCACACTACTCCTTCACGACACTCCGCGCTACTCACAACGTCAACTTCCGGGCGCCATCAGAACCCGATGCTCCAACCATATATAATCCCAGAACTAACGCCACCATTTCTTTTTCGAACCCATCTTGTGCAGATAAAAATGAGACACCCCACAATAGTTTCCTTCCCCACACATCTTCAGCAACCAATGTTTTAAAAGAAAGAAGTCCCAACTGCCTCGTGTCAACCGGTCACAACCCATGCTGACCATCAATGTCCAACAAAACGGACAACTCTGCTCCATCTAAAAGAAATGGAACGGCCAAAAACCCCTTGAGTTCAATGTTGATAGGAAGACTAGGTTAAAACTACCGGCATTTTTTTCTAAAATTGAAGCTGTGTGTTTTCTTTTAGGCAAAGGGGAATTTGTTTTGCATTTAAAATGGCTTGCTTCTCTATGCGAGTGGAGAGTTTGGTTTTTGAATTACAGTTTGTTGTTGTTAATAACGAGAATGTTATATACTTCCTTAGAAGGAAAAATGGCATGAAATGATGAAGCTAGGTGTTATTTATAAAGGGAGAAGAAGAGATAAAATCTACATCTTTCATTAGGTCTACTGTAGGTGGTTTGGTCGGCTGAAATGGGGTTTAAAAGGCTGCGTCACTATCTATACTTGAAAACAAAGAACCTCTGTGTGTGTCTCCATTTAGGGTAGCACGTTTTTCTTAGAATAAGTTCTTGTGTTTCCGGTCGGTAAGAAAGGGGTAACCAGTTTTTAATTTGTTTTGATGAGGACGCTGCATGTGTTGGAAGGAACAGGAACAATAAGTAGATTTTATTTTACGTGGTACATCGCTATTTAAAGTTGACTATTAAAATTGCATTAAGACACATAATGTAATGACCCAGAATTTTAGCAATTTTAATATTTAATTTATTTATTTTATTGTATTGGTTTGATGATTTAAATGGATTGAATACAAATATTTTTGAAATTTAATTATTTTAAATGATAGAATAATAATATATTTGTTTTTGAAATAGTTGGAATTAGTGAATTGGCAAGATCATATGAATTGGATAATTTAAAGGATATAATTTAGTATATAATTGATTTATAATAACGAATACATTATTTAAATGACAATTGAATGTATAAACTATAATATAATTATAATCGAGCTCGTAACATCGCCGTAGTTCGTAATCTTGGGTTTTGAACTTCAGAGATTATATAGGATTCGTTATAAGTTTGATTTCTTTAAAACGAGAAATGTTCGAATCTAATTAATTGTATTTTCTAATGGAAGTGAAAAATCGAGATTTCTTCTTATAAATTTTAATTTATGTCAAAATCAAAATTTCAAAAAGTCGCTATGGGATCATTTATAAATTATAATGATTTATTTAATAAACAAAAGGGTTGTACTATGAAATGGATGGCGTTTTGACTTGAAACTGAAATATCATGTATAAATCCATATTTTTGTTTATTCCAGAAACTGTATATATTTTGTTTGAATATATATATATATATATATATATATATATCTGATAATAATTGTTTATTACTATTAAATGGGATTATTTTAATTGGTATATATTATAATGATTAAATAGGAATGTAAGAATAACAGATTTTCAAACAACCACCGTTTCCGACGAAATGAATTTTACTGAAATACATATGGCCAGATATTGCTAGATTTTCAGTTTGTGGTCAATCTGATTTATTTTGACTGTGCGTTGTTTGAATGCATATTATTGAACTGTTTGCAATTAAAAAGGAATTTTTTTCAAATGGACTCGGAATTGGATGAAACCAGTCCCATAGTGTCCGAAATATTTTATTATTGTAGGATTACAAATTTCACCATAAACAGAGCTAGTATATGTTAGTTTTTCTCGTGATACTTCAAATACAAGTTTCATAAATATATTAAGGTATAAATATAATTAAACTAATACGTCATCCTTATGTTTCTCTACCCTAAATGTAACGACTCGCATTCTATGCATCGGAGGAACGTAGAATATTTATTTCACTCACATAAGAAGTCATATAGTCGTGTAACTTTGGAAAACGACTATAAGGGTCATTTCCCATGTTCACAATTTTTTCCGAATTTTAAATGACCATTTTCCCCTTAGCGAGTCTTGTTTCGCCTATAACTTTTGATTGGCAAGGAGTTTTGACCGGAAACCACTTCCATTGAATTCAAATGATGGTTTACCTATTCGTAGAGTGGTCATATTAATCAAACAGACTTAACCTTTGGGGGATATGCCTGAAACAAGGTTTGGAAGGTGGAAAACTGCTTAAGCTGGCTTAACAGGGTAATTAGTGGATGGGCCCATAACCCATTTCGGGATAAGGGTTATGGGGAGGCAGAAATGAGTTAGGAAACCATCTCATTTCACTTTCTCAACAGCCACTTTCATTTCTTCAAACCTACTAATGGCCTCCACCTTCTAAACTACCTCCTAATCACTTTCTAATCCAATATTAAGCAAAACTACATCAAATTAAGGTGGATTGACATCAAAATCGAGATAGAGTTGCTGGAACACATAGGAATTCGACCCAAATCAGTGGAGTTTTCATATCTATAATTTATTTGTGGCTAAGGTTAGTGATTATCATGTTTATTCACTAATTACGCTAATTAGAGGCGATTAGTGATAATTAGAGAAATTATGAATCAGAAAAATATGTAAAAATTTAGAAATATTATTTTATGTTACTGGTCAAAAATTGGGTTTATTTGGATTAAGTTTGCTAATCCTATAGTTAAACATAGTTAAGGGGATTAAGGGGAAAATCATGCTTTTTGGGTATGTTTGATCCTAAATAACACATGTGATTGATGTTTTAATGTTTATGATTGATTATACATGTTATTATTACTGTTTGTGATGATTTATGATTATTTATTGGATAGAAAGGTTGAAAACACCGTCTTATGGCGAGAATGGACAAAACAAGCTTGTTGGAAAAGTGCTAGGATTCCGGATCGGATCAAGATAGGAGATCGGATCGGACATATCCAAACCGAACCGGAGTAGTGGCAAAATTTGCTCATGGAAAAAAGGAAGTCCACCAGCTTTGAGTTGGAGTTGGAATCGGATCGGAGCTTGGCATGGGGATCGGATCAAACTAGAGCTATGAAGTGGGATCAGATCGATGTGAAAGGGGCTGGACCAACTGATGGGATCGATATGACATAACCGAACAGAACCGGGATCTAGAGACGAGGGAGCCGAACCGAACCGAGACGTGAACACCATACGAACCAAACTGGATGGAGATGACCGAATCGAATGGAGAACTCAAGCTCCATATACTCGAACCGAACCGGGGACCGAACCGAACCGGACTTGAACTTTTACCACTAACACAGCGACGATCGTGAACTCTTCTGAAGACCAACTCCAATTCGACCAAAAACCCGAGATGCAAAGGAAGTCCAACTGGGGAGTTGTTACTCAGGATCCATATGGGAACCAACGAGTTAACTTCCAGAGTTGGGCTTTGCTATGGGATGTGTGCGAAAGGGCTATCGATATCTATAGCTTTGTTTTACCATGGAGAGACGTATTAGTGACTATGGATCAGTGCAATGGTGTTACTAAGACTTCCAGGGATAAATTGATTGTAGCATTATTATGGATCAGTGCAATGGGACCATTAGGACTTCCAAAAGCAAAGTGATCATAGCAAATGATTAGTGGCTATGGACCAGCGCAATGTGGTCATTAAGACTCCCAAGGGCAAAGTGGTCGTAACAAAGGATTTGATGATCAAAGTGGTGGACATCGTATGCTTTACACATTGAGTGAGAGATGAGAGGTTGATTGCTATGTTTGATGTTTGCTATCTCCATGACAAACACACTTCCACCTTCACTTTATGTTAGTGTTAACTTAGAGTACTGTAAATCTTGTTGTGCTAACTCTTTGTTTGCAGGTCCAGGATCAGGTATGATGATTTACACCTGTTATTGTTTTATTTTACTGCTATCGCTCATACCAGACTTTTGTCTGACCCAGAGTTTTATGTCTCTTCTTATTACTCTGGGTGCTCCTAAACGAGCAGACTAGAGAAGGTTAGGTATTTACGCACGAGTAGCTATCCGGAGACGAGCATGAGGCTTCCACGTACTATTTACATATATTCTCCCTGGGTTGTTGCTGGTCACAACTTTGGGCATTAGTAGTGTACCTTTTCTATTTTGCTTTAGAGACAGAATTTTGAAGTTGTAACAATGATGATTTGGAACATAAGCTGTATTTTGGATTTTGCTGCTAGGACGGTTTAGTTTTCAGCTTATGCATTGTCTCGCCTGTTTTATGTCAAGTTATGTTATTATTATATTTTATTCCATGTGCTGTGAGATATACAACAGGTTCTTGATGATTCATAGTTTCAAATCCCTTTTGACGACCGTCCCATACTAGTTGGACATTGGTACATCACATTTCTAAGGAAATGTCGACTGGTGCGGGGCGGGCCATCACACTTGGTATCAAAGCCTTGGTTGCATAGTTAACCTAGGGAAAGACATTAGGGAGATATAGTTTATGGATATGAGAGTGTGTATTTGTGATATTTTGGTTTTCAAAAGCAATATATATATATATATACATATATGTATACACAAACTGTTAGTATATCTAAGGATGACGTCGGACTGCATTGGCACCACTATGGAGATGATTAATCATTTTCTCTTTACAGATTGAACGACGAGCCGATATACGAGGAGTACGGGTTCAACGACCAATGATAGGATTGGCTCTGATATGGGGACGATGTTTACTACCTTCATGCGAGAGATGCTTAGGGTTGTTCAGGGAGTAGTTCCTAATGCTGCTAATGGTGGTAGTGCAGTAGTGCACGCGCCTAGACCCTATTTCGCAAAGCTTAACAAGGATTAAACTAGTCTTGGTGGGAAGCCGTTCCATGGAATGAAATCGACTATGGTGGTCCAAGATTGGCTGGATAGTTGTTAGCGCATCTTCGGGGATTTAGGGATCGATGATTCAATGAAGAGAAAGCTAGCATCGTGTCAACTTCAAGGATGGGCTATGAATTGGTGGAATGCTATTAAAGCAACTACTCCTAAGGATCAAGTTACTTGGAATCATTTTAAGACTCGTTTTAGTGACAAGTTTATTCCAGCTGCTCAGAAATCAGAATTGTTTCGGAAATTCTTAGAGCTTAAGCAGAATGGTAGGGCTAATTCAGAATATATTGCTGAGTTCAACATTTTATCGAAGTATGGATTATCTCTTATCGATATTACCGAGAAGAAGAATGAAAAGTTCATAACTGGCTTAGATGAGTACTTAGGGGAAAGACTTATAAAATGCATCGATGAGACCTTCGAATCTAAAGTGGGAAAGGCATTGAGGTCGGAGAGCCTTTACCCTAAATCAAAGGCCAAGGTTGCTATTACATCTGAAGTGGAGCCAAATTCGCAGGCAAGCGGTGGAGGTAAGAATAATTCGCAGAATAAGAGGAAACAGAACCAACCTAAGGATAGTCAAAGAAGAATAAGAAAGATGTTGAGTGCTATAGTTGTGGCAAGAAGGGCCATTATGCCAAAGATTATCAAGCAAAGCCAATGGACAGGAAGTGCTTCAATTGCTACCAAGCGGGACATCACAAGGATAAATGTCTACCACCCCCTAAAGAGAAGCAGATTATGAAAGCACATGCTATATACGCTATTCCTTCTTCGACGAATGCCCCAACTGCGGCGGAGAAAGGAAAGGCTGTCATTATTCAAGGTATGCTTTCCATTTATAATGTTCCTGTTCGAGTATTGTTTGATACCGGGGCTTCCTATTCCTTCATATCTAGTGACCTAGTAGATAGGTTGGGATTTGAACCCGAGATTGTTGATAGACCTTTAGTTGTGACTAACCCGATTGGTGGTTCGACTAGACTTAGTATGATTTGTCATAATTTGGTCTTATTGATTCATGGATGCATATTTGTGATTGCTTTATTTTGGTCTTTACTAGGTTTGGCATTATTTTGGGAGTCGATTGGCTCCAAAGGTATGGGGTGGTTGTAGACTGTGAGGGGTCTTTGGTGACCATTAGAGCAAATGATGGGCAGAGGGTACTTTTCGGTTGCCGACCTAATGATGGGGTGATGGCTGGTTTTCTAAGGTCCCTCGACATACCGCATGATGAGTTATCAGATGTGCCTATTGTTGGCGAGTATCCGGACATCTTCGGGGAAGTGACCAGACTTCCACCATACTGAGAGATCAAGTTCCATATTGATTTAATGAAAGATGCCAAACCTATAGTGATGCCACTTCGTCGTACGACGCCAAGGGAGCTGCGAGTGCTCGAGGTGCAAGTAGGCGATCATTTGAAGACGGAATTTATCCAAAGAAGTGTTTCTAATTAGGGAGCACCAGTTGTATTTTCTACCAAGGCTGATGGTTTCTTTCGATTGTGCGTGGAATACCGCGAGTTGAATTAGGTGACGAGGAAGAATAAATATCCTCTTTCACGGATAGACGATTTGTTTTATCAGTTAAATGGAGCGAGAGTGTTCTCCCAGTTAGATCTCGCAACAGGTTTTCATCAGCTTCGAGTAGCAACTGAGAGTATACCTAAAACGACATTTCGGACGCCATATGGATTATATAATTGGTTGGTTATGCCAATTGGGTTGACCAATGCAACCTCTTATTTTGTGGATCTTATGAATAGAGTTTATAGGGATCAATTAAATAAGTTTGTTCTTGTGTTCATGGATGATATCTTGGTTTACTCAAGGACATAGGAAGAACACAAGGAACATTTGAGGACAGTGATGGAGGTGTTGAGGAAACACCAATTGAAAGCGAAATTTTCTAAGTGTCACTTCTGGAGGAGGGAAGTAAGATTCTTGGGCCTTGTTGTCACAGACAATGGTATTGCCGTGGATCTTGCAAAGTTGGTTATGGTACAAGATTTGTCTACGCCCAAGAATGCAACAGACATTAGAAGTTTTTTGGGGTTAGCTGGATACTATCGTAAGTTTATCCAAGACTTCTCCAAGATAGCAACACCGGTAAATCAGTTGACCAAGAAGAATCAAGCTTTTTCTTCGGACGAAAGGTGTGAGAATGCATTTAAGAGTCTAAAGGAGAAGTTAACTTGCACACCAATGTTAGTTATTCCTAAAAGGAACGAAGAAATTACGGTATACACAGCTGCCTGTGGTACCGGACTAGGTTCTATACTAATGCAAGGAGGTGGGGTTTTAGCTTATGCTAGTCGGCAACTGAACCACGTGAGAAAAGATATCCTGCCCGAAATTCGGAATTGGTAGCAATCGTGTTCGCGTTAATGATTTGGAGACACTATCTCTTGGGAGAAAGATTTGAGTTGTTTACCTATCATAAGTCATTAAAGTATCTTCTTCGTCAGTAGAGATGGTTAGAGTTCGTGGCTTCATATGATTTCATTAGCGTATACACACCTGGAAAAGTTCACTGCGGTAGCTGATGCAATGAGTAGGGGACATGCCAATTTGGGGGCTATGTTTCTTGAATGGAAGCAACTAGAGTATAGCGCAGGTTATGATTTCAGACCCAAGTGCGAATTGGATCCAGAGATGTTAGCAAGTTTGACGATCAGACCGACTTCGATTGAGCGGATTGGTTCCAGTCAAAGGGAAGATCCTAATCTATTAGAAATCATATCTAAGGTAGAGATGGGTATAGACAGTGAGGAGATGAACAAGTTTGGACTTGATAAGGAAGGATAGCTTCGAAAGAATGGGAGACTAGTAGTACCCAATGGTAATGGATTGAGAGATGAATTGCTTAGAGAATGTCATCACTCGAAGATGACTATACATCCTGGTTGTAACAAAATGTATTGAGACATGAAGCAGACCTATTATTAGGAAGGGATGAAGAGAGACATTGGAAAGTTTATATCCAAGTGCATGAATTTTCAGTTAGTTAAACCCGAGCAAAAGAAGCCTAGTGGCTTATTACACCCACTGGAAATTCCAAAATGGAAATGGGAACAAGTCTCATTGGATTTCATTAATGGTTTACCAAGGACTAGATCGGGTCATGATAGTATTTGGGTGATTGTGGATCGACCGACCAAAAGTGGAAGATTTATACCGATTAAGTCGAATAGAATGGAAGATAAGTTAGCGGAACTATATACGAAATAGGTAGTGAGATTTCATGGAGTGCCTAAAGGTATTAGGAGTGACCGAGATCCATTATTTACTAGTGGGTTTTGGAAGATCTTACAAGAAGCTTTGGGGTCAGAATTACTTCTCAGTACCGCATACCATCCTCAAACCGACGATCAAAGAGAGAGGCTGAATCGTGTATTAGAAGATCTCTTAAGAGCTTGTATATTGGATTTCAGAGGGTCATGGGATGACCATTTGCTTCTGGTTGAGTTCGCATATAATAATAGTTATCAATCCAGTATTGGTATGGCTCCATCTTTGTATGGAAGACCATGCAACTCACCATCATGTTGTTTGGATACCAGTGAGAAACTTGTGCTTGGGCCAGATGTAATAAGAGAAACTTCAGATAAGATCAAGGTTATTCAATAGAGAATGAAGGTTGCCCAAGATAGGTAGAAAAGTTATACTGATAAAAGACGAAGAGATTTGAAATTCTTTGTTGGTGATTTCGTATTCGTCATGATTTCTCCATTGAAGAATGTAATTCGATTTGGTAGGAGAAGTAAATTGGCACCAAGGTTTGTTGGTTCATTTTCAGTTCTCGAAAATGTTGGGTATTTAGCGTATAAAGTCGGGTTACCAGACAAAATGGCGGAGAGCACAACGTATTTCATGTTTCCCAGTTAAGGAAATTCATGCACGATTCTGATATGACTATTTCACCAGATCAATTGGATGATATCGAAGTGGAATATGAGGTAGTTGGGAGCCACAGAACGATTCATATTTTCGGGCATGATATGAAGCATCTTCGAAGGAAGATGGTGAAATTAGTTAAGGTCCAGTGGGGCGATAATGGGAATGACTGTACTTGGGAAACCGAGAAGAGCATAAGGAAGTCGTATCCAGAACTATTTGCCTGGTAAGATTTTAATCGCGATATGGTTATTCCCTTGTTAGTAAACCGCGTGCTAGGATAGCCTTGTTGTGCTATTATGTATGTTTGACTGTTTGTAAATGGTTGGTAGGCATATGGGACACCATTGTTTGTTTTTCTTAGTTAAAGAATTTCGAGGGTGAAATTTCTTAAGGGGGGAGAGTGTAACGACCCGCATTCTACGCATCGGAGGATCATAGAATATTTATTTCATTCATATAAGAAGTCGTATGGTCGTGTGATTTTAGGAAACGACTATTCGGGTCATTTCTCATGTTCACGATTTTTACCGAATTTTAAATGACCGTTTTGCCGCCAGCGAATTTTGTTTTTCCTATAACTTTTGATTGGTAAGGACTTTTGACCTGAAACCACATCCATTGGATTCGGATGATGGTTTTCCTTTCCGTAGAGTGGTCACGTTAATCAAACAGACCTAACGTTTGGGGGATATGGCTGAAACAAGGTTTGGAGGGTGAAAACTGCTTAAGCAAGCTTAATAGGGAAATTAGTGGATTGACCCATAACCCATTTTGGGATTAGGATTACGGGGAGGATGAAATGAGTTAGAAACCATCTCATTTCATTTTCTCAGCTGCCACTTTCATTTCTTCAACCCTAGTAATGGCCTCCACTTTCTAAACTACCTCCTAATCACTTTCTAATCCAATATTAAGCAAAACTACATTAAATTAAGGCGGATTGGCATCAAAATCGAGATAAAGCTACTGGAACACATAGGAATTCGACCCAAATCAGTGCATTTTTCAGATCTGTAATTTATTTGTGGCTAAGTTGAGTGACTAGCATGTTTATTCACTAATTACGGCTAATAAGTGATAATTGGCGAAATATAGACTCAGAAAAATATGGAAAATATTTAAAAATTCAGAAATATTATTTTATGTTACTGGTTATAAATTGGGTTAATTTGGATTAAGTTTTCTAATCCTATAGTTAAAAACATGGTTATGGGATTAAGGTGGAAATCATGCTTTTTGGGTATGTTTGATTGTAAATAACACATGTGATTGATGTTTTAATGTTTTTATTGACTACACATGTTATTATTAATGTTTAGGATGCTTTACGATTGTTTAGCAAGGATAGAATGGTTGAAAACACCGTTGTATAGGGAGAATGGACAAAACAAGCTTGATGGAAAAGTGCCAGGATTCCGGATCATATCGAGATAGGGGATCGGATCGGACATATCCGAACCGAACCGGAGTAGTGGCAAGATTGGCTCATGGAAAAAAGGAAGGCCACCTGCGTTGAGTTGGAGTTGGGATCGGATCGGGGCTTGGCATGGGGATCGCATCAGACTAGAGCTAGGAAGTGGGATCGGATCGATGTGAAAGAGGCTAGACCAAAGGATGGAATCGTTTCGACAACATAACCGAACCGAACCAGGATCAAGAGACGAGGGAGCCGAACCGAACCGAGACGTGAACACCATACGAACTGAACCAGATGGAGATAACTGAATAGAACGAAGGACTCGAGCTCTATATACTCGAACCGAACCGGGCTTGAACTTTTACCATTACCATACGACGACGATCGTGAACTCTTCTAAAGACAAACTCCAATTCAACCAAAAACATAAGATGCAAAGGAAATCCAAAGGAGGGTTATTACTTAGGATCCATATGGGAACCAACGAGTTAACTTCCAGAGTTAGGCTTTGCTGCGGGACGTGTGTGTAGGGGCTATCGATATCTACAGCTTCGATTCACCACAGAGATGCGTATTCTATGGATCAGCACAATGGGGTCATTAAGACTCCTAAGGGAAAAGTGATTGTAGCATGGCTATGGATCTGTGAAATTGGACCATTAGGACTACCAATGACAAAGTGATCATAGCAAAGGATGAGTGGCTATGGACCAGCGCAACGGGGTCATTAAGACTCCCAAAGGAAAAGTGGTCGTAGCAACGGATTTGGTGATTAAAGTGGTGGGTATCGTATGCTTTACGCATTGAGTGAGAGATGTGTGGTTGATTGCTATGTTTGATGTTTTCTATCACCATGACAAACACACTTCCATGTTGCACTTTAGGTTAGTGTTACCTTAGAGTATTGTACATCTTGTTGTGCTAACTCTTTGGTTGCAGGTCCAGGTTCAGTAATGATGATTTATACCTATTACTGTTTAATTTGCTGCTATCGATCATACCAGATTTTTGTCTAACCTAGATTTTTATATCTCTTATTATTACTCTGGGGGCTCCCAAATGAGCAGACTAGAGACATGTTAGGTAGTTATGTGTGAGTATCAGTCCAGAGACGAGCAGGAGGCTTCCACGTACTACTTATATATATTCTCCCTATGTTGTTGTTGGTCACCACTTTGGGCATTAGTAGTATACCTTTTCTATTTTGTTTAGAGACAGTATTTTGAAGTTGTAATAATGATGGTTTGGATCATAAGCTGTATTTTGGATTCTGCCGCTATGATGGTTTAGTTTTCAGCTTATGCACTATCTCGCTTGTTTTATATCAAGTTATGTTATTATTATGTTTTATTCCATGCGCTGTGAGATATAAAACTGGTTCTTGATGATTCATAGTTTCAAATCCCTTTCTATTGACGACTGTCCTGTGCTAGTTGGACATTGATACAGTGCATTTCTAGGGAAATGTCGTCTAGTGCAGGGCGGGCCATCACACTAAAACCGTTCCATCACCACGCACAACTATCCAGCAGCCTATGATGAAAATCTTGCCGACAAAGTAAAATAGAAAAAAACCAAGCCTATCCTGGTAATCTAATCTTCCCTAATACGTGCGTGCCAAGACATTAAAAGATATAAATACTCTGCCTTGCCCTCCATTGTTCTTCATTCTTCTGCTTCTGCAAATATAAACCGAGAGCTACTTTTTTATTTTTAATCTTCTTCTTTTTTTAAAATCGAGAGTGACTCCATAAATCTTGTAACTTGATTCCTTGGATTCGGTATGGCCTGGACTACCCACTCGTAACCTTTTTGTGCAACTCGGCACATTTTCCTTGATCTCAGAGAAAGCCAGCGGTCCTTGGACTGGGTTTGTTTCTCGATACAAGGGGTCGGAGGGGAATTTGATGATGCAGCCGTGCCCAGTGGGGGAAGGCGCAAGCGTGGAGGAGATTTGGTGGAGAAATATGTCGATGTTAATACGGGTTTGTGGCTTACTGATGTTCGATGAGTTTCAGGAATGTAGAGCGGATTGATTGATCTTGGCATTGGTTTGTAGAGATTTTGAAGACATGCATTTGTGGATAATTTTTTTGGAATTTCAGGTGGGGAGACGGAGGAGTTGAAATACAGGGATCTCGCAATTTTTTATACCAGAGGAGGATGATGTATACATGGAGCAGCGTTCTGACGACCCCAAACCCCGTACTGACGGTGGCAAGGGTAATCTTTGGAATATAACACATAAACAGATAATAGCAGAAAAAAATACACCAGAAAATGTACAAATAATACACTGGATAAACATAATCATCATAGTTACGCAGTATACAGGATCAAACTTAGTACAAATACAGTTCAACTATACATAAATGTCTACAGCGGAAAACAAACATAATATGTACAATAGGAACTGAATAGCATAAAAAGAGAGAAATGATAGAATCCATCTTCAGCTCCAGCTATCCAGAAAGAGCCTGCTAAAACCTGAATACAAGGCTACCCGTGTAGAAAAAGGGGCACTCGAGTTTGCAAGTGAAACAAACTACGAGTCAGTCATGGGACTGGTATGAGAAATCTACTTAACACATTTTAAAATATGGCTAATCATAGGACCACGTCACTTTCGCGGAACGGGTTTACTCCATTGGATTGCCAGTGCTTTAAAACAAGTAAATCTCTTAAACATCGCAATGCTTTTTATAAAAATGAAGCCATTATAAGACTCAGTTCCCATCACACAATGCAACGCAAACCGACGGATAGAGTTTTACCTTATAATGGCCAAAATATGCTTGATACGAATAAAACAAAAGAATTTGATATTATTACTAGTTTATATGTTTCAAAAACAATTTCAATCATAACTATCAATCATAGACGGCATGGGTACCATATATCATGTTGCCATATATATATATACAATCAAAACCGCACGGTGTCGTATTTGGAAATTGGATTTCCATCATGTACCAAGGCAAAAGATAGTCCTTACTGACTTCGAGATGCTCTAGCCCGCCCCTCTGGATCAGAGCTCGAGCGACCCTTGGATCGTCAGGGCCAGTCCACACGGAGTGGATTAAAATGCCTAAACAATGCGTTCCCCCGCCCTTTATGGCGTAGATGAGCCAACGAATGACTCCATCGGTCCCGGATCAACCGATATTACTGAGGTGCCACGTAATAGCAACAACCACATAGGTGAAAAATAGTATAAATGTCAGCCAGTTTAAGCACTGACACCACCTCTAGCTAGAAAGGAACGCATGCCCTCCCTGATGTCCTCTCCCGTTTCTGGTTCATACCGGGGTGTGAGGCTCGCAAATTCACGTTGTACAAAAAGCTACGCCACACAGGTGGTGCTTTGATCATCAACCACAAGACTTTGCTTTTCTACAGAAGCCTTGATCACTGCATCTTAGCACGCTAGACATGCAATTCCCACATGCAACTAATGCTATCAATCACACAGAATGAAATCCAATGTCAGACACACAGTCCATTTACAAGTCCGTTCTGGGTCGGAACGAAACCGAAGGCACTATATACCTTACATACCCATCGATCTCCACGTACATCTGGACAATCACCACTCATTATCCATATTTCGGGATGCCTCCCAATCAGGACATCAGTTATCATCCAACCGAGGTGAAGATTTCCGGTCTTCAATCACCGTCTTCATCCTCGACCGCGTATCGTCGATTCAGTTATTCAGAATGGGATAAACCCGGTCTTTCTGAGCAACTCGCGTATATAATAAACAAGTGCTACATAAACACAACATACACCTTATTTCAATTCATCAGTCACTAACCGTAAATCAGTAAGAGAACGATTTCCCAAATCTTAACCCCGAAGGCCGAAACCAACATCAGATCAAAACCCAGGAAACCATCCATCTTAGCTAACCTTCAGTTAATTTCTAAATTGACATTCCGTATCGTTAATAATAATTTATAACGATTTATCACTATTTTATTTATTTCAAAATAGCCATTTCAGTCAAACGACGCTTCGGGCCATTACACGACCGTGACGCTGTTTTTCTTCAGATTTGATTTACGCATATCTGAAAATCTAACCGTTGGATCTTCACAAAATTTTTATCATTAGAAAGATCTTTTCAAAATGAATCCAACGGTTTCAGTTTTGGGAAAATCTGACGGTCGGATCTGCCCGTATATTCGTTTGAAGTTTCGATTTCAAAATACGAAATGCAGCGTCGTTATTCGATTTAATTTAATTATATATATATATATATAACCGATTCTGGCGCTGTTTTTCTTTAGATTTGAATTAAACATTCCAGACAATCCAACCGTTGGATCTTCACAAAGTTGGTGTCGTTGGAAAGATATTACCAACGCGAACCCAATGGTTTCGGTTTCGGGAAAAACCATGGTCGGATCTCCCGCACTGATCATTTGAAATCACGGTTTCAAAACACGAACTGCAGCTTCGTTATTCGATATATTTCAATTATATATATGTATATGTATATAATCGATTCTTCGATTTCAAAACTATTTTCTTTTCATATATTTGATAAAAATGATATTTTTATCCAACCGACATTTATTTCGACACTTCACTGTTTTTAACAATTCATGTATATAATGAAAATGTGATTTTTATTGTAAAACAGTTTATTTCAAAACACGACTATTTTATATAGTTCATATAGATGATAAAAAATATGATTTTTATTATAAAACAATTCATATAAATGATAAAAATATGATTTTTATTATAAAACAATTTATTTCAAAACATGAGTACCATTCAACACATGAATTTCTATTCAACGAATGAATTTCTATTCAACACATGAATGTTTTCTATAGTTTGAATATATAATATAAATGTGATTTTTATTGTTAAAACAATTTATTTAAAACACGAATACCATTCAACACATGAATTTCTATTCAACGAATGAATTTCTGTTCAACACATGAATGTAGTTTCAACACATGAAAATAATTCTAACACATGAATATAATTGAAAATTTCGGCAGCATAACGGCAGGGTAGTTAAAACCGGGGTTGTCCCTAGTACGGCTCCTCGCTCTACCTTAAAGCCTCGCAGCTTTTGACAATGGGGATTCATGCATCTAGTTCGCACGTAGGCGGCATGTATATTTTTTCCTTTTCCATAAACTAATCCTATACGGTTTCAACCAAATAATTCTCAACCACAAACGGGTATTTTTCAACCACAATCAATCAATTTCAACCATAAACAATTGTAATCAACCATTCGCTATCAACCAATTTTCACACCAATCACAATCAATAAATATCGTCTATGGTTTGTGGACGAGGGGCGTGTATATATATATATATATATATATATATATATATATAAGTATTTCACTTCTATTTCAACACATATATAATTTTTACAACGCATATATAACTTATACATCGAACATACAACTTATACAACGCTTATACATGAGGTGTACAACGCTTATATAACTCATACATTGACTATATAATTTATACATCGTCGTTTTCCATATCGTTCATAATTCAGAAATCTCACATTGGGTTCCACTCTACCAAAAATAGTAGAAGGCTTAGAAAAATATGCGATCTCTTCTAGAATGTAAAAGACGTACACACGAGTCCACTGTCTCTTGCTTTACTGATCTTCATCAAGAAACGAAAAAGATATGATTTTTACAGTGAAATCAAAAACCGTAGCGCTTTAAAGTGCTATAATATAGTTAAATTAAAAATAGCCGTATACCTCTCATAATTCGTTCAAAACTAGGCTTTGATTTTTCAAAAATCCGCGAATCAATAGGACGATCGGACTTCACCACGCTATCGAGCCTCGAGAGGCGAACATGCGCCTGAATTGGGGTCCACTTCGGTGGTCCCTGTTGGCTGCGACGGCGGTTTAAAACCCGCGACCTCGAAGTAGCGATTCTCCCTCAACACTCGACGAAAATTTAAGCAACTGGTATGGATTTGAAGAGTGAAGAGAGCTCTTCAAAAAGTTCAATTGGAGCTCCTTATTTTATTGCGTTGAGGAAGAGAAAATGAGTAGGGAAGGGAGGAGCGGTTTTCCGCCGTATAGCGCGATCGGGGAGAGAGAGAACAGGGAGAGAGAAAAGTGAGGGCTAATGAATTTATTTTATTCATATATTTTCAAAATTCTAAAATACCCCTCTTCACACACGAACACTAATTCAAACCCAATGACTGTCGTCCATAGCTAAATACCCCCATTCTGAACACAATGGGATATGTTTTGTAGGCCCATTCGACCGTTTGAGTCAGTTTTGCTTCAAATTAAAATTTAAAACATTCAATATTTAATTTGAACGTACATTTCAATTTGCCGGGGCCACATACTAATTCTAAAAATTCCATAAAAATAAATCTAGCTATGTTTTGATGATACGGTCCCAACAAAACTAGTTTCGTCGAATTATGAGACCGTTTGAAAAATGGCCCCTTTTTGGTCGATCCAATTTAACTATAATAGACCAAAACACATTTTCCTTTGCCACGCCTACATACTAGCTTCAAAAATTATGAAATTTGAAACCTAGCAATAATTTGACATCCCGGATGCAACAAAATTGGTTTCGTCGAATTCTGAGGTCGTTTGCAAAATGGCCATTTTCACGAGATATATAAACTCTATAGCGACCTATTTGAAAATTCGTTTGGCCATAACTTTTGCTTCCTGATATGAAACTTCGATTTTTCAGATTCGTTAGAAAGATATTCACTAACAGATTTAAATATTTTTGGTTTCACTAGAATCCGTATTACTTTGCACCCGGTATAGTCAGTCAAAATTTGAATTCAAATTTTGAAACTACCACGCCATTTCAGGCCATGTTTATAATTAGAATTAATTTTATTTATTTTCAAACGTCGATTCAAACTTACTTTTCATCGTTATTATTTAAAATATTTATTTTAAATATTTAAAATCCACTAAAATAGCAAATTTAAAATTTTCAAACTGGTTCAGATTGTCCGGGTCATTACAATCGTATTGTTGGTGGGGAAGGATGCTTGGCAGGCTATTGGTTTTGAATATGGGTGATGTGCTAATTCGGAAATAACGAGGCCCAAGAGAAATAAAAAAAAATGGAGAAGAAAGCCCAAAAAAAGGGAACAACATGATTGATGAAGTAGGTATGAAAATGGGTAAACACAAGGATGTGTACAGGGAGTGGCATGGGAATTTGAGTCGACATGGGATGTGTAAATCATTGGTAAGGCCCATTTATGGAACAATTAAGTTTAACTTTTTAACTTAATAATATATACAAACTTGTTATTACACAACTTGCTCATATTTTAACAAAATTTTACAAAACAGGATCCGTTTGGATCATATGGACGTACGCTAAAATGTGAAGCTAATTTTGAATCTTTTGGAGCTCATTAGAAATTATGTCAAAATTAAACGTCCGATCTGAATCAACCAACGTTAATCGTTATTTAACGATTTACGACCAAGGTAAGTAAACTCACTGACTCTGTCCAGTTTTATAATTTTATAAACGTTATTTAATGTTGATAAATAATAGTTAACTATTTGTGTGATGATTGTTTGGATGACTTAACCAGTCGAAATAATATATATAGTTATATATATAAATTGTTGACTGAATATTGGTTCTGTTTATTATTATATTTCATATTGATATGAAATTAGTGCCATTATTGTTGAGTAACATATGTGGATGTAGGGAAACAGGTTGGAGGGATCCAACTGGATTCCTCAATAATTATATAGTTATTTTTCATATATCGCATCATATAATGTGATAAATAATCTATGGTTGATTATTGTGTGTTAGGATGTTTAAATAATACTGACCCTGAATAATTGGTATTTAAAATAACGTAAAATATATTAGAAAGGAATTCAAGTTTTAAAAAGAAAAAAATCTATTTTTAAATAGAAATTGAATATCAAGTGGACTATAATATAATAATTTGTTTTAATTATATTAAAACAAGACGTTGGCTTGTAAACGATATTTAGAAATGAGAAGAAATAATTATTATAAAATAATTTGGAAATGAAAATTCAAGAATGAAATTAGAAAAGAAAATGGAAATTGTTTTCAAAAGAAAACGATGAAAATTATTTCGATGTTCGAATGTTAGTAGGAATAAATGAAACCATAATGGTTTCTAATTATAATTCGACGATGTTGAATAATTTACTTTATAAATTATATATTATATAATTTGGATATAAATCAAGATTTCTATAAAGAAGTAATAGTCACATTTAAAGTAAATAATAATTTAAAAGAAATCTTTTTGCAAATTGGAATGGTTATAAAGGGAATTGTTGATGTTTTGGGAATGATAAATTTAAAAATGAATTTAGAAATTGAGTTGACATTAAACTGTAAATTATTCTGAAATTTGGAAGCTTAATCAAATAGGAGTTATTCGAAGGAGAGTCAGATGTTTAATTTAGGAAAGTGATATTTACTTTCTGTTTTTAAAGGAAGATTATTTAATTAATTTAATATTATTTATTTATTTAAAGTAAAGAATCAAAGTTACATTTTATAGTTGAATATTTTGAAAACAGGGATTATAATGCTATCGTTATAATCCATATTTTTCGTAAAAGAACTGGATTTATATACTGAATACGAGGGTTATGTAAGTGATGATTTGATAAGAAATTAAGAGATGGGATTAAGGAAATTAGAAACTGACCGAGACTAGTTAAGTTGAATGGCTTTCTGAGTATCGATCTGATGTTATTTTCGGCCTTTGGGGTTGATATTTAGAGAGTTATTCTCTTATAGTTTACAATTAGAGATAGGGATCGATGGATGTGCAAGGTTAGTAATGCAAGAAAAAGAAATGGAACGGTTTGTAACACCCCACGTCCATTAATGTCACTCACAAAGGGAATGAATTAACTTCCATGGAGGTTTTAAGTGAATACAGAACAGAAAAATTACAACAAGATAGATAATAAATAGTACTTGGAAATCTAAAACTACATTTTATTGCAGTGGAAATTAAACATGTTTGTTACATCATAAAACCATAAATCAGAGTCAAGTACATTATCCATCTTCATAAAACAAAATACATAATCCCATTACACAAATAGCCATTAAAGAAGATAACAAGTTGGACTTTACTTCAACGGTCCAAGCTTTCCAAGAGAGATAAAGCAATCCAATCAAACTCCACTAGAGCTGGGCCCAACCTGAGGAAGATAAAGATAGCGTTTAGGATAATGTTAAAGATAACGGTAAAGGCGCACCTAATTACTAATGAATAATTACTATACTGAACCGCACGTTACTACACTGCACCGCACGTTACTACACTGCACCGCACCAGTCACCCTAAAGGTTGATCCCACTTCCTTCACACAGAAACATATAAATAGCCTTACGTACCCCTGGCTGACTACATAGGTGCCGTCTGCCCCTATCTCCACTAGGTGTACCCCACTACCCACTTTCGATCGGCTCCCTACTCGTAGATACCCGTGCTGGCCCCATAGTGGGGTGTATCACTCCCCTAAAGTGGCAACCCGATACAACTTGAGAATGCACGGCTTATACCTACACGATGCAACAACGTCTTACCAACCTGCCCGGGTCCACACACGCATACGAAACCCGTTGGATTTGCGTTGCCATCGCTCCCCGTTTTGGCTTCTTATAGTCAAACTCAGTATGCATGTCCCGTCCTCGACTTGGGTCGAGCCCACAAAGTTACGTTTGGGATACTGGTTGAGATGGGCCCCCACAAGCTACCCACCTAAGCTTGTCACCACTAGTATATCCCACTTAACCCTCTTAGTCACGTTCATTTACATATGTGTTTGGTTAAGCCTTACTGCTCGTATTTCACATGCCACTAAGGGCACCCACTAGATTCCTCATGCCACCCAAGGCACTTACTTAACCCCCATGTCCCACCTTACATGTTTATCTGGTTAAGTATTTCTTAATTCATTCATGCCATAACCTCATAAAGTCCTCTCACAATAGACTGGCATTTATGGCAGCTGGATTTGCCGAGCGGGTCCGGGCAGTCTTACACCATAAAAGAGTCTAACCTCGTGTCTTTACAACTGTTATGTTTTAGTTTAGGCCTAGGACCTCTCACATTGGGCTGACATTTGTGACCACTGGATTTGCCGGGCAGGTCCGGGCAGGTTTACGTCACAAACGAGTCCAACCTCGTGTCCTAAGCATTGATTATCACTTATAATCTTTTACCCCAGTTTGAATAATTCCCTGTTCAAATTATTAATTAAGTAAACTTTTAATGATGTCCATAATTGACTCAATTATGGTCATTCATTCATGGTATGCAAAATCATATCAATTGCACCCCAACATCTTATTATTAAATCCTTAATATTACCCCTACCCCACGTTTATACGTTCGCTTATTCAACGCATAATATAGGCTAGACCTGAATAGTCTAACGCATAGCACAAAGATAAATTATCACAACATATAAACAATTAAAATAAACCTAATCATAATAGGGGTGAAACTTGCATAAACTACGCATGTTAAGGATCAAAAGGTGTCAATTTGTTAAATGTCACAATTTACATGATATGATCATAGCCCAAATCTGTACATAAACTTGCATATGGGGTTTTTAGGCAACATAATGATGGTGTGAACTAGCATAGGATATCACATATGTCATAGCATAATTCTAGATGTCATAATAGATGTCATGGCATATGTTCATAACTTTTCTAATCAATTTAACTTGCATATGTAACTTGTCATATAGATCAACATAGCCCAAACATGATGATTTAATTAATATGAACTAACTAGCATAGATAGTAACATCATGGCTTTTTACATGTATGATTCATCGCAACTTATCATAGAAACTTTCAACATACATAGCATCATCATAGCATGATTTGCAACCTATAGTATATCATCACCACATAGCATAGGATTAATAACATACATGATAGCATATGACAATTCACATCATCTACTCACAATCCATTCATGACTTAACCTAATTAAAATGATAATAATCTTGTTAAGACTATCAAACTCACTATTATAGAAGAAAGAGAGTCTTGATTTGCTTTAGAGTTGAGTAGAATTAGATTAGAAGCGAGTTGGATTAGCTATCTTCTTCTTTAGTTGGCGGCGGCTATGCTGAATTCCATGGCGATGGCATGACGGAAGCTCTTCTATTTTTAATGATGTTTAGGGGTAGTATTAAGGTGTATTTATAGGTGTAGTTAGTTGTTTTAGGCCTTTAGATAGACCCTAGTATAGATTAGAGCCGTCAGATATTGTCACAGCCCCCAAAACCCACCCCAAAACCAACTTAGGTGCACCCAGGTCGCCTGGGCTCGACCAGGGAGGTCGACCCCCAGGTCGACCCCCATGTCGACCTGGTGGGCAGGCCGACCCCCAGGTCGACCTGGTCTGGATGGGAATTTTTCCCGGCCAGCTTGTTTGGGCTGAATTTTCGAAATTTGAATTTTCTGAAACTTCGGATGGCCATAACTTCTTCATACGAAGTCCAATTCACGCAAACTCGGACTCTATCTCAACCAGAATTCTGAGAAATGGCGCAACCCGTTTCCCTTAATTCTTACGTCTATAATTAATTAATCTTTAATTTGTGAACATCACTATTATTAGAAATACAGGGTGTTACACGGTTTTTCAACGTAAATAGTGTATATTTTTTAAATACATAAAATAAGAAATTGGGGATATATGGAAATGTTTTTCGCGAATCGTAAGAGTCTAAAACGGATTTTAGAAATATAGGAAATGAGAGATTGGGGAATGAATAAATTAATGATAAATTAATTTGAGGGACTCAATGTTGATTGATGGTTAATCGATATAATTTCCATTTGGAAATAAGATTGTTGTTTGTATAGATGTTTTCCTTTGATAGTAAACAACTGACTATCAAAGTTTTTGACCATTTTTCCGTTGTCAATAAGGAGAGATGGGGATAAGATATATTATGAAGATAATCGAAGATACAGTGTATGCAAGATCTGTTCTGGAAATCCTAACTAGAAATTGCCTAAGATGGATTTACAGAATAGTGCCATCGGTTTGTCCAAACTCAGGACAAATCGAATGGACAAATATCTGACATAGTATATCTAATGAATCAATTAAGTTGATCTTTTCAAACATATTTACGCTTGGTGGCGGAGAAATTCGTTTCTCTTAGCTTTATACCCATGGTATTTAAGGAGAAATCAATTTGTGATTTGGCTGGTATGACGATGTGGCATTGAAAGTGAATGAAGATATGATATGTCAAAAGATACGTTATGAACTCAAGCATCATCAATCGGGAGATGACAAAAATCGGGCAGGCATCATGGCTAAGTGGGTTGCTCCAAATTTGGGTATATTGTCACCAACTAGGGAATATTCATTTTTGTACTTCTTTCGCTTCTATATCTCTTGGGAACAGTTATGTTGGTATACCAACCACAAGGTGACAATATATTCAAAACATTCAAGCGAAATGAATGGTCGGTCATGTGTGGCTGAGTTACAAGATATTCTTGTTGAACTCCAATGTATCCACTTTAGAGTACACTAATCGGAAGGTGGTTCCTTGCCTTGTCATAGATGGAAATCCATTACCCAATAAGATCCCAGGGTTTTTGATTGTATATTATATGTGTGAAACGTGAGATGCAAGTGTTCTACTAGATTTCAGTTTACTTTTAATAAACACTATTAAAATTTTAGAATAATATTGCTTTAAAGGAATGCTTTGGGTTATCACAAGGTAAAAACTATCTATGTTTATGCGTTGGTCGGTCTTACGTTTATCTTTTCTTATAAAAAGAAATTTTTGAAAGCTAAACCAAGTGATTGGAGTTTACTAACACCAGTACCCTGACTGAACCAGAGTTTATTTTGTTTTGTTTTACCCTAAACTCTTGGTTGCCCAAATTTGTACGGGCAGTCAAGTAGTTATGAATTTTCAAATATACTTGGAGGAGTTTGGAGCAGGAGGCTTCAGTGTTTGATATATACAGAGTTTATTTCCGCTATGATATACATGTGATGTGCTCTTATGATGTATGTAAGTAAAAATACAGTTTTGTATTTCAGAGTTATGTTAAATAATATATTTTATTCCTTCTGTTGCGAGATTCATTTTTACTCTGATTTTTTTGTGTTGTGATCTTCTTCTTCTATTTTAACTGTTTTCTTTCTACTTCTCACCCTCTAACTTCTTTCTATTAATGATAGTCAGGTATTTCCAATGCTTAAATAGTCGACATTGTGTTTTATGTTGATTTTCAAGGTCGAAAATCCTCGGCTAGTTACATACAAGTACCAACCACAACCGAAAATGAAAACAACACAGTGTCTAGATGTTCTGGTCCTAATCGAACTAATTTCATTGGAAACAGACTCCTTTTGCAAAAACAATGCTATTTAAATCTCAATTTACTAGTCGGTTCACCTTTAAAATTTCGCATACTGAAAAAAAAAACTCCAAATGGCTCCAAACTAAAAATCTAGCAATAATTAGTTTTACGTTTTCCAATAAAGCTCATTTCATTGAAAACGGAAGTCGTTTGAAAAACAACTATTTTTAAAGCTTATATAATATCAATAAAATATAATTAAATCCAAACAATTCAATTTGAATAAATAATAAATTATTATTATTATATATCTCCAAATGAAATCTTATACGGCTTCAGAGTAAACCAATATATACTATAAACTCAATATTTAGAAGTTCAGTATAAAACGATATACAAATATATAGAAATTCCATTATATTTATTAATTAAATCATTATAATTTATTAACGGTTCCATAGCGACTATTTGGAATTTTAATCTGGACATAACTTACAATTTATAAGCTTGAATGTTGATTTTTCTCTTTCATTAGAAAATATCATCTAATAGATTCTAACATTTCTTGTTCCACAGAAATTCGACATATATCGGATCCTATATATCCAATTAAAGTTCAAAATTCAATATTACGAACTACCACGCTGTTACGAGCTCGTTTTAATTATATTATAAACTTATACATTCAAACTTCATTTTTAATAAATAATTTCAATATAAAAATTCATTTACATGATCAAATCAACATTTAAAGTAGATTTAAATATTCGTAATTAACGTTCAAAATCTGGGACATTACATAAATAGTATAAAGTAACTTACCGAATTCGCAATTTCAGAAAAAGGATCATGGATATTAATTGCAAATTTAGTGGGCAATAATTTGTAATTAATAAGATCAAAAAAGGATTTTGGGGAATGATTTAGAAAGATAAATTGATTTGGGTATATTTTCAAGCTCGAAGGATCTTAAAGAACTAAGTAAACATTCAGGGAGTGGTCCTGTTTTGATAAATGTATCACATTTATGAGAAAGATGAAGACGAATTTTTTTAAAGGAGTGGATTGGCATGTTAAGGGTTGGGATAAAAATATTGAAGACCTCGGCATTATTTGTAACGTCCCGGTATTCTTATGATATAATAATTAATTTATTAAACTATTTAAATAATGGTTTGGTAATTTAATTGGCTTAAATTGAATAATTCATATTTATATTAATTAATATAAGTAATGAAATAATATGTTTATTTCTAAAATGGTCAGAAATGGCTGAGTTAACAATAGTGTTTAAATTGGTTAATATAAGAGAACTAATTCAGTTTAGAATTGAATTATAACAACGAATATATTTATAAACGATGTTTGAATGTATAACTATAATATAAATATTATCGAGCTGAGACGTCGCGGTAGTTTGTAATTTTATATTTTCAACTTTAAATGAATATACATGATTTGTTATAAGGTAGATTTCTTTGAAACAAGAAACTTCGAGTCTAATTAGCCCTATTTTTCTAATGGAAGTGAAAAATCGAGGTTTCATCTTATATATTGTGAGTTATGTCCAAATAAAATTTTCAAATAGTCACTATGGAATCATTTGTAAAGAATAACGATTTATTTATATAATAAAATATTGGTTTCGAATTTGGGTAAGATTTTTAACATGTATTGTTAACTTAATTTATAGAATTTTTCCATAATTTTTAATTTAAAAAATATGCAACTTTTTGTTTAACGTAATGTACACCATATATCTGCGATTTGGAGATTTCACAAGGTAAGCAAACTTGTCTATTTTATTATATTTTTGGGATCGTGGCGCATCGCTTAACACGATGATATTTTTATTTTGTCCATTGTAGTCCATACGTGAGTGGAGTTTTTCGTAACAGGGTACGTTTAATTTTATAACTAATATTTTTAAAACCAACTATATGGAAAAGTGCAACCCATCTCATTCAATTAATACGCTGCTGTGTATCTTCAAATCACATTTAATAAAATGTGCAGCCACCTAGGTTTAAAAGCATGCAGACCTATGCATGGTCTCAACAACTTCGTTCCCAAATTTGAATCAAATACAATGTATCATTTTGCGGACCCTAAGTGTGATGAATAAGAGACCTATGACTCTCAAAAACTTCACGTCGAAGGAAGAAAAAAAGGGTCTACAGTCCTAAAATCTGAACTTAAACCATACCAACATATATACAGGGTTAACCGGGGAGGGAAAAAATTCACGTACCCCTTATACTTGAAAATCAAAAGAAAAGATATAAAGCATGTAGACCTGAGTATTGAGGGATGTACATCTTACTAATGCTATTCCTTGATCATCAAGGAATTTCAAACCTATAAATACACTACAAACATGAGCATCATTTTCCCAAAAATGAAAATTCCTTAAATCAATGGCAATGCAAGTTTAGGATTCTCAAACAAACTGGATGCACCTTTAAAAATCTCGAAACCAATATATTTTGAACATCAAGCATCATTTCAATGTGTAAATACATTAGTACGACGCCACTTCGGGACACTCGAAATTATACAACACAACTTAGGGTTTTGGTTTTCAAATTGTAAAGGTTTCATTGAGTAAAACAAAGATCAGTTTCGAGTTTGTGAGGATGTTTGGCATCGACTGGCATGTTTTTGTCAAGTTCAAAGATAAAAGTATTCGATAGTTCCTCCTGCAGCCGTGTTTCGTGGGCTGAGACAGGACTTGTCGGAGGCGTTTGAATTTCTCAAGGAAGGTACGAGGAGAGAGAATTTTTACGAGAGGTGGTGTGGTATTTTTTGTTTGTTATTTTAAGTAACTTGGGAGAGGATGGTAATCGAACTGGCATCAATGGTGTTCAAAATTTCACTGGGACAAGAGTTTTTATTTATGGAAGATGAAGATATGTAGAGAGAGCAGTGGGTTATATTTGTTTAGGCAGGGTTAGGAAAGGTGAAGCCCAAAACATATACATAAAAAAAAGAATGGAGACTAGAATGTTTTCGAAGGGGGAAAAAACAAATACAGGAGTTTGAATCCTTTGTTCCTGGTAAGAAGAGCTATGTGCGGATCAGAATGGGTTGAACGTTTGGACCAGATTATAATGTGAGGCCCAGACAATAGAAAAAAGGGAAATTTTTATTTTATATGGAATGGTGAAGAAAGTTCACAGTGAGGAGCTAAGGTATAGTAGCTGGTTTTGATATATGAAGAAGTAGCTATAGGGGATGGGCAGTGTAAATTATAAAGGGACAGAGAAATAAGGGTAAGGCCCGATATTGAATAATATAAAGTTTACATTATATTAATAACGTACAACTTGGAAATTATATAACTTTAATATACGTTAACCGAATCTAGCAAATATGGTGTTGTTGGAATCGTATGATTGCAGACTACACAAATGGAATCAGTCTAGTGCTATTTGGAGATCATTACGATTTATAACGAAATAAAACGTCTGACTAGATCTATCGAACGTTAATCGTTACTCAACGATTAAGAACAAGGTGAGTAAACTCACTAACTCTGTCCAGTGTTATAATTTATAAACATTATTTATTGATAAAAGTGGTTGAATGTTTGTGTGATGATTGTTTGGACGATTTGTAGATTAATTAGTTGAAATAATATATATAGTTATATATATAAATCGTTGATCGAATATCGATTCTATTTATTTTTATATTTCATATTGATATTAGTTGGGATTATTTATATTGATTAACATCTGTGGATGCAGGGAAACTGGTTGGAGGAACCCAATTGGATTCCTTAACAATTATATTGTTGTTTTTCATATATTGTATTATATGATGTGACGAATAATTTGTGGTGGATTATTGTGTGTTTTAGGACGTTTGAACAAAATTGACCCAAAATAATTGGTTTTTAAATACCGTAAAATATATCCGAATATAATGGAAAAGAAATTGGGGTTTTAAAAAGGATAATCTATTTTTAAGCACAAATTGAATTTCGAATGGACTAGAATATAATAACTTGTTTTAATTATAATAAAACAAGAAGTTTGGTGTATAAACAATATTTAGAGATGAGATGAAATAATTATTATAAAATAATTTGGAAATGTTTATCCAAGAATAAATGTTAGAAAGGGAAATGGAAATTGCTATCAAAAGGAAACGTTGGAAATTGTTTTGATGTTCGAAATGTGGATTGTGATTATAATTTGATGATGTCAAATGTTCTAAAATAATACCTTTTTTAGAAAAATATATTATATAATTCAGAAACTGACAAGATAATTAATATTTGGGTTGTAACTAATCATTTATACTAAAATAGGTAATCGAGATTAATTTATAAACTTAGTCTTTAATAAGAAATTGACTTATAAACAGAGTTTATAAAGTGGAATATGAGTAAATATTTATTAAATAACTCGATATAAAGAAACTGAACCTGTAATGGAAATTTTGAATAAAAATTAAGATTTGATCAATACAATGAGACCAGTTTTATGTAATGAATTATATTCGCACTTTAAAGTGAATAATAATTTAAAAGGAAACATTTGCAGATTTAATTGGTTAAAACAGGAAATTGGTATATATTTGAAGTGATGAATTCAAAGGTAAATTTGGAAATTGAGTTAACTTGGAACAATAAAATTTTCCGACGTTCAGAACATTAATCGAATAGAAATTATTCAAAAGAGAATTATACGTTGACATTCAATTATATCGAATTTGGGAAAGTAATTACTTTGCATTTGTAATCAAGATTTATTTGTTTAATTATCTATTTATTTATTCAAAGTAATGAAAAGCTATATTTTTTTAAGACTAATATATTGGAAGTATATATTATAATGCTATCGTTATAATCATCAACTTTAGTTAAATAAGCGGATTCGTAAACTGAATTCGGGAATCGCATAAGCGTTGATTTTATAAGGAATTAAGAAATGGAGTTAAGGAAAATGGAAATTGACTAGAAATTATTTAAGTTGAATGGCTCTCTGAGTGTTGAACTAATGTTGGTTTCGGCCTTCTGGGTTGAAAGTTAGTGAATTGTTCTCCTGATAGTTACGGTTATGGACTGATCGACCTGGAAGGATAGTGACGCGTGAATATAAGAATGGAAATGTTTCCCAATGTTAATAATATATATTTTCTAATATAGAAAATAAGAAGTTGTGGATATATGGATATGTTTTTCTGAGAGTCATGATAGGGCTCAAGGGGTTCTGAGAAATATCAAGGAAAATATGGAAAAGAGGAAATTGGAAAATGAAGAAATAAATGTTAAGTTTATTAAAGGGCTCAGTGTTGATTCATGATTGATTGGTAATATTCCCATTTAGAAATAAGATCGTTGTTTTCATAGTCGTTTTCCTTTGATAGTTGTATAACCGGTTACCAAAGTTTTTGACCATATTTCCGCTATCAAAACGGAGAGATCGGGATCCGACTCATTACCTAAAAACCACTCTGTATGGGTATTAGCGCTTCGAATCAAATGCGATGTAGATAATTGAAGACAGAGTTTACGCAAGGGTTATTCTAACGATCCTAGGTATAAATTGCCCAAGATGGATTTACATAATAGTGCCTTCGGTTTGTCCAGTCCCAGGACAACCTATATGGGCGAATGTCTGATGAGTACACCTAATAGATTGCGTAATTTGATCTCTTCAAAGTATTTACATTGGTGGCAGAGGAATTCATTTCTCTTAGCTTTATACCCATGATATTTTTTAGGAAATCAATTTGTGATTTGGTGGGTTTGATGATGTGGCATTCAAAGTGAATGGTAGCTAGATGTTCTAAAAGATACGTTATGACCTCAAGCCTCATCAACCGGGAAATAACGAAAATCAGGCTGGCAACATGGCTAAGTGGGTCGCTCCTATTTAGGGTATATTGTCACCATCTAGAGAATATTCACTTTCGTTCTTCTTTCACTTATGTATCTCCCGTGAACGGTTATGCTGGTATACCAACCGTAAGGTGACAATATATTCTGTAACACCCCGTATTTCTAATAATAGAGAATTTCACAAATTAAAGAATAATTAATTACAGATGTAAGAATTAAGGGAAACGGGTTGTTCCATTGTGTTCATCTCGGAATTCTGGTTGAGATAGAGTCCGAGTTTGCGTGAATTGGACTTCGTATGAAGAAGTTATGGCCATCCGAAGTTTCAGAAAATTCAAATTTCGAAAATTCAGCCCAAACAGGCTGGGCGGAAAAAATTCCCGCCCAGACCAGGTCGACCTGGGGGTCAACCTGCCCACCAGGTCGACATGGGTGTCGACCCTAGGGTCGACCTGGGGGTCGACCTCCCTGGTCGAGCCCAAGCGACCTGGGTGCACCTGAATTGGTTTTTGGGCTGGGTTTTGGGGGCTGTGACGAAATCTGACGGCTCTAATCTATCCTAGGGTCTATCTAAAGGCCTAAAACAACTAACTACACCTATAAATACGCCCTAATACTACCCTTAAACATCACTAAAAATAGAAGAGCTTCCGTCATGCCGTCGCCATGGAATTCAGCATAGCCGCCGCCAACTAAAGAAGAAGATAGCTAATCCAACTCGCTTCTAATCTAATTCTACTCAAGTCTAAAGCAAATCAAGACTCTCTTTCTTCTATAATTGTGAGTATGATAGTGTTAACAAGATTATTATCATTTTAATTATGTTAAGTCATGAATGGATTATGGGTAGATGATGTGAATTGTCGTATATGTTATCATGTATGTTATTAATCCTATGCTATGCGGTGATGATATACTATATGTTGTAAATCATGCTATGATGATGATGTTATGTATGCTAAAAATTTCTATGCTAAGTTGCGATGAATCATACATGTAAAAAGCCATGATGTTACTATCTATGCTAGTTAGTTCATATTAATTAAATCATCATGTTTGGGCTATGTTGATCTATATGACAAGTTATATATGCGAGTTAAATTGATTAGAAAAGTTATGAACATATGCCATGACATCTGTTATGACATCTAGAATTATGCTATGACATATGTGATATCCTATGCTAGTTCACACCATCATTATGTTGCCTAAAAACCCCATATGCAAGTTTATGTACAGATTTGGGCTATGATCATATCATGTAAATTGTGACATTTAACAAGTTGACACCTTTTGATCCTTAACATGCGTAGTTTATGCAAGTTTCACCCCTATTATGGTTAGATTTATTTTAATTGTCTATATGTTGTGATAATTTATCTTTGTGCTATGCGTTAGACTATTCAAGTCTAGCCTATATTATGCGTTGAATAAACGAACGTAAAAATGTGGGGTAGGGGTAATATTAAGGATTTAATAATATGACGTTGGGGTGCAATTGATATGATTTTGCATACCATGAGTGGATGACCGTAATTGATTCAATTATGGACATCAATAAAAGTGGACTTAATTAATAATTTGGATAGGGAATTATTAAAACTGGGGTAAAAGATTATAAGTGATAATCAATGCTTAGGACACGAGGTTGGACTCGTTTGTGACGTAAACCTGTCCGGACTAGCCCGACAAATCCAGTGGTCACAAACGTCAGCCCAATGTGAGAGGTCCTAGGCCTAAACTAAAGCATAACAGTTGTAAAGACACGAGGTTAGACTCTTTTATGGTGTAAGACTGCCCGGAACCGCCCGGCAAATCCAGCTGCCATAAAAGCCAGTCTAATGTGAGAGGTCTTTAAGAGGTTATGGCCTGAATGAATTAAGAAATACTTAACCAGATAAACATGTAAAGTGGGACATGGGGGTTAAGTAGGTGCCTTGGGTGGCATGAGGAATCTAGTGGGTGCCCTTAGCGGCATGTGAAATACGATTAGTAAGACTTAACCAAACACACATGTAAATGAACATGACTAAGAGGGTTAAGTGAGATATATTAATGACAAGCTTAGGTGGGTAGGTTATGGGGGGGCCATTTCAACCAGTATCCCAAACGTATCTTTGTGGGCTCGACCCAAGTCGAAGACGGGACACGCATACTGAGTTTTACTATAGGAGGCCAAAACGGGGAGAGGTGGCAACGCAAGTCCAACGGGTTTCATATGCGTGTGTGAACCCGGGCTGGTAGGTAAGACGTTGTCGCATCGTGTAGGTATAAGCCGTGCATTCTCAGTTGTATCGGGTTGCCACTTTAGGGGAGTGATACACCCCACTGTGGGGCCAGCACAGGTATCTACGAGTAGGGAGCCGATCGAAAGTGGGTAGTGGGGTACACCTAGTGGAGATAGGGGCAGACGGCACCTATGTAGTCAGCTAGGGGTATGTAAGGCTATTTATATGTTTCTGTGTGAAGCAAGTGGGATCAACCTTTAGGGTGACTGGTGCGGTGCAGTGTAGTAATGTGCGGTGCAGTATAGTAATTATTCGTTAGTAATTAGGTATGCCTTTACCGTATCTTCAACGTTATCTTAAGCGCTATCTTTATCTTCCTAATAGTTCATAGACATTTACTTGTCTTCCAGCTTATGCTTTAGTCTAGTTATTTTGATAATAGTATTGTTAGAATTGTTATACTCGCCAGACTATATGTCTGACCCGCTCCATTTCTATCCTTTTTCCCACTCCAGGTCCTCAGGTTGGGCCCAGCTCTAGTGGAGTTTGATTGGATTGCATTATCTCTCTTTTGGAAAGCTTGGACCGTTGAAGTAAAGTCCAGCTTGTTATCTTCTTTAATGGCTATTGATGTAATGGGATTATATATTTTGTTTTATCAAGATGGATAATGTACTTGACTCTGATTTATGCTTTTATGATGTAACAAACATGTTTAATTTCCGCTGCAATAAAATGAAATTTTAGATTTCCAAGTACTATTTATTATCTGTTTTATTGTAATTTTTCTGTTCTATATTCACTTATAACTTCCATGGAAGTTAATGCACTCCCTTTGTGAGTGACATTAATGGACGTGGGGTGTTACACGTGGTATCAGAGCATAAGGTTACCAGAACAGATAAAAATACTTTAGAAAAATAGTTATTTTTGGAAGAAGTGTTTTCAAAAACATGTTTTAATGAGTAATTTGAAGAGGAAGTTTTTATGAAGAAAAAAAACATAATCCCCAAATAGCCATATATCTTTATCTTTCGAATTCTCCATTTTGAATCTTTCCTTTTTCTTTTTAGCATGGCTGAAGATCTTAACCTACCTGACGGTGTAACGATACCAGGATGGTATAGGAGGCTATTAGAGGCTAGGGCCGCTACAGGTCCAGCCAATGTTCCTCCACCACCAGTTGCACCCGTTCCTCCTCCTACTCCTCCTCGCGTAGATACTTTTGCAAAGACGTGAAAGGAATTTAAAGCTATGGGTGGAAAACCCTTTCAAGGGTCAGAAATGTTTGTGGAAGCTAGAGATTGGCTTAAGGAGGTGGAAGAATTGCTAGAAATCTTTGAAGTGGAAGAAGGGAGGAGAGTTAGATTAGCAGCTTGGCTAATGAAGGGAGAGGCCTCGCTTTGGTGGGAGGTCACTAATGGGGAGCGTCCTATTGACTCTTGGGCGAATTTTAGACATAGGTTCGAGGCGAAGTTTCTCTCTAGGGTGGAAGAAAATCTATATATGGAAAGGTTCTTGACATTGAAGCAAGGAAGCTCGTCAGTGAAAGAATATGTCAACAAATTTAATCAGCTAGCAAGGTTTGGTTTGGATTTGGTAAACACGCCGGAGAAGAAGGCTCTAAGGTTCGTAAATGGCTTGAATGAACCGTTGCAAGGGTTGGCCATGACCCACATCCCTATGGGGGCCACCTTTGAGAAGCTAGTAGAAATGGCGCTCATGCACGAGGAGAAAAGCGCTAAAGCTGATAAGGCACCCGAGAAGAAAGGGGATCAGAAGAAACCACAATAGCAAAACAAGAAGGGTGGTAAAGACAATAATGGCAAGGGAAAGAAGAAATGTTTTAACTGTGGGACCCCAGGCCATCTTAGCAAGGACTACCAAAAGAAAAAGAAGACTGGTTGTTTTCATTGTGGCGATGCGGGACATTTAGTGAAGGACTGCCCAAGGAAGGGGCAGAGGGCAGGGGCTACCTCGGTAGGACAGGTGCAGGCTCTTATAGCACCAGGGCAGGCAAGGAGACAAGTTCAGGCTCTTACGGTCCCACCGCTGCAAGAATGAGGTAGAACCATTTCTTTTGAAAGCTTAGTTTTTCTGTTTGATCATCCTGTCCGTACCTTATTCGATTCGGGTGCATCGCATTCGTTTATCTCTACATCATTAGTTGAATCACTACACTTAAACACCAGTTTAGTAGAGGATCCCTTAGTTGTTTCGAATCCAATTGGGGGCTCAGCTCACTTGTCCATGATGTGTTTGGATTTGAAAATTTCTATACTTAGCGTTGAGTTTAGATGTGATGCTTATGTGTTGGGCTTCACGGGCTATGGGCTAATTTTAGGAATGGACTGGCTATCCAGAAATGGGGCCATTCTTGATTGTGAAAGGAGAGTAGTTAGGCTCATGACTCGCCTTGGTAACGCTCTCGAAATCTTTTGTAATCCCATAGATTCCGTTATGATAAGTTATTTAGAATCGGTTGACGCGTCTGAGGAAAATCTACAATCTGTTAGAGTGGTCCGAGAATACTCGGATGTGTTTGAGGAGGTGAAGGGCTTGCCTCCGAAGCGGGAGATAGATTTTTGAATATATCTTGTGGATAATGCGAAACCAGTATCTTTGCCAGTACGCCACATGGCTCCAAGTGAAAGGAGGGAACTCGATAAGCAACTGAAGGAGTTACTTGAGTAGGGGTTCATAAGAAGAAGTATATCGGAGTGGGGTGCTCCAGTAGTATTTGCCACGAAGGCGGATGGGTCCCTTAGACTTTGTGTGGACTATAGAGAACTTAATAAGCTTACTAAGAAGAACAGACACCCACTGCCGAGGATTGACGATCTCTTCGATCAGCTAGTTGGCGCCTCAGTGTTTTCGCAGTTGGACTTAGCCACTGGTTTCCATCAGTTGAGAGTGGCCGAGAATAGCATAGACAAGACTGGCTTTAGGACTCCGGACGGTTTCTATGAATGGCTAGTAATGCCCTTCGGTTTAACAAACGCCCCAGCATATTTTGTTGATTTGATGAGTAGGGTGTTTAGGGAGTACCTTAACAAATTCGTGGTAGTCTTTGTAGATGACATCTTGATCTTTTCAAAGGATGAAGAAGAGTATGCCCTACATCTTAGGGAAGTGTTGGAGACTCTTCGAGCACATAGCATTAAAGCAAAATTTTCTAAGTGTCACTTCTGGAGGAAGGAAGTACGGTTCTTTGGGCACGTGGTTTCCAAAGAAGGGATAGCCGTGGATCCCGCGAAGGTGGTGGCCATCCAAGATTGGAAGGTCCCTAAAAATTCTACTGAAGTGAGAAGTTTGTTGGGGTTGGCTGGCTACTATAGGAAGTTTATCAAACACTTCGCAAAGATATCAGCTCCATTGATACGCTTAACGAAGAAGAACCTAGTTTTCACATAGGACATAGATTGTGATGATGCGTTCCAACGTTTGAAGAGAGCTTTGACCTCAGCCCCAGTCTTAGTGCTGCCAGACGGGAGAAAGCCATTTACCGTATATACTGACGCTTGTGGGACAGGACTAGGTGCAGTTTTAATGCAAGAGGGTAGGGTAATAGCCTATGGTGGAAGGCAGTTGAGAGCGCATGAGAAGAATTACCCTACACATGACCTAGAGTTAGCCGCTATTGTTTTCGTGCTTAAGTCTTGGCGTCATTATCTTCTCGGTGAGAGATTCGAATTATTCACCGACCACAAGTCTTTAAAATACTTGTTCTCTCAGAGGGACCTGAACTTAAGGTAGCAATTGTGGATGGAGTTCTTAGCGTCCTACGACTTCGAGATAGCATATACCCCTGGCAAGGGTAACGTAGTGGCTGATGCCTTAAATAGAAAAAGATTATCCTTAAGTCCTTTGCTTGATGAGCGGCGAAGTTTAGAGTTCATCTGTATGTTTGATTTTAAGCCTTCCGTTGACGTTGTACCCGGTTTGCTAGCATCCTTGGAGGTCAGACCTACACTTTTGGGACGGATTGGCGAGGCATAGCGAGACGACCCGCAGTTGGTTGAGGTAGTAGAAAAGCTCAAAGGAGGGGAGTCATCAAGCCATCTCCGTAGGTATACCCTAGATGATAAGGGTTGATTACGTAGGGGCGGTAGAATTTGTGTACCAAAAGACGATGACCTAAGGAAGACTATTCTTGACGATGCACATCGTTCAAAGATGACCATTCATCCCGGCGGGACCAAGATGTACAAAGACATGAAGCGAGTTTTCTTTTGGGCCGGTATGAAGAGGGGCGTGGCTGAGTATGTCGCTAGATGCTTGGTGTGCCAACAAGTAAAAGCGGAGCAAAGGAAACCCGGTGGGTTACTTCACCCATTGGAGGTTCCACTATGGAAGTGGGAAAGCGTCTCGATGGACATTATTGACAGATTACCTAGATCGAGAAAGGGTAATACGGGGATTTGGGTTATAGTAGATAGACTTACTAAGAGCGCCCATTTCATTCCCGTGAAGAGTAAGAGGACTGCTCCATGGTTAGATTCTGTATACGTCCGAGAAATAGTTCGTTTGCACAGTGTTCCTTCTAGCATAGTGAGCGACCGCGATCCTATTTTCACTAGTGAATTTTGGAGAAGCTTGCAAGAGGCGGTAGGGACTCAGCTATGTTTGAGCACCGCATATCATCCTCAAACGGACGGCCAGACCGAGAGGGTGAATTGCATTCTAGAGGATCTTTTGAGGCTATGTATCCTAGACTTTGGGGGTACATGGGAAGAGCATATTCCGTTAGTGGAGTTCGCATATAATAACAGCTTTCAATCTAGCATTGGCATGGCACCTTTCGAAGCTCTTTATGGACGACCTTGTCGTTCACCTACATGTTGGTGGTAGTCTACAGACAAGATCTTACTTGGGCCCGATATGATTAGAGAGACTTCAGAGAAGATCGACTTGATTCGGAGGAGGATGAAAGCAGCGCAAGATAGGAAGAAATCTTATGCGGATAAGAGGAGGACAGATCTCGAATTTGAGGTTGGGGACATGGTCTTCATCAAAGTGTCTCCATTACGAAATGTAGTTTGCTTTGGGTCCGTTGGGAAGTTAGCACCAAGGTTTGTAGGGCTGTTTCCTATTAAGGAAAGAATTGGACAGATGGCGTATAGAGTGGAGTTGCCGGAGAGACTTATTGGTGTACACGACGTATTCCATGTGTCACATTTGAGGAAGTGCTTGCACGAGACCGTGGAGGTGGTAGAGCTGAGTTTGCTTAGAGAGGTGGATATCGAGGTGACGCGACGATTCGACGAGCTCCAACGCGCATTCTTGTGTCGGAGATTAAGAAGCTGAGAAATCGAGAGGTTAGACTAGTCAAAGTACAATGGGGAGACGACGAGAGCAACGCTACTTGGGAGACAGAAGAGAAGATGCGTTCACGATACCCTTTTCTTTTTGAGGGTATGTCTTTTAATTTCTCCTTTATCGCTTATCTTGTACTTATCTTATCTTTAGCGTATCCTCTCGCTAGTATCTTTGACCTTTAATTGGGATCATCCTTTGGTTGAAACATGTGTTTGAGACATGTTATGTATGATGAATGCAAAGTGGATGCAAGTGTTTGCTAGTGGTTGCTCGTGGATGCATATACACACACTATTAGGCACTAGATCGGCTCAGTCATTTCATACTGCATATTGCATATAAATGGTTGTATTTAGTAAAATGGATGTATAATGGTTGTACTATCATATGGATACCGCATTTTGGTGAATGGTTGTGCACGCATGTAGATATAATATGTAGCATTAGGGAACTTTTGCATACATAATGGATGCATGGCACTATCATGGTTTGCATTAAAGGAGGTCAACTGAATTTGTGGACCGCCTTATTTTGCATTAGATAGGGACATATACACACACTGCGCATTTAAACATGAAAGCATTAGAAGTCTATAAGAACAATGGATGCCTACGTTTGATGGTTGAGTAGATGGCTGTTTGGATGTTAGGATATACATTCTTCTTAACTTGAAGATTTCGGGGGCGAAATCCTTTAAGGAGGGGAGAATGTAACACCCCGTATTTCTAATAATAGTGATGTTCACAAATTAAAGAATAATTAATTACAGATGTAAGAATTAAGGGAAACGGGTTGCGCCATTTTGTTAGTCTCGGAATTCTGGTTGAGATAGAGTCTGAGTTTGCGTGAATTGGACTTCGTATGAAGAAGTTATGGCCATCCGAAGTTTCAGAAAATTCAAATTTCGAAAATTCAGCCCAAACAGGCTGGGCGAGAAAATTTCCCGCCCAGACCAGGTCGACCTGGGGGTCGACCTGCCCACCAGGTCGACATGGGTGTCAACCCTAGGGTCGACCTGGGGGTCAACCTCCCTGGTCGAGCCCAGGTGACCTGGGTGCACCTGAATTGGTTTTTGGGCTGGGTTTTGGGGGCTGTGACGAAATCTGACGGCTCTAATCTATCCTAGGGTCTATCTAAACGCCTAAAACAACTAACTACACCTATAAATACACCCTAATACTACCCCTAAACATCATTAAAAATAGAAGAGCTTCCGTCATGCCGTCGCCATGGAATTCAGCATAGCCGCCGCCAACTAAAGAAGAAGATAGCTAATCCAACTCGCTTCTAATCTAATTCTACTCAACTCTAAAGAAAATCAAGACTCTCTTTCTTCTATAATTGTGAGTATGATAGTCTTAACAAGATTATTATCATTTTAATTAGGTTAATTCATGAATGGATTATGAGTAGATGATGTGAATTGTCGTATATGTTATCATGTATGTTATTAATCCTATGCTATGTGGTGATGATATATTATATGTTGTAAATCATGCTATGATGATGTTATGTATGTTGAAAGTTTCTATGCTAAGTTGCGATGAATCATACATGTAAAAAGCCATGATGTTACTATCTATGCTAGTTAGTTCATATTAATTAAATCATCATGTTTGGGCTATGTTGATCTATATGACAAGTTACATATGCAAGTTAAATTGATTAGAAAAGTTATGAACATATGCCATGACATCTGTTATGACATCTAGAATTATGCTATGACATATGTGATATCCTATGCTAGTTCACACCATCATTATGTTGCGTAAAAACCCCACATGCAAGTTTATGTACAGATTTGGGCTATGATCATATCATGTAAATTGTGACATTTAACAAGTTGACACCTTTTGATCCTTAACATGCGTAGTTTATGCAAGTTTCACCCCTATTATGATTAGGGTTATTTTAATTGTCTATATGTTGTGATAATTTATCTTTGTGCTATGCATTAGACTATTCAAGTCTAGCCTATATTATGCGTTGAATAAGCGAACGTATAAATGCGGGGTAGGGGTAATATTAAGGATTTAATAATAAGATGTTGGGGTGCAATTGATATGATTTTGCATACCATGAGTGGATGACCATAATTGAGTCAATTATGGACATCAATAAAAGTGGACTTAATTAATAATTTGGATAAGGAATTATTAAAACTGGGGTAAAAGATTATAAGTGATAATCAATGCTTAGGACACGAGGTTGGACTCGTTTGTGACGTAAACCTGCCCGGACCCACCCGGCAAATCCAGTGGTCACAAACGTCAGCCTAATGTGAGAGGTCCTAGGCCTAAACTAAAGCATAACAGTTGTAAAGACACAAGTCTAGACTCTTTTATGGTGTAAGACTGCCCGGAACCGCCCGGCAAATCCAGTTGCCATAAAAGCCAGTCTAATGTGAGAGGTCTTTATGAGGTAATGGCCTGAATGAATTAAGAAATACTTAACCAGATAAACATGTAAAGTGGGACATGGGGGTTAAGTAGGTGCCTTGGGTGGCATGAGGAATCTTGTGGGTGCACTTAGCGGCAGGTGAAATATGATTAGTAAGACTTTACCAAACACACATTTAAATGAACATGACTAAGAGGGTTAAGTGGGATATATTAATGACAAGCTTAGGTGGGTAGCTTGTGGGGGGCCCATTTCAACCAGTATCCCAAACGTATCTTTGTAGGCTCGACCCAAGTCGAGGACGGGACATGCATACTGAGTTTGACTATAAGAGGCCAAAACGGGGAGCGGTGGCAACGCAAGTCCAACGGGTTTCATATGCGTGTGTGGACCCGGGCTGGTAGGTAAGACATTGTTGCATCGTGTAGGTATAAGTCGTGCATTCTCAGTTGTATCGGGTTGCCACTTTAGGGGAGTGATACACCCCACTGTGGGGCTAGCACGGGTATCTACGAGTAGGGAGCCGATCGAAAGTGCGTAGTGGGGTACACCTTGTGGAGATAGGGTCAGACGGCACCTATGTAGTCAGCTAGGGGTACGTAAGGCTATTTATATGTTTTTGTGTGAAGCAAGTGGGATCAACCTTTGGGGTGACTGGTGCGGTGCAGTGTAGTAATGTGCGGTGTAGTGCAGTAATTATTCGTTAGTAATTAGGTATGCCTTTACCGTATCTTCAACATTATCTTAAACGCTATCTTAATCTTCCTAATAGTTCATAAACATTTACTTGTCTTCCATCTTATGCCTTGGTCTAGTTATTTTGCTAATAGTATTGTTAGAATTGTCATACTCCCCAGACTTTATGTCTGACCCCCTCCATTTCTATCCTTTTTCCCCCTCCAGGTCCTCAGGTTGGGACCAGCTCTAGTGGAGTTTGATTGGATTGCTTTATCTCTCTTTTGGAAAGCTTGGACCGTTGAAGTAAAGTCCAGCTTGTTATCTTCTTTAATGGCTATTGATGTAATGGGATTATGTATTTTGTTTTATCAAGATGGATAATGTACTTGACTATGATTTATGGTTTTATGATGTAACAAACATGTTTAATTTCCGCTGCAATAAAATGAAGTTTTAGATTTCCAAGTACTATTTATTATCTGTCTTGTTGTAATTTTTCTGTTCTATATTCACTTATAACCTCCATGGAAGTTAATGCATTCCCTTTGTGAGTGACATTAATGGACGTGGGGTGTTACATATTCGGAACATTCAAGCAAAATGAATAGCCGGTCATGTGTGGCAGAGTTGCAAGATGTTCTTGTTGAACTCCAGTGTATCCCCTCTGGAGTACACTGATCGGAAGGTGGTTCCACACCTGTCCTAGTTGGAAATCCATACCCCAATAAGATCTCATGGTTTTGATTGTATACTATGTATGTAGAACGTGAGAGGCAAGCATTCTTCTAGATTGTTATTTACTTGTATTAAACAGTATTATTAAATCAGACAATTATCGATTTTAAAAATCTTTCAGGTTATCGTAAGGTAAAAACCATCTGTGTTCATGTATGGATCAGTCTTATGATTTTCCTTTCTTTTGAAAAGGGTCTTGAAAGGTTAAACAGAAATGGTTGGAGTTTACTCACACCAGTCCCATGACTGACCCAGAGTTTATTTTGTTTGTTTTACCCTAAACTCTTGGTTGTTCAAATTTGTACAGCCAGTCAAGTAGTCGGGATTTTGCAGATACGTGAAGGAGCTTGGAGCGAGAGGCTTCAATGTTAGATATATATAGAGTTTACTTCAGTTGTGATATACATACATACATACATATACATACATATATATATATATGATATACTCAAATGATGTATGTAAGTACGAATACATTTTTGTATTTCAAAGTTATGTTATATAATATATTTTATTCGTTCCGCTGTGAGATTCATGTTTATTTTGTTCTGTTGTGTTCTTCTTTTTCTTTTTCTTCTTCTTCTATTCTAATTTTCTTTCTTTCTATGTCTCACCTTCTAACTTCTTTCTATTAATTATCTGGTATTTCCTATGCTTGAATAGTAGACATCATGTTATATGTCGATTCTCAGGGTCGAAAATCCTTGGGTTATTATAGTGGTATCAAAGCTGAAGGTTAAGTGATTACCTTAGCTCTGTTGGTAACTCGTATAGATAGTGTTAGTAATACCCTAGATTGAGTTGAGTGTATATATACGAGAAAGCGTATATATAAAAATGGTTTTACATTGTGGTGATTTATTGGTTGAGTAGCTTATGAATTCCGGTCGATGGTAGGGTACCACAAGGTTGGTAAGGGTTTTTAAATGCTCGAATACATTTTGATATAAAGAAGTATATATTTTGGATTATTATAGTATATTGGATGTGTTGATTGTTGTTATAATCGAATAAGATAATAATAAAGACAGTTATAAATAGCCAATCAGAATTCATATATGTGTAAATATAAAATCAGATGGATTAAATCTGATTTTAAAAAGGAATTGGAATTAAAACTCTAGAAAATTGGAAAATTACTTGTAAGTGATTGTTGATTAAATATATGGAAAATTTAAAATCCTGGGTGAATTTGGAAATGTTTTCCAAGCATTTTGAAGAATATTTTGAAATAATTTCAAAATAGATATATTTAAAAATGTTTTTGAAGGTGATATAGTATTGAACTCACTTCGATTACTAGAAAGTAATTCTGATGATGATGGCTACATCATCAGTGTCATTTTCGAGTTTCTAAGTGGCGGATTACACCGAAGATTTTGTTTTTGAATTGTTTTGAGGAAATAAGTTCAGAATTTCAGATGATTTGAATTGTTGTTATTATATGTAAGTATGTATGATTTCAAACTAATTTGAAATAAAAATCCAAGAATTTGAATTTTGAAATTTAAATTTAACTTATGAAGTTAAATGGATTGAAACAGTAAAAGTGAATAAGAATTTAACTTAAATTGAGTTAAATAAAATGGTATTAGTTTAGAAATAATCTGGAATGGAATTTGATTGTTGAGCAAGAATCTAGAATTTAAATTGGAATTGGAGTTTGAAATGGAATTTGACTTTGGTAGAAGCGAATGATTGGATTATGTAAAGAATTGATTAAAGATCAAATGGAAATGCATTTATATATGCTAGAGTAATAGCAAATGGATGTAATAGAGTTGAATGCCTAACAAAAAGGTACTAGTTTATATTACATTTAGACGTGAGATTTTTGAGCATACTGGGCAAGTCGCTTGGTTGTTTTATTTTCTTTGGATTGGAAAAGCCCTAGATAGGCGAGTTGTAGTTGTACCAATTGAGCCGTGCAAAGGAGACGCTGGCAAAAAATTCAAATATTTATGGTGTTAGAAAATTTTCAGAATTTTTGAAAATTTTCGTTAATAGGAATGAATTAATATTTTAATTGAAATTAATTGGTTCAGTTAGTAAAACAAATGATTTGAACCTACTTGATAGGGGTTTAGCATTTTTCCTACCTTAGTAATTTGGGGACGAAATTCTTTTAAGGAGGATGGAATATTATGTCCCGGAATTTTAATGTTATAGTAATTAATTTATCAAATTATTTAAATAATGGTTTAGTAATTTAATTGGCTAAAATTAAATAATTCGGATTTATATTAGTTAATATAAATAATGAAATAACTTGTTTATTTTTGAAATAGTCGAAAATAGTTGAATTCACAATAGTGTGTGAATTGGATAATATAAGAGAATTGATTTAGTTTAGAATTGAATTATAACAACGAATATTTTTATCATTTTAACATATAATTATAATGTAATTATAATCGACCTAGTAACGTCGCGGTAATTCATAGTTTTATGTTTTAAACTTTAAATTAGTATACATGATTCGATATAAGGCAGATTTCTTCGAAACAAAAAACATTTGAATCTAGTTTACTATTTTTTTTAATGGAAGTGAAAAATCGAGGTTTCATCTTATACGTTGTGAGTTATGTACAAATTAGATTTTCAAAAGTCGCTATGGAATCGTTTAGAAAGCATAACGATTTATTTATATAATAAAATATTGTTTTCAAATTTGAATAATATTTTTAAGACATATTTTTAATTTAATTTATAGATTTTTTTCGATAATTTTTAATTTGGAAAATATGCAACCTTTTGTTCAACAAAATTTACACCCTATATCTACAATCTGGAGAATTCACAACGTAATTTAACTTGTTTGTTTTATTATATTTTTGGAATCATGGCGCATCATGTAACACAACGTAGTTCCTACAACACTATAATGATAAACTAAGGAATATTTAATTAAATATTCGGAATTAAGTAAAATGAACTACTCCGTTGCATTCGTCTCAGAATTCTGCTTAAGATAGACCCTAAGTTTGCATAAAACATACATCGTATGAAGAAGATATTAAGGTTAGAAGTTTGTATACACATAATAGAATCATATATATATATAAAACAATTCAAAAATAATTCAAAATCAGAAACGCGGCGGAGAGCAGGATTTCGGCCTGTTAGGGGTCGACCCCATCTTAGGGGTGTCGACCCAGGGGTCGACACCAACAAAGAGGTGTCGACACCCGGGTCGACCTTCATGTCAACCCCCCCCCCCTCCAGATCTGGGAGGAATTCAGTTTCTGAACGTGGACTTGTTTCTTGACTAGATTCATTGACTCTAGGCTATATAAAGGACCTTAATCCCATTGTTTTATTCATCTAAATCAATGTCGACAATTAGGTGCTGCCCCACTCAGTTTGATCTAGCCTATTCTTCTTCAACAACAAGTTATCCGTATTCAAGGATTTGTGCTTCTGCATTTTTAATCAATTCTCCGTTTTTTAGATCCAATCATGGTAAGTCTGTGTTATTTTCAGATATAAATACCTAAAATGTAATCTTGACATGTTTATGAGGTTGGATCTAAGCCTATGCCTGTTAATAATCTGAATCACAACAGATCTGTCATTACTTGTATATCTAATTTACTGTTTAGGTCTCATATGTCTATTCATGATATCCCATCCTATTAGTTTGCCTAATCATGTCACTGTATGCCTATTCTGTTGGTATGACCAGTTTTATCATCTTATTCCAGTTTTACTCATTATGCCTATTCTTGTTTTCTTCTCTCTCCCCTTCCCTTTTTATTTTATAGCCAGGCTACAATCGAGCCTAGGCCTATCACTGAAATACGTGAACACACGAAATCGAGAATGATTAATTTGGGCATAATTCATATTAAACATGATTGGGAATTTCGGGCATAATTCGTACCTTAAGATAAAAATTTGGATTTGGGGGCATAATTTATATCTTGTTCTAAACTGTAGTCTAGGGCATAACATATATCGTAGAACGGACAGGGGCTTTGGGCATGATAAAACATGATAATTGGTTAATATTGAGAATGCTTAGATTTACAATAATCAGAAACTGTAACTGCACTTAGACACGAGGTTAGGTTACACTTGTGGTAGAAGCCTACCCGGAATCGCCCGGCTTATCCAGCGCCCACAAGAAGTAAATCTAAAGTGAGGGGTCTAAGTGCACAAATACGTAATGTGTTATGACACGAGGTTAAGTCCAACTTGTGGAAGAAGTCTACCCGGACCCAACCGACATAACCAACATCCACAAGTTGTAGACTTAATGTGGGAGGTCTAGTGCATTATAACCATAAATGAATGAATGGTGATGAACTAGTAATACTTAACCTGTTTGAATCCATAAGGGTTATGTGAACCTATTAACTTGAGTAGTTGTTAAGAAAACTTGCTTGAAAAGGTGGGAGGGTTAAGTTAATCATGTTAAGTATGTGGGGACAAGTTATATGTATGAACTCGACAAACTTAACCTGTGGAGTAATGCAATCTTGTTAAACTAGTAGGCATAACCTATTGAAAACCTAGTAGTGGGGATGCAAGCCTAAGGGGAAGTTTGTATCATCTGTTGTGTAGGACATGTTCGGTTAGTAACCCATCTTGGTATCAATCGGGGTAACCCGAACTAGGCTGGGGTCTGGGCACGCTTACTGAGCTGATTATAAGAGGTCACTTGGGTGAAGGTGTTAATGGTGCGTTCCAACAGGGTCATTTGCATGCATGGGTCCACTTGTTAGGGAAGATGAGACGCTGTGACATTAGTAGATATGGTTTTGCACTTCTTCTAAACAAAAGGTTGCCACTTTAGGAGGTAAGAGATCCTACTATGGGGCTAGCACTAGGTATCTATGATTTAGGGAGCCGATCGATTGGGGGTAGTAATTAGGGTACATTTAGTCTCGCTTGTTTAGGAGCCCGTTATTGTCATTGGGGGTTAACATTTGTCAGTTCTACATGGGCTACCTGTTATTGTATCGGGGGAAAAACCTGTCACTAGAATTACACCTAAGTCTACCATCTTTGTTTACACCAAAAATGGTCTAAACACACAAGGTACTAAACTGTACTTCACCAATTTGGTAAGAAATAAATGGAACCGTGTTTGGTTAGTTATAAACAGTAAAAAATGCGAAAAAAGTAAAGTAGAGACGAGATTTAGACTAGTTCAGCCGTTAACGAGGCCTACGTCCACTATGAAGGTGACTTCCTGTCTTATAATGAGAATTACAAAGTACATCAATTCTTTAATCTCATACATCTCTATATCTACTCAATATACCCTTGTTTATATGTTTTGATCTAGAAAATTATATAGGAGAATAATAGAGTTTGAGGAGAAGAAGGATGGATGAATGATTGAGAGAGAAGATGCCTTCACTCTAAAATGGTACTTGATGCCATGACTAGATCTGTGGTTGAGTCTGAAACTTCATGGTTTTTCCAAAAGCCCTGTCTAAATGTGGGTACCATGGTGTATTTATAGGTGAACTCCTTTTAGTAAATGATCTGGAATCTGTTTATCCAGGCTGTGGGTTGTTCATTCTGCTAATTACGACCATGCCACTGAACAGTGGTAGCCAGTTGTCCATGGTTGTGTTCGGTGTTATGTGCGGACAACTTGTTGATTGTCTTGAATAGTTGAGCGGGTCCTTAAGTGCAGGCACGGATGCTTTGGGAGATTTTATCAGAATTGGGTACGGAGCCAAGATCAATCCTCCATTGTTCCTTTGCGATCACCCTTCTTGAACCAAGGGTGCTCGTCCTCTTGCTGCCTTTGCATGGTGCCGCTTTGCTTTATGGTTATACTACGAGGTTGCTCTAGCTCGTGCAAAGCGGGTAACTTGTCTTATTTTAGCGCCTGAGCGGTTCTCTGGATGTGCAGCCTTCATCTTTGTCGAGTCCTGCTTCTCATGGCCCGGTCACACTGGTAGACTTGACCTGCATTGGTTTTGATATTAGGATCCTGCTTAGTGCAGTTGTGTTATTTACGACAGACGCTGGTAAGACCCGCCTTGTACCCCTTTACCCAATGTGCGTATGGTTTTTTAGGGATTAACACTTGCCCCTCGAAGTCCGTGGCTTCTTTTTAGTAAGGAATTACGGGCTTCGATATATTTGATCGCACATTGGGTGTTAGGTTTATCCTAACTTGGTGAGAAGTCGTTCATGCAAGGGCTGAGGCTGCTTTGTTATAGCTGACTGGCATTGTCCTTCCCTATGGACGAGAGGCTCGTTGTACTTTCTTGATTACTGTTGCGAATGGCTGAATCTTGGGATGCTAATTAGGACTTGATGAGACACTTCCGTGTTGTCAGATACTAGGTTTTCATGGCGTAAATTCTCTGGATGAATGCCCTTAGGTCTCCTTTATTCACCTTTAAACTGCTTTATTTCATTTTTGCATCTCAAAAGAAATCTTTGGTCACAGCTGTTCTTCCTTGAGGGTTTTCAATTAGGTAATCTATGCCTTACATTTCTACCTTGATTCTTCTTCAAAAGGCTTTGGCTTTCTCATTTTACCACTTTTCTCTTTGCCTGCAGTAGCATTTGTTTATCTTGAGTGATCTTCTCTGAGAAGTCATGATCCTTCAAGGTAAAAATTTATAAAGCGTGAATACCCTTTCTGTACTTATATTTAAAAGACATGGGCCATCCGGCGCTTTTCTTTGGAATACCGATGCTTGGTATTGGTTTATAAATTGTTTGGCGAAATGCCCCAGGTTTCTCTGGTAGAAACATTTCATCTATGCTTGAGTCTGACCAAGTTGTTTCTCTTTCCATAGTTGTTATTTTGTCCGTGCTGATCTTTTCTGAAGCCGGTCGCCCAAGAATGGAATTTCTTATGTCTAGGAAGCTCAGGAAGAAAACGGCGAGGAGGGCTGGTAGTAAAAAGACGTCCCAGGGTAAGGAGATCTCGAGTGTGAATGGTGCTCATAGTTATTGTTCGCTAAACATACTTTCTGACTCAGATATGTAGACTGTTGTTAGTCGCATGGTCTCTTCATCCATCACGTTGGATCCTGCATCTATACCGGAGCGTCTTCCTATTCCCAACCCTTGTCATCCTGATCTTGCAGAGGACTTTGTGGCCCAGTGTCCAACTAGTTTGCGCTCTGGTGTGTACATAGACTCCTTTGACAGATGGATTATTGCAGGTAAGATGGATGTCATGAAGGATACCATATTGGCCAAATTCAATCAGCTGGAACCACGTCCGCATTTGGTTGAAGGTCTCATCGTGGCAGTCAGAGACTGCATTGTGGAGCAAATGGGTGGTTGGCACTCCCTGGTTGATGATCTTCAGCAGTCAAATAGGGAGAATCTTGAACGACTTCATGCTTTGGAGTAATATAGGCACAAACTTGTCGAGGCCCTGGAGTCTAGGGATAGGATCATTTCCTATCTTATCTGAGTATTTGTGGCCTGCCAATGCTTCACCTGTTCGATTACTTTGATTTTGATTTTCAGATGATACTCTTTAGTCTGGCTTGTATATGCTGGAGCCAGCCTCGCTTATTCTCGTACATTTTAGTTCGTGACTCTTTTAGTTTTTTTTTTTTTTTTTGACTTTATCGTACTACGGTTCTCTACTACGGAATTTGATTATCTACGCTCGGGTGCGTCGTAGGTTGCACCTTTGTTTTCTGATTTACACATTCGCCCGAGCGCTTTGTTAATCGTTCGGTTGCACCCGATTTTCTATTGTTATTATTATGGTTAAGATTTAGTTATCCTTTTAGGTTTTCGCTTATCGAAGGCTGTTACGCATTTGTGTTATTATAAGCGCGTTTGGCATCTTTTATTTATTAGTATTCAATCCCGAGATTGATTTTGAATACGTGCTCCCGGGGAGGGCTTGGGTTAAAAATTTTCGATCCATTTTAGGCCCCATTTGATTGTTTTAGTTATTCAAATGGTTTCTAGAAAGGATACCCCCGCATGGCAAGGATTCCTGATACCCACTTTCGGCTAGAATTTCTGCTATTGTATTCCTTCCTTGGCCTTGTTTGACTTGGTTAACAATAAAGAACAAGGATGGCCACCTTCCTTTCGGTCGGGTTTTTGCTTTGTGCTGGTCCTTCCACCATGATTAATCCTTCCCCATTTTATGCTTCATTCAAGGAACGGACACTAATTCATCTCATCGAGCTTTCGACTCGGAGGGAAGAATTCGTGTTTTTGCCTACCAAGTTAAGTGCCCTTTGAAATCGGCAATTTTTCCGTTTCGGGGCATGTCGGTTTTTCCGACTTTTTGCCTTACCTTAGGGCACAGACATTGGTTTACCACATTGAGTGTTTTTTCTCAAGTTGGAAACTCGTGTCCAGCACCTAGGAAGGTCACCTAAGAAGGTGCTCGTTCAGTGGGCTTAGCAATTTTAACCGTGGGACTTTTTAGTTGCTCCCTCTTCAGTGTTGATTACTAGGAGATAGGCATCAATCCTTGCTATTGAATTTAACTCCGATTTTAAGGAATTCATGTCCTGTTCCTAGGAGAACACTTCTTTGGGATTAGCGACTTCATCCGAGGGACAGATTTGGTGATTTTTCTGTATCTTCAGAGAGGTCTGGTGGCAGCTTTTTGAATGAGTGTTTGCCAAGTATTCAGCATATTCCATAATAAGAGGTGCATTCCTTCGTTTGGCTGTTTGTCTCAGAACAACTAGTTCCCATTGAGGCAATGAACCTATTCCTCTTGTTTGACTTTGCTTGATGTTTGCGATTCCCGAACAGCTTCATTTAGTGCATGACCTAGGATTTTGTGCTACAGCCCCGCTGTGTATGGAGGATTGCTACTACTTCACCTACACTTCGAGAATTATTCTTCTTTTAGCATAAAACAATAAGTATGTCATTCAAGTAGGCATATAATTAATTTCTGATGCACACAATTTTTGTAGGTAAACCATTTCTCAACATGGACACAGTGATCAATCAAGCAAGTTAAAAAAAGTTTCGATAACAAGATAAAATCAGGGAAATGAGGTAAGATAATGAGAGCTTTAGTTTAACACACCACTGTTGAGGTGTTAGCGGTTGGTCCCTCTGAGGAGCATCCTCCTTGAATTGGCCTGGGCCCTTTCCTTTCTAAGGTGTGCTGGCCCTTGTTTGAGAGGAGTCGAGATAGCTCTTATGATCTTGTACAAATTGTTGCAACCGACCCATCCTGATCAACCCTTCGATTACCAATTTTAAGTGCCTGCATTCATCGGTATCTTGCCTCGGCTGTTTATGGAAATAACAAAATTTTCCTGACTTCATGGCTGCATTTTTGACGGGTCTTTAATTCGAGACCGGATATCTTTCGGTGCCTCTAGTTGCCATGAATATATTTCCCATGAAATTGTTAAGAGGGGATGAATTCAGAGTTCTTGAAAAAGCGTAGCTTCTTCCTTGCTCGATCGTCTTCTTCTTCGCTGCTCCTTTTTTGATTATTCGTGTTGCCTTGGAACTTTCCATTCTTCTCTGCATGCGTGTTTCTATCTTCAGTACTTGCATATTTTTCGGCTTTGCTAAGTAACTGTTCGAGTGTACTTGGTTTCTTTTTCTTGATCCATCGTTCTAGCTTGGTTTTCCTGCATATGCCCTTTTTGAGAGCCGTTTAGATCATGCTGGGTTAGGGATCCTTGACTTTTGCCAATGCAATATCAAATCGAGTAAGAAAAACTCTGATGGGCTCTCCTGGTCTTTGCTATATTCCGCTTAGCTCCGTAGCATCCTGAGCTTCTAACGCCTGGGATCTGAACTGCTCATTGAATAGCCTAGCCAACGTCATAAAATTGTCCACAGACCGCGGTGGCAGCTTTGTGAACCAAAGATAATCCACTCCTTCTAAGTAAATTGGAAAATATAGGCATTTGATTTCGTCAGTAACGCATGCTCCATTCATGTACTGGTCATATTTACATAGAAATATATCGGGGGCAGTTGTGCCATCATAAGGATGCAACGATGGAGGTCCGAACCTTCGTCGGTATACAGTTTTCTTAATCCTCTTGGTGAGTGGGGTTTTAACTGGGAATGATTCCCATTCTTTCTGGTCATCCTTCCTCTTCAGGCTTTCTTCCACAATTGCTTGCACCATTCCTGAGATGTATTCTCGTTTGTTGGTCGGATCCATGAGTTGACCACCTTTTTCACCATTAACCCTCAATCTAGATGCGCCTTCGTGGACTGGGGATAAGGAATCTGGGCATCCTTCCGGCATGGATGTCCTGATGGCAACAGGACTGTCTTCTCGCTCCACGATTGCATCATCAAAGTAATCGTTCGCAGGTGCTTTGCCCCCTTCGTAGTTCAGATTGGTGTGATGCGAAACTCTTGGAATGGAATCCAGCTATCTTGAGTGCGAAGCGGGGAATTCTTTTTCTGATCTGTGATTCGTCTGAGTCAGCGAGGAACAAGTGGGGCTTAGAGTGGCCTTTGCGATAGCAGCTTGGATAGCGAGTATTGACTCGATCTTCTTCATCATCGCGTTGCTTGCGATAGTTATCTTACTTGTTAATCCTATCACCACTTCCTCCAAATTTTCCCTGGTTACAATCTTTTTGATTTCCGGTGGCTCCCCTTCATCGGAGTCACCATCAAGTGGCACGACGGTGTTGATGCCACTGCTGGGGTTGTTGGCTTCATTGGCGGTTCTCCTTAGCATGCTAATGATTGTAAGCACGGTGTCTCTTAGAAAATCTTGTCAGATCTAAAATGGAAAAAAGAAAAACATGGCCCCATGGTGGGCGTCAAAGTGTTTACACCAAAAATGGTCCAAACACCCAAGGTACTAAACTGTACTTCACCAATTTGGTAAGAAATAAATGGAACCGTGTGGTTAGCAATAAACAGTAAAAAATGCGAGAAAAAGTAAAGTAGAGATGAGATTTAGAGTGGTTCAGCAGTTAACGAGGCATTTGTCCACTATGAAGGTGACTTCCTATCTTATAATGAGAATTACAAAGTACATCAATTCTTTAATCTCATACATCTCTATATCTACTCAATATACCCTTGTTTATATGTTTTGATCTAGAAAATTATACAGGAGAATAATATAGTTTGAGGAGAAGAAGGATGGATGAATGACTGAGAGAGAAGATGCCTTCACTCTAAAATGGTACTTGGCGCCATGGCTAGATCTGTGGTTGAGTCTGAAGTTTAGCAGCACTTCATGGTTTTTCCAAAATCCGCCCCTCCCTAAACGTGGGTAGCCATGGTGTATTTATAGGTGAACACCTCTTGGTAAATGATCTGGAATCTGATTATCCGGGCTGTGGGTCATTCACTCTACTAATTACTACCATGCCACTGGACAGCTGTAGCCAGCTGTCCATGGTTGTATTCGGTGTTATGTGCGGATGACTTTTTGAGTGTCTTGAATAGTTGATCGGGTACTTAAGTGCGGGCACGGAAGCTTTGGGAGATTTCATAAGAGCAGGGTGCGGAGCCGAGATCGATCCTCCTTAGTTCCTTGCGCGATCACCCTTTTTGAACCAAGGGAGCTCATCCTCTTGCTGCCTTTGCATGGTGTCGCTTGGCTTTATGGTTATACTGCGAGGTTTCTCTAGCTCATCAAAAGCGGGTGACCTCTATTATTTTAGCGCCTGAGCAGTTCTCTGGATGTGCAGCCTTCATCTTTGTTGAGTCGCGCTTCTCATGGCCCGGTCGCGCTGGTAGACTTGACCTGCATTTGGTTTGATACTTGGATCCTCCTTAGTGCAGTTGTGTTATGTACGACCAACACTGGTAAGACCCGCCTTGTACCCCTTTACCCAATGTGCGTATGGTTTTTTAGGGATTAACAATCTTGTACTTATCGGGATCATACTGTTCTTGTTTACTAGTGTTGCCGCAGAGAAAAGTATTAGAGAAGCGTAATACATGTTTTATTCTGTTTACCTTTTTATACCTAACTTATGACACTATTATCTCCATCTCCAACTGATATGCCTATCATGATTTATTTAGTTATTTATATGATAAAAGTAACTAGACCCGCCAGACTTTATGTTTGACCCATTTTGTTTCCTTTTCCGTCCCCCCTCCCCCACAAGGTAAGCTTGATTAGGATTCTTCTTTCCTTCTGCTTGGAGCTGCTTAGATGTAATACTTGATTTCATATCTTCTATACCATGGTTATATTTTTGGGATAATGCTCTTTTTACATATTATTAAACTCTGATGATGACTTTTGTACAAGGCAGAAGTTTTATGTTTTCGGTATTCCAGACTTATTATGTAATTGGGTTTGAACCACGAAGCTTTTCTATTAAGTAATGTTTTGGTTCCGTTGTTATTTTATATCTGTCATGTAATGTTTCTTCTTCTGTTTACCCATAACTCTTCATAAAACTTAATGTAATCAGATAAAGAGAGACATTAATGGATGTGGTGCGTCACATTTGGTATCAGAGCTGAAGGTAACAAAATCAGATAAAACATATTGAATTTTGTTCAAAAAGGTTTTAAAAGAAAGCATTTTCAAAAGAAAATTCTGCTTTGAAAAATATATTCCCTAAATCCATATGAAGTATCTTTCGATTCTTTATTTGAATCCTTTTTCTTTTCAGCATGTCTGGAGAAGTTAATATTCCAGAGGGCATCCAGATACCGGCTTGGTTTTGTAGGTATCTTGAGGTTACGACACCTGCCGAAAGCCAAGCAGACTCCCCTCCCCCAGCTGCTGCCACTGTTCCTCCTCCTCCTTCGCCTGCTGATAATTTCTCTAAGATATGCAAAGGTTTATGTGCTATGGGAGGAAACCCATTCCGAGGAACTGAGACTTTTGTAGAAGCAAGGAATTGGAATAAAGGGACGTAGGATTTGTTTGGTATTTTCGAAGTTGATGACTGTATGAAGATTTAGTTGGCCGTTGGGAAACTAAAAGATGAGGCATCATTCTGATGGAAAGTGACACAAGCAGGGCATCCAGTGGAGACTTAGGATTTTTTTTCCGACATAGATTCGAAATGAAGTTTTTTTCTCAAGCCGAGCAAAGTATGCAAATGGAAAGGTTTTTGACGCATAAGCAAGGAGGCATGTCTGTTAGAGAGTATGTTAATAAGTTTAATCAATTGGCGAGGTTTGGAACTTGTAGATACCCCGCACGAGAAAGCTTTGAGGTTTGCTAGAAGATTGAATGAACCCCTTCATGGGTTTGCTATGTCACATATTCCGATTGGAGAAACTTTTGAGAAACTCGCTGATATGGTATTAATGCAGGAAGAAGATAAGGGTGAAAGGAAACAGGCTATGGTTCACGAAACACAAAACAAGAAAGTATGTCCTAAGATAGCAAAATAAGGGCAGTAAGAACGACAAATCTCAAGATAAAAGGAATGTCATCATTACGGACGAGAGGGTCATATGATCAAAGATTGCAAGAAAAGAATGAATGCTTGTTTTCATTGTGGAGAGGTCGGACATTTTGTTAAGGATTGCTTGAAAAAGAAAGGACAAGGTCAAAGGGCAGGATCTTCTGCAGGCTAGGTGCATGCTCTAGTGGCCAGCGTGTGAGATAGAGGTAAGAAAGTTTCCGTTAAATGTTTGATTTCTCTCTCCAATCATCCTGTTAGAACTCTTTTTTATTCTGGCGCTTCGCATTCTTTTATATCTGATTCTGCGGTTGAGTCTCTGCACCTAAGTACTAGTATGGTTTTGGATCCCATTGTTGCCTCAAACCACATTGGTGGTACGGCTCATCTGTCTATAATTTGTAGGTGTTTGAGAAAATCTATGTTAGGCATCGAGTTTGAGTGTGACGCATATGTGCTTGGCTTCATCGGCTATGGTTTGATTCCAGGGATGGATTGGCTAACCACATATGGTGCCATTCTAGACTATGAGTTGAATGTTGAATAACAACTTGAATTCTGACAAACCGATTTTTTTTTCAAATATCTAATCTATCGAAACTCGTGATGGTTTGCTCCGGTATCCTATAGAAAAGACAGAGACATAAAATATGTCAGAGTTTAGAAAATATCTAATAGCGGAATTGACGAAATATAATATAATCAAAGTATAGCCCTACTGTATTAATAATACGACCTAACCAGTATCCAAAGCTATCATATCTCTGCCACAAATCTAACCTGTGAGTGTGTTATGAGCAAGGGGTCAGAACACAAGTTATGGTGACTGGATTTGAACTATACACTTTGGATAATCCTGCATATACTGTTCAATCATATTTTCTTATTTATTAGGTTACTTGAGTTAACAACACTCAAGGTTTACACAAACGTTGTACCCATTTACTTCCCAGTGGATTAGCCTAATACAATATATATGTAGCTAACCCCAATAATAAGGTACACCGAATGGTATCCCAATCACACGGTCTCCACCATAATACCACCGAAATATACGCAGTCCGTCATCCTACGCCGGAGTGATGTACGAATCTCTATATAACAATGTTACGTTCCGTATATATCTGTCAATTCTATGCTACATAAGCGTACGGACTGCCACCTTCGATCGAACCAGATTCCATACCAGAGTAATGCCCTCAGGACTACGATACACCACCTAGAGCAGACAAGCATGTATTAAGACTTTCCCATGTACGTATGTCAATTGTTGCTTGATGCTTTAACTGCACGTCCTCTAATATGCACCGAGTTCCGTGGTAGGGAAATATAAGAAATACGGAACTCGGTCGGGAGATTTTCCATATCTGTACAGGACCGCCTTTAAGAGCCTCAAAATACAGATATTCCTAGGGTCTTCTATGGCCCCACCTCGGCCCCTCACTTCACTAGTAAAGACTACATGTAATGACCCGGGGAATTTACGACCTTGGATATCGACATACAACATCATGTCGAACATCTAAGAACCAAGAACACCGAATAGTCCATGAAAGAAATTAGAGGGTGAGAATAGATAATGTAACACCCCGTAATTCTGTTGATATTAGTAGCCACAAATTTAAAGAATAACTAATTACGGTTTGAGAATTAAGGGAAACGGGTTTCTCGGTTGTGTTCGTCTCGGAAAAATACGCGAAATAGAGTCCGAAATTTCGTAAATCGGAGTCAGTATGACCGAGATATGGCCTTCAGAAGTTTCACGAAAAATCAGAAAAAAGAAACAGATTTCAAAAATGCAGAAAACGAGCCAGGCGGGAAAATTCCCGCCCAGACCAGGTCGACCTGGGGGCCGACCTGGGAGTCGACCTGGAGGGGACCAGGTCGACTTGGGAGTCGACCCTAGGGTCGACCTGGGAGTCGACCCCCTGGTCGAGCCAGGTCGGCCTGGGTGCACCTGGATGGGTTTTTGGGCTGTTTTGGTGAGCCTGTGACGAATTCTGACGGTTCTGATTTGTTTTAAGGTTTATCTAAAGGCCTAAAACAACTAAACACACCTATAAATACATCCTAAGACCTAGCCTCCTCTACACACAATTCTATTCTGCTTCTTCTCTGCCTCTGTTCTAGTAAAAATAAAAATGGCGTCGCTACTCTGCTGGAATCAAAATAAGAAGCTAATGAACATCAACCTAAGCAATTCAATTCAAATTTGAGATAAAAGCTTCTGCAACAATTCTGTAACAACTAAAGTTCTTTCTTTAATCCAACCAAGGCAAGTACAGTAATTTTCCGCTATAAACGTTAATTCTGATTTTGACATGAATTGTGAATTTGAATCTGGGATTATATCTGTTCTGTTCTGATTTAATTCTGTACCTCTTTCCTCTTTCTGTTCTATAGCCAGGTTACTACGAGCCTGAGCCAATCTCATAAGAGATTAACATGCGCTAAAATGTTTGGGACAGTAAAACGAATGATGCATAAATTAGGCATGACCAATAGGTGACTAATTTGAGGAAAGAACATGGACTGTAGCTAGAACATGAATCCGAGACATATGATTGGACATGTTATATTTATAACATAAAAAGGCATTGAACATATGATTTGTGGACATGACATAAAAAGGTATATAATTTAAATTTAGGCTGTATTGAACACATGATTTAGGATAAAGAGAATATGGCCTAGGTATAAAGATTTACATGATAGTAGGATATCTATTAATGTAAATAAACACCTAAGTAAGGGACCTTTGGGATATTTGAGATGCATAGTAATCTGTGGCTATATTTCGTATAAATTATATGGATCTTCTGTACTATGCAAGTTTAATGAAAATTTGGAACATATGATATATGGTAAAGTTATGACCATAATCTGTGCTACAAACATAGGGTATATGATAATATTGTGAATCAAGACTATTATTTATGCACGTGAACTTAGGCAAGATTTATAATTAGGCAAGTTATGAAACTTTAAGAAATGAGTAAATTTGTTATATTTGCCTAATTTGCTAGTTGTGTTACATTGCCTAATCTGCTAGTTCTGTTATATTGCTTAATCTGCTAGTTCTGCTCTATTGCCTAGTCTGCTAGATTTGTTCATCTGCCAAATCTGTTATCTGCTAAGTCTGTTGAAAATACTAAATCTGCTAGTGTGCTTAATCTGCTGAGCCGCCTAATCTGAGAAATCTGTTATCTGCATATCTGTTGAGTTGGTATAATTAGTCCGCTATTGACATAATCTGAATTGGCTATAGTTGTGAATAATTGACATGTATATTAGGTATGGGTATAAACGGTAAATCATTAATTAATTGGCCGCAAAGATAAACATGGCTAACTCGAGGTTAGAATGAGTTTGCGGCGTAATTCTGCCCGGAACCGCCCGGCATAATCCTATGGCCGCAAACAATAGGTTCTAATGTGAGAAGTTAGTCATAATGTGCTAGAAACCCGAGGTTAGACTGAGTTTGCGACAGAAACCTGCCCGGAACCAACCGGCCTAACCAGTAGCCGCAAACTGTCAGTCTAATGTGAGAGGTTTGGGAATTAATATTTAATTAATGAAAATCTGAGATAATTATGATGTCTAAAACGTGTTGGGTAAGGTTAAACCAATTGACCAATGAGTATGATAAACCCGTTCCGTGAATCTGTAGGCCCAATACAAAGTTAGACAAATCTGAAAAATCTGTACATCTGATCTGTTAGTCTGAAAACTTGTTAACTTAATTTGTGAACTAGTAAATCTGAATTCTGTATGTCTGAACTTGTAAACAAGTTAATCTGAAATCTGTTAGTCTGGGGACACAAGGTTAGGATGGGAATTACTTGTGTCATATGTTGTTTGGGACCCATATTAGTCAGTAACCCTTTCTGGTATCAAAACTTTGACCGAACAGTAGGTAGGGTCCGAGCACGCTTACTGAACTAATTATAAGTGGTTCATTCTGATAATGGCGAGGGGTGTTTATGGTGTGTTCCAACCTGGTCATGTGCGTGCATGGATCCCGGTCTGCCTCTGAGGTTGTAATACGCCGTGACCTCTGTAAATAGGTATGTTCCAATTGGTTGTCACATTAGGGAGTGATACACCCTACTGTGGGGCCGACACAGGATATTTATGTATTAGGGAGCTGATCGCTTGGGGTAGGGTTTTAGGGTACACTTAGTTCTGTCTGTTTCTGTTGGTACCGTCTGTTTCTGTTGGGTAGTAACACCTGTCTGTTTCTGTGTGGTACCGTCTGTTCGGGTGGTAAAGGCCCATTACTAGTGTACACCTAATTCTACATTCTGTTTCCGTAGGGATTAATCTGTTTCTGCTTCTGCCTGTTTCTGATCGGGTAGTAAAGGCCCATTATTAGCATTCTGTTTCTGTTAAATTATTCTGTACCCGTTCCTGCTTCAGTTTAGACGTTAGGGTGACACCTAATTCTGTTATACTAGTATTAGTGCAGAGAAGTGTAAAGCAATAGTTTATATCATTCTGTCTTCTGTTATATCTGCTACACCTGTTACAGTTATCTCTTATCCAGTTTTATGTTCATGTCATAATATTATTATCTGTTCATATGCTGAAAGTCACTGGACTTGCCAGACTTTATGTCTGACCCTTATTGTTTCGCCGCTTTTCTTCCGTTCCCCCCCCCCCAGGTTTTCTAAGGAGGGAATACTCTAGCTAGATCCGGATTTCTTCTGCTTGAAGCGCTTAAAGTATGGCTTGGCTCTGTATAGCTTCCGTTTTATGGGGATTATGATTTTGAACTATGCATTCTGAAGGCTTTTGTACAAGACTGATATTTTGTACTTGAATTCTGATATTGTGATTTGGAAAGATGTAACCATACTGATTTCTGTTTTCCACTGTAATAAATTTATAAATTTTTCAAGTACTATTTTATCTGTCTTGTGAGTTTCTGTTCTGTTTACTAAAATGCTCCACCAAAGTTAAGGCATTCCGTTTGTGAGTGACCTTAACAGAGGTGGGGTGTTACACTTGGTATCAGAGCTGAAGGTTACCAGATTGGGTAAAGTTTTTGAAAACTGTTTTCAAAAAGGTTTTGAAAGGAAGTATTTTCAAAAGTAAAGCTTATTTTGAAAAACATGATCCCCAAGAGCCATATATCTTTCTTCCAGTCCTTTTTGTATTGAACCTTTCCTTTTTCGTTTCAGCATGTCTGAAGCATCTGAGATACCAGAGGGTGTTCATGTACACGGTTGGTTTCGTCAATATCTTGAGGCTAGGACCGCCGCTGTAGGTCCAGCAAATGATCCCCCTCCCCCACCCCCTCCTCGTGCAATTGCTTTCTCAAAGATCTGTAGAGATTTTAGGGCCATGGGTGGGAAGGATTTCAAAGGAACTGTATCATTCGTAGAAGCGAGGAATTGGCTCAAAGAAACTGAGGATCTATTCGTTATCTTCGAGGTGGACGATAGGCAGAAGGTACAGTTGGCGGTATGGCTGCTCAAAGACGAAGCTTCCTACTGGTGGGAAGTCACTAACGCCGAGAGGCCGGTTGAGACATGGATGGATTTCAGAACAAGGTTTGAGACAAAATTTCTCTCGCAAGCTGAACGAAGTTTACAACTAGAAAAGTTCTTATCTCTTAAGCAAGGAAGTATGACGGTCAAGGAATACGTCAACCAGTTCAATCAACTAGCTAGGTTCGGATTGGATTTAGTCAACACTCAGCATAAAAAGGCCCTACGCTTTGTTAAAGGATTGAATGAGCCACTGCACAGCCTAGCCATGACCCACGTACCCATGGGAGCGACTTACGAGAAATTGGTGGACATGGCACTACTGCCGAGGAAGACAAGGGCCCGAAAGAGACAAAGAAGGAAGAACCACAGAATAAGAAAGCGGGGCCCAAAAAGGAAACACAAAATAAGGATGAGTAGACTGAAGATAAGAAGGGGAGAAAGTGCTTTACTTGTGGAAGCTCGACTCATCTGAACAAGGATTGCAGAAAAAGGAAGGGTGCTTGCTTCAACTGTGGGGAGATGGGACACTTCACTAGGGACTTCCCGAAGAGACGAGGACAAGGAGGGCAGGCGAATAATCTTGAGGCTAGTGGCTAGGATAGAAATAGGAAAATTTCTATAGTAGGTTTAATTTCTTTATCTGATTGTGGAGTTAAGACTTTTTCTAATTTTGGTATTTTGATTTTGTAATCGATACTCTGCACTTTAATACTAGTATTATTTCTGAATTCTGCTATAGACTTAGACCCATAAGGGTTATGGCTCATCTATTTGAGATTGGGGTTTGAGGGATATCTGTGTTAGGCGTCAAGTATGACGCATACATTCTGAGTTTTCGTGGGGTATGGTTTTATCATGCTTAACTTCCTAAGAGTCATTAGGGAACCCGATCTGTACCAGTAGCCTGTAAATATCTAAATACTTCTGATAAGATTTCCAGTTTTGACATTTTCTAAAGAAGGTAATCCTCTGAGTGTCAATCTGATATTGATTTCGGTCTTTGGGGTTGATACTTAGGGGAATTGTTTTCTCAACCCATGTCTAATGGGAACCAAGTCTTCGTTCTATCTGTACTCGCTTCCATCATTCGACTGTATCCTATCAACCGAATCTTCGAACTTTAGGTAGAAATTAATGGGCGTAAACATGTGTTTGAGACATGTTACGTTTGATGGTTGCAAGTGAATGCAAGTGGTTGCTAGTGGTTGCCCGTGGATGCATATACACACACTAGGCACTAGATCGGCTCGAAAACACTCTCATACTGCATATGGATGTGTGAGCATTTTAAATTTTTATGGATGCAAAATTGTTGAATCAGCACATGGATGTTGCATATGAGTGGATGGTTGTGCACTCATATAGAAATGATATGTATCAAATAGGAAAATTGCATACATATTGGACTCATGGCACTGACATAATTCGCATTAAGGAGGTCAACTGAATCAGTAGACCGCCTGATCTTTGCATTCGATAAGGGACATATACACACACTGTGCATTTAAACATGGAAGCATTAGAATTCTATAAGGACAATGGATGCCTGTGTTTGATGGTTGAGTAGATGGTTGTTTGGATGATTAGGATATACATTCTTCTTGACTTGAAGATTTCGGGGACGAAATCCTTTAAGGAGGGGAGAATGTAACACCCCGTAGTTCTGTTAATACTAGTAGCCACAAATTTAAAGAATAACTAATTACGGATGTGAGAATTAAGGGAAATGGGTTTGGCGGTTGTGTTCATCTCGGAAAAATACGCGAAATAGAGTCCGAAATTTCGTAAATCGGAGTCAGTATGACCGAGATATGGCCTTCAGAAGTTTCACGAAAAATCAGAAAAACGAAACAGATTTCAAAAATGCAGAAAACGAGCCAGGCGGGAAAATTCCCGCCCGGACCAGGTCGACCTGGGGGTCGACCTGGGAGTCGACCTGGAGGGGACCAGGTCGACTTGGGAGTCGACCCTAGGGTCGACCTGGGAGTCGACCCCCCCTGGTCGAGCCAGGTCGGCCTGGGTGCACCTGGATGGGTTTTTGGGCTGTTTTGGTGAGCCTGCGACGAATTCTAACGGTTCTGATCTATTTTAGGGTTTATCTAAAGGCCTAAAACAACTAAAAACACCTATAAATACATCATAAGACCTAGCCTCCTCTACACACAATTCTATTCTGCTTCTTCTCTGCCTCTGTTCTAGTAAAAATAAAAATGGCGTCGCTACTCTGCTGGAATCAAAACTAGAAGCTAATGAACATCAACCTAAGCAATTCAATTCAAATTTGAGATAAAAGCTTCTGCAACAATTCTGTAACAACTAAAGTTCTTTCTTTAATCCAACCAAGGCAAGTACAGTAATTTTCCGCTATAAACGTTAATTCTGATTTTGACATGAATTGTGAATTTGAATCTGGGATTATATCTATTCTGTTCTGATTTAATTTTGTACCTCTTTCCTCTTTCTGTTCTATAGCCAGGCTACTACGAGCCTGAGCCAATCTCATAAGAGATTAACATGCGCTAAAATGTTTGGGACAGTAAAACGAATGATGCATAAATTGGGCATGACCAATAGGTGACTAATTTGAGGAAAGAACATGGACTGTAGCTAGAACATGAATCCGAGGCATATGATTGGACATGTTATATTTATAACATAAAAAGGCATTGAACATATGATTTGTGGACATGACATAAAAAGGTATATAATTTAAATTTAGGTTGTATTGAACACATGATTTAGGATAAAGAGAATATGGCCTAGGTATAAAGATTTACATGATAGTAGGATATCTATTAATGTAAATAAACACATAAGTAAGGGACCTTTGGGATATTTGACATGCATAGTAATCTGTGTCTATATTTCGTATAAATTATATGGATCTTCTGTACTGTGCAAGTTTAATGAAAATTTGGAACATATGATATATGGTAAAGTTATGACCATAATTTGTGCTACAAACATAGGGTATATGATAATATTGTGAATCAAGACTATTATTTATGCACGTGAACTTAGGCAAGGTATGAAACTTTAAGAAATGAGTAAATTTGTTATATTTGCCTAATTTGCTAGTTGTGTTACATTGCCTAATCTGCTAGTTCTGTTATATTGCTTAATCTGCTAGTTCTGCTCTATTGCCTAGTCTGCTAGATTTGTTCATCTGCCGAATCTGTTATCTGCTAAGTCTGTTGAAAATACTAAATCTGCTAGTGTGCTTAATCTGCTGAGCCGCCTAATCTGAGAAACCTGTTATCTGCTATATCTGTTAATTTGGTATAATGAGTCCGCTATTGACATAATCTGAATTGGCTATAGTTGTGAATAATTGACATGTATATTAGGCGTGGGTATAAACGGTAAATCATTAATTAATTGGCCGCGAAGATAAACATGGCTAACTCTAGGTTAGAATGAGTTTGCGGCGTAATTCTGCCCGGAACCGCCCGGCATAATCCAGTGGCCGCAAACAATAGGTTCTAATGTGAGAAGCTAGTCATAATGTGCTAGAAACTCGAGGTTAGACTCAGTTTGCGACAGAAACCTGCCCGGAACCAACCGGCCTAACCAGTAGCCGCAAACTGTCAGTCTAATGTGAGAGGTTTGGGCATTAATATTTAATTAATGAAAATCTGAGATAATTATGTTGTCTAAAACGTGTTGGGTAAGGTTAAACCAATAGACCAATGAGTCTGATAAACCCGTTCCGTGAATCTGTAGGCCCAATACAAAGTTAGACAAATCTGAAAAATCTGTACATCTGATCCGTTATTCTGAAAACTTGTTAACTTAATTTGTGAACTAGTAAATCTGAATTCTGTATGTCTGAACTTGTAAACAAGTTAATCTGAAATATGTTAGTCTGGGGACACAAGGTTAGGAGGGGAATTACTTGTGTCATCTGTTGTTAGGGACCCATATTAGTCAGTAACCCATTCTGGTATCAAAACTTTGACCCAACAGTGGGTAGGGTCCGGGCAAGCTTACTGAACTAATTATAAGTGGTTCATTCTGATAATGGCGAGGGGTGTTGATGGTGCGTTCCAACCGGGTCATGTGCGTGCATGGATCCTGGTCTGCCTCTGAGGATGTAAGACGCCGTGACATCTGTAAATAGGTCTGTGCCAATTGGTTGTCACTTTAGGGAGTGATACACCCTACTGTTTGGCCGACACAGGATATTTATGTATTAGGGAGCCAATCGCTTGGGGTAGGGTTTTAGGGTACACTTAGTTCTGTCTGTTTCTGTTGGTACCGTCTGTTTCTGTTGGGTGGTAACACCTGTCTGTTTCTGTGTGGTACCGTTTGTTCGGGTGGTAAAGGCCCATTACTAGTGTACACCTAATTCTACATTCTGTTTCCGTAGGGATTAATCTGTTTCTGCTTCTGCCTATTTCTGATCGGGTAGTAAAGGCCCATTATTAGCATTCTGTTTCTGTTAAATTATTCTGTACCCGTTCCTGCTTCAGTTTAGACGTTAGGGTGACACCTAATTCTGTTATAATAGTATTAGTGCAGAGAAGTGTAAAGCAATAGCTTATATCATTCTGTCTTCTGTTATATCTGCTACACCTGTTACAGTTATCTCTCATCCAGTTTTATGTTCATGTCATAATATTATTATCTGTTCATATGCTGAAAGTCACTGGACTTGCCAGACGTCTGGCCCTTGTTGTTTCGCCTCTTTTCTTCCGTCCCCCCCCCCCCCAGGTTTTCTAAGGAGGGAATACTCTAGCTAGATCCGGATTTCTTCTGCTTGAAGCGCTTAAAGTATGGCTTGGCTCTGTATAGCTTCCGTTCTATGGGGATTATGATTTTGAACTATGCATTCTGAAGGCTTTTGTACAAGACTGATATTTTGTACTTGAATTCTGATATTGTGATTTGGAAAGATGTAACCATACTGATTTCTGTTTTCCGCTGTAATAAAGTTATAAATTTTTCAAGTACTATTTTATCTGTCTTGTGAGTTTCTGTTCTGTTTACTAAAATGCTCCACCAAAGTTAAGGCATTCCCTTTGTGAGTGACCTTAACAGAGGTGGGGTGTTACAGATAAGGTAGAAACTTGGAATAGAAGAAGAAGAACATCACAACATCATAGTAAACACGAATCTCACAGCGGAACGAATAAATATATTTCGTAACATAACTTTGAAATGAAACAGTATCTGTATACAATACATTATTAGAGTATAACACTTACAACACAGCGGAAATAACAATAGCTATATAATCCTGAAGCCTCCTGCTCTACCTCTTCAAGTATCTGTAACTTTGGGTCAGTCATGTGAGTGTTGTGAGTAAACTCAAATCATTTGTTTAACTTTTCAAAATCCTTTTGAAACAAAGGATAATCATAAGACCGTTCCACACATAAACACGTATGGTTTTTACCTTATAATAACCCATATATTTTTCTAAAACGATACTTTTCTCATATCATAATAATATCTAGATCAAGTAAATAGAAATATAGCAGAACGCTTTCATCTCACGTTCTACATATATAATATACAATCAAAACTGCGGGCTCTTATTGGGTAATGGATTTCCAACTCTGACAAGGTATGGAACCACCTTCCAATCAGTGTACCCTAGAAGCGATACACTGGAGTTCAACAAGAACATCTTGTAACTCGGCCACACATGACCGGCCATTCATTTCGCTTGAATGTTTCGAATATATTATCACCTTATTGTTGGTATACCAACATAACCATTCCCCGGAGATACATAATTGATATAAGTAACAAATATGAATATTCTCTAGATGGTGACAATATACCCTACTTAGGTGCGACCCACTTAGCCATACTGCCGGCCCGATTTTTGTCATTTCCCCATTGATGAGGCTTGGGGTCATAATGTATCTTTTAATAGATCACTCTTTTAATTACTTTGAATGCCACATCGTTATACCCATCAAATCACAAATTGATTTCCCCAAAAATACCAAGGGTATAAGCTAAGAGAAACGAATTCCTTCTCCACCAACGTAAATACGTTTGAGACGATCAACTTACGCGATCTACCAAATATACTTTGGCAGACATTCATCCATTCAAGTTGTCCTGTGACTGGACAACACGAAGGCACTATTCTCTAAATCCATCTAAGGAAATTTCTTCCTAGGATTTACTGAACAGCCATTGCATAACCCTGTCCTCAATTATCTTCATCATATTTGATTCGCAACTCTAAATGCCATACGGAGTGGTTATCAGATAATATATCTGATCCTGATCTCTCCGTGTTGACAACGGAAAATGTCAAAATCTTCGATAGTCGATGATTTAACTATCAAAGGAAAACATATGTGCAACCAACGATATTATTTCCAGATGGAAATTCTAACGATCAATCATCAATCAACATTTATTCATTTCCCCATTTCTCATTTCCATATATTCAGCAAATCATTATTTCTAATTTTAGAAAATATACGTTATTTACTTTGGAAAACATTTCCATTTCTGATTCACGCACACTATCTTCCCACCTATCTTAGTCTCTAACTATAAACTAGTAAGAGAACAACCCCCTACGTATTAACCCCGAAATCTGAAACCAACATCAGATCGATACACAGAAATTCATTCAATTCAACTAAATTTCAGTCACTTTCTAATTTCAATACTTCCATTTTAAATTCCTATTTGAAACCCCAAATTCCTTTATAATATTTTATTTGCAAAATATTTACTTTAAATCAATATTATGTTACCCCCATGTGTGAAGCACAGGTCTAAACCTTCCTAATGTAAAATTATCTTCCTATAAAACTGTATTCATTTTCCAAATATTTCCCTTTTATAATTCTGTTTACTTTCTAAATCAATATTCCTTTTGTAATTCTATTTATTTTATAAATATTTCCTTTAAAAAATTATGTTTATTTTATATAAATCCTTTTATATAATTCTATTTATTTAACAAATAAATATTTCCTTTTCAATTCTATTTATTTAACAAATAAATATTTCCTTCTATAAAATCCTTTGATTCTATAATTATTTTCTTTTCAATATACACTTTGAAAATTCCTATTATACATTCCAGTCTTTCTTATGGTATTAAAAATACCAAATAACTATGATCAATATCATCCAAACACACATAATCAACAACAGATTATATATCACGTTATATATTACAATATATGAAACGCAGTAAAATAAATGTTGGGGAATCTAGTTGGATCCCTACAACTTGTTTCCCTGCATCCACAAATGTTAACAATATAATTAACATCAACTTTCATTTAAATATGAAATATTCTGATCAATAGAATCAATATTTGATTAGCAATATATATATATTTGTATATATATATATCACTAGATCTATAATTTCAACCAATCAATTAACAAATCATCCAAACAATCAAGACATTGTAATCAACCATCATTTATTAGTTCTAAAAATACGTTATAAAAATATACATGTTCAGAGTTAGTGAGTTTTACTCACATTGGACAATCATCGTTAAATAACGATAATTGTCGTTTATTCAGATCGGACAATTTATTTCGTGTAACGACCCAGAAAATCTGAACCAATTTAATTTTTTTTAAATTGGCTAAAATAATGGATTTTAAATATTTAAAATAAATATTTTAAATAATGGCAATGAAAAGTGAGTTTGAATTGACAATAGAAAACAAATATAATTAATTCTAATTATAAACAAGGCTTGAAAAGGCGCTGCAGTTTCAAAAATTGGATTCAAACTTTGTCGGACTGTACCGGGTGCAAAATAAAACGGATTTTAGAGAAACCAAAAATATTTAAATCTGTTAGTGAATACCTTTCTAACGAATCTGAAAAATCGAATTTTCATAGTGGAAAGCAAAAGTTATGGTCGAATGAATTTTCAGAACGGTCGCTATGGAATTTATATAGCCCGTGAAATTGGCCATTTTGCATACGACCTCGGAATTCGACGAAACCACTTTTGTTGGATCCAGGATGTGAATTTGTTGCTAAGTTTCAAATTTCATAATTTTTTAAGCTAGTATGTGAGCGTGGCAAAGGAAAATGTGTTTTGGTCAATTATAGTTAAATTGGATCGACCAGAAATGGGCCTTTTGCAAACGGTCTCAGAATTCGACGAAACTAGTTTTGTTGGGACCGTATCGTCAAAACATAGCTAGATTTATTTTTCTAGAATTTTTCGAATTAGTTTGTGGCCCTGGCAAATTGAAATGCACGTTCAAATCAAATATTGAATGTTATATATTTTAAATTGAATGGAAACTGCCTGAAACAGTCGAATGGCCCTACGAAACATATTCCATTGTGTTCGGAATGGGGGTAAAACGCTAGGGACAATAGTCGTTGGGTTTGGATTGGTGGTCGTGTCAGAAAACCCCTTTAAAACTCCACCGGCCAATCAGAATTTTTATAAAATAAAAAAAAGAAAATCCTTTTTTTTTCTTTTCTCTCTCTCCCCTCGCGATTAACGGCGACCGTAGCTCCCCGCTTCCCTCCTCCTTATCTCCTCCCACGTGCCCCGATAGCCAACGCCCCAGTTGGGAATTTTGAAGATCTCGTCCTCCCCTTCGCATCCATACCAGTGGCGCCTCCTACCATCGCCTGTACGATGAGATCCATCACCTCAAACTTCTGCCGTTCGAGCGCCGCTTGAGCCTCCACCGCCGCCGCGAGTTGGCCAATCCCCACCTCGATTGGAGCGCCTATCCTTCCCCTACCTGGTGGCGCAACCCGATCGCCAGTTCACTACACGGATTTCCAGAAATTAGCAAACCTAATTTTAAACAGTTCGGGTAATATACGGCTGTTATTATTTAAACCTGTTTTAACACTTTAAAGTGTTGCAAATTTCGTCCACCTTTGAAAAATCATATCTTTTTGCTATTTTAACGAAATTCGATGAAACAGGAAACATCGTGACCGTGTGGACGTCTTCTACATTTTAGAAGAGACCGCATATTTTTCTGAGCCTTCGGCTATTTTTGGTGGAGTGGAACCCAATGTGAGATTTCTAATTTATAAACGATATGGAAAACGACGATGTATAAATTATATAGTCGATGTATGAATTATATAAGCGTTGTACACCTCGTGTATAAGCGTTGTATAAGCTGTAAGTTCGATGTATAAGTTATATATGCATTGTAAAAATTATATATGTGTTGAAATAGAAGTGAATTGCTATATATATTTATATATATATACACACACACGCCCCTCATCCACAAACAATGGACGATATTTATTGGTTGTGATTGGTGTGAAAATTGATTGATAGCGAATGATTATTTTGGGATTGTTTGTGGTTGATATTGATTGATTGTGGTTGAAAAATACCCATTTGTGGTTGAGAAATATTTGGTTGAAACCACATAGGATTAGTTTGTGGAAATGAAATAAATATATACATGCCGCCTGCGTGCGAACTAGATGCATGATCCCCATTGTCAAAAACCGCGAGGTTTTAAGGTAGAGCGAGGAGCCGTACTAGGGACGGTCCCGGTTTTAACTATCCTGCCGTTATGCTGCCGAAATATTGAATAATATTCATATCTTTGAATTATTTTCATTTGCTGAAACTATATTTACTCGTTGAATAGAAAACCTTCATGTGTTGAATTGATATTCATTCGTTGATTAGAAATTCATGTGTTGAATGGTATTCGTGTTTTAAATATAAAAATCACATTTTTATCTATATATAGAAACTATAGAAAACCTTCATGTGTTGAATCGATACTCATTCGTTGATTAGAAATTCATGTGTTGAGTGGTATTCATATTTTGAAATAAATTGTTTCATAACAAAAAAAATCACCTTTTATCAACTATATGGAATATGAAAAATAATCTCGTTTTTAAAAGAAATTGTTTTGTAAGAAAAATCCTATTTTTATCACCTATATAAACTATATAGAATAATAGTGTTTTGAAATAAATTTTTTTACAATAAAAATCTCATTTTTATTATATACATAAATCGTTGAAATTTGAAGCGTTAAAAATAGCCACTCGTTCAAATAAACATATATGAGTTGAAATATTCATTAATTATCTAATGATATGATTTTTGCCTGTACATGCAACATTAGAATGAATGGTGTTTTTAAACCAAAAGTAATCAAATATGAAGTTGAATGGAAAATGATAAACGATAAGAACTGTATATATGTACAGGCATATTTATCGAACAGGTTATAGCAAAGGGGCTAGAGAAGAGGAATAAAATTTTGTGCCCGACAAATAGGTACACATTTACTGTTTTGTTTGGGTGATGATTTTATGAGCCTGCTGGCTAGCCGCTTGGCTTTTTCTTTTTCTTTTCGACATGAGACGCCTGTGTGGCTATTTGGGAATTTTCCCAGCCCCTCCCGTACAAAGGAGGTTATGGCGAATTTTTCCAAAATTTTAAGGCGTTAGTGAAATATTTGAAGTGAAAACGATATTGAAATTGTGGAAAGAACTATATTTATATAAATATATAAATATAAATATAAATAAAATTAAAACGAAACGTGGCCGTGTAGTTCGTGTTTTGAAACCGTGATTTCAAACCACTAGTGCGGGAAATCCGACCATCGGATTTTCCCGAAATCGCAACCGTTGGGTTCGCCTTGGAAAAATCTTTCCAACGGCACCAACTTTGTAAAGATCCAACGGTTGGATTGTCTGGAATGTTTAATTCAAATCTGAAGAAAAATAGCGCCAGAAACGATTATTTATATATATATATATATATATATATAATTATATTTAATCGAATAACGACGCTGCAGTTCGTATTTTGAAATCGAAACTTCAAACGATTGTACCGGGAGATCCGACCGTCGGATTTTCCCGAAACTAGAACCGTTGGATTCGTTTTGAAAAGATCTTTCTAATGATGTAAATTTTGTGAAGATCCAACGGTTAGATTTTCAGATATGTGTAAATCAAATATGAGGAAAAGCAGCGCCACGGTCGCGTTATGGCCCGAAGCGTCGTTTTGAATATATTGGCTATTTTAAAATAAATAAAAATAACGATAAATCGTTATAAAATATTATAAACAATATGGATGTGATTTAGAAATTAACTGAAGATTGGCTAAGTCGAATGGTTTCCTGGGTGTTGATCTGATGTTGCTTTCGGCCTTCGGGGTTAATATTTGGGAAATCGTTCTCTTACTGATTGACGGTTAGTGACTAATGAACTGAAATGATGCGTGTATATGTTAGTGTTGCACTTGTTTATTATATACGTGAGTTGCTCAGTAAGACCCGGTTTTTCCCATTCTGAATAACTGAATCGACGATAGCAAATCGAAGATGAAGACGATGGTCGAAGACCTCGTTTGGATGGTAACCGAGGTCCTGATTAGGAGGCATCCTGAAATATGGATAATGAGTGGTGATCGTCCAGACGTACGTGGTGATCGATGGGTTTGCGAGGTATTTAGTGCCTCTGGTTTCGTTCAAACCCAGAAAGGACTTGTAAATGGACTATGTGTCTGACATTGGATTTTATTCTGTGTTGATTGATCTCTATTAAATATACATCTGTTTGGCGACGGAGAATTTATTCTTTTGCTTAATTCCCTTCTCTGAAACGCACGAGCTCAGAGGTTGTATATCGATAGACATCAGTCGCATGTCATGAATTGCCTGTGTGGCATGCTAAGATGCAGTGATCAGGGCTTCTGTTGAAAAGCAAAGTCTTGTGGTGATGATCAAAGCACTGCCTGTGTGGCGTAGCTTTGTGTATAACGTGAATTCGCGAGCCTCACACCCCTGGTATGAACCAGAAATGGGAGAGGACATCAGGGAGGGCCTGCGTTTCTTCCTAGCTAGGGTGGTGTCAGTGACCTACCATCCTTGACATTTATAAACTTTTCACCTATGTGGTTGTTGCTGTTGCGAGGCGCCTCGGTTTGATCGGACGATCCGGGTCCGATGGAGTCATTCGTTGGCTCGTTTTACGCCCCAAAGGGCGGGGAGACGTAGTGTTCAGGCATAATAATCCCCATCAGTGGACCGGCCCTGACGATCCAAGGGGCAGTTGCGGCTGTTCCTGAGGCTGGGGCTAGGCAGTCTCAAATTCGGTAAGGACTATCTTTTGCCTTGGTTCAGGACGGAAATCCAATTTCCAAATACGACATTGTGCAGTTTTGATTGTATACCTATATATGGCGACATAGTGGTATGGGGCATTAATGCCGTCTATGATTGATAGTTATGATTCGAAATTGTTTTCAAAACATATAAACACTAGTAGTAATATCAATTGCCTTTGTTTTATTCGTATCAAGCATATTTTGGCCGTTATAAGGTTAAACTCTATCCTCCGGTTTGCGTTGCATTGTGTGATGGGAACTGAGTCTTATAATGGCTTCATTTTTATAAAATGCATTGCGTTGTTTAAAAGAAAGATTTGTTTGAAAGCACTGGCAATCCAATGGAGTAAACCCGTTCCACGAAAGTGGCGTGGTCCTGGGATTAGCCAAATTATATATGTGTTGAGTAGATTTCTCATACCAGTCCCATGACTGACTCGTAGTTTGTTTCACTTTCAAACTTGGGTGCCCCTTTTTTTCTACACGGGCAGCCTTGTATTCAGGTTAAGCTGGTTCTTTCTCTGGATAGCTGGAGCTGAAGATGGATTCTACCATTTATCTCTTTTTATGTTGTTCAGCTCCTATTGTACATATTATGTTTGTTTCCGCTGTAGACATTTATGTATAGCTGAACTGTATCTTTACTAAGTATGATCCTGTATACTGTGTAACTCTGATGATTACTTTTATCCAGTATATTCTATTGTTCATTATCTGGTGTATTTATTTAATTCTGTTCTGCTATTTTCTGTTTCTGTGTTATATTCCAAAGATAACCCTTGCCACCGTCAGTACGGGGTTTGGGGTCGTCTCATTTCGCTATAAATTGTAATGAGCTCTGATTCACTCCCAGTCAGTTCCATTATATAGCTACCGTCCATAAGATGTCAATGGAGCTTATTTCGTCAGATTCTGATCATGCATGATAAAGTTATAATATTTACAAGTTCAACACATATTTAAATTGAAACTTAACTATTATTAAATTTATTTGGGCCTAAGCATTTGCCGCCAGCCCATACCTGAATTGTAAAACTGTGCTACAGTGTCTCCTCACCTTAGAATTTGCACAGAGGCTACTCATCTTTTCTCCTGGCCATTTCCAAAGCTTTGAAAGCCATCTTCCTACCCAATTCTCCACGAAATTAATCGAAACCACTTCCAAACTTTACCTCTCTGAAAATGCAATCACCCCATACCTATTGTGTGAAACTTGCATCACCTTAGCACAAAACAGCTCTAGGATTTTCCACGGTACATGCACTGTATGTGCGATTTTTCTTTGCACCATTTAATCCCAGAAATTCAAGTTATGTGCCATTTCCCTTGCTCGATGCAGATATCAACTCAAAAACCCAAATTTGTACACCATTTTCACGAATTCGCGAGCCTTAGGGCCGCTGCGACCCACGCCGGTTTCAGGAGGAGTGACCGCACTTGTCAAAAATTACATGAGAATAAAGATGAGGATGCCAGGATTTAAAAAATATGGGTCTTAGGATTTATAGGAATTTTCGTGGATTGTTTTGATTTTCCAAACATCTCTTTTCCACATTTTATTTAACTGTACGGCGCTTTGTTTTGAGCAAAGGAAGATAAAAATTAGGGTTAAGGGAAGCAGTGGGATGTTTATAATAAGAAAAAAAATATTTTTTATTCGATTTTATATCCATTTATAATCAACCGCTGTTTATATTTGTCCTTTAAATTTCCTATGATCACACATGATACTCAAAAATCACGAAAATGGGCATACAATTAGAGTTTGACATTATGGACCCAACGAATTTGGTTTCGTCGAATCCCGACTCTGTTTTCTCACACGGCGTATTTTCAACAGTCAAAATACTAACTGCTTTTCACTTTAAAAATAAATACAGCCACATACTAACTCAAAAAATTACGGAAATTGAAATCTAGCAATAATTTAATGTTACGGATCCAACAAAATTAGTTTCGTCGAAAATGGAGGTCGTTTGAAAAACTAGCTATTTTTAAAGCCCTAAATAAACCAATTTAAATATATTTATAAAAATAATTAAATTAAATATTTATGAATGAATATTATCGTATATATTCACAGCGGAATACCATACAGCTCCAGAATATTCTATATGAATTTCTAACTCGATATTTCTAATCCCGATTAAATCGATATTCGATTTATTATGAAATTCCTTTTGTATATCGTTGTAAATTATATAGAATTCCATAGCGACTATTTTAAAATTTTATTTGGACATAAATCAAAATCTACACGATGAAATCTCGATTTTTCTCTTCTATTAGAAGAATATACTTCACCAGCTCTGAGCGTTTCTTGTTTCATAGAAATCCGGCCTAAAACGAATTATGTATGTTCAATTAAATTTCGAATCGCCAAATTACGAACTGCCGCGCCAATTCGAGCTCGATTATAATTATAATATAATTATACGTTCAAACATTGTTCAAATAATATATTCATTATATTAATTCAATTCTAAACTAAAGTATGTATTTTGAATTAACCAATTCACACAATATAGTCAATTCCCTATATCCGACTATTTCAGAATTAAATATATTATTCTATTATTTATATTAATTAAATATTCAATATTATTTTATTAAACTACTATTTAAATCTCTGTATCACTATTTATATAATTAAATTAATTAATTATTATACCATAAAAATACGGGACATTACATTCGTCCCCCTTAAAATAATTTAGTCCTCAAAATTGCTAAAGTAGAAAACAAACCCTATTGACTGGTTGGAACTTATTTGTTCACTTCTTTAACTTCAGTCTCAACTGAACCAATTTATTTCAACTGAAATATTAATTAATTCTTATTATCGAAAAATTTCAAAAATCCTGAAAATTTTCTAACTACCTAAATTTCTGAAAAATTTCGCCAATTGCCTCCTCTGTACGGCTCAATCAATACAATTACAACTCGCCTCTCTGAGCCATCTCCAACCCAAAAGAAAATCAAACAGCTAAGCGGCTTGCCAATTCGGCTCATAAATCTCACATCCATATGAAATATAAACTTGTACCTTTTTGTCGGGCATTCAACACAAACAAATGTCATTCCAGTCAATTTCTAATCAATCATTCTCAAACCAAATCAATCGCTTGAGTCGAATTTCATTTCAAACTTGAGTTCCATTCTCGATTCCAATTCTGAACTTATCACTTCAATGTAATTCCAGATTCCTATCTCGTAATCCAGTCTTATTCGATTTTAATTCAATTTCAGTTACCACTTAACTGGCTTTACTTTAATTTCAATTTGCTTTCACAAGTATTATTTAAGTTGTTTTTAATTCATCAATCTCTCCTTTGGAGTTTTAAACAGCTTCGTTTTTCCCAAAAATCAAACAATCCTTTTCGAAATTCAGGCAACTTGTTTTCGCAAAACATTTCCAAAAACAAAACCTTTGGTAGTAATCCGTCACTTAAAACTCGAAAATGAACACCGATGGTGTTGCGTAGTCATGTTCGGAATTTAATTTTCAGGGATCGAAGTGAGTTCAATACTATTTCACTTTAAAAATCATTTAAAATACCTCGATTTCAAAATCATTTCAAAATATCCTTTCCAATGTTTGTAAAACAATTAAAAAAACTTCGAGGATTTTAAAATTCTCTTATACTTAATCCAAATCCATTTACAAACACCTTTCCAAAGTTCCAGGGGTTTAAGTTCAATTCTGATTTAAATTCAGATTTAATTCATTTGATTTCATATATTTCACTTATACAAATTCTGATTGGCTATTTACATAACCATTTCACATTTAATAATCTTACTCGATTATAATAACATCCAATATATCCTATATACTATAATAATCCAAATACAAATCATTCTTTTGTATCAATATATAATTTTGGATAAAATTATTTCATTTACCCTCTTTTCAAAACTTACTGTGTCGACTCATCATATTCAAGTGTTTATAAAACCTTACCGATACAGTGGATTAAACTGATCGACCAGAACCCATCAACAGCTCAACCAATAAATCTCCACGGTATAAAAATCATTTTTTTATCAAATAACAAATACGTTCACTCGTATATATACACTCAACTCAATCTAGGGTATTACTAACCCCATCTCTATTGAGTCACGCCACAGAGCCAAGGTAATTAGTTAACCTTCAGCTCTAATAGCATTGTAATGACCTAGGGAATTTACGGCCTTGGACATCGGCATACAACACCATGTCGAACATCCAAGAACTGAAAACACCGGATAGTTAATGAAAGAAATTAGAGGGTGAGAATAGATAAGGTAGAAACTTATAATAGAAGAAGAAGAACATCACAACATCAGAGTAATCACGAATCTCATAGCGGAATGAATAAATATATTTCATAACATAACTTTGAAATAAAACAGTATCATTATTAGAGTATAACTCTTACAATACAGCGGAAATAACAATAGTTATAGAATCCTGAAGCCTCCATCTCTAACTCTTCAAGTATCTGTAACATCCCGACTAGTTGACAGCTCGTACAAAATTGGGCACCCAAGAGTTTAGGGAAAACAAAACAAAATAAACTCTGGGTCAGTCATGTGACTGGTGTGAGCAAACTCAAATCATTTGTTTAACTTTTCAAAATCCTTTTGAAACAAAGGATAATCATAAGACCGATCCACACATAAACACGGATGGTTTTTACCTTATGATAATCCATAATATTTTTTTAAAATGATACCTGTATGATATTATAATAATGTCTAGATCAAGCAAATAGAAATCTAGCAGAACACTTTCATCTCACGTTCAACATATATAATATACAATCAAAACCGCGGGATCTTATTGGGTAATGGATTTCCAACTCTAACAAGGTATGGAACCACCTTCCAATCAGTGTACCCTATAAGCGATACACTTGAGTTCAACAAGAACATCTTGTAACTCGGCCACACATGACCGGCCATTCATCTCGCTTGAATGTTCCGAATATATTATCACCTTACATTTGTATACCAACATAACCGTTCCTAGTAGATACAGAATTGAAAGAAGTAACAAATATGAATATTATCTAGATGGTGATAATATACTCTATTTGGGTGCGACCCACTTAGCCATGCTGCCTGCCCGATTTTTGCCATTTCCCAGTTGATGACGCTTGAGGTCGTAACGTATCTTTTAACAGATTACTATTTTAATTACTTTTAATGCCACATCGTCATACCCGTCAAATCACAAATTGATTTCCCCAAAAATACCATGGGTATAAGCTAAGAGAAATGAATTCCTCTGCCACCAAATAAATACGTTTGAAACGATCAACTTACGCGGTCTACCAGATATACTCTGTCAGGCATTCGTCCATTCAAGTTGTCCTGGGACTGGACAACCTGAAGGCACTATTTTGTAAATCCATCTTAGGCAATTTCTACCTAAGATTTACTGAACAACCCTTGCATAACTTCGTCTTTAATTATCTTCATCATATTTGCTTCGCAATGCTAATGCCATACGGAGTGGTTTTCAGATTATATATCTGATCCCGGTCTCTCCGTATTGACAACGGAAATGGTCAAAATCTTTGATAGTCGGTGATTTAACTATCAAAGAAAAATATGTGTTCAACCAACGATATTATTTCTAGATGGAAATTCTATCGATCAATCATCAATCAACATTTATTCATTTCCCCATTTCTCGTTTCCATATATTCATCAAATCCTTATTTTATAATTTTAGAAAATATACATTATTAACTTTGGAAAACGTTTCCATTTCTGATTCACGCATCACTACCTTCCCACGTCTATCAGTCTCAAACTATAAATTAGTAAGAGAACAACCCCCTAGGTATTAACCCCGAAGGCCGAAACCAACATCAGATCGATACCCAGAAAATCATTCAATTCAACTAATTTTCAATCAGTTTCTAATTTCAATACTTCCATTTTAAATTCCTGTTTCAAACCCCAAATTCCTTTATAATATTTTATTTGCAAAATATTTACTTTAAATCAATATCATGTTACCCTCGTGTGCGAAGCACGGGACTAAACCTTCCTAATGTAAAATTCTCTTCTTATAAAACTCTATTCCTTTTCCAAATATTTCCCGATTATAATTCTATTTACTTTCTAAATCAATATTCCTTTTATAATTCTATTTATTTTATAAATATTTCCTTATGTAAAAATTCTATTTATTCTATATAAATCCTTTTATATAATTCTATTTATCAAACAAATAAATATTTCCTTTTCAATTCTATTTATTTAACAAATAAATATTTCCTTTTATAAAATCCTTTGATTTTATAACTATTTTCTTTTCAATATACACTTTGAAAATTCCCATTATAGATTTCAGTATTTCTTATGGTATTTAAAATACCAAATAACCATGATCAATATCATCCAAACACACATAATCAACAACAGATTATATATCACATCATATATTACAATATATGGAAAACTGTAAATTAAATGTTGAGGAATCCAGTCGGATCCCTCCAACTTGTTTCCCTGCATCCACAGATGTTAACAATATAATTAACATCAACTTTCTTTTCAATATGAAATATTCTGATCATCAGAATCAATATTTGATTAGCGATATATATATTTGTATATATATCACTAGATCTATAATTTCAACCAATCAATTAACAAATCTTCCAAACAATCAACATACAATAATCAACCATCATTTATCAGTTCTAAAAATATATTATAAAAATATAGTTATTCAGAGTTAGTGAGTTTTACTCATATTGGATGATCATCGTTAAATAACGATAATTGCCGTTGATTCAGATCAGACAATTTATTTCGCTATACATTGTAATCAACTCTGATTCACTCCCATTCTATTCCATTGTATAGCCACCATCCATACGATCCCAATGGATCATGTTTCATCAGATTTTGATCATGTACGATAATGTTATAATATTTACAATTTGAACACATATTAAAATTAAAACTAAACTATTATTAAATTTATTTGGGCCTAAGCATTTGTCGTCAGCCCATACCCGAATTTTAAAACCATGCTACAGTGTCTCCTCCCCTTAGAATTTGCATGCAGGCTCCTCCTCTTTTCTCCGGGCCATTTCCATAGCTTTGTAAGCCACGTTCCCATTCAATTCTCCACGAAATTAACCGAAACCACTTCCAAACTTCACCTCTCCCAAACTGCAATCACCCCATACCTATTGTGTGAAACTCGCATCATCTTTGCATAAAACGGCTCTAGTCTTTTCCCCGGTAAATGCACAGAATGTGCGATTTTTCTTTGCACCAATTAATCCAAAAATTCAAGTGATGTGCCATTTCCCTTGCTCGATCCAGATATCAACTCAAAAACCCAAATTTATACACCATTTTCACAAATTTGAGCCTTATGGCTGTTGGTACACACGCCGGTTTCAGGAGGAGCGACTAAACTTGACAAAAATTTCATGAGAATAAAGATGAGGATGCCAGGATTTCAAAATACGGGTTTTAGAATTTATAGTAATTTTTGTAGATTGTTTTAATTTTCCAAACATCAATTTTCCATGTTTTATTTTATTGGAGATTACGGCGCTTTATTTTGACCAGAGGAAGATAAAAATTAGGGTTAAGGGAAGTAGTGGGATATTTACAATAAGAAAAATATATTTTTTTATTCGATTTTATATTCATTTATAATCAATCGCTATTCGTATTTGTCCTGTAAATTTGCTATGATCACACATGATACCCAAAAATCACGGAAATGGAGATACAACTAGAGTTTGACATTACAGACCCAATGAAACTGATTTTGTCGAATTCCGACTCCATTTGTTCACAAGCATATTTTTAATAGTCAAAATATTGACTATTTTTTACACTAGAAATCTATATGGCCACATACCGACTATAAAAATTACCGAAAATGAAATCTAGCAATAATCAATGTTACGGATCGAACAAAATTAGTTTCGTCAAAACGGAGGTCGTTTGAAAAACTGGTTATTTTTAAAGCTCTAAATAAACCAATTTAAATATAAATATATTTAAAAATAATTAAATTAAATATTTAAAAATAAATATTTTTTTATGTATTCACAACGGAATACCATACATCTCCAGAATATTCCTATATGAATTTCTAACTTGATATTTCAAATCCCTATTAAATCGATATTCGATTTGTAATGAAATTCCTTTTTATATATCGTTATAAATTATATATGAATTCCATAGCAACTATTCTAAAAATTGATTTGGACGTAAATTAAAATCTACACAACGAAATCTCGATTTTTCTCTTCCATTAGAAAAATATACTTCACCAGCTCCAAGCATTTCTTATTTCATAGAAATCCAGCTTAAAACAGATTCTGTATATTCGATTGAAATTCGAATCGCCAAATTATGAACTGCAGCGCCATTTCGAGCTCAATTATAATTATAATATAATTATACGTTCAAACTTCATTTAAATAATATATTCGTTATTATAATTCAATTCTAAACTGAATTAAATATTTTGAATTGCCGAATTCACACAATGTAGTCAATTCCCTATTTTCGACTATTTTAGAATTAAATATATTATTCTATTATTCATATTAATTAAATATTCAATATTATTTTATTAAACAACTATTTAAATATCTATATCACTATTTATATAAATAAATTATTGTACCATAAAAATACGGTACATTACACTATATGAGCTAAGCGACATGCCCTTAACAACAAATAATCTAAACATCAAGTTGGCGTCTTCCCTCAACCACCGTACCTCTGTAGTGAAAAGGGAATGGTCTATTAGGTTTAACTCTAGTTTGTTCACATCCCACTGGCTGCCGATGACGGGCATTTGACGATCTACTATCCTTGTTGGTCGTGACCCTCTGCCTCCCCGTTGAGGCGACCGCCGAATCACCCTAGTGTCACCTCGTCATAGCATCCGGACTGCAAAGCTACTTTTGCAATCAAGGCAAACCAAATGGTAGTTATGCGTAGACCTAATCACTGAGAGCACAGCCTAAACATCTGCCACCACACAGAGGACTACCAGAAGTACCTTACATACCTCAGGAAGCCGCGTGCTTCCCCTTCCAATCCCTCGAGGTCGACATAATAATCAGATGAACGTGTGCTCCCCTCGTGCCTTTTGAAACCACGATGATCTACCGCATTGGGTTATTCACCCTCACACGTATGGACAGGTCCAAGCACCTTACTTTAATATTTTAGTAGACCCTATGTCTAAACATTCTTTTATGCGATTGCTTTACCTTATCGGGTTTCCGTTTAACTTGGTTATCATCTTAACTTTTTATTCAGGTTACCAAGTTCTTTCTGGCTCCTTATACCTCTAAGGAATGAGCCCCCCTACTTATTAATTTCAATCATATAACTTAACACATTTAAGTTTTTTAATAAGCCCACAACATGTTTATTCTCTGGATTTTGATCCAAAGTCTGTAATCTACAATCCCTTTATATTCTTGTTTGACTCAAGGTTACAATAACATGTTCAACTTAATATGTAATTAAGTATATCTTAATTTACATGTTTTTTGACGTGTTACATGTTTTTTGTCTAACATGTCACTTATCATTTATGATTAAATATAACTTATTTCATTTTATAAGTTTACCTCACTCTTTCCTATTTAATATAATTCCATCTTTCATTGTCACTACAACTTATCGTTGTTTGCTTATTAACTTAGTTCTCTTAACTAGGGTTCACTAATAAGTCTCTTTTCCATGTTATAATTTCCTCTTGTCCCTAAGACACACCTTAATATGTTATTCTTATCTACATATTTCAGATTTTCATGTTTTCAAAATAATTAATTTGTAATTAAGTACAACTTCTTTCACTTCATTAAATTCACCCTTTTTCTACTTGTTACAAACAACTGGTTTCAGGCTTCCCCGTTTACTGATTACTTAATTTACAATTAAATGCCACTTATCTCATTTCACCAATTATCTCATTTCCTTACTAGTTTATTATAACTTAAGTTATAATCTTCACTTGTCCTTAGGACATGTCTACCTGTTATATAACATTCTCATTAATGTAATTTATTTATAATAGGTTATTATCATTCCATGTTCATTCCCATTTCCTTCTACTGTTGTAATTATATTTCATTCAATTCCATTCATTCCCATTATTTACAATTAACGCCATTTATCAATCTTGCTATTTACATATATATATATATATATATATATATATATATATATATAGACACACACACACACACATGTTTATGCACTAGATCTCTCACATTAAGCCTACACTTGCGTATGTTGGATTTGCCGAGCGATTACAAGTTACTTAACCTTGGGTCTTAGTACCATTGTAACACCCCACATTTTTAACTCAAGATAATAAAATAAGGATAACTTAATTAAATATTCAGAATTAAGTAAAATAGACTATGCCATTCCGTTCGTCTCGAAATTCTGGTCAAGATAGACACCTAGTTTGTGTTAAACGGACACCGTATGAAAAAGTTATGAGCATTAGAAGTTTGTATACATACAAGGAGCTTATATGTATATATGTTAAATAAATATATCCACAAAATACGAAATCAGTTCAAAAATCTAAATTCACGAGCGGTAAAATCTGGAGGGAAATTAGACCATTGGGGGTCGACCCATCAACAGTGGGGTCGACCTAGAGGTCGACCCACCTACAGATCTGTAAAGTTCTTTTATGACGTGGACGAATATGATGTTTTTAATTAAATCTGGGGGTCCTGGTTCCTCCGCTACACCTATAAATAAGACCTTAGACCTAACCCTAAACTTCATAATTTGGCGGCTATGCTGGAGCTCTGCCATTACTCTCTTAGTCTCTCGCCTAAAATTATATTCAGAAATTTAGATTTATAAATTAGAAAATCGTAAATTAAGATCTGGCGAGAAGAGATTGATGTTTTTTTAGGCATTCAGAATTACATGAAAAGCAAGGTAACGTTCCAGATCCAATCTATTCAATTTTTCCTCCTCTTTCTTTTCCCTTTCTATTTTTGTAAAAATAGTAAATCCATGATTATTAGGTTCTGAATTCAATTAGAGGAAAATCATGGAAGATTAGATCTGGACTAGATCCAAGTTTTGGAAAGCCTATAAGGTGAGTGGATTTAAGCCATATTATTTAGATAATGGTACATAATCTTCTAGCATTCCCCTTTTTATTAGTTGTGAAATTTCCAAACTAATTATGAATTACTGTTGTAACAAGTTGAAATATTAATATCAATATGTCAGGAAATTCCTATGTTGAATTGGCTAAAGTATTGAATGTTTACATGATGGAGAAAATAAACTTGTTAGGATATGAATAGCCAATTCAATGATTGTAACTACATGATTTACTTGTGGCATATTATTGAGTAATTGACTTTTAAGTTATTAGATCTGAACAGTTACCCGATTAAATGCATACATGTCAAAAATTAGAATTAAATACATGTTAAAAAGGACATGCGCCAAAGTATAGGCATAACTTGACGACATGTAAATTGGACTAGAGTAGATATATTAAGAGGGTAATATGCCAAAATTTTACGTGGAAAAAGGGGATAACTATTAAAATATGAACATGTCTAAATACACAGTAATTTGGAACTATATCGCCTTAGACATGTGGTTAGATTGCACTTGTGATAGAATTCTTCCTAGACCCGCCTGGCATGTCCAATAGTCACAAGTGGTAAATATAATTTGAGAGGTCTAAGTGCACAACTAAAAATGGTGCTAAGGCACGACGTTAAGTTGACTTGTAGTAGAAGTCTCCCCGGGCCCGCCCGGTAAATTCAGCATCCACAAGTGTACGCTTAATGTGAGAGGTCTAGGCATACGTATGTACATATATATATATATATATATATATATATGTGTGTGTGTGTGTGTGTGTGTGTGTGTGTGTGTGTGTAAAAAGATAGGAATAAATGGCAATGATGATTGTTAAATGTCTAACTCAGAAAATAGGAAAGGAAGGGATGTAACGAACTGAATTAGTGTGACATAAAGGAAAAGTGTTGTATTTCCCTAAATGACGCATTTCTTAGAACGTGGTTGCAAATAAGCCACAGTAAATAAGTAAGAAAAGGTAAGAAATTACTAGCTACTATGAATTTAAATGGGAATACATTATGAAAATAAATGATTGATTCCTTCTATCAAACTAATAAGGTGCATGAAGTGTTTTCCTTAGTATAATAAGGAATATATATTATGGTGAATGAAGAATAATGGTTTACAACAGTAAATGGTTCAAAAGGGGAATGATAATAACTTATCATAAATAAATAACATTAATCAAAATATGGTATAATAGGTAGACTTGTCCTATGGACAAGTGAATATTATAACTTAGGTTATAATAAACTAGTAAGTGAATAGGATAAATGGTGAATGAGTTAAGGAGAAAACCTGAAACCAGCTAAGAAAATGGGGAAAATATATTGTACTTAATTATAAATTAAGTAATCTGTAAACTTGGAGGTCTGAAATCCGCTGATAAGATAACATGTTCATACTTGTCCTAGGGACAATGGGAAATTATAACATAGGTTATAATAATGGGTAGAGAAACTTATAAATGGGCCTTTGTTAATAGAACTAAGTTAATAAGTAAACAATGATTAGTTGTATAGACAATGTAAAGTGGAATTATGATTAAATGAGAAGGGATGAGGAAAACTTATGAAATGAAATAAGTTATATTTAATCATAAATGGTAAGTGACATGTTAGTTGTAAAACATGTGAATTGAGATATACTCAATTACATATTTAGTAAAACATGTTATTGTAATGATGAAATCAAACAAGAATATAAAAGAGATTGTGGATTACAGACCTTGGGCCACAATCTGGAGAATAACATGTTATGGGCTTATTAATAAACATAAATGGGTTAAGTTATAATTGAAGTTAATAAGCTAGAGGAACTTGGTAACTAATGAAGAGTTCAACGTGAATGGGAAAAACCAACTTAAAAGGAAATCTGGTAAGGAAAAGCAAGTACGAAAAAGAATGTTTAGACATAGGGTATAACAACATATCAAAGTGAGGCGCTTGGACCAGTTCATACGTTTGAGGGTGAATTACCCAACGGGGTAGATCATTGAGTTGTTATATGGCACGAGGGGAGCATACATTCATCTATTTGTTCTGATGGCTCCAAAGGACTGGAAGGGGAAGCACGCGGCTTCCTGAGATATGTAAGGTGCTCCTAGTAGTCCTCTGTGTGGTGACAGATGTCTTAGGCTTTGCTCGCAGAGTTAGGGTCTGTGCGTAACTACTAGGTGGGTGGGCCTTGACTGCAGAAGTTTCTATGCAGTCAGAATGTCGTGACGCATTGACACCAGGGTGATTCAGTGGTTTCCTCAACCAGGAGGCAGAGGGTCACGACTAACAAGGATAGTAGATCGTCGGATACCCATCATCAACAGCCAGTGCGGTGCGAAAAGAGTAGAGCTAAACCCAAGATACCATTCACCCTTCACTATCGAGGTAAGGGGTTGAGAGGAGACGCCAAATGGATATTTAGATTGTTTGTTATTCGGGGCATTCGCTTAGCTCTTTTAGTCTTTACTAGTCGAGGAAGGGACCGAGGTGGGGCCATAGCCACCGTGAAAACAGACCCTAGGTATATCTATATATAGAGGCTCATTAAAGAGGGGCCTGTACAGATTTGGAAAAGCTCCCCACCGAGTTTCGTGTTTCTTGTATCTCCCTGCCATGGAACTTGGTGCACATTCGAGGATACACGATTGAGGCATCGAGCTACAATTGAAGATACGTATGGTGGACAGTCTAGATACATGCATGTCGGCTCTGGGTGGTGTATCGTAGGCTTTAGGGTATTGCTCCGGCATGAATTCGGATTCGAACAAAGGTGCAGTTCGTATGTTCGTATAGCATAGTTATGGAAGATATATGCGGAACTTAATATTGTTATCCGTACATCACTACGGCTTAGGATGAGGGACTGCATATATTTCGATGGTGTTACGGTTAGGGTACCATGGGGTGTACCTCAATATTCGGCGTAGCTACATATATGTTATATTTAGTTAATCCACTGGGAAGTAAATGGGTATGACGTATGTGTAACCGTTGAGATCTGATAACCCAAGTTGCCTAATAAATAAGATAATATGATTTAACGATATATATATAGGATTATCCAAAGTGTATAGCTTAAATCCAGTCACCAGAATTTATGTTCTGAGCCCCTCCTCATAACATACTCGTAGGTTAGATTTGTGGTAGAGACATGATAGGTTTGGATACTAGTTAGGTTGTATTAATAATACGATAAGGCTATGTTTTGATTAAACTATGTTTTATCCATTCCGCTATGAGATATTTTCTTAGCTCTGACATATTTTATGTCTTTGTCTTTTCTGCAGGATACCAGAGTATAACTTGAGTTATGATGGATTGGAATTTTGAAAAAAAAATCAATCTTTCGGAATTCAGGTAGTCACATCCGGTATCAGAGCTTAGGTTTAGGTTTCCTATACAAATAGTGAGTGAACGTATTTGTATTTTTAAAGATATATATATATATATATATATTATATACCTAGATCCATAGAGAAACCCATTAAACAGAAAGAGTATAATAGGGTAAGAAATGGGATGTTTATTTTGTACACTAAAGGAATGAATATAGAAATCTAAGATACTTAGGTAATTTGGGTGGAGAGTGTACAATGTACTTTGTATGGAAGGAAAGTGAATCCATATGATTAGTATTTTGGGTTAGTGGGTTTGAAAACCTTATAAATTGGAAAAAGTTGGGAAGAGAAAAATGGATTAGGAACATATATAGTTGAGAGAATTGACCTTGGGGAGTGTCTAGGAAAGCCTAGAAGAATTGGAAACCCACTTTGAGTCTAACCCCTTTATTAACCTTTAAGAACATGAAATTATAAAAGTTTTGGGAAAATGGTTTACTGTGTTTTCAAGTTTCAATCTTAAAAGTTATATTTTTAAAATATATAAAGTATACGTATTGAGTTTTAAAGTAAAATGGGGTATATTTTGTAAATAGTGATTTCTTGCAAACTTTATCTAAAGTAAAATTCTCTCAGTAAAAGTTGCATATTATAGAGCATGTATAGCTCGCTAGTTTTCTTGTTATATTTCATAACAAGAAGTTTTATAAAAGGAAGTTTTGAAATCTCTATTCTTATGATAAATCCTTTTTGATTAATTATTTTAACAAGATGATTTTGTTGGGTGGACAAAATAAGTCATAGAAATTAGTAGTAGAGTAGATGTTTGCACCTTGTACCAAGGGACTGAACCGACCTTATAGCTAAGGATTAGTGCCTAGGAAAGACGGGAAAAGTTTTGAGGCTATAAAGTAAATAATGAGAATTATCTTGGAATAATAGTGAGTTCCCGTAGAATGCATATGCATTGGAAAGCCGAGGATGCTGCTTGATATAATTGTTCATACACAGCTAGGACTAGTGGCGACTACTAGATAGAAAAAAGGGCAAGTAAGTGTTAGACCCTGTTACTAATTTTCAGATTAGGAGTATAACTCGTTACTATATTTCGGTTGGGATCGTTCCATTGTAATGTTCTTGTTGGGAATTTATGGTAACACCTGAACTTGTCGTGGATCCCATGGTTTGGACTTTTCCAACAAACAGGGACATAGTTCCAAGATTCTTGGCCCTTAGTAGTAGCTGTGTAGTGTGTCTGTACTCCTATTTTAGTTGAAATACTAGAGGCTTATTTAAATTTAAACTAAGATCAAATGACTAAATAAGCTAAGAAAAGAAAAATAGTACAACTAAAAAGGAAACTGAAAATTCAGTAAATTAACAAAAATGGAAAATTATGAGAAAAGATGGATAAGAGTAAAAAAATTCGAGTTAAGATGAAAAAGAAAATCAGTAACAAAGAAAATTTTCTTATGTGGGCTGTGCTTAGAAAGGAATGTAGTGAATCTTTATAAATAGTTACATAAAAATCAAAGTACGGTTAGAAAAAGGTTGAAAAAGAAAAACGGAAGATGCGGAGTTTTCTATTTTCCACATTTTTATAACATAGGAAATCAAATTTATAAAATTATATTTTTCTGAAATTCGAAAAATAAAGTTGGCTAGTAGGATTATGGATGTAACAATTGTATGAACTACGCTCTTACTTAGTAAGAGTGTGGGAATAATTGGGTGAAAAGGTATTTTGATTTTTAAAATAGTGCATTCATGTAGAACTGCCAGTATATTTAGTATGTGAGCATCATATTTTAAAAGGATTTTTGAAAAGTTTGCATACACATAGATGGTACCGATTAGGCATACATGCATTATTATGTTGTACTTCACTTTGCATAAGTGCTCAATGTTTGCAAAAATTGGTTGCACACATGTTGGATGTATATTATGCGAGGGGTTAGTTGATTTTACCCTTATCAAATTTCAGGGACGAAATTTCCTAAGGGTGGAAGAATGTGACACCCCGCATTTTTAACTCAAGATAATAAAATAAGGATAAATTAATTAGATATTCAGAATTAAGTAAAAGAGATTAAGCCATTGCGTCCTCTCAAAATTTTGGTTAATATAGACACGAGGTTTGCATAAAAGGGACACTGTACGAAGAAGTTATGAGCATTAGAAGTTTGTATACATATAAGGAGCTTATATGTGTGTGTGTATATATTAAATAAATATATCCAAAAAATTCAAAACTCTGAATTCACAAGCGGGAAAACCTAGAGGGAAATTAGACCGTTGGGGGTAGACCAAGGGGTCGACCCACCAACAGGGGGGTCGACCTAGGGATCGAGCCACCCATGGATCTGGAAAGTTCTTTTCTGACGTGGACGATTCTGATGTTTTTAAATTAAATTTCAGGGTCCTGGTTCATCCGCTACAACTATAAATAAGACCTTTGACCAACCCTAAACTTCATAATTTGGCAGCTACGCTGGAGCTCTGCCATTACTCTTTTCCTCTCTCTCCTCAAATTATATTCAGGAATTTAGATTTATAAATTAGAAAATATTAAATTAAGATCTAGAGGGAAGAGATTGTTTTTTTAGGCTTTCAGAATTACATGGAAAGCAAGGTAACGTTCCAGATCCAATCTATTCAATTTTTCCTCCTCTTTCTTTTCTCTTTCTCTTTTAGTAAAAATAGTAAATCCATGATTATTAGGTTCTGAATTCAATTAGGGGGAAATTGCCAGATTAATTACAAATTGTTGTTGTAACGAGTTGAAATGTTAATATGAATATATCATGAAATCCTATATTGAATTAGCTAAAGTATTGAATGTTTACATGCTGTAGGAAATAAACTTGTTAGGATAAGAATAGCCAATTCAGTGATTGTAACTACATGATTTACTTGTGGCATATTATTGAGTAATTGACCTGTGACTTGTTAGATCTGAACAACTACCCAATTAAATGCTTACATGTCAAAAATTAGATTTCAATACATGCTAAAAAGGACGTGCGCCAAAATATAGGCATAACTTGACGACATGTAAATTGGATTATAGTAGACATATGAAGAGGGTAATATGCCAAAATTTTACATGGAAAAAAAGATAACTATTAAAATATGAACATGCCTAAATACATAGTAATTTGGAGTTGTAACGCCTTAGACACGAGGTCAGATTGCACTTGTGATAGAAGTCTGCCCGTACCCACCCGACATATCCAGCATTCACAAGTGGTAAATATAATGTGAGAGGTCTAAGTGCATAACTAAAAATGGAGATAAGGCACGATGTTAAGTCGACTTGTGGCAGAAGTCTGCCTGGACCCGCCCGGTAAATCCAGCATCCACAAGTGTAGGCTTAATGTGAGAGGTCTAGGCATATGTATGTACGTATATATATATATATATATATATATGCATATACAAAGATAGGAATAAATGGCAATGATGATAATTAAATGTCTAACTCAGAAAATATGAAAGGAAGGGATGTAATCAACCGAGTTAGTGTGATATGAAGGAAAAGTGATGTATTTCCCTAAATGACCTATTTTTGAGAACGTGGTTGCAAGTAAGCCGTAGAAAATAAATTAAAAAAGTAAAGAAATTACTTGCTACAACAAATTTAGATGGGAATGAGTTACGAAAATAAATCATTGGTTCCGTCAATCAAACTGATAAGGTGCATGAAGTGTTTTCCTTAATATAATAAGGAATCTATATATAAGGTGAATGAAGAATAATGGTTTACATTAGTAATGGTTTAAAAGGGGAATGATAATAACATATCGTAAATAAATAACATTAATGAAAATATGGTATATTAAGTAGACTTGTCCTAGGGATAAGTGAATATTATAACTTAGGTTATAATAAACTAGTAATGGAATGGGATAACTGGTGAATTGAGTTAAGGAACACTAAATTGTAAATTAAGTAAGCAGTAAAGAGTAAAACCTGGAACCAGTTAAGAAAAGGGGGAAAATATATTGTACTTAATTATAAATTAAGTAATCCATAAACTTGGAGGTCTGAAACCTGCTGATAAGAATAACATGTTTAGACTTATCCTAGGGACATGGGTAAATTATAACATAGGTTATAATAAATGGGTATAGACACTTATTAGCAGGCATTAGTTAATAGAACTAATTTAATAAGTAAACAAGAACTAAGTTATTAAGTAAACAACGATAAGTTGTATAGACGATGTAAAGTGGAATTATGGTTAAATGAGAAGGGATGAGGAAAACTTATGAAACGAAATAAGTTATATTTAATCATAAATGGTAAGTGACATGTTCATTGAAAAACATGTGAATTGAGATATACTTAATTACATATTAAGTAAAACATGTTATTGTAATGATGAAATCAAACAAGAATATAAAAGAGATTGTGAATTACAGACCTTGGGCCACAATATGGAGAATGACATGTTGTGGGCTTATTAATAAACTTAAATGGGTTAAGTTATAATTGAAATTAATAAGCTAGAGGAACATGGTAACTAATGAAGAATTCAATGTGAATGGGAATAACGAAGTTAAAAGGAAACCTGGTAAGGAAAAGCAAGCGCGTAAAAGAATGTTTAGACATAAGGTCTAACAAAATATTAAATTGAGGCGCTTGGACTAGTCCGTACGTTTGAGGGTGAATAGCCGAAAGGGGTAGATCACCAAGGTGTTATAAGGCAGGAGGGGAGCGCACATTCATATGATTGTTCTGACGACTCCAAGGACTGGAAGGCAAAGCACGTGGCTTCCGGAGGTACTTAAAGTGCTTCTAGTAGTCCTCTATGCGGTGATAGATGTCTTAGGCTGTGCTCGCAGAGGTTGGGTCTGCGCGTAACTACTAGGTTGGTGGTCCTTGACTACAGAAGTAGCTATGCAGTCAGAATGTTGTAATGTGGTGACACCAGGATGATACGACGGTTACCTCAACGGGGAGGCGAAGGGTCACGACCAACAAGGATAGTAGATCGTCGGATACCCATCATTGACAGCCAGTGGGATGCAGAAAGACTAGAGCTAAACCCAAGATACCATTCACCCTTCACTATCGGGGTAAGGGGTTGAGGGGAGACGCCAAATGGACATTTAGATTGTTTGTTATTAGGGGCAGCCACTTAGCTCTTTTATTCTTTAATAGTTGAGGGAGGGGCCATGGTGGGGACATAGCCACTGTAAAAATAGACCCTAGGTATATCTGTATATAGAGGCTCTTTAAAGACGGGCCTATACAGATGTGGAAAAGCTCCCAACCGAGTTATGTGTTTCTTGTATCGCGCTGCCATGGAATTCATCGCACATTAGAGGACGTGCGATTGAGATATCGAGCTACAATTGAAGATACGTATGCTGGACAGTTTAGATACATGCATGTCGGCTCTGGGTGGTGTATCGTAGGCTTGAGTGCATTACTCCGGTATGAATTCGAATTCGAACAAAGGTGGCATTCCGTACGTTTGCGTAACATAGTAATGAAAGATATATGCGGAACGCAATATTGTTATCCGTTCGTCACTACGGCGTAGGATGAGGGACTACGTACATTTCGATGGTGTTACGGTGGAGATCGTGCGAGTGGGGTACCATAGGGTGTACGTTAATATTGGAGGTAGCTAAATATATACTATATTAGGTTAATTCACTGGGAAGTAAATGAGTACGACGTGTGTGTAAGCTTTGAGTGCTGATAACCTAAGTAACCTAATAAATAAGATAACATGATTGAATAGTATAAGTTGGATTATCCAAAGTGTATAGTTTAAATCCATTCACCAGAACTTGTGTTCTGACCATCTCCTCATAACATACTCGCATGTTAGATTTGTAGCAGAGACCTGATAGCTTTGGATACTTGTTAGGAAGTATTAATAATAAGGTAAGGCTATGTTTTGATTATACAATATTTTATCAATTCCATTGTGAGATATTTTCTAAGCTCTAACATATTTTATGTCTATGTCTATTCTACAGGATACTAAAGCATAATTTGAGTTTCGATGGATTGGAATTTTGAGAAAAAAAATCGGTCTGTCAGAATTTAGGTTGTCATAACTATTACATGTTTTATTGACGTAGTTAGACCCCTCACATTAGATTAATCACTTGTGCACGCTGAATATGCTGGGCGGTTCCAGGAAGACGTCTACCACAAGTGTAATCTAACTTCGTGTCCAAGCGCGGTTACAATTTCTTATTACTATAAATTTTCTATATAATTTAGGCTTGTTTTATTCTTCCAATTTTCACCAAAATCTATATCTTTCATGTCATCATATTATGCCTACTTTATGTCACTTGTTCTTTCTAACATATAATCAATTCTATTCTAAATGTAATCAATTAATCAGTTAATTGTTAAAATTTAACAGTAAGATGTGAGCGCCAAATCAAGTAATTATACTAACTTAACATATAATTTTCTCAATTTCTATCGTTAGTGGTCCATTCACATACATGTCACAAATTATCATGGAATTGAAACAATAGTAATTGCTTAGCATATTTTGGCAAATTTTCCCAATATTTTAATATCTTAGCATATTAATATTCTAACATGTCATATTCGTCACTTTAATCCTTTTAACATATGTTTAAAGATTTCAACATATCATATTTAAATATGTCAGAATAACAATTCAATACTTTTAATTATTCTAGCAAATTCACATTATATGATAATGGGGAATGTTAAACGATAATATATCATTATCAAAAATGATATAACTTAAATCCACTCACCTCATATGCTTTCCAAATCCTGGATCTGGTCCAGATCTATCATTCCATGGTTTTTACCCTTATTGGATTCAGAACCTAAGAACCATGATTCATAATTTTCACTAAAAGAAAAAGGGAAGAAATAGAATTGAAAATAGACCGGATCTAGGAATTACCTTACTTCGATAAGAGATCTGAACACCCATTTACAAAAATACGTTCCTTTCCTGTAGATCTGCAATTAGAATTTCTCCTAAACTAATAGTCTTAATTTCTGAATGGATTTGAGGAGGAAGAGGAATGCCAGAGCTTCTATGTTGTCTCAGAAATATGATATTTTAGGTTGGATCTAAAGACTTATTTATAGGTATTCAATAACGTGTTCGGTAAAAGAAATAGTCCACGTTCGCTATAGAAGAATCTTCCAAGATCTATAGTTGGGTGTCGACCCCCACTTATGGGGTCAACCCATGGTTCGACACCCCCTTATGGGGTCGACTCATGGGTCGACATCCTTGGGTGGGAATTTTCATGCTCCCCATTTTCCACGTGGATTTGAACTGTTTTGAATTTTTGGACTTAATTTATTCATATATACTCTACTTATGCGTATATAAACTTCAAACCTTAATAACTTCTTCACATGGTGTATGCTATACGCAAATCAGGTGTCTATTCTGACCAGAATTTCGAGACGAATGCAATAGCGCAGTCTGTTTCTCGTAATTATGAATATTAAATTAAGTTATTCTCATTTTATTATCTTGAGTAAAAAATGCGGGGTGTTACATTCTCCTACCCTTAGGAAATTTCGTCCCAGAAATTTGATAAGGGTAAAAATAAATTACACCCTCGCATAATATACATCCATCATGTATGCATCCAATTTTTACAAACATTATGCACTTGTGCAAAATGAAATACAACATAATAATACATGCTCGCCTAAGCGGTACCTCCTATGTGTATGCAAATTTTTCAAAAATTCCTTAAAAACATGATCCTCACATCCTAAATATACTGGCAGTTTTACATGAATGCAGTATTTTGAAATCAAAATTTCTTTTCCATCCAAAATTTTCCCACACTCTTATTGAGCAAGTGCGTAGTTCTTCCAATTTTATCATCCAAAACCTTACCAAGCAAATTTATTTTCCGAATTTCAGAAAAATCTAATTTTCTAAATTCGATTTCTTATGTTACAAAAAGGCAGAAAACGGAAAACTTCACATCTTCCATCTTTCCTTTTCAACCTTTTTCTAACCGTACTTGGATTTCATGTAACTGTTTACAAAGATTCCCCTATTTTCATATATAGCCACATAAGAAAATTTTCTTTATTGCATATTCTCTTTTTCAACTTATCTTGGAAATTTTTCTCTTATTCATCTTTTCTCATAATTTGCCAAGTTTATCGCTTTACTGAATTTGTTGTTTCCTTTTTAGCTATGCCTTTACTCTTCCCTTAGCTTATTTAATCATCTGACCTAAGTTTAGTTCTCAAATAAGCCTTCTAGTCTTTCAACTAAAACAGGAAACAGACGCTCTACATAGCTACTACTAAGGGCCAAGACTCTCGAGACTATGCCCTCTTTAGACAGAAAAGTCAAAACCATGGGATCCTCGATAGATTTTGGTGTTACCCTAACTAACCAAAAAGAACAAAGTAATGGAACGATCCAAACAGAAATGTAGTAAAAAGTTTTACCCCTAACATGAAAATTAGCAACATGATCTAAACATTTACTTGCCCTTTTTACTACCTAGTAGTCACCACTAGTCCCAGTTGTGCACCAAAAATTATTTCAAGCATACACCCTAGGCTTTTCAATGCTTACGCATTCTACGGGAACTTCTCATTATTCCAAGATAGTTCTCGCTATTTAAATCTTAGCCTCAAAAGTTTTCCCGTCTTCCCTAGGCACTAATCCTTATCTACCCATACTTTTAAAACATGGTTTGGCCTTTTCATTTAAATTTCTTCCAAAAATTAAAAGTGTCTAAACTTTATTTTCCTCTTCAAAACATACTTTTGCCAAACTATAAAACATGTCACCTTAAAGAAAATGCAAATATTTTATTTTTTTCAAATTACAAAAACTGGAGTAGATAAGGACAACTATTTCTCAATTGGGTTTATAACTTGTTCTTGCCTATTAGGTCAGTTCAGTCTCTTACTTCGAGGTGCAACCATCTACTATATTCTTAATTTCTACAACTTATTTTTTCCACCCAACGAAATTTTCGCTTTTAAACAATTTATCAAAAAATGATTGTCATAAGAATAGAGACTTGAAAACTTTCTTTATTAAAAATTCTTTTTTGAAATATAACATGAAAACTAGCAAGTAATATATGCTCTATAATATGAACCTTTTACTAAGAGAATTTTATTTTATACAAAATTTTTGCGAGAAATCACTATTTACAAAGTATACCCCATTTTACTTCAAACCCCTATATGTATTTCTTTACATATATTAAAAGTATAACTTTTAGGATTAAAACTTTAAAACACCATAAACCATTTTCCAAATTTTTTACAATTTCAAGTTCTTAAAGTTAACAATGGGGTTAGACTCAAAGCGGGTTTCCAATTTTTCTAGGCTTTCCTAGACACTCCCACAAAGTCAATTCTCTCAACTATATTTATTCCTAATCTGTAACACCCCACTCCCGCTATGATCACTCACTAAGGGAATGCCATAGCATCGGTGGAGTATTTTAGTGAATATAGAACAGAAAAATTACAACAAGACAGATATAAATAGTACTTGAAATTTAAAACATCATCTAATAACAGCGGAAGTAAAACATGTCTGGTTACATCATAAAACCACAATAAAAGTCAAGTACAATATCCATCAAAATAAAGAAGTACATAATCCCACTCTCATACAATAGACAAAACAAAAGAAAAGATAACTGGGTAACTGGAGCTTTACATCTATCCAAGCTCCTAAAGACTGGAACAGCAATCCGATCAAGCTCCACTACTGCTAGGATCCACCGTAGGACCTGAGGGTTGGGAAAAAGATAAAAACAACGGTGTCAGACATAAGTCTGAGCGAGTCCTATAACTTTAACAATACAATCGTTAAAGTAACCAGAGAAGACATAAACTGATATACGGTAACTAATGGGGATGAATGGCTACACTAAGCAGTCAACTAAACTAAGATAAAGACGCATCTACCCTTCTAAAGGTAAATTACTAAACTGCACCACACCAGTCGCTCCTAACTTAAAGGTTGATCCCACCCATGGACTTATAAAATTAACTTAATAGTTCTCGCGTACCCCTAGGTGACTGAGTAGACGCCACAGGGCCCTACAGTCCACTAGGTGTACACGCTACTCCCATTCGATCGGCTCCCTAACGTAGATACCCGTGCTGGCCCCACCGTGGGGTGTACCATTCCCCAACGTGGCAACCTGATAAAATTAACGGTGCACGGCTTATATCTACACGATGCAACAACGTCTTATTTACCAGCCCGGGTCCACACACGCATATGAAACCCGTTGGTCATGCGTTGCCACCGCTAACCCATTTTGGCCTCTTATAGTCAAGCCCAATATGCGTGTCCCGTCACTCGACTAGAGTCGAGCCCACTAAGATACGTTTGGGATATTGGTTGAAATGGGCCCCCAGCACAAGCCATCCCCCTAAGCTTGGCCCACACACTAGTGTTTCCCACTTAACCCTTTAATCATGTTTAATTACATGTTTCCTCTTGGTTAAGTATTTAATCATATTTTCTATTGGCAACCACTAGCAATTTCCACATACCACCCAAGGTACCCACTTAACCCCCATACCCCACTACATGATTATCTGGTTAAGTGTTTCTTAATTGATTAACACCGTAACCGTGTAAAGGACCCCTCACATTGGACCGTTATTTGTAGATGCCTGGTTAAGCCGGTAGGTTCCGGGCAGTCTTACACTACAAACGGGTCCAACCTCGTGTCATTTACTCTTGTTACGTATTTAATTTATGATTAAGACCCCTCACATTGGACCATCATTTGTAGATGCCTGGTTAAGCCGGTAAACTCCGGGCAGTCTTACACTACAAACGGGTCCAACCTCGTGTCTTAATCGATTAATTACTCCTATTTAATCACCCCCATAATTTGTGTTAATTATCATGTTTATTTTAGGAATATGGGTACACCTAACTTAATAGGCAAATTCCCAACTCCAAAGTGTGGGTACACCTAACTTAATAGGCAAATTCCCAACACATAGTATGGGTACACCTAACTTAATAGGCAAATTCCCATACTATGTTCATTTATTTTATGTTATGCATAATTATATTGAATTCACACAATCTTATTAACTTATGCAGTGAATTAACCCCATCGTTCCCACGTGATTTCGTTCTCATGACATAACACATATAAAAGGTGTCAACTTGCATATGTATGAACATGTTTCAAAGGTGCCATCTTGCATATTAACAACCACATAACTTGCATATGAACTTGCATAACATGTCACATAACTTGCATATAATCTTGTATAACATGTCACATAACTTGCATATAATCTTGTATAACATGTCACATAACTTGCATATAATCTTGTATAACATGTCACATAACTTGCATATAATCTTGTATAACATGTCACATAAACTTACATATTAACAAATACATGACTTGCATATAATATGTCACATAACTTGCATATGAAGAATCATACAACTTGCATAATTATCATACTTGTAACTTGCATATTATCATACAGGTAACTTGCATATTAACATATGATCACAAAGCACAAAACTTGCATTATGCATGTCATAAAAAGAGACAAACTTGCATGTCATAATGTATGCATAAAAACAAACACTTAGCATGCATAAAATCAAATACTTAGCATGCATAAAATCAAATACTTAGCATGCATAAAATCAAATACTTAGCATGCATAAAATCAAATACTTAGCATGCATAAAATCAAATACTTGGCATGCATAAAACCCAATGCTTAGCATGCATGAAACCCATCACTTACCTTGCATAAACCCACATACATTAGCAAACTAACATCATGTCATATGACTTAAAATCCATTAATCCCCAAACAAAACCATATGATCTCATCATATCTCATCTACTTAGTTTAGTAATTGATCATTAAAGTGATAGAAACTCACAACTAGCAAATTTGCACTCCAAATGAAGAAGATTAAGATGCTTAGAATGGATTAGAGGTTGATTAGAGAGTGATTAGCTTGCAACCCTCTTCGTAAATTAGTGGAGGCTCCTTCTAAGATTTAATTTGGCGGCATGTAGCCCTCAATTCTATTTTTAGTATGGATTAGGGTAGGTTTAGGGTGTATTTATAGATTAGGTGAGTGTTTTAGGCCCTTAGATTAACCCTAGATTAGATTAGGACCCTTAGATTTCGGAAATCTCTAGAACACAGCCCAAGACTAACCCAAAAACCAGATCTGGTGCACCCAGATCAACAGGGCCGACACCCTGTGTCGACACCCCTGTCGACAGGGCTGTCGACACCCCTGTCGACATGCCTGTCGACACGGGGCTAGGCGGGAACTTTCCCGCCCTTTCCGCTTTTGGCTCCAAACTTGTTTTAGAACTGAATTTTAAATCTGTTTTTAACTTTGAATTTTCTGAAAACTTCTTTGGGCCATAACTAGGCCATACGGACTCCGATTTACAAAATTTCGGACTCTATTCTGCGTATTTTTCCGAGACGAACGCAATGACGCAGCCCGTTTCCCTCGATTCTCATATCTGAGATTAATTATACTTTAATTACTAACCATTAGTGTTAATTGAAATTTGGGGTGTTACATTCTCCCTTACTTAAAGGATTTCGTCCTCGAAATCTCTAAGTCAAGAAGAACGTATCCTACCAACCAAACAACCATCTACTAAACCATCAACCACAAGCAACCATTATCCTTAGAAACTTCTAATGATGTATGAACATATGCAGAAAGTGTGTGTATATGTCCGTATACTAATGCAAAATCAGGCGGTCTACTGATTCAGTCGACCTCCTTAATGCAAACCATGATAGTGCCATGCATCCAATATGTATGCGAAACCCTATTGACACATACAATTTCTATATGCGTGCACAACCATACACAAAAATGCATCGTCCACATGATAACACAGCCATGATACATCCATCAATCTAACTACCACATCCATTTATGCGATATGCAACATGAAGTGACTGAGCCGATCTAGTGCCTAATGTGTGTGTATATGCATCCACGAGCAACCACTAGCAAACAATTGCATCCACATGCATCCATCAACCATAACATGTTTCAAACACATGTTTCAACCATAGGTTTACCCTACCTAAAGGTCAAACAGTACTAACGAGAGGACATACTAAAGATAAGATAAGTACTAGACAAGCGATAAAGGAGAAGTTAAAAGACATACTCTCAAAAAGAAGTGGATACAAAGAACGCATCTTCGCTTCCGTCTCCCAAGTAGCATTGCTTTCGTCATCTCCCCATTGCACTTTAACTAGCTGAACTTCTCTGTTCCTCAACTTCCTAGTTTCTGACCCAAGGATGCGAGTAGGAGCTCGTCGAATCGTCGCATCACGCTCTACCTCTACATCCCTAAGCAAGCTCGGCTCTACCACCTCTACGGTCTCATGTAAGCACTTCCTCAAATGTGATACATGGAATACATCATGAACACCACTAAGTCTGTCGGGCAACTCCACCCTATATGCCATCCGTCCAATCCTTTCCTTAATAGGAAACGGCCCAACAAACCTCAGTGCTAACTTCCCAACGGACCCAAAGCGAACAACATTTCTCAATGGAGATACTTTGATAAAAACCATGTCCCCAACCTCAAACTCAAGATCCGTCCTTCTCCGATCCACATAAGATTTCTGTCTATCTTGCGCTGCCTTCATCTTTCTTCGAATCAAATCAATCTTCTCTGAAGTTTCTCTAACCATATTTGGCCTAAGCAAGATCTTATCCGTAGATTCCCACCAACATGTAGGAGATCGACAAGGCCTTCCATAAAGTGCTTCGAAAGGTGCCATGCCAATACTAGACTGAAAGCTGTTATTGTATGCGAACTCCACCAAAGGAAGATGTTCTTCCCATGTACCTCCAAAATCCAAGATACAAAGCCTCAAGAGATCTTCTAAGATACGGTTCACCCTCTCGGTCTGACCGTCCGTCTGAGGATGATATGCGGTGCTCAAACACAACTGTGTCCCTACCGCCTCTTGCAAACTTCTCCAAAACTCACTAGTGAAGATAGGATCTCGATCACTCACAATGCTGGATGGTACGCCATGCAATCTAACAATCTCTCTAACATAGACTGAAGCAAGCCATGGAGCAGTCCTCTTACTCTTCACGGGTATAAAATGGGCACTCTTGGTAAGTCTGTCTACCACAACCCAAATTCCCGTATTGCCCTTCCTCGATCTCGGTAACCCATCGATGAAATCCATCGAGACACTATCCCACTTCCATTGCGGAACTTCCAATGGGTGTAGCAACCCACCGGGTTTCCTTTGCTCCGCTTTAACTTGTTGGCACACTAAGCATCTAGCCACATACTCGGCCACATCTTTCTTCATACCGGCCCAGAAGAAAACTCTCTTCATGTCTTAGTACATTTTGTCTCCACCGGGATGAATAGTCATCCTTGAACGTTGTGCATCATCCAAAATAGCCTTCTTCAAACCCTCATCTTGCGGTACACAAAGTCTACCGTCTCTATGCAACCATCCCCTATCATCTATGGTGTATCTACCCAAATGGCTGGACGACTCCCCCCCTTATAAGCTTCTCTACCAACTCAACCAACTGTGGGTCGTCTCGCTGAGCCTCGCCAATCCGTCCCAAAAGAGTAGGTCTAACCTCCAAGGATGCCAACAAACCAGGTACAAAGTCAACAGAAGGTCTGAAGTCGAACAAAGAAAGAAACTCCAAGCTTCGTCATTCCACGAAAAATGGACTCAAAGATAGCCTTTTTCTACTCAAGGCGTCCGCCACTACGTTACCCTTGCCAGGGGTATACGCTATCTCGAAATCATAGGATGCTAAGAACTCCATCCACCTTTGCTGTCTTAAGTTTAAATCCTTCTGAGAGAATAAGTACTTCAATGATTTATGGTCAGTGAACAACTCGAATCTCTCACCAAGAAGATAATGGCGCCAAGACTTAAGTGCGAAAACAATCGCGGCCAACTCTAGATCATGGGTAGGGTAATTCTTCTCATGCACTCTCAATTGCCTCCCTCCATAGGCTATTACCCTTCCCTCCTGCATCAAGACTGCGCCTAATCCTGTCCCACAAGCATCGGTATAAACAACAAACGGCTTACTCCCATCTGGAAGCACTAAAACTGGAGCGGTGGTCAAAGCTCTCTTTAACCGTCGGAAAGCATCATCACAATCTACGTCCCATGAGAAAACCAGATTCTTCTTCGTCAAGCGGGTTAATGGGGCTGATATCTTCGCGAAGTCCTTGATGAACTTCCTATAATATCCTGCCAACCCCAAGAAACTTCTTACTTCGGTAGCATTTCTAGGAACTTTCCAATCCTGGATAGATACTATCTTTGCGGGATCCACAGCTAACCCTTCCTTAGAGACCACATGCCCTAAGAATCGCACTTCTCTTCTCCAAAAATGACATTTAGAGAATTTAGCTTTAAGACTATGTGCTCGAAGAGTCTCCAACACTTCTCTGAGATGTAAGGCATGCTCTTCTTCACTCTTGGAAAAGACCAAGATGTCATCCACAAAGACCACTACAAACTTATTCAGATACTCTCTGAACACTCTACTCATCAGATCAACAAAGTATGCAGGGGCGTTTGTCAACCCAAATGGCATCACAAGCCACTCATAAAAACTATCCGGAGTCCGGAAAGCAGTCTTCTCTATACTATCCTCAGCCACTCTCAACTGATGAAACCCTATAGCTAAGTCCATCTGCGAAAACACTGAGGCGCCAACCAACTGATCAAAGAGATCATCTATCCTCGGTAATGGGTGTTTATTCTTCTTCGTGAGCTTATTAAGTTCTCTATAATCCACACAAAGTCTGAGGGACCCATCCACCTTCGTGGCAAATACTACTGGAGCTCCCCACTCCGATATACTTCGCCTTATGAACCCCTTCTCAAGCAACTCCCCTACTTGCTTATGAAGTTCTCTTCTCTCACGAGGAGCCATGTGGCGCACTGGCAAAGACACTGGTTTGGCATTATCCACCAAATAAATTCGGAAATCTATCTCCCGCTTCGGAGGCAAACCCTTCACCTCTTCAAACACATCCGGATATTCCCGGACCACTCTGACAGAACGCAAACTCTCGACCGAAGCATCGAGCGATTCAAGATAACTTAGCAAAACAGATTCCATGGGATTACAAGAGATCTCGAGAGTATTACCCAAGCGGGTCATAAGCCTGACAACTCTCCTTTCACAATCAAGAACGACACCATTACTGGATAACCAGTCCATGCCCAAAATCAACCCATAGCCCGTGAAGCCCAATACAAAAGCATCACATCCAAACTCAACGCTAAGTATAGAAATCTTCAAACCCAAACATATCATAGACAGATATATGGAGCCCCCAATTGGGTTTGAAACAACCAAGGTTTCATCAACTAGACTGGTGTCTAAGTGCAGTGACTCAACTAACGATGATGAGATAAAAGAATGCGATGCGCCAGAGTCAAACAAAGTACGAACTGGATGATCAAACAGAAAAACCAGACTTTCAACGGAAATAGTTCTACCTCTCTGCTGAATCGGTGGAACTGAGAGAGCCTAAACTTGCCCCCCTGCCTGAGGTGGTGCTATAAGAGCTTGCACCTGTCCTTCTGAGGTAGACCTCATCTTCTGCCCCTTCTTTGGGCAGTCCTTCACAAGATGTCCTGCTTCACCACAATGAAAGCAACCGGTCTTCTTCTTTTTGCGACAATCCTTGCTGAGGTGGCCTGGGGTCCCACAATTGAAGCACTTCTTCTTCTTCTTCTTCCCCTTGTCACCATTGCCTTTTCCACACTTGCCTTGTTGTTGTTGTTGCGGTTCCTTCTGATCCCCCTTCTTCTCTGGTGCCTTAGAACTCTTATCATCCTCATGCATAAGTGCCATGTAGACAAGCTTCTCAAAGGTGGCCCCCATAGGAATGTGAGTCATAGCTATTCCTTGCAATGGTTCGTTCAAGCCTCTAACGAACCTCAAAGCCTTCTTCTCCGGTGTATTCACCAACTATATGCCAAACCTTGCTAATTGATTGAATTTGTTGACATATTCTTTCACCGTGAGACTCCCTTGCTTCAAATTCAAGAACTTCTCCATAAACAGATTCTCTTCCGCCCTTGAGAGAAACATAGCCCCAAACCTTTGCTTGAAATCTGCCCAAGAATCAACAGGGCGTTCTCCATTAGTGACCTCCCACCAGAATGAGGCCTCTCCCTTCATTAACCAAGCCGCCAACTTGACTTTCTTTCCCTCTTCCACTTCAAAGATATCTAGCAACTCTTCCACTTCCTTAAGCCAATCTCTAGCCTCTACGAAAGTCTCTGAACCTAGAAAAGGTTATCCTCCTATAGCTTTGAACTCCTTGCAAATCTTAGCAAAATTATCCACTCTAGGCTGAGGAGGAGGAGCGGTTGCCTCTGGTGTAGTAGCATTGGCTGGACCCGCAGCCGCGGCCCTAGCCTCTTGTAACCTCCTATACCATAGTGGTATAACTAAGCCCTCCGGGATGTTAAGATCTTCAGCCATGCTGAAACGAAAGAGGAAAGATTCAAAAAGGAGATTCCGAAGGATAAAGATATGGCTATTGGGGATTATGCTTTTCTTTTTCAAAAACTTTTCTCTTAAAAGACATGTTTTTGAAAATATTTTTTTTTCAAAAATAATACCTTTACTATTTTCTAAAAAAAAATGTATTTTTCTCAAAAATTTATCTGTTCCGGTAACCTGGCTCTGATACCACGTGTAACACCCCACTCCCGCTATGATCACTCCCTAAGGGAATGCCATAGCATCGGTGGAGTATTTTAGTGAATATAGAACAGAAAAATTACAACAAGACAGATATAAATAGTACTTGAAATTTAAAACATCATCTCATAACAGCGGAAGTAAAACATGTCCGGTTACATCATAAAACCACAATAAAAGTCAAGTACAATATCCATCAAAATAAAGAAGTACATAATCCCACTCTCATACAATAGCCAAAACAAAAGAAAAGATAACTGGGTAACTGGAGCTTTACATCTATCCAAGCTCCTAAAGACTGGAACAGCAATCCGATCAAGCTCCACTACTGCTAGGATCCACCGTAGGACCTGAGGGTTGGGAAAAAGATAAAAACAACGGGGTCAGACATAAGTCTGAGCGAGTCCTATAACTTTAACAATACAATCGTTAAAGTAACCAGAGAAGACATAAACTGATATTCGGTAACTAATGGGGATGAATGGCTACACTAAGCAGTCAACTAAACTAAGATAAAGACGCATCTACCCTTCCAAAGGTAAATTACTAAACTGCACCACACCAGTCGCTCCTAACTTAAAGGTTGATCCAACCCATGGACTTATAAAATTAACTTAATAGTTCTCGCGTACCCCTAGGTGACTGAGTAGACGCCACAGGGCCCTACAGTCCACTAGGTGTACACACTACTCCCATTCGATCGGCTCCCTAACATAGAAACCCGTGCTGGCCCCACCGTGGGGTGTACCATTCCCCAACGTGGCAACCTGATAAAATTAACGGTGCACGGCTTAAATCTACACGATGCAACAACGTCTTATTTACCAGCCCGGGTCCACACACGCATATGAAACCCGTTGGTCATGCGTTGCCACCGCTAACCCATTTTGGCCTCTTATAGTCAAGCCCAATATGCGTGTCCTGTCACTCGACTAGAGTCGAGCCCACTAAGATACGTTTGGGATATTGGTTGAAATGGGCCCCCAGCACAAGCCATCCCCCTAAGCTTGGCCCACACACTAGTGTTTCCCACTTAACCCTTTAATCATGTTTAATTACATGTTTCCTCTTGGTTAAGTATTTAATCATATTTTCTATTGGCAACCACTAGCAATTTCCACATACCACCCAAGGTACCCACTTAACCCACATGCCCCACTACATGATTATCTGGTTAAGTGTTTCTTAATTGATTAACACCGTAACCGTGTAAAGGACCCCTCACATTGGACCATTATTTGTAGATGCCTGGTTAAGCCGGTAGGTTCCGGGCAGTCTTACACTACAAACGGGTCCAACCTCGTGTCATTTACCCTTGTTACGTATTTAATTTATGATTAAGACCCCTCACATTGGACCGTCATTTGTAGATGCCTGGTTAAGCCGGTAAACTCCGGCAGTCTTACACTACAAACGGGTCCAACCTCGTGTCTTAATCGATTAATTACTCCTAATTAATCACCCCCATAATTTGTGTTAATTATAATGTTTATTTTAGGAATATGGGTACACCTAACTTAATAGGCAAATTCTCAACTCCAAAGTGTGGGTACACCTAACTTAATAGGCAAATTCCCAACACATAGTATGGGTACACCTAACTTAATAGGCAAATTCCCATACTATGTTCATTTATTTTATGTTATGCATAATTATATTGAATTCACACAATCTTATTAACTTATGCATTGAATTAACCCCATCGTTCCCACGTGATTTCGTTCTCATGACATAACACATATAAAAGGTGTCAACTTGCATATGTATGAACATGTTTCAAAGGTGCCATCTTGCATATTAACAGCCACATAACTTGCATATGAACTTGCATAACATGTCACATAACTTGCATATAATCTTGTATAACATGTCACATAACTTGCATATAATCTTGTATAACATGTCACATAACTTGCATATAATCTTGTATAACATGTCACATAACTTGCATATAATCTTGTATAACATGTCACATAAACTTACATATTAACAAATACATGACTTGCATATAATATGTCACATAACTTGCATATGAAGAATCATACAACTTGCATAATTATCATACATGTAACTTGCATATTATCATACATGTAACTTGCATATTAACATATGATCACAAAGCACAAAACTTGCATTATGCATGTCATAAAAAGAGACAAACTTGCATGTCATAATGTATGCATAAAACCAAACACTTAGCATGCATAAAATCAAATACTTAGCATGCATAAAATCAAATACTTAGCATGCATAAAATCAAATACTTAGCATGCATAAAATCAAATACTTAGCATGCATAAAACCTAATGCTTAGCATGCATGAAACCCATCACTTAACTTGCATAAACCCACATACATTAGCAAACTAACATCATGTCATATGACTTAAAATCCATTAATCCCCAAACAAAACCATATGATCTCATCATATCTCATCTACTTAGTTTAGTAATTGATCATTAAAGTGATAGAAACTCACAACTAGCAAATTTGCACTCCAAATGAAGAAGATTAAGATGCTTAGAATGGATTAGAGGTTGATTAGAGAGTGATTAACTTGCAACCCTCTTCATAAATTAGTGGAGGCTCCTTCTAAGATTTAATTTGGCGGCATGTAGCCCTCAATTCTATTTTTAGTATGGATTAGGGTAGCTTTAGGGTGTATTTATAGATTAGGTGAGTGTTTTAGGCCCTTAGATTAACCCTAGATTAGATTAGGACCCTTAGATTTCGGAAATCTCTAGAACACAGCCCAAGACTAACCCAAAAACCAGATCTGGTGCACCCAGATCAACAGGGCCGACACCCTGTGTCGACACCCCTGTCGACAGGGCTGTCGACACCCCTGTCGACATGCCTGTCGACACGGGGCTAGGCGGGAACTTTCCCGCCCTTTCCGCTTTTGGCTCCAAACTTGTTTTAGAACTAAATTTTAAATCTGTTTTTAACTTTGAATTTTCTGAAAACTTCTTTGGGCCATAACTGGGCCATACGGACTCCGATTTACAAAATTTCGGACTCTATTCTGCGTATTTTTCCGAGACGAACGCAATGATGCAGCACGTTTCCCCCGATTCTCATATCTGAGATTAATTATACTTTAATTACTAACCATTAGTGTTAATTGAAATTCGGGGTGTTACATTCTCCCCTACTTAAAGGATTTCGTCCTCGAAATCTCTAAGTCAAGAAGAACGTATCCTACCAACCAAACAACCATCTACTAAACCATCAACCACAAGCAACCATTATCCTTAGAAACTTCTAATGATGTATGAACATATGCAGAAAGTGTGTGTATATGTCCGTATACTAATGCAAAATCAGGCGGTCTACTGATTCAGTCGACCTCCTTAATGCAAACCATGATAGTGCCATGCATCCAATATGTTTGCGAAACCCTATTGACACATACAATTTCTATATGCGTGCACAACCATACACAAAAATGCATCATCCACATGATAACACAGCCATGATACATCCATCAATCTAACTACCACATCCATTTATGCGATATGCAACATGAAGTGACTGAGCCGATCTAGTGCCTAATGTGTGTGTATATGCATCCACGAGCAACCACTAGCAAACAATTGCATCCACATGCATCCATCAACTATAACATGTTTCAAACACATGTTTCAACCATAGGTTTACCCTACCTAAAGGTCAAACAGTACTAACGAGAGGACATACTAAAGATAAGATAAGTACTAGACAAGCGATAAAGGAGAAGTTAAAAGACATACTCTCAAAAAGAAATGGATACAAAGAACGCATCTTCGCTTCCGTCTCCCAAGTAGCATTGCTTTCGTCATCTCCCCATTGCACTTTAACTAGCTGAACTTCTCTGTTCCTCAACTTCCTAGTTTCTGACCCAAGGATGCGAGTAGGAGCTCGTCGAATCGTCGCATTACGCTCTACCTCTACATCTCTAAGCAAGCTCGGCTCTACCACCTCTGCGGTCTCATGTAAGCACTTCCTCAAATGTGATACATGGAATAAATCATGAACACCACTAAGTCTGTCGGGCAACTCCACCCTATATGCCATCCGTCCAATCCTTTCCTTAATAGGAAACGGCCCAACAAACCTCGGTGCTAACTTCCCAACGGACCCAAAGCGAACAACATTTCTCAACGGAGATACTTTGACAAAAACCATGTCCCCAACCTCAAACTCAAGATCCGTCCTTCTCCGATCCGCATAAGATTTCTGTCTATCTTGCGCTGCCTTCATCCTTCTTCGAATCAAATCAATCTTCTCTGAAGTCTCTCTAACCATATCTGGACCAAGCAAGATATTATCCGTAGATTCCCACCAACATGTAGGAGATCGACAAGGCCTTCCATAAAGAGCTTCGAAAGGTGCCATGCCAATACTAGACTGAAAGCTGTTATTGTATGCGAACTCCACCAAAGGAAGATGTTCTTCCCATGTACCTCCAAAATCCAAGATACAAAGCCTCAAGAGATCTTCTAAGATACGGTTCACCCTCTCGGTCTGACCGTCTATCTGAGGATGATATGCGGTGCTCAAACACAACTGAGTCCCTACCGCCTCTTGCAAACTTCTCCAAAACTCACTAGTGAAGATAGGATCTCGATCACTCACAATGCTGGATGGTACGCCATGCAATCTAACAATCTCTCTAACATAGACTGAAGCAAGCCATGGAGCGGTCCTCTTACTCTTCACGGGTATAAAATGGGCACTCTTGGTAAGTCTGTCTACCACAACCCAAATTCCCGTATTGCCCTTCCTCGATCTCGGTAACCCATCGATGAAATCCATCGAGACACTATCCCACTTCCATTGCGGAACTTCCAATGGGTGTAGCAACCCACCGGGTTTCCTTTGCTCCGCTTTAACTTGTTGGCACACTAAGCATCTAGCCACATACTCGGCCACATCTTTCTTCATACCGGCCCAGAAGAAATCTCTCTTCATGTCTTGGTACATTTTGTCTCCACCGGGATGAATAGTCATCCTTGAACGATGTGCATCATCCAAAATAGCCTTCTTCAAACCCTCATCTTGCGGTACACAAAGTCTACCGTCTCTATGCAACCATCCCCTATCATCTATGGTGTATCTACCCAAATGGTTGGACGACTCCCCCCTTATAAGCTTCTCTACCAACTCAACCAACTGTGGGTCGTCTCGCTGAGCCTCGCCAATCCGTCCCAAAAGAGTAGGTCTAACCTCCAAGGATGCCAAAAAACCAGGTACAAAGTCAACAGAAGGTCTGAAGTCGAACAAAGAAAGAAACTCCAAGCTTCGTCGTTCCACGAACAACGGATTCAAAGATAGCCTTTTTCTACTCAAGGCGTCCACCACTACGTTACCATTGCCAGGTGTATACGCTATCTCGAAATCATAGGATGCTAAGAACTCCATCCACCTTTGTTGTCTTAAGTTTAAATCCTTCTGAGAGAATAAGTACTTCAATGATTTATGGTCAGTGAACAACTCGAATCTCTCACCAAGAAGATAATGGCGCCAAGACTTAAGTGCGAAAACAATCGCGGCCAACTCTAGATCATGGGTAGGGTAATTCTTCTCATGCACTCTCAATTGCCTCCCTTCATAGGCTATTACCCTTCCCTTCTGCATCAAGACTGCGCCTAATCATGTCCCACAAGCATCGGTATAAACAACAAACGGCTTACTCCCATCTGGAAGCACTAAAACTGGAGCGGTGGTCAAAGCTCTCTTTAACCGTCGGAAAGCATCATCACAATCTACGTCCCATGAGAAAACCAGATTCTTCTTCATCAAGCGGGTTAATGGGGCTGATATCTTCGCGAAGTCCTTGATGAACTTCCTATAATATCCTGCCAACCCCAAGAAACTTCTTACTTCGGTAGCATTTCTAGGAACTTTCCAATCCTGGATAGATACTATCTTTGCGGGATCCACAGCTATCCCTTCCTTAGAGACCACATGCCCTAAGAATCGCACTTCTCTTCTCCAAAAATGACATTTAGAGAATTTAGATTTAAGACTATGTGCTCGAAGAGTCTCCAACACTTCTCTGAGATGTAAGGCATGCTCTTCTTCACTCTTGGAAAAGACCAAGATGTCATCCACAAAGACCACTACAAACTTATTCAGATACTCTCTGAACACTCTACTCATCAGATCAACAAAGTATGCAGGGGCGTTTGTCAACCCAAATGGCATCACAAGCCACTCATAAAAACCATCCGGAGTCCGGAAAGCAGTCTTCTCTATACTATCCTCCGCCACTCTCAATTGATGAAACCCTGTAGCTAAGTCCATCTACGAAAACTCTGAGGCGCCAACCAACTGATCAAAGAGATCATCTATCCTCGGTAATGGGTGTCTATTCTTCTTCGTGAGCTTATTAAGTTCTCTATAATCCACACAAAGTCTGAGGGACCCATCCGCCTTCGTGGCAAATACTACTGGAGCTCCCCACTCCGATATACTTCGCCTTATGAACCCCTTCTCAAGCAACTCCCCTACTTGGTTATGAAGTTCTCTTCTCTCACGAGGAGCCATGTGGCGCACTGGCAAAGACACTGGTTTTGCATTATCCACCAAATAAATTCGGAAATCTATCTCCTGCTTCGGAGGCAAACCCTTCACCTCTTCAAACACATCCGGATATTCCCGGACCACTCTGACAGAACGCAAACTCTCGACCGAAGCATCGAGCGATTCAAGATAACTTAGCAAAACAGATTCCATGGGATTACAAGAGATCTCGAGAGTATTACCCAAGCGGATCATAAGCCTGACAACTCTCCTTTCACAATCAAGAACGGCACCATTACTGGATAACCAGTCCATGCCAAAAATCAACCCATAGCCCATGAAGCCCAATACAAAAGCATCACATCCAAACTCAACGCTAAGTATAGAAATCTTCAAACCCAAACATATCATAGACAGATATATGGAGCCCCCAATTGGGTTTGAAACAACCAAGGGGTCATCAACTAGACTGGTGTCTAAGTGCAGTGACTCAACTAACGATGATGAGATAAAAGAATGCGATGCGCCAGAGTCAAACAAAGTACGAACTGGATGATCAAACAGAAAAACCAGACTTTCAACGGAAATAGTTCTACCTCTCTGCTGAATCGGTGGAACTGAGAGAGCCTGAACTTGCCCCCCGCCTGAGGTGGTGCTTTAAGAGCTTGCACCTGTCCTCCTGAGGTAGACCTCGTCTTCTGCCCCTTCTTTGGGCAGTCCTTCACAAGATCTCCTGCTTCACCACAATGAAAGCAACCGGTCTTCTTCTTTTTGTGACAATCCTTGCTGAGGTGGCCTGGGGTCCCACAATTGAAGCACTTCTTCTTCTTCTTCTTCCCCTTGTCACCATTGCCTTTTCCACCCTTGCCTTGTTGTTGTTGTTGCGGTTTCTTCTGATCCCCCTTCTTCTCTGGTGCCTTAGAACTCTTATCATCCTCATGCATAAGTGCCATGTAGACAAGCTTCTCAAAGGTGGCCCCCATAGGAATGTGAGTCATAGCTATTCCTTGCAATGGTTCGTTCAAGCCTCTAACAAACCTCAAAGCCTTCTTCTCCGGTGTATTCACCAACTCTATGCCAAACCTTGCTAATTGATTGAATTTGTTGACATATTCTTTCACCGTGAGACTCCCTTGCTTCAAATTCAAGAACTTCTCCATAAACAGATTCTCTTCCGCCCTTGAGAGAAACTTAGCCCCAAACCTTTGCTTGAAATCTGCCCAAGAATCAACAGGGCGTTCTCCATTAGTGACCTCCCACCAGAATGAGGCCTCTCCCTTCATTAACCAAGCCGCCAACTTGACTTTCTTTCCCTCTTCCACTTCAAAGATATCTAGCAACTCTTCCACTTCCTTAAGCCAATCTCTAGCCGCTACGAAAGTCTCTGAACCTAGAAAAGGTTTTCCTCCTATAGCTTTGAACTCCTTACAAATCTTAGCAAAATTATCCACTCTAGGCTGAGGAGGAGGAGCGGTTGCTTCTGGTGTAGTAGCATTGGCTGGACCCGCAGCCGCGGCCCTAGCCTCTTGTAACCTCCTATACCATAGTGGTATAACTAAGCCCTCCGGGATGTTAAGATCTTCAGCCATGCTGAAACGAAAGAGGAAAGATTCAAAAAGGAGATTCCGAAGGATAAAGATATGGCTATTGGGGATTATGCTTTTCTTTTTCAAAAACTTTTCTCTTAAAAGACATGTTTTTGAAAATATTTTTTTTTTCAAAAATAATACCTTTACTATTTTCTAAAAAAAAATGTATTTTTCTCAAAAATTTATCTGTTCCGGTAACCTGGCTCTGATACCACGTGTAACACCCCACTCCCGCTATGATCACTCCCTAAGGGAATGCCATAGCATCGGTGGAGTATTTTAGTGAATATAGAACAGAAAAATTACAACAAGACAGATATAAATAGTACTTGAAATTTAAAACATCATCTCATAACATCGGAAGTAAAACATGTCCGGTTACATCATAAAACCACAATAAAAGTCAAGTACAATATCCATCAAAATAAAGAAGTACATAATCCCACTCTCATACAATAGCCAAAACAAAAGAAAAGATAACTGGGTAACTGGAGCTTTACATCTATCCAAGCTCCTAAAGACTGGAACAGCAATCCGATCAAGCTCCACTACTGCTAGGATCCACCGTAGGACCTGAGGGTTGGGAAAAAGATAAAAACAACGGGGTCAGACATAAGTCTGAGCGAGTCCTATAACTTTAACAATACAATTGTTAAAGTAACCAGAGAAGACATAAACTGATATACGGTAACTAATGGGGATGAATGGCTACACTAAGCAGTCAACTAAACTAAGATAAAGACGCATCTACCCTTCCAAGGTAAATTACTAAACTGCACCACACCAGTCGCTCCTAACTTAAAGGTTGATCCCACCCATGGACTTATAAAATTAACTTAATAGTTCTCGTGTACCCCTAGGTGACTGAGTAGACGCCACAGGGCCCTACAGTCCACTAGGTGTACACACTACTCCCATTCGATCGGCTCCCTAACGTAGATACCCGTGCTGGCCCCACCGTGGGGTGTACCATTCCCCAACGTGGCAACCTGATAAAATTAACGGTGCACGGCTTAAATCTACACGATGCAACAACGTCTTATTTACCAGCCCGGGTCCACACACGCATATGAAACCCGTTGGTCATGCGTTGCCACCGCTAACCCATTTTGGCCTCTTATAGTCAAGCCCAATATGCGTGTCCCGTCACTCGACTAGAGTCGAGCCCACTAAGATATGTTTGGGATATTGGTTGAAATGGGCCCCCAGCACAAGCCATCCCCCTAAGCTTGGCCCACACACTAGTGTTTCCCACTTAACCCTTTAATCATGTTTAATTACATGTTTCCTCTTGGTTAAGTATTTAATCATATTTTCTATTGGCAACCACTAGCAATTTCCACATACCACCCAAGGTACCCACTTAACCCACATGCCCCACTACATGATTATCTGGGTAAGTGTTTCTTAATTGATTAACACTGTAACCGTGTAAAGGACCCCTCGCATTGGACCATTATTTGTAGATGCCTGGTTAAGCCGGTAGGTTCCGGGCAGTCTTACACTACAAACGGGTCCAACCTCGTGTCATTTACCCTTGTTACGTATTTAATTTATGATTAAGACCCCTCACATTGGACCGTCATTTGTAGATGCCTGGTTAAGCCGGTAAACTCCGGGCAGTCTTACACTACAAACGGGTCCAACCTCGTGTCTTAATCGATTAATTACTCCTAATTAATCACCCCCATAATTTGTGTTAATTATCATGTTTATTTTAGGAATATGGGTACACCTAACTTAATAGGCAAATTCCCAACTCCAAAGTGTGGGTACACCTAACTTAATAGGCAAATTCCCAACACATAGTATGGGTACACCTAACTTAATAGGCAAATTCCCATACTATGTTCATTTATTTTATGTTATGCATAATTATATTGAATTCACACAATCTTATTAACTTATGCATTGAATTAACCCCATCGTTCCCACGTGATTTCGTTCTCATGACATAACACATATAAAAGGTGTCAACTTGCATATGTATGAACATGTTTCAAAGGTGCCATCTTGCATATTAACAACCACATAAATTGCATATGAACTTGCATAACATGTCACATAACTTGCATATAATCTTGTATAACATGTCACATAACTTGCATATAATCTTGTATAACATGTCACATAACTTGCATATAATCTTGTATAACATGTCACATAACTTGCATATAATCTTGTATAACATGTCACATAAACTTACATATTAACAAATACATGACTTGCATATAATATGTCACATAACTTGCATATGAAGAATCATACAACTTGCATAATTATCATACATGTAACTTGCATATTATCATACATGTAACTTGCATATTAACATATGATCACAAAGCACAAAACTTGCATTATGCATGTCATAAAAAGAGACAAACTTGCATGTCATAATGTATGCATAATACCAAACACTTAGCATGCATAAAATCAAATACTTAGCATGCATAAAATCAAATACTTAGCATGCATAAAATCAAATACTTAGCATGCATAAAACCAAATGCTTAGCATGCATGAAAGCCATCACTTAACTTGCATAAACCCACATACATTAGCAAACTAACATCATGTCATATGACTTAAAATCCATTAATCCCCAAACAAAACCATATAGTCTCATCATATCTCATCTACTTAGTTTAGTAATTGATCATTAAAGTGATAGAAACTCACAACTAGCAAATTTGCACTCCAAATGAAGAATATTAAGATGCTTAGAATGGATTAGAGGTTGATTAGAGAGTGATTAGCTTGCAACCCTCTTCATAAATTAGTGGAGGCTCCTTCTAAGATTTAATTTGGCGGCATGTAGCCCTCAATTCTATTTTTAGTATGGATTAGGGTAGGTTTAGGGTGTATTTATAGATTAGGTGAGTGTTTTAGGCCCTTAGATTAACCCTAGATTAGATTAGGACCCTTAGATTTCGGAAATCTCTAGAACACAGCCCAAGACTAACCCAAAAACCAGATCTGGTGCACCCAGATCAACAGGGCCGATACCCTGTGTCGACACCCCTGTCGACAGGGCTGTCGACACCCCTGTCGACATGCCTGTCGACACGGGGCTAGGCGAGAACTTTCCCGCCCTTTCCGCTTTTGGCTCCAAACTTGTTTTAGAACTGAATTTTAAATCTGTTTTTAACTTTGAATTTTCTGAAAACTTCTTTGGGCCATAACTGGGCCATACGGACTCCGATTTACAAAATTTCGGACTCTATTCTGCGTATTTTTCCGAGACGAATGCAATGACGCAGCCCGTTTCCCCCGATTCTCATATCTGAGATTAATTATACTTTAATTACTAACCATTAGTGTTAATTGAAATTCGGGGTGTTACATAATCCATTTTTCTCTTTTTAACCTTTTCCAATTTATAAGGTTTTACCGCTAAACCCACTAACCCAAAATACTATTCATATGGGATTTATCTTCATCCTGTATAAAGTATATTGTATACTTCCCATCCAATTTTCCTAAGGGTCTCAGATTTCCATATTCATTCCTTTAGTGTACAAAACAAACATCCCATTTCTTATCATATTATACTTTTTCTATTTAGTGGGTTTCTCTATGGATCTAGTTATACGTATATAATATTTATATTTGAAAAAATACAGATACGTTCACTCACTATTTATACAAGAATCCAAAAACTAGGCTCTGATACCAAATGTAACAACCCGAATTCCAACATATCGATTTTTTTTCAAAATTCTAATCTATCAAAATTCATGTTGGTTTGCTCTGGTATCTTGTAGAAGAGACAGAGACATAAAATATGTCAGAGCTCAGAAAATATCTAACAACGGAATGGTAGAGTATAATCAAAATATAGCCTTACCGTATTAATAATACTGCCTAACTAGTATCCAAAGCTATCAGGTCTCTGCCACAAATCTAACCTGCGAGTATGCTATGAGGAGGGGTCAGAACACATGTTCTGGTGACTGGATTTAAATTATACACTTTGGATAATCCCACATATACCGTGCAACCATGTTTTCTTATTTATTAGGTTACTTAGGTTAACAGGACTCAAGGCTTACACACATATCGTACAAATTTACTTCCCAGTGGATTAACCTAATATAGTATGTATGTAGCTACCCCCAATATTAAGGTACACCCCATGATATCCTACTCGCACGGTCTCCACGGTAGTACCATCAAAATATACGCGGTCGCTCATCCTACGTCATAATGACACATGGATATCTATATAACAATGTTACGTTCCACATATCTGTCAATTCTATGCTACGTAAGCGTACGGACTGCCACCTTTGATCGAATTTGATTCCGTACCAGAGTAATGCCCTCAAGTCTACAATACACCAACCAAAGCAGACATGCATGTATCTAGACTTTTCCACATACATATCATCAATTGTAGATCAATGCCTTAACCGCACGTCCTTTAATGTGTATCGAGTTCTATGGAAGGGCGATACAAGAAACTCAAACTCGGTCAGGAGCTTTTCCATATCTTTACAGGCCCGCCTTTAAGAGCCTCAAATATAGATATTACTAGCGTCGGTTTTTCATAGTGGCTATGGCCGCACCTCTGCCCCTACCTCAACTAATAAAGACTACAAGAGCTAAGCGACATGCCCCTAACAAGAAACAATCTAAACATCCAGTTGTCATCTGTCACTGTAGCCCCTCACCATCCGACTGGCACGGGACGATCGTCAAGAGAAAGGGGTTTGACACTACGTATCATTAAGAACCTGCAGTATATCTCACAGTGCATGGAATAAAATATGATAATAACATAACTTGATATAAAATAGGTGAGACAGTGCATAAGATGAAATCTAAACTATATCCATCCGAGTAGAGGAATCCAAAATACAGCTTATGATCCAAACATTTATTACAACTTCAAAATACTGTCTCTAAAAAGAAAGAAAAGAGGTACACTACTAATGCCCAAAGAAGACCAGCAACAACACTGGGAGAATATATGTAAATAGTACGTGGAAGCCTTACGCTCGTCTCCGGATAGCTACTTATGCATAACCACCAAATTTGTCTCTAGTCTGCTAGTTTAGGAGCACTAATATGAAGAGACATAAAACTCTGGGTCAGACGAAAGTCCGGTTTGAGCGATAACAACGCTATATAACTGAATAAAGCAATAATAGGTATAAATAATCGTACCTGAACCTGGACCTGCAACCAAAGAGTTAGCACAACAAGATGTACTATACTCTAAGTTAACACCAACATATAGTGTAAAAATAGGACTGTGCGTGTCATGGTGATAGCAAACATCAAACATTAAAATCGTCCTCATATTTCTCACTCAGTGCGTAAAGCGTACGATGTCCGCCACATTGATCACCAGATCCATTGGGACGGAGTCCCACTCCTTACAACTATTTCTATGACCACTTTGCCCTTTGGAGCCCTGATGGAGTCCAACTCCATACAACCTCTGACCCCAGTGCACTGGTCCATAGGCAATACCCCTTCCCTTGATAGTGAACTAAAGTTATGGATATCGATAACCCCGTTGCACACGTCCCGCAGCAAAGCCCAATTCTTGAAGTTAGCTCGTTGTTTCCCATCTGGATTCTGAGATATAACTTCTAATTTGGACTTCCTTTGCATCTCGGGTATTGGTTGAATTGGAGTTGGTCTTCGAAAGAATTCACGATCGTCGTCGCGTGGTAGTAGTAGAAGCCCAAGCCTGGATTGGTTCGACTTCCCTGTTCGGTTCATTCCTCCCAAACTTTGATTCGGTTCGTGCTCCATCACTTCGGTTCAATTCGTGCTCCACGCTTCGGTTCGTTCGTACTCATTGGTTTGGTTCGGCTCCCCTTTCCTTGCTCAAGTTCCCATTCGGTTCAGTGCTCGTAGTCTCGGTCTGGTTTGGTGCTCAACTTCAACTACAACTCCACACTAGCGGCCTTCCTTTTTTGTTGTGCTCCTCTTGTGCCAAGTTACAGTTCATCTCGTGCTCTCCGGTCCGATCCGATGCACATACTCCGATCCAAACCACTCGCCCCATCCGATCCGAACCGAAAACCTGACAGGCTTCCAACAGAATTGTATCATCCATTCTCGCCATACGACGGCGTTTTCAACCATTCTAACTTTACTGCACAATCATAAACATACCAAACAATATTAGCAACATATAAGTTCAATCAAAAAGGTCAAAACATCAAGTATATAGGTTATTTTAGACCAAATATACCCCTAATCCATGATTTTCCCCTTAACCATGTTTAAACATGTCTAACAATAGGATTAGCAAACTTAATCCAAATTAACCCAAATTTTTACCAGTGACATAAAATAATATTTCAGAATTTATGCATATTTTTCTGAGTAATAAATTCGCTAATTATCACTAAACACCCCTAATTAGCCTTAATTAGTGAATAAACATGCTAATCACTCACCTTAGCCACTAGTAAATGATCGATCAGAAACTTTAACTGATTTGGCTTGGATTCCTATGTAGCGCAGTAGCTGTATCTCAATTTTGATGCAAATCCGCCTTGATTTGATGTTGATTTTCTTAATATGTGATTAGAAAGTTAATAAAGAGAGATTTGGAAGATGATGGCCATTACTAGGGTTAGGGAAATGTTTGTAATAGTTGGAAAAATGAAAAGGAATAATTCTCTAACTCCTTTCAGCCCTCCTATAACCCTAATCCCGAAATGTATTATGGGCCCAGCTGTTTATTCACTCTAAAAGTTATTACAAGGAATATACAAACAAACCTATAGCTATACAAATAGTATTAACACTCATCTCAGAAACAATGAGAAAAAAAACCAATTACAAAATACATTTGAAATAATAATAACTCAGAGCCGCTAGTGACCCAAAATTCCAAATCCAAGTTGAATGCTCACAAATACCTGCTACCCTCCATACATCAAACTGCAAAGATAAACCAAAATCCCCAAAACATCTCAATGAGTGAATATTCCAAAAACATAGTGAATCACTTGAATAAGAAGACGCAGCATACTTACTTACAGGACCAAAATCAAAAAAGATCAAATTGGATTTCGTCTCGTATGCCTCTTATCGGATTTTAATCCACTACTTAAAGGCATAACATCTTCAGATTTATATTCAATACCTTCATCAAGATCAGTACCCTCATCGGAGTCTTGCCAAAATTTCCCTTTTAACTTACTACTCTTTGATTTAGATTTAGACAGCGTTGCACTAGTAGAAACTACATTGGGTTAATAGATGGGAAAATCAATCCATATCCTTTGACATTTGCCGGAGGCAACTTAATACTAGCAGGAGGTTAAGATGATCATAAGGAAAGACCTAGTTGCAAATGAAGACAAAGAATATGCAGAAAAATTACTGCACATAGAAGCAGAAGATTTAGAACTAAAAGTGGAAGAACAAGACATAGAAGCATTTGAAGAGGAAGCAAGGTTCTGCTGAGAAGTAAAAACGTCTGGACTTTCATTAGCAGAAGTAGCAATATTCACAACTTCAGCATTTTCATCAAACAAATTCCCAAATGAAGAATCAGAAACTGCTGCATTCATACAAGACTCAACTCCTTTAGTACTTTCTTTAGCTGAAGCATCATTATTATTCACTTTTGAAACATTAGTACCTTCAAAAGTCACTTTATTAGCTTCACCGTAAGCAGAAACATCAGATAAATTCATAATAGTATCACTACCAACTCCAGATTTCTGAGCTAAGCCAACATTAAGGTCATTAACAGTACCTCCACTGGCATTATCGCTGCAATCCGTTGCCAAAGCTTCAAATTGATTTGCACACACATTATCAGTTACTTCCTTATTAATTTTAATATCAGGATTAGCATTATCATTTTTCCTCATCCAAACTTGTTTTTCTTAGGAGCAACATAAGCCCAATTATCCATTCGAGCAGGAATATTCCTCATCGAATTACCAGCATTTGCAAAACCTATTAAGCCCAGCTGTTAATCACCCTATTAAGCCCAATTAAGTTGTTTTGCTTCTTCCAAACCTTATTTCAGCCGTATCTCCCAAGCGGTAAGTCTGTTTGATTAATGTGACCACTCTATGGAATGGTAAACCATTATCTAAATCTAATGGAAGTGGTTTCAGGTCAAAACTCCTTACCAATCAAAAGTTACAGGTAAAAAAAATTTGACTGGCGCAAAACAATCATTTAAAATTCTGTAAAAATCGTGAACATGGGAAATGACCCTAATAGTCGTTCCCCAAAGTTACACGACCATACGACTTCGTATGAGAATGAAATAAATATTCTACGATCTTCCGATGTGTAGAATGTCGGTCGTTACACTATCCCCACTTAAGAAATTTAGCCCCAGAAATTCCTTAACCAAGAAGCATAACCCATATGCCTATCAACCATTTACAAACAATCAAACATATATAATAAACAAAATGAGCCTATCCTAGAATGCGGTTTACTAACAAGGGAATTACTCTATCACAATTAAAATCTCACCAGTCAAAAGGCCTTGGATATGACTTCTTTATGCTATCCTCAGTTTCCCAAGTATAGTCATTCTCGTTATCAGCCCACTGAACCTTAACCAGTTTCACCGTCTTCATCCGAAGTTTCTTCGTGTCTTATCCGAAAATACGAACCGCGATTTCCAACTGTCTCGGGTTCTATCTCGATATTATCCAATTGATCTAGCAAAATAGTCATATCAGAATTGTGCACGAAATTCCTTAATTGAGAAACATGAAATACGTTGTGCACTCCTGCCATCTTGTCAGGTGATCCAACATTATACGCCAAATTCCCAACTAGTTCGACAACTTGAAATGGACTAACAAATCTTGGTGTTAATTTACCTCTCCTACCAAACTGAATCACGCTCTTCAACGGAGAAATATTGATGAATAACAAGTAGCCAACGGAGAATTTCAAATCTCTTCGTCTTTTATTAGCATAACTCTTCTACCTATCTTGGGTAGCCTTCATTCGCTGTTGAATAACCTTGATCTAATCTGAAGTTTCTCTTATTACATCTGGCCCAAGCACAGGTTTCTCACTGGTTTCCAACCAACATGATGGTGAGTTGCACGTTCTTCCAGACAATGCTTCAAATGGAGCCATAATCTAATCTGAACTCAACCAGATGCAAATGGTCATCCCATGATCCTCCAAAATCCAATATGCAAGCTCACAAGAAACCCTCTAATACATGATTCACTTTTTATGTTTGACCGTCGGTTTGAGGATGGTACGCAGTACTGAGATGTAATTCTAACCCCAAAGTTTCTTGTAAGATCTTCCAAAACCCACTAGTAATTAATGGATCTCGATCAATCACAATCATATATAGTTCTGCTAACTTAGCTGCCGTTATATTAGACTTGACTGGTGTAGACCTTGCACTTTTGGCCAATCGATCCACAATCACCCAAATATTATCATGACATGATCTAGTCCTTGGAAGACTGTCTATGAAATCCATTGAGGCTTGTCCCCATTTCCACTTGGGAATTTCCAGCGGTTGTAACAAACCACTAGGCTTCTATTGCTCGTCTTTAACTAATTGGCAATTCATGCACTTGGATATAAACTTCCCAACGCCTCTCTTCATCCCTTTCCAGTAGTAGGTTTACTTCATGTCTCGATACATCTTGTTACCACCGGGATGTATAGTCCGTTTCTAGTGATGACATTCTCTAAGCATTTCATCTCTCAGTCCATTAACGTTGGGTACAACTAGTCTCCTGTTCATTCGAAGCCATCCCTCCCTATCAAGCCCATATATTTTTCATCTCCTCACCATCGATACTCATCTCTACCTTGGAGATAATTTCCAATAGGTTAGGTTCATCCCTCTGACTGGAGCCGATCCGCTCAATCAAAGTCTGTCTGATCGTCAAACTTGCTGACATCTCTGGATCCAACTCGCACTTAGGTCTGACATCATATCCCGCGATATACTCCACTTGCTTCCATTCAAGAAACACAGCCCCCAATCTGGCATGTCTCTACTCAATGCATCAACTACCGCATTGCCCTTCCTAGGTGTGTATGCGATAGTGAAATCATATGAAGCCAAGAAATCTAACCATCTCTGCTGATGAAGATTTAAATCCTTTTGGGAGAAAAGATACTTTTTAAAGACTTATGATCAGTAAACTCGAAACTTTCTCCCAAGAGATAGTGTCTTCACATCTTCAAAGTGAACACGATAGCTGTCAATTCCAAATCAAGGGTAGGATATCTTTTCTCATGTGGTTTCAGTTGCCGACTAGCATAAGCTACAACCCAACATCCTTGCATCAGTACAACGCTTAGTCTGGTACCATAGGCATCCGTGTATACCGTCATCTCTTCGTTCCCCTTAGGAATAACTAACACTGGTGCACATGTTAGCTTTTCCGTTAGACACTTAAATGCATATTCGCACCTTCCGTCCCAGTCGAAAGCTTGATTCTTCTTGGTCAACTGAGTTAACGGTGCCGCTATCTTGGAGAAGTCTTGGATAAACTTACGTTAATACCCAGCTAACCCAAGAAACTTCTCATGTTTGTTGCATTCTTGAGCGTAGACCAATCTTGCACCGTAACCACCTTCGCAGGATCCATGAAAAATACCATTCTCACTTCCCTCCTCCAGAAGTGACACTTAGAAAATTTTGCTTTTAATCGGTGTTTCCTCAACACCTCCATCACTGTTCGCAAATGTCCCTTGTGTTCTTCCTCTGTCCTCGAGTAAACCAAGATATCGTCCATGAACACAAGAACAAATTTGTTTAACTGATATCTAAAAACCCTATTCATAAGATCAACAAAATATGCGGGTGCATTGGTCAACCCGAATGGCATGACGAACCACTAAAAAATCCAGATGGCATCCAAAATGTCGTTTTAGGTATACTCTCAACTGCTACTTGAAGTTAATGAAAACTTGTCACGAGATCCAACTGGTAAAACACTCTTGCTCCATTCAGTTGATCAAACAATCATCTATCCGTGGAAGAGGATCCTTATTCTTCCTAGTCTCTCAACTCACGGTAGTCCACACATTAGCGAAGGGAACCATCGGCCTTTGTAGCAAATACAAATAGTGCTCCCCACTCGAAAACACTTATTCAGACAAATCCCTTCTTTAAAAGATCGCCTACTTGCACCTCGAGCTCTCGCTGGTCCCGTGGCGCTATGCAACGAAGTGGCATCACTATAGGTCTTGCATCTTTCACTAAATCAATCCGAAACTCGATCTCTCGGTGTGATGAACATCCAGTCACTTCCCCAAAGATGTTCGGATACTCGCCAGCAATAGGCACATCTGACAACTCAACCTGTGGGATGTCGAGGGAATTTAGAAAACTATCCATCACTCCATCGCTAGGTGGGCAACCCAATACCACCCTCTGCCAATCATCTGCTCCAATGTTCACCAAAGACCCCTCACAGTTTACCGCCACCGCATACCTTTGGAGCCAGTCTGCTTCCAAAATAATGCCAAACCCATTAAAGCCCAAAACAAAGTAATCACAAACAAACATGCATCCATGACTCGATAAGACCAAAATACGATAAATCATACAAAGGCTAGTTGAACCACCGATCAGGTTTGTCACAACCAAAGGTCTATCGACAATCTCGGGTTCTAATCCCAACCTATCTACTTGGTCACTGGATACGAAGGAATGGGAAGCCCCGGTATCAAACAGTACTCAAACAGGAACATCATAAATAGAAATCATACCATGGATAAATACACCCTTTTCCTTCTCTACGATTGTTGGGGGCATTCAACGAAGAAGGAACAAAGTTGATACCATATGCTTTCATGATCTGCTTCTCCTTAGGAGGTTTTGGACATTATCCTTGTGATGTCCCACTTAGCCGCAATTGAAGCACTTCCTGTCCGCTGGCTTTACTCAATAATCTCTGGCATAGTGACCCTTCTTGCCATAGCTAAAGCACTAGATATCTTTCTCATTCTTCTTTCTCTGACCATCCTTGCTTTGGTTCTGTTTTCTCTTGTTCTGAGAATTCTTATTGTCTTCACTGCTTGCCCGCGGTTTCGGCTCCTCTACAATGTAACAGCGACCTCAATATTTAGCTTAGGATAAAGGCTCTCCGATACCAATGCTTTCCCCACAAAAGATTTGAAAGTCTCATCTATATGATTTATCAGCCTTTACCCAAAGTAGTTATCTAGGCTAGTTATGAACTTCTCGTTCTTCTTCTCGGCGGTATCGATAAGAGATAATTCATATTTTGATAAGGTATTGAGTTCAGTAATATATTCCGAGACTGACATACCATTATGCTTAAGTTCCAAAAATTTCCTAAACAATTCTGATTTCTGGGGAGTTGGGATAAACTTATCACTGAAGCGAGTCTTAAACTAATTCCAAGTAATTTGATCCTCTGGAGTTGTTGCTTTAATAACATTCCACCAATTCATTGTCTGTCCTTGAAGTTGATGCGATGCTAGCTTTCTCTTCATTGCTTCATCGATCCCCAAATCCTCTTAAATGCGCTCACAACTATCATGCCAATCTTAACCTTCATAGCCGATTTTGTTCCATGGAATGACTTCCCACCAAGAATAGTATAATCCTTGTTAAGCTTGGCAAAATGGGCTCTAGGCGCCTGCACTACTGCACCACCACCGTTAGAAACATGAGGAACCGCTCCCTAAGCATCCCAAAGCATCTCTCGCATGAAGGAAGTAAACATCATCCTTATATCAGGGGCATTCCAATTGTTGGCCCCTGAACCTGCTCCCTCTTCAACTCATGATGCAAGGTTCCTCATTGTACTCCTTGTATTTTGGCTCAACGTTCAATCTGTAAAGAGAAAACGATTAACCGCCTCTTTAGTGGTGTCGTGCCAGTGTAGTGCGACTTCGTCCATAAATATACTAATAGTGTGTGTGTATATATATATCTTTTGAAAACCAAAATATCACAAATATGTGCTCTCATATATGCATATTTTCTCTCCGTGATGTCTTCCTCTAAGTTAAACTACGTAACCTAGGCTCTGATACCAAGTATGATTGTCGCCCCGCACCATCAGACATTTCCCTTAAAATGTGATGCGCCAATGCCTGAATGGTATATGATGATCATCAAGAGAAAGGGGTTTGAAACTACGAATCTTCAAGAACCTATAGTACATCTCACCGCGCATGGAATAAAATATGATAATAACATAACTTGATATAAAACATGCGAGACAATGCATAAGCTGAAACTAAAACATATCCATCAGTGTAGCAGAATCGAAAATATAGCTTATGATCCAAACCATTATTACAACTTCAAAACATTGTCTCTAAAAAGAAAGAAAAGAGGTACACTACTAATGCCCAAAGAAGTGACCAGCAACAACACAGGCAGAATATATGTAAATAGCATATGGAAGCCTTGTAACACCCCACCTCCGCCAATGTCACTCTTGCAAGCGCACTAGCTTTGGAGGGGCGTTAAACGAGGTAAACATGCATGAAGATATCACGAGACAGAACATATAAGTAAAACAGAGTAAGTAAAGCAGCGGATAAAATTTCTATTTCAAAACCATAGTCAAATTACATCAAAGTACCGAGTCATTATTTTCCAACTACTACAAGTCTAGAAGACATAAACTGAAAACTGGAAATAACATAAAGTAAACTATCCCCAAAGTAGATGTGGTAAGCCATAGCGAGCTCAAGTCCAAACCGTAAATGAGCTATCCAGTAAGTAAGCTACAGATCCAGCTAGGTGCTAGTGTTCCCACCCTGAGAACCTGTGGGGGGGAAACGGAAGAAAAGAGGCGAAAGAAAACGGGTCGGTCAAAAAGACTGGTAATTCCTACCTACTATTAGTATAAAAACTAATAAAGTTAACTAGACATGTAAAACAGAGATGAAACATAGGGTGATAACTGGCATGGTGAAAAGTTAACAAGATAGATCAAGTGTGGCATCACATATACAAGGTTAAGTTGCACTAGGTGTACTAGTATTCTAATCCATGTCAAGTATAAACAAGAAATGATCCCTTAGCCCAAAGATGGCCCAACATCATGAGGTGGCCTAAATAAAGGTCCAACTACTCGGTCTAGTCGATCGACTCCCTATAAGCCTAACTCGTCGTGTATCGGTGTCATACGGCTTAATCATGGAATGTAGTTAACTGTGCAAGGTCCACCCCAGGGTGTATCCAGCCCTAAGGTGTAAACCACAGACACAATTCAAGCATGCACAGTCTAAACCTACTGGTGCCCATGTTCAACTGCGGACTTAATGTGCACGACCATGGTCCGCCTGAACAACCAGTGCACCATTCAGCCGTCTCTTTTGGTCTCTTACAATCAGTCCAGTAATCGTGCCCCCACACTAGCCTAGTCCACGGTATCCAGATACTCCCAAGTGGGTTATGGCTGAAAAGGACCTCGTAACTAGGATTTCAAGCGGGTTAAGTGTGGTTAACCCTATCCTAACCATGTATTGAGTCGGTCAAGTGTATTCAACCAGTTCATGACTTAACCCTATCAATACATCGTGTTTAATTGGTTAAGTATTCAAGTAGTTCATGACTTAACCCTACCAACCCATCGCGTTTAATTGGTTAAGTATTCAAGCGGTCCATGACTTAACCCTATCATGTGGCATTAATTAACTTAATGCACCCCAACCTCTCACATTAGACTTTGTTGTGGTTACTAGTTAAGCCGGGCGGGTCCGGGTAGCTTTACATCACAACCTAGTCTAACCTCGGGTTTTAAGTTCGATGTGACCAACTACTCACATTGGGTCCTATTGTTTGTAGCCACTAGTTAAGCCGGTCGGTTCCGAGTAGATTTATGCTACAAACTCAACCCAACCTCGAGTTGGTCACTTCCATGTTTTCTACATGTCATGTCCACGTTCATGTTTTCAAGCATAAACACATGTTAAACTTTCATGTCATCTTTTCAAGTCATGTTTTCATGTTGTTTAAGTTTTCCCAATTACCCATAACGTATTCCCATCGCATGTAAATTCGCATCAACGCAAATAGATCAAAGAGGGAACATAACAATATGACAAGGTGGGCATAAGATGGAAAAGTCTATCATAAGTTAAACATGGTGATATTTGAGGCCAAAAGGGGTTCAACGTACTAGCATATGGCCTCAACATGTATAATAGCATAAAAGGTGACTTGGCCTCAAACATATCAAATAGCCTAAGGGTGATTTGGCCACTAGCATGCACAATAGCATAAGGGTGATTTGGCCACAAGCATGCATAATAGCATAAGGGTGATTTGGCCACAAGCACGCATAATATCATTAGGGTGATTTGGCCACAAGCATATTAAGGAACATGAGGGGTTAAGGTTTGGCCACAAGTTAAACATGGTGGCATATGAGGCAAATGTGTTCATAAACTTGCATATTACATTATAAGCCTCAAAACATGCATGATATCAACTTTTGCATAATAGGTGAAACATGGCCATAAATGACATAGGATGATAGCTAGTGATTCGCATATAACATCATATGCAAGATAACATAAGGGTTATGAGAGTTTCTATGTTGCTTTATGCAACATTTCAAATCAAAGCTCATAGCTTTCTATGCACAAAGTCAAGGTGATAGCTTTACAAACATGCATAGAATAAATCTATGCATAATATGATAGAATCGAAGCTCATAGCTTTCTATGCACAAAGTCAAGGTGATAGCTTTACAAACATGCATAGAATAAATCTATGCATAACATGATAGAATCAAAGCACAAATCATACTTAGGCCCAAACTCAAACTTGCAACATGTCATATTTAACTTCATAGTTAGAATCTAAGAGTAGAATAGGGCTTACAATGCTATGAAGACCTATGAAATAAAATAAGATTGAGGCGAAGCCACTAGCAACTCTAAAACCCCCAAATGAATACAAGCTCCAAGTTGTCTTGAGAAACAAGAAGCTCCTTTGACTTGTATAAAGAAAGATCCTTGTTTTGATAAAGAAAGGTGGCTCTTTTACTAGCTTAGGACACTCAAACTTTCATGAAGAGGATGGAGGCCATGATATGAAGATGGAGGCCATGATCAAGAAACATTTTGGCATAGTTTAGTTGTAGGAATGATTAATGAGGGTTTAGGCTAGGTATTAGGGTCTTTTTATAGATGATTAGGTTAGTTTAGGCCATAGGATTAACCCTAATTCAGATCTGGGCCATCAATTCACGTCACTAGCCTCCAAACATGTCTTGAGGAACAAGTCAGGTGCACCCCGGCCAGACTGGCCGACCACCCAAGTCGACAGGGGTGTCGACTGGGCAGTCGACACAGCCAGGGGTGTGTCAACACCCAAGTAGACTCCCCAGTCGACTTGGGGAGTGGCGGGATCTTTTCCCGCGCCCAGCTGAATTTGAATCGAAACTGTTTTTAAACTTGAATTTTCTGAAAACTTCTATGGGCCATAACTGGGTCATACGGACTTCGATTTTCGAAAACTCGGACTCTATTTCGCGTATTTTTCCGAGACGAACGCAATGGCACAGCCCGTTTCCCTTGATTTAGATTTTATCATCTAATTCTTCCTTGATTAATGTTATAACTTGTTATTTAAAATACGGGTTGTTACATCCTCCCAACCTTAAAGGATTTCGTCCCCGAAATCTCTAAGTTAGGAAGAACGTATCCTACCATCCATCGTCCATCTACTCAAAACGTCATCCACGTGCAGCCATTGTCTTTAAAAGATTCTAAATGCTGTATGATCATATGCAAAGGTGTGTGTATATGTACTTATCTAATGCGAGAATCGGGCGGTTACTGATTCAGTAAACCTCCTTAATGCAAAGTATGTTAGTGAAATGAGTCCATATGTATGCAAATTCCTAACATAATTCATAATCTCTATATGAGTGCACATAACATTCCTCCATATGCAACATCCACGTGATAGCATAACAAGTTTCATCCATGAATAAGTATAAGCACTCATGCATATGCAATATGAAAGTGTGTGAGCCGATCTTAGTGCCTAATGTGTATCATGCATCCACGAGTATCCACTTGCAAACACTTGCAACCACTTGCAAACATCAAGCATAACATGTTTCAAATACATGTTTCATCCAAGGGTTTCTACCTAAGGTTCTTATGACAAGGTTAACGCGATAACAAGATAAACATGGATAGCAAAAGAAAGATATGCTAACTAGGAAAAGGGATTGAGAATGTACCCTAAAAATGAAATGGATAAAGCCCACACATCTTCTCCTCGGTTTCCCAAGTTGCGTCCTTTTTGGCTTCACTCCACTGAACCTTTACTAACTTGACTTCTCGATTCCTCGGCTTCTTGATCTCCATTCCCAAGATACAAATCAGAGCTCGCCTCACGGTCGCCTCTTTCAATACCTCCGTGTCTTCAAGAATACTTGGTTCAACTACTTTGGCTGACTCATGTAGGCACTTTCGGAGATGCGAGACATGAAAAACATTGTGAACTCCGGCCAGATTCTCGGGCAACTCCACCTTATAAGTCATCTTCCCAACTCTTTCTATAATAGGGAAGGGTCCTACGAACCTTGGTGTCAGCTTCCCAACTGCTCCAAAATGAACCACATTTCGCAAAGGAGAAATCTTCACAAAGACCATATCCCCAACTTTAAATTCTAAGTCTGTCCTTCGCCTTTCTGCATAGGATTTCTGTCTGTCTTGGGACATTTTCATCCACCTTCGAATCAAATCAACCCTCTTGGATGTGTCCCTTATCATGTCGGGCCCAATTATAAGCTTATCCGTCGTCTCTCACCAACATGTTGGTGGCTTGCACGGCCTCCCATACAAAGCTTCGAATGGTTTCATTCCTATGCTTGCTTGGTAGCTGTTATTATAAGCAAACCCTACAAGAGGAAGGTGGTCTTCCCCAGTACCACCAAAGTCAAGAACACAAAGCCTCAAAAGATCTTCTAGCACTCTATTCACCCTTTCGGTTTGGCCATCCGTTTGGGGGTGATAGGATGTACTTAGATTCAATTGCATACCCATCGCTTCTTGCAAGCTATTCCAGAACTGGCTAGTGAAGATTGGGTCACGATCGCTGACTATGCTAGAAGGAACTCCATGCAATCGCACTATCCATCGAAGATAAACAGATGCTAGACCTGATGCGGTCCTCTTGTTCTTTACTGGAATGAAATGGTGCTCTTCGTGAGTCTATCAACTATGAGCCATATCCCATAAAGCCCAATAGTTTGGTCAACTTGACGAACATCTTTATCACAAACAGGCGAGTCATACTCCTTATGGGGTTTGGTACAGAACTAAGATTGAGAATAGGACCGAGAGGATATACTTAAAAGATAGCATGCGAGTAAGCTCTACAGAATAATAGGGATCAAAGATATACTCTTAGAAAGAGATATAATGCGCGTATCTAGTCTTCAATCTTCTAAGCCGCATTTTCTTGAGCTTAATCCTATCGTGCCTTGATCGTCTTTTAACTTCACAATTCCGTAGTTTCAAAATATGAGTTGGAACTTGTTTCGCCGTTGCCTCTCATTCCACTTCCACTTATTCTTTTCCTAAAATACTTGGCTTAAACATAACTGCGTGCTCAGGGTTTCATGCAAGCTTTCCAAAATTCGTTAGTGAATCCTGGATCTCGTTTACATACCATACGGTATTCCACGTAGAAAAACTATCTCTTGAAAACAAATGTCAATCCATGTTGCCAAATGTACTTACTAGGGTGATTTCTATAACCCATGCTTAAGTGTAATGGACTATCCGCCTTAGTGGCGAACACTACTCGATTGGATTAAAAATTTCCAATAAAGGTGCCAAGGGATCCTAGATAACTAATCATGACGGAACCCTAAAGGTCACACGAGATTTCGAGGGTATTACCGAGGCGAGTCATGAGCCTCGCAACCCTATGTTCGAAGTCAAGAATGGCTCCATAACCGGACAACCAATCCACGCCCACAATCAACCCGTGTCCCATAAACCCGAGAACATAAGCATTACACATGAATTCTACGCTCAAGATAGAGATCTTCAAACCCATACAAGTCGCGGATAGATGGGCGGAACCCCCAATCGGATTTGAAATACTAACGGGATTTTCAACTAGACTTGTACTTAGGTGCAAACTTTCAACAAGATCATAAATAAAACTATGCGATGCTCCAGAATCAAATAAGGTACGAATAGGGAAATCAGAAATGTAATCATGACTTTCTATAGAAAAACTACCTCGATCAAAAGCTGGAAGAGTGAGTGGAGCCTGCAACTGCCCTCTAGAGGGTCATGCTTGCTGAATTTGCCTTTTCCCTTGTCCTCGCTTTTTCGGGCAATCCTTACTATAGTGTCCAGACTCTCCACAATGAAAGAATTCTCCCAACTTCCTTTTCTTCTTCCTACAGTCTGTGGCTATTTGCCCAGTAATCCCATAGAAGTTGCACTTCCTCCTTTCTCTTGACTTGTTGTCCTTGCTATTGTTGTTCTTACCTCCTTTTCCGGAATCTACCTTCTCGCCTTGAGACTCATTTGCCTTGACCTCCTTCTTGCCACTCTTATCTTCCTCTTGAAGCAGGGCCATATTCACCAAACTCTCGAAAGTCACCTCCATGGGTATATGAGACATGGCCAAACCGCGCAATGGCTCATTCAATCCTAGAGCAAAGCGTAGGGCCTTCTTCTGAGCTGTGTTAACCAAGTCTAGACCGAACTGAGCAAGTTGATTAAACTTATCGACGTATTCCCTAACGTTCATGTCCTCTTGCTTTAGTGATAGGAACCTCTCCATCTGAAGGTTCTCTCCTGTCGATGATAGAAACCTCAGTCTATACCTTCTCCTAAAGTCATCCCAAGTCTGAATTGGCCTAGAAGTGGTGGTGACTACCCACCAATATGCAGCTTCCCCTTTCAACAGCCATACCACTAACATAACTTTCCTACGGTCTTCTATATCAAAGATAGCAAAGAGGTCTTCAGTTTCCTTTAACCAGTTTCTTGCCTCAACATAAATCTCTGTCCCAATAAAATTCTTGCCACCCATCGCCTTAAAGTCCTTACAAATCTTTGCGAAATCCGCTTGTGGATACTGAGGAGGAGGAGGAGGAACCTCAGCTACGGGAGGGGGAGGAATGTTAGCTACGGGGGAAGGAGGAGGAATGTAAGCAGAGCCGGCTTCATTCGCCCTTGCCTATATGTACCTTCTAAACCAAATAGGTACTGGTACGCCCTCCAGAATGGCAAAATTATCGGCCATACTGAAACGAAGAAAAAGATAAATTGAGAACGAGGAAACAAAGTATAGTGCTAATGGCTTTTGGGCAATAGCCTTTTAAAATAAACTAGACTTTTCTTGGAAAATACTTAATTGGTTTTGGAAATAGTTTCTCAAAAGGTATGTTTTAAAAACCTTTTGCTCAGATCTTGTAAACCTTATGCTCTGATACCAAATGTAACACCCCACCTCCGCCAATGTCACTCTTGCAAGCGCACTAGCTTTGGAGGGGAGTTAAACGAGGTAAACATACATGAAGATATCACAAGACAGAACATATAAGTAAAACAGAGTAAGTAAAGCAGCGGATAAAATTTCTATTTCAAAACCGTAGTCAAATTACATCAAAGTACTGAGTCATTATTTTCCAACTATTACAAGTCTAGAAGACATAAACTGAAAACTGGAAATAACATAAAGTAAACTATCCCCAAAGTAGATGTGGTAAGCCATAGTGAGCTCAAGTCCAAACCGTACAAGAGCTATCCAGTAAGCAAGCTAAAGATCCAGCTAGGTGCTAGTGTTCCCACCTTGAGAACCTGTGGGGGGGAAACGGAAGAAAAGAGGCGAAAGAAAATGGGTCAGTGAAAAAGACTGGTAAGTCCTACCTACTATTAGTATAAAAACTAATAAAGTTAACTAGACATGTAAAACAGAGATGAAACAAAGGGTGATAACTGGCATGGTGAAAAGTTAACAAGATAGATCAAGTATGGCATCGCATATACAAGGTTAAGTTGCACCAGGTGTACTAGTATTCTAATCCATGTCAAGTATAAACAAGAAATGATCCCTTAGACCAAAGCTGGCCCAACATCATGAGGTGACCTAAATCAAGGTCCAACTACTCGGTCTAGTCGATCGGCTCCCTATAAGCCTAACTCGTCGTGTATCGGTGTCATATGGCTTAATCATGGATTGTAGTTAACTGTGCAAGGTCCACCCCAGGATGTATCCAGCCCTAAGGTGTAAACCACAGACACAATTCAAGCATGCACAGGCTAAACCTACTGGTGCCCATGTTCAACTCCGGACTTAATGTGCACGACCATGGTCCGCCTGAACAACCGGTGCACCATTCAGCCGTATCTTTTGGTCTCTTACAATCAGTCCAGTAATCGTGCCCCCACACTAGCCTAGTCCAGGGTATCCAGATACTCCCAAGTGGGTTAAAACTGAAAAGGACCTCGTAACAAGGATTTCAAGCGGGTTAAGTGTGGTTAACCCTATCCAAACTGTAATAACCCGTATTTTAATAACAAGATATAACACAAAACAAGGCAGAATTAAATAATAAAATCTGAATCAAGGGAAACGGGCTATGCCATTGCGTTCGTCTCGGAAAAATATGCGAAATAGAGTCCGAGTTTTCGAAAATCGGAGTCCGTATGACCCGATTAAGGCCCAACAAAGTTTTCAGAAAATTTCTAAACAAAAACAGATTTTCAAATTCAAATCTAAGCTTGGAAATTGGGCCAGTTGGGCCAAGGCGGGAAAATTCCCGCCATAGTACCCAAGTCGACAGCCCTGTCGACTTGGGAGTCGACTAGGTCTGACCAGGTCGACAGCCCTGTCGACTTGGCTGTCGACTTGGCTCAGACGCCCAGTCCTGCCTGGTGCACCATCTTGAGAATGTCTTGAGCTAGAGGGCCAGATTCGATTTGGAGGGCTGAAATGAGAACTAGGGTTTAATCCTATGGTCTAAATCACTAGCCTAATCTATAAATAAGACCCTAACCTACCGTAAATCCTCATTAATCTATCCTACAACTAAACTATGGCAAAATCAATCCCCTCATGGCCTCCACTCTCTTCATAAATTCCTAAATCAATTTTCAAGAGATTCCCATGCATACAAGTGTATTTAGGCTTGTATGATCCTCTTTAGCTTGCATTAAAGTCTTGTTTCTCTATTGGCATCATAAAGGAGGAGTCTTGATCAAGTTTGCTTGCATTTTGGGGTTTTAATTAGTTGCATAAGGGGTTTCTTACATTTGCTATACTCATTTGAGTCTTCATAGCATTGTAAGCCTATTTCTACTCTTGTATTTTAACTATGAAGTTAATATGTTATGTTTCAAGTTTGAGTTTGGGGTTAATCATGATATGTGCTTTGATCTTATGATTTTATGCATAAGATTACTCTATGCATGTTAGTAAAGTCATTACCTTGGCTTTATGCATAGAAAGATATGATCTTTGGTTGGAAATGTTGCATAATGCAACTTTGAAACTCTCATAACCCTTGCATTAACATGCATATAATGTTATATGCATGTTACTAGCCCTTATCTCATGCTACCTATGGCCATGTTCCACCTATTTGCCAAGTTTGATGTTATGCATGCATATGAACTGTAACAACCCGTATTTTCAATAACCTGTAATAACATAAATCGAGGCAGAATTTAATTCTAAAATGGGAATCAAGGGAAACGGGCTATGCCATTGTGTTCGTCTCGGAAAAATACGCGAAATAGAGTCCGAGTTTTCGAAAATCGGAGTCCGTATGACCAAGATATGGCCTCGCGAAGTTTCACGAAAATTCCCAAATTAAAGTATACTTAATTAAGTGAAATGGGTTGTGTAGATATATATATATATATATATTGATATATATATATATATATAATTGAAAATTTAATAAATAAATATGCAAAAATGCTCAAAACAGCGAATTGGGAGAGGGGAATAACCGAACCGGCCGATTTTTGAAGTCGACCCGAGCCCGCTGGGTCAACTAGGGGTTAATCCAGGGTGTTTGGCTGTCAACCCGTGGGCCGATTCGCTCAAGTGCAGATTTTGCATTTGAATGGTTCTCATGGTCCATCTTTAATCTAAAGGCCCTAGATGGTTCCTACACTTGACTTCTTCCCCAAGACATGCTTTGATGGCTTGGATTGAATCTAGGGTTAATCCTATGGCCTAAAACACTTGCCTAATCTATAAATAAGACCCTAACCTACCCTAATTCATTCATAATTAAACCTAGTGACTAAACTATGGCAAAATGCTAGCTCTCATGGCCTCCACTAATTTTATGAAGAGGGTTGCATACTAATCACTCTCTAATCAACTTCTAATCCCTTCTTAGCATCTTAATCTTCTTCATTTGGTGTTCAAAGTTGCTAGTTGTGAGTTTCTATCACTTTGATGATCTTTTGGTAAACTAATTAGATGAGATGTGATGAGATTTATGGTTTTGTATGTGGGTTAATGAGCTTTGAATCATATGATATGATGTTAGCATTAATCTTATGTTTATGCATGTTGAGTATGTAAGCTTATGCAAGTTTAATATGATGTATGTTATGTTTGCATGATGCTAAATATGCAAGTTGTGGGCTATGTAATCATATGCATGTTATGCAAGTTCATGGTAATATGCTATGCAAGTTACATGTTTGTTAATATGCAAGTTACATGTTTGTTAATATGCAAGTTACATGTATGTAAATATGCAAGTTACATGTTTGTTAATATGCAAGTTACATGTTTGTTAATATGCAAGTTACATGTATGTAAATATGCAAGTTACATGTTTCTTTATATGCAAGTTACATGTTTGTTAATATGCAAGTTACATGTTTGTTAATATGCAAGTTACATGTATGTAAATATGCAAGTTACATGTTTGTTAATATGCAAGTTACATGTTTGTTAATATGCAAGTCACATGTATGTAAATATGCAAGTTACATGTTTCTTTATATGCAAGTTACATGTTTGTTAATATGCGAGTTACATGTATGTAAATATGCAAGTTACATGTTTATTAATATGCAAGTTCATGATGACACATTATGCAAGTCTATAAGCTAATATGCAAGTTTGTTATGCAAAATGAATATGTAAGTTATGTGACATATTATATGCAAGTTATGTGACATGTTATGCAAGTTCATATGCAAGTTATGTGTTTGTTAATATGCAAGATGGCACCTTTGAAACATGTTCATTCATATGCAAGTTGACACCTTTTATATGTGTTATATCATGAACGAAATTACGTGGGAACGATGGGGTAATTAAATGCATAAGTTAATAAGATTGTGTGAAATTAATATAATTATGCATAACACAAAATAAATAAACATAGTATGGGAATTTGCCTATTTGGTTAGGTGTACCCATACTATGTGTTGGGAATTTACCTATTGAGTTAGGTCTACCCCATGGGAATTTACCTATTAAGTTAGGTCTACCCATGTTAAGAAAACTTGATTAATTAGGGATAATTAATATAAAATTATGAGGGTGATTAATTAGGTGTAATTAATTGACTAAGACACGAGGTTGGACTCAGTTGTAGCGTAAAACTGCCCGGACCCAACCGGCTTAACCAGTTGCTACAAATGTTAGCCCAATGTGAGAGGTCTTAGGCACAAACTAAATACGTAATTAATGTAAAGACACGAGGTTAGACTCTGTTATGACATAAGGCTGCACGGACCCAACCGGCTTAACCAGCGGTCATAAAAGACAGTCTAATGTGAGAGGTCTTTACAAAGGTTACGTTCTTAATTAATTAATTAAGAAACACTTAACCACATTAGCATGTAGAGGGACATGAGGGGTTAAGTGGGTGCCTCGGGTGGCATGAGAAAATCTAGTGGTTGCCTTGGGTGGCAATAGAAAATACGATTAGAATACTTAACCAAAATGGAACATGTAATTAAAACATAATTAAAGGGTTAAGTGGGATATACTAGAAAAAGGGACAAGCTTAGGCGGGTAGCTTGTGGAGGCCCATTTCAACCAGTAACCCATACGTATCTTTGTGGGCTCGACCCATGTCGAGGACGGGACACGCATACTGGGCTTGACTGTAAGAGGCAAACGGGTTAGCGGTGGCAACGCAAGTCCAACGGGCTTCATATGCGTGAGTGGGCCCGGGCTGGTAGGTAAGCCGTTGTTGCATCGAGTAGATATAAGCCGTGCACCTTTAGTTTCATCAGGTTGCCACATTGGGGAATGATACATCCCACGGTGGGGCCAGCACGGGTATCTACGTTAGGGAGCCGATCGAATGGGAAGTAGTGTGTACACCTAGTGGATTGTAGGGCCCCGTGGCGCCTACTTGGTCACCTAGGGGTACGCAGGTACTAATTAGTAAATTTTATAAGTCCTTGGGTGGGATCAACCTTTAAGTTAGGAACGACTGGTGTGGTGCAGTTTAGTAATTTACCTTAGGGAGGGTAGATGCGTCTTTATCCTTTATCTTCGTTTAGTTGACTGCTTAGGGTAGCCATTCATCCCTATATGTTACCGTATATCAGTTTATGTCTTCTCTGGTTACTTTAACGATTGTATTGTTAAAGTTATAGGACTCGCTCAGACTTATGTCTGACCCTGTTGTTTTTATCTTTTTCCCAACCCTCAGGTCCTACGGTGGATCCTAGCAGTAGTGGAGCTTGATCGGATTGCTGTTCCAGTCTTTAGGAGCTTGGATAGATGTAAAGCTCCAGTTATCCAGTTATCTTTTCTTTTGTTTGGCTATTGTATGAGAGTGGGATTATGTACTTCTTTATTTTGATGGATATTGTACTTGACCTTTATTGTGGTTTTATGATGTAACCAGACATGTTTTACTTCCGCTGTTATGAGATGATGTTTTAAAATTTCAAGTACTATTTATATCTGTCTTGTTGTAATTTTTCTGTTCTATATTCACTAAAATACTCCACCGATGCTATGGCATTCCCTTAGTGAGTGATCATAGCGGGAGTGGGGTGTTACACGTGGTATCAGAGCTTAAGGTTACCAGAACAGATAAAATTTTTTTTTAGAAAAAACTATTTTCTAAGAGTATTTTCGAAGAAAGTATTTTCAAAAACATGTCTTTTAAAAGAAAAGTTTTTGAAAAAGAAAAGCATAATCCCCAATAGCCATATCTTTATCTTTCGGAATCTCCTTTTTGAATCTTTCCTCTTTCGTTTCAGCATGGCTGAAGATCTTAACATCCCGGAGGGTTTAGTTATACCACTATGGTATAGGAGGTTGCAAGAGGCTAGGGCCGCGGCTGCGGGTCCGGCCAATGCTACTACACCAGAGACAACCGCTCCTCCTCCTCAGCCTAGAGTGGATAATTTTGCTAAGGTTTGCAAGGAGTTCAAGGCTATAGGAGGAAAACCTTTTCTTGGTTCAGAGACTTTCGTAGAGGCTAGAGATTGGCTTAAGGAAGTGGAAGAGTTGCTAGATATCTTTGAAGTGGAAGAGGGAAAGAAAGTCAAGTTGGCGGCTTGGTTAATGAAGGGAGAGGCCTCATTCTGGTGGGAGGTCACTAATGGAGAACGCCCTGTTGACTCTTGGGCAGATTTTAAGCAAAGGTTTGGGGCTAAGTTTCTCTCAAGGGCGGAAGAGAATCTGTTTATGGAGAAGTTCTTGAATTTGAAGCAAGGGAATCTCACAGTGAAAGAATATGTCAACAAATTCAATCAATTAGCAAGGTTTGGCATAGAGTTGGTGAATACACCGGAGAAAAAGGCTTTGAGGTTCGTTAGAGGCTTGAACGAACCATTGCAAGGAATAGCTATGACTCACATTCCTATGGGGGCCACTTTTGAGAAGCTTGTCTACATGGCACTTATGCATGAGGATGATAAGAATTCTAAGGCACCAGAGAAAAAGGGGGATCAGAAGAAACCGCAACAGCAACAACAAGGCAAGGGCGGAAAAGGCAATGGTGACAAAAAGAAGACGAAGAAGAAGTGCTTCAATTGTGGAACACCAGGACACCTCAGTAAGGATTGTCGCAAAAAGAAGAAGACCGGTTGCTTTCATTGTGGTGAAGCAGGGCATCTTGTGAAAAACTGCCCAAAGAAGGGGCAGAAGACGGGGTCTACCTCAGGAGGCCAGGTGCAAGCTCTTATAGCACCACCTCAGTCAGGGGGGCAAGTTCAGGTTCTCTCAGTTCCACCGATTCAGCAGAGAGGTAGAACTATTTCCATTGAAAGTCTGGTTTTTCTGTTTGATCATCCAGTTCGTACTTTGTTTGACTCTGGCGCATCGCATTCTTTTATCTCATCATCGTTAGTTGAGTCACTGCACTTAGACACCAGTCTAGTTGATGATCCCTTGGTTGTCTCAAACCCAATTGGGGGCTCCATATATCTGTCTATGATATGTTTGGGTTTGAAGATTTCTATACTTAGCGTTGAGTTTAGATGTGATGCTTTTGTATTGGGCTTCACGGGCTATGGGTTGATCTTGGGCATGGACTGGTTATCCAGTAATGGTGCCGTTCTTGATTGCGAAAGGAGAGTTGTCAGGCTCATGACCCGCTTGGGTAACACTCTCGAGATCTCTTGCAATCCCATGGAATCTGTTTTGCTAAGTTATCTTGAATCGCTCGATGCTTCGGTCGAAAGTTTGTGTTCTGTCAGAGTAGTCCGGGAATATCCGGATGTGTTTGAAGAAGTAAAGGGTTTGCCTCCGAAGCGGGAGATAGATTTCCGAATTTATTTGGTGGATAATGCCAAACCAGTGTCTTTGCCAGTACGCCACATGGCTCCTCGTGAGAGAAGAGAACTTCATAAGCAAGTAGGGGAGTTGCTTGAGAAGGGGTTCATAAGGCGAAGTATATCGGAGTGGGGAGCTCCAGTAGTGTTTGCCACGAAGGCGGATGGGTCCCTCAGACTTTGTGTGGATTATAGGGAACTTAATAAGCTCACGAAGAAGAATAGACACCCATTACCGAGGATAGATGATCTCTTTGATCAGTTGGTTGGCGCGTCAGTATTTTCGCAGATGGACTTAGCTACAGGGTTTCATCAGTTAAGAGTGGCGGAGGACAGTATAGAGAAGACTGCTTTCCGGACTCCGGATGGTTTTTATGAGTGGCTAGTGATGCCATTTGGGTTGACAAACGCCCCCGCATACTTTGTTGATCTCATGAGTAGAGTGTTCAGAGAGTATCTGAATAAGTTTGTAGTAGTTTTTGTGGATGACATCTTGGTCTTTTCCAAGAATGAAGAAGAGCATGCCTTACATCTCAAGGAAGTGTTGGAGACTCTTCGAGCGCATAGTCTTAAAGCTAAATTCTCTAAATGCCATTTTTGGAGAAGAGAAGTGCGATTCTTAGGGCATGTGGTCTCTAAGGAAGGGATAGCTGTGGATCCCGCAAAGATAGTATCTATCCAGGATTGGAAAGTTCCTAGAAATGCTACCGAGGTAAGAAGTTTCTTGGGGTTGGCAGGATATTATAGGAAGTTCATCAAAGACTTCGCGAAGATATCAGCCCCATTAACCCGCTTGACGAAGAAGAATCTGGTTTTCTCATGGGATGTAGATTGTGATGATGCTTTCCGACGGTTAAAGAGAGCTTTGACCACCGCTCCAGTTTTAGTGCTTCCAGATGGGAGTAAGCCGTTTGTTGTTTATACCGATGCTTGTGGAACAGGATTAGGCGCAGTCTTGATGCAGGAGGGAAGGGTAATAGCCTATGGAGGGAGACAATTGAGAGTGCATGAGAAGAATTACCCTACCCATGATCTAGAGTTGGCCGCGATTGTTTTCGCACTTAAGTCTTGGCGCCATTATCTTCTTGGTGAGAGATTCGAGTTGTTCACCGACCATAAATCATTGAAGTACTTATTCTCTCAGAAGGATTTAAACTTAAGACAGCAAAGGTGGATGGAGTTCTTAGCATCCTATGATTTCGAGATAGCGTATACCCCTGGTAAGGGTAACGTGGTGGCAGACGCCTTAAGTAAAAAAAGGCTATCTTTGAGTCCATTGTTCGTGGAACGACGAAGCTTGGAGTTTCTTTCTTTGTTTGACTTCAGACCTTCTGTTGATTTTGTACCTGGTTTGTTGGCATCCTTGGAGGTTAGACCTACTCTTTTGAGACGGATTGGCGAGGCTCAGCGAGACGACCCACAGTTGGTTGTGTTGGTAGAGAAGCTTATAAGAGGGGAGTCGTCCAGCCATTTGGGTAGATACACCATAGATGATAAGGGATGGTTGCATAGAGACGGTAGACTTTGTGTACCGCAAGATGAGGGTTTGAAGAAGGCTATTTTGGATGATGCACATCGTTCAAGAATGACTATTCATCCCGGTGGAGACAAAATGTACCAAGACATGAAGAGAGTTTTCTTTTGGGCCGGTATGAAGAAAGATGTGGCCGAGTATGTGGCTAGATGCTTAGTGTGCCAACAAGTTAAAGTGGAGCAAAGGAAACCCGGTGGGTTGCTACACCCATTGGAAGTTCCACAGTGGAAGTGGGATAGTGTCTCGATGGATTTCATCGACGGGTTACCGAGATCGAGGAAGGGCAATACGGGAATTTGGGTTGTGGTAGACAGACTTACAAAGAGTGCCCATTTTATACCCGTAAAGAGTAAGAGGACCGCTCCATGGCTTGCTTCAGTCTATGTTAGAGAGATTGTTAGATTGCATGGCGTACCATCCAGCATTGTGAGTGATCGAGATCCTATTTTCACTAGTGAGTTTTGGAGAAGTTTGCAAGAGGCGGTAGGGACTCAGTTGTGTTTGAGCACCGCATATCATCCTCAGACGGACGGTCAGACCGAGAGGGTGAACCGTATCTTAGAAGATCTTTTGAGGCTTTGTATCTTGGATTTTGGAGGTACATGGGAAGAACATCTTCCTTTGGTGGAGTTCGCATATAATAACAGCTTTCAGTCCAGTATTGGTATGGCTCCTTTCGAAGCTCTTTATGGAAGGCCTTGTCGATCTCCTACATGTTGGTGGGAATCTACGGATAAGATCTTGCTTGGGCCGGATATGGTTAGAGAGACTTCAGAGAAGATTGATTTAATTCGAAAAAGGATGAAAGCAGCGCAAGATAGACAGAAATCTTATGCGGATCGGAGAAGGACGGATCTTGAGTTTGAGGTTGGGGACATGGTTTTTGTCAAAGTATCTCCATTGAGAAATGTTGTTCGCTTTGGGTCCGTAGGGAAGTTAGCACCGAGATTTGTTGGGCCGTTTCCTATTAAGGAAAGGATTGGACGGATGGCATATAGGGTGGAGTTGCCCGACAGACTTAGTGGTGTTCATGATGTATTCCATGTATCACATTTGAGGAAGTGCTTACATGAGACCGCGGAGGTGGTAGAGCCGAGCTTGCTTAGAGATGTAGAGGTAGAGCGTGATGCGACGATTCGACGAGCTCCTACTCGCATCCTTAGGTCAGAAACTAGGAAGTTGAGGAACATAGAAGTTCAGCTAGTTAAAGTGCAATGGGGAGATGACGAAAGCAATGCTACTTGGGAGACGGAAGCAAAGATGCGTTCTTTGTATCCATTTCTTTTTGAGAGTATGTCTTTTAACTTCTCCTTTATTGCTTGTCTAGTACTTATCTTATCTTTAGTATATCCTCTCGCTAATACCTATGACCTTTAGATAGGGTAAAACCTATGGTTGAGACATGTGTTTGAAACATGTTATGGTTGATGGATGCATATGGATGCAATTGTTTGCTAGTGGTTGCTCGTGGATGCATATACACACACATTAGGCACTAGATCGGCTCAGTCACTTCATGTTGCATATTGCATAAATGGATGTGGTAGTTAGATTGATGGATGTATCATGGCTGTGTTATCATATGGATGATGCATTTTTGTGTATGGTTGTGCACGCATGTAGAAATTTGTATGTGTCAATAGGGTTTCGCATACATATTGGATGCATGGCACTATCATGGTTTGCATTAAGGAGGTTTACTGTATCAGTAACCGCCTGATTTTCGCATTAGGTAAGTACATATACACACACTTTTGCATATATCCATCCAGCATTTAGAATCTTGTAAGGACAATGATTGCTCGTGGATGATGCTTTGAGTAGATGGATGATTGGATGGTAGGATACGTTCTTCCTAACTTGAAGATTTCGGGGACGAAATCCTTTAAGGAGGGGAGAATGTAACAACCCGTATTTTCAATAACCTGTAATAACATAAATGGAGGCAGAATTTAATTCTAAAATGGGAATCAAGGGAAACGGGCTATGCCATTGTGTTCGTCTCGGAAAAATACGCGAAATAGAGTCCGAGTTTTCGAAAATCGGAGTCCGTATGACCAAGATATGGCCTCGCGAAGTTTCACGAAAATTCCCAAATTAAAGTATACTTAATTAAGTGAAATGGGTTGTGTAGATATATATATATATATATATATATATATTGATATATATATATATATATAATTGAAAATTTAATAAATAAATATGCAAAAATGCTCAAAACAGCGAATTGGGAGAGGGGAATAACCGAACCGGCCGATTTTTGAAGTCGACCCGAGCCCGCTGGGTCGACTAGGGGTTAATCCAGGGTGTTTGGCTGTCAACCCGTGGGCCGATTCGCTCAAGTGCAGATTTTGCATTTGAATGGTTCTCATGGTCCATCTTTAATCTAAAGGCCCTAGATGGTTCCTACACTTGACTTCTTCCCCAAGACATGCTTTGATGGCTTGGATTGAATCTAGGGTTAATCCTATGGCCTAAAACACTTGCCTAATCTATAAATAAGACCCTAACCTACCCTAATTCATTCATAATTAAACCTAGTGACTAAACTATGGCAAAATGCTAGCTCTCATGGCCTCCACTAATTTTATGAAGAGGGTTGCATACTAATCACTCTCTAATCAACTTCTAATCCCTTCTTAGCATCTTAATCTTCTTCATTTGGTGTTCAAAGTTGCTAGTTGTGAGTTTCTATCACTTTGATGATCTTTTGGTAAACTAATTAGATGAGATGTGATGAGATTTATGGTTTTGTATGTGGGTTAATGAGCTTTGAATCATATGATATGATGTTAGCATTAATCTTATGTTTATGCATGTTGAGTATGTAAGCTTATGCAAGTTTAATATGATGTATGTTATGTTTGCATGATGCTAAATATGCAAGTTGTGGGCTATGTAATCATATGCATGTTATGCAAGTTCATGGTAATATGCTATGCAAGTTACATGTTTGTTAATATGCAAGTTACATGTTTGTTAATATGCAAGTTACATGTATGTAAATATGCAAGTTACATGTTTGTTAATATGCAAGTTACATGTTTGTTAATATGCAAGTTACATGTATGTAAATATGCAAGTTACATGTTTCTTTATATGCAAGTTACATGTTTGTTAATATGCAAGTTACATGTTTGTTAATATGCAAGTTACATGTATGTAAATATGCAAGTTACATGTTTGTTAATATGCAAGTTACATGTTTGTTAATATGCAAGTCACATGTATGTAAATATGCAAGTTACATGTTTCTTTATATGCAAGTTACATGTTTGTTAATATGCGAGTTACATGTATGTAAATATGCAAGTTACATGTTTATTAATATGCAAGTTCATGATGACACATTATGCAAGTCTATAAGCTAATATGCAAGTTTGTTATGCAAAATGAATATGTAAGTTATGTGACATATTATATGCAAGTTATGTGACATGTTATGCAAGTTCATATGCAAGTTATGTGTTTGTTAATATGCAAGATGGCACCTTTGAAACATGTTCATTCATATGCAAGTTGACACCTTTTATATGTGTTATATCATGAACGAAATTACGTGGGAACGATGGGGTAATTAAATGCATAAGTTAATAAGATTGTGTGAAATTAATATAATTATGCATAACACAAAATAAATAAACATAGTATGGGAATTTGCCTATTTGGTTAGGTGTACCCATACTATGTGTTGGGAATTTACCTATTGAGTTAGGTCTACCCCATGGGAATTTACCTATTAAGTTAGGTCTACCCATGTTAAGAAAACTTGATTAATTAGGGATAATTAATATAAAATTATGAGGGTGATTAATTAGGTGTAATTAATTGACTAAGACACGAGGTTGGACTCAGTTGTAGCGTAAAACTGCCCGGACCCAACCGGCTTAACCAGTTGCTACAAATGTTAGCCCAATGTGAGAGGTCTTAGGCACAAACTAAATACGTAATTAATGTAAAGACACGAGGTTAGACTCTGTTATGACATAAGGCTGCCCGGACCCAACCGGCTTAACCAGCGGTCATAAAAGACAGTCTAATGTGAGAGGTCTTTACAAAGGTTACGTTCTTAATTAATTAATTAAGAAACACTTAACCACATTAGCATGTAGAGGGACATGAGGGGTTAAGTGGGTGCCTCGGGTGGCATGAGAAAATCTAGTGGTTGCCTTGGGTGGCAATAGAAAATACGATTAGAATACTTAACCAAAATGGAACATGTAATTAAAACATGATTAAAGGGTTAAGTGGGATATACTAGAAAAAGGGACAAGCTTAGGTGGGTAGCTTGTGGAGGCCCATTTCAACCAGTAACCCATACGTATCTTTGTGGGCTCGACCCATGTCGAGGACGGGACACGCATACTGGGCTTGACTGTAAGAGGCAAACGGGTTAGCGGTGGCAACGCAAGTCCAACGGGCTTCATATGCGTGAGTGGGCCCGGGCTGGTAGGTAAGCCGTTGTTGCATCGAGTAGATATAAGCCGTGCACCTTTAGTTTCATCAGGTTGCCACATTGGGGAATGATACATCCCACGGTGGGGCCAGCACGGGTATCTACATTAGGGAGCCGATCGAATGGGAAGTAGTGTGTACACCTAGTGGATTGTAGGGCCCCGTGGCGCCTACTTGGTCACCTAGGGGTACGCAGGTACTAATTAGTAAATTTTATAAGTCCTTGGGTGGGATCAACCTTTAAGTTAGGAACGACTGGTGTGGTGCAGTTTAGTAATTTACCTTAGGGAGGGTAGATGCGTCTTTATCCTTTATCTTCGTTTAGTTGACTGCTTAGGGTAGCCATTCATCCCTATATGTTACCGTATATCAGTTTATGTCTTCTCTGGTTACTTTAACGATTGTATTGTTAAAGTTATAGGACTCGCTCAGACTTATGTCTGACCCTGTTGTTTTTATCTTTTTCCCAACCCTCAGGTCCTACGGTGGATCCTAGCAGTAGTGGAGCTTGATCGGATTGCTGTTCCAGTCTTTAGGAGCTTGGATAGATGTAAAGCTCCAGTTATCCAGTTATCTTTTCTTTTGTTTGGCTATTGTATGAGAGTGGGATTATGTACTTCTTTATTTTGATGGATATTGTACTTGACCTTTATTGTGGTTTTATGATGTAACCAGACATGTTTTACTTCCGCTGTTATGAGATGATGTTTTAAAATTTCAAGTACTATTTATATCTGTCTTGTTGTAATTTTTCTGTTCTATATTCACTAAAATACTCCACCGATGCTATGGCATTCCCTTAGTGAGTGATCATAGCGGGAGTGGGGTGTTACACGAACCTTATGCATGTTGAAACCATGTTATGCATGCATATGAACCTTATGTAAGTTGAAACCATGTTATGCATGCATATGAACACTATGCAAGTTAAAATGAAGTTATGCATGCTTATGAATATTTTGCAAGTTGATAACATGATATGCAAGTTTATGATCACATCTTTGTCTCATGTCACCATGTTTAACTTGTGGCTCCAACCCCTCTATGTCATGATTATGCCAAGTTCCCTCTTTCTATCCTTTATGCGCTATTGCGATATGTAAGCGATGGGATTGCGTTTGGGATTGGGTAAACTTAAAAGACTTAAAAACATAAGCTTGGGAATTTACCTATTAAGTTAGGTCTACCCATTGGGAATTTACCTATTAAGTTAGGTCTACCCAATTGCTTGAAAACTTGTAATGTGATGGACATGACACTTAGAAAACATGAGAATGGCCAACTCGAGGTTGGGTTGAGCTTGTAGCATAAACCTACCCGGAACCGACCGGCTTAACTAGTGGCTACAAGCAATAGGACCCAATGTGAGTAGTTGGTCATGTTGCACGTAAGACCCGAGGTTAGACTAAGTTGTGGTGTAAACCTACCCGGACCCGCCCGGCCTAACTAGTAACCACAACAAGGTCTAATGTGAGAGGTTGGGTGCATTAAATTAATTAATGCCACATGGTAGGGTTAAGTCATGGACCGCTTGAATACTTAACCAATTAAACACGATGGGTTGGTAGGGTTAAGTCATGAACCTTGGGTACACTTAACCAACTTGGTACTTAGATGAGTTGGGTTGACCACGTTTAACCCATTAAGGAAACCCTAGTTACGTGGTCCTTTGCACCAGTAACCCTCTTGGATGTATCATGATACCCTAGGGACTAGGCTAGGGTGGGGCACGATTACTGGGGTGACATGTAAGCGACCAAAACGACGGCTGTGTAGGTGCGCCGGTGTAGGTTCAGGCGGGCCAGGTTCATGCACATGGTCCGGAGTTGAAAAAGTAGGCACGGGCACCAGTAGGTTTAAACTGTGCGTGCTTGGTTTGTGTCAGGGGTTGACACCTAGGACTTGATACACCCTAGGGTGGACCTAGCACAGTTTAGCTACACTTCGTAGTTGGGCCGTATGACACCGACACTTGACGAGTTAGGCTGTAGGGAGCCGATCGACTAGACCGTGCTAGTTGGGCCTTGATTTAGGTCATTCATGATGGTGGGCCAAACTTGGGCCTGGGGATTACCTCTTGTTTACACTTGAAACGACTTGTGATACTAGTACACTTGGTGCAAACCTCAATCTTGTTTATGCGGTACCACATTTGATCTATCCTGTTGACTTCTTACCATGCTAGTTATCATCCTATGACTCATCCTTTTTTATATATACTGTTAACTTTATTAGTTGTTGTACAATTGTAGATAGGACTTACCAGTCTTTTGACTGACCCATTTTCTTTCGCCTCTTTTCTTTCGTTCCCCCCCCCCAAGGTTTACAGGGCGGGAATACCAGCACTTAGCTTGGATCTTAGCTGCTTTTCTTGGATAGCTCATGTATGCTTCGGACTTGAGCTTGCTATGGTTTTCTACTTGGGGATAGCTACTTCATGTTTTCCTTTTCAGTTACAAGTTTTATGTTTCTAGACTTTGTTTATGGAAAATAATTAAGTACTGTGTTGTAACTTAACCTATGGTTTTGATATGCTAGCTTTTATCCGCTGCTATACTTACTCTGTTTTTACTTATATGTTCTGTCTTGTGATATCTGCATGCATGATTACCTGATATAACGCCCCTCCAAAGTCAGTGTCCTTGCAAGAGTGGCACTGGCGGAGGTGGGGTGTTACACTAACCATGTATTGAGTCGGTCAAGTGTATTCAAGCAGTTCATGACTTAACCCTATCAATACATTGTGTTTAATTGGTTAAGTATTCAAGTAGTTCATGACTTAACCCTACCATCCCATCGTGTTTAATTGGTTAAGTATTCAAGCGGTCCATGACTTAACCCTATCATGTGGCATTAATTAACTTAATGCACCCCAATCTCTCACATTAGACTTTGTTGTGGTTACTAGTTAAGCCGGGCTGGTCCGGGTAGCTTTACACCACAACCTAGTCTAACCTCGGGTTTTAAGTGCGATGTGACCAACTACTCACATTGGGTCCTATTGTTTATAGCCACTAGTTAAGCTGGTCGGTTCTGGGTAGATTTATGCTAAAACTCAATCCAACCTCGAGTTGGCCACTTCCATGTTTTCTACATGTCATGTCCACGTTCATGTTTTCAAGCATAAACACATGTCAAACTTTCATGTCATCTTTTCAAGTCATGTTTTCATGTTATTTAAGTTTGCCCAATTACCCATAACGTATTCCCATCGCACGTAAATTCGCATCAACGCAAATAGATCAAAGAGGGAACATAACAATATGACAAGGTGGGCATAAGATGGCAAAGTCTATCACAAGTTAAACATGGTGATATTTGAGGCCAAAAGGGATTCAACATACTAGCATATGGCCTCAACATGTATGATAGCATAAAAGGTGACTTGGCCTCAAACATATCAAATAGCCTAAGGGTGATTTGGCCACTAGCATGCACAATAGCATAAGGGTGATTTGGCCACAAGCATGCATAATCGCATAAGGGTGATTTGGCCACAAGCATGCATAATATCATTAGGGTGATTTGGCCAAAAGCATATTAAGGAACATGAGGGGTTAAGGTTTGGCCACAAGTTAAACATGGTGGCATATGAGGCAAATGTGTTCATAAACTTGCATATTACATTATAAGCCTCAGAACATGCATGATATCAACTTTAGCATAATAGGTGAAACATGGCCATAAATGACATAGGATGATAGCTAGTGATTCGCATATAACATCATATGCAAGATAACATAAGGGTTATGAGAGTTTCTATGTTGCTTTATGCAACATTTCAAATCAAAGCTCATAGCTTTCTATGCACAAAGTCAAGGTGATAGCTTTACAAACATGCATAGAATAAATCTATGCATAATATGATAGAATCAAAGCTCATAGCTTTCTATGCACAAAGTCAAGGTGATAGCTTTACAAATATGCATAGAATAAATCTATGCATAACATGATAGAATCAAAGCACAAATCATACTTAGGCCCAAACTCAAACTTGCAACATGTCATATTTAACTTCATAGTTAGAATCTAAGAGTAGAATAGGGCTTACAATGCTATGAAGACCTATGAAATAAAATAAGATTGAGACGAAGCCACTAGCAACTCTAAAAACCCCAAATGAATACAAGCTCCAAGTTGTCTTGAGAAACAAGAAGCTCCTTTGATTTGTATAAAGAAAGATCCTTGTTTTGATGAAGAAAGGTGGCTCTTTTACTAGCTTAGGACACTCAAACTTTCATGAAGAGGATGGATGCCATGATATGAAGATGGAGGCCATGATCAAGAAACATTTTGGCATAGTTTAGTTGTAGGAATGAGTAATGAGGGTTTAGGCTAGGTATTAAGGTCTTTTAATAGATGATTAGGTTAGTTTAGGCCATAGGATTAACCCTAATTCAGATCTGGGCCATCAATTCACGTCACTAGCCTCTAAACATGTCTTGACGAACAAGTCAGGTGCACCCAGGCCAGACTGGCCGACCACCCAAGTCGATAGGGGTGTCGACTGGGCAGTCGACACAGCCTGGGGTGTGTCGACACCCAAGTCGACTCACCAGTCGACTTGGGGAGTGGCGGGATCTTTTCCTGCGCCCAGCTGAATTTGAATTCGAATCTGTTTTTAAACTTGAATTTTCTGAAAACTTCTATGGGCCATAACTAGGTCATACGGACTCCAATTTTCGAAAACTCAGACTCTATTTCGCGTATTTTTCCGAGACCAACGCAATAGCACAGCTCGTTTCCCTTGATTCAGATTTTATCATTTAATTCTGCCTTGATTTATATTATAACTTGTTATTCAAAATACGGGTTGTTACAAGCCTCCTACTCGTCTCCGAATAACTACTCATGCATAACCACTTGACCTGTCTCTAGTCTGCTCGTTTAGGAGCACCCAGAGTAATAAGAAGAGACATAAAACTCTAAGTCAGACGAAAGTCTGGTGTGAGCGATAGCAACTCTATATAAATGAATAAAGCAATAACAGGTATAAATAATCATACCTATACCGGGACCTGCAACCAAAGAGTTAGCACAACAAGATGTACAATACTCTAAGGTAACACCAACATTTAATGTAAAAATAGGAGTGTGCGTGTCATGGTGATAGCAAACGTCAAACATAGCAATCATCCTCACAACTCTCACTCAGTGCGTAAAGCGTACGATGTTCACTACTTTGATCACCAGATACATTGGGGCCACGACGGAGTCCCACTCCGTACAACTGTTGCTACGACCATTTTTCCCTTTGGAACCCTGATGGAGGCTAACTACATACAATCTCTGACCCCACTGCATTGGTCCATAGGCAATACCCCTCCCTCAATAGTGAACCAAAGTTATGGATATCGATAACCCCTTTGCACACGTCCTGCAGCAAAGCCTAATTCTTGAAGTTAGCCTGTTGGTTCCTATCTGGATTCTGAGAGATAACTTCTCATTTGGACTTCCTTTGCATCTTGGGTTTTGGTCGAATTGGGGTTGGTCTTCAGAAGAATTCACGATCATCGTTGCGTGGTAGTGGTAGAAGCCCAAACCTGCTTCGGTTCGGCTTCTCAGTTCGGTTGGTCGTCTCCTACTTTGATTCGTCATGCTCCATCACTTCGGTTTGGTTCGTGCTCAACGCTTAAGTTCGGTACATATTCATTGGCTCGGTTCGGCTCCCCTTTCCTTGCTCAACTTCCCATTCGGTTCGGCCATCCCCAACAGGTTTAGTTCAGTGTTCGTACTCTCGGTCCGGTTCGATGCTCCACACCAACTCCACAATAGCAGCCTTCCATTTTTGCCATACTTCCCATGTGCCAAGATCCGGTTCATCTAGTGCTCGCTGGTCTAATCCTAGGCACATCCATCGAGCCGAACCGCTCACCTCATCCGATCCGAACCGAAAACCTGACATGCTTCCAACAGGCTTGTAACATCCATTCTCGTCATATGATGGCGTTTCAACCATTCTATCTTTACTAAACAACTATAAAACATACCAAACAGTAGTAGCAACATATAGGTTCAATCAAAAAGGTCAAAATATCAAGTATATAGGTTATTTTAGACCAAACATACTCCAAATCCAAGATTTTCACCTTAACCATGTTTAACCATATCTAACAATAGGATTTGCAAACTTAATCCAAATTAACCCAAATTTTTAAAGATGACATAAAATAATATTTCAGAATTTATGCATATTTTTTCATATTTTTTGGAGTAATAATTTCGCTAATTATCACTAATCACCCCCAATTAGCCATATTAAAGAATAAACATGTTAATCACTCACCTTAGCCACAAATAAATGACAAATCTGAAAATTTGACTAATTTGCCTCGGATTCCTATGTAGTGCAGCATCTCTATCTCAATTTTGATGCTAATCCATCTTGATTTGATGTAGATTTGCTTAATATGTGATTAGAAAGTGATTAGAGAGAGATTTGGAAGATGTAGGCCATTACTAGGGTTAGGGAAATGTTTGTGGCAGCTGGAAAAAAGAAAAGAAATCATTCTATAACTCCTTTTAGCCCACCCATAATCCTAATCCCGAAATGGGTTATTGGCCTAGCTTCTAATCACCCTATTAATCCCGGTTATGCTGTTTTTCGTATTCCAAACCGTATTTTAGCCGTATCTCCCAAACAATAAGCCCGTTTTATTAATGTAACCACTCCATGGAATGGTAAACCACCATCTGAATCCAGTGGAAGTGATTTCAGGACAAAACTACTTACCAATTGAAATTTATAGATGAAACAAGATTCGCCAAGCGTAAAATGGTCATTTAAAATTCGGCAAAAATCGTGAATGTGGGAATTGACCCCAATAGTCATTTCCCAAAGATACACGACTGTTTGGCTTCACATGAAAATAAAATAAATATTCTACGATCCTTCGATACGTGGAATGCGGGTCGTTACAGCGTCTCCCTTCAACCACCGTACCTCGATAGTGAAAGGTGAATGGTCTATTGGGTTTAGCTCTAGTTTTTTGCGTCCCATTGCCTGTCGAAGTTGTGCATCTGACGATACTGTCCTTGTTGGTCGTGACCCTCTGCCTCCGTATTGAGGCGACCGCCAAATCACCCTAGTGTCACCTCGTCATAGCATTCTGACGGCAAAGCTAATTTTGCAGTCAAGGCCCACCAACTTGGTAGTTACGCGTAGACCCAACCACTGAGAGCACGGCCTAAGCATCTTCCACCACACAGAGGACTACAAGGAGCACCTTACGTACCTAAGGAAGTCGCGTGCTTCCCCTTCCAGTCCTTCGGAGCCGACAGAATAATCAGATGAACGTGCGCTCCCCTTGTGCCTTATGATACCATGATGATCTACCCCGTTGGGTTATTCACCCTTAAATGTGTGGACTGGTCTAGGCTTCTTACTTTTGTAACACCCCGTAATTTTTAATATTAATGTTCACAAATTAAAGAATAACTAATCTCAGATGTGAGAATTAAGGGAAACAGGTTGTGCCATTATGTTCGTCTCGGAATTCTGGTTGAGATACAGTCCGAATTTACGTGAATTGGACTTCGTATGAAGAAGTTATGGCCATTGGAAGTTTCAGAAAATTCAAAACAGATTTCAGAAAATTCATATTTCAGAGTAAAACGGGCTAGGCAGGAAAATTCCCGCCAGGTCTAGGTCGACCATAGGGTCGACCTGGGGGTCGACCTGCCCCCCCCCCCGGGCAGATTTGTTTAGCGACCTGTTAATGACTGTGTGCTGACTCATTAGGGTTTCTTATCTGCTCTGATTGGCTGGGATTAATTCTGGGTTGATCGGACGGCCTAAACTAATCCTAAAATCTATAAAAACACCTATAGACTCAAACCCTAAAATCAAAAAAAAAATTAGATTCATGGCCCCCATGCCATCACCTTGCAACTCAGAATAGCTGCCACTAATTAGAGGAAGAAAGCTAATCGAATTCAATTCTATTCAACTTTAAGAGCCAATCTTCTTCAAAGGAAAGCTAATTCAACTTCAGAACTCAGAATTCAGAACTCAAGACCTTCTTTGAGTTGTGAGTTCGATTTCTTTAATAAAGTAATTAACAATTTAATTGGATTGAGTTATGATGCGGATTATATGGTTATGTTGTGAATTATTGACCGCATGTTATCATCTATGTTGTAAAATTGTGATGTTATCATTTATGTTGTAAATTCTATGATGTTATGTTGTGATGTTATCATCTATGTTGTAAAGTTATCATCTATGTTGTAATTCTATAATTGATCAATTCATGATGATGTTTCACATGCTTGTTTGGTTATGTTGATTCATATGATAAATCATATGTATGTATGCAAGTTTAGGTGTTGATTTAGATGTGGATCATATGCAAGTTAGTAAAGACTTTGTATAACCTTATATGTTTCGTGACATCTATTTTAGATCTAAAGTTAGACTACGACATGTGTGAGTTATATGCTAAATTCTACATGTTAGTTTACATGTTTAGATGTAAGTTTACACCATTGTTATGTTGCATAAATCACATATGCAAGTTTGTATAAATATATGAGTTTGGAATATGAATCATGTTATGTAAGTTTGTGGTTATTGCCTATGTAAGTTTACAACTTTAGATGTAGATCTATGACATACATGATTTATGCAAGTTTATGAACACTACTTAAACAAGTTTACAGATTTAGATCTGGATCTATGACATATGTAGTTTATGCAAATTGTAACTTTGACCTATGCAAGTTTTAGATGCAGAGCCTCATTCACACATGCAAGTTCACCCCTTATGTTTAGATCTAGTTTTAATTATATGTATGTTGTGATGTTATCCCTTTATTCCATGAGTTAGACTATTCGAGTCTAATGTATATTTTACGTTAAACGAACAAACGTACAACGTGGGGTAATGGGATAATATTAAAAGATTTAATATTGAGAATTGGCATAAATGCCTTAAATGGAATAAAATTAATTTGTGATGAAAATTGGTATGACTTTACAAACCATAAATAGATGGACATAATTGAGTCAATTATGGCCATAGTTAAATTTGGAATTTGAGTAGGGAAATTAATTCAAATTGGGGAATGATTAATTAGGCGTAATTAATCGTCTAAGACACGAAGTTAGGCTCTTTTGTAGTGTAAGACTACCCGGACACGCCCGGCAAATCCAGCTGCCACAAATGCTAGTTTAATGTGGGAGGTCTTAGGCATAAACTAAATGCGTAACAGTTGTAAAGACACGAGGTTAGGCTCTTTTGTGGTGTAAGACTGCCCGGACCCGCCCGGCAAATCCAGGTACTACAAATGACAGTCTAATGCCAGACGTCTTTATGAGGTTACGGTCTTAATGAATTAAGAAACACTTAACCGGATAAACATGTAGTGGGACGTAAGGGGGTTAAGTGGGTGCCTTTGGTGGCATGTGGAATCTAGTGGGTGCCTTGGGTGGCATTTGAAATACGATTAGAAGCACTTTACCAAAATTTGAAACATGCAAGTGAACATGACTAAGAAGAGGGTTAAGTGGGATGTACTAGAGGCGATCAAGCTTAGGTGGATAGCTAGTGTCAAGTAGTAGGGGCCCGTTTCAACCAGTAACTCATACGTATCTTTGTGGGCTCGACCCAAGTCGAGGACGGGACACGCATACTGCGCTTGACTATAAGAAGCCAAAACGGGTATGCGGTGGCAAGGCAAGTCCAATGGCTTCATACGCGTATATGGGCCCAGGCTGGTAGGTAAGACATTGCTGCATTGTGTAGGTTTAAGCCGTGCATTATTGGTGGTATCGGGTTGCCACTTTGGGGAGTGGTCAGCACGGGTATCTACGAGATCGGGAGCCGATCGCATGGGGGTAGTGGGTACACCTAGTGGAGATAGGGTCAGGCGGCACCTATGAAGGCAGCTAGGGGTGCATGAAACTACCATTATCATTATTAAGTTTTGTAGGCCGGATCAACCTTAAGGTGACTAGTGGTGGTGCAGTATAGCAATTACCTTATAGTGGTGGTGTAGTATAGTATTTATCTTATAGTGGTTTAGGTGAGCTTTAATGTTATCTTAGTTCAAACTTATTTCCTTGTATACTCTGCCATACTCAATTGTTCACAGTCATTTCGTTATTTTCTAACTTATGCCTTAGCCTAGTTATTTTGGTAATTATATTGTTAAAGTTATCACACTCGCCAGACTTTATGTCTGACCCCCTTTGTTTCCTCCTCTTTTCTTCCTCCCCCCCCCCCCCAAAGGTGCTCAGGTTGGAACGAGCACCAGTGGAGCTTGATTTTGGACAGCTATGTCTCTTGCTTTTAGAAGTTGCTTGGATCGCTGAAATAAAGTTCAGCACCTCTTATTTTTGGCTATTTTGTATTGGGGATTATGTCTTTCAATTTATGTACTTTTATTTAGTCAAGATGGATATTGCGTACTTTGACTCTGGTTTTTGATGATGTAATCAAATTTATGTATTTTCCGCTGCAATGAAATAAAGTTTTAGATTTTCAAGTACTGTTTATATCTGTCTTGTTGTTTAAGTTTCTGTTCTACACTCACTTAAAACGCTCCATAGAAGTTAATGCATTCCCTTTGTGAGTGACATTAATGGACATGGGGTGTTACACGTGGTATCGGAGCTGAAGGTTGCCAGAATAGATATGAATTTTGAAAAAACTGATTTTGAAAAACAACTTTTATAAAGAAGTACATTCAAAAGTATGTTTCAAGGAAAAAAATTTCATGAGAAAAGCTTATTTTAGAAAGCATAACCCCAAGAGCCATATGGCTTTCCTTCGGTTCTTTTGTATTGAATCTTTCCTTTTTCGTTTCAGCATGTCTGGAGTTCCCGAGATACCCGAGGGGATACCAATACCAGGATGGTTTAGTAGGTATTTGGAGACTAGGGCCCACTACAACAAAAACACTATATTACAACTTTAATTTTACAACGGTGCATAAATCACCGTTGTAATAGAGCATTTATTACAACGGTGCAAAACGCACTGTTGTAATAAATGTTTTTTACAACGGTGAAATTATCACTGTTGTAAAGAACATATATATTACCATATCACAACTTTAATTTTACAACGGTGCATTAATAACCGTTGTAATAGATTCTTTTTTACAACGGTGCATTAATCACTGTTGTAAAGAGCATATATATTACCATATTACAACTTTAATTTTACAACGGTGGCGTCCACCGTTGTAATAGATCCCTTTTTACAACCTTGCAAAACTCACTGTTGTAATAAACATATATATCACAACTTTTCATTTTATTCGTTGTAATTGAGATGCCTAGTGCATACTTCATGTTTATAATATCTATATTTAGTAACTAATTATATTGAAACTTAATAATAATAATTAATAATAAACTTGGGAATCAATAATATTTGTCAATTATTTTTAAATAATTAATAGTTAATAAGTAGTAATTTTTTTTAATAGTTAATTAATATATGTTAACTAGCTACTTTATTAATTAATAGTAACATAAGTTTGTAATAAGTATTCCTCTCGATTATAATTAACTTAAATTTCCTTGGCGCACATGTACCATTCCATAGAAAACACATTACCTATGTATTACTTTTTAATTTTACTCAGTTTCTAGAATATGGCATCTTAGACAGTCAAACATATGATAATTGACTACTCTTTTTGCATAAGAATGGTCCCTGTTCTGTACACTATCAACATGCCTTTAAAAAAAACTATTGATATAAGGTTGTAGTTTGTTGGTTGTACAAGTAATTTATCGACATGTCTGTATTTCGGTTCAGCAAAGAAAAACACTGGCTTTTCTTCTTACATCCAATGTAAGTATGAAATAAATTATAAGATGTCAATAATTGTTGTTCTTCCAATGCTGTTTGCTTATGCTTTGTTCAAGTAATCAATGACAATTGAGTCAACTATACCGCATGTTCCAATCTATCATGTTCTCTATTTTGTTCTAAATAAATTCAAAATAAGCATACAATCAAAACAAGCATGTCTAATTATTAAGTAAAAAGGTCCTAAGTTGACATAGTACATACTTAACAAAATTTCCATAAACACAGCGTACATATCAGCGTACATAGTACATACTTAACAAAATTTCCGTCGGTTCTTCAATTAAACGTGCCTTTTGACATCGGTTCTTCCATCGTGTTCCATAGTATTCCGAATTTCCTTTTCCATCGTATTCCACCGCAAACCCTAATTCCCCTTTCGATCCACTTCACATCGCCGCTTCACATCACATCGCCACTGCTCGTTCGCCGCTGCTCAATCGCCACTGCTCGATCGCCGCTGCTCAATCGCCACTGCTCGATCGCCACTACTCAATCTCCACTACCCGATCGCCTACGTATCTCGCTGGTAAATTTTTATTCGTTGTCTCAATTGCATGTGACAATGCTCCTGTGTCATACTGATTGTAACAATTTTTATTCGGTTCACAGTACAATTTTTATTCGTTGTCTCAATTGCATGTGACAATCGCTACTGTGTCATACTGATTGTAACAATGCTCCTTTTAGGTTGAACTTTGTATATAATTTGATGACAAACCTCAATTGCATGTGACAAATTACCATGGCAAACCTCAATTGCATGTGACAATGCTCCTTTTAGGTTGAACTTTGTATTCAAACATCTATATATTTCTTCGTCTAACTGTAATTCCTGTCAATTTGCAGTCACACTCGTTTTGGACCTGAAATATGAAATTCGATCGTATATATGCATATACACGTGCGCATATGTATAAACATGTATTTGGTCATAAGTTGAGTTTGTATATTTAGTTTATGATATTGACTTTTTGAATTTTTACGGGTTTGGGTATTTGTCATAAACAACCAGTATGTTAGAATGACCAAAGTTTGTTCGCTTGCATTTCATACTTTGTACTGCGGTACTGACTTTGTATACACTATTAAAATCTGAAGTGGAGATGTGTATTTGGGAACACATATACTGTCTAATACCATTTGCTGTCTTGATGAAGCTTTGTCATCCTGAATAACACACTAAAATACAAGCCTACAATAGAAACAAGAATAACACACTAAAATACACCAAAATAAACAGCAAAAATCATTTGCTGTCTTAATGAAGCTTTGTCATCCTGAAGCTTTTACCATTCATATTCATAGGATCTGCAAGAACAACAAACATAGTATGAGATATTTAATTTAACTATAAAAAAGGTTGAGCATACATTTCATAAACACAGCTCCTAGTCCGCTGTTAACTTCAGAAAATGGATTAAATGAGTAATTTTTTTGTGAAACCTCTTAAAAAGTGCAACAGTTTATAATTTACATCTAATTAATGAAATGCAAGTTCAACTCATTGGATAATACTCCAATAAATAAATTATAATATCTCATGTTTCATTTATCCTTTTAATTAGATGTTTCATTTGGATGTTTCATTTGGAAAACAAATTAACTGTTTCAGAAAACATCGGATTATTATCAAATGATATTTCATAACCAATGCTAAACTCTGTTTGGCTGTTTCATTTGGATGTTTCAGTTTAGTTTACATCTATTTGGATGTTTCATTTGGATGAAACATTGGAAAACAAATTAGTTGTTTCATTTGGATGTTTCAGAAAACATTGGATAGAAAACATTGGATAATACTCCAATGATTTCAGAAAAAATCTAATTCATTTGGATGTTTCATTTGGAAAACAAATTAGCTGTTTCATTTGGAAAAAAAATCCTGAACTAACACAACAGCCAAATTGAATAGTTCTTCTCAAAAGTTCTGTCAATTTTGGTACATATTCTTCTCACAATTGAACCAAAACTGCAAATCCTAAACTAACAATAGCTAAACTAAATAGTTCTTCTCATATTAGTGTTTTTCTGCTTGAACTGATGTCATTAGGGTATGAAGTTTTAGATCTGAATCTCTAACTTAACATCTCAAATTAATAAATGTACAACATCCAAGCAAAATTATAAAGCTGAAGAACATGTATCATTTCTAGTATAAAAAACATTAACTTCATTTTAACATATATTACTAACATTAAACCGAACCTTCAAAGACCAGAGCAGATAGTACCTCCCTTGCCTCATGGCTGAGAGACCCTGAAATATAAATTCAAACATCGTGTCACAAATCAAAGTAAATAGAAACATGTTCAATCATTTTTCTTGTTCTGTACAAGGCATAATTTTTAGTGCAATTCAGTTTAATTGAAATTCAGAATTTGAATAATATGAGTCATATGACTTACAGAAGAACTATTCAGTTTAATTGCAATTAGATGCCCATGTCACAAATCAAAGTATGCTCACCCCTATGTGTGATGGTCTTTTATTTGTGTTTATTTTGATGATATATATATTATTATGCAAATACGTTGTTTTAGAGGGTGGGTCGAAGTATGATAGGTGATGCATAAGAGGGGTAGATAAGGTGGGTGCGTATAACCAAGTTGTACAATAATGTTGAGCATAAGTCTTTATAGTAGGTCCGAAAATTAGAGGCGTTGTTTTACCAAGATGGACAAAGCATGGGTCAATCTACCAAGGTTTCATCATTTTGGCTATTACTTCCATAGTTATAAGTAGTGTGATGCTAAGGGCACATCATTTTCCTCTTACTAATACCACGAATAAAAATAATAAGTACAATAAATTTGATGTACTTCCTAATACCATTATAAACAAATATAAGTATTTATGAATGAGTTTGGTGTTAGGAAGAATGTAGTATAAAATTTTGGTATTAGCAAGAAGAAAACGAGGTGCCCTAGCATCACACTATAAGTATTTAAGAAGGAGTATTAATACATTTTTTGTTTTGTAGAATGACAAGCGAATATAGGCAAGCTGTGGAAAATTTTGTATATGGGCATGTTGCGAGTGAAGGGAATCCCGAAAAAATTAGATGCCCATGTCGTGATTGTAGGAATCTAATTTGGCAAACATCAAGGGAAGTTGTGTCACACTTGATTTGTTTTGGAATGGACCCAACCTATGATATATGGATTTTTCATGGAGAAAAACGGCCATCACAAAATAATAGTGAGACAGATACTTATAGAATGTATGTTGATGCGCAAATCTATGATGAGGAGGTAGAAGCCAATGTTGAAGCAAGACATGGGGAAGGTATTGAGGAAATGATGGAGAATGCCGAAATTCCTTTGTATCCCGGTTGTGCAAGCCACACATAGTTGTCTGCTACAGTACTTCTTTTCAAGCACAAAGCGCGAAATGGTATATCGGACACGGCTTTTACAGAGCTTCTTAAACTTCTAAAGGATATGTTGCCTAAAGAAAACATGCTTCCTGATTCTACATATGCAACAAAGAAGTTGCTTAAGTCATTTGGTTTAGGCTATAAGCAGATACATGCATGTGTAAATGATTGTTGTTTATTTAGAAAAGAGCTTGCAAATAGTGATTTGTGTCCTAAGTGTGGTAAGTCTCGCTGGAAAAAAAACAAGACTACTAAAGATGGGAAGCAAACCAAAATACCTATGAAGGTTTTGAGATACTTCCCACTGATACCAAGACTGAAAAGAATGTTTGCATCCCCAGAAATATCAGAACAACTAAGATGGCATAGCAGTCATAAGAGTGATGATGGTAAATTGCGTCATCCAGTGGATTCTACTCAGTGGGCTACGATTGATAGAATGTATCATTCTTTTGCTTCCGATCCACGAAATTTAAGGCTTGGCATTGCATCTGATGGCTTTAATCCTTTCGGTGATTGGAATTGTGGATATAGTTGTTGGCCAGTGTTTCTTGTTGCTTACAACTTTCCTCCGTGGCTTTGTATGCACAAAGATAATATGATGCTATCTTTGTTAATTCCTGGGCCACGACAACCGGGAAATGACATTGATGTATACTTGCAACCACTTATTGAAGATTTGAAAAAATTGTGGGATAAAGGGGTGAAAGCGTACGACGCTTACAGTCGTAGTGAATTTAGATTACATGCTATTCTTATGTGGACAATCAATGATTTTCCAGCTTACGGAAATTTAGCTGGTTGCCCTGTAAAAGGTAAGAGAGCATGTCCAGTTTGTGGTGTCAATACCTGCTCAATATGGCTACCATTTAGTAAAAAGTGTGCATACATGGGTCATAGACGATTCCTTGAACCTAACCATGAGTATCGTCAACGGAAAAACTTATTTGATGGAACTATAGAGAATAGAGAAAGGCCTCAAATACAAACTGGTGTTCAAATCTTTGATGATGTTCAAGATATTATTAATGATTGGGGGAAAAAATTAAAAAAGGAAGAGAAAGGTGAAAGGAAAAGGAAAAGGAAAACTATGATGAAAAAAGGATGTACAATGTGGAAGAAGAGGTCCATTTTCTTTGACTTGCCTTATTGGAAGGTGAAATTTAACTAGAAACACATTGCTTTCCATTTTCTATTCATGTTTGCTACTTAGTACTTAATTAGTTGTGTTTTGTCAATTTTTAGGCACTTCCTTTGCGGCATAATCTAGATGTGATGCATATTGAGAAAAATATTGGTGAAAGTATTATTGGTACATTGCTTGGTATCAAAGGAAAATCAAAAGATGGCCTCAATTCACGCCAAGATCTAGAAGCAATGGGCATTAGAAAAAAATTGCATCCTATAGACATTGGAAATAAAGTATTGCTCCCAGCCGCACCGTGCACCTTATCCGATCAAGAAAAAGAGATCTTTTATAGTAGAATGAAGAACTTGAAAGTGCCTGATGGATATAGCTCAAATATTGGAAAATGTTTTGCAAAAGAAGACAAGATATCAAACCTAAAGTCTCATGATTATCATGTTTTGATGCAACAACTATTGTCCGTTGCATTAAGAGGACTTCTACCTACAGGGATAAGGAATGCACTACTACGACTATGTTCATTTTTTAATGACATATGCCAAAGAGTGCTTGATAGGGATAAATTAGAATTAATGGACTATCAAGTTGCATTAACACTATGTGATCTAGAGAGGTTCTTTCCCCCTTCCTTTTTCGATATCATGATTCACTTAACAATACATTTAGGGAGAGAAGCAAGAATTTGTGGGCCGGTCCAATATCGATGGATGTATCCATTTGAGAGGTAATATTTATTATAAATAATTGACGGTTAAAAGTATCTATAGTTATGAAAGTAACTTGTTTATTCATTTTGGTTATAGATATATGAAAATATTAAAAGGGTACGTTAAAAATCAAGCACGGCCTGAAGGGTGCATTGCTGAGCGCTATGTTTCCGAAGAATGTATGAAATATTGCTCTGGATATATTAAAGATGCATTACAAATTGGAGAGAGGAAAAACCGAAATGAAGTGGAACAAAATGATTTTATACTTGAGGGGCGTCCTATTTCCAAAGGAAAACCTATTACAGTCGATGAGGAGGTGATTAATGCTGCTCATCGATACGTTTTGTTTAATACGGAAGAAGTAGAGCCGTATATAGAGTAAGTATAAGTCCAACTTAACTATGACATACAAAATAAATTAGATCCTTAATTACATTTATGTATGCAGAATGCACAAGGAGGAGCTAAAATGTTTGCATCCTCATCTTGCACAAGACGATTTGGAACTGTCAAAATTGCAATCGAAGACTTTTAGTTTTTGGTTCGGAAAAAAGGTTGATAGCTATATCTTAAAAAACTATTAATGATGAAAGTAATAGATCAACATAAATCTTTATTTAATATATTGTATTTGTCCAGGTTAGAGATGATAGACGTATATCCAATGTCAGCAACATAATAAAATGGCTTTCATACGGACCTCGTTCGCAAATAATTTCTTATTCTGGCTATATTGTTAATGGTCGACGTTTTCATACGAAAGACTTTGAGAAGGCGACACAAAATAGTGGTGTTTCCATTGAGTCAAGTACTGTTTGTGTAGATGGGTCTATTGAAAAAATAATATATTATGGGGTCTTGCGTGAGATTTTCTTGTTGGATTATCGTCAATTTCAAGTTGCCTTGTTTAAATGTGATTGGGCAAATATGTATCGTGGAGTCAAAGTTGAAGATGGATTTACATTGGTCAATTTGCATCAATTTCAAAATAAGTTTGAAAGCGACCAGTTTATCTTAGCAACACAAGCGGTTCAAGTTTTCTTCTCTAGAGAAGGTAGTTCTTCAAATTGGTATGTTGTGTTGAGAGCGCCCTCTAGAGGGTTTAATGAATTGGAAAAATACGACGAGGATGAAGAATCAACTAGTAAACCATTGGATGAGTCACAACTTGATGATAGAGACGTAGATAATGGGGATGAAAGTTACGTAAGGGAGGGTTGTAACGGTATTTTGGTATGTTATAAGCATATTTTATTGATTTTTTATTTTATGCATGTTCATATATACCATAAAATGTGTTGTTAGAATGAAAAAAAAGAAAAAAAATCTGATATAAGATTGACATCTTAGCGTGTATCAAAATAACTTTATTTTCTATTTTATGTTCTTTGCATGTGTATTTTATTTTGTACGTGGTTGTTACAAAGTAGTGCTATATTTAGTGTGATGTTCTAATCCTTTGTAAATCGTTTTGTTTTTTTATAGGTCGACGACGAAGATTGATCTTGTATTATCGGCGAGGAAGATGGTACTAGACAAAGGAGAGGTATTCAAGTACATATTGCATTTTTTACCACATGTTTTTTTTAAGTTCAGCTATAGAAGTTCAAATATTAAAATCAACTTGAATGTATGTACAAATCTTAAATATGGATCTTTTGGATATGTGATTTATGATTTAAATTTTATTTTGATTTAAAGTTTGAACTTTGCTTTTTACAATTTTTATCCCATTGAAAATTTGGCATTTCAAATAGATTAAAAAAAATGTAAACAAAAACTTGTGTTTCCTGCCTTTTATTATTATTTCTATCTGTGAAAATTGGCTGAATAAATTTGCAAAATGTAGAGAAATGTTAAGTTATTAAAATATATGTTTTTACAAAACATATATTTTTTTAACTAATTTTTAGAAAATTCAATATTTAAAGGTATTTTTTCACAAAGAGAACTAAAATCAACATAAAGAATACTGATTAAAACCATCAGAAAAAAAGAATCCATAATTTAAATATCGCAAACACCAGAAATACGGGATACCGAACCAATGTTTCAAAATATCCTGAACTAAGACTGAGAAATACTTGACATTGTTGCAGATAGGTTGATTCCACAAATCTAATTTTGAACGACATGTGAAAAAATTGGAAAACAAAATTGAAAATAAATTTGATGTCTAAAACTGAGTTGCGAACAAACACTGAAGGCCTAATATTGTATCTGGATCAATTCAACACTGAGGAAGAGTGAAAGGAAAAATACAATTCTAAAGGAAAATAGAGAAAATGTGAAACAAGAAAAGGTAAAAGGACAAATGACACACTCCAAATGGAAGTGCAACAAGCGTACAAAGCAAAATAATTAGTATTAGTGGCACACGCTTCATGTTTGTAGGAAAAACGATTTATGAAAACATAACACGTTTAAATAATCAATGTCTAATTTTACTTATAATATGGACTATTTTGAACAAGGATTTTTTTTTACATATAGTTAGAAATAGACATAGAAAATTCAAATCGGATCTCATCGTTTATGATTCGATTTACATTTCGATTAAGCATGCTCTATGTAGAGCTTAAAATCTTACAGATATACACACCATGAAGGTAGCTTAGCAGTTGTTCATAAATGTGCACCATCTCCATCCGCATATTGGTTTTTCCACATAGAACCTGCCTTTCTGTAAGTTGCCCTTTGTATGTTTGTCAAGTTATTTCCTCTGCATTGTTCTAGGTAAAGCTTTACAGCTACGTATTTTCTCCATATCACCCTCCCTCCTACTGCACAAGTCAATTAAACGTTAAGCTATAGAATGACACTCTACTTATGTAATGTGTTCGGTATCTCAAACAATGGACTAAACAACAATCATACGATGAATGTAATGTGATATAATCATTGTAAGTCCAGCTATTCCTATATATGCGGTAACAGTAATAATAAGAATAAGAAAAAGCTCCAGGAACATTAAGTTAATATAATGTGAGTTGTAGATTGCAAACTTGCATTAAGTTAATATAATGTGAGTTGTATGGCAAGTGCTTCACGCGTGATTTATTTGTTTATATGACTTGTATGTTTAACCTATTAACAATAAATAATTTATATGTATATTTTAATGTCAGAATAATATGTTTTTGTTTAATGTTGTAATATCTTATGATTTTTAAATGTGAATGTTCATTTCAATTAATTAATGAAAAATGAATATGTGCATAAAAATTCTTTATTAGATCAGCAGATGAATATGTGCTTAAAAAATGTGCATAAAATGAATATGTGCAAGTAGTTTTCAATAGCTAAAATGAATATGTGCATAAAATATGTGCATCAAGGCTCCTTTATTTCCTTTTTGGTGTCAAGGTGGAATCTAGTGTAGATTTGTCATAATAATTCGATGGATATTTTAATAACCAAATACTCCTTAACGACAATTTTGTGAGTCTGATATAACGATTGGAAAACCCAAAGAACCGGCAGCCACTGATTTGGAAAATCCATTCCTCGGTTACGATTCAAACGCGATAAGCACATTTACTCCCTACATTTTGATTAAAGACTCTATTCAGCAGCACCTACCAGTATTTATATGCCTTCCGTACGTACATTTTAAACTGAGCACTGGAAAAAAAAAACATTTTTATGTCACTTTTATTTTACCCACTTGTACCCTTGCCATTGCTCAGTGCTCAGTTTAAAATATAATCATTAATCACTGTAGTCGCTTGTATTTTGATGAACAACACAGTTCGTCTTATGATGTTCATGTAGTGCTCAGTTTAAAATATATTGTATGTTCAGCCATTGAAAAATGACTTAAGATTTTTATTTTTAAGCTATTGAAAACTGACTTAAATTTTTTATTTTTTAGAGCTCAAAAATTGCAAGCAAAAGAGCAAAAAAGCAAAGTTTAGCTGCACTTGCAGCTGTTCGTGCTGCTGCTGAAAGACCGGTTGGGATTAGAATCAACGAACACCCAGATGGACCACTTCCGTTGCTTCGTGATTTAAATATTGCTATAAGACGATCTCCTCGAAAACATGCTGAATACCCAATACGCACAATTCGCAAACATGGAAGCAACCTTGGCCACACTGCAGAAGGGATGCAGTCCCCTCCTCCTTCCAGTAGCATCCCCGTCGACACTACAAACCAGATACAGCCCCCTCCTTCCAATAACAGCCCCTTCGACAATACAAACCCAGCACAGCCCCCTGCCCGTCAACTACACTTCCATGAAACTCCAGCCAACGATGATTCCAGTCCAAACGAAATTCAACCCGATTCTACTGAAGATCAAAGATTGAAGCAAGCTAGAAGAAAGAGAGGCAGAACGATGATGAAATCATTAGCTATGATACCGGATGAGAAGCCGGAAGTTGAATTTAATGAACGCGGACAAGCAATAGGTGCTAATTCCAAACATTTGTCGTCATATATTGGTACTCTAGCAAGGGAGATGGTTCCTTTTACCATTAGCACATGGAGGAACGTCGGTGACGATTTGAGGGATGATCTCTGGACTTGTATAGAGGTACGTACTGATATTTGACTTGTATACCATATGTCGGCTTTCAATAGTAAATTATGGCTTTCAATAGTAAATTCTGTGAATGATAAATTCTGGCTTGTGTACGATTTGAGGGATGATCTGTGAATAATAAATTCTGGCTTTCAATAGTAAATTCTGGCTTTAAGTTGTATTTAATTTTACTGACTCTATGTTATTTATGTTAGGGAGTACTTATATGTCTCAATATTAAAAGCAACATATTATATGCCTGCTATAGTTCTCTTTATAATGACATATGCATTATGCACATTGCAATACTGTTACATATTATATGTCTCAATATTCAAAGCAACAAATTATATACCTGCTGTGGTACAACATTGCATTTTGCAATACTGTTAGAGACTAATCTGCTGTTTTTTTTTTTTTTTTTTTTTTTTTTTGTGTGCGCGCAGTCAAGATTCAAGGTAGATATGTTGTATAAGGATTACTTGTTAATGATAATAGGACAGCGGTGGAAGGAGTCGAAATCAAGGTTAGTTGCAGCTATCAAAAAAGCGTCTCAAAATCCCGACTCTACCGATACTTTAGCAAGCCTAAAACCGTTCAATATAAAGAGCGATGACGAGTGGAATGCTTTTGTAACTGAAAAATTGTCAGAAAAGTTTGAGGTGGTTATTTTTGTCTTACTGAGTTTAACTGTTAAATATATTACATTTTCCTATATCATATTTACTGAATTGATTTTATAGGCAACAAGCCAAAGATTCAAAAGCATTAGAGAAAAGAATAAAGTTCCACACACCATGAGCAGAAAAGGTTATGCAAGATTGGAAGAAGAAATGGTAAAAAAATATTGTTAAAGCAACTATTATATGTTATCACATGAAAAATTCTGAAGCTGTTAAGCTATTTTTGCAGAAAAAGGAAACGTCAACATCTACTATCACTAGAGACGAATTGTGGTGCAAAGGCCACACTAGAAAAGATGGAAAACCTCCGAATTCAATTGCTGCCGAATGCATAGTAAGAATAAGTTCAAATATACAATATCAGAAACTGTTGCTATTGTTAACGTAGTTTTAATTTTAATTTCTGAATTTTGGTTGTTTTTTAATTTGTAGTCTAAGATAAACGAGCATCATAATGCCGCAAGTCAGGATTCTCATGGAGCAACATCAGTTACTCAAGATGGCGTGTCGAAGCTTTTTGGTCAGGAGCATGGAGGACGTGTAAGAGGGCTTGGTTTTGGGGTTGTACCATCTCAGCTTCGTATTCGGGGTAGCTCATCAGGTGAAGTACATGCATTGCGAAACCAAGTTAGTGGATTGGAGACCAAAGTACAGGAGCTCACTACGATGTTGATGGTAAGTGTTAATTAGAAATTTATTTTAACGGCGATTTTTCCTGTTTTCCTGTTAATTAGAAACCAAGTTATTGTCGGTTTCCGGTTCCGTTCCGGATATTTCGGAATTTCCGGTAAATTCCCGGTTTGATAAGTGCGGTGTGGTTTTCTCATGCTGATTTTCCAGATTGACCCATGTTATTCCATTATAATGCTCCTGTTACGTCGATTATTTGACCAATTGCATTTTCTTTTCGTAGCCAACGGTACCAATCAGTAGTGGGTAATGTTTTAAAACAACTCGGAAAAAACAGTGTGACCAGACCCAGTGCCACTCTAACCCAAACTATTTATCTAGGGGTTTCTGCCATGTATATATATATTCCTCAGAAATCCATTTATCCAGCAGTTTACAAAGCCTACTCGAACATTTTCCTCCTCTCTCTTTATGGTCCTGTTTCTAAACCTTTAGCATTGTTTTTTGGAACAAATATCTGCTTCCAGCTTTCATCTTAAATTGCAACTGTTTGTCGCAAGGTTTATTATCATTAGGATTTAGGCTAAAAGCCTTTAGATCCGATTTTTCAACACTCTGCAGAATTCTAGGTATTATGGTAAGCAAAATTTATATTATTCATCAAGCTTGGTTAATTAGTTTTTGGCGTGATTTGTGCTATGTAGAGAAGAATCGTTCGGATTCTCATTGGTTTGTTGTCAAATGGAAATAAGATTTTAACCAGCTACGTCCGACTGATTTCTTCTATCAATTAAATTGAAGTTTATTTAATTTTTTCAACGTTCATCAATTTATTCCTACTCTTTGATTCGGGATCTGTCGGCTATTTCCTATTAGTTCCGGCATTATGTATGAAATAAAGTTATTTTTGTTTGCCTTCGATTTTTTATATTGAAATAAGAATCATTTCAATTTTTTATATTGCAAGACGATGCTAAGATGGTATGAGTCTGAATTCAGTGTGGATATATTCTTACATTGGCCTTCAATCTGATTGCCTTCGATTTGCTTTGTGTTATTTAACTTATTTCGGAGAGTTTTCAAATTAATACCTTAATTCTTCATAGTATGGTTGTATTAAACAAATACTCCTATTTGTGATTTTCGGGATCTGCTGGTGCTGGGTTGCTGATCAATAAACATAGGCTCCAAAATTGTAAAAAGAACCAGCAATCGCCTATGGGCTGTTCTCATGATCCTTTGCCACGATATCTGGTTACATTTTAACACTTTTTTCTTTTAATTCTTAATCTCCCAGGTTAAAGAAATAAGACATGGCCGTTTGTACAATGTTTGTTCTTGGACATAACCCATTATGTCTCTACAATTGAAAAAAAATATTAAAAAAAGAGCAAAGCAAAATGCCTTTTTTTTTTTTCATAATGTGTTTCAAATTTACGGCTTCCCAATTGTGCTAGTTTTATATGACCAAAATCATATTTTGTGCTAATTTTATATGACCTATGTATATGCAATCTTTACAGGATCTAAAAGAAAAGCAAGCTAATGCGGGAAATCCAGCAAATCCTGATCCTAATACGCCTCAGGTACCCTTTTTTATTGGTATAATTGATAAAAAGATGTAACATTTCATTGAAATGCTTTTACCGAACTGTGAAATTTTAGGGTGATTTTAAGGACAGTAAATGGAGGGGGGTTGGGTACTGTTAAACTAAATTACCGCGCATTAGAAGCTGAAGAACTTTTTAACGTAAACTAAATTCAATTTGGAATAACCTTTGTGTTTATACTGTTATCTAAAACATGCTAAAATTGGGGTACTTTATTTTTGAAAGTGAGGTGTTCATCTTTTATTATTATTGTATTCATACAACAGTAAAGGAAATTTCTCATTTCTAGATCTTACTTCACATAGTTAATCACTTCCAGTCATATATAAGTGTAGTCAACTAATAATCTATCAAAGTACTCATATCTATACCCACACTAGATTAAATTCAGAGAGTTTGCACAGAGTTTATTCACAAAAGATCCACTGTTTTCATATTTCGTCCAGTTTTTGACATGAAGAACAATTAGTTACACATACATATTCACAAACATATATGCATATATATATGTGTGTGTGTGTGCGCGCGCGCGCGCCTGCATCATACTATATTCAATCACTAAGGGTTTAAAAAGAAAGAGTTTGCAGATGTATTACTGTGTTTTTCTATTGTGTTCACTATCTTTACCATTCTCAGGTTTTATAATTACATTCGTAGATTAAACAAAAATAAGGAAATTATTTGTAAAATAAATAAAGATAACAATCCATTACACATAAATTTCATAGATTCAACTCATCCACTCTTTGTTCCCAGCTTAGAAAGACGCTTCTGGTGGTGTTGTTCTGTCATTAAATCTATTGCATTGTTCTCACAATACAACTGGCAGTAACTGAAACTGCTCCACTCAACAGCCATCAAATTAACTTAAACTTAGTCGTGTGTCTTGTCTTTGATTATACATAAGCCTTTGATTATACATAAGTGCTTACTGTCTATGATGCATAAGCCTTGGATTATACATAAGTGCTTACTGTCTTTTGTATTTAGTTCCATGTATTTATTTGCCTCACTTTCTGTTTTTAGTTTCATGTTCAGATTTTCTAGATTTTTTTTGTTTGCAGTCACACCGTGGAAGCAATACCTTGGCAGTTCAACTGTCTAAACAAAATGGAAAGCATGCACCTAAAAATGGAAAGCAGGCACCTGAAAATGGAAAGCAATCAGCTGAAAATGAAAAGCATCCATCTGAAACTGACGGCAGCAAAACAGAAAAACAGTCTAAGCAGAAAAATCCGGCCAGAAAAACAGCAGTGCAAGCTGATGGAAATGAGGGCAGAAAGTGTAAGATATCGAATTGGGAAAAACAAGTTGTTGCGGAAGGAAGAGTGGCATCCACTGATCCAGAAGCTTTGGTGCACTTTAAAAAACTTGGATCGCAAGGCTGGAAAGTTTGGATTGACGTGGCGGTGGATCCAGAAGCATTCTTGTGGAAGCCGAATTCCGCAATGACTACTATTGGAGAAGCTGTTGGATCAACTGTGGCCTGGAATAAAAATTACGTTGCCTTCAGCTAGAGTGCTTTCGTAGGGTATGCTTTCGTAGACATTCCATCTTTCTTATGTACATATTGGGTTAAATCATGCATGTATTATGAAACGGTTGTGTTTTTGGTGACACGGTTATGTTATGTATATATTGGGTTATGTTTTTGGTGACACGGTTAAGTTGGTGATGTACTACGTACTTGCGTGTTATGTTGATCGAATATTATGTTAAGTAATATATATAAATGATTCTGTGTACTAATATTTGTTGCATTGAAATGTGAATCATATTATCAGTAATATATATGAATTTGTTTTACTAGTCAGGTCCATGCAAATTACAACAGAAAAAAAAGTTGTAATAAGTCATGTTACAACGGTGTGAAAATGTTGTAATATCAATGAAATTACAACGTTGCAGACATGTTGTTATATAAATGAACACAACATTATTACAAAATCTACAACAACGGGGATAAAAGTTGTAATATAGTTTATTACAACGGTGATAAAAGTTGTTATACGTATACTCTAACTGTACTATAGTATATACGACAACTTGTAAAAAAAATTATTACAACGGTTTATAACTGTTGTTAAATAATCCTATTACAACGGTGCTGCAACGGTGCAGAAAAGTTGTAATAAAAAATAATATATTACCACGTCTGCATACACGACGGTGGGGTCACCGTTGTAAAATGATATTACAACGGTGTTGCACCGTTGTAATAGGGTGAATTTGTTGTAGTGGCCACCACCGCAGGTCCAGCAAATGCTCCTCCTCCTCCTCCCCCTCCTCCTCCTCCTCGCGTCGATACTTTTGCGAACATATGTAAGGACTTTCGGGCAATGGGTGGAAAACCTTTTCACGGGACGGAAACATTTGTTGAAGCTTGAAATTGGCTAAAGAAGGTGGAAGAATTGTTTGGGATCTTTGAAGTGGAAGATGGGAGAAAGGTCCAGTTAGCTGCCTGGCTAATGAAGGATGAGGCCTCGTTTTGGTGGGAGGTCACTAATGGAGAACGTCGAGTCGATAAATGGCCAGATTTCAGGCGGAGGTTTGAGGCGAAGTTTCTCTCATGGGCTGAAGAGAATTTATATATGGAAAGATTTTTGGCGTTGAAGCAAGGGAATGTATCAGTGAAAGAATACGTCAACAAGTTCAATTAGTTGGCGAGATTTTGCTTGGATTTGGTGAATACACAAGAAAAGAAGGCCCTGAGATTTGTTATGGGTTTGAACAAGCCGCTTCATGGGTTAGTTATGACCCACATCCCCATGGGGGCTACTTCTGAGATACTAGCTGACATGGCTCTTATGCACGAAGAGGAGAAGGGCGCCAATGCTAATAAGGCACCCGAGAAGGAAGGGGATTAAAAAGAAGCCGCAACAATAACAACAGAACAAGAAAGGTGGTAAAAGCAACAATGGTAAGGGAAAGAAAAGATGCTTTAAGTGTGGGACACCAGGCCATCTAATCAAAGATTGTAGGAAGAAAAAGAAGGCTGGTTGTTTCCGCTGTGGCGAAGTCGGACATCTAATTAAGGACTGACCAAGGAAAGGGCAGAGGGCAGGGTCTACCTCGGAAGGATAGGTGCAGGCTCTTATGGCACCAGGGAAGGCAAGGGGGTAATTTCAGGCTCTCTGGTCCCACCGCCGCAAGAACAAGGTAGTGAAATTTCCGTTGAAAGTTTAGTTTTTATGTTTGATCATCCTGTCCGTACTTTATTCGATTCTGGCGCATCACATTCGTTCATTTCTACATCATTAGTTGAAACACTACACCTACATACTAGTCTAGTTACAGATCCCTTAGTAGTCTCAAATCCTATTGGTGGTTCGGCTCATCTTTCTATGATTTTTCGGGATTTGAGAGTGTGTATTTTGGGCGTTGAGTTTGAATGCAAAGCCTTTGTTCTTCGTTTCATGGGCTACGGCTTGATTTTAGGTATGGATTAGCTAACTAGATACGTGGCCATCCTAGATTATGAAAGAAGGGTAGTTAGATTGATGACTTGTTGTGGAAAGACCCTGGACATTTCTTGTGACCCTAGAGGTCCAGTAATGCTTAGCGACCTAGAATCCCATGACGCATTCGATGATGATTTACATTCTGTTCGTATAGTCCGTGAATATGTTGATGTCTTTGATGAGGTGAGGGGTTTACCACCAAAACGTGAGATGGACTTTCGAATATATCTAGTAGATAATGCAAAGCCAGTTGCATTGCCAGTTCACCACATGGCTCCAAGAGAGAGAAGAGAACTCAGTAAGTAAGTGAAGGAGTTGCTTGAGAAGGGATTCATCAGATGTAGTATATCGGAGTGGGGTGCTCCAGTAGAATTTGCCACGAAGGCAGATGGGTCCCTTAGACTTTGTGTGGACTATAGAGATATTAATAAGCTTACTAAGTAGAACAGACACCCACTGCCAAGGATTGACAATCTCTTCGATCAATTAGATGGTGCCTCAGTGTTTTCGCAGTTGGACTTAGCCATGGGTTTCCATTAGTTGAGAGTGGCTGAGGATAGCATAGACAAGACTACCTTTAGGACTCCAGACGGCTTCTTCGAGTGGCTTGTGATGCCCTTCGGTCTTGACAAACGCCCCCGCATACTTTGTTGACTTGATGAGTAGGGTGTTTAGGGAGTACCTTAATAAATTCGTGGGAGTCTTTGTGGACGACATCTTGATCTTTTCTAAGAGCGAGGAAGAGCATGCCCTATATCTTAGGGAAGTGTTGGAGACCCTTCGAGCACATAGCCTTAAAGCTAAATTTTCTAAATGTCACTTTTGGAGGAAGGAAGTGCGATTCTTAGGGCACGTGGTTTCCAAAGAAGAGATAGCTGTGGATCCCGCAAAGGTAGTGGCCATCCAAGATTGGAAGGTTCCTAAAAATGCTACCGAGGTGAGGAGTTTCTAAGGGTTGGCTGGCTACTATAGGAAGTTTATCAATGATATCAGCTCCATTAACACGCTTGATGAAGAAGAACCTAGTTTTCGCATGGGACGTAGATTGTGATGATGCGTTCCAATGTTTAAAGAGAGCTTTGACCACTGCCCCAGTCTTAGTGTTGTTGGATGGGAGTAAGCCATTTACTGTTTATACCGATGCTTGTGGGACAGGACTAGGCGCAGTCTTAATGCAAGAGGGAAGGGTAATAGCCTATGGCGGAAGGCAGTTGAGAGTGCACGAGAGAAATTACCCTACACATGACCTAGAGTTGGCCGCTATTGTTTTCGCGCTTAAGTCTTGGTACCATTATCTTCTTGGCGAGAAATTCGAATTGTTCACTGACCACAAATCGCTAAAATACTTGTTCTCTCGGATGGACTTGAACTTAAGGCAGCAAAGGTGGATGGAATTCTTAGCGTCCTATGATTACGATATAGCATATACCCCTGGCAAGGTAACGTGGTGGAAGACGCCTTAAGTAGGAAAGGTTATCCTTGAGTCCGTTGTTTGTTGAGCGGCGAAGCTTAGAGTTCATCTCTACGTTTGACTTTAGACCTTCCGTTGACTTTGTACCCGGTTTGCTAGCATCCTTGGAGGTCAGACCCACGCTTTTGGGATGGATTGGTGAGGAACAACGAGACGACCCACAATTGGTTGAGTTGGTAGAGAAGCTCAAAAGAGGGGAGCCATCGAGCCATCTCAGTAGGTATACCGTAGATGATAAGGGTTGGTTACGTAGGGATAGTAGACTTTGTGTACCACGGGACGAGAATTTGAGGAAGACCATTCTTGATGATGCACATCGTTCGAAGATGACCATCCATCCCGGCGGGGACAAGATGTACATGGACATGAGACGAGTTTACTTTTGGGCCGGCATGAAGAGGGATGTGGCCGAGTTTTTCGCTAGATGCTTGGTGTGCCAACAAGTAAAATCAGAGCAAAAGAAGCACGATGGGTTGCTTCACCCGTTGGAGGTCCCATAACAGAAGTGGGAATGTGTCTCGATGGACTTTATTGATGGGTTACCGAGATCGAGGAAGGGTAATACGGGGATTTGGTTCGTGGTAGACAAACTTATTAAGAGCGCCCATTTCATTCCCGTGAAGAGTAAGAGGACTGCTCCATGGTTAGCCTCCGTATACCTTCGAGAGATAGTTCGTTTGCACGGTGTTCCTTCTAGCATAGTGAGCGACTGCGATCCTATCTTTACTAGCGAATTTTGGAAAAGCCTGAAAGAGGCGGTAGGGAATCAGTTATGTTTGAGCACCGCATATCATCCTTAGACGGACGGCCAGACCAAGAGGGTGAATCGTATTCTAGAGGACCTATTGAGGTTGTGAGTCTTAGACTTCGGAGGTACATGGGAGAAACATCTTCTGTTGGGGGAGTTTGCATATAATAATAGCTTTCAGTCTAGCATTGGCATGACACCGTTCGAGGCTCTTTATGGATGGCCGTGTCGTTCACCTACATGTTGGTGGGAGTCTACAGATAAGATCTTACTTGGGCCCTATATGATTAGAGAGACTTCAGAAAAGATCGATCTGATTCGAAGGAGGATGAAGACAACGCAAGATAGGCAGAAATCTTATGCGGACAAGAGGAGGTCAGATCTTGAGTTTGATATTGGGGACATGGTCTTTGACAAGGTGTCTACATTACGGAATGTCGTTCACTTTGGGTCCGTTGGAAAGTTAGAACCAAGGTTTGTAGGGCCGTTTCCTATTAAGGAGAGGATTGGACCGATGGCGTGTAGAGTGGAGTTGCTAGAGAGACTTAGTGGTGTACACGACATATTCCATGTATCACATTTGAGGAAGTGCCTGCACGGGACCACGGAAGTGGAAGAGACGAGCTTGCTTAGAGAGGTGGAGATAGAGCGTGGTGAGATGATTCGACGAGCTCCTACGTGCATTCTTGGGTCGGAGATTAAGAAGTTGAGGAATCGAGAGGTCAAGCTAGTCAAAGTGCAATGGGGTGATGATGAGAGCAACGCTACTTAGGAGACGGAAGAGAAGATGCGTTCATTATACCCTTTTCTTTTCGAGGGTATGTCTTTTAATTTCTCCATTATCGCTTAGCTTGTACTTGTTTTATCTTTAGTATGTCCTCTCACTAGTATCTTTGACCTTTAGATAGGGTAGTCCTATGGTTGAAACATGTGTTTGGGACATGTTATGTATGATGGATGCATGTGGATGCAAGTGGTTGCTAGTGGTTTCTCGTGCGTACATATATATACACACACTTTAGGCACTAGATCGGCTCAGTCACTACATATTGCATATTGCATAAAAATGTGTGTGCATATTTAAGTTAATGGATGTATAATGGTTGTACTATCATATGGATGTTGCATTTTGGTGAATGTTTGTGCACACATGTAGAAATAATATGTATCGATAGGATTCTTTCGCATACTTAATGGACGCATGGCACTATCATGGTTTGCATTAAGGAGGTCAACTGAATCAGTAGACAACCTGATTTTGCATTAGATAAGGAACATATACACACTTCTTACATATGCTCATACAGCATTTGGTATTTTATAAGGACAATGGATGCCAGTGTTTGATGGTTGAGTAGATGGTTGGTTGGATGTTAGGATATGCATTCTCCTTAACTTGGAGATTTTGAGGGTGAAATCCTTTAAGGAGGGGAGAATGTAACACCCCGTAATTTTTAATATTAATGTTCACAAATTAAAGAATAACTAATCTCAGATGTGAGAATTAAGGGAAACGGGTGCGCCATTGTGTTCGTCTCGGAATTCTGGTTGAGATAGAGTCTGAGTTTGCGTGAATTGGACTTCGTATGAAGAAGTTATGGCCATCGGAAGTTTCAGAAAATTAAAAACAGATTTTAGAAAATTCAAATTTCAAAATCAGACGGGCTTGGGGGGAAAATTCCCGCCAGGGACAGGTCGACCATAGGATCGACCTGGCCCACACACCCCCAAGCAGATTTGACTAGTGACATGTTAATGACTGTGTGCTGACTCATTAGGGTTTCTGATTTTCTTTGATCGACTGGGATTAATTCTGGGTTGATCGAACGGTCTAAACTAATCCTAAACTCTATAAAACACCTATAGACTCAAACCCTAAAATCAAAATAAAAATTAGATTCATGGCCTCCATGTCGTCACCTTGCAACTCAGAATAGCCGCTACCAATTAGAGAGGAAGAAAGCTAATCAAATTCAATTATATTCAACTTTAACAATGAATCTTCTTCAAAGGAAAGCTAATTCAACTTCAGAACTCAGAATTCAGAACTCAAGACCTTCTTTGAGTTGTGAGTTCGATTTCTTTAATAAAGTAATTAACAATTTAATTGGATTGAGTTATGATGTGGATTGTATGGTTATGTTGTGAATTATTGACCTCATGTTATCATCTATGTTGTAAAATTGTGATGTTATCATTTATGTTGTAAATTCTATGACGTTATGTTGTGTTGTTATTATCTATGTTGTAAAGTTATCATATATGTTGTAATTCTATAATTGATCAATTCATGATGATGTTTCACATGCTAGTTTGTTTATGTTGATTCATATGATAAATCATATGTATGTATGCAAGTTTAGGTGTTGATTTAGATGTGGATCATATGCAAGTTAGTAAAGATTATGTATAACCTTATTTGTTTCATGACATCAATTTTAGATCTAAAGTTAGGCTATGACATGTGTGAGTTGTATGCTAAATTCTACATGTTAGTTTACATGTTTAGATGCATGTTTACACCATTGTTATGTTGCATAAATCACATATGCAAGTTTATATAAATATATGAGTTTGGAATACGAATCATGTTATGTAAATTTGTGGTTATTGCCCATGCAAATTTACACCTTTAGATGTAGATTTATGACATACATGATTTATGCAAGTTTTGACTACTACCTAAACAAGTTTACACCTTTAGATCTGGATCTATGACATATGTAGTTTATGCAAGTTGTAACTTTGGCCTATGCAAGTTTTAGATGTGGAACCTCATTCACACATGCAAGTTCTCCCCTTATGTTTAGATCTAGTTTTAATTATATGTATGTTGTGATGTTTTCCCTTTATTCCATGAGTTAGACTATTCGAGTCTAACGTATATTTTACGTTAAATGAACAAACGTACAACGTGGGGGTAATGGGATAATATTAAAAGATTTAATATTGAGAATTGGCATAAATGCCTTAAATGGCATAAAATTAATTTGTGATGAAAATTGGTATGATTTTACATACCATAAATAGATGGACATAATTGAGTCAATTATGGCCATAGTTAAATGTTGAATTTGAATAGGGAAATTAATTCAAATTGGGGAATGATTAATTAGGTGTAATTAATCGTCTATGACAAGAGGTTAGGCTCTTTTGTGGTGTAAGACTGCCCGGACCCGCCCGGCAAATCCAACTGCCACAAATGCCAATCTAATGTGGGAGGTCTTAGGCATAAACTAAATGCGTAACAGTTGTAAAGACATGAGGTTAGGCTCTTTTGTGGTGTAAGACTGCCCAGACCCGCTTGGCAAATCCAGCTGCCACAAAAGCCAGTCTAATGTGAGAGGTCTTTATGAGGTTACGACCTTAATGAATTAAGAAACACTTAACCAAATAAACATGTAGTGGGACATGAGGGGGTTAAGTGGGTGCCTTGGGTGGCATGTGGAATCTAGTGGGTGCCTTGGGTGGCATTTGAAATACGATTAGAAACACTTAACAAAAAATTGAAACATGTAAGTGAACATGACTAGGAAGCGGGTTAAGTGGGATGTACTAGAGGGGACCCAGCTTAGGTGGATAGCTTGTGTCAAGTAGTGGGGGCCCGTTTCAATCAGTAACCCATACGTATCTTTGTGGGCTCGACCCAAGTCGAGGACGGGTCACGCATACTGGGCTTGACTATATGTGGCAAAAACGGGTTAGCGGTGGCAATGCAAGTCCAACGAGTTCATATGCGTGTGTGGGCCTGGGCTGGTAGGTAAGATGTTGTTGCATCGTGTAACAACCCGAATTTTTACAACACGTTAAATCAAGAATCAAGACAGAATTAAATTATAAATTCTGAATCAAGTGAAACGGTCTGTGCCATTGCGTTCGTCTCGGAAAAATACGCGAAATAGAGTCCGAGTTTTCGAGAATCGGAGTCCGTATGACCCGTTAAAGGCCCAAAGAAGATTTCTGGAAATTTGAAATTCGGAAATAGCTTTGAAAATCAAATCTGGGGCTAGGCGGGAAGTTTCCCGCATAGGCCACGTCGACAGGGCTGTCGACAAGCCTGTCGACTTGGGCCCAGACCAAGTCGACAGCCCTGTCGACTTGCCTGTCAATAGGGGGTGGCCGGGGCAAGTTGCCTGGCGCACCTGTTTGTCTCACATGGTCTTGTTCTTGGGATGGTTCTGGAAGCTTCCGAGATCTGATGGTCCTAATCTATCATATATCTCATCCTATGGCCTAAAACACACCCTAATCTCTATGAAACACCCCTAAGGCCACCCTAAACCCTCATAACTCACCCTCTCCACGAAGTGCTGCCCAAATGCCAAGTGATCATGGCCTCCATCCCCTTTTCCTAAAGCCTAAGCACTTAAATCGGGTTCAAATCAAGAGGTGCAAGTTTGCTACACCAAATCGGAGGAAGATTAACGTTGCTATGCGAGTTCCATGACGATTCTTCAACAAAGGAGGCACCTTTCTTAGCCAAGATGATTCGTGCTTCTTTCCCTAGGCCTAACTATGTAAGTTCTAGCTACTTTTGGATCAAAACGGTAGTTTTAATGTTGGCATGGGATAAAATGAGATAAAACATAAGTATGCATGTATGTGAACCTAACTTTGTCCTTTTTCTATGATCTATGACCTTAGACTAAGATGTAGCAACTTAATCATGTCACTCATGTTATGTTTAGCCTAGTTTATCTTGCAAGTTTGGATCTTTGTCTATGGAAGATTAGCATGAACCTTTGGGGAACCATTTGACTTGTGAAACATAGCCAAATACTTGACCTTAGGGCTTATGCATCCATATGAACACAAACCCCTTATGTTTCATGCATGTTTGTGGCAAAAACCTCCTTATGATATTATGCAAGTTTGTGGCCAAATCCTATATGATAGTATGCATGCTTATGGTCAATCCTTATATGACTCTATCATGCATGTTTATGGCCAATCCCTTTATGATGTTATGCATGTGGAAGCCAAGCCCTTCTTGGCATCATGCATGTTTTGAGACCAATATGTGACATAGTGTCCTTACTATGTTGACTCGCTTTACTTCCGTTGGGAAAACACGATTTTTGGGTAGTTAGATAAACATAAACATGTCGCAAAATCTTAACTTGAATATGACATGTGTTTATACTTGAAAACATGACTTGAAATATAACATGGAAGTTGACATGTAAGTATGCATAAAAACATAAGCTTGGGAATTTACCTATTAAGTTAGGTCTACCCATTGGGAATTTACCTATTAAGTTAGGTCTACCCAATTGCTTGGAAACTTGAATATGAACATGACACTAGACTAAACATGAAAGTGGCCAACTCGAGGTTGGGTTGAGTTTGCAACGTAAAACTACCCGGAACCGACCGGCCTAACTAGTAGTTGCAAACAATAGGACCCAATGTGAGAAGTTGGTCATGTGTGCTCGAACCCGAGGTTAGACCAAGTTGTGGTGTAAAGCTACCCGGAACCGACCGGCTTAACTAGTAACCACAACAAAGTCTAATGTGAGAGGTGAAGGTGCATTAAGTAATTAATGCCACATAATAGGGTTAAGACAAGTTGATTAATGACTCTTAACCAAATATGACATGGACAAGTGGGTTAAGTAATTTGATTAGGCTAACGATACTTAACAAAACATGACAGGGTTTGTAACACCCCACACCCGCTAAGGTCACTCACAAAGGGAATGCCTTAGTTTTGGTGGAGTATTTTTAGTGAGTATAGAACAGAAAAATTACAACAGGACAGATATAAGTAATACTTGAAAATTTAAAACATCATTTCATTAACAAAACATGTTTGGTTACATCACAAAACCATAACAAGATTCAGGTACATAATATCCATCCTGATAAAATAGAAGTACATAAACCCATTACATAGATAATAGCCAAAAGATAAACCGAGCTTTACTTCTACGGTCCAAGCCCCAGAAGATAGATATAGCGGTCTGGTCCAAGCCCACTAGTGCTAGGTCCACTCTGATAACCTGAGGGTGGGGAAAAAAAGATAAACAACAACGGGGTCAGACATAAGTCTGAGTGAGTCCTATAACCCTAACAATACAACCATTAAAGTAATTAGGGTATGATATAAAAAAGATACGGTACCTCTGGGGATAATGACTACACTAAGTAGCCAACAAAACACAGGATGTACTACGATAACCGAAACGACGTATTTATCCACCCAAGGATAATTACTAGCTTACACCACCCCAGATCTACCCACCCAAGGGTATTTCCTACACTGCACCACACCGGTTCTACCCACCAAGAGTAATTCCTACTTAAAGGTTGATCCCACCTAAAGACTTAGAAAATATAACTAGTAGTTTCTGGTACTTCTAGCTGACCACGTAGGTGCCGTCTGCCCCTACCTCCACTAGGTGTACCCCACTACTCCCAAGCGATCGGCTCCCTAACGTAGATACCCTTGCTGGCCCCACAGTGGGGTGTATCACTCCCCTAAAGTGGCAACCAATTCTATCAACGGTGCACGGCTTATATCTACACGGTGCAACAACGGCTTATATACCAGCCCGGGCCCACACACGCATATGAAGCCCGTTGGACTTGCGTTGCCACCGCTACCCCGTTTTGGCCTCTTATAGTCAAGCCCAATATGCGTGTCCCGTCACTCGACATGGGTCGAGCCCACAAAGATACGTTGGGATATTGGTTGAAATGGGCCCCCACAAGCTACTACTTAAGCTTGTCATTTTATCTAGTGCATCCCACTTAACCCCTTTTTATAATCATGCCCCCTTACATGTTAAGGTTTGGTTAAGTCATCTAATTATATTTCAATTGCCACTTAAGGCACCCACTAGATTTCCGCATGCCACCCAAGGCACTTACTTGATTCCCACATGCCACCCAAGGCACTTACTTAATTCCCACATGCCACCCAAGGCACTTACTTGATTTCCACATGCCACCCAAGGCACTTACTTAACCCTTTAATCATGTTTAATTACATGTTCCACTTTGGTTAAGTATTCTAATCGTATTTTCTATTGCCACCCAAGGCAACCCACTAGTTTCCTCATGCCACCCAAGGCACCGCCACTAGTTACTACATGCCACCCAAGGCACCCACTTAACCCCACATGCCCCTCTACATGCTAATATGGTTAAGAGTTTCTTAATTCATTAATTAAGATCATGACCTCATAAAGACCTCTCACATTAGACCGTCTTTTATGACTGCTGGATATGCCGGTTGGTTTCGGGCAGACTTCTGTCATCAAAAGGGTCTAACCTCGTGTCTTTACTTTAATCATGTATTTAATTTATGGCTAAGACCTCTCACATTGGGCCAATCATTTGTAGCCGTTGGATGGCCGGTCGGTTCCGGGCAGACTTCCGCTACAAAAGGGTCCAACCTCGTGTCTTAGTTGATTAATTACACCTAATTAATCACCCCCATATTAATTATCCCTAATTAATATCAAGTTTTTTTCATAACATGGGTAGACCTAACTCAATAGGTAAATTCCCATGGGGTAGACCTAACTCAATAGGTAAATTCCCACTTATGCTTATTCATTTTATGGTATGCTTAATCATACCAAATTGTACTTTTATTAACATATTTACCAACCCCATCGTTCCCTACGTAAATCGTCCTCATTTCATGACATAATAAAGGGGAAGATCCATCACAAATATCATGGGTTTAGCATATAACTTTGTCATGGGTTAAGAGGATGTCAATTTGCATTTATGAGCATATATTAACCCAACTACATTTAACCCAAACTTGCATATTATCATACACATGATTTGCATAACATGTTGCATATGAGCTTGCATATTATCATACACATATCTTGCATAACATGTTGAACTTGCATATAAGCATTCTCATAACTTGCATAACATGTTAAACATGCATTTAAGCCTACACATAACTTGCATAAGCATTCACATACTTGCATAAGCATTCACATACTTGCATATCACATTAAACTTGCATTTAAGCATATACATAACTTGCATAACATCATGCACATAACTTGCATAATCTCATAAACTTAACTTGCATAACACCATGCACATAACTTGCATACCCTCATACACATAACTTGCATATGAACTTGCATAACAACATGCACATAACTTACATAACATCATGCACATAACTTGCATATCATGTTGAATTTGCATATATGACTTGCATCTTAAAGGAGGGTAAACATGAATAGCATATAAAGGTGTCATCTTGCATATGTATGCATCACATTTAAAAGGGTAAACTTATATGTCATGATTTATGCATAATACCAAACACTTAGCATGCATAAAACCACTTACTTAGCATGCATAGAATCAATTACTTATTATGCATAAACACACCACTTAACTTGCATAAACCCAAACACTTAGCATGCATACAATCCAATACTTAGCATGCATAAAATCAAATACTTAGCATGCATAACACCAAATACTTATCATGTATAAAATCACATGCATAACTTGCATATCATGTTACATATAACTTGCATATACTCTCACATATAGTTTGCATAACATGTTACATATGCATAAATGTTCAACATAGTGTTTTGCATCATAAAACATGGCATTAACCTTGAATATAACATAAAACTTGCAAATCACATATCATACAAACTTGCATAAACATATTTATCCACAAACATAGCCATGTCTTATCACATCCTACCATAATCAATTTAACAAATGATTATTAAAGCCATAGGAACTCACCAAAACCAAGATTAGCAAACTTATGTAGTAGAACTAGTAGCTTTAGTTGAAGAAGATGTTGATTAGAGGTTGATTAGCTTGCAACTCTCTTCATTGATTTGTGGAGGCCATGATCAAGTTTCATTTTGCCATAGTTTAGTTACAAGATCTAATTATGAATGAATTAGGGTAGGGTTGGGGTCTTATTTATAGGATTAGGAAGTGTTTTAGGCCCTTAGATTAACCCTAGCTTAGATTAGGTCCGTTAGATTTAGGAAATCTCTAGAACACAGCCCAGCCCTAGCCAGAAAACCAATTCTGGTGCACCCAACCTTCTGGCTCGAGACGCCGTGTCGACAGGCAAGTCGACTCCCCCTGTCGACAGGCCTGTCGACAGGCCTGTCGACAGCCCTGTCGACATGGTCAGGGCGGGAATTTTCCCGCATGGCCCCGCTGGTTCTAATTTGAAATCCTAATTTAAATTTCTAAATCTGTTTTAAGCTTTAATTTTTCTGCAAACTTCATTGGGCCATAACCGGGCCATACAGACTCCGATTCTCGTAAACTCGGACTCTATTTCGCGTATTTTTCCGAGACGAACGCAATGACGCAGCCCGTTACCCCCAATTCCCACATCTGAGATTATTTATCCTATGATTAGAGAATTTTAGTATTAGCTAAAATTCGGGGTGTTACATTCTCCCCTCCTTAAAGGATTTCGTCCCCGTAATCTCTAAGCTAAGGAGAATGCATATCCTACCATCCAAACAACCATCTACTCAATCCATCAAAACACGGGCATCCATTGTCCTTAAAACAATTTCTAATGATGTATGAGCATATGCAAAAAGTGTGTGTATATGTTCCCTATCTAATGTATGAACATATGCAAACCATGATAGTGCCATGCATCCATTATGTATGCGAGAGAACCCTATCGACACATACAATATCTACATGAGTGCACAATCATTCACCAAAATGCATCATCCATATGATAACACAATCATTATACATCCATAAATATAGCTTCCTACACACAATTTTATGCAATATGCAATATGAAGTGATTGAGCCGATCTAGTGCCTAGAGTGTGTGTACATGCATACACGAGAAACCACTAGCAAACACTTGCATCCACTGGCATCCATCATACATAACATGTCTCAAACACATGTTTCAACCATAGGACTATCCTATCTGAAGGTCAAAGGTACTAACGAGAGGACATACTAAGGATAAGATAAGCACAAGATATGCGATGAAGGAGAAGCAAAAGGACATACCCTCCGAAAGAAAAGGGTACCTCGAACGCATCTTCGCTTCCGTCTCCCAGGTAGCGTCACCCTCTTCATCTTCCCTTTGTACTTCGACTAGTTGAACCTCTCTGTTTCTCAACTTCCAAATCTCTGACCCAAGGATGCAAGTAGGAGCTCGTCGAATCGTCGCATCACGCTCTGCTTTCACTTCTCTAAGCAAATTTGGCTCTACCACCTCTGCGGTCTTATGTAGGCACTTCCTCCCATGGAATACATCATGTACACCACTAAGTCTGTCGGGCAACTCCATCAATGGAAGATGCTCCTCCCATGTACCTCCAAAATCCAAGATACATAGCCTCAAAAGGTCTTCTAAAATATGTTTCACCCTCTCGGTCTGGCCGTCCGTCTGAGGATGATATGCGGTACTCAAACACAACTGAGTCCCTACCGCCTCTTGCACACTCTTCCAAAACTCTCTAGTGAAGATAGGATCTCGATTGCTCACCATACTGGAGGGTACACCATGCAATCTAATAATCTCTCGAATATAAACTGAAGCTAGCCATGGAGCAGTTCCCTTACTCTTCATAGGTATACAATGGGCGCTCTTAGTAAGCCTGTCTACTACCACCCAAATTCCCGTATTACCCTTCCTTGATCTTGGTAACCTGTCAATAAAATCCTTCGAGATGCTATTCCACTTCCATTGCGGAACTTCCAATGGGTGAAGCAACCCACCTGGTTTCTTTTGCTCCGCCTTCTCTTGTTGGCACACCAAGCATCGAGCGACATACTCGGCCACGTCTTTCTTCATACCGGCCCAGAAGAAAACCCTCTTCATGTCTTGGTACATCTTGTCCCCATCGGGATGAATGGTCATCCTAGAACGGTGTGCATCATCTAAAATAACCTTCCTCAAACCCTCGTCTTGCGGTACACAAAGTCTACCGTCCCTACGCAAGCACCCCCTATCGTCTAGGCTGTACCTACTCAAATGGCTGGACGACTCCCCCCTTATGAGCTTCTCCACCAACTCAACCCACTGTGGGTCGTCCCTCTGTGCTTCTCCAATCCACCCCAAAAGAGTAGGTCTAACTTCCAAGGAAGCTAGCAAACCGGGTACATAATCAACGGAAGGTCTGAAATCAAACATCGAGATAAATTCCAAGCTTCGTTGTTCCACAGACAACGGACTCAAGGACAACCTCTTTCTGCTCAAGGCGTCCGCCACCACGTTACCCTTGCCAGGGGTATACGCTATCTCAAACTCATAGGATGCTAAGAATCCCATCCACTTTTACTGTCCTAAGATTATGCGCTCGAAGAGTCTCCAACACTTCCCTAAGATGTAGGGCATGCTCTTCTCCACCAGGATATCATCCAAAATCATCACAACTGTCTCTCACGCAGACCACCCTAGTCGAACTCGGCATCCCCCAAATGCAAGCCCCAAAGGCCTAAACCAATATCAGACAAACACCCAAGGGATACCTCCTTCGAATTCAGACGACCTACGTGAGATGACACTAGTAAAAATGGCTAAATAATTAAGCCCTTGTCCAATTCTGGATGTCCTCGCCAGTCTCGCTCCAAAACCACCGTTTATCCCATACTGGCTTTGCTCAGCCTATTGAGCACATACGAAAACTTATTTCGCTCCTAGAAAAGACCAAGATGTCATCCACAAAGACCATCACAACTTATTTAGGTACTCCTTGAACACCCTTCTCATCAAATCAACAAAGTATGCGGGGGCGTTCGTCAAACCAAATGGCATCACCAGCCACTCAAAAAAAAAAAAAAATCATCCGGAGTCCTAAAGGCAGTCTTCTCTATTCCATCCTCAGCCACTCTCAATTGATGAAATCCCGTGGCTAAGTCCTACTACAAAAATACTGAGGCGCCAGCCAACTGATCAAATAGATCATCTATCCTCGGCAATGGGTGTCTATTCTTCTTTGTGAGTTCATTTAGTTCTCTTTAGCCTACACAAAGTCTGAGGGACCCATCCGCCTTCATGACAAAAACTACTGGAGCGCCCCACTCCGATATACTTCTTCTTATGAACCCCTTCTCATGCAAATCGCCTACTTACTTATGGAGTTCCCTCCTCTCACGAGGAGCCATATGGCACACTGGCCAAGATACTGGTTTAGGATTATTCACCAGATATATTCGGAAGTCAATCTCCCGCTTCGGAGGTAAGCCCTTCACCTCCTCACACACATCCGGGTATTCCCGGACCGTTCTAACAGATCGCAGACTCTAGACCGACGTGTCAAGCAATTCTAGATACCTTAGCATAACAGATTCTATGGGATTACAAGAGATCTCGAGAGTGTTACCCAGGCGGCCCATAAGTCTAACAACTCTCCCTTCAAAATCAAGAACGGCACCCCTACTGGATAACCAGTCCATGCCCAAAACTAACCCATAGCCCGTGAAGCCCAAAAGCATCACATCTTAAACTCAACGCTAAGCATAGCAACTTTCAAACCCAAACACATCATGGAGCCCCAATTGGGTTTGAAACAACTAAGGGATCATCTACCAAACTGGTGTCTAAGTGCAGTGACCCAACTAACAAGGATGATATAAACGAACTCGATGCGTCAGAATCAAATAAAGTTCGAATTGGATAATAAAGAAATCCAACCTCCAATCTAGACGGTCTTATCCCCATCTGGTACCATAGGCATGAGGGAATACAACTACCCTCCAGAAGATTCCATACCTTGCCCTTGCTTCTTTGGACAATCCTAATAAGGTGTCCTATTCCTCCCAAAAGGATAACTACTAGCCTTCTTTCTTCCCTATTCTCCACTCGTATCCTCCCACCAATGAGGTTTCATCCTTCATTAACCAAACAACTATTTGAGCCTTCCTCTCATCTTCTATCCTATAGGTACCTACCAGTCCCCCTCCTTCTTGAACCAACTTCTAATCTGATTAACGTCTAAGTCCCTTGAAGTGGTTTTCCATCCTTATCTATCTTAGAAAGATCATCTATACGCGGAGGGGAAACTCAAAATGAGAGAAAGGAAGAGATTCAAAATGGAGAATTCGAAAGATATAGATATGGCTATTGGGGATTATGCTTTTCTTTCAAAAACTTTTCTCTTAAAAGACATGTTTTTGAAAATACTCCTTTCAAAAATATTCTTAGAAAATAGTTTTTTCTAAGAAAATTATCTGTTCTGGTAACCTTAAGCTCTGATACCACGTGTAACACCGCACACCCGCTAAGGTCACTCACAAAGGGAATGCCTTAGTTTTGGTGGAGTATTTTAAGTGAGTATAGAACAGAAAAATTACAACAGGACAGATATAGGTAATACTTGAAAATTTAAAACATCATTTCATTAACAAAACATGTTTGGTTACATCACAAAACCATAACACGAGTCAGGTACATAATATCCATCCTGATAAAATAGAAGTACATAATCCCATTACATAGATAATAGCCAAAAGATAAACCGAGCTTTACTTCTACGGTCCAAGCCCCAGAAGATAGATATAGCGGTCTGGTCCAAGCCCACTAGTGCTAGGTCCACTCTGATAACCTGAGGGTGGGGAAAAAAAGATAAACAACAACGGGGTCAGACATAAGTCTGAGTGAGTCCTATAACCCTAACAATACAACCATTAAAGTAATTAGGGTATGATATAAACAAGATACGGTACCTCTGGGGATAATGACTACACTAAGTAGCCAACAAAACACAGGATGTACTACGATAACTGAAACGACGTATTTATCCACCCAAGGATAATTACTAGCTTACACCACCGCAGATCTACCCACCCAAGGGTATTTCCTACACTGCACCACACCGGTTCTACCCACCAAGAGTAATTCCTACTTAAAGGTTGATCCCACCTAAAGACTTAGAAAATATAACTAGTAGTTTCTGGTACTTCTAGCTGACCACGTAGGTGTCGTCTGCCCCTACCTCCACTAGGTGTACCCCACTATTCCCAAGCGATCGGCTCCCTAACGTAGATACCCGTGCTGGCCCCACAGTGGGGTGTATCACTCCCCTAAAGTGGCAACCAATTCTATCAACGGTGCACGGCTTATATCTACACGGTGCAACAACGGCTTATCTACCAGCCCGGGCCCACACACGCATATGAAGCCCGTTGGACTTGCGTTGCCACCGCTACCCCGTTTTGGCCTCTTATAGTCAAGCCCAATATGCGTGTCCCGTCACTCGACATGGGTCGAGCCCACAAAGATACGTTAGGATATTGGTTGAAATGGGCCCCCACAAGCTACTACTTAAGCTTGTCATTTTATCTAGTGCATCCCACTTAACCCCTTTTTATAATCATGCCCCCTTACATGTTAAGGTTTGGTTAAGTCATCTAGTTATATTTCAATTGCCACTTAAGGCACCCACTAGATTTCCGCATGCCACCCAAGGCACTTACTTGATTCCCACATGCCACCCAAGGCACTTACTTAATTCCCACATGCCACCCAAGGCACTTACTTGATTTCCACATGCCACCCAAGGCACTTACTTAACCCTTTAATCATGTTTAATTACATGTTCCACTTTGGTTAAGTTAAAAGGTCTTGTAAAATATGTTTAATTACACCCAAGGCAAGTTCGTCGATCATCTACCATCTTGAGTCAAGCGTGTACGTACGGAAAGGCAGGGAACACCCAACAGACCATAATTGCTATCTAATTATGGGTGAGGTAGGCCGTAGGATGTGGGCTGGCCGGAGTGTAGTTCTCATGCAAGATTTTCCCCTGTGTTGCCTTTCACTAGTTGAGGGAGGGCCTCGTGGGACCATAGCCACGTGTAGAAAAGCAGACCTTAGTATCTGCATCAGCAGATAAATCTAAAGCTCCCGACCGAGTCTTGTATTTCTTGTTTTGCTCTATGATAGGACTCGGATGGCACGATGTGATACATGTGCATACAGTTATAGAAAAACGATTCACGATGAATGCGTGGGAAAAAGGGCGCGGTTGAGGGTTAGCGTAATCCCTAGTGGCCTAGGTGGTTTAACCCAAACCGAAATACGAAAGCTTGCAATAGGTAAGCGTAATCCCTAGTGGTGCTAGGTGGCGTAAGTCCTAGTAGTTCAAACGATGATTTATATGGAAGAGCCTAGCTAGAACAAGGGTGACAGTCCAAACGATTTCAAGGATAATACGACATGAGGAAGCCCGTACGAGGTACGGCAAAGGACTGAACTTATATACATGGAAAGAAACATATGATTTGAGTAACCTATATATGCGATATATTAGGTTGGCATGGACCATTACACGACTTTGAGTGAGGGACATTCATGGTTAACACATAACAAGGCTGGGATACTAGTACGAGGGGTGCAGAGCAAATATACATGCTAGAACTAGGAAGAATATACATAATGGATACCGTGGGATGTTAGACGGGGCAGATACCTTGGGATAATGTACTCGATAGAAATCTGACGATGTGATAACTTGACTTATCATAACACCATAGTTTATCATGATACCTTAGTTTACCTTGCCACAGTAGTTCAACCGGCTATCCTGGTTTAGTTTATCTATCTTGTAGTTATCCTTATGTTTACTTTCCGTTTATGTATGTCATGTTACCTTTACCTGTTTTTATACTGGAAGTAGATAGGACTTACTCAGTCTTTTTGACTGACCCGTTTTGTTTCGCCTCTTTTCTTCCATTCCCCCCAGGTTACAGGGAGGAAACACTGCTGTTTGGTTCGGACTTCTTCTGCTTGAAGGTCATCATGGATGGCTTGGACTTTTCCTGGCTAATTCATGAAAAAAAGTCTTTATGCTTCTTTACTCTTGCAAGACAGGTTTTGATGTACTCTGATGTAAAAAGGCTTTAGACCTTATGTATTCATGTTATGAAAGATTGATTTTACTTCCGCTATTTTATGTGTTCTGTCTTGTGATGTTTCTGTGCATGTTTACCAATAATGCCCCTCTAAAGCTAGTGCATTCCTTTGCGAGTGACCCTAGCGGAGGCAGGGTGTTCCATTTGGTATCAGAGCAGAAAGTTACTAGACTGGGCAAAAGTTTTTAAAGACCTTCTGAAAATTATTTGAAAAACCGTTTACAAAGAAGCATTTTTCAAGAAAATTTTCTTTTAAAAAGAAAAAGGCTATTCCCCAAAGGCCATTAGCAATATCCTTGTTTCCTTGATTGAATCTCTTTTTCCTTTCTTTCCTCCATCTGTTGTCACAGTGGTTTTGACTGCGACTAGTCTTTCTAGCTGCGTAAGTGTTTCCCGTACGATGGAGGTGGTTCTCGAGAGACCGTTGCAGAGTTATGCATGAAAGGATAGTAAGAACAAGGATAAAGGATACGAGCTCAGGGATAAGCAACATGTTGGTATGGCTGAGTCCTAAAAGGAGGGAGAAAGATGAACAATGAAACCCATGATGAGAGAGTACCTTTGGCATGGTGAAACGGGACGGATAGTTAAGTATCATGGAACAGGGACAAGATCATTCGGAGGGCAATAGTATGCTCTCATTTCTAGGGTACCTCAGAAGGAGGGTAACGATCTTGTTAAAGGTTTAGCTTTTCTTCTCTATCATCCTGTCGGGACTTTGTTTTGATCACCGCATCTTTTAAGTCCGCTTCGATAGTTGAGTCTCTGCACCTTAGTACTAGCGTAGTAGAGGATCCCGTTTTTGTCTCAAGTCCTATTGGAAGATCGGTCCATTTACTCATGGCTTGTTTGGATTTGAGAATGTCTATATCAAGTGTTGAGCTTGGAAATAATGCTTATGTTTATAAGTTGTGGATGGATTCTAGGGATGAAGTGGTTATCCAGTAAGGGGTGCCACTCTCGGTTTTAGAAGGAGGGTAGTTAGACTCTTGGCTTGCTTTGGTAATACCCTTGAAGTATCGCGTAAACTTTTGGGTTCTGTCATGATTAGTTACTTAGAATCCCTAGATGCCTTTGTTGGAAATTAGAAACCCGATCAAATGGTGTTCGCTAATAAGACGGATGGTTTACTTCGATTATGTATGGGTTATGAGAATTACCCTAGTAAGTGCGCACGGTAACTTGTTTACTTTCAAGAGAAAGTTTTTCTACGTGGAACACCTTATGGTACAAAGTCCAAGATTCACTAGTGAATTTTGAGGGCTCGCATGGAATAATGTGTACGCAGTCCTGTTTGCGCCAAGTATTCTAGAAGGAGAATAAGTGCAAGTGGAACGAGAGGCGACGAGGAAATGAGTTCCAACTCATGTTATGGAAACAGGAAATAAGAAGCTGCGAAATCGTGAAGTAAAAGGGGCGGCCAAGGCACGATGGAACTAAGCTCAAGGTAATGCGACTCAGGAGACTGAAGACTAAATACGTGCATGATATCTCTTTTGGGAATATATCCTTGATCCCTGTTTTTCTGTTGAGCTTGCTTGTAGGCTATCTTTTATGGATATCCTCTCGGTCCTGTCTCTGTTACAAACCCCGTACGGAGTTTGTTTTGTTTATCTTCTCGACCCTGTTTCAGGGAATCTTAGGTAGAACCCTATGGATGTAAACATGTATTTGAAACATGTTATGGTTGATATGGTTGCAAATGGTTGCAAGTGGTTGCTCGTGGAAGCGCGAATTTACATTAGATATTAGCTCGACTCGGTCACATTTCATATTGCATATGCACGAGTATTTATACTTGTTTATGGATGAAATTGAATGTGTTATCATGCGGATGTTGCATATGGTTGAATGCTTGTGCACGCATATAGTGTATATGACTAGGACTATTTGCATACATGATGGATTCATAGCACTAAACATATTTTTGCATTCAAAAGATTTTTCAGGCCTGATCATTAGCATTAGCTAAGGAACATGTACACACACGTTTTGCATACATTCATAAAGCATTAGGAGTCGTCTAAGGACAATGGTTGCTTGTGGATGATGGTTTGAGTAGATGGATGATGGATGGTAGGATATGTTCTTCCTAACTTTGAGATTTCGGGAACGAAATCCTTTAAGAAGGGGAGAATGTAACAACCCGAATTTTTACAACACGTTAAATCAAGAATCAAGACAGAATTAAATTATAAATTCTGAATCAAGTAAAACGGTCTGTGCCATTGCGTTCGTCTCGGAAAAATACGCGAAATAGAGTCCGAGTTTTCGAGAATCGGAGTCCATATGACCCGTTAAAGGCCCAAAGAAGATTTCTGGAAATTTGAAATTCGGAAATAGCTTTGAAAATCAGATCTGGGGCTAGGCGGGAAGTTTCCCGCCTAGGCCACGTAGACAGGGCTGTCGACAGGCCTGTCGACTTGGGCCCAGACCAAGTCGACAGCCTTGTCGACTTGCCTGTCGACAGGGGGTGGCCGGGGCAAGTTGCCTGGCGCACCTGTTTGTCTCACCTGGTCTTGTTCTTGGGCTGGTTCTGGAAGCTTCCGAGATCTGATGGTCCTAATCTATCCTAGATCTCATCCTATGGCCTAAAACACACCCTATTCTCTATAAAACACCCCTAAGGCCACCCTAAACCCTCATAACTCACCCTCTCCACGAAGTGCTGCCCAAATGCCAAGTGATCATGGCCTCCATCCCCTTTTCCTAAAGCCTAAGCACTTAAATCGGGTTCAAATCAAGAGGTGCAAGTTTGCTACACCAAATCGGAGGAAGATTAACGTTGCTATGCGAGTTTCATGACGATTCTTCAACAAAGGAGGCACCTTTCTTAGCCAAGATGATTCATGCTTCTTTCCCTAGGCCTAACTATGTAAGTTCTAGCTACTTTTGGATCAAAACGGTAGTTTTAATGTTGGCATGGGATAAAATGAGATAAAACATAAGTATGCATGTATGTGAACCTAACTTTGTCCCTTTTCTATGATCTATGACCTTAAACTAAGATATAGCAACTTAATCATGTCACTCATGTTATGTTTAGCCTAGTTTATCTTGCAAGTTTGGATCTTTGTCTATGGAAGATTAGCATGAACCTTTGGGGAACCATTTGACTTGTGAAACATAGCCAAATACTTGACCTTGGGGCTTATGCATCCATATGAACACAAACCCCTTATGTTTCATGCATGTTTGTGGCAAAAACCTCCTTATGATATTATGCAAGTTTGTGGCCAAATCCTATATGATAGTATGCATGCTTACGGTCAATCCCTATATGACTCTATCATGCATGTTTATGGCCAATCCCTTTATGATGTTATGCATGTGGAAGCCAAGCCCTTCATGGCATCATGCATGTTTTGAGACCAATATGTGACATAGTGTCCTTACTACGTTGACTCGCTTTACTTGCGTTGGGAAAACACGATTTTTGGGTAGTTAGATAAACATGAACATGTCGCAAAATCTTACTTGAATATGACATGTGTTTATACTTGAAAACATGACTTGAAATATAACATGGAAGTTGACATGTAAGTATGCACAAAAACATAAGCTTGGGAATTTACCTATTAAGTTAGGTCTACCCATTGGGAATTTACCTGTTAAGTTAGGTCTACCCAATTGCTTGGAAACTTGAATATGAACATGACACTAGACTAAACATGAAAGTGGCCAACTCGAGGTTGGGTTGAGTTTGCAATGTAAAACTACCCGGAACCGACCGGCCTAACAAGTAGTTGCAAACAATAGGACCCAATGTGAGAAGTTGATCATGTGTGCTCGAACCCGAGGTTAGACCAAGTTGTGGTGTAAAGCTACTCGGAACCGACCGGCTTAACTATTAACCACAACAAAGTCTAATGTGAGAGATGAAGGTGCATTAAGTAATTAATGCCACATAATAGGGTTAAGACAAGTTGATTAATGACTCTTAACCAAATATGACATGGACAAGTGGGTTAAGTAATTTGATTAGGCTAATGATACTTAACAAAACATGACAGGGTTGGGTAGGTTAAGTAACTTGATTTGCCTAACGACACTTGACCATTTTTATACGACGAGGGGACGGGATTAAGTTAACCAACACTTAATCAATCCAACACGATAACTTGATAAGGTTAAGTAAATTTTCTTAGTAACACTTAACCGTTTAATACAGTTAATGGATGGGGTTAAGTCAACTCAGACCTAACTGATCTAAACATGGTAATTGGACGGGGTTAAGTTAATTTACACTTAACTAATCCAACTCGTTAGTTTGATGTGGTTAAGTGATCTATACTTAACCAATCTAACGTGAAAACATGATAAGGCTAAGTCACGAATCACTTGAATACGCTTGACCGATTTGACTCGGTAATTTGACAAGGTCAAGTTAATTTATATAATTAACCAATCTAAAATGATAATTAGACGACGTTAAGTTATGGATTGCTTAATATACTTAGCCAACTTGACACATGGTTTGTAGGGTTAAGTCTTGGACTTGGATACTTAGCCAATTTTGACATGGTTTGTAGACGGGCTAAGTTATGAACTTAAGTGACACTTAACCCATTAGATAAACCCTAATTCGGAGGATTAGGTAAATAACCATAGTTAACAAGGATTATGGAAATAAGGCTAAGTGGTAAACCTTAGTTAAGGGAAACTAAGTAATAATTCTTAGTCAAGGAAATTTGGACCATTTCTTAGATAGATTAGTAACCCGATACGTTAGGTCAACGTTTAAGTATGCGTGTAGGAGCAGGCTATCTGATTTAGATAAAGGCTCCAACGAACTGGGTAACGAAGCAGCGGCTTCGGGGAACGTGAGGATATTCTTGGGATCCCTCTGTGAGCTGCCAGGTCATTATACTAGGCTCACGAGAGGTTGAGGTCTGCGGTAGAAGAACCAAGAATATGCCTTGGTTGCTATGCGAGCGACCTAAAGACTGGGGTGGATAGCAGTGAGTCGACGAATACAAAAGGTGCCCGAGATAGCAAGTTCGTCGATCATCTACCATCTTGAGTCAAGCGTGTACGTACGGAAAGGCAGGGAACACCCAACATACCATAATTGCTATCTAATTATGGGTGAGGTAGGCCGTAGGATGTGGGTTGGCCGGAGTGTAGTTCTCATGCAAGATTTTCTCTTGTGTTGCCTTTCACTAGTTGAGGGAGGGGTCTCGTGGGACCATAGCCACGTGTAGAAAAGCAGACCTTAGTATCTGCATCGGCAGATAAATCTAAAGCTCCCGACCGAGTCTTGTATTTCTTGTTTTGCCCTGTGACAGGACTCGGATGGCACGATGTGATACATGTGCATACAGTTATAGAAAAACGATTCACGATGAATGCGTGGGAAAAAGGGCGCGGTTGAGGGTTAGCGTAATCCCTAGTGGCCTAGGTGGTTTAACCCAAACCGAAATACGAAAGCGTGCAATAGGTAAGCGTAATCCCTAGTGGTGCTAGGTGGCGTAAGTCCTAGTAGTTCAAACGATGATTCATATGGAAGAGCCTAGCTAGAACAAGGGTGACAGTCCAAACGATTTCAAGGATAATACGACATGAGGAAGCCCGTACGAGGTACGACAAAGGACTGAACTTATATACATGGAAAGAAACATATGATTTGAGTAACCTATATATGCGATATATTAGGTTGGCATGGACCATTACACGACTTTGAGTAAGGGACATTCATGGTTAACACATAACAAGGCTGGGATACTAGTACGAGGGGTGCAGAGCAAATATACATGTTAGAACTAGGAAGAATATACTTAATGGATACCGTGGGATGTTAGACGGAGCAGATACCTTGGGATAATGTACTCGATAGAAATCTGACGATGTGATACCTTGACTTATCATAACACCGTAGTTTATCATGATACCTTAGTTTACCTTGCCACAGTAGTTCAACCGGCTATCCTGGTTTAGTTTATCTATCTTGTAGTTATCCTTATGTTTACTTTCAGTTTATGTATGTCATGTTACCTTTACCTATTTTTATACTGGAAGTAGATAGGACTTACTCAGTCTTTTTGACTGACCCGTTTTGTTTCGCCTCTTTTCTTCCGTTCCCCCCCCCAAGTTACAGGGAGGAAACACTGCTGTTTGGTTCGGACTTCTTCTTCTTGAAGGTCATCATGGATGGCTTGGACTTTTCCTGGCTATGGCTACTTTACTGTTTTTACTTAGGGAATAATTTATGAAAAAAAGTCTTTATGCTTCTTTACTATTGCAAGACAGGTTTTGATGTACTCTGATGTAAAAAGGCTTTAGACCTTATGTATTCATGTTATGAAAGATTGATTTTACTTCCGCTATTTTATGTGTTCTGTCTTGTGATGTTTCTGTGCATGTTTACCAATAATGCCCCTCTAAAGCTAGTGCATTCCTTTGCGAGTGACCCTAGCGGAGGCGGGGTGTTACACATCGTGTAGGTATAAGCCGTGCATTATTGGTGGTATTGGGTTGCCACTTTGGGGAGTGATACACCCTACTGTGGGGCCAGCACGGGTATCTACGAGATAACAAGTCGATCACATGGGGGTAATGGGTACACCTAGTGGAGATAGGGGCAGGCGGCACCTATGAAGGCAGCTAGAGGTGCACGAAACTACCATTATCATTATTAAGTTTTGTAAGCGGGATCAACATTAGGGTGACTAGTGGTGGTTCAGTATAGCGATTACCTTATAGTGGTGGTGCAATATAGTAATTATCTTATAGTTGTTTAGGTGCGCTTTAACGTTATCTTAGTTCAACCTTATTTCCTTGTATACTCAGCCATACTCAATTGTTCACAGTCATTTCCTTATTTTCCAACTTATGTCTTAGCCTAGTTATTTTGGTAATTATATTGTTAAAGTTATCGTACTCGCCAGACTTTATGTCTAATCCCCTTTGTTTCCTCCTCTTTTCTTCCTCCCCTCCCCCCCCCCCAAGGTGCTTAGGTTGGAACTAGCACCAGTGGAGCTTGATTTTGGACAGCTGTGTCTCTTCCTTTTAGAAGTTGCTTGGATCGCTGAAGTATAGTTCAGCCTCTCTTATTTATGGCTATTTTGTATTGGTGATTATTTCTTTAAATTTATGTACTTTGATTTAGCCAAGATGGATATTATGTACTTTGACTCTGGTTTTTGATGATGTAATCAAATTTATGTATTTTCCGCTGCAATGAAATAAAGTTTTATATTTTCAAGTACTGTTTATATATGTATTGTTATTTAAGTTTCTGTTCTATACTTACTTAAAACGATCCATAGAAGTTAATGCATTCCCTTTGTGAGTGACATTAATGGACGTGGGTGTTACAACTTTAATATGTTATTAGACCCTATGTCTTGACATTCTTTTATGTGACTGCTTTACCTCATCGGGTTTCCATTTTACTTGGTTATCATCATAACTTTTTATTCAGGTTACCAAGTTATTTCTAGCCCCTTATATCTCTAAGGAATGCCCCTCCTCCTCCCCACACCTCCCGCTTATTAGTTTAAATCGTAACTTAACCCATTTAAGTTTATTAATAAGCCCACAACATGTTATTTCTAGAGTGTGATCTAAGGTCTGTAATCCACAATCCCTTTATATTCTTGTTTGACTCAAGGTTACAATAACATGTTCTACTTAATACATAATTAAATATATCTCAATTTACATGTTTTCTGTCTAACATGTCACTTATCATTTATGATTAAATATAACTTATTTCATTTCATAAGTTTGCCTCACTTTTTCTTATTTAATCATAATTCCATCTTACATTGTCACTACAAGTTGTCATTGTTTACTTATTAACTTAGTTCTCTTAACTAAGGTTTACTAATAAGTCTCCTTTCCATTTATTATAACCTATGTTATTATTTTCTCTTGTCCCTAAAACGAGCCTTAACTTGTTATTCTTATCATCATATTTCATATTTCCAAGTTTTCAAATTACTTAGTATATAATTAAGTACAACTTCTTTCATTTCATAAATTTTCCCCTTTTCTCTAGTTATTACAAACAACTGGTTTAAGGCTTCTTCGTTTGCATATTACTTAATTTACAATTAAGTGTCACTCATCTCATTTCACCAATTATCTCATTTCCTTACTAGTTTATTATAACCTAAGTTGTAATCTTCACTTGTCTCTAGGAAAAGTTTACCCATTATATAACTTTCTCATTAATGTAATTTATTTATAATAGATTGTTATCATTCCCCGATCATTCCCATTTCCTTTTACTGTTGTAATTATCTTTCATTCAATTCCATTTATTCCTAGTAATTACAATTAATACCACTTATCAATCCTGCCACGTACACACACACACACACACACACACACACACACATATATATATATATATATATATATATATATATGTTTGTGCATGTATGTTTATGCACTAGACCTCTCACAATAATCCTACACTTGTGGATGCTGGGTTTGCCGGTTGGTTCTAGGGAGACTTCTTCCATAAGTTGACTTAACATCATGTCTTCGTACCGTTACATGTTTTATTTAAGCAGTTAGACCCCTCACATTAGATTTACCACTCGTCGATGCTGGATATGCCGGGCGGTTCCGGAAAGACTCCTACTACAAGTGTAATCAAACCTCGTGTCTAAGCGCGGTTACAGTTTCTTATTATTGTAAATTTTCTATATAATTTAGGCATGTCTTATTCTTTCAATTTTCACTGAAATCTATATTTTTCATGTCATCATATTATGCTTATTTTACGTTACATGTTTTTCTAACATATAATTAATTCTATTCTAACATGAAATCAATTAATCAGATAATTGTTCAAATTTACAGCAATATGTGATCGCCAAATCATGTAATTATTCTAATTTAACATGTCATTTTTTCAATTTCTATCATTAATGGTCCAGGTACATAAATTTCACAAATTAACATGTAATTGAAAAACAGTAATTGCTACGCATATTTTGGCAAATTTTCCCAACATATTAATATCTTAGTGTATTAATATTCCAACATGTCATATTCGTCACTTTAATCCTTTTAACATATGTTTAAACATTTCAACATATCACATTTAAACATGTCATACTAACAATTCAATACTTTTAATTATTCTAGCAAATTCACATTATATGATAACGAGTAATGTTAAACGACAATATATCATTATCAAAAATGATATAACATAAATCCGCTCACCTCATATGTTGTTCAAATCCTGGATCTGGTCCAGATCTATCATCCTATGGTTTTCCCCCTAATTGGATTCAGAACCTAACAACCATAGATTGATAATTTTTAATAAAAGAAAAAGGGAAGAAAGAGAATAGAATTGAAAATAGACTAGATCTAGGAATTTCCTCACTTCGATAAGAGATCTGAACACGCATTTACAAACATTCGTTCCTTTCCTTTAGATCTGCATTCAGAATTTTTCCTAAACTAATAATGTTAATTTTCTGAATGGATTTGAGGAGGAAGAGGAATGGAAGAGCTTTTGCAATGTCTCAGAAATATGAGATTTAGGGTTGTCTCTACAGACTTATTAATAGGTGTTCAACAACGTATTTGGTAGAAGAAATAGTCCACATTCACTGCAGAAGAATCTGCCCAGATCTGCAGTAGGGAGGTCCACACCCCCTTTATGGGTCAACACATCTGGGCTGGAATTTTTGCACTCCCCTTTTTCTACGCAAATTTGAACTATTCTAATTTTCTGGACTAATTTTATTCATATATACTCTTATGCATATACAAACTTCAAACCTTAATAACTTCTTCATACGGTGTCCGTTTTACGCAAATCAGGTGTCTATTTTGACTATAATTCCAAGATAAACACAATGGAGTAGTCCTTCTAACTTAATTCTGAATATTAAATTAATTTATTCTTATTTTATTGTCTTGGGTTAGAAATGCGTGGTATTACAGGTCGTTATACTTTGTACTTTCCATGGAAGGACCCTCGTGATTTCTTGTGACCATACAGGGTTTGTCATGCTTTGTTTCCTAGAGTCGCTTGATGCATCTATCGATGATCTATGATCTGTACCAGTAGTATGTGAGCATCCTGATGTTTTTAAGCAGGTTCGGGGCTTACCTCCAAGGCGTGAGATTTATTTCCGTATACAATTGGTAGACAATGCAAAGCCATTTGCATGCTTATGCTCTATATGGCTCTAAGAGAAAGGAAGGAGCTCAGCAAGAAAGCAGGGAAGCTACTTAAGAAAGGGTTTATTAAGCGAAGCATATCTGAATGGGGTGCTCCAGTAGTATTCTCCACTAAGGCGGATGGTTTGCTTCGCTTATGTGTGGACTATAGAGAGTTGAATAAACTCACTAAGAAGAATAGACACCCGCTTCTGAGGATAGTTGATCTGTTTGACTAGCTTGTTGGTGCATCTTTTTTCTCTCAGTTAGACTTAGCCACGAGGTTTCATCAGTTGACGATGGCCAAGGATAGTATAGACAAAATCACTTTTACAACTCCAGATGGTTTCTTCGAGTGACTCGTTATACCTTTTGGGTTGGCGAATGCACCCGCCAATTTTGTTGATCTGATGAGTAGGGTGTTTCGGGACTTTCCAAATAAGTTCGTTGTGGTCTTTTTTGATGACATCTTGATTTTCTCGAAGAGCGAGGAAGAGCACGCCCGACATTTGAGGGAGGTTATGAAAACTCCCCATGCACATCAGCTTAAGGAAAAATTCTCCAAATGTCATTTTTGGAGAAAAGAAGTGAGATTTCTAGGGCATGTTGTCTCTAAAGATGGGATAACAGTAGATCCCGTGAAGATAGTTGTAGTTCAAGGTTGGTAGATCCCAAAGAATGCAACGAAGGTGCAGAGTTTTCTTGGGTTAGCAGGTTATTACAGAAAGTTCATTAAGGAATTCGCAAAGATATCAGGCCCACTCACCAGACTGATGAAGAAGAATCTGACATTTTCTTGGGATGTAGATTGTGATGATGCTTTTCAGCGATTGAAAAGGGCCCTGACAACAGCCCTAGTCTTGACCTTGCCCAATGGGAACAAAGTGTTCAGAGTATACATTGAAGCATGTGGTATAGGGCTTGGTGCGGCTCTGATGCAAGAAGGAAGGGTAGTATGTTATGGAGTTAGACAACTGAGAGTTTATAAAAAGAACTACCCTACCCATGACTTCGATTAGCTGCAATAGTTTTCATGCTTAAGACTTGGCACCACTATCTACTGGGAGAGAAGTTCGAGTTGAACACCTATCATAAATCTCTCAAGTACTTGTTCTCATAGAAAGATCTTAATTTAAGTCAACAAAGATGGATGGAGTTAATAGCGTCCTACAATTTTGAGATTGGTTATACCCCTGGCAAGGGTTATGTGGTTGCAAATGCATTGTGTAGGCAGAGGAGGACTTTGAGACCTCTATTTGTGGAGAGGAAAAGCTTGGAGTTTATATCGACTTTTGATTTTAGACCCTCCACCGAGTTTACACCTGGTTTATTGGCATCATTAGAGATGCGACCTACTCTATTGGACCACATAGGAACTTTGCAGCGAGAGGACCCACAACTAGCAGAAATCTTAGATAGGCTCAGTAGAGGGGAGACTTCTAGTCATCTCAGTAGATACTCCATGGATGATAGAGGGTTGTTGCGACGAGATGGAAGGCTATGTATTCCCCGAGTTGGGAGTTTGTCGAAGACAGTCATTGAGGAAGCTTCTAAGATGACTACTCATCCCGGTGGTGATAAGATCTACATGGATATGAAGAGGGTTTTCTTTTGGGCTGGAATGAAGAAAGATGTAGCATAGATTGTTTCTTGATGTTTTATATGTCAGCAAGTCAAAGCTCAGCAAAGGAATCCCGGAGCTTTACTTCTTTCTTTGGAAGTCCCACAGTGGAAGTGGGAGAGTGTCTCTATGAATTTTATTGACGGTTTGCCTAGATCAAGGAAAGGGAACACCAGTGTGACGGCCCGCCCCGAACCGACCGACATTTCCCTGAAATGCATTGCGCCAATGTCCGACTAGCACGGGACGGTCGTCAAAAAGGAAAGGGATTTAAACTATGAACCACCAAGAACCTGTAGTATATCTCACAGCGCATGGAATAAAAATAATAGTAACATAACTTGATATAAAACATGCGAGACAATGCATAAGCTGAAAACTAAACCATCATAGAAGCGGAATCCAAAATACAGCTTATGATCCAAACCATCATTATTACAACTTCAAAATAATATCTCTAAGCAAAATAGAAAAGGTACACTACTAATGCCCAAAGCAGTGACAAACAACAACACAGGGAGAATATATGTAAATAGTATGTGGAAGCCTCCTGCTCGTCTCCGGACAACTATTCGTGCATAACAACCTAATTTGTCTCTAGTCTTCTCGTTTAGGAGCACCTAGATTAATAAGAAGAGACATAAAACTCTAGATCAGACAAAAGTTAGTATGAGTGATAGCAGAAAAGTAAAACAATAACATGTATAAATAATCATACCTGAACCTAGACCTGCAACCAAAGAGTTAGCACAACAAGATGTACAATACTCTAAGGTAACACTAACATAAAATGTAAAATGGGAGTGTGCATGTCATGGTGATAGCAAACATCAAACATAGCAATCATCCTCACATCTCTCACTCAGTGCGTAAAGCATACGATATCCACCACTTTGATCAACAAATCCTTTGCTATAACCAATTGCCCTTGGGAGCCTTAATGGTCCAATTGTGCTGGTCCATAGCCATTAATCCTTTGCTACGATCACCTTGCCCTTGGGAGTCCTAATGGTACCATTGCACTGATCCATAGCCATACTGCGATCACTTTGCCCTTGGAAGTCTTAATGACCCCATTGCACTGATCCACAGCCTCTAACCCATCTCTTAGTGGTGAACTAAAGCTATAGATATCAATAATCCCTTTGCGCACATCCCGTAGTAAAGCCCAACTTTGGAGTTAACTCGTTGGTTCCCGCCTGGATCCTCAGTAGTACCTTACCATTTGGACTTCCTTTGCATCTTAGGTTGAAGTCGATCTTCAGAAGAGTTCACAATTGTCATCACGTAGCTCCAAATCTAGTTAGGTTCGTGAAGCTCCAACCAGGTCAGTTCGTGATTATCATATGGGTCCGTGATACCCAGGCGGTTCATCTCTTGGCTTGTCCTTTAGTTCGTGAGCCCTTCTTGTGGTGCCTTCTTAGAGCATCGGGTCGGGTCGTGGTGGAGCAACCAATTCGTAAGTGGTTCCTGCTCCAGGTCGGCACGAGGTTGTATGGTGCTTCACGTTTCGCGACAAGCGGTTCATGACATACTCCAGGCAAGCGGTTCATGAGCTTTTTGCCTCGGATCGGTTCGTGGGTGACTACCTGTGTTAGGTCGGGGTGCTTTACGAGTGGGTAGCGAACCGGTTTCCTACGCTTCTTTCTGACAACTATTTACGCCACATGATGACGTTTTCGATCAATTTAACTTCCCTATGCGCTCAGAATAATACCAAACAGTAATAGAAACATGTATAATCAAACATACACACCAAACCAACAACGTAACATGTTAGTATAGATCAAACATACTCAAAACCCATGTTTTCCCCTTAATCCCCTTAACCATGATTTAACTATAGGATTAGCAAAATATGTCCAAATTAACCCAAATTTCTAATAGAGGCATAAAATAATATTTTATAATTTCTACATATTTTTCTAAGTCATAATTTCGCTAATTATCACTAATCACCCCTAATTAGCCGTAATTAGTGTAAAAATATGTTAATCACTCACCTCAGCCATAAATAAATCTCAAATCTGAAAATAACTCTGACTTGGTTCGAATCCCAATGCAACACAGCAGCTCTACCTCCACTTTGATGTTAATTTGCCTTGATTTGATGTTGATTAGCTTAATATTGGATTAAAAAGTTATTAGGAGGTAGTTTGGAAGGTGGAGGTCGTTACTAGGTTTGAAAAAATGAAAGTGGCTGCTGAGAAAAAGAAATAAGATGATTTGCTAACTCATTTCATCCTCCCCATAACCCTAATCCTGAAACGGATTTTGGGCCCATCCACCAATTACTCTGTTAAGCACGCTTAAGCAGTTTTTCACCTTCCATACCTTGTTTCAGCCATATCTCCTAAACAGTAAGTTCGTTTGGTTAAGGTGACAACGTTATGGAAATGTAAACCATCAAATCCAATTGAAGAGGTTTCAGGTCAAAACTCTTTACCAATCAAAAGTTATAGGCAAAACAAGATTTGCCAGGGGAAAAATGGTCATGTAAAATTCAACAAAAATCGTGAACATGGGAAATGACCCCAATAGTCGTTCCCCAAAGTTACAATACCATACAACATTGTACGTGGATGAAATAAATATTCTACGATCCTCCAATGTGTAGAATGTGGGTCATTACGCTCTTCGCCCCTAAAAAATTTTGCCCCTGGAATTACTTAACTAAGAAATACAAACAATGGTGCTTCTCATGTCTATCAGCCATTTACAACCAAACAAACATACATAATAATACAACATGCCTATCCTAGCATGCGGTTTACTGACAAAGTAATAACTACACCACGATTAAAATCTTACCAGGCAAAGAGTTCTGGATATGACTTCATTATGCTTTCCTCTGTTCCCCAAGTACAGTCATTTTCATTATCGCCCCACCGGACCTTGACTAGTTCCATCACCTTCCTCCGATGTTTTTTCGTATCGTGTTCGACAATACGAATCGTCCTGCGGCTCCTAACTACCTTGGATTCTACCTCAATATCGTCCAACTGATCTAGTGAAATAGTGATACTGGAATCGTGCACAAACTTCCTTAACTGGGAAACATGAAATACGTTGTGAACTCCCGCCATCTTGTCAGGCAATCCAATTTTATATGCCAAATTCCCATCTTGCTTGAGAACTGAAAATAGACCAACATGTTGGTGCCAACTTACCTCTCTTGCCAAAACATAATACATGCTTTAACAGAGAAATCTTGATGAATACTAAGTCGCCAACGAAGAATTTCAGATCTCTTCGTCTTTTATCAGCATAACTGTTCTGCGTACCTTGTGCAACCTTCATTTGTTGTTGGATAACCTTGATCTTATCTAAAGTTTCTCTTATTTCGTATGGTCCAAGCATAAATTTCTCATCGGTCTCCAACCAACATGATGGTGAGTTGCACAGTCTTCCATACAACGCTTCAAATGGAGCCATACCACTACTGGACTGATAACTATTTTTATATGAGAATTCAGCCAGATGTAAATGGTCATCCCTTGATCCACCAAAACCCAATATACAAGCCCTCGAAAGATCCTCTAATACATGATTCACTCTCTCTGTTTGACCAACGGTTTGAGGATGGTATGCGGTAGTGAGATGTAATTCTAACCCTAAAGCCTCTTGTAAGCTCTTCCAAAGCCCACCAGTAAATAATGGATCTCGGTCACTCACAATACCTTTAGGTACTCTGTGACACCCCACGTCCGTTAATGTCACTCACTAAGGGAATGCATTAAGTTCCGTGAATCATTATAGGTAAACAGTCACAGAATAATTACAAGGCAAATATAAATAAGATAGCAACGGAAATTAAAATTTTTATTTCAAACATAAATCATACTGCATGGTCCAAAATACCACATGTCAAAGAAAACCATTACAACAATATAAGTTCTGTCTTGCACCATCAGAGTACATAAATATAAAAACCATAACATAATTCCCCAAGAAAAAGAGCTAAGCCATAGTAGAGATAAGAGCTTGAGCCATACTTCGAAAGCACCTTCTAGCAATATGATAACCGAGTCTTGAATTATCCTGAGAATTCCCTCCCAGCGAACCTAGAGTGGAAACGGAAGAAAGAAGAGGAAATAAAAACGGTTAGACAAAAAGTCTGGCGAGTCTAGTTACTTTGAGCAAGTATATAAATAAAAGTTGCATGACAGGCATATAAATTAATTCATATAAGGAAGGTGTAACGAGGTAGACAGGATAAGGTGTATACACTTCCCTAATGATTACCATGCACTATTACTAGTATATCTAGAATGAGACGATCCTTCCAATATAAGGTGGTAGACTTAGGCATACATCCAAATGTACCCTAACCACTACCCCAATCGATCGGTTCCCTACACCGCGTAGATACTCTGTGTCGTCCCCACCGTAGGATTTATCACGTCCTAAAATGGAAACCCCTCGCTGATATGCACATGCCCATATCTACAGGTGTCACGGTTGTCTTATCCTCCTCTGCCTGGCTCATGCACGCACATGGCCCATTCGGTTTGCACCGCCCACACCGTCCTCCACGTTTGGATCTCTAGCAATCGGTCCAGTAAGCATGCTCCTTCTCCGACCTAGTACAGAGTACGTGTTTTGATGCCTACTCCGGGTAATTGGATGAAACGGATCCCACACAATATGATACAAGCTCTCCCCCTTGTCTTGTATTCCCCACAAGGTTTTCTTTGGTTATGTATACCACTAGATGTCTTTATTTACATAACCCTATCATTTCTACAAGTTATTTTTACCCTAAATGGTGTATTTAATTACATAACTTTATTATTTTCACTGGTTATGTATACCACTAGGTGTCTTTAATTACATAACCTTATCGGGTTAAGTTTTGTGGGCCTACATGTGTAAATATTACCCACCCCCTTCAAATTTGCTTACCCACCCACTGTCCAACCAATTTTACTTAGCCTTAACTTTAGTTCATATTCACACAATCCCTTATGGATTAGATTCGGTTAAGTACTCCAATTTATTTCCATGTCCATTTATGGTTAATTACACAATCCCTAATGGGCTAGACCTCCCACATTAGGCCTACAACTTATGGATGCTGGATATGCTGGTCGTGTTTGGGCAGTCTTATTCCACGAGTTGGGCCTAACCTCGTGTCATAGCCTGATTCGTATTTGTGCACTTAGACCTCTCACATTAGGTTCAACATTAGTGTCTGCCGGATATGCCGATCGGTTCCGGGCAGACTTCCACCGCTAATACAACCTAACCTCGTGTCATAAGTGCAATTACAATTTCTAATTGTAATTGTTAGACATTTCATCCTTATCCAGTTTCTTACCTACGTCTTTATAGGTGATTATGCCCCTTTCTCCCATTTTGAATTATATGTCCAATTCATATAAACATTATTTCAATTATGCCAATTCTAACCTTTTCCCCCAAGATCCTAACTAATCCATTCTCATATATTTGGCGACATCTAGGCTAGAATTAGCCTAGTCATAAAAAGGGAAAAGTGACGGAAATAATGACAATACTGATCATTATAAAAGTGACATAAACATATATACCGGCATAGACAAGTAATAGGAATAATAAGGTGGACATGAAAACAGATATAGTAAAAAGGGTAACGATAAAACTAGATCCAATATACATAGGATGAACAAATCCAAATAAGAGTTCATATATCCAATAAGAATAGAGCTCAATTAATCACAACTTGATGATGTAGATTTAAACAAAGGTCCAATTGTACATACAATGATAATCCCAAATTAACCACAAACTTGACAAAGGTTTAAATCTACAAAGGAGACATGATAAACTAATCACAAGTGAATTTGATCTGTAAAAATAGATCTTGCATAATAAATTTTGACATCCAAGAATAACATAGGTTTATGATTCAAGACAGTTCTAAATCACGGTACTATCACGTTATGTTTTAGTCTTTTAAATCTAAAAGTAACCTAGAACTCACAGTGTTTGACTAAGAAGATTGAATTAGAAAAGAAGCTTGTTGGGTTGTAGATCTACGCATGGATCTCTAAGTTTGATTTGCATTAGTTGATAGCTGTAGAAGATAATGTATCCAATTCAGTTCAAACACCAGCAGAGTTTGGCCCCCATGGATTCTCAATGAAGAAAACGGAGAAAAGGGACCTTTATATATAGCAGCCAGCCCTCTAAAATGACTGCCACCTCAGCCTTAGGGGGGTCGACCCCGGGGTGACTACCCGTTAAGGGGTTGACACCCCTGCTTAGGGGTCAACACCACTACGGCGGGAGTTTTGACGCCAACATAATTTTTGAAATTAGAACTGAATTTTTATTTTCTGGACTCTATATACATACATACATACATACATACATACATATATATATATATCCCCTCCTACGTGTATACAAACTTCAAACCTCCATAACTTCTTCAGACGGTGCCTGTTTTACGCAAACCGAATGTCTATCTTGGCCAGAATTTCGAGATGGACACAATGGCGCAATCCGTTTCCCTTAATTCCGATTATTAAATTAATTATAATCTAGTTTATCCTCTTTACTATTAACAAATTATGGGGTGTTACATTCCCCTCTACTTAAAGGATTTCGTCCCCGAAATCTCTAAGTTGAGAAGATAACATATCGTACCATCCATCATCCATCAATCACTGACATCCATGATCCTTAAAGATTTCTAATTCTTATATGAATATATGCAAAAGTGTGTGTGTATATCCCTATTTTTATGCAATTATCAGGTGGTCTACTGATTCAGTTGACCTCCTTACTATAATGTATGTTAGTGTCATAAATCCAATATGTGTGCAAGTAATGCAATATAACATGGAAGTTCTATATATGTGCACACTTATTCGTCCAAATGCAACATCCATTTGATAATACATCCATTTTCACCCATTAAAAGAAAATAAGAACGCACACACATCCATATAAAGTATGAGAGTGAGTTAGCCGATCTAGTGCCTAATGTGTGTGCATATGCATCCATAGGAAACCATTAGCAAACACTTGCACCCATCAAACATGACATGTCTCAAACACATGTTTGCATCCATAAGATTCCTATTTAAAGGTATAGAATACTATTGACAGGACATACTCAAATAATGGAAACAGGTATATATAAACTTTATAAAAGGAGTTAAGAACATACCCTCGAAAAGAAAAGGGTATGAAGCACGAATCTTGTCTTCGATCTCCCAAGTTGCATCCTCTGGGTTATTTCCCCATTGAACCTTTATTATCTTGATTTCTTTGTTGCATAGCTTCTGATCCAAGAATACGGGTAGGGACTCGTCTGATTGTCGCATCCCGCTCTACTTCCACTTCTTCTAATATGCTTCGCTCAACAACTTCCGTGGTGTCATGCAAGCACTTTCGTAGATAATAAACGTTGAAAACATCATGAACACTAGATAAATTTTCTGGAAGCTTTACTTTATAGGCCATTTGGCCAGTCCTCTCGATTATGGGAAATGGTCCCACGAACCTAGGTGCCAACTTCCGTACAGGTCTGAAGCGAACCACATTCCTTAGAGGTGATACCTTGATAAAAGCTAAGTCTCCCACTTCAAATTCGATGTCAGTCCTTCTCTTGTCTGCATAGGATTTCTCCCTATCTTGGGCCATCTTCATCTACAATCAAACAAGGTCAATTTTTTTGGATGTTTCTATAATAATACCTGGTCCAAGTAATAATCTTTCTGTTGATTCCCACCAACATGTTGGTGATCTGCAGTGTCGTCCGTACAATGCTTCGAAGGGTTCAGTGGCGATGCTGGCTTGATAGTTGTTGTTATAGGCAAACTCTGCTAAAGGAATATGCTCTTCCAAAGTCCCTCCGTAGTCTAGGATATACAGCCATAAAAGATCTTCAAGAATTCAATTCACCCTCTTCATCTACCCGTTAGTCTGAGGATGATAAGCGATGCTCAAACACAACTGTGCAACTAATGCTTCTTGCAAGCTCCTCCAAAATTCACTGGTAAAGATGGGGTCACGATCGCTTACGATACTGGAAGGTACTCCATGAAGACAAACTACCTCACGAACATAAATCGCTGCTAACCATGACGTCGTCCTCTTACTCTTCACTATAATGAAATGAGCGCTCTTAGTCAATTTGTCCACAATTACCCAAATACTGGTGTTGCCTTTCTTTGATCTAGGGAAACCATCTATGAAGTCCATGGAGACGCTATCCCACTTCCATTGTGGAACCTCCAAAGGATGAACTAAACCACCGGGCTTCTTTTGCTCAGCTTTAACTTGCTGGAAAACAAAACATTGAGAAACAAATTCGGAAAATCTTTCTTCATCCCAGCCGAAAAGAAAACCCTCCTCATGTCTTTGTACATCTTAACGCCGCTTGGATGAATGGTCATCTTAAAATGGTGGGCTTCTTCTAGGACTGCCTTTATTAAGTCTCCCACTTGAGGGACACAGAATTCCATCTCGTCGCAACCACCCCTTTTCATCTATGTTATATCTACTGAGGTGACTAGAAGTCTCTCCTTTTCTGAGCTTATCCATGATGTCTAAAATCTGTGGGTCACCTTTCTACGAAGCTCCTATCTGATCCATAAGAGTTGGACGTATTTCAGACGATGTAAACAAAGCAGGAAAAATCTCGATGGAGGGTCTGAAGTCTAAGGTTGATATGAACTCCAAGCTCTTCCTCTCCACAAACAGAGGACTCATGGTCATCCTCTACCTACCTAGTGCGTCAGCCACCACATTACCCTTGCCAGGGATATAAGCGATTTAAAAATCGTAAGAAGCTAAGAATTCCATCCACCTTTTTTGCCTTAAATTAAGATCCTTCTTTGAGAACAAATACTTGAGAGATTTATGATCGGTGTATTTCTCTCCAATTAAATAATGATGCCACATCTTTAGCATGAATACTATGGCAGCTAGCTATAGATCATAGGTGGGGTTGTTCTTCTCATAAACTCTCAACTGTCTACTCACACAACACACTACCTTTCCTTCTTGCATCAGAACCGCACCAAGCCCTGTACCCCATGCATCTGTGTAAACCGTAAACACATTGTTCTCGTCTGGCAGAGTCAAGACTGGGGCTATAGTAAGAGCCGTCTTCAGACGTTGGAAAGCAACATCACAGTCTATATCCCATGTAGATGACAAGTTCCTTCTTCATTAGCCTGGTGAGAGTGGCTGATATCTTCGTGAAGTCCTTAATGAACTTCCTATAATAACCTGTCAATCCAAGAAAGCTTCTCACCTCTGTTGCATTTTTAGGAATTTTCCAATGTTGCTCTACAACTACTTTCGCGGGATCCACAGCTGTCCCTTCTTTGGATACTACGTGCCCTAAGAATCTTACCTCCTTTCTCCAAAAATGGCATTTGGAGAACTTTACCATAAGTTAACGGTCACGGGGAGTTTTCAAAACTTCTCTCAAATGTGGGCATGCTCCTCTTGCTCTTGGAGAAGATCAAAATATCATCAACAAAGACTATGACAAACTTATTCAAGAATTCCCAGAACACCCTACTCATTAGATCGACAAAATAAGCGGGTGCATTTGTCATCCCAAAAGGCATTACTAGCCATTCAAAGAAACCATCCGGAGTCCTAAAAGTTGTCTTGTCTATACTGTCCTCATCCACCCTTTCGTCTATCCTCGGAAGTGGTTACCTTTTCTTCTTTGTGAGTTTGTTTAATTCTATATAGTCCACACATAAACGAAGCGGTCCATCCGCCTTAGTTGTGAATACTACCGGAGCACCCCATTCAGATATGCTTCGTGTGATAAACCCTTTTTCAAGCAGTTCCCCTACTTGCTTACTCAACTCCTTCCTTTCTCTAGGAGTCATATGGCGCACTGGTAATGTAACTGGCTTCGCATTGTTCACCAGATATATGCAAAAATTGATCAAGCGCCTCGAAGGTAAGCCTCGGAACTCCTCAAAAATATCAGAATATTCTCAGACTAGCAGAACAGATTGCAAGTCATATATGGATGCCTTAAGAGAATCTAGGAAGCTAAGCATAATAGACCCTTGGGGTCACAAGAAATCACGAGGGTCCTCTCATGACAACTCAGAAGCCTAACGACCCACTTCTCACAATCAAGAATGGCACCATATGTGGTAAGCCAATCCATTCTTAGAATCAACCCATAGCGCATAAACCCGAGCACATGCCCGTCGCAAATAAACTAGACGCCTAACATAGATATTTTCAAACCCTGAAAAATCATAGGTAAATAAGCCGAATCACCGATGGGGTTTGAACCAACTATGGGATCCACTACCATACTAGTAATTATGTGTAGAAATTCAACCACAGAACTAGTCATAAATGAATGTGAAGTGTCAAAATCAAAAAGCGTTTAATTAGGATGGTTTGAAAGAGAAATTAAACCTTCCACATAAATTTTTCTACCTCTATCAAGAGCACTGATCGCGAGAGCATGCACCTACCCTCCAGAAGTTCTAGACCTTTGCCTTTGTCCCTGTGATCCCTGTTTCTTTAGGCATTCTCGAGCAAAGTGTATGACTTCTCCACAATTAAAACAAGTGTTCTTCCTTCTTTTACAGTCTTTGATTAAGTGATTTTCTTTTCCACAAATGTGACACTTCCTTTTCTCCTTACCCTTGTCATTCTTTCCTCCTTTCTTCTGTTGTTGCTGTTGTTGTTGTCCTTTCTTAGGCCAAATCTTCTTATGTGCTTTGTTTCTTCAACTTTAACCTCCGTCTTTTCCCCTTTCTATTCCTCATACATGAGGGCCATATCAATAAGTCTTTCAAAGGTGGCTCCCATTGGAATATGGGACATGGCTAACCCATGAAGGGGTTCATTTAGACCTTTAGCAAACCACAAAGCCTTCTTGTGCGGCGTGTCTATGAGTTCCAATCCAAATCTTTCTAGCTGTTAAAATTTGTTCACATACTCTTTCACCGTCAAGTTCCCCTGTTTGAGTGCTAATAAGCTCTCCATTTGCATGCTCTTTTGTGCTTGGGAATGGAATTTCATCTCAAACCTTTGTCTAAAGTCATCCCAAGTTTCCATCGGGTGGCCTGCTTGGGTTACATCCCGCCAAAATGAAGCTTCATCATTCATTAGCCAAGCAGCTAACTAAATTTTTATTTGATGCTCTATTTCAAAGATTACGAGCAAGCTCTCAACCTCCTTGAGCCAATTCCGCCTTCTATGAATGTCACGTTCCCATGCAATGGCTTCCCTCCCATAGAACAGAAGTATTTGCAAATCTTAGCAAAATTATTTTCTCTTGGAGGGGGAGGAGGAGGAATGACTGGCACAGTTGGAGGAGGAATATTTCCTTGGTCTTCGGCAGGCACTATGGCCTCTAGATACCTGTGGAACCGTCGAGTATCATGACGCCCTCTGGGATATTAGGAATGTTAAGTTCCCCAGACATGCTGAAAAGAAAAAGGAAAGATATTTAGACAAAGGACTGAAGGATATATATGATTTTGGGGAAATATGCTTTTCAAATAGACTTTTCTTTTTGAAAATGATTTCTTTTAAAACCTTTTTGAAAATAGTTTCCCAAAAACTTTTATCTAATCTGGTAACCTTTAGCTCTGGTACCAAGTGTGACACCCCACATCCGTTAATGTCACTCACTAAGGGAATGCATTAAGTTTCGTGAAGCGTTATAGGTAAAAAGTCATAGAATAATTACAAGATAGATATAAATAAGATAGCCACGGAAATTCAAATTTTTATTTCAAACATAAATCATACTACGTGGTCTAAAATACCATAAGTCAAAGAAAACTATTACAACAATGTAACTTTTGTCTTGCACCATTAGAGTACATAAATATAAAAAGCATAACAAAATTCCCCAAGAAAAAGAGCTAAGCCATAGTTGAGACAAGAACTTGAGCCATATTTCGAAAGCAGCTTCTAACAATATGACAACTGACTCTTGACTAAGCCTTAGAATTCCCTCCCTGCAAATTTAGGGAGGGGTGAACGGAAGATAGAAGAGGAAACAAAAAGGTCAAACATAAAGTTGGCGTGTCTAGTTACTTTTAGCAAGTAAATAAATAAAAGTAGCATGACAGACATAAAAAGTGGATGAGAGATTAATTCATAAAAGGCAGGTGTGAAGAGGTAGACAGGATAAGGTGTATACGCTTCCCTAATGATTACTTTGCACTATTACTAGTATATCAAGAATGAGATGATCCCTTCCAATATAAGGTGGCAGACTTAGGTATACGTCCAAATGTACCCTAACCACTACCCTAATCAATCGGCTCCCTAATCCGTGTAGATACTCTATGCCGGTACTACCATAGGATGTATCACATCGTAAAGTGGCAACCCCTGGCAGACATGCACAGTGCCATATCTACAGGGGTCACGGTCGTCATATCCCCCTCTGCTCGGCTCATGCACGCACATGGGCCGGTCTGTTTGCGCAGCCCACACTGTCCTCCATTTTTAGATCTCTTACAATCAGTCCAGTAAGTGTGTCCCTTCTCCTACCTAGTACGGAGTACATGTTTTGATACATACTCTTGGTTACTAGATGAAATGGATCCCACACAATATGATACAAGCTCTCCCCCTTGTCTTATATCCCCCACTAGATTTTCTTTGGCTATGTATACCACTAGGTGTCTTTAGTTACATAACTCTATCATTTCTACAAGTTATGCTTACTCTAAAAGGTGTCTTTAATTACATAACTTTATTATTTCCACTGGTTATGTATACCACTAGGTGTCTTTAATTACATAACCTTATCGGTCTAAGTATTGTGGGCCTATATGTGTAAATGTTACCCACCCCCTCCAGATTTGCTTAACCCACCCACTGTCCAACTAATTTTACTTAACCGTAACTTTAGTTCATAGTCACACAACCCTTATGGATTAGATTAGGTTAAGTAGTCCAATTTATTTCCATGTCCATTTATGGTTAAGTAGTCACACAATCCCTAACGGGCTAGAGGTCCTACATTAGGCCTGCAACTTGTGGATTCTGGATATGTCGGTCGGGTCCGGGCAGTCTTATTCCACAAGTTGGGCATAACCTTGTGTCTTAACTCGATTCGTATTTGTGCACTTAGACCTCTCATATTAGGTTCAATATTAGTAGCAGCTGGGTATGCCAGTTGGATCCGGGCAGACTTCCACCACTAATGCAACCTAACCTCGTGTCATAAGTGCAATGACAATTTCTAATTGTAATTATTAGACATTTCATCCTTATCCAGTTTCTTACCTATGTCTTTAAATGTGATTATGCCCCTTTTTCCCCATTTTGAATTATATGTCCGCTTCATTATAGGTGAATTATAGGTGAATTAGATTTGTAAAACAAGATTTAGCATAATAAGGTTTGAGATCCAGGAATAACATAGGTTTATGATTCAAGACAGATCCAAATCACAGTACTATCACGTTATACTTTTGCTTACTTAAATCTAAAAGTAACCTAGAACTCACAATGTCTGACAAAAAGATAAAAGTAGAAAAGAAGCTTGTTGGGTTGTAGACTTACTCTTGAATCTCTAAGTTTGATTTTTTTTAGTTGATAGTTGTAGAAGATATTGTATCCAATTTAGTCAGACACCGGTAGTGTATGGCTTCCATGGATTCTCAATGAAGAAAACAGAGAAAAAGGACCTCTATATGTGCCTGCCATCCCTCTAAAACAACTGCCACCTCAGCCCTAGGGTGGCTGACTCCCCTTTATGGGGTCGACATCCCTGCCTAGGGGTCAACAACCCTGGGGCGGGAGTATTGCCGGCAACGTAATTTATGAAATTTGAACTGAATTTTGATTTTATGGACTATATATATAATCCTTCTACATGTATACAAACTTCAAACCTCCATAACTTCTTCATACGTTGTCCATGTTACGTAAACCGAATGTCTATCTTGGCCAGAATTTCGAGACGGACGCAATGGTGTTGTTCGTTTCCCTTAATTCCAATATTAATTTAATTATACTTTAATTTATCCTCTTTAATGTTAAAAAATTAAGGGGTGTTACATACTCCATGAAATCTCACTACCCACTTCATATACAGTTCCGCTAACTTAGCTGCCATTATATTCGACTTGACGGGTATAAACCTTGCACTTTTGGTCAGTCGATCCACAATCACATACTATCATGACCTGATCTAGTCCTTGGTAAACCTTCAGTGAAATCCATCGAGACATGTTCCCATTTCCATTCCAGAATTTCCAATGGTTGTAATAAACCACTAGGCTTCTTTTGCTCGGCTTTAACTAACTGGCAGTTCATGCACTTGGATATAAACTTTCCAATGTCTCTCTACATCCCTTCGCAGAAGTAGGTCTGCTTCATGTCTCGATGCATTTTGTTACCACTGGGATGTATAGTCAGTTTTGAGTGACGACACTCTGAGCACTTCATCCCTCAATCCATTAACACTGGGTACAACCATTCTCCCAATCTTTCAGAGCCATCCTTCTCGATCAAGTCCATACTTGTTTATCTCCTCGCCGTCGACACTCATCTCTACCTTGAAGATGATTTCCAATAGGTCAGGACTGTCTCTCTGATTGGAACCAATCTGCTCAATCAAAGTTGGCCTAACCGTCAAACTTGTTAACATCTCTGGATCCAATTCGCACTTAGGCCTAAAGTCATATCCTGCGATATACACTAGTTGCTTCCATTCCATAAACATAGCACCCAAACAGGCATGTCTTCTACTCAATGCATGAGCTACCGCATTTCCCTTCCCAGGTGTGTATGCGATATTGAAATCTTATGAAGCCAAGAATTCTAACCATCTCTGCTGATGAACATTTAAAAACTTCTGAGAGAAAAGATACTTTAAAGACTTATGATCGGTAAGCAACTCAAATCTTTCCCCCAAGAGATAGTGTCTCCACATCTTCAACGCAAACACGATCGCTTCAAATTTTAAATCATGGGTAAGATATCTTTTCTCATGCGGTTTCAGTTGCCGACTAGCATAAGATACAACCCTACCTTCATGCATCAACACAACACTTAGTCCGATACCACAAGCATTCGTGTATACCGTCCTCTCTTCGTTCCCCTTAGGAATAACTAACATTGGTGCACATGTTAACTTTTCATTTAGACTCTTAAAATGCATTCTTACACCTTTCGTCGTAGACGAAATCTTGATTCTTCTTGGTCAACTAAGTTAACGGTTTTGTTATCTTGGATAAGTCTTCGATAAACTTACGATAATATCCAGCTAAACCCAAGAAACTTCCAATGTCCATTGCATTCTTGGGTGTGGACCGATCCTGTACTGTAGCCACCTTCGCAGGGTCCACAACAATGTCGTTCTCTAAAACAACATGGCCCAAGAACCTCACTTCCCTCATCCAGAAGTGACACTTAGAAAATTTCGCTTTTAATTGGTGTTTCCTCAACACCTCCATTTAATTTCGCTTTTAATTGGTGTTTCCTCAACACCTCCATTACTGTCCTCAAATGTTCCTTGTACTCTTCCTCCATCCTCGAGTAAACCAAGATATCGTCAATGAACATAAGAACAAACTTATTTAATTGATCCTTTGAAACTCTATTCATAAGATCCACAAAATATGCGGGCACATTAGTCAGCCTGAATGCCATGACCAACCACTCATAAAATCCAGATGGCATTCAAAATGTCATTTTAGGAATACTCTCAGCTGCTACTCGGAGCTGATGAAAATCTGTCGCAAGATCCAACTGGGAGAACTCTCTTGCTCCACTCAACTGATCAAACAAATCGTCTATCCTCGGAAGAGGATACTTATTCTTCCTCGTCACCTTATTCAACTCGCGGTAGTCCACAAATAATCGAAGGGAACCATCGGCCTTAGTAGCAAATACAATTGGTGCTCCCCACTCGGAAATACTTTTTGGATAAATCCCTTCTTCAAAAGATCTCTTCCTTGCACATCCATCTCTCCATGCTCCCTTGACGTCATACGACGAAGTGGAAACACCATAGGTCTGACATCTTTCAATAAATCAATCCGAAACTCGATCTCTTGGTGTGGTGGAAGTCAATTAACTTACCCAAACATATCTGGATACTTTCCAGTAATAGGCACATCTAACAACTCATCATGTAGGATGTAGATGGAATTTAGAAAACTAGCCATCACCCCATCACTAGGTAGGCAACCAAACAATGCCCTCCTCCCATCATCCGCTTTAATGGTAACTGAAGACACCTCATAATCCACCACCACCCCATACCTTTGGAGCCAATCAACTCCCAAAATAATGTCAAACCCAGTGAAGTCCAAAACAAAGCAATCACAGGCAAACATGCATCCATGACTCGATAAGACCAAATTACGAGAAATCATACTAAGGATAGTCGAACCACCGGTCGGGTTAGTCAATTCTAAAGGTCTATCGACAATCTCAGGTTACAATCCCCACCTATCTAACAGGTCACTAGATACGAAGGAATAGGAAGCCCTGGTATTAAACAATACTCGAACAGGAACATAATAAATGGAAAGCATACCTTGAACAATGACACCCTTTCCTTTCTCCGCTGCAGTTGGGCGCATTCGACGAAGTACGAACAACTTTGATAGCATATGCTTTCACAATCTACTTCTCTTTAGGAGGTTGCAGACATTTATCCTTGTGATGTCCCACTTGGCTGCAATTGAAGCACTTCCTGTCCGCTGGCTTTACCCAACAATCTTTGCCATAGTGGCCCTTCTTGCCACAGCTATAGCACTCAACATCCTTCTTATTCTTCTTCTGTCCATCCTTAGCTTGGTTCTGTTTCCTCTTATTATGCGAATTATTCTTGCCTCCACCGCTTGCCTGCGACTTTGGCTCCTGTGTAGATGTAATAGAAGGCTCGGTCTTTGACTTAGATTAAAGGCTCTCCGACCTCAATGCCTTTCCCGCTGTAGATTCGAAGGTCTCATCGATGTGGTTTATAAGTCTTTCCCCCAAGTACTCATCTAAGCGGTTATGAAATTCTCGTTCTTCTTCTCGGTAGTATTGATAAGAGATAATCCATACTTCGATAAAACATCGAACTCAGCAATATATTCCGAGACTATCCTACCATTCTGCTTAAGCTCCAAGAATTTCCTAAACAATTCTGATTTCTAAGAAGCTGGGATAAACATGTTACTGAAGTGAGTCTTAAACTTATTCCAAGTAAATTGATACTCAGGAGTAGCTACTTTAATAGCATTCCACCAATTCATAGCCCATCATTGAAGTTGACATGATGCTAAATTTCTTTTCATTGCATCATCGGTCCCCAAATCCTCGAAGATGCGCTCACAACTATCAAGTCAATCCTAAACATTCATAGTAGACTCCGTTCCGTGGAACGGCTTCCCACCAAGTCTAGTATAATCCTTGTAGATATTGTCGAAATCGGCTCAAGGCACCCACACTACCGCACCACCACCATTAGCAGCATTAGGAACTGCTCTTTGAACATCCCTAAGCATCTCTCGCATGAAGGTAGTAAACATTGTCCTCATACCAGGGGCATTCCTATCATTGGCCTTGAACCCGTAATCTACGTATATCGGCTCATCGTTCAATCTGTAAAGAGAAAACGATTAACCATCTCCATAGTGGTGCCAGTGCAGTGCGACTTCATCCTTAAATATACTAATAGTACATATGTATATTTTGAAAACCAAAATATCACAAATAAACACTCTCTTGTACGTATACTATCTCTCCCTGATGTCTTCCCCTAGGTTAAACTATGCAACCTAGGCTCTGATACCAAGTGCGACGACCCACCCCGAACCAATCGACATTTCCTCGAAATGCGTTGTGCCAATGCCCGTCTAGCATGGGACGGTCATCAAAAAGGAAAGGGATTTGAAGCTATGAACCACCAAGAACCTGTAGTATATCTCACAACGCATGGAATAAAATATAATAGTAACATAACTTGATATAAAACAGACGAGACAGTGCATAAGCTGAAAACTAAACCATCATAGCACGGAACCCAAAATACAGCTTATGATCTAAACTATCATTATTACAACTTCAAAATACTGTCTCTAAGCAAAATAGGAAATGTACATTACTAATGCCCAAAGCAATGACCAACAAAAACACTGGGATAAAATATTTAAATAGTACTTGGAAGCCTTCTGCTCGTCTACGGACTGCTACTCGCGCATAACCGCCTAACCTGTCTCTAGTCTGCTCGTTTAGGAGCACCTAGAGTTATAAGAAGAGACATAAAACTATTGGTCAGACAAAAGTCTGGTATTAACGATAGAAGAAAAGTAAAACAATAACAGATATAAATAATCATATCTGAACCTGGACCTGCAACCAAAGAGTTAGCACAACAAGATGTACAGTACTCTATGGTAACACCAACATAATGTGTAAAATTGGAGTGTGCATTTCATGGTGATAGCAAACATCAAACATAGAAATCATCCTCACATCTCTCACTCAGTGCGTAAATCATATGATATCCAACACTTTGATCACCAAATCCTTTGCTACAACCACTTAGCCTTGGGAGCCTTAATAGTCCCACTACGCTGGTCTGTAGCCACTAATCCTATGCTACGATCACCTTGCCCTTGGGAGTCCTAATAGTTCCATTGCAATGATCCATAGCCATGCTACGATCAATTTTCCCTTGGAAGTCTTAATGAGCCCATTGCGCTGATCCACAGCCTCTAACTCATCTCTCAGTGGTGAACTAAAGCTATAGTTATCGATAACTCCTTTGCACACGTCCCGCAGCAAAGCCCAACTTTGGAAGTTAACTCGTTGGTTCCCATCTAGATCTTGAGTAATCACTTCCCATTTGGACTTCCTTTGCATCTCGGGTTGAAGTCGATCTTCAGAAAAGTTCACGATTGTCATCACATAGCTCCAAATCTAGTTTGGTTCATGATACTCCATCCGGGTCAGTTCGTGATTATCATATTGGTTCATGATATCCATCCAGTTCAGCTCGTGGTTTGTCCTCCAGTTTGCCCTGCTCGTGGTGGCTTCTTAGAGCATCGGGTCGGGTCGTGGTGGAGCAACCAATTCGTGAGTGGTTCCTGCTCCGGGTCGGCTCGTGGTTGTTTGGTGCTTCACCGTTCGAGACAAGCGGTTCGTGACATACTCCAGGAGAGCAGTTCGTGACATACTCCAGGCGAGCGGTTCGTGTGCGTCTGTTAGGATCGGTTCGTTGGTGACTACCCGGGTCGGGTCGGGTTGGGGTGCTTCACAAGTGGGGTAGCAAATCGGTTTCCTATGCATCTTTCTAGCAACTGTTTATGCCACACGACGGCGTTTTCGACCATTTTAACTTCCTTGTGCACTCACAATCATACCAAATAGTAATAGCAACACGTATAATCAACCATAAACACCAAAACTGCAATGTAACATGTTAATATGGATCTAACATACTTAAAACCCATGTTTTCGCCTTAATCCCGTTAACCATGATTTAACTATAGGACTAGCAAAATATGTCCAAATTAACCCAAATTTCTAACAAAGGGATAAAATAATATTTTAGAATTTCTACATATTTTTCAAAAAAATTCAGAGTCATAATTTCGTAAATTATCACTGATCGCCCCCTCATTAGTAGCAATTAGTGTAAAAATATGCTAATCACTCATCTTAGTCACAAATAAGTCTAAGATCTAAAAACATCTCCGAGTTGGTTCAAATCCCAATGCAACACAGCATCTATACCTCCAATTTGATGTTACTTTGCCTTGATTTGATGTCGATTAGCTTAATATTTGATTAGAAAATGATTAGGAGGTAGCTTAGAAGATGGAGGCCATTACTAGGTTTGAAAAAATGAAAGTGGCAGCTGAGAAAATAAAATGAGATGATTTCCTAACTTATTTCAGCCTCCCCATAACCCTAATCCCGAAATGAGTTATGGGCCCATCAACTAATTACCCTATTAATCCCGCTTAAGGAGTTTTTCACCTTCCGAAACTTGTTTCAACCATATCTCCCAAAGGCAAGTCCATTTGATTAATGTGACCACTCTACGGATAGGTAAACCATCATCTGAATCCAATGGAAATGGTTTCAGTCAAAACTGCTTACCAATCAAAAGTTATAGGCGAAAGAAGATTCACTAGGGGCAAAATGGTCATTTAAAATTTGGCAAAAATCGTGAACTTCGGAAATGACCCCAATAGTCATTCCCTAAAGTTACACGACCATACGACTTCGTATATGGATGAAATAAATATTGTACGATCCTCTGATGCGTAGAATGTGCGTCGTTACAACTAGTATTTGGGTTGTAGTTGACAGGCTCACTAAGAGCGCATATTTCATCCCTGTTAAACTAAGAGGAGAACTACATGGTTGGCAGCACTTTATCTTCATGGGATTGTCTGTCTGCATGGAGCACCTTCCAGTATTATGAGTGATCGTGATCCCATATTCACCAGTGGGTTTCGGAGGAGATCGTAAGAAGCGTTAGGTACACAGTTGTGTTTGAGCACCGCCTATCACCCCCAAACCGATGGATAGATGGAACGGGTGAATAAGGTCCTTAAGGAATTTTAAGACTGTTTATCATACACTTTGGAGGGACTAGGGAAGAACATCTTCCTTTAGTAGAGTTCTCTTACAACAACAGTTATCAAAATTTTATTCGCATGGCACCCTTCAAAGAATTATATGGACGACCCTGTAGATCACCGACTTATTGGTGGGAATCTACAGAAAGGCTTCTACTTATACCTGAGATGGTTAGAGAAACTTCAGAAAAGATTGATCTTATCCTAGGCGCATGAAGACAACTCAAGCCAAACAGAAGTCCTACACAGATAGGAGAAGGACTGACATTGAGTTTGAGGTAGCAGACATGGTTTTCATCAAGGTATCACCTTTGAGGAATGTGGTTCATTTTGGATCTATAGGGAAATTGGCACCAAGTTTTGTAGGGCCATTTCCCATACCAGAAAGAACTGGCCAAATGGACTATAGAGTAAATCTACCAGGGAGATTGTCCGGCGTTCTGATTTTTTCCACGTTTCTCATTTACGAAAGTGGTTGCATGATACCGCAGAATTAGTTGAGCCAAGTATGCTTGAGGAATTAGAGGTATAACGGGAGGTGATAGTTAGACGAGTTCCTAACCATATTCTTATACAAAAGTTAAGAAGCTACGCAACCGAGAAGTCAAGTTGATGAAAGTTCAGTGGGGAGATAACCAAGAGGATGCAACTTAGGAGGCTGAAGACAAGATTTGCACTTCGTACCCTTTTCTTTTCAAGGGTATTTTCTTAACTTCCTTTCCAAAGTTTGTATTCATGCTTGTTTCTATCGTTTTAGTACATCATGTCGATCAAATATTCAACCTTTAGATAGGAATCCCACGAATGTAAACATGTATTTGAGACATGTTATGTTTGATGGATGCAAGTGGTTGCTAGTGGTTGCTCGTGGATGCATATACGCATACATTAGGCACTAGATCAGCTTAATCACTCTCATACTGCATATAAATGTGTGTGCAATTTTCTTTATTGATGAAGATGGGTGTATCATCATATGGATGTTGCATTTGGATGAATGATTATGCACACATATAGAACTTACATATTATTATAGGATTATTTGCATACTTATTGGATTTATGGCACTAACATACATTGCATAAAGGAGGTCAGCTAAATCAGTGGACCGCTTTATCTTTCATATTAGTATAGGGACATATACACACATCTTTGCATATGTTCATGTAAGTATTAGAAATCTTTCAAGGGAAATGGATGCCTGTGATTGGTGGATGAGTAGATGGATGATGAATGTTAGGATATACATTCTTCTTAACTTGGGGATTTCAGGGACGAAATCCTTTAAGTAGGGGGAATGTAATACCCCATAATTCTTGCAAAGCTATAATGATAAACTAACGAATATTTAATCAAATATTTGGAATTTTATAAAACGGACTGTGCCGTTATGTTCATCTTGGAATTCATCTCAAGATAGACCCCAAGTTTGCATAAAACAGACATCATATGAAGAAGATATTATGGTTAGAATTTTGTATATGCATAAGAGAATTATATATGTGTATATATATATATATATATATATATATATACACAAAACACTTCAAAATAATTCAAAATTAGAAACGCGGGGGAGAGCGGGAGTTCGGCCCGTTAGGGGTCGACCTCACCCTAGGGGTGTCGACCCATGGGTCGACACCAACATTGGGCTATCGACATCCATGACGAACCCCTCGAGATCTGGGTAGAATTTAGTTTTTGAATGTGGACTCATTTCTTGACTTTATTCACTGACCCTAGGCTATATAAAGGAATCCATTGTTTATTCATTTAAATCAATGGTGACAACAAGTTGTTGCCCCAACTCAGTTTGATCTAGCCTATTCTTCTTCAACAACAAGTTATACGTATTTAAGTTTCTGTGCTTCTACATTTTTAATCAATTCTCTGTTCTTTAGATCCAATCACAGTGAGTCTATGTTATTTTTAGATATAAACAACTAAAATGTAATCTTGACATGTTTATAAGTTTGGATCTAAGCCTATGCTTATTAGTAATTTGAATCACAATAGATCTGCCATTACTTTTATGTCTAATTTATTGTTTACGTCTCATACGTCTGTTCATGATATCCCTACAGTTTGCCTAATCATGTCATTGTATGCCTATTCTGTTAGTATGATCAGTTTTATCATCTTATGTTAATTTTATTCATTATGCCTATTCTTGTTCTCTTCTCTCCCTCCTTTCCTTTTTATTTTTATAGCCAGACCACCTTCGAGCCTGGGCCTATCGCTGAAATATGCGAACACACGAAATCGGGAACGATTGGGAATGATTAATTTAGGGCATAATTCATATTGTAAAACATGATTGAATTCCGGGCATAATTTGTACCTTGAGCAAAAACATGGGATTTGGGGGCATAATTTATATTTTGATCAAAACCTTAGTCTGGGGCATAACTTGTATCGTAGAATGGACTAGGACATTAGGCATGATAAAACATGATAATTGGTTAATAATGAGAATGCCTAGATTTATAGTAATTAGAAACTGTAACTGCACTTAGACATGAGGTTCGGTTACACTTGTGGTAGAAGCCTGGCCGGAACCACCGGACATATCCACTGTCCACAAGTGGTAAATCTAATGTGAGGGGTCTAAGTGCACAAACATGTAACGTGCTAAGACACTAGGTTAAGTACGACTTATGGAAGAAGTCTACCCAGACCCAACCGACATATCAAGCAACACAAGCTGTAGACTTAATGTGGGAGTTCTAGCGCATTATAACCATAAGTAAATGAATGGTGATGAACTAGTAATACTTAGCCTGTTTGAATCCATAAGGATTACATGAACCTTTTAACTTGAGTAGGGGTAAATTAAACTTGTTTGAAACGATGGAAAGGTTAAGTTAATCTTGTTAAATATATGAGGACGTGTTAACGTATGAACTCGACAAACTTAACTTGTGGGGTTATGCAATCTTGTTAAAATAGTAGGCGTAACCTGTTGAAATCCTAGTAGTGGGGATGCAAGCCCAGGGGGAAGCTTTTATCACCTTTTGTGTAGGACCCGTTTAGTCGATAATCCATCTTGGTATCAAACGGGGAACCCTGAACTAGGTCGGGGTCTGGGCGTGCTTAATGAGCTGTTTATAAGAGGTCATTTGGGTGAGGGTGTTGACGATACGTTCCAAAGGGGTCGTTTGCGTGCATGGGTCCGCTTGATAGGGAAGATAAGACACTGTGACATCAATAGGTATGGTTGTTTACATCTTGTAAACAAAAGGGTTGCCACTTTAGGAGGTGAGACATCCTACTATGGGGCCAACACAGGGTATCGATGAGTTAGGGAGCTGACCGATTGGGGGTAGTAATTAGGGTATATCTAGTCTCACTTGTTTAGGAACCTGTTATTATCGTTGGGGGTTAACATCTGCTAGTTATTGTATGGGGAAAAAACCTCTCACTAGAAGTACACCTAAGTCTACCATCTTGTACTTGTTGGGACTACTCTTCTTTTCTCTTCTTCTTCTTCCTTTCACCTCCCTAGGTTCTTGGGGTTGGAATACTCAAGATTGAACATGATTCTTATTTTCTTCTACTTGGAGCTGCTTAGATGCACTATTTGATTTCGTATCTTCTCTATTTTGGCTATATTTTGGGGATTATGCCCAATTTAGTATTATTGAACTACGATGTTGATTTTTGTACAAGGCAAAAGTTTTATTTTTTCAGTGTTCCAGACTTATTATGTAATTGGGTTTGAACAACGAAGCTTTTCTATTAAATAAATTTTCAATTCCACTGTTATTTTATATATATATATATATATATATCTTGTAATGTTTCCGTTTCTGTTAATTATAACGCTTCACGAAACTTAATGTGTTCTGATAAAAATTGACATTAACGGACGTGAGGTGTCACACATCGCTTGACATGATACCATTTTTATTTTGTCTATAACAGTCTATAGGTGAACATAATTTTTCGTAACATGGTACATTTAATTTTATAACTAAATTTTTTAAAATCAAATATATGGAAAAGTATAACCCATCTCATCCAAATAATACGATGTTGTGTATCTGCAAATCGCATTTAATAAAAATGTACGACCCCCTAGGTTTAAAAGCAGGCAGACCTATGCATGATCTCAACAACTTCATCCCCAAATTTGAATCACTTACAGTGTGTCATCTAGCAAAACCTTAGAGTGATGAACAAGAGACCTATGACTCTCAAAAAATTCACAAGAAAAAAAGGTTTGCAGTCCTAAAAGCTGAAGTTATACAAACAGGGTTAACTAGGAAGGGAAAAACTCACCTACCCCTTTTACTGGAATTTCAAAAGGAAATGCATAAAGCCTGCAGGCCTAAGTATTAAGGGATGTACATTCTACCAACGTTATTCATTGATCATTAAGGAATTTCAAACCTATATATACACTACACACGCAAGTATCTTTTTCCCAGAGATGAAAATTCCTTAAATCAATGGCAACGCGAGTTTAGAACTCTCAAACAAACCAAATGCACCTTGAAATATTTCGATACCTTTTTTTAATCTTTGAACATCAAGCTTCATTTTCAGTGCGACACCACGTCTAGACACTCGAAATTATATAGCGCAACTTAGGGTTTTGGTTTTCGAATTGTAAAGGTTTTAGTGAGTAAAACAAAGGTCATTTTTGATTTTGTGAGGATGTTTGGCATCGACTGGCATGTTTTGGTCGAACTCAAAGATAAAAGAATTCGATAATTCCCCCTATAATCGTTCTTCGATGGGATGAGACACAACTTGTCGTAGGTGTTCAAATTTCTCAAGGAAAGTATGAGGAGAGAGGGTTTTTGACAAGATGTAGTGTGGTATATTTTTGTGTTTTTTCGAAGTAATATAGGAAAAGATGGTAATCGAACTAACATCAATGACATTCAAAATTTCACTAGGACGGGAGTTTTTATTTATTGAAGATGAAGATATGTAGATGGAGCGGTGGGACATATTCATTTGGGCTGGGTTAGGAAAGGTGAAGCCCAAAACATATGAAAAAAAGAATGGATACAGGAATGTTTTCGAAGGAGGAATAAACAGATACTGGAGCTTACAACCTTTGTTCCTGGGAAGAAGTGCTACGTGCGGATCAGAATGTGTTGAATGTTTGGGACATATTATAATGTGAGGCCCAGACAAAAGAAAAAAGGAAAGGTTTATTATATGAGAAACGGTGAAGAAAATTCATGGTGAGGAGCTAAGGTATAACAACTAGTTTTGATATAGGAAGAAGCAGCTATAGGGGATGGGCCGTGTTAATTATAAATGGACCGACAAATAAGGATACGGCCCGATATTTAATAATATATAGTTTACTTTATATTAACAACGTATAACTTGGAAATTATATAAATTTACTATACGTTAACCGAATCTAACAAATTTGGTGTTGTTGGAATCATATGATTGCAGACTACATAATATAATCAATCTATAGCGATTTGGAGATCATTATAATTTAAAGAGAAATAAAATGTCTGACCGGATCTATCGAATGTTAATCGTTGTTCAACGATTAACGACAAAGGTGAGTAAACTCACTAACTATGTGTAGCTTTATTATTTTATAAACGTTATTTATTGATAAAAATGGTTGAATGTTTTTGTGATGATTGTTTCGATGATTTGCTAATTAATCAGTAGAAATAATACATACAGTTATTTATATAAATCGTTGACTGAATACCGATTTTATTTATATTTATATTTCACATTGATATGAAATTAGGATTATTTATACTGATTAACATAGATGGATGCAGGGAAACAGGTTGGAGGAATTCAACTGGATTCCTAAACAATTATATTGTTGTTTTTCACATGTTGTATTATATGATGTGATGACTAACCTGTTGTTGATTATGTTGTGTTTGGGATGTTTGAACAACATTGACCCTAAATAAATAGTACTTAAATACCGTATAATATATTCAAATATATTGGAAAAGAAATCGAGGTTTTAAAAAGGATAATCTATTTTTAAATAGAAATTGAATTTCGAATGGACTAGAACATAATAGCTTGTTATATTATAATAAAACAAGAAGTTTGGTGTATAAACGATATTCAAAGATGATATGAAATAATTATTATAAAATAATTTGGAAATATAAATTAAAGAATAAATGTTAGAAAGTGAAATGAAATCCTTTTTAGAAGGAAACGATGGAATTTGCTTTGATGTTCAAAATGTAGATTTGTAATTAATTCGACGATTTTGAATGTTCTAAAATAATGTATTTTTCAGAAATAAATAAATTACATAATTCAAAAACTGACAAGATAAGTAATATTTGGGTTCAAACTAATAATTTATACTAAATAATCAAGATTAACATATATATTTAATATTTAACAAGAACTTGACTTATAAACAGAGTTTATGAAGTGGAATATAAATACATACTTATTAAACAACTCGGTAAATAGAAATTGAACCTGTAATGGTAATTTTAAATAAAAATCAAGATTTGATTTATATAATCTATCCAGTTTTCTATAAAGAATCATATTCATGTTTTAAAGTGAATAATAATTTAAAAGAAAACGTTTTGCAAATTAGTTGCTTATAACAGGAAATTGGTAATTATTTGAAGTGATCAATTCAAAGTTGAATTTAGAAATTTAGTTAACTTGGAATAGTAAATTTTTCCGATATTCAAAATATTAATCGAATAGAAATTATTCGAAAGAGAGTTATACATTGAAATTCGATTATACCGAATTTGGGAATGTAATATTTCCTTTGCGTTTGTAATCAAGTTTATTTATTTAATTAATTAATTATTTATTCAATAACTTCATTTAAAGAAGGGGATATTATAATGTTATCGTTATTATTAATAACTTCATTTAAAGAAATCGATTCGTAAACTGAATCCGAGAATAGCGTACGTGATGATGTGATAAGGAATTAAGAAATGGAGTTAAGGAAATTAGAAACTAAATGGAAATTAGTCAAGCTGAATGGTTTTTTGCGTGTTGATCTGATGTTGGTTTCGGCCTTCGGGGTTGATACTTAAGGAATTATTGTCTTGCTAGTTACGGTTAGGGACTGATAGACGCGGAAGGATAGTGATGCATGAATATGAGAAGGGAAATGTTTCCAAATGTCAATAATGTATATTTTCTAAATAGAGAAAATAAGAAGTTGTGAATTTATGGAAATGTTTTTTCGAGAATCGTGAAGGGGCTAAAGGGGTTTCCAGAAATATTGAGGAAAATATGGAAAATGGGAAATTGGAAAATGAAGAAATAAACGTTAAATTAATTAAAGGGCTCATCATTGATTGATGATTGATTGGTAATTTTCCCATTCAGAAATAAGATCGTTGTTTGTACGGGTGTATTCCTTTGATAGATAAATAAATAACTATCAAAGTTTTTTAACTATTTTCCCGTTGTTAATATGGAGCGACAGGGATAAGATTTACTATTTGAAAACCTCTCTATATGGGCGTTAGTATTGCGAATCAAATATGATGAAGATAATCGAAGATGGGGTTTATCTAAGGGTTGTTTTGGCAAACCAAGGTAGAAATTGCCTAAGATGGATTTACAGAATAGTGTGTTCGGTTTGTCTAGTCCTAGGACAACCTGTATAGACAAATGTCTGACAGAGCTTACCAAATAGTTCACGTAAGTTGATCTGTTCAAATGTATTTACATTGGTGGCAAAGGAATTCTCTTCTCTTAACATTATATCCTTGGTATTTTTGGGGAAATCAATTTGTGATTTGGCCAGTTTGATGATGTGGCATTCAAAGTGAATGGTACCCAGATGATCCAAAAGGTACTTTATGACCTCAAGCTTCATCAACCGGGAAATGACAAAAATTGGGCAAGCAACATTGCTAATTGGATCGCTCCCAATTAGGGTATATTGTCATCATCTAGAGAATATTCACTTTTGTTCTTCTTTCGCTTATGTATCTCCTAAGAATTGTTATGTTAGTTACCAATCGTAAGGTGACAATATATTCGGAACATTCAAGCGAAATGAATAGCCTATCATGTGTTCCTGAGTTGCAAGATGTTCTTGTTGAACTCTAGTGTATCCCCTCTAGAGTACACTGATTGAATGGTGGTTCCATATCCTGTCATAGTTGGAAAACCACACCCCAATAAGAGCCCGTGGTTTTGATTATATACTATGTATGTAGAACGTGTGAGGCAAGCATTTTGCTATATTGTTATTTAATTGTATTAGACACTATTATAATATCAGAATAACATGGTTTTAAAGAAATGTTTTGGGTTATCGTAAGGTAAAAACCATTTGTGTTTATTTGTGGATCGGTCTTCCAATTATCATTTCTTTTAAAAGGATTTTTAAAAGTTAAACCAAGTGATTGAAGTTACTCACACCAGTCCCATGACTAACCCAGAGTTTATTTTTTTTGTTTTACCCTAATCTTTTTGGTGCCCAAAATTTGTATAGGCAATCAAGTTGTTGGAATTTTACAAATACGTGGTGGAGCTCAGAGCTGGAGGCTTCAATGTTAGATATATATAGAGTTTACTTCAGCTGTGATATACATGTGACATACTCTGATGATATATGTAATTATAAATAAATTTATGTATTTTGAAGTTATGTTATGTAATATACTTTATTCGTTCTGCTGTGAGATTCGTGTTTATTTAGTTCTATTGTGTTCTTCTTCTATTTAATTTTCTTTCTTTCAGTTTCTCACCCTCTACTTCTTTCTATTAATTATCTGGTATTTTCGATGCTTGAATAGTCGACATCATATTATATGTCAATTCTCAGGGTCAAAAATCCTTGGATCGTTACACTATTTAAACCACTTAATTATAGGAGAAAACGTTCAAAAGATGTTTTACATTTGTGATAACTAGTAACCCCTTGTATTGGTTGGTTTAAGGTGTAAAGTGATATAACTAAGAATTCCTTTTTTTACCTATATGTTTAGGATTTAAAACCATTATAAACTTTTAGTTAATTAAGTAAGACAAAATTTTGTGGAGACAACTAACTAAGTGATTTACCATGTGTGTAATTCAGAAGTTAACGATAGAACTAGATTTGCAGCCTACAAGTAGGAAGCGTATTGGTCTTGATATTTTGAAATACTGAGTATGGAAGGATTTTAGCTTTTACAGATGCCATCATTAAGAATAAGAACATAAAGCATGAGTTTAAACAATAAGCTTAAATATAGGATTTGTATTGCCCTTTTTATGATCAACATGACACAGTTTTAATTTGCTTCAGAATATTTGTTTAATTTTTATAAATTATTGTTTTTCTTTTTTCATAAAAAGACTATATTTGAAATTATAAATAATATACATTAAATGTAAAGGATGTGATGTGTAATTAAAAGAATATCATTCCTTGTAATTTTAAATATATCCATTTTATTGTTTGGGCAAATTTATGGAAATTATAGCTAAAGACTTTTATTAGAATTTCAATTCCAACAAATTGGAGTATAAGAGAATATAATAGTTATTAGTATGGACTGGAACATAGATTAGTTAGAATTAGAAATTATGATTAATGGGTTTGTGATTTTTGGGTCACACCTCATTTGAAGACTAGAGGACAAGCTGAAGATAGACAAAGCATTGGGGATGAGAGGAAGAGTTTCTTCTTGGATCTCTTAGATAATAGGAATAATATGTATGTTTTAGGTAGCATAATTATCTTTTTGGTAATTAGTGGGCACTCTTGAAGAATTTCAAGGAGGCCGCCTTACACACAAAGTGTTGATGGGTTAACCATTGAAAAAAAATTACTAGAACAAAATTTATGGTTAGATTACTGTGATTAGGTAGCTTCTGAAGGGTAAAGAGTCGATACTATATTTTGGGATTTCCAAAAGTTTGGGGGATAAAAGATATTATTAATGATAGGAGCCCATAATGTTTTTATATTTGATTATACACCTTCACAGTACAACAAATTTTGGAAGGGCCTAATCAAGAAGTGGTGATAAAGACCGAATCTTGGGAGTCTCGTGCCACCATAGATATTGTGGAGTAGGGAATTTCAAAGCTCTGCAACATTTAGTTAGATTGATTCGAGTACATTTGGGAGAAAATTCATGGGAAGGCATGAAAATTTTATTTTTTGTGACCTTTGAAAATTTAGGATTTATATAGTTGCATTGTGGTTGCTAGATTGGATGGTGGGAATTGTTTGCAACACAAATGCACCAAGCACTCATACGGAACTATATGTGTTATAGGGTGTTTTGCATACATATCACATCACATGTTACACTTACACGCTAGGACCAAGCTCACTTTAGCAAGTCTACAGTACATAATCACTATGAGTTATGGATGTCTGTGGATGCTTATAAAATAACATGGGTGTACGACATGGTGGATTAGAGAAAGTTATGTTCTTCGACCCATCAAAAGATTTCGGGACGATATCTCATATATGGGGGGATGTAACGCCCTTTAAAGTAAAAATAGACATAGGATAATTTAATTTAAATTAAACAATAAAAATCAATAATAAGTTAATGTGCTAAGCTGAAAATTGAAATTTTGAATAATTGGGAATTAGGCCACGAAAATATTGCTATTGCGTTCTTGGTGAGATTCTAATCCATTTTAGTATTTTATTTATTGAAACTGGAGTATGTATGCCAAAGATATTAATAAAACAAGTTGCATGTTAGTATTTACAAACAAAGCTTGAAATTCAAATACTGTAAATATAAATCTAGAATATATTTGATTATATATTAAAATAAAAGAATATTCCAAGAAGATTTGAAGTTGTGTGTATATGTTCATATGAAAATGGGACAAAGATAATCAACTTACAGTAAATGGAACAGGAAAACGACTAGGAGAATAATTATCCTTGGCAAAATCGACCCAAGGAGGTCAACCGCTGCCTTTGCGGAGGTCGACCTAGGTGTCAACCTCCATTCTAGGGCGAGGTCGACCTCCCTTGATGGAAAGGGTGGGAAAGGCTTGATGTTTGTAGGGTTTTATGTATAGTTTTGCATCAGTTAGACCGTCCAAATTTAATATAAATAATCCGACGGTCTATAATCGCACTTGTAACTATAAAAAGAGCTCCCTAGTCACACTCAAAACCCAATTCTCATTTCTCTCTAGGCCTTCATACTGCCCTTCTTCCATTTCCAATTCCAAAGAAACGTTAGGATCTCATCTACTTTTTTATTATAGATTCAGGATTTCCTAATTTCGTGTGTATATATCTATATAAGATTCAAAATTATTTTTTGAAAATGGTTTCTTTATTAATAATGAAAAAAGAACACTAAGACACATGCCTCCTTAAAAAATCTTACCATAGTAGTGTTAACCATCTTTTTAGCCTGGTTCCCAAAAGTACATCGGACACGCTCAACTCATCGCTTGAAGCTATGGCCGAGAGGAACACTAAGGAGCGAAGGGATCAGTATCAAGAAGTGACCGCACCACTCAAAACCTCGTAGTGACCAAATAACATTCCCGAACTAAGGCCTTGAACCCTAAATGAGCCACAATCCTCAAGCGTCCAAACATAAGGTCCTCACCCCCACTCCCCCCGATAGGGGGACTTCGCACCTGGAAGGGTGCGAAATTCGCACCCTGTAGGTGCGAAATTTCGCACCTATGGCCCGGGTTTGAAATTCATGCATGTGTAGGTGGCGGGTGCAAAATTCTGCATGTGGTCCCCCATTCCTACCTACTCCTACCTAATCCTACCTAACCCTTCTCCTATAAATAGCCTATACCTCACACTTGAAAAGGTTTGGATTTTCTTCGCTTGGGACCTCCGTAGAGCTTCACGAGCCTCATTAATGGCATCTCCTATTTGAGGAAGAAAAAGGACTAAATAGTCTTTTTCCCAAATACCTAGCCTACGAAAATTATTAAAGTCAGTGTAATGAAGTTTCATAAGATTGCCTCTACTTTGTAATTCTTGAGTGATTAATAATATTCCAACTCTTTTCCAAAGTGGACTTAGGCCTCTACCGAGGCCGAACCACTATAAATTCTTTATGTCATTAACTGCTTTCTTTTACATAGTCTTGCGACAAAAACTATAATTCCTAGTAATACGAATCATTGGTGTTTTTGCCGTCAACATTTGGTGCTTTCACTGAGAATTTAACATGGATTTTGCGCCTTTGTCACACGTTGTCATCTCGACCCTTGACGAGCTTAAGGTTCCTAGCTAAACCTATTGTCGAGTCCGCTTACAATGGAAAAGCGACCAAAGAATGCAGTTGTAACACCCCACTTCCGCCAATGCCACTCTTGCAAGGACATTAGCTTTGGAGGGGCGTTAAACAAGGTAAACATGCATGCAGATATCACAAGATAGAACATATAAGTAAAATAGAGTAGTAAAGCAGCGGATAAAACTTAGCATTTCAAAACCATAGTCATGTTACAATAAAGTACTTGGTCATTATTTTCCAACAACAAAGTCTAGATAAAAGCATAAACTGAAAAACTGAAATACATAAAGTACTATCCCCAAAATGAAGTGATAAACCATAACTAGCTCAATGTCCAAAACCGTACATGAGCAAATCCAGTAAGCAAGCTGTAAAGATCCAAGCTAAGCTCCAATGTTCCCACCCTGAGAACCTGAGGGGGGGGGCAAACGGAAGAAAAGAGGCGAAAGAAAACAGGTCAGTCAAAAAGACTGGTAAGCCCTACTACTATCTGTCTATGAACTAGTAAAGTTAACTGGCATGAGAAGCTGAGATGAACATAAGGATAACAACATACTGGCATGATGATTAACTAACAAGATAGAAAAAGGTGACATCGCATAATCAAGGTTAAGTTTTGCACCACGGGTGTACTAGCATTTTAACATGTCAAGTAAAAACAAGAATTGATCCCTTGGCCCAAGCTTGGCCCAACATCATGAGGTGACCTAAATCAAGGTCCAACTACAAGGTCTAGTCGATCGGCTCCCTATAAGCCTAACTCGTCAAGTGTCGGTGTCATACGGCCCAAACATGGAATGTAGCTAACTGTGCTAGGTCCACCCCAGGGTGTATCAAGTCCTAGGGTGTAGACCTCGGACACCAATCAAGTATGCACAGCCTAGATCTACTGGTACCCGTGCCTGATTCTCCAATGCCGGACTATGTGCACGATCATAGTCCGCCTGGACCTACATCGGCGTACCTAAACAGCCGTCGTTTTGGTCACTTACATGTCAGCCCAGTAATCGTGCCCCACCCTAGCCTAGTCCTAGGGTCTTATGATACTATCAAGAGGGTTACTGCTGCAAAGGACCACGCAACTAGGGTTTCCTTAACGGGTTAAATGTGGTTAACCCGATCCAAACGTGGATTAAATTGGTTAAGTGTATCCAAGGTTCATGACTTAACCCCGATTAACCCATCCAGCCCAAACTGATTAAGTATTAAGTGGACCATGACTTAACCCTAATCAGGAGGCATTAATTAACTTAATGTACTTTAACCTCTCACATTAGACCTTGTTGTGGTTACTAGTTAAGCCGGGCGGGTCCGGGTAGCTTTACACCACAACTTGGTCTAACCTCGGGTTCGAGCACAACATGATTAACTTCTCACATTGGGTCCTATTGTTTGTAGCCACTAGTTAAGCCGGGCGGGTCCGGGTAGATTTATGCTACAAACTCAACCCAACCTCGAGTTGGCCACACTCATATTTTCTAAGTGTCATGTCCATTATGTTTCCAAAATATAATTACAAGTTAACATATCATGTTATGTTATAATAATCATGTTCATGTCATAATTTTACCCAACCCCAACGTAATCCCATCGTTTACATAATCGCAACAACGCATAAAGGGTAAAATAGGGAACTTGGCATAATCATGACAAAAAGGTGTTGAAGCCACAAGTTTATCATGGTGGCATATGAGATGTACATATGTTCATATACTTGCATATTGCATTGTTAGGCTTCAAAAGCATGCATAAAACCAAACTTAGCATATGAGTGATACATGGTGATAAATGACATGTAGAAGTTGCTAGAAGTTCGCATTTAGCCTCACATGCAAGTTATCATAAGGGATATGATAACTTTCATGTTGCCAAAATGCAACCTTTGATATAAAGCTTGGAGCTTTATGCTCACAACATCAAGTTTAACTTGCATAACATAGCAATATGTGTCATACATAATGATTAAACCAACTTGCATAGCATAATGATTAACCAAACTTGCATATCATAATAATCAACCAAACTTGCATATCATAATGATCAACCAAACTTGCATATCATAATGATCAACCCCAACTTGCATAATTCATTTAACTTTAGAGTTCAATAAAAAGAAAGTAGAAAAAGGCTTACTACGCTATGAAGACACAAATGAATATTTATTATAAAGATTGAGACGAAGCCCTTATGCAAGCACCAAAATATGAAAGCTGTAACAACCCATATTTTCAATCACCTATTATAACATAAATCGAGGCAGAATTTAATTCTAAATTCTGAATCAAGGGAAACGGGCAATGCCATTGCGTTCGTCTCGGAAAAATACGCGAAATAGAGTCCGAGTTTTCGAAAATCGGAGTCCGTATGACCCAGTTAAGGCCCATTGAAGTTTTCAGAAATTTCCATGTTAAAAACAGATTTAAATTTCAAATTAAAAACAAGGATTAGGGCTAATTGGCGTCAGGCGGGAAAACTCCCGCCAGGACCCCCATGTCGACAGGCATGTCGACATGGGTCTTAGGGTGTCGACTGCCCTGTCGACAGCCCTGTCGACACGGGGTGGCCGGGCAGTTTTGCCTGGCGCACCATTTTGATTTGGGGCTTGGTCTTGTGGCTTGGTTCTAGAGAATTCCTAAATCTGACGGACCTAAACTAACCTAGGGTTAATCCTAGGGCTAAAAACACTCTAATCTTCTATAAATAAGCCCCTAACCCTACCATAAAACCTCATTATTCACTCTAGCAACCAAACTATGTCAAATTGAATTCTCAAATGGCCTCCACCTAAGAACCCTAACATCCACCCTCTTCAAAAATCATTTCTATGAAGGTTTTGATGTTCATACAAGCATTTCTAAGTTGTATGAATGATCATTAGCTTGCATACATCATCAAGTTGCAAGCTTTAATTGCTAAAGCTAGAGTTTTTGGGATTTTTGTTAATTGGAGCTTTGTTTTGGGTTTTTATATGCTTGCATAAAAGGGCTTCTCAATCTTTATTAGTAGATTTGTGTCTTCATAATATTTGTAAGCCCTCTCACCTTCATTTTAGAAACTGTAAAGTTAATATGTGATGAAAGTTGGGATTTATGCATGTTTAATAAGTTATGCATGCTTATGCGAGTTCACTATGCTATGTTATGCATGTTTAATAAGTTATGCATGCTTATGCAAGTTCACTATGCTATGTTATGCATGTTTAATAAGTTATGCATGCTTATGCGAGTTCACTATGCTATGTTACACATGTTTGACAAGTTATGCATGTTTATGCAAGTTCACTATGCCATGATTAGCAAGTTTAACAAGTTATGCATGTTTATGCAAGTTCACCATGCCATGATTTGCAAGTTTGACAAGTTATGCATGTTTATGCAAGTTCACTATGCCATGATTAGCAAGTTTAACAAGTTATGCATGTTTATGCAAGTTCACCATGCCATGATTTGCAAGTTTAACAAGTTATGCATGTTTATGCAAGTTCACTATGCCATGATTAGCAAGTTTAACAAGTTATGCATGTTTATGCAAGTTCACTATGCTAAGTTATGCAAGTCCAACATGTTATGCATGTTTATTATGGTATGTGAGATTCATCATGTATGTTGTGCCAAGTTCCCTCTTTCTATCCTTTATGCGTTATGACGAATATGTAAGCGATAGAATGACGTTGGGGGTTTTTGGGGTAAAACTTAAAAATACATGAAAATATAAAATTGGGAATTTACCTATTAAGTTAGGTCTACCCCTTGGGAATTTACCTATTAAGTTAGGTCTACCCAAGTATTTGCTAAACTTGTAATTATGGTTTGAAAATAAAGTGGACATGACACTTAGAAAACACATGTGGCCAACTCGAGGTTGGGTTGAGTTTGTAGCGTAAACCTACCCGGAACCGACCGGCTTAACTAGTTGCTACAAACAATAGGACCCAATGTGAGAAGTTGGTCATGTGTACCTTGGACCCGAGGTTAGACCAAGTTGTGGTGTAAAGCTACCCGGACCCGCCCGGCTTAACTAGTAACCACAACAAAGTCTAATGTGGGAGGTTAAGGTACAATTAAATTAATGCCTCATGATTAGGGTTAAGTCATGGCCCACTAATACTTAACCAATTTTGGGGATGCGAGGGATTAAATGGGGTTAAGTGGTGAACTGTTGGTTACACTTAACTAATTTAATCCATGATTAGTGAGGGGTTAAACCACACTTGACCCTCTTAGAAAACCCTAGCAATGTGGTCTGTTCCAGCAGTAATCCCAGTTTGGTATCATTCACAACCCTAGAGGCTAGGCTAGGGCGGGGCACGATTACTGGACTGATGTAAGCGACCAAAGCGACGGCTGAGTGGTACAGCGGTGCGGGTCCAGGCGGGCTACGGACGTGCACGTAGTTCGGTGTTGGACAAACTCGAGGCACGGGTACCAGTAGGTTTAGGCTGTGCATTATTGCTTAGGTGTCTGGGGTTGACACCCGAGGGCTTGATACACCCAAAGGTGGACCCAGCACAGTCTGACTACAACCATATGTGGGCCGTATGGACACAAACACTTGACGTGTTAGGTTTATAAGGAGCCGATCGACTAGACCGTTGGGCTGGACCTTGCATTAAGGTCACCTCATGCTATTGGGCCAAAGTTGGGGCTGAGGGATCAATATCTGTTATGTTATTTTGCTAGTACACTTTGGTGCAAAGCTTAATCTTCTTTATGTGATGACACCTTTATCTATTGCCAGTATGTTCATCTCAGTTTCCATCATGATGTTAACTTTACTAGTTTATAGACTGATCGTAGTAGGGCTTACCAGTCTTTTTGACTGACCTGTTTTCTTTCGCTTCTTTTCTTCCGTTCCCCCCCCCCCCCCCCAGGTTCTCAGGGAGGGAACAGTGGTGCTTAGCTTGGATCGCTTGCTTGTTTGCTGGATAGCTCATGTATGCCTGGACATTGAGCTCGCTATGGTTTATCATCTTTATTTTTGGGGATAGCACTATGTATTTCAGTATTTCTGTTTATGATGTACTAGACATGTTAATTTTGGCAGTTGACTTTATGATGTACTAGACTTGTTTTGAGATGGTTTGAGATATTCCGCTGTTTTATTCTCACTTACTCTGTTTTACATATATATATTTATGTCCTTGTTCTGCTTTGATATATCATTATGCATGCTTACCCAGTTCTAACGCCCCCCCAGAAGCTAGTGCCCCCGAAAGAGTGACCCTAGCGGAGGTGGGGTGTTACAAATTTGGTATCAGAGCATATGGTTTACAAGAAAGAACAAAAAGTTTTTAAAAGACTTTTGAAAAACTATTTTCAAAACAAGTATAAAGTATTTTCCAAAGAAAAGTCTAGTATTTTAAAAGGCTATTCCCCAAAAAGCCATTAGCGTTATCCTTCGTTCCCTTGACCTAATCTTATCTTATCTTTCGTTTCGGTATGGCTGAGAGTCTTGCCATCCCGGATGGAGTAAACGTACCATTCTGGTATAGGAGACTTCTAGAACCTAGGGCGGCAGCCGGCCCCGCAAACCCTACTCCCACTCCTCCTCCTGTAGTTGAGAATCCTCCCCCTAATGTCCCTCCTCCGGTGGTTCCTGTTCCCCCTCCTCCAGCAGTTAATATTCCTCCTCCCGTTGCTAATGTTCCTCCTCCTCCTGTTGCTGAGGCTCCTCTTCCTCCTCCTCCTCCTCCCCCTCAGCATCCTCAGGTTGAGTTTACGAAGGTTTGTAAAGACTTCAAGGCAATGGGAGGCAAGAATTTCCTAGGCACGGAATCTTTTGTTGAAGCTAGGAATTGGCTAAAAGACACTGAGGACTTGTTTGCTATCTTTGGGATTGATGACGAGAGGAAAATCTTATTGACAGTGTGGCTTTTGAAGGATGAAGCAGCCTATTGGTGGGAAGTCACCAATGGGACGAGGCCCGTTGAGACTTGGGCCGATTTGAGGGCTAGATTTGTGGCCAAGTTTCTATCTTCTGCTGAGGCGAATTTACAGATGGAGAAGTTCATTGCATTAAAGTAAGGTGATATGTCTGTCAAGGAGTATGTGAACAAGTTTAATCAGCTGGCCCGTTTTGGTTTGGATATGGTGAACACTCCTGAGAAGAAGGCTCTTTGATTTGCTAGAGGGTTGAATGAGCCGCTGTAGGGCTTGGCGATGTCACATATTCCGCATGGGGCTACTTTTGAGAGTTTGGTCAATATGGCTCTACTTCAGGGAGATGGAAAGAAAGAGGTCAAGACGAGTGATACTCAAGCAAAGAAGACTGATTCTCAAAGCAAAGGCAATCAAGGTGGTCAAGGAAGTCAGGGGAATCAGGGCAAGAACAAGAAGGGGAACAACAACAAAGGCAAGGGAAAGTGCAATTACTGTGGTGTGCCTGGACACTTTGCTAAGGATTGTAGGAAGAAGAAAAGGAAGCTGAGTGGTGGATGTTTTTCCTGTGGTGAGACTGGACACTTCAGCAAGGAATGCCCGAAGAAGAAAGGACAGGCTGGACCTTCAGGAGGGCAAGTTCATGCTCTCAATACCGCTCCAGTTCCCGACCGAGGTAGTGTTTCTGTTGAGAACCTTGTTTATGTTTCTGATCTTCCAGTTCGTACCTTGTTTGATTCTGGTGCATCACATAGCTTTATTTCATCTGATCTTGTTGATAGCTTGCACCTTAGTACTAGCTTAGTGGATGATCCCGTTTGTGTTTCGAATCCCATTGGGGGTTCTGCTCATCTATCTATGATATGTGAGGATCTAAGGATCTCTATACTCAGTGTAGAGTTCTTGTGTAGTGCATATGTTCTTGGTTTCAGGGGATACGGATTGATACTAGGCATGGATTGGCTGTCCCGATATGGAGCCATTCTTGATTGTGAGCATAGGGTTGTGAGGCTTGTGACTCGCCATGGCAACACCTTAGAGATTTCATGCAATCCGAAGGATCCTGTCATGTTGTGCTATCTTGAATCTCTCGACTCGTCAGAAGAAGCCCTTCAGTCTGTAAGGGTGGTCCGAGATTATCCAGATGTTTTTGAAGAAGTTAAGGGGTTGCCCCCTAAACGAGAGATTGATTTTCGCATTTATCTGGTGGATAATGCTAAGCCTGTTTCTTTGCCCGTTCGGCACATGGCTCCGCGTCAGAGACGGGAGCTCAGCAAGCAAGTAAAAGAGTTACTTGAGAAGAACTTCATCAGACGAAGTATATCCGAATGGGGAGCGCCTGTGGTGTTTGCTACTAAGGCAGATGGTTCTCTTCGTCTCTGTGTGGATTATAGAGAATTGAATAAGCTGACTAAGAAGAACAGACACCCGTTACCGAGGATCGATGATCTCTTTGACCAGCTTGTGGGTGCTTCTGTTTTCTCTCAGCTTGATCTTGCTACTGGATTTCATCAGCTCAGAGTGGCTGAAGATAGTATAGACAAGACTGCATTCAGAACTCCAGATGGATTCTTTGAATGGCTTGTTATGCCGTTCGGTTTGACGAATGCACCCGCGTATTTTGTGGACTTGATGAGTAGGGTGTTTCGGGAGTTCTTGAACAAGTTTGTCGTGGTCTTTGTGGATGATATTCTGATCTTCTCCAAGGATGAAGAAGAGCACGCGAGGCATCTTGTAGAGGTGATGGATACGCTTAGAGCGCATCAGTTAAAGGCCAAGTTCTCCAAGTGTCACTTTTGGAGAAGGGAAGTTAGATTCCTTGGGCATATCGTATCCAAGCAAGGCTTAGCGGTGGATCCCGCTAAGGTGGTTGCAGTTCAGGATTGGAAGACTCCAAGGAATGCAACCGAGGTACGAAGTTTTCTAGGTCTTGCGGGTTTTTACCGGAAGTTCATCAAGGACTTCGCGAAGATATCCGCTCCTCTTACTAAGTTGACGAAGAAGAACTTAGTTTTTGCTTGGGATATGGACTGTGAGCTTGCTTTTCAGAGACTCAAGAGAGCCCTTACCTCAGCACCAGTTCTAGCTTTACCCGATGGTGGTAATATGTTTACCGTGTACACTGATGCTTGTGGCACGGGATTGGGCGCCGTTCTGATGCAAGAGGGCAGAGTTATATGTTTTGGTGGGAGGCAACTTAAGGTGCATGAGAAGAATTATCCCACTCATGATCTAGAGCTGGCAGCGATAGTATATGCACTCAAGGCTTGCCGTCATTATCTTCTGGGAGAGAGATTTGAACTGTATACTGATCATAAGTCTTTGAAGTATCTCTTTTCGCAGAAGGATCTGAACTTGAGGCAGCAGAGATGGATGGAATTCTTGGCGTCCTATGATTTTGATATAGCCTATACCCCTGGCAAAGGGAATGTTGTAGCGGATGCGTTGAGTAGAAAAAGGTTGACACTAAGTCCTCTATTTGTTGAGATGAAGAATTTAGAGTTCTTGGCAACCTTTGATTTTTCTTTGACAGTTGAGTCGATGACCGGTTCTTTGGCATCTCTAGAACTCAGGCCTACCCTTCTGGATCAAGTTGGGGCTTCGCAGAACGAAGACCCTCAGATAATTGAGATCATGGATAAGCTTATTCGAAGGGAGACATCTAGTCACCTTGCTCGATATTCTATAGATGATAAGGGTTGGCTGAGGAGAGACGGAAGGCTTTGTGTTCCGATGGTGGAAGACTTGGTGAGGAAAGTTCTTGAGGAAGCACATCGTTCCAAGTTGACTGTACATCCAGGCGGTGATAAGATGTATAAAGATATGAAGCGTGTTTTCTTTTGGCCTGGAATGAAGAAGGATGTGGCAGAATTTGTCTCTAGATGTGTTGTCTGTCAGAGAGTAAAAGCCGAGTCGAAGAAGCCCGGTGGGCTATTGCATCCTCTAGAGGTCCCGCTTTGGAAGTGGGAGAGTATTTCTATGGACTTTATTGATGGGCTTCCAAGGTCAAGGAAAGGGAATACAAGCATTTGGGTTATTGTAGATAGACTTACGAAGAGTGCTCATTTCATTCCGGTGAAGAGCAAAAGGACCGCATCTGGACTAGCATCAGTATATCTTCGTGAGATAGTACGACTACATGGAGTCCCTTCCAGCATAGTCAGTGACCGAGACCCCATCTTTACTAGTCAGTTCTGGAACAGTTTGCAGGAAGCTATGGGCACGAGGTTGAACCTGAGTACGGCCTATCACCCACAAACAGACGGCCAAACAGAAAGGGTGAATAGGGTACTTGAGGACTTGTTGAGGCTTTGCATTCTGGATTTTGGTGGTGCTTGGGAAGACCATCTTCCTCTTGTTGAGTTTGCATATAATAACAGTTATCAGGCGAGCATAGGGATGGCACCATTTGAAGCTTTATATGGGAGGCCGTGCAAGTCACCTACATGTTGGTGGGAGACTACAGATAAGCTTATACTTGGACCCAACATGATTAGAGATACATCCGAGAAGGTCGAGTTGATTAGAAGACGGATGAAGGCGGCCCAAGACCGACGGAAATCCTATGTTGATATGTGAAGATCCGATTTGGAGTTTGACGTTGGGGACATGGTTTTCGTAAAGGTTTCTCCTTTGCGGAATGTGGTCCGATTCGGAGCTGTTGGGAAGTTGGCACCGAGATTTGTTGGACCCTTCCCTATCATAGAGAGAATTGGGAAGATGGCTTATAAAGTGTAATTGCCCGAGAAGCTGTCCGGAGTGCATAATGTCTTTCATATCTCGCATCTCCGAAAGTGCCTACATGAGTCCGCTGAGGTGGTTGAACCTAGCATTCTTGAAGACGTGGAAGTAGAGAAAGAGGCAACTTTGAGGAGAGCTCCGATTCGTATCTTGGGGACGGAGACCAAGAAGCTAAGGAATCGAGAGGTCAAGCTGGTGAAGGTTCAATGGGGTGAAGCCGAAGAATACGCAACTTGGGAAACCGAGGAGAAGATGCGTGGGCTTTATCCATTCCTTTTTGAGGGTACACTCTCAATCTCTTTCCTTTGTTAGCATATCTTTCTCTTTGCTATCCATATCGTGCTAATCTTGTCATGAGAACCTTAGATAGAAACCCTTTGGAAGAAACATGTGTTTGAGACATGTTATGTTTGATGGTTGCAAGTGGTTGCAAGTGTTTGCAAGTGGTTACTCGTGGATGCATGATACACATTAGGCACTAGATCGGCTCACACACTCCTCATATTGCATGTGCATGAGTGTTTATGCTTATTCTTGGATGAAATTTGTATGCAATCACATGGATGTTGCATATGGATGTATGATTGAGCACGCATGTAGATATTGTACATTATGCTAGGGATTTGCATACATATGGATACATTTCACTAACATATTTTGCATTGATCTTTGCATTAGATAAGTACATATACACACACTTTTGCATATGTTCATACAACATTTAGAATCTTTTAAGGACAATGGTTGCTCGTGGATGATGTCTTGAGTAGATGGATGTTGGATGGTAGGATACGTTCTTCCTAACTTGAAGATTTCGGGGACGAAATCCTTTAAGGAGGGGAGAATGTAACAACCCGTATTTTCAATCACCTGTTATAACATAAATCGAGGCAGAATTTAATTCTAAATTCTGAATCAAGGGAAACGGGCTATTCCATTGCGTTCGTCTCGGAAAAATACGTGAAATAGAGTCCGAGTTTTCGAAAATCGGAGTCCGTATGACCCAGTTAAGGCCCATTGAAGTTTTCAGAAATTTCCATGTTAAAAACAGATTTAAATTTCAAATTAAAAACAAGGATTAGGGCTAATTGGCTTCAGGCGGGAAAACTCCCGCCAGGACCCCGATGTCGACAGGCATGTCGACAGGGGTCTTAGTGTGTCGACTGCCCTGTCGACAGCCCTGTCGACACGGGGTGGCCGGGCAGTTTTGCCTGGCGCACCATTTTGATTTGGGGCTTGGTCTTGTGGCTTGGTTCTAGAGAATTCCTAAATCTGACGGACCTAAACTAACCTAGGGTTAATCCTAAGGCTAAAAACACTCTAATCTTCTATAAATAAGCCCCTAATCCTACCCTAAAACCTCATTATTCACTCTAGCAACCAAACTATGTCAAATTGAATTCTCAAATGGCCTCCACCTAAGAACCCTAGCCTCCACCCTCTTCAAAAATCATTTCTATGAAGGTTTTGATGTTCATACAAGCATTTCTAAGTTGTATGAATGATCATTAGCTTGCATACATCATCAAGTTGCAAGCTTTAATTGCTAAAGCTAGAGTTTTTGGGATTTTTGTTAATTGGAGCTTTGTTTTGGGTTTTTATATGCTTGCATAAAAGGGCTTCTCAATCTTTATTAGTAGATTTGTGTCTTCATAATATTTGTAAGCCCTCTTACCTTGATTTTAGAAACTGTAAAGTTAATATGTGATGAAAGTTGGGATTTATGCATGTTTAATAAGTTATGCATGCTTATGCGAGTTCACTATGCTATGTTATGCGTGTTTAATAAGTTATGCATGCTTATGCAAGTTCACTATGCTATGTTATGCATGTTTAATAAGTTATGCATGCTTATGCGAGTTCACTATGCTATGTTACACATGTTTGACAAGTTATGCATGTTTATGCAAGTTCACTATGCCATGATTAGCAAGTTTAACAAGTTATGCATGTTTATGCAAGTTCACCATGCCATGATTTGCAAGTTTAACAAGTTATGCATGTTTATGCAAGTTCACTATGCCATGATTAGCAAGTTTAACAAGTTATGCATGTTTATGCAAGTTCACTATGCTAAGTTATGCAAGTCCAACATGTTATGCATGTTTATTATGGTATGTGAGATTCATCATGTATGTTGTGCCAAGTTCCCTCTTTCTATCCTTTATGCGTTATGACGAATATGTAAGCGATAGAATGACGTTGGGGGTTTTTGGGGTAAAACTTAAAAATACATGAAAATATAAGATTGGGAATTTACCTATTAAGTTAGGTCTACCCCTTGGGAATTTACCTATTAAGTTAGGTCTACCCAAGTATTTGCTAAACTTGTAATTATGGTTTGAAAATAAAGTGGACATGACACTTAGAAAACACGTGTGGCCAACTCGAGGTTGGGTTGAGTTTGTAGCGTAAACCTACCCGGAACCGACCGGCTTAACTAGTTGCTACAAACAATAGGACCCAATGTGAGAAGTTGGTCATGTGTACCTTGGACCCGAGGTTAGACCAAGTTGTGGTGTAAAGCTACCCGGACCCGCCCGGCTTAACTAGTAACCACAACAAAGTCTAATGTGGGAGGTTAAGGTACAATTAAATTAATGCCTCATGATTAGGGTTAAGTCATGGCCCACTAATACTTAACCAATTTTGGGGATGCGAGGGATTAAATGGGGTTAAGTGGTGAACTGTTGGTTACACTTAACTAATTTAATCCATGATTAGTGAGGGGTTAAACCACACTTGACCCTCTTAGAAAACCCTAGCAATGTGGTCTGTTCCAGCAGTAATCCCAGTTTGGTATCATTCACAACCCTAGAGGCTAGGCTAGGGCGGGGCACGATTACTCGACTGATGTAAGCGACCAAAGCGACGGCTGAGTGGTACAGCGGTGCGGGTCCAGGCGGGCTACGGACGTGCATGTAGTTCGGTGTTGGACAAACTCGAGGCACGGGTACCAGTAGGTTTAGGCTGTGCATTATTGCTTAGGTGTCTGGGGTTGACACCCGAGGGCTTGATACACCCAAAGGTGGACCCAGCACAGTCTGACTACAACCATATGTGGGCCGTATGGACACCAACACTTGACGTGTTAGGTTTATAGGGAGCCGATCGACTAGACCGTTGGGCTGGACCTTGCATTAAGGTCACCTCATGCTATTGGGCCAAAGTTGGGGCTGAGGGATCAATATCTGTTATGTTAGTTTGCTAGTACACTGTGGTGCAAAGCTTAATCTTCTTTATGTGATGACACATTTATCTATTGCCAGTATGTTCATCTCAGTTTCCATCATGATGTTAACTTTACTAGTTTATAGACTGATCGTAGTAGGGCTTACCAGTCTTTTTGACTGACCTGTTTTCTTTCGCTTCTTTTCTTCCGTTCCCCCCCCCAGGTTCTCAGGGAGGGAACAGTGGTGCTTAGCTTGGATCGCTTGCTTGTTTGCTGGATAGCTCATGTATGCCTGGACATTGAGCTCGCTATGGTTTATCATCTTTATTTTTGGGGATAGCACTATGTATTTCAGTATTTCTGTTTATGATGTACTAGACATGTTTATTTTGGCAGTTGACTTTATGATGTACTAGACTTGTTTTGAGATGGTTTGAGATATTTCGCTGTTTTATTCTCACTTACTCTGTTTTACATATATATATTTATGTCCTTGTTCTGCCTTGATATATCATTATGCATGCTTACCCAGTTCTAACGCCCCCCAGAAGCTAGTGCCCCCGAAAGAGTGACCCTAGCGGAGGTGGGGTGTTACAAAAGCCCCAATTGAAAAACCCTTGCGCCAAATCAATAAAAATCCTTGCTTTGAAATAGAAATGTTGCAACTTGACTTCAATGCAAACTAAGAACACTCATACAAGTTTGAAAGCACTTGTATGAACTCACAAGCTCTCATAGAAATAGGCTTAGGAATTTTAGCATGACAGTGGAGGCCATGAGAGGAACAAATTTGACATAGTTTAGTTGTAGGATTGAATAATGGTGATTTATGCTAGGTTTAGGGGTCTTTTTATAGAGGATTAGGATAGTATTAGCCATAGGATTAACCCTAGATTCAATCCAAGCTATCAAAGCATGTCTTAGGGAAGAAGTCAAGTGTAGGAACCATCTAGGGCCTTTAGATTAAAGCTGAACCATGAGAACCATTCAAATGCAAAATCTACATTTGAGCGAATCGGCCTACGGGTTGACAGCCAAACACCCTGGATTAACCCCTAGTCGACCCAGCGAGCTCGGGTCGACTTCAAAAATCGGCCGGTTCGGTTATTCCCCTCTCCCAATTCGCTGTTTTGAACATTTTTGCATATTTATTTATTTAATTTTCAATTATATATATATATATATATATCAATATATATATATTTCTCTGCGCAACCCATTTCACTTAATAAAGTATACTTTAATTTGTGAATTTTTATGTTCAAATTACGGGGTGTTACATTCTCCCCTCCTTAAAGGATTTCGTCCCCGAAATCTCCAGGTTAGGAAGAACGTATCCTACTATCCATCATCCATCTACTCAAAACATCATCCATGTGCAGTCATTGTCCTTAAAGGATTCTAAATGTTGTATGACTATATGCAAAGGTGTGTGTATATGTACTTATCTAATGCAAAAATTAGGCGGTTATTGATACAGTAAACCTCCTTAATGCAAAATATGTTAGTGAAATGAGTCCATATGTATGCAAATTCCTAACATAATTTATAATCTCTACATGAGTACACAAAATATTCATCCATATGCAACATCCACGTGATAGCTCAACAAGTTTCATCCATGAATAAGTATAAGCACTCATGCATATGCAACATGAAACTGTGTGAGCCGATCTTAGTGCCTAATGTGTATCATGCATCCACGAGTATCCACGTGCAAACACTTGCAACCACTTGCAACCATCAAGCATAACATGTTTTAAATACATGTTTCAACCAAGGGTTTCTACCTAAGGTTCTCATGACAAGATCTACGAAACAAGATAAACTAGATAAATGCGGATAAAAAGAAAGATATGCTAATTAGGAAAAGAGATCGAGAATGTACCCTAAAAAAGAAATGGATAAAGCCCACGCATCTTCTCCTCGGTTTCCCAAGTTGCATCTTCGTCGGCTTCACCCCACTGAACTTTCACCAACTTGACCTCTCGATTCCTTAGCTTCTTGATCTCTGTTCCCAAGATACGAATCGGAGCTCTTCTCAAGGTTGCTTCTTTCTCTACCTCAATGTCTTCAAGAATGCTTGGTTCAACCACCTCAGCGGACTCATGTAGGCACTTTCGGAGATGCGAGACATGAAAGATATTATGCACTCCGGCTAGCTTCTCGGGCAATCCCACCTTATAGGCCATCTTTCCAATTCTCTCTATGATAGGGAAGGGTCCTACGAACCTTGGTGCCAGCTTCCCCGCTGCTCCAAAACGTACCACATTTCGCAAAGGAGAAATCTTCACGAAAACCATGTCTCCCACTTCGAATTCCAAATCTGCCCTTCGCTTGTCAGCATAGGATTTCTGTCTATCTTGGGCCGCTTTCATCCTTCTTCTTACTAATTCAACTTTCTCGGATGTGTCTCGTATCATATCGGGCTCAAGTATAAGTCTATCTGTTGTCTCCCACCAACAAGATGGTGACCTACACGGCCTCCCATATAAAGCTTCAAATGGTGCCATCCCTATGCTGGCTTGATAGCTATTATTATAAGCAAATTCTACAAGAGGAAGGTGGTCTTCCCAAGTACCACCGAAGTCGAGAACACAAAGCTTCAAGAGATCTTCTAGCACTATATTCACCCTTTCGGTTTCGCCATCTGTCTGGGGGTGATAGGCTGTACTCAAATTCAATCGCGTACCCATCGCTTCTTGCAAACTGTTCCAGAACTGGCTAGTGAAAATCGGGTCACGATCGCTAACTATGCTAGAAGGAACTCAATGCAACCGCACTATTTCTCGAAGATAAATAGACGCCAGCCCTGATGCGGTCCTCTTGCTCTTTACTGGGATGAAGTGAGCACTCTTCGTAAGTCTGTCAATTATGACCCATATGCTTGTGTTCCCTCTCCTTGACCTAGGCAATCCATCCACAAAATCCATAGAAATACTCTCCCACTTCCATTGTGGGACCTCCAATGGATGTAATTTCCCACCTGGTTTCTTTGACTCGGCCTTCACTTGTTGGCATACCATGCACCTTGAAACATACTCTGCCACATCTTTCTTCATTCCATCCCAAAAGAAACTGCGCTTCATATCTCTATACATCTTATCTCCTCCCGGATGTATAGTCATCTTCGAGTGATGCGCTTCTTCAAGAACTCTATCGACCAAATCTCCCACCCGAGGAACACATAATCTCCCATCACGCCTTAGCCATCCTTTATCATCAATAGTATATCTGGCAAGGTGACTAGACGTCTCACCCTGAATCAACTTGTCCATAACTTCGACTATCTGTGGATCTTCCCTCTGCGAAGCCCCAACTTGATCAAGAAGTGTGGGTCTAAGCTCAAGGGATGCTAATGAACCCATCATCAACTCAACAGCCGTCGTGAAATCAAAGGTTGCTAAGAATTCCAAGTTCTTCATCTCAATGAACAAGGGGCTTAAAGTCAATCTCCTTCTGCTTAGTGCATCCGCCACAACATTACCTTTGCCAGGGGTATAAGCTATCTCGAAGTCATAAGATGCCAAAAATTCCATCCACCTTTGCTGCCTTAAATTCAGATCTTTTTGCGAGAAGAGGTATTTGAGTGATTGTGATCAGTATAAAACTCAAACCTTTCGCCTAGAAGATAGTGGCGCTGGGATTTGAGTGCAAAGACGATCGCCGCTAACTCCAAATCATGAGTGGGATAGTTCTTCTCATGAACTTTAAGTTGCCTACCCCCATAACATATCACTCTTCCCTCTTACATCAGAACAGCTCCCAACCCCGTGCCACATGCATCTGTGTACACGGTAAACATCTTACCACTATCGGGTAATGCCAAAACTGGAGCTGAGGTAAGGGCTCTTTTGAGCTTTTGAAAAGCAAGCTCACACTCCAAGTCCCATGCAAAGACTAAGTTCTTCTTCATCAACTTAGTGAGAGGGGGCGAAATCTTAGCGAAGTCTATGATAAACTTCCTATAGCAGCCCGCCAAACCGAGAAAGCTTCTTACTTCGGTCGCATTCCTAGGAGTCTTCCAATCTTGAACAACAACCACTTTCGCGGGATCCACCGCTATGCCTTACTTAGAAACTATATGTCCAAGAAACCGAACTTCCCTTCTCCAGAAATGACATTTGGAGAACTTGGCTTTCAACTGATGCGCTCTAAGCGTATCCATCACTTCCTTGAGATGTCTGGCATGTTCTCCCTCGTCCTTTGAGAAGATCAGAATATCATCCACGAAGACAACAACAAACTTGTTGAGGAACTCCCTGAACACCCTACTCATCAAGTCTACGAAGTAGGCGGGTGCATTAGTCAATCCGAATGGCATGACAAGCCATTCAAAGAATCCATCCGGAGTCCTAAACGCAGTTTTATCAATGCTATCCTCAGCTACTCTAAGCTGATGGAATCCGGTGGCTAGATCGAGCTGAGAGAAAACAGAAGCACCTACAAGTTGGTCAAAGAGATCATCAATCCTCGGTAACGGGTGCCTATTCTTCTTTGTCAGCTTGTTCAACTCTCGATAATCAGCGCATAGACAAAGCGAACCATCCGCCTTAGTAGCGAATACCACCGGAGCACCCCATTCAGAAATGCTTCGTCTAATAAAACCCTTCTCAAGCAGCTCCTTGATTTGCTTACTGAGTTCCCTTCTTTCTCGTGGGGCCATGTGCCTAACGGGCAATGATACCGGCTTGGCATTATCGACTAGATAAATGCGGAAATCCATCTCTCGTTTAGGGGGTAACCCCTTAACTTCTTCAAAGACATCAGGATAGTCTCGGGCCACCCTTACAGACTGCAGATCATCGATGGACGAGTCGAGAGATTCAAGATAACATAACATGACGGGACCTCTAGGGTTACAAGAAATTTCTAGGGTATTACCGAGGCGAGTCATGAGCCTCACCACCCTATGCTCACAGTCAAGAACGGCTCCATAACTGGACAACCAATCCACACCCAAAATCAACCCGTACCCCATAAACCGGAGAGCCTAAACATTACACATGAATTCTATGCTCAAGATAGAGATATTCAAATCCACACAAATCACAGGTAGATGGGCGGAACCCCCAATTGGATTTGAAACACTAACGGGACCTCAAATAGACTAGTACTTTGGTGCAAAACTTTCAATAAGATCAGAAATAAAACTATGCGATGTGCCAGAATAAAATAAGGTATGAACAGGGAAATCAGAAATGTAAACATAACTTTTTACAGAAACACAACCTCGACCAAAAGCTGCAAGAGCGAGGAGAGCCTGCAACTGCCCTCCAGAGGGTCCTACTCGCTGAGTTCGTTCTTGCCCTTGTCCTTGCTTCTTGGGGCAATCCTTGCTAAAATGTCTAGATTCTCCGCAATGGAAACACTCGCCTAACTTCCTCTTCCTGCAATCTTTGGCTATGTGCCCAACGATCCGACAGAACTTGCACTTCCTTGTTTCCCTGGTCTTGTTGTCATTGCGATTGTTGTTGCCCTTGTTCCCCTTCTTGTTGTTCTTGTCACTTTTCTCGGTATCTTCCTCTTGAAGTAGGACCATATTCACTAAACTCTCGAAGGTCGCCCCCAGGGGTATATGAGACATGACCAAACCGCGCAATGGCTCATTCAATCCTAGAGCAAAGTGTAGGGCCTTCTTCCGAGCCGCGTTAACCAATTTTAGACTGAACTGAGCAAGTTGATTAAACATATCCACGTATTCCCTGACTGTCATGTCCCCTTGCTTTAGAGATAGGAACCTTTCCATCTGAAGGTTCTCTTCTGTCGATGATAGAAACTTTAGTCCAAACCTTCTCCTAAAGTCATCCCAAGTCTCAATTGGTCTAGTAGTGGTGGTGACTACCCACCAATAAGCAGCTTCCCCTTTCAATAGCCATACCGCCAACAGAACTTTCTTACGATCTTCCACATCAAAGATGGCGAAGAGATCTTCAGTTTCTTTCAACCAATTTCTTGCCCCCACAAAAGTCTCCATCCCAATAAAGTTCTTTCCACCCATCGCCTTAAAGTCTTTGCAAATCTTAGCGAAATCTGCTTGCGGGTTCTGAGGAGGAGGAGGAACCTCAGTTATATTGGGGGTATTTGCTGGGCCCACATCGTTGGCCCTAGCTTCCAAGTATCTCCGGAACCATCCGGGAATGGTCACTCCCTCGGGAAGGTTAAGATCGGCCATACTGAAACGAAGAAAAAGATAGATTCAGAACGAAGAAACGAAGGATAGTGCTATGGCTTTTGGGGAATAGCCTTTTTAAAATAACTAGACTCTTCTTGGAAAATACTTAATTGGTTTTGAAAATAGTTTTTCAAAAGGTAAGTTTCAAAAACACTTTTGCTCAAATCTTGTAAACCTTATGCTCTGATACCAAATGTAACACCCCACCTCCGCCAATGCCACTCTTGCAAGGACATTAGCTTTGGAGGGGCGTTAAACAAGGTAAACATGCATGCAGATATCACCAGACAGAACATATAAGTAAAACAGAGTAGTAAAGCAGCGGATAAAACTTAGCATTTCAAAACCATAGTCAAGTTACAACAAAGTACTTGGTCATTATTTTCCAACAACAAAGTCTAGATAAAAGCATAAACTGAAAAACTGAAATACATAAAGTACTATCCCCAAAATGAAGTGATAAACCATAGCTAGCTCAATGTCCAAAACCGTACATGAGCAAATCCAGTAAGCAAGCTGTAAAGATCCAAGCTAAGCTCCAATGTTCCCACCCTGAGAACCTGAGGGGGGGAAACGGAAGAAAAGAGGCGAAAGAAAACAGGTCAGTCAAAAAGACTGTTAAGCCCTACTACTATCTGTCTATGAACTAGTAAAGTTAACTGGCATGAGAAGCTGAGATGAACATAAGGATAACAGCATACTGGCATGATGATTAACTAACAAGATAGATAAAGGTGACATCGCATAATCAAGGTTAAGTTTTGCGCCACGGGTGTACTAGCATTCTAACATGTCAAGTAAAACCAAGAATTGATCCCTTGGCCCAAGCTTGGCCCAACATCATGAGGTGAACTAAATCAAGGTCCAACTACACGGTCTAGTAGATCGGCTCCCTATAAGCCTAACTCGTCAAGTGTCGGTGTCATACGGCCCAAACATGAAATGTAGCTAACCGTGCTAGGTCCACCCCAAGGTGTATCAAGTCCTAGGGTGTAGACCTCGGACACCAATCAAGTATGCACAGCCTAGATCTACTGGTACCCATGCCTGATTCTCCAACGCCGGACTATGTGCACGATCATAGTCCGCCTAGACCTACACCGGCGTACTTACACAGCCATCGTTTTGGTCGCTTACATGTCAGCCCAGTAATCGTGCCCCACCCTAGCCTAGTCCTAGGGTCTTATGATACTATCAAGAGGGTTACTGCTGCAAAGGACCACGCAACTAGGGTTTCCTTAACGGGTTAAATGTGGTTAACCCGATCCAAACGTGGATTAAATTGGTTAAGTGTATCCAAGGTTCATGACTTAACCCCGATTAACCCATCCAGCCCAAATTGATTAAGTATTAAGTGGACCATGACTTAACCCTAATCAGGAGGCATTAATTAACTTAATGTGCTTTAACCTCTCACATTAGACCTTGTTGTGGTTACAAGTTAAGCCGGGCGGGTCCGGGTAGCTTTACACCACAACTTGGTCTAACCTCGGGTTTGAGCACAACATGACCAACTTCTCACATTGGGTCCTATTGTTTGTAGCCACTAGTTAAGCCGGGCGGGTCCGGGTAGATTTATGCTACAAACTCAACCCAACCTCGAGTTGGCCACACTCATATTTTCTAAGTGTCATGTCCATTATGTTTCCAAAACATAATTACAAGTTAACATATCACGTTATGTTATAAAAATCATGTTCATGTCATAATTTTACCCAACCCCAACGTAATCCCATCGTTTACATAATCGCAACAACGCATAAAGGGTAAAATAGGGAACTTGGCATAATCATGACAAAAAGGTGTTGAAGCCACAAGTTTATCATGGTGGCATATGAGATGTACATATGTTCATATACTTGCATATTGCATTGTTAGGCTTCAAAAGCATGCATAAAACCAAACTTAGCACATGAGTGATACATGGTGATAAATGACATGTAGAAGTTGCTAGAAGTTCGCATTTACCCTCATATGCAAGTTATCATAAGGGATATGATAACTTTCATGTTGCCAAAATGCAACCTTTGATATAAAGCTTGGAGCTTTATGCTCACAACATCAAGTTTAACTTGCATAACATAGAAATATGTGTCATACATAATGATTAAACCAACTTGCATAGCATAATGATTAACCAAACTTGCATATCATAATAATCAACCAAACTTGCATATCATAATGATCAACCAAACTTGCATATCATAATGATCAACCCCAAACTTGCATCATTCATTTAACTTTAGAGTTCAATAAAAAGAAAGTAGAAAAGGGCTTACTACGCTACGAAGACACAAATGAATATTTATTATAAAGATTGAGACGAAGCAATTATGCAAGCACCGAAATATGAAAGCCCCAATTGAAAAACCCTTGCGCCAAATCAATAAAATCCTTGCTTTGAAATAGAAATGTTGCAAATTGACTTGAATGCAAACTAAGAACACTCATACAAGTTTGAAAGCACTTGTATGAACTCAAAATCTCTCGTAGAAATAGGCTTAGGAATTTTAGCATGAGAGTGGAGGCCATGAGAGGAACAAATTTGACATAATTTAGTTGTAGGATTGAATAATGTTGATTTTGGCTAGGTTTAGGGGTCTTTTTATAGAGGATTAGGATAGTATTAGCCATAGGATTAACCCTAGATTCAATCCAAGCCATCAAAGCATGTCTTGGGGAAGAAGTCAAGTGTAGGAACCATCTAGGGCCTTTAGATTAAAGCTGAACCATGAGAACCATTCAAATGCAAAATCTGCATTTGAGCGAATCAGCCCATGGGTTGACAGCCAAACACCCTGGATTAACCCCTAGTCGACCCAACAGGCTCGGGTCGACTTCAAAAATCGGCCGGTTCGGTTATTCCCCTCTCCCAATTCGCTGTTTTGAACATTTTTGCATATTTATTTATTTAATTTTCAATTATATATATATATATATATCAATATATATATATTTCTCTGCGCAACCCATTTCACTTAATTAAGTATACTTTAATTTGTGAATTCTTATGTTCAAATTACGGGGTGTTACAACAATGGTCGGCTCTTCAGTGGCAGCCGAGGTCGGTGCATCCCAACAACCTCAACCCATGGACATCCCGACCACTAATGAAACCGTCCCTCCTATTGTGGACCCCGAAGGCCCGTGACACAAGCTCAAATCCGCGTGCTTAATGAGAAATATGAGGACACAGTGGTCAATCTTAATCAAGCTTTAAGGAATAACATCGACCTTACGCGACAACTTCAAGAAAGTGAACGCGTCGTCGCTCGACTTCAACTAGCTCGCAACAATGCTCGACCTCGACCATCTGCCTCGGAAACCTCCTCTTCCGATTCGAGGGTCCCACATCAAAGAAGGAGGATTAGCCTCATCAACAATGTCGCTGCTTGTACCAATGCCCTCGACAACGGTAATGGCAATGGCTATGCCAACGGCAATGGGAACGGCGACCGAACTACGGTCACATATAGTAAGGGGAAAAACATCGACACCGCTCTTGCTATATCATCAATGACTGACCATGTCCTACAAACCAACCTCTTCCTTGACACAACCCGACGGTGGATAATCAGGATTATGGTCCTGCTATTCCAACAGTCCGCGTTCCTCCAGAACAGGAACCACATCACCGTGCCCTTCCTCACTGTCCACACCAAGACCAAATAATAGACATTGAGGACATGGAGGAAGATGATCAGGATGTCCATCATAGAAGGTGTCCTCGCAATAGAACTCCAGAAACTCGTCAAAACCCATGGATCTTGATGGCGGATCCCCATCCAACTTACCTTCCCGACATGGTATGAATGATTATGAGAGAAATACGAGGCGGCGCAAATGGCTCATGGTAGACTCATACAGGTGTAACCCCTTCACTGGAAGAGTGAATGAGGCTGAATGGCCAAGACGCTTTAGCATGCCGCAAATGCCACTCTATAATGGCACTACCGATCCTTGCGCCTTCCTAAATCGATATGAATGGAAAATGGACTCGAGCCGGGTTAATGACCCAGCTAAATGCAAATGCTTCCCGATCTTCCTATCCGGAACCAGTTTACTTTGGTTCTCTCAACTCCAACTTGATTCCATTAACAACTTCGAGCAATTAGCGATAGAACTAGTCAAGCAATTCAGGGTTCATATCCCAACTCCGAAGAATGCCCTCAATCTATCCAACCTATACCAAGGGTCCGCCGATTCGCTCAAAAGTAACCTTCCTGATTCAACATGGCTCTCGCTGGGGTCGATGATCCGGATCCTCAACTATCCTCTTTTAGCTAGAAATAGGTGTCCTCACTACTTCAGAGTTTGGGGCATTGATCGATCGGAAGCAACCAAAGATCCTCGACGCCTTCTATGAGAAGGTGGATCAGCACTTATGCAAGAGGAGGCAAGACAGAACTGGCTCTCTGCAACTAATTGTCCCAATGCCCCCAAGCGGACACGACAAATACAACCTTAGAGAAGGCAAGTTGGCGAGCCCCTCAATCCAAACTGGGTGGTAGGTCCCTATAGGAAAAAACCAAAAAACAGTAGGTCGGGTGGCGGAAACAACGGACAAACCCCCGTAGAGACATGAAGACCCGACACTCACCATGCCTTCAAGAACTACACCCCATTAAACGAAGACTTAGAAAAAATTGACTTGGAAACATGAAACACTTTGCCATGCAAAAAGTCGCGTGTCAAGGAATCAACTTACTGCGAGAAAGACAACAGGAGGTGCTGTCGATACCACGATGTGTATGGGAACGACATCAATGAGTGCTTCCAGCTAATGGACGCAATTGAGAGCTTATTTGTGAGAAACGACTCGAACAATATGTCCAAGAACCCTTTCCTCCCAAACCGAACTCTCAACCTTCAGTGCTGGATCCTCTGGCCCTCGCCAAGGCGGCTCCGGGTCAATCTAATCCGTAGCGATGGATTGTGATCAACACTATATGTGGAAGAACTTAACCCACACAGGGCAGCTTTCGGAAAATGGAGGAGTATGTGAGTTCCATAAATTTTGCTACTTAGGAAGCTCGATCTGCTCTTAGTGAATCTACCATAGCCAAGCTACAAAAGACCATGCAGGATGACATCGTTTTCTGCGAAAGAGTTTCTACTGGGATGGATATCCCGACTACTGATCCACTAGTTATCACAGCTCAGATCGTTGTCGCTTCTGTCAAACAGGTGTTATTTGAATTAGGGAGCTCAATCAACATCATCTTCAAATCCACTTATGACCAGATGAAATTGGAAACGAATGACTTAAAGCCATGTCGCGTCGCGATCTACGGCTTCAATGGGGCCTCTAGTTCACCCGTAGGAATGATCAAGCTACCCATGGAATTGGGCGAAGGTGACCGGAGCCGAGTCCGGATTCTCACTTTTGTGGTTATAGGCAGCGATTCCCCATACAACGCTTTTCTAAGACGCCCTTTTATCACTGAGTTTCGGGTTTGCATGGTTCCATGTTCTCTCCTAATGAAATTCCCGACAGAGAATGGGATTGAAACCATTAAAGGCAAACAAGTAAGCTCCAGAGAATGTTTGAAACAACCCACCTCCATTAAGGTCACTCACCAAGGGAATGCCTTAACTTCGTTGGAGCATTTTTATTACAAGATGCAGAAAAATTACAAGACAGACAAATAAAGTAGCAAAAAATAAATAACCTTTATTGATTAAATCGGCTTGTACAAAGATTGTTTTACAACACCAATACTTATTAACAGAAAGCATTTGTCTTGTTTAATATATAAGAAGCACAAACTGACAATGGTATTCCCCAATAAAGCATGAGCCAGCCATAGTAGTAGAAAATGGAGGTCAAAGCAATGCGCCAAAGAATCTTCAAGCTCGGAAAGAGTAACGGCCCCAAAATGAGCTGCGCTTTTCCCTCCCTGACAAACTTTGGGGGGGAAATAGAAGAAAAGAAGCGAAAGCAAACTAGGTCAGACATAAAGTCTGGTAAGTCCAGTGTTCTTAGTATTTAAACGAGGAAAAGGGTCATGACACGAATAAACTAAATATAAGACTAAACCATAGTAACAAGATAACATAGGGTAAGCATGGGGTTTGGCAAGATAAACTAAATGTACCGATAAACTGAATGTACTGATAAACTGAATGCACTGATAAACTGAATGCGCTTCTACTCCTTCTCTGCTTCGCAACTACACTGTTATACTAATTTCTATATCTCTGCACTACCTACTAGTGTCCAAACTAGTAATCTATGATAACGTGATCCCAATCCCCGTATTTGCAGTTGCCTTCAGGTGTACATCTATTCTGGGGATTCCATTTATTACCTAGATCTAATTTAGGGTTTACTATCGAGCGCTTCCTAGATTCAACCAGGGTTTATGCTACCCAGGGCCACTGGGGTTAATGCTACCTATTGAACGTTTCTCGGATTCAGGGTTTACGTGACCTAGGTCCAACTAGGGATTATGCTACCTTCTTTATATTAATTTTCCATGTGTCTATGCCAGTCGGCCCTCTCTTCCTTAAAGATACTTTGTGTTGGCCCCACCATAAGGTGTACCAAGCCTTATGATAGCGATCCGACACGATTCAAGATGCACAGTGTATAAGTACTGGTACCCAATGCCTGCTTTTTCCACTCCGGAGTAGTGCACGTCCTTAAACTATCAGAACCTACACTGACGTACCCCTTGCCGCTATTTTGACCACTTATAATCAGCCCAGTAATCGTGCCCCACCCTGCCTAGCTCAGGGTATCGTGATACATCTATGTGTATTACTGCTGAAATGGGTCCCCGTTACTAGGGCTTCCTACTGGTTAAGTTTATGGGCCTACATATACACAATATTACCCACCTACATGTGATGTACTTAACCCTTCCACCGATTCAAGCATGTCTATTTAATAGTTAAGTTTGTGGGTCTATATGTATTAATATTACCCGTCGGTCCCGATATGTACTTAACCTTTCCACTGGTTCAAGCATGTTTATTTAATGGTTAAGTTTGTGGGCCTATATTACTAATATTACCCACCAACCCGATATGTACTTAACCCTCCCACTGATTCAAGTTGATATATATTCTTGATTAAGTGTTATCCATTAATTCAAGTTAACTTAACCTGCCCACACATCATGTTATATATATATATATATATATATATATATATATATTGGTTAAGTGTTCCCCTTGTGTTACTTAACCCCTATCACATATCATGTTATATATATATTTTTTGGTTAAGTGTTTCTCTTGTGTTACTTAACCCTATCACACATCATGTTATATATATATATATATATATATATATATATATAATGGTTAAGTGCGTCCTATTAACTTAACCTCACCCACTTGTCTAATTAACATGTTATGACAGTTAAGTGTTCTAATTTTACTTAACCTCACCCACTTGCCTAGTTAACATGTTATGACGGTTAAGTGTTCTAAATTTACCTAACCTCACCATCTAGTCTAGTTAGCATGTTAAACGCTTACTTAACCTTACCCACTTCTCTAGTTAACATGTTATTATGGTTAAGTGTTCCCTTAGTTACTTAACCCCCCACAAGTCTTGCCTTGTTAACATGTTAAGCTGGTTAAGTGGCCAGATTAACTTGACCCCTATCAATCTTGTCTAGTTAACATGTTCAATTGGCTAAGTGTTTTCTCGATTACTTAACCCTACCCTTCTTGTCTTTGTCAACATGTTATTACAGTTAAGTATTTCCCTAATTACTTAACCTCACCATTTCTAGCTTGATTTATTCATGAGCCATAATTAATTAATTAAAGCAAGCACCAACCACTCACATTAGACAGATATTGTTGTTGTTACTGGATCTGTCGGTCGGTTCGATGCAGGTTTATACCACAACTCAGTCTAACCTCGGGTCTTTCTGGACTTGATGCACTAACCACCCACATTAGACAGGTATTGTTGTGGTCACTGGATGTGTCGGTCGGTTCCGGGCAGTTTCACACAACAACTCAGTCTAACCTCGGGTTAGGCATATTCGTCTTTTACTAAATTTACATGTTTACTATTTATGTAAATTTTCCGTAAATCAATTTAGCCTAGATCATATTCAACTGTCATGCAAATTAACATACTTATATTCTATGCCCAAAATTTGATTTACCAATCAATTAAACCAAATTGCAGTTTATACCAATTTAGATTTAATATTCCCCTTTTTACAATTCATGTCCAATCTAGATTAATATTCCAATTTACGTTTCATGTCAAAACTAGATTTAACATTATAGTTTACCGTTTATGTCCAAAACTTGGTTTACACGCAAATTACACACTTTGTGGCCAATCAATTTATGCCCAAGTCTAATATGCATGTAAATCATACACTATTATAGAAAATTTAGATTATGCCAACATATTTATTATGCCAAATTAACTTAATTAAGCTGTGCCCAATTCCCGCATCATACTCGTACATATAACATGATTTCGCAAGTTTTCTACGTACTCATGAAATGGCACTAATCAAAAGGAATAGGGGATAAGCACAAGAATTGATATAAAAGATTAGGCATGCATAAATAATGGCTCCAACAGGTTCGATGTACATAATAGTGAATAAGAATAAACAAGCAAAGTTGCACACTAAATATGAGATCCACATAATCAAGTAAATAGGCATAGGTGATTTGGTCCAACATAATGCCAGTTCAAGGTACAACATGATCAGTTAATTGTAACAATGAGAATAGTTATAAGCAACTAACTACAATAGTCATAGGCAATTAACCACAATAGTCATGGGCAACTAATCACTGTAATTTCTTAATCAATGTCATTGGCAATAGTCTCATAGTTATGATTCATAGTCGTAGGCAATAATTTCATAGGAGACATTTCATGGCCATAGATTTAGACAAAGGACTCATAGTCATAGTCATAGTCATAGGCATAAATCAGATCCAAAGGCATAGATAACTTTTGATTTGACATAAGCACGAATCAAAGATAATTAACTTGCAAACTGGTACAGTTCTATATTTTGATTCATTACATTCACAATTCCAATTACACGTTCAAATCTAAGGAATAACCGAACTTACAGTGATCGGTTTAGAAAAGGCGATTTGCTATGATTCGTGTGACATTGCTTGAAGTGGAATGCCAATAGTCCAACTTGAAGCTTTAACTTGATTTGAATCTCCAATTTGAAGAAGAACTATAACTTGTTTTAATGGAGAATAAGATTTATTTTAATGGTGGAGGCTAGAGAGAAAAAACATGTAGATGCCTGAAGAACTTGTGTGGAGAAACCTTAGGTCTAGGCATTCTTTTATAGGTGTAGAGAGTGTTTTAGAGCCCTTAGATCATCATAGAAGCCACCAGGTCCGTCCAACACATCAAAAATCGCCATCAGACCAATCAGGAGTTAACACATAGCCCTAATGACACAACACAAGCCAAAAAATCGTTATAGATCTGGTCTGGCCGAACCAGGGTAGGTCGACCCCTAGGTCGACCCCCAGGTCGACCCCCAGGTCGACCCCCAGGTCGACCTGGGTCCTGGGCGGGAAATTTCCCGCCTAGCGCGGCTTTGTGTTTTGAATTTGAACCGAGTTGTTTTTAAATTTGAGCTGAAACTTCCAAATGCCATAACTTCTTCATACGAAGTCTGATTCACGCAAACTCGGACTCTATCTCATGCAGAATTCCAAGACGAACGAAACGGCATAACCCGTTTCCCTTAATTCTTCTCTTAAAAATTAAGTATACTTTCATTTTTTACATTAACATTTACAGAAAATGCGGGGTGTTACAATGTTACACAATAGAATGGAAGAATGCACGCAACAAAGAAAAGGGCAAAGCCGTGACCACGCCTTCCTGCGCCAAGAAAATCTCATCATAGCAATCATTAGCGTCTGGGCCCAGGCTCAGGCGACACTGTCGTCTTTCCGATGACCTCGACCCATGGAAGGAGGAAGAGCTCGAATATGAGATGGCCACCCCAGTCGAATCCACAGAGGATGTCCCGTCAACCTCGATGACCCGACAAGGATGTCAAAGGTAGGACCGCAACTCCACCCCCACTGTAACACCCCGCCTCCGCTAGGGTCACTCGCAAAGGAATGCACTAGCTTTAGAGGGGCATTATTGGTAAACATGCACAGAAATATCACAAGACAGAACATATATAAATAGCGGAAGTAAAATCAAACTTTCATAACATGAATAAATAAGGTCTAAAGCCTTTTACATCAGATTACATCACAACCTGTCTTGCAATAGTAAAGAAGCATAAAGACTTTTTAATAAATTATTCCCCAAGTAAAACAGTAAAGTAGCCATAGCCAAGAGAAGTCCAAGCCATCCATGATGACCTTCAAGCAGAAGAAGTCCGAACTAAACAGCATTGTTTCCTCCCTGAAAACTGGGGGGGGGAAACGGAAGAAAAGAGGCGAAACAAAACGGGTCAGTCAAAAAGACTGAGTAAGTCCTATCTACTTCCAGTATAAAAACAGGTAAAGGTAACATGACATGCATAAACTGAAAGTAAACATAAGGATAACTACAAGATAGATAAACCAGGGTAGCCGGTTGAACTACTGCGGCAAGGTAAACTAAGGTATCATGATAAACTACGGTGTTATGATAAGTCAAGGTATCACATCATCAGATTTCTATCGAGTACATTATCCCAAGGTATCTACCCCGTCTAACATCCCACGGTATCTATTATGTATATTCTTCCTAGTTCTAACATGTATATTGGCTCTGCACCTCTCGTACTAGTATCCCTACCCGCATCATGTGTTAACCACGAATGTCCCGTGCTCAAAGTCGTGTAATGGTCCATGTCAACCTAATATCGCATATATAGGTTACTCAAATCATATGTTTCTTTCCATGTATATAAGTTCAGTCCTTTGCCGTACCTCGTACGGGCTTCCTCATGTCGTATTATCCTGAAATCGTTTGGACTGTCACCCTTGTTCTAGCTAGGCTCTTCCATATGAATCATCGTTTGAACTACTAGGACTTACGCCACCTAGCACCACTAGGGATTACGCTTACCTATTGCACGCTTTCGTATTTCGGTTTGGGTTAAACCACCTAGGCCACTAGGGATTATGCTAACCCTCAACCGTGCCCTTTTTCCCACGCATTCATCGTGAATCGTTTTTCTATAACTATATGCACATGTATCACATCGTGCCATCCGAGTCCTGTCACAGGGCAAAACAAGAAATACAGGACTCGGTCGGGAGCTTTAGATTTATCTGCCGATGCAGATACTAAGGTCTGCTTTTCTACACGTGGCTATGGTCCCACGAGACCCCTCCCTCAACTAGTGAAAGGCAACACAAGAGAAAATCTTGCATGAGAACTACACTCCGGCCAGCCCACATCCTACGGCCTACCTCACCCATAATTAGATAGCAAATTATGGTCTGTTGGGTGTTCCCTGCCTTTCCGTACGTACACGCTTGACTCAAGATGGAAGATGATCGGCGAACTTGCTATCTCGGGCACCTTATGTATCCGTCGACTCACTGCTATCGACCCCAGTCTTTAGGTCGCTCGCATAGCAACCAAGGCATATTCTTGGTTCTTCTACCGCAGACCTCAACCTCTTGTGAGCCCAGGATGATCATCTGCGACCTCACAGAGGGATACCAAAAATATCCTCACGTTCCCCGAAGCCGCTGCTTCGTTACCCAGTTCGCTGGAGCCTTTATCTAAATCAGATAGCCTGCTCCTACGCGTATACTTAAACGATGACCTACCGTATTGGGTTACTCATCTATCTAAGAAGTGGTCCAGATTTCCTTGACTAAGAATTATTACTTAGTTTCCCTTAACTAAGGTTTACCACTTAGCCTTATTTCCATTACCCTTGTTAACTATGGTTATTTACCTAATCCTCCGAATTAGGGTTTATCTAATGGGTTAAGTGTCACTTAAGTTCATAACTTAACCCGTCTACAAACCATGTCAAAATTGGCTAAGTATCCAAGTCCAAGACTTAACCCTACAAACCATGTGTCAAGTTGGCTAAGTATATCAAGCAATCCATAACTTAACCTCGTCTAATTATCATTTTAGATTGGTTAATTATATAAATTAACTTGACTTTGTCAAATTACCGAGTCAAATCGGTCAAGCGTATTCAAGTGATTCGTGACTTAGCCTTATCATGTTTTCACGTTCGATTGGTTAAGTATAGGTTAACTTAACCTCATCAAATTAACGAGTTAGGTTGGTTAAGTATAGGTCACTTAACCTCATCAAATCATCGTGTTAAATTAGTTAAGTGTTTAACTTAACCCAATTAAATTACCAAGTTGGATTAATTAAGTCTAGGCTAACTTAACCCCATCCGATTACCATGTTTAGACTAGTTAAGCCTAATCTTAACCCCATCCATTAACTGTATTATACGGTTAATTGTCATTAAGGAAATTTACTTAACCTTATCACGTTATCGTGTTGGATTGATTAAGTGTTGGTTAACTTAATCCCGTCCACTAGTCGTATAAAAATGGTCAAGTGTCATTAGGAAAATCAAGTTACTTAACCTACCCAAGCTTATCATGTTTTGTTAAGTATCATTAGCTTAATCAAATTACTTAACCCATTTGTCCATATCATATTTGGTTAAGCCTCATTAATCAAATTAACTTAACCCTATTATGTGGCATTAATTTAATTAATGCACCCTCAACCTCTCACATTAGACCTTGTTGTGGTTACTAGTTAAGCCGGGCGGGTCCGGGTAGATTTACACCACAACCTAGTCTAACCTCGGGTCTTAAGCGCGACATGACCAACTTCTCACATTGGGTCCTATTGTTTGCAACTACTAGTTAGGCCGGTCGGTTCCGGCTAGTTTTACGTTGCAAACTCAACCCAACCTCGAGTTGGCCATACTTATATTATCTAAGTTCATCATGTTTCCAAAACATGTTACAAGTTTTTCAAGCATTTGGGTAGACCTAACTTAATAGGTAAATTCCCAAAGGGTAGACCTAACTTAATAGGTAAATTCCCAAGCTCATGTTTTTATGCACACTTACATGTCATCTTCCATGTTATCTTTCAAGTCATATTTTCAAGTATAAACACATGTCATATTCAAGTTAATATTTTTGCGACATGTTCATGTTTATCTAACTACCCAAAATCGTGTTTTCCCAAAGCAAGCAAAGCGAGTCAACATAGTAAGGATACTATGTCACATATTGGTCTCAAAACATGCATGATGCTAAAAAGGGCTTGGCTTCCACATGCATATCATCATAAAGGGATTGGCCATAAACATGCATAGTGTCATAAGGTAATTTGGCCACAAACATGCATATTGTCAAAAGGGATTTGGCCATAAACGTGCACAACTTAAAAGAGGGGATTGGCCACGAGCATGCATAATCTCGTAAAGGATTTGGCCACAAACTTGCATATTATCAAAAGGGATTTGGGTTCATAAACATGCATAAGCCCCAAAATCTTGTCTTAGCCAATGTTTCACAAGTAAAATGGTTTCTAAAGGTTCATGCTAGCATTTCATGCATAAAGATCCAAACTTGCAAGTTAAACTAGGTTATGCATAGCATGAGAGGCATGATTAAGTCACTCACATGGCCTAAAATCATAAACATGAACACAAGAGGCATGGTAAGGTTCATATAGATTCGCATAATCATGTTTAGCCTTATTTTATCCCATGTCAACATTAAAAATACCGTTTTGATCCAAAAGTAGCTAGAACTTACTTAGTTAGGCCTAGGGAAAGAAGCATGAATTATCTTGGCTAAGAAAGGTGGCTCCTTTGAGGAAGAACCATCATGAAACTCGCATAGCAACGTTGATTTGGCCTTCGTTTGGTGTAGCAAGCTTGCACCTTTTGATTTGAACTTGATTTGAGTGCATAGGCTCTAGGGGTTTGAGATGGAGGCCATGATCAAAATTGATTTTGGCAGCACTTAGTTGCTAGGTTTGATTTTTAGGGATTTAGGTTAGGTTTAGGGTCTTTTTATAGAGATTAGGATAGTTTTAGGCCCTTAGATTAACCCTAGGATAGATTAGGACCATCAGACCTCGGAAGCTTCCAGACCCAGCCCAAGAACAAGACCAGGTGAGACAAACAGGTGCGCCAGGCTAGCTGCCCCGGCCACCCCCTGTCGACAGGCAAGTCGACAGGGCTGTCGACTCGGTCTGGGCCCAAGTCGACAGGCCTGTCGACAGCCCTGTCGACATGGCCTAGGCGGGGAAACTTCCCGCCTACCCCCAGATCTGATTTCCAAAACTGTTTTCTGAAATTCAAATTCCCAGAAATCTTCTTTGGGCCTTTAACGGGTCATACGGACTCCGATTCTCGAAAACTCGGACTCTATTTCGCGTATTTTTCCGAGACGAACGCAATGGCACAGACCGTTTCACTTGATTCAGAATTTATAATTTAATTCTATCTTGATTCTCGTTTTAACAGGTTATCGAAATACGAGTTGTTACATTCTCCCCACCTTTTAGGATTTCGTCCCCGAAATCTCCAAGTTAGGAAGAACATATCCTACCATCCATCATCCATCTACTCAAAACATCATCCACAAGCAATCATTGTCCTTAGATGATTTGTAATGCTATATGAATATTTGCAAAACGTGTGTGTACATGTTCATTAGCTAATGCTAATGATCAGGCCTGAAAAAAATCTTTTGAATGCAAAAATATGTTTAGTGCTATGAATCCATCATGTATGCAAATAGTCCTAGTCATATACACTATATGCGTGCACAAACATTCAACCATATGCAACATCCGCATGATAACACATTCAATTTCATCCATAAACAAGTATAAATACTCGTGCATATGCAATATGAAATGTGACCGAGTCGGGCTAATATCTAATGTAAATTCGCGCATCCACGAGCAACCACTTGCAACCATTTGCAACCATATCAACCATAACATGTTTCAAATACATGTTTACATCCATAGGGTTCTACCTAAGATTCCCTAAAATAAGATCGAGAAGATAAACAAAACAAACTCCGTACGGGGTTTGTAACAGAAACAAGACCGAGAGGATATCCATAAAAGATAGCCTACAAGCAAGCTCAACATAAAACAGGGGTCGAGGATATATTCCCAAAAGAGATATCATGCACGTATTTAGTCTTCAGTCTCCTGCGTCGCCTTACCTTGAGCTTAGTTCCATCGTGCCTTGACCGCCCCTTTTACTTCACGATTTAGCAGCTTCTTACTTCCTGTTTCCATAACATGAGTCGGAACTCATTTCCTCGTCGCCTCTCGTTCCACTTGCACTTATTCATTCCCTAGTATACTTGGCTCAACCATATCTACGTACTCAAGCCAGCTCTCCAAAATTCACTAGTGAATTCTGGATCTCGTTTTCCGATGCCAATCCAAATTGCCAAGAGTCCTTACTAGGGTGATTCCCATAACCCATACATAATCGAAACGAACCATTCGCCTTTGCGGCGAATTCTATTCAAACGGATTACCAACAACTGCATCCTGGGACTCTAGGTAACTAGCCATGACAGAACCCAAAAGGTTACACGAGACTTCGAGGGTATTACCAAAGCAAGCCAAGAGTCTAACTACCCTCCTTCTAAAACCGAGAGTGGCACCCCTTATTGGATAACCACTTCATCCCTAGAATCCATCCACAACTTATAAACATAAGCATTATTTCCAAGCTCAACACTTGATATAGACATTCTCAAATCCAAACAAGCCATGAGTAAATGGACCGATCTTCCAATAGGACTTGAGACAAAAACGGGATCCTCTACTACACTAGTACTAAGGTGCAGAGACTCAACTATCGAAGCGGACTTAAAAGATGCGGTGATCAAAACAAAGTCCCGACAGGATGATAGAGAAGAAAAGCTAAACCTTTAACAAGATCGTTACCCTCCTTCTGAGGTACCCTAGAAATGAGAGCATACTATTGCCCTCCGAATGATCTTATCCCTGTTCCATGATATTTAACTATCCGTCCCGTTTCACCATGCCAAAGGTACTCTCTCGTCATGGGTTTCATTGTCCATCTTTTTCCCTCCTTTTAGGACTCAGTCATACCAACATGTTGCTTATCCCTGAGCTCGTATCCTTTATCCTTGTTCTTACTATCCTTTCATGCATAACTCTGCAACGGTCTCTCGAGAACCACCTCCATCGTACGGGAAACACTTACGCAGCTAGAAAGACTAGTCGCAGTCAAAACCACTGTGACTACAGATGGGGGAAAGAAAGGAAAAGAGATTCAATCAAGGAAACAAGGATAATGCTAATGGCCTTTGGGGAATAGCCTTTTTCTTTTTAAAAGAAAATTTTCTTGAAAAATGCTTCTTTGTAAACGATTTTCAAATAGTTTTCAGAAGATCTTTAAAAACTTTTGCCCAGTCTGGTAACCTTCTGCTCTGATACCAAATGTAACACCCCGCCTCCGCTAGGGTCACTCGCAAAGGAATGCACTAGCTTTAGAGGGGCATTATTGGTAAACATGCACAGAAATATCACAAGACAGAACATATATAAATAGCGGAAGTAAAATCAAACTTTCATAACATGAATAAATAAGGTCTAAAGCCTTTTACATCAGAGTACGTCACAACCTGTCTTGCAATAGTAAAGAAGCATAAAGACTTTTTAATAAATTATTCCCCAAGTAAAACAGTAAAGTAGCCATAGCCAAGAGAAGTCCAAGCCATCCATGATGACCTTCACGCAGAAGAAGTCCGAACTAAATAGCATTGTTTCCTCCCTAAAACCTGGGGGGGGGGGGGGGGAAACGGAAGAAAAGAGGCGAAACAAAACGGGTCAGTCAAAAAGACTGAGTAAGTCCTATCTACTTCCAGTATAAAAACAGGTAAAGGTAACATGACATGCATAAACTGAAAGTAAACATAAGGATAACTACAAGATAGATAAACCAGGGTAGCCGGTTGAACTACTGCGGCAAGGTAAACTAAGGTATCATGATAAACTACAGTGTTATGATAAGTCAAGGTATCACATCATCAGATTTCTATCGAGTATATTATCCCAAGGTATCTACCCCGTCTAACATCCCACGGTATCTATTATGTATATTCTTCCTAGTTCTATCATGTATATTGGCTCTGCACCTCTCGTACTAGTATCCTTACCCGCGTCATGTGTTAACCACGAATGTCTCGTGCTCAAAGTCGTGTAATGGTCCATGTCAACCTAATATCGCATATATAGGTTACTCAAATCATATGTTTCTTTCCATGTATATAAGTTCAGTCCTTTGCCGTACCTCGTACGGGCTTCCTCATGTCGTATTATCCTTGAAATCGTTTAGACTGTCACCCTTGTTCTAGCTAGGGTCTTCCATATGAATCATCGTTTGAACTACTAGGACTTACGCCACCTAGCACCACTAGGGATTACGCTTACCTATTGCACGCTTTCGTATTTCGGTTTGGGTTAAACCACCTAGGCCACTAGGGATTATGCTAACCCTCAACCGCGCCCTTTTTCCCACGCATTCATCGTGAATCGTTTTTCTATAACTGTATGCACATGTATCACATCGTGCCATCCGAGTCCTGTCACAGGGCAAAACAAGAAATACAGGACTCGGTCGGGAGCATTAGATTTATCTGCCGATGCAGATACTAAGGTCTGCTTTTCTACACGTGGCTATGGTCCCACGAGACCCCTCCCTCAACTAGTGAAAGGCAACACAAGAGAAAATCTTGCATGAGAACTACACTCCGTCCAGCCCACATCCTACGGCCTACCTCACCCATAATTAGATAGCAAATTATGGTATGTTGGGTGTTCCCTGCCTTTCCGTACGTACACGCTTGACTCAAGATGGTAGATTATCGGCGAACTTGCTATCTCGGGCACCTTATGTATCCGTCGACTCACTACTATCCACCCCAGTCTTTAGGTCGCTCGCATAGCAACCAAGGCATATTCTTGGTTCTTCCACCGCAGACCTCAACCTCTTGTGAGCCCAGGATGATCATCTGCGACCTCACAGAGGGATACCAAGAATATCCTCACGTTCCCCGAAGCCGCTGCTTCGTTACCCAGTTCGCTGGAGCCTTAATCTAAATCAGATAGCCTGCTCCTACGCGTATACTTAAACGATGACCTACCGTATCGGGTTACTCATCTATCTAAGAAGTGGTCCAGATTTCCTTGACTAAGAATTATTACTTAGTTTCCCTTAACTAAGGTTTACCACTTAGCCTTATTTCCATTACCCGTGTTAACTATGGTTATTTACCTAATCCTCCGAATTAGGGTTTATCTAATGGGTTAAGTGTCACTTAAGTTCATAACTTAACCCGTCTACAAGCCATGTCAAATTTGGCTAAGTATCCAAGTCCAAGACTTAACCCTACAAACCATGTGTCAAGTTGGCTAAGTATATCAAGCAATCCATAACTTAACCTCGTCTAATTATCATTTTAGATTGGTTAATTATATAAATTAACTTGACCTTGTCAAATTACCGAGTCAAATCGGTCAAGCGTATTCAAGTGATTCGTGACTTAGCCTTATCATGTTTTCACGTTCGATTGGTTAAGTATAGGTTAACTTAACCTCATCAAATTAACGAGTTAGGTTGGTTAAGTATAGGTCACTTAACCTCATCAAATAATCGTGTTAAATTAGTTAAGTGTTTAACTTAACCCCATTAAATTACCAAGTTGGATTAATTAAGTCTAGGCTAACTTAACCCCATCCGATTACCATGTTTAGATTAGTTAAGACTAATCTTAACCCCATCCATTAACTGTATTATACGGTTAAGTGTCATTAAGGAAATTTACTTAACCTTATCACGTTATCGTGTTGGATTGATTAAGTGTTGGTTAACTTAATCCCGTCCACTAGTCGTATAAAAATGGTCAAGTGTCATTAGGCAAATCAAGTTACTTAACCTACCCAAGCTTATCATGTTTTGTTAAGTATCATTAGCCTAATCAAATTACTTAACCCATTTGTCCATATCATATTTGGTTAAGCCTCATTAATCAAATTAACTTAACCCTATTATGTGGCATTAATTTAATTAATGCACCCTCAACCTCTCACATTAGACCTTGTTGTGGTTACTAGTTAAGCCGGGCGGGTCCGGGTAGATTTACACCACAACCTAGTCTAACCTCGGGTCTTAAGCGCGACATGACCAACTTCTCACATTGGGTCCTATTGTTTGCAACTACTAGTTAGGCCGGTCGGTTCCGGGTAGTTTTACGTTGCAAACTCAACCCAACCTCGAGTTGGCCATACTTATATTATCTAAGTTCACCATGTTTCCAAAACATGTTACAAGTTTTTCAAGCATTTGGGTAGACCTAACTTAATAGGTAAATTCCCAAAGGGTAGACCTAACTTAATAGGTAAATTCCCAAGCTCATGTTTTTATGCACACTTACATGTCATCTTCCATGTTATCTTTCAAGTCATATTTTCAAGTATAAACACATGTCATATTCAAGTTAAGATTTTTGCGACATGTTCATGTTTATCTAACTACCCAAAATCGTGTTTTCCCAACGCAAGCAAAGCGAGTCAACATAGTAAGGATACTATGTCACATATTGGTCTCAAAACATGCATGATGCTAAAAAGGTCTTGGCTTCCACATGCATAACATCATAAAGGGATTGGCCATAAACATGCATAGTGTCATAAGGTAATTTGGCCACAAACATGCATATTGTCAAAAGGGATTTGGCCATAAACGTGCACAACTTAAAAGAGGGGATTGGCCACGAGCATGCATAATCTCATAAAGGATTTGGCCACAAACTTGCATATTATCAAAAGGGATTTGGGTTCATAAACATGCATAAGCCCCAAAATCTTGTCTTAGCCAATGTTTCACAAGTAAAATGGTTTCTAAAGGTTCATGCTAGCATTTCATGCATAAAGATCCAAACTTGCAAGTTAAACTAGGTTATGCATAGCATGAGAGGCATGATTAAGTCACTCACATGGCCTAAAATCATAAACATGAACACAAGAGGCATGGTAAGGTTCATATAGATTCGCATAATCATGTTTAGCCTCATTTTATCCCATGTCAACATTAAAAATACCGTTTTGATCCAAAAGTAGCTAGAACTTACTTAGTTAGGCCTAGGGAAAGAAGCATGAATCATCTTGGCTAAGAAAGGTGGCTCCTTTGAGGAAGAACCATCATGAAACTCGCATAGCAACGTTGATTTGGCCTTCATTTGGTGTAGCAAGCTTGCACCTTTTGATTTGAACTTGATTTGAGTGCATAGGCTCTAGGGATTTGAGATGGAGGCCATGATCAAAATTGATTTTGGCAGCACTTAGTTGCTAGGTTTGATTTTTAGGGATTTAGGTTAGGTTTAGGGTCTTTTTATAGAGATTAGGATAGTTTTAGGCCCTTAGATTAACCCTAGGATAGATTAGGACCATCAGATCTCGGAAGCTTCCAGACCCAGCCCAAGAACAAGACCAGGTGAGACAAACAGGTGCGCCAGGCTAGCTGCCCCGGCCACCCCCTGTCGACAGGCAAGTCGACAGGGCTGTCGACTTGGTCTGGGCCCAAGTCGACAGGCCTGTCGACAGCCCTGTCGACATGGCCTAGGCGGGGAAACTTCCCGCCTACCCCCAGATCTGATTTCCAAAACTGTGTTCTGAAATTCAAATTCCCAGAAATCTTCTTTGGGCCTTTAACGGGTCATACGGACTCCGATTCTCGAAAACTCAGACTCTATTTCGCGTATTTTTCCGAGACGAACGCAATGGCACAGACCGTTTCACTTGATTCAGAATTTATAATTTAATTCTGTCTTGATTCTCATTTTAACATGTTATCGAAATACGAGTTGTTACACCCACAATCAAAGAAGATCCTATAGATTTCCTGAAGGCCAAATTGGATGTGTTCGCATGGACTCACTCTGACATGAAAGACATCGATCCCACTATTGCTTTTCACTTTCTAAGTATAGATCCTATGATGCCTCCGGTCAAGCTGAAATGTTGCTTTTTGGGACCCAAGAGGTCCAAAGCACTTGAGAAAGAGGTTGACCACCTACTCAACAAAAACTTCATTAGCGAAGCCGACTACCCTGAGTGGGTCTCCAATCCCGTCTTGGTCAAAAAGCCAACGGTAAATGGCGAACATGCATCGACTTCTCCGATTTATATAAGGCATGTCCCAAAGATAGCTTCCCGCTCCCGAAGATTGACCGACTGGTTGACTCAACTGCTGGATACGAGCTACTACCTTTCATGGATGCCTATTCAGGCTAGAATCAAATCCCCATGAACCTTTGTGACCAGGATCATACCTCGTTTATAACAAACCTTGGACTTTACTGCTACCGTGTCATGCCTTTCGGCCTCAAGAACGCCAATGCCACTTATCAACAATGGTAAATCGTCTCTTTAAACATCAAATTGGGAGATCCATGGAGGTGTATGTGGACGATATGCTGGTAAAATATGAAATATCAAAAGACCATGTCCACAACCTCCCTGAAATGTTCGGTATCCTCGGCCACTACGACATGAAACTCAACCCCCTGAAATGCTCCTCCGGAGTCGCCTCAGGAAAATTCTTGGGTTTCATTGTCAATTCTCGGGGCATCGAAGTTAATCCAGAAAAAATCCAAGCTACTCGGGACATCCAAATCCACAAGGGCATTAGGGAAGTCCAAAATATGAAAGGAAAGGTCGTCTCTTTAAGTCGGATCATCTCTAAGGCCACTGACAAGTGCATTCCTATCTTCAATCTACTACGAAAAGGGAAACACAACTTCGAGTGGACCCCCGAATGCATCTCGCCAATCAAAGAAATTCTGGATCACTTAAAGTGACCACCTATCCTGTCTAAGCCCATAGACAATGAGGACTTATACATTTATCTGCTTGTTTCTGTGCAGGTAATCAGCTCGGCACTAATACACCTTAAAGATCGCATCCAACGGCCCGTCTACTATATTATCAAGTGGCTAATGGAGGAAGAGAAGAATTATGCGAAGCTGGAAAAGCTGGCATCCTGCTTGTTGATTTCCTCTCTAAAGCTCCAAGCATACTTTCAGTCTCATCCCGTAAAGGTTTTCAACGACAAACCGGTACGTCTTGTCCTATAACGGCCCGAGGCATCTGGACGATTACTGAAATGGAGTATGGAGCTAAGCCGATTCATGATAGCGTTCATCCCTCAGTGAGCGATCCTCTGCCAAGCTCTTGCAGATTTCATAGTGGAATCCACTACACCAGAGGAGACTCCTAAGGAGAACGCTAGAGCTCCCGACACCCAATGGAAACTGTTTGTGGACCGCTCCACTAACAGGAAATGCTACAGGGCCTGAGTCGTCCTCATCAACCCTGAAGAACGCCTGATATATTACGCGTTAAGATTGAATTTCCTTGATACCAACAATGATGCAGAATACGAGGCCTTGATCGTCGGGCTTAGAATCGCGATTGAACTCAAGCTGGAGACCATCCAAATCTTCTCCGACCCTCAGCTTATTGTCCGCCAAGTGCAAGGAGAGTATCAAGCGAAAGAGGGACGACTTGCCCTATACCTGGGCCATGTTCAGGAGCTACTCACCCACTCAGAACAATTTGTCATCACCCATGTTCCGCGAGAGAAAAATGAAAAAGTAGATTCCCTCGCCAAGATGGAAAGCTCTGACGATCCGCAACTTAATAGGTTCTCCCCAGTTGAAGTGCTCAACTCTCCAAGCGTCAAGTAAGGACAAACCGAGAAGGTCATGAGTACCAAACCAAAGCCCCAGTCATCGATGACGCCGATCAAGAATTACCTATAGCACGGGACCCTACCGAAGCACTACAAAGAATGGCGGGCGCTCACTAGCCAATCAACTCAGTACCTTCTTATGGATGGGGTACTTTACTACAGGGGTTTTTCTGTTCCCTTGCTCCTATGCATAGCCCATGGTGATGCCCTCCGAGTGTTCAGCAATGTGCATGAAGGCGAATGCGGTGACCACACTATGGGGCAAACCCTGACCAGAAAAATACTCAGACATTGTTATTATTGGCCCACGCTTGACCAAGACGCCGCGAACTACTCCCGCAAGTGTGACAAGTGCCAACTTTTCTCCACGATCCCAAGATCCCGAATATCGAATTGTCTCAAATGGTCAGCCCATGACCATTTACCATGTGGGGAATCGGCATCATCTGAGCTCTTCTAATGGCTAGAGGCAGGGCATGGTACGCCGTCATTGCAGCGGACTACTTCACCAAGTGAGCAGATGCTGAAGCCCTTGCCACCATTACCACGAAGAAGATGATCAACTTTGTTGCCCGCAACATCGTTACCCACTATACGGTTTCCCAAGCTATCATCTCCGACAATGGCACTCAGTTTGAGAGCGCCAAGTTCAAAGCCTTCTTTCAGCACCATGGCATCGATAAAAGATTTCCCATGGTGGGTCATCATCAAGACAATGGGCAAGCTGAGGCGGTTAACTAGGTCATTAAATCCATCATTAAAAAGCAATGGAAAAGGCCGGTGGCTTATGGGCTGACAAGCTCCCTCTAGCCCTGTGGGCCTACCGAACCACCCATAAGACAACAACCGAGCATACTCCTTTCGCCCTCGCATATAGATCCGAAACCGTCAGTCCCATCCAGCTCAAGCTTCAATCACATCGAGTCGCTTACTATGATGCCAGGACAAACCAAGGTCTAATTTTGGAGTTACTCAACCTACTGGAGGAAAAAAAGGAATGAAGCCGACCTGCGAGTCGCCGCCCAACGGCAGCGAGTAGCTCGATACTTCAATTCCAGGGTCTTCCATAAGGACCTCAACATTGGCGACCTCGTCCTAAAGCGGGTTTTCCCCTATCAACAGGCCTCACGCCTCTTTGTGAAGGCCCGTACTCCGTAATATGAAAGCTTAACGATGGAACTTTCAAACTCGCCACCGTCGACGGAGCTGAACTCCCAAGGGCATGGAACAGCGAATGTCTTCGCCGCTACGTTACATAACTCAGTTCACGGTTGTTTATGCTTTCCAATAGTGTTTTGTTTTATAAAAATTCAAGGCATTGTAAAGGCTACTATGGCCAAAGTTATTAGTAGAAATGATGTTCAGTTGCCTATCTTCTTTTTGTATACATCTCACATGATGTGTCTTGTTAGTTCTGACAATCGGCGTAAATCAAACATACGATCACGGTGTTTGCACCCCCGGCATGAGAACCGGTGCCGCCGTCCCAACCTCGAGCCAACACCGAGGTTAAAACGCTTGGCTACGCCCGACACTCAGAGCATGGGAATCGACAACGCTACTCGAGTCGCCGGCCCGCGTCGCGACCGAGTATAAACAACAACTAACTCGAATCCTGGCACCGTGCCAAGGCCGAGGATAAATCATTCCACATCCAAGTCCAGGCGACTTAGCGCTGCCACCAACAACCGACTAAGAGTGATGCAAGTATCTCTTCGCCGGTTGCGGGTGTCAGTCGAATCTTGGTGCAACACCAAGACCGACCTTAAATCGTTTCTACCTGTGATACCCCGCCTCGCACCATCCGTCATTTCCAATGAAATGCGCTGTATCGATGTCCAACCAGCCCGGGATGGTCGTCAAAAGAAAAGGAAAAGGGAAGGATTTTGAAACTATGAACTAACAAAGAACCTGTAGTATATCTCATAGAGTATGGAATAAAATATAAAAATAACATAACTAGACATAAAACAGGTGAGATAGTGCGTAAGCAGAAAACTAAACCGTCATAGCAGCGGAAAATTCAAATACATCTTATGATCTAGATCATCATTATTACAACTTTTAAAACTGTCTCTAAACCAAAATAGAAAGGTATACTACTAATGCCGAAAGTAGTGACTAGCAATAACATAGGAAGAACATATGGAAAAGATACGTGTAAGCCTGCTGCTCATCTCCGGAGAGCTACTCGTGCATAACCTACTAACCTGTCTCTAGTTTGCTCGTTTAAGAGCACCCAAATTAATAAGAAGAGACATAAAACTGTGGGTTAAACAAAAGTCTGGTATGAGCGATAAGCAGCAAAACAGAACAATAATAGGTATACATAACCATACCTGAACCTGGACCTGCAACAAAAGAGTTAGCACAACAGGACGTACAATACTCTAAGGTAACACTAACACATGGTGTGAAAATAATGGGGAGGGGGTGTGCATTCATGGTGATAGAAAACATCAAACATATCAATCATCCTCACATCTCTCACTCAGTTCGTAAAGTATATGTTATCCAGCACATTGATCACCCAATTCTTTGTTATGATCACTCTGCCCCATGGAGTCATGACGGCTCCACTACGCTGATCCGTAACCACTAACACTTTGTTATGTCCACTCTGCCCCATAGATTCATGACAACTCCACTGCACTAGCTCATTGCCCTTCTACGATCACTTTGCCCCATAGAGTTATAACAAACCCACTGCACTTATCCATAGCCAATATCCATCTCTCGGTGGTGAGCCAAAGCTATAGACATCGATAACCCCTTTGCACACATCCCGCAGCAAAGTCCAGTTCACGAAGTTAACTCATTGGTTCCTATCTGGATCCTGAGTTCTAATTTCACATTTGGACTATCTTTGCATCTCGGGTTTTGGCCTCCTCCGGATCGGTACGGAAACAAGCTTCCATTCGGATCAGTCTCTCTTCCACATTCGGTTCGACCGTGATTACCCCCATCGGGTCGGGTCGGGCTCCTCAGTTCGTGATGTCCTCTCCAGAGCATCGAGTCATGACTCCAACTTTGGATCATGACTCTCTTCGGGTCGAGATTCTCCATTGGCTCGTAGGTCAAGTCTTCATCGGTTCGGGTTCGAGCTCCGGGTCGGTCGTGATTTCGGTTCAGGCTCGTGGAGGATGCATCGGTTCGTGGTGCAACAGTTCGAAGAAGCGGTTGATGGAAAAGGGGAGCTTCACGATCGGGTCAGTTCGCGTCTCCTTCCACCGATCCGATCCGGTTCGAGTCAAATTCCTGCCTTTAACTTTTCCAACAAGCTATTTACGCCATACGACGATGTTTTCGACCAATCTAACTTTTATATGCAATCATAAAACATTCCAAATAGCCATAGCAACATGTATAATCGACCATAAACACAAAAAAACAATTTAACATGTCAATATGGATCAAACATACCCAAAACCCATGTTTTCCCCTTAATCCCCTTAATCCCCTTAACCATGACTTAACCATATGACTAGAAAAACATGTCCAAATTAGCCCAAATTTTTATCTGAGCCCTAAAATAATATTTAAGAATTTCACAAATTTTTCTGAGCTAAAATTTCGCTAATTATCACTAATCACCCCTAATTAGCTATAATTAGTGAAAAATAATGCAAATCACTCACCTTAGCCACAAATGAATTATAAATATGAACTTCTCTACTGTTATGGATCGAATTCCTATGCAACACAGCAGCTCCAACTCTGATTTGGTGTTGATTTGGCTTGATTTGATGTTGATTAGGCTAATATATACCTAAACGGTGATTTGGGGGTGATTTAGAAGGTGGAGGCCATGGCTAGGGTTAGAGAAATATTTTAGGTGGCTGAGAAAATGAAATAAAATCATTTCCTAACTAATTTTAGCCTTCCCATAACCCTAATCTCGAAATGGGTTATGGGTCTAGCTGTTAATCACCCTAATTAGGCCCGGTTTAGCTGTTTTTCACCTTCCAAACCTTATTTCAGCCATATCTCCCAACGGTAAGTCTGTTTGATCAATGTGACCATTCTACGGAAAGGTAAACCATCATCCGAATCCAATGGAAGTAGTTTCAAGTCAAAAATCCTTAACATATAGGTGAAACAAAATTTTCCAGGGGAAAAAAAGTCATTTAAAAATTGGCAAAAATCGTGAACATTGGAAATGACCCTAATAGTCGTTCCCCAAAGTTACACAACCATACGACCTTATACGAAAATGAAATAAATATTCTGTGATCCTCCGATTCGTATAATGCGGGTCGTTACATTCTCCCTCCCTTAACAAATTTCCCCACCGAAGTTCCTTAACTAAGAAACAACAATGGGTCCCTCATGCCTATCAGTCATTTGCAACGATCAAACATACATAACAACATAACAAGCCTATCTTAGCATGCGGTTTACTAACAAGACGATAAATAAATGGTCGTAAAAATTTTACTAGGCAAAGAGTTCTGGATACGTCTTCCTCGTGCTCCCCTCTGTTTCCCAAGTACAGTCATTCTCATTCTCGCCCCACTGAACCTTGACCTGTTTCACCGCCTTCCTTCGACGTTTCTTTGTGTCGTACTCGACAATACAGATCGGCTTGCGATTCCTAACAGCCTTGGTTCTACTTCGATGTCATCTAACTGATCCGGTGAAATATTCATATCAGGATAGTGCTCGAACTTCCTTAACTAGGAAACATGAAATACGTTGTCAACCCCCGCCATCTTATTAGGTAATTCAACTTTATATGTGATAAACATCAAATTATGTAAAATTTTCACTACTTAATTATATATTTTGATACTCCTAAAGCAGAACTACTGGGTCTTTTAGTTTTGTTTCTTATAGGTTTATGATTTTCCAGAAATGAAGAAATTGTTGCACAATTGGCTTTAGAATAACAGTCTAATTCAAGGTCCTTTGAGATGAAGTTGAAAACCAAGTTATACACAAAAGCAGTCATAACTCAGTTGATTTACAGTGGTGCAATCTATTATAAGGCCATGGGTTCGAATCCTAGCACACACCCTACTTATTTTTTGCCAATCTCCAAGGAAAATTCTTTTAGAGCAAGCCAATATAAGAAGATTCTGGAAAACACAGGAGATAGAAGCATCTAGAGTAATATGGAACACACTGGATCAATCAAGTCAAGGGCTTGCAATTTGTGAATCAAGAAGTTTCTAGAGAATGTAGAGAATAAGATTTTAGAGTAAGACTAGGCCCAAATTCTAGAGAATTCTATTCTTTTAGATCTAGATCTTGTGAATACTATAAATACCCCTATGTAGTGCCTTTTTAGATCATCTTGGCAGTTGTTCTCTTTCTTTTCTTCTAAGATCTGAGGGATTCTCTTGTAATCTTTATTCTTACTTCAGCAATAAAACTTGTTAAGTTCTTCTTACTCTTTTCTTTCAGTGTTCTCTTCTCCTTTATTCTAATTTATGTCTATATTCTTCTTTGTTTTATTTTAGTTTCTATTGTGTTGCATTTCTATTTTCGTTTAGATCTATTGATTTGGCAAGAGTTAGTAGATCTCATCTGTAGTTCGCTCAATTCTTAAATATTTAGAACAACAATCCGAATTTTGTCTAAATTGCATAGAATTTAAATAAACATTAGTAATTATACAACTCCCTGTGGATTCAATACGTATTTGTACAAGTACTACAACAGATGTCGTGCGCATGAAGTAAAATTAAATCGTGATTTTTTTTAACAACCAAAACTGTCGATCAAGTTTTTTGCACCGTTGCAGGGGAGTTCTAATAATTTCTAACATTTATTTATATTCGATTCGTGTTAGTTTTTTTAAATTTGTGCTCTGTTTTCTATTTACCTAGTTGTAGTTCCTTGTTTTACTTTATTTTTTTCTCTTCATATTTATAAAAAAAAAAAAATCAATTTATTTGATTAGTTTTGTCATTATTAGTTTTAATTTTTTTTTTCATTTTTTTCCTTTTTTGTTCCCTTCTATTTACCTTTTAAAAAAATATCTTTTTTATTTTCTTTAGTTAAATTGTTCATTTTCCTTCGTTCTCCACTAGTAGTTTTTGTTTTCTTTAAAAAAAAGTGTCATTTTTTCCCTTTTGGTTTTCATTTCTAGTATTTCTTATTTCTTTATTTTGTTCTCTTTCATTATAAAAAAAAAAGTCATTTTTTCTTTAGTTTAGCTGCTTGTTTTGCTTAATTTTCTAGTGGTAATATTATTAGTTTTTGTTTGATTTTGCTTTCCATTCTGCAATAATCTTTGTTTCCTATTTTCAATATACATTAAAAAAAGATTGACGTTGATTTCTATCAGCTTTAATCTTCATCTTCATTCTTTCATAATTTGCATTAACTCTTTCCATTTATTCTCTACACAGCTTTTACAAATTTCCAAAGAAAAAAGAAGGAAGCTTGCAGGAAACATTTGAGGAGACCAATCTAATTGAAAAAAGAGAGAGAGAAAGCATTTGTTGAAGAATAGGCACAGAAGATGAATAAATAGATCAAGTCAAAGGAGACGTGTTGAGTTGAATAAGTTTAGAGAGAAAGTTTCAATAGATTTCAAATTGTCAATTTCGGGAGTGCAAACATGGAAAGAGATCATAAAAGAAAAGAAGCAAGCACGGTAAGTTTTTAATTTTTCCAATTATTATTTATTTTGTTGCATTAGTAATTTGTTGTTGACAAATAAATAAATTAAAAGAAAAAAGAGAATACTTTTATGCAACCATGGTTTGGAAATGATCGTAAACGCTTAGAATGACACAACACCACTTCTTTTGAACAATTTACATTAATGAGTAATCACGGTTCTGCACCACAATCACCAAGACAAAACGAAATGAATTTTAATAATCAAAATTGTAACACCCCACGTCCATTTATGTCACTCTCAAAGGGAATGCATTAACATTCATGGAGTATTATTGGTGTATAGGACAGAATATAACAAGACAGATACATATATTGGTACTTGAAAAATTAAAAACAACTTTTATTGCAGTGGAGAAATAGTTTGGTTACAACAACATCAAAAACCAACAACAAAACCATGTACACTTAATATCCATCTTGACAAACTATTTTCTGAGTACATAAGGTAAAAGCATAATCCCAACATAAGTAGACATAAAAGAGATAAGCTGAAATTTACTTTCAGTAATCCAAGGTCTTCCAAAAGAGAGAGAAAGTGGTCCAAATCAAACTCCACTAGCACTAGTCCCACCCTGAGAAACTGGGGGAGGGGGAAGGAAGAAAAGAGGCGAAAACAAAGGGGGTCAGACATAAATTCTGGTGAGTCCAATAACTTTAACAATATAATTATTAAAGTAATTAGGATAAGGCATAAATCGGTAAAACAAGGAATGACTTTGAAACAAATGGGCAAGACAAAACAAACAAGAGGAATATGCTGGTGTTAATCGCGCTCCTAGTCACTATAGGATAATTACTATATTGCACCACTACTAGTCACCCTAAAGGTTGATCTCGCCTACTGAACATAATAATCATAATGGTAGTCTCGTGTACCCCTAGCTGACTTCATAGGTGTCGTCTGCCCCTATCTCCACTAGTTGTACCCAATACCCCCATGCGATCGGCTCCCTAACTCGTAGATACCCGTGCTGGTCCCACAGTGGGGGTATATCACTCTCCAAAGTGGCAACCCGATACCACTTAAGATGCACGACTTATATCTACACGATGCAACAATGTCTTACCTACTAGCCCGAGCCCACGCACGCACATGACCCCGTTGGACTTGCGTTGCCACCGCCAACCTGTTTTTACCACTTACAATCAAACCCAGTAAGCGTGTCCCATCCTCAGTCTAACTCGAGCTCATAAAGATACTTAATGGATTACTGGTTTGAAAAGGGTCCCCCATGCTTGACACAAGCTTTCACCTATGCTTGGTCCCCACTAGAATTTCCCACTTAACCCCTTCTTATTCATGTCTTCTTAGATGTTTCAATTTGGTTAAGTGTTTCTAATCGTATTTCACATGTCACCCATGTCAACCACTTAACCCCCATGTCCCACCACATGTTTATCTTGGTTAAGTGTTCATTAATTCATTATAACCGTAACCTTGTAAGACCTCACACATTAGACTATCATTTGCGGTTGTTGGGTTTGTCGGGCGGGTCCGGGCAGCCTTATACCGCAAATGAGCCTAACCACGTGTCTTTACAATTGTTATGCGTTTAATTTATGCCTTCGACCTCTCACATTAGTCTACCATTTGTGGTTGCTGGATTTGCCGGGCGGGTCCGGGCAGTCTTATACCACAAACAAGTCTAACCACATTTCTTAGACGTTTTTTATTACACAATTATTTCACCCCAATATGGATTAATTATCCCTATTCAAATTGTCAATAATTTCCAAATTAATCTACGTCCATATTTGTCACCTAAATTATGTTCGTACTTTTCAGGTATATGAATTATACCAATCAGTGTATCAAGTTAAATATATGCCTTTAAAGCCATTTAATGCCAATTTACAATTTGTATAATTAATGTTTCCCCATTATCCCCGCGCCGTTCGTACGTTTAATATGAAATATGTTAGATTCGCAAATATTCTAACTCATAAAAAGAAAAGAAACATCATGACTTGCATAAAACATAAAATAGATCTAACTTGCGAATAAAACATAAGTTTGCATAGCCAATAACTTGCATAGGCAATGAACATATAGAACATAAATTTGCATAAACTATGTACTGCCATGGATCTAAATATATATCTTAACATGAAATTGTGAACTTGCACATATGAATATGGGTTTCACCTAAACTTGCATATGTGAATATAGTTTTCACCTAAACTTGCATATGGATTCCTACAAACTTTCATATGAATTTAAACATGTAAACTAATATCACATGTTTTACATATAAACTAGCATATGTATATACTTGATTCACATATAAACTTGTGTATTATTCACATACAGACTTTTATAAGATTCACATGCAAACTAGCATATGTAAAAACAGACTTGCATAAGATTCACATACAAACTAGCATAGGTAAAAGCATACTTGCATAAGATTCACATACAAACTGGCATACGTAAAAACAGACTTGCGTAAGATTCACATTCAAACTAGCATATGATTTACATCCCAAACTTGCATATAAACTAATGTCACAAAATGAATCAAGTTAAACATATGTTATTGGACATATGAAATAGAACTACCAACATAAGTTAACAAAACTGTCATATGTTCACCAATAGACGATAAAAAGTTAAGTAGCATCACATGATTCAACAGACATGTTCTCATAATCCCAATTATAACTCATCATAATTAATTTATTAATTATTTTGTGAAAGAAATTGTACTCACAAAGACGGATTAGAGAAGAGTAATTCGTTCGTCATTTGTATTAGAATCCTGACTTGCAGTTCCTAAGAATTAAGAAGAAGAAGAAGAATTATTCTAGCAGCAGCATGGAGGCTAAGAGATTAATTTAGTTTAGGTTTAGAGCTTGAGTCTATGCGTGCTTATATAGAAGTTTAAATCAATATAAGCTGTTAGATTATCATAGGAGCAATCACAACCGTCCAGACAAGATAGAGTTACCAAAAACTGCCACCTATGCTCTAATGACTCAGCAATAGGTCAAAAAAGACTCAGCAATAAGTCAGAATCATCACAGTTCAGATCTACCCGAGGGGGTAGGTCGACCCTCAGGTCGACCTATATAGGGGAGGTCGACCCCCTGGTCGACCTGGCTTGGGGCAGGAAAAATCCCGCCCAGCCCACTTCTTTGTTTGGATTTGAATTTTGAATTTTAATCTGAACTATTTTTAATTTATTTAAATTTCTGAAACTTCTGAAGGCCATGACTTCCACATACGAATTCCGCTTTACAAAAACTTGGACTCTGTTCCAAGCAGAATTTCGAGACGAACGCAATGGCGTAACCCATTTCCTTAATTCTCACTTTAACAATTAAGTATGCTTTAATTCGTTCTTTTAATAGTCACATAAAATTCATGGTGTTACATTCTCCCCTCTTTAAAGGATTTCGTCCCCGAAATCTTCAAGTCAAGAAGAATGTATATCCTGCAATCCAATCATCCATCTACTCAACCAACAAACACAGGCATCCATTGTCCTTACAAGATTTCTAATGTTGTATGAACATATGCAAAAAGTATGTGTATATGTTCCTTATCCAATGCAAAATCAGGCAGTCTACTGACTCAGTTGACCTCCTTAATGCAAATCATGATAGTGCCATGCGTCCATTATGTATGCGAAAGAATCCTAAAGATACATATTATTTCTATGGGTCCACAACCATTCATCAAAATGTAGCATCCATATGATATCACAACCATTATACATCCATTAATTTAAATATTCACACATATTTATATGCAATATGAAAGTGATTGAGCCGATCTCGTTCCTAATGTGTGTGTACATGCATCCATGGGCAACCACTAGCAACCAATCGCATCCATTTGCATCCACCAAACATAACATGTCTCAAACACATGTTTACAACCATAGGGTTTTTTCTAACTAAAGATCTAAGATATCGTCGCAAAGACATATTAAACGATAAGACAAGTATCAAAAAAGCGGCAGAGAAAGGAGAAGAAAAAAAACGTTCCCTCAATAAGGAAAGGGTACAGCGTACGCATCTTGCCTTACGTTTATCAAGTCGCGTCTTGTTGATCATCTCCCTATTGCACTCTGACCAACATGACTTCTTTATTGCGTAGCTTTTTGACCTCCGATCCGAGAATGCATGTAGGAGCTCGTCTAACCGGGCATCTCACTCCACTTCCATTTCCCTAAGCCTGCTCGGCTCTACTACTTCCGCGATATCTTGTAAACACTTCCGCAAATGTGACACGTGAAACACGTCGTCAACACCACTAAGTACGTTGCCTCTTCTCATGTCCCTACATAATCTAGGATACATAACCTCAAAAGATCTTCAAGTATTCTATTCACCCCTTTCTGTCCGTCCATCCGTCCGTCCGTCTGTGGATGATAAGCGATACTCGTACTTGCGGCCTTTTGCATATCACCTTTTCCTCTTACATCAAAAACTGCTCCGAGCCATGTCCCACAAGCACCGGTATACACTATGAATGGCTTACTTCCATCTGGCAAAATTAAAACTGGAGCTATCATCAAAGCCATCTTCAAACGTTGGAAAGCATTGTCACATTAAACATTCTAAACAAAATTCAAGTTCTTCTTTGTTAACCACGAAGTGGGGCTAATATCTTCGTGAAGTCCTTAATGAACGTCCTATAATAACCAGCCAGCCCTTAAAAGCTTCTTACTTCTATTGCATTCCTAGGAATCTTCAAATCTTGGATTGCCACCACCTTTTGTGTGATCCACAGCTATCCCCTCCTTAGAGACCACGTGTCCTAAGAACCTCACTTCTTTTCTCCAAAAATGGCATTTGGAGAACTTAGCTTTGAGTTGATGCGCTCATAGGGTCTCTAAGACTTCCCTAAGATATAGGGCATGCTCTTCTTCGCTTCTAGAGAAAATCAAGATATCATCCACGAAGACTACCACAAACTTGTTTAGAAATTCCCTAAACACCCTACTCATTAAGTCAACGAAGTATGCAGGTCCATTTGTCAAGCCGAAAGGCATGACAAGCCATTCGAAGAAACCATCCAGGGTTTTGAATGCGGTCTTATCAGTCCTGTCTTCAGCCACTCTTAGCTGATGAAACCCGGTAGCCAGATCTAGTTGGGAGAAAACCGACGCACCTACTGTAACACCCCACCTCCGCTAGGGTCACTCACAAGGGAATGCACTAGGTTTGGTGGAGCATTATCGAGGTAAACATGCACAGAAATATCACAAGACAGAACAAATATATATAAAACAGCGGAAGTAAAACAAATTTCATTACCTTATAAAATAAGGTCTAAAGCCTTTTACATCAGAATACATCAAAACATGTCTTGCAATAGAAAAGAAGCATAAACCATTTCATAAATTATTCCCCAAGTAAAACAGTAAAGTAGCCATAGCCAAGAAAAGTCCAAGCCATGCGTGATGACCTTCAAGTAGAAGAAGTCCGAACTAGATAACAGTGTTTCCTCCCTGAAAACCTGGGGGGGAGGGGGGAAACGGAAGACAAGAGGCGAAAGTAAACGGGGTCAGTGATAAAGACTGGCAAGTCCTATCTACTTCCAGTATAAAAAAAGGTAAAGGTAACATGACATGCATAACCTGAAAGTAAACACAAGGATGACTATAAGATAGATAAACTAAAACAGGCTGAACTACTGTAGCAAGGTAAATTAAAATATCATGATAAACTACGGTGTCATGATAAGTCAAGGTATCACATCGTCCGGTTTCTATCAAGTATATTATCCCGAGGTATCTATCCTGTTTAACGTCCCACGGTATCTATCATGTATATTTCTCATGGTCCTAACATGTATATTTGCTCTGCACCTCTCGTACTAGTATCCCAACCCACGTCATGTGTTAACCATGAATGTCCCTTGCTCAATGTCATGTAATGTTCCATGTCAACCTAATATATAGCATATGTAGGTTTTCCCAACTCGTATGTTTCTTTCCATGTATAAGTTCAGTCCTTTGCCGTAGGCCATACGTGCTTTCCCATGTAAACGTTTTATCCTTGAGGTTATTTTGGTTGCTACCCTGGATCTAGTTATGTTTCCTTACCATGGACTATCGCGCGTTCACTTAGGATTTATGCCGCCTAGGACCACTAGGGATTATGCTACCTAATGAACGTTTCCGTGTCTCGGTTTGGGTTTTGGCCATCTAGGACCACTAGGGATTATGCCACCCGTCAACTGCGCCCTTTATCCCACGTATGTATCGTGAATTGTTTTCCATGTCTAGACGCACATGTTCCTCAATGTGCCATCCGAGTTCCGTGCCAGGGAAAATCAAGAAATACGGAACTCGGTCGGGAGCTTTAATTCGTCTGCTGATGCAGATATCAAGGTCTGTTTTTGTACCCATGGCTATGGTCCCACGTGACCCCTCCCTCAACTACTGAAAGGCAACCCAAGAAAAATCATGTATGAGAACTACACTACGGCCCATCGATGCCCATTTCCAGATAGCCAACCTCACCCATAACTTGATAGCTGGTATATGGTCTTTTGGGAGTTCCCTGCCTTTCCGTACGTACACGATTTGACTAAAGATGGTAGGTAGTCGGCGACATGCTATCCCGGGGAAAAATCAAGTATCGTCGACTCCACTCTAATCCATCCCAGTCTTTAGGTCGCTCGCATAGCAACCAAGGCATACTCTTGGCTCTTCTACCGCAGACATTAACCCCTGTTAGGCCGGGTTTCATGGACCACTCGCCACCTCACAGAGGGATACCAAGAGTACCCTCACGTTCCCCGAAGCTTTCGCTTCGTCACCTAGTTCGCTGGAGCTTTTATCCAAGTCAGATAACTTGCTCCTCCTCGTATACTAAGCGATGACCTACCGTACCAGGTTACTCATCTCTTTATGAATTAGTCCATGTCCTTAGCTAAGAATTATTACTTTGCTACCGTTAACTAAGGTCTACCACTTAGCCCCTCTTTCCACTATCCTTGTTAAATACGATTTCCAACCTAGTCCCCTGAGCTGGGGTTTTGTCAAATGGGTTAAGTGTTGTTATCCAAGTTCATGACGTAACCCGCCTACGAATCATGTCAAGATTGGCTAAGTACTCAAGTTCAAGGCTTAGCCCTACAGGTTGGTTAAGTGTACCAAGAAGTTCATGACCTAACCTTATCAAGTCAAATTGGTTAAGTATTTATTTGTCTTAACCCTATCAGATTATCATGTTAGATTGATTAAGCATAGATTATCTTAATCCCATCAGATTATCGAGTCGGATTGGTTAAGTATGGGTTAGCTTAACCCCATCCACTAATCCTATTACCATGGTTAAGCCTACTTTTAAAAGGTCTTGTGACTTAACCCTATCAGGTCCACCTATTAGATTGGTTAAGTGTAGGTTACATAACCTCATCAAATCATCACGTATAATTGGTTAAGTATAAGTTACTTAACCCCATTAAATTATCATACTAAATTAGTTAAGTATTGGTTACTTAACCCCATTGAATTACCAAGTTTAGATTGGTTAAGTGTTTAACTTAACCCCCTCGAATTCCCGTGTTTAGATTAGTTAAGTATAGGTTACTTAATCCCATCTAATTACCGTGTTTAGATTAGTTAAGCCTTAATTACTTAACCCTATCTAATTTCCGTGTTTAGATTAGTTAAGCCTTAATTACTTAACCCCATCTAATTACCAAGTCGGATTAGTTAAGTGTAAATTACTTAACCCCATCCCCTAATCATCTTGTATGGTTAAGTGTCACTAAGAAATCAAACCCGGTCCCACTTAACCTACCAATTCGTGTCATATCGGTTAAGTGTCATTAATCAATTTTACTTAACCTTATCATGTGGCATTAATTTAATTAATGCACTCTCAACCTCTCACATTAGATCTCGTTGTGGTTACTAGTTAAGCCGGGCGGGTCCGGGTAGTTTTACACCACAACCTAGTCTAACCTTGGGTCTTAAGCGCGACATGACCAACTTCTCACATTGGATCCTATTGTTTGTAGCCACTAGTTAAGCCGGGCGGGTCCGGGTAGATTTGTGCTACAAACTCAACCCAACCTCGAGTTGGCCACTTTCATGTTTGGTCTAGTGTCTTTTTTACACTTACAACCCACCCATGTCTAGTTCAAGTTCCATGTTTTCCCACGTGTCATGACCACATTTAAATGTATCATGAATGCCATGTTCTCATGTAAGCCCCATGTCAAGTTTTTCGTGTCATACCCACGTTTTTCCTAAGCTACGCAAACGTATTTCCAACCCAAGTGGAAGCAAGTCACATAGTAGGGTATTATGCCAACATATTTGCCACAAACATGCATAGTATCATAAGGAAATTTGGCCATAAACATGCATAGTATCATAAGGGAATTTGGCCACAAGCATGCATATTATCATAAGGAAATTTGGCCATAAACATGCATAGTATCATAAGGGAATTTGGCCACAAGCATGCATAGTTTAATAAGAGGATTTGCCCACAACCATGCATAGTGTCATAAGGGAATTTGGCCACAAACATGCATGATACATAAGGGGTTTGGGTTCATTTACATGCATAAGCCCCAAAGTCAAATCTTTGCCAATGTTTCACAAGTCAAATGGTTCCCAAAGGTTCATGCTAGCATTCCATAGATAAAGATTCAAACTTGCAAGATATACTAGGTTATACATAACATGAGTGGCATGATTAAGTCACTAAAACATAACCCAAAGTCATATGTTCATGATAAAGGGACAAACTAGGTTTACATGGGTTAACATACTCATGTTACATCTCATTTTATCCCATGTCACATTAGAGCCACCGTTAGAATCTACAAGTAGCTAGAACTTACATAGCGTGGCAAGAGGACTAGGGGCATGAATCATTTTGACGAAGAAAGGTGGCTCCTTTGATGAAGAACCGTCATGAAATCGCCATAGCAACGTTGATCTACTCCCTTGATTTGATGTAGCAAGCTAGCACCTTTGATTCGGATCTTGTTTGAATGCATAAGTTCTTGAAGTTGGAGATGGAGGCCATGATCAATGGAGATTTGGGCAGCACTTCGTGGCATGAGTGAATTATGAGGGGTTTAGGGTAGGCTTAGGGTCTTTTTATAGAGATTAGGAGTAGTTTAGGCCGTTAGATTAACCCTAGGATAGATTCCAGCCCTCAAAAATCGTCACAAGCCTCCAAAACCGAGCCAAACAGCAAAACAGGTGCACCAGGTTGTCTGGGTCCGACCAGGCAGGTCGACCCCCAGGTCGACCCTGGGGTCGACTCCCCAGTCGACCTGGGGCAGGGGGGTCGACTCCACAGTCGACCTCCTCTGGTCTAGCGGGAAATTTTCCCGCCTCTTCTGAATTATGAAATTTGAATCCGTTTTCCTTTTCGAATTTTTCGTGAAACTTGCGAAGGCCATATCTCGGTCATACGGACTCCGATTTACGAAATTTCGGACTCTATTTCGTGTATTTTTCTGAGACGAACGCAATGGCGCAACCCATTTTATCTGATTCAGATTTTATAATTTAATTATGCCTTGATTCTTGTCTTAACACGTTGTTTAAAATTCGGGTTGTTACGTTCTCCCCTCCTTTAAGGATTTCGTCCCTGAAATCTCCAAGTTAGGAAGAACATATCCTACCATCCATCATCCATCTACTCAAAACATCATCCACAAGCAACCATTGTCCTTAGACGATTTCTAATGCCATATGAACATATGCAGAACGTGTGTGTATATGCTCCTTAGCTAATGCTAATGATCAGGCCTGAATGATCTTTCTAATGCAAAATATGTTTAGTGCCATGAGTCCAACATGTATGCAAATAGTCCTAGTCATATAAGTACTATATGCGTGCACAAACATTCATTCATATGCAACATCCGCATGATAACACATTCAAATTTCATCCATAAACAAGTATAAATACTCGTGCATATGCAACATGAAACGTGACCGCGGCAATCTAGTATCTGATGTGTATTCGCGCATCCACGAGCAACCACTTGCAACCATTTGCAACCATATCAATGATAACATGTTTCAAATACATGTTTACATCCATAGAGTTCTATCCAAGGTTCCCAAGATAAGATCGAGGAGATAAACAAGACAAACTCCTTACGGGGTTTGTAACAGAAACAAGACCGAGAGGATATCCACCAAAAGATAACATGCGAGCAAGCTCTACAGGAAAAACCAGGGATCATGGATACACCCCTTAAACAGACGTACGATGCGCGTGTCTAGCCTTACGTCTTCTAAGTCGCGTTCCCTTGAGCTTGATTCCTCGGTGCCTTGACCGCCTCTTTAACTCCATGATTTCATAGCTCTTTGATTCCTATTTCCAAGATATGAGTTAGAACTCATTTCATTGTCGCCTCTTATTCCACTTTCACTTATCCTTTCCCTAGTATACTTGGCTCAAACGTGTCCACTTACTCATGCAATCTCTCCAAAATTCACTAGGGAATTCTGGATCTCGTTTGCCGATGCCAATCCATGTTGCCAAGAGTACTTACTAGGGTGATTCCCATAACTCATGCATAAGCGAAACGAACCATCCGCCTTAGCGGCGAATTCTATTTGAACGGATTACCAACAACTACATCCCGAGATTCTAGGTAACTAACCATGGCAGATCCCAAAAGGTTACATGAGACTTCGAGGGTATCACCAAGGTGAGTCGAGAGTCTAACTACCCTCTTTCCTAAAACCGAGAATGGCACCCCTTATTGGGTGACCATTTTATCCCTAGAATCCATCCGTAGCTGAGACATGTTATTCTCAAATCCAAACAAGTCATGAAGAAATGGACCAACTCTCCAACCAGATTTTTGGGACAAAAACTGGGATCCTCTACCATGCTAGTACTAAGGTGCAGAGACTCAACTATCCAAGCAGACTTAAACGATACGATGATCAAGACAAAGTCTGGACGGGATGATAGAAAAGAACGACTAAATCTTTACCAGAAACGGTACCATCTCTTTCAGGTACCCTAGAAATGGGAGCGTACAATTGCCCTCTCCGATGATCTTGTCCTTGTCCTCCTTGATGGACTAATCCATAGCAACAGTTGCTTATCCTTTAGCTCGCGTCCTTTATCCTTACTCTTATTATCCTTCCTTGTACCACGACAACAGGTCTCTCGAGAAACACCTCTATCGTACGGGAAACACCTACGTGGCTAGACAAAGATTGGTCACAGTAAGAACTACTATGACCACAGATGGAGGAAAGAATGGAAAGGAGATTCAATCAAGGAAACAAAGGATAGTGCTAATGGCCTTTTAGGGAATAGCCTTTAAAAACAAAACTTTTCTTGAAAAATGCTTCTTTGTAAACGGTTTTTTAAATAGTTTTCAAAAGGTTTTAAAAACTTTTGCCCAGTCTGGTAACCTTCTGCTCTGATACCAAATGTAACACCCCACCTCCGCTAGGGTCACTCACAAGGGAATGCACTAGGTTTGGTGTAGCATTATCGAGGTAAACATGCACAGAAATATCACAAGACGGAACATATATATATAAAACAGCGGAAGTAAAACAAATTTCATTACCTTATAAAATAAGGTCTAAAGCCTTTTACATCAGAATACATTAAAACCTGTCTTCCAATAGAAAAGAAGCATAAACCATTTCATAAATTATTCCCCAAGTAAAACAGTAAAGTAGCCATAGCCAAGAAAAGTCCAAGCCATGCGTGATGACCTTCAAGTAGAAGAAGTCCGAACTAGATAACAGTGTTTTCTCCCTGAAAACCTGGGGGGGGGGGGGGGGGAACGGAAGACAAGAGGCGAAAGAAAACGGGGTCAGTCATAAAGACTGGTAAGTCCTATCTACTTCCAGTATAAAAACAGGTAAAGGTAACATGAAATGCATAAACTGAAAGTAAACAGAAGGATGACTATAAGATAGATAAACTAAAACAGGCTGAACTACTGTAGCAAGGTAAACTAAGATATCATGATAAACTACGGTGTCATGATAAGTCAAGGTATCACAACGTCCGGTTTCTATCAAGTATAATATCCCGAGGTATCTATCCTGTATAACGTCCCACGATATCTATCTTGTATATTTCTCATGGTCCTAACATGTATATTTGCTCTGCACCTCTCGTACTAGTATCCCAACCCACGTCATGTGTTAACCATGAATGTCCCTTGCTCAATGTCATGTAATGTTCCATGTCAACCTAATATATAGCATATGTAGGTTTTCCCAACTCGTATGTTTCTTTCCATGTATAAGTTCAGTCCTTTGCCGTAGGCCATACGTGCTTTCCCATGTAAACGTTTTATCCTTGAGGTTATTTTGGCTGCTACCCTGGATCTAGTTATGTTTCCTTACCATGGACTATCGCGCGTTCACTTAGGATTTATGCCGCCTAGGACCACTAGGGATTATGCTACCTAATGAACGTTTCCGTGTCTCGGTTTGGGTTTTGGCCATCTAGGACCACTAGGGATTATGCCACCCGTCAACTGCGCCCTTTATCCTACGTATGTATCGTGAATTGTTTTCCATGTCTAGACGCACATGTTCCTCAATGTGTCATCCGAGTTCCGTGCCAGGGCAAATCAAGAAATACGGAACTCGGTCGGGAGCTTTAAGTCGTCTGCTGATGCAGATATCAAGGTCTTTTTTTGTACCCGTGGCTATGGTCCCACGTGACCCCTCCCGCAACTACTGAAAGGCAACCCAAGAAAAATCATGTATGAGAACTACACTACGGCCCATCGATGCCCATTTCCAGATAGCCAACCTCACCCATAACTTGATAGCTGGTATATGGTCTTTTGGGAGTTCCCTGCCTTTCCGTACGTACACGATTTGACTAAAGATGGTAGGTAGTCGGCGACATGCTATCCCGGGGAAAAATCAAGTATCGTCGACTCCACGCTAATCCATCCCAGTCTTTAGGTCGCTCGCATAGCAACCAAGGCATACTCTTGGCTCTTGTACCGTAGACCTTAACCCGTGTGAGGCCGGGTTTCATGGACCACTCGCCACCTCACAGAGGGATACCAAGGGTACCCTCACGTTCCCCGAAGCTTTCGCTTCGTCACCCAGTTCGCTGGAGCTTTTATCCAAGTCAGATAACTTGCTCCTCCTCGTATACTAAGCAATGACCTACCGTACCAGGTTACCCATCTCTTTATGAACTAGTCCATTTCCTTAGCTAAGAATTATTACTTAGTTACCGTTAACTAAGGTTTACCACTTAGCCCCTCTTTCCACTATCCTTGTTAACTACGATTTCCAACCTAGTCCCCTGAGCTGGGGTTTTGTCAAATGGGTTAAGTGTTGTTATCCAAGTTCATGACTTAACCCGCCTACGAATCATGTAAAGATTGGCTAAGTACTCAAGTTCAATGCTTAGCCCTACAGGTTGGTTAAGTGTACCAAGAAGTTCATGACTTAACATTATCAAGTCAAATTGGTTAAGTATTTATTTGTCTTAACCCTATCAGATTATCATGTTAGATTGATTAAGCATAGATTATCTTAATCCCATCAGATTATCGAGTCGGATTTGTTAAGTATGGGTTAGCTTAACCCCATCCACTAATCCTATTACCATGGTTAAGCCTACTTTTAAAAGGTCTTGTGACTTAACCCTATCAGGTCCACCTATTAGATTGGTTTAGTGTAGGTTACTTAACCTCATCAAATCATCATGTATAATTGGTTAAATATAAGTTACTTAACCCCATTAAATTATCATACTAAACTAGTTAAGTATTGGTTACTTAACCCCATTGAATTACCAAGTTTAGATTGGTTAAGTGTTTAACTTAACCCCCTCGAATTCCCGTGTTTAGTTTAGTTAAGTATAGGTTACTTAACCCCATCTAATTACGGTGTTTAGATTAGTTAAGCCTTAATTACTTAACCCTATCTAATTTCCGTGTTTAGATTAGTTAAGCCTTAATTACTTAACCCCATCTAATTACCAAGTCGGATTAGTTAAGTGTAAATTACTTAACCCCATCCCCTAATCATCTTGTATGGTTAAGTGTCATTAAGAAATCAAACCCGGTCCCACTTAACCTACCAATTCGTGTCATATCGGTTAAGTGTCATTAATCAATTTTACTTAACCTTATCATGTGGCATTAATTTAATTAATGCACTCTCAACCTCTCACATTAGACCTCGTTGTGGTTACTAGTTAAGCCGGGCGGGTCCGGGTAGTTTTACACCACAACCTAGTCTAACCTCGGGTCTTAAGCACGACATGACCAACTTCTCACATTGGATCCTATTGTTTGTAGCCACTAGTTAAGCCGGGCGGGTCCGGGTAGATTTATGCTACAAACTCAACCCAACCTCGAGTTGGCCACTTTCATGTTTGGTCTAGTGTCTTTTTTACACTTACAACCCACCCATGTCAAGTTCAAGTTCCATGTTTTCCCACGTGTCATGACCACATTTAAATGTATCATGAATGTCGTGTTCTCATGTAAGCCCCATGTCAAATTTTTCGTGTCATACCCACGTTTTTCCTAAGCTACCCAAACGTATTTCCAACCCAAGTGGAAGCGAGTCACATAGTAGGGTATTATGCCAACATATTTGCCACAAACATGCATAGTATCATAAGGAAATTTGGCCATAAACATGCATAGTATCATAAGGGAATTTGGCCACAAGCATGCATATTATCATAAGGAAATTTGGCCATAAACATGCATAGTATCATAAGGGAATTTGGCCACAAGCATGCATAGTTTAATAAGAGGATTTGCCCACAACCATGCATAGTGTCATAAGGGAATTTGGCCACAAACATGCATGATACATAAGGGGTTTGGGTTCATTTACATGCATAAGCCCCAAAGTCAAATCTTTGCCAATGTTTCACAAGTCAAATGGTTCCCAAAGGTTCATGCTAGCATTCCATAGATAAAGATTCAAACTTGCAAGATATACTTGGTTATACATAACATGAGTGGCATGATTAAGTCACTAAAACATAACCCAAAGTCATATGTTCATGATAAAGGGGCAAACTAGGTTTACATGGGTTAACATACTCATGTTACATCTCATTTTATCCCATGTCACATTAGAGCCACCGTTAGAATCTACAAGTAGCTAGAACTTACATAGCGTGGCAAGAGGACTAGGGGCATGAATCATTTTGACGAAGAAAGGTGGCTCCTTTGATGAAGAACCGTCATGAAATCGCCATAGCAACGTTGATCTACTCCCTTGATTTGATGTAGCAAGCTAGCACCTTTGATTCGGATCTTGTTTGAATGCATAAGTTCTTGAAGTTGGAGATGGAGGCCATGATCAATGGAGATTTGGGCAGCACTTCATGGCATGAGTGAACTATGAGGGGTTTAGGGTAGGCTTAGGGTCTTTTTATAGAGATTAGGAGTAGTTTAGGCCGTTAGATTAACCCTAGGATGGATCCCAGCCCTCAAAAATCGTCACAAGCCTCCAAAACCGAGCCAAACAGCAAAACAGGTGCACCAGGTTGCCTGGGTCCGACCAGGCAGGTCGACCCCCAGGTCGACTCCCCAGTCGACCTGGGGTAGGGGGGTCGACTCCCCAGTCGACCTCCCCTGGTCTGGCGGGAAATTTTCTGCCTCTTCTGAATTCTGAAATTTGAATCTGTTTTCGTTTTCGAATTTTTCGTGAAATTTCCGAAGGCCATATCTCGGTCATACGGACTCCGATTTACGAAATTTCAGACTATATTTCGTGTAGTTTTCCGAGACGAATGCAATGGCACAACCCGTTTTATCTGATTCAGATTTTATAATTTAATTCTGCCTTGATTCTTGTCTTAACACGTAGTTTAAAATTCGGGTTGTTACACCTACAAGCTGATCAAACAAGTCGTCTATTCTTGGAGGTGGGTGCCTATTTTTCTTGATCAGCTTGTTTAGCTCCCTATAATCCACGCATAGGCGAAGTGAACCATCCACTTTGGTTGCGAATACTATTGGAGCACCGCATTCAGAAATACTCCACCTTATAAACCCTTTTTCGAGCAACTCTTTAACTTGCTTGTTGAGCTCTTTTCTCCCCCTTGGAGCCATGAGTCTAACAGGTATTGCCATGTGTCTAACAGGTAGAGCTACGGGTTTTACATTAACAACAAGGAATATGCAGAAGTCTATCTCCTGCTTTGGAGGTAAGCCCTTCACCTCTTCAAATACATCTGAGTATTCACGGACTACTCTAACAGACTTCAAGTTTTCAACAGACGCATCAAGAGTTTCTAGGCAGCTAAGCATAACAGAATATATGGGATTACAAGAAATTTCGAGAGTGTTACCGAGGCGAGTCATAAATCTAACGACTCTCTTTTCACATTGAGGATGGCACCATTACTGGTTAACCAATCCATGCCTAGAATCAACCAACAGCTCGTGAAGCCAAGAACGAAGGCGTTTCATTCAAATCCAACGTCCAAGATAGACACTCTCAAATCCCGACAAATCATTGAAAGATTAGCCGAACCACTAATAGGATTTGAGACTACTATGGGATTCGTAATTAGACTAGTATTTAGGTGCAATGTTTCAACTAACGAAGCAGATACAAATGAGTGTGAAGCGTCGGAATCAAACAAAGTATGAACAGGATGATCAAATAGAAAAACCAAACTTTCAATAGAAATGTTTCTACCTCTCTCCTGTCCTGGTGCCATGAGAGCATGAACCTGCCCTCTTTCCTACCTTGGTGCTATGAGAGCCTGAACCTGCCCTCTAGAAGTAGACCCTATCCTCTGCCCTTGCCCTTGTCTTCTTGGGCAATCTTTAATCAGATGTCCTACCTCACCACAGTTGAAACAGCCGGTCTTCTTCTTCTTCTTCCTACATTCCTTGGTCAGATGGCCTAGAGTTCCACAATTAAAGCACCTTTACTTTCCTTTGCTATTTTTATACTTACCACCTTTCTTAGGTTGCTGCTGTGACTTCTTTTGATCCCCTTTCTTTTCCGGTGCCTTATTAGCATTAGCGCCTTTCTCCTCTTCATGCATAAGCGCAATGTCAACCAGATTCTCAAAGGTAGCCCCCATAAAAATGTGGGACATAGCCAACCCATGTAGTGGCTCATTCAAACATTTAATGAATCTTAGGGCCTTCTTTTCAGGTTTGTTCACCATGTCTAAGCCAAATCTCGCCAACTGATTGAACTTGTTATCGTACTCCTTTACTGATAAATTCCCCTGCTTCAACGCCAAGAGCCTCTCCATGTATAAACTCTCTTCTGCTCGTGAGAGAAATTTCATCTCGAACCTACGCCTGAAATCAATCCATGCCTCCACAGGACGCTCTCCATTCGTGACCTCTCACCAAAACAAGGCTTCGTCCTTCATTAACCAAGCAGCTAATTGGACCTTCCTTCCATCTTCTATCTCGAAGATACCAAACAAATCTTCCACCTCCTAAAGCCAATTTCGAGCTTCAACAAATGTCTCTGACCCATGAATAGGTTTCCCGCCCATTTCCCAAAAGTCTTTGCATATCTTCAAAAAAGTATCAACACGAGGAGGGGGAGGAGGAGGAGCAGCCACAGCTGTGGGAGGAGGAACGTCAGCTGGGCATATGGCAGTGGCCCTAGCCTCCAGATACCTTCTGAACCAGGATGGTATCGGTATGCCCTCGGGTATCTCTGGCACCCCAAACATGCTGAAAAGAAAAAAAGGAAGAGATTCAAAACGGAGAATCAAAGGAAAGATATATGGCTCTTGGGGGTTATGTTTTTAAAACAAACTTTTCTCTTGAAAATACTCTCCTTAAAACCTATTTTTGAAAGTATTTCTTTATAAAATGCTTTAGAAAAACATTTTTTAAAAAATCTCTTATCCGATCTTGGTAACCTTCAGTTCTGATACCACATGTAACACCCAGCATCCATTAATGTCACTCTCAAAGGGAATGCATTAACTTTCATGGAGTATTATTGGTGTATAGGATATAATATGTCAAGAAAGATACATATGTTGGTACTTGAAAAATTAAAAACAATAACATCAAAAACCAACAATAAAACCAAGTACAATTAATATCCATCTTGACAAATTATTTTCTGAGTAAATAAAGTAAAATCATAACCCCAACATAAGTAGCCATAAAAGAGATAAGCAAAACTTTACTTTCTGCAATCCAAGCTCTTCCAGAGAGAAAGAGGTCCAAATCAAGCTCCACAGGCACTAGTCCCACCATGAGAACCTGCGGGGGGAGGGGGGAAGGAAGAAAAGAGGAAAAAACAAAGAGGGTCAGACATAAAGTCTGGCGAGTCCAATAACTTCAACAATATAATTATTGAAGTAACTAGGATAAGGCATAAACTGGTAAAACAAGGAATGACTGTGAAACAAATGGGCAAGACAAAACAAACAAGAGGAATATGCTAGGGTTAATTGCGCTCCTAGTCACTATAGGATAATTACTATACTGCACCACTGCTAGTCACCCTAAAGGTTGATCCCGCCTACTGAACATAATAATCATAATGATAGTTTCGTGTACCCCTAGTTGTCTTCATAGGTGCCGCCTGCCCCTATCTCCACTAGTTGTACCTACTACCCCCGTGCGACCGGCTCCCTAACTCGAGGATACCCGTGCTGGTCCCACAGTGGGGTGTATCACTCCCTAAAGTGTCAACCCGATACCACTTAAGATGCACGGCTTATATCTACACGATGCAACAACGTCTTACCTACCAGCCCTGGCCCACGCACGCACATGACCCTGTTGGACTTGCATTGCCACCGCTAACCCGTTTTGACCTCTTACAATCAAACCCAGTAAGCATATCCTGTCCTCGATCTAACTTTAGCTCACAAAGGCACTTAATGGGTTACTGGTTTGAAAAGGGTCCCCCATGCTTGACACAAGCTTTCCAACTATGCTCGGTCCCCACTAAGATTTCCCACTTAACCCCTTCTTATTCATGTCTTCTTACATGTTTCAATTTGGTTAAGTGTTTCTATTCGTATTTCACATGTCACCCATGTCACCAACTTAACCCCCATGTCCCACCACATGTTTATCTTGGTTAAGTGTTACTTAATTCATTATAACCATAACCTTGTAAGACCTCCCACGTTACACTACCATTTGCAGTTGCTGGATTTTCCTGGCGGGTATGGGAAGTCTTATACCGCAAACGAGCCTAACCTCGTGTCTTTACAATTGTTACGCATTTAATTTATGCCTTCGACCTATCACATTAGACTACGATTTGTGGTTGCTAGATTTGCCAAGCGGGTCCAGGCAGTCTTATAACACAAACGATTCTAACCACATGTCTTACGCGTTTATTATTACACATAATTATTTCACCCCAATATGGATTAATTATCCCTATTCAAATTGTCAATAATTTCCAAATTAATCTATGTCCATAATTATCACCTTAATTATGTCCATACTTTTAAGGTATATGAATTATACCAATCAGTGTCTCAAATTAAATATATGCCTTTAACGCCATTTAATGCCAACTTACAATTTGTATAATTAATATTTTCCCATTGTCCCCACACCGTTCATACGTTTAATATGAAATATGTTAGACTCGCAAATAGTCTAACTCATAAAAAGAAAAGAAACATCACAACTTGCATAACACATAAAATAGATCTAACTTACAAATATAACATAATTTGCATAGCCAATGACTTGCATAGGCAATGAACATATAGAACATAAATTTGCGTAAACTATGTACTGCCATGGTTCTAAATATAGATCTAAATATGAAATTGTGAACTTGCATATATGAATATGGGTTTCACCTAAACTTGCAAATGTGAGTATAGTTTCCACCTAAACTTTCATAAGTGAATATAGTTTTCAACTAAACTTGCATATGGATTCCTACAAATTCGCATATGAATTTAAACATGTAAACTAATATCACATGTTTTACATATAAACTAGCATATGTATATATTTGATTCACATATAAACTTGTGTATAATTCGCATACAGAATTGCATAATATTCACATACAAACTGTAACAACCCGAATTTTTATAACATGTTAAAACAAGAAATCAGGACAGAATTAAATTTTAATATAAGAATCATGAGAAACAGGTTACGCCGTTACGTTCGTCTCGGAATTCTGGTTGGAAACCAGTCCGAAATTTCGTAAATCGGAGTAAGTATGACCGAGATATGGCCTCTAGAAGTTTCATGAAAAATCAGAAAACGAAAACAGGTTTTCAAATTTCTAATTTAGCCCCAAATAGACTGGGCGGGAAGATTTCCCGCCCAGCCCCTGGTCGACTGGGGAGTCGACTTGGGAGTCGACCCCCACGGACCTGGTCGACTGGGGAGTCGACCTGGTGTCGACTTCCCTGGTCGAGCCAGGTCGGCCTGGGTGCACCTGCATGGTCTTTTGGCTCTGGTTTGGGGGCGTGTGACGATTTTGACAGTTCAGATCTAAACTAGGGTTAATCTAAGGGCCTAAACTAGTCCTAACTTCTATAAAAATACCCTAAGACCTAACCTAAATCAATAAAAAAATCATCCTAGCAACAAAGTGCAGCCCAAACCTCTCTTGATCATGGCCTCCATCTCCAACTTCGAAGGCTTGAGCATTCAAACTAGATCCATGTCAAAGGAGCAAGCTTTCTACATCAAATCAAGAGAGTAGAGCATCATTCCTACATCGTTCTACGACAAATGCTTGTTCATAAATCTCTAGCCACGCTTTGTAAGTTCTAGCTACTTTTAGATCTAAACGGTATTTCTAATGTTGACATGGAATAAAATGAGATGAAAACCTAAGCATGTTAGTCTATGTGAATCTAGTCTTGCCTCTCTCTTGAACCTATGACTTTGGGCTAATTCTTAGTGATTAAATCATGCCACTCATGTTGTGTTTGACTTAGTTTATCATGCAAGATTGAATCTTGACTTGCGGAATTTTGGCATGAACCCTTAAAACACTTGTGGAACATTCATATGAACTTGACTTGGGGCTTATGCTTGTAAAAGAACCTAAACCCCTCATGACCATTTACATGCCTATGATGATGAACCTAGTGTTATGCTATCATACATGTTTGAGGCCAATCCCTTTTTTGCTATCATATATGTTTGGGGCAAATATGTTGTCATATTATTCCTACTATGTTGACTCGCTTTCGCTTGTGTTGGGAATACGCCATGGGTAGTTTAGGCAAACTTGAGATGGGCTATGAAACTTAACATGAACTAAGTAATGGGACAATGGGCATAAGTGGAAAACGTGGACTTTGTCGTAGCCTAAATTTGACATGAACATGACAAGTAGGAAAACATGAAAGTGTCCAACTCGAGGTTGGGTTGAGTTTGTAGCATAAATCTGTCCGGAACCGCCCGACAAATCCAGTAGCTAAAGACAATAGGACCCAATGTGTGAAGTTGGTCATATCGCGCTCAAAACCCGAGGTTAGACTAGGTTGTGGTGTAAAGCTGCCCGGACCCGCACGGCGTAACCAGCAACCACAACAAAGTCTAATATGAGAGGTTGGGGTGCATTAATTTACTTAATGCCACATGATAAGGTTAAGATAGTTTGACTAATGGCACTTAACCCATATGACATGGATGGGTAGGTTAAGTAAGACCGGACTTGATTACTTAAAGACACTTAACCATATAACATGATTAGCGGATGGGTTAGTTTAACCTAAATAGGTTGATAACACCCGACTGGGATAACGCGATGCGTGGTAGAGTTAAGAAAACCCACAAGATTGATACTTAACCATTATAAATACGACTAGTGGATGGGGTTAAGTTAACCTACACTTAACCAATCCGACTCAGTAATTTGATAGGGTTAAGTCACGAACCTCTTAAAAATACTTAACCAATCCGACTCGATAATTTAATGGGGTTAAGTTAACCTACACTTAACCAATTTTACTCAATGATTTAATGAGATTAAGACAACCTATACTTAATCAATCTGACGCGGTAGCTTGACGAGGTTAAGATAACCTATACTTAACCAATCTGACACGGTAATTTGATAGGGTTAAGTTAACCTATACTTAACCAATCTGACACGATAATCTAGGGTTAAGTCATGAATCTCTTGATATGCTTAATCAACTTGATACATGGTTTGTAGGGCTAAGTCTTGAACTTGAATACTTAGCCAATTTTGACATGATTCGTAGGCGGGGTAAGTCATGAACTCGAAGGACAACACTTAACCCATTAGACAAAACCCGAGTTCAGGGGACTAAGTGGAAAATCGTAGTTAATAAGGATAACAGGAAGGGAAACTAAGTGATAAACCTTATTTAAGGATAACTAAGTAATAATTCTTAGTCAAGAGAATTGGACCAGTTCACAAATAGATGAGTAACCTGATACGGTAGGTCATCGTTTAAACAAACATGCGAGGAGGAGCGAATGTCTATCTGACTTAGATAAAGGCTCCAGCGAACTACTTGACGAAGCGATAGCTTCGTGGGATGTGAGGGTACTCTTGGTATTCCTCTATGAGGTTGTAGATGATCCGCCTGGGCTCACAGAGGTTAAGGTCTGCGGTAGAAGAGCCAAGGGTATGCCTTCGTTGCTGTGTGAGCAACCTAAAGACAGGGGTGGATTAACGTGGAGTCAGCGATACTTAGTTTAGCCCTGTGATAGCATGTCGTCGACTACCTACCATTTTAGTCAATCGTGTACGTATGTGGAAAGGCGGAGAACTCCCAACAGACCATATACTTGCTATCTAGTTGTGGGTGAGGTTGGCCAATAGGAAAGTGGGGCATGGATGGCCGGAGTATAGTTCTCGTGCATGATTTTCTTGGATTGCCTTTCAGTAGTTGTGGGAGGGGTCACGTGGGACCATAACCACCGGTAGAAAAACAGACCTTGATATCTGCATCGACAAAAAACCTAAAGCTCCCGACCAAGTCCTGTATTTCTTGATTAGCCCTGTCACGGGACTCGGATGGCACAGTGAGATACATGTGCATCTAGACATGGAAAACGATTCACGATACATACGTGGGAAAAAGGGGCGTGGTTGATGGTTAGTGTAATTCCTAGCGGTCCTAGGTGGCTTAAACCCAAACCGAGTTACGAAAACGTTTAGTAGGTAGCGTAATCCCTAGTGGTCCTAGGTGGCATAAATCCTAGTCGAACATTCGAGAATTCATGGTAAGAAAATACAGCTAGATCGAGGGAGACAGTCCAAACGATTTCAACGATAATGGAACTACGTTGAAGTAGTATAGAACTACGTGAGGAAGCCCGTAGGATTTACGGCAATGGACTCAACATATACATGGAAAGAAACATACGAGTTGGGAAAACCTACATTAGGTTGACATGGACCATTTCTTTGGGCAAGGGACATTTTGTAGCTAACACATGACACGGGTTGGGATACTAGTACGGAAGGTGCAGGGCAAATATACTCGATAGAACCTTGGGATGTTATACTTGATAGAACCTTGGAAATATACTCGATAGAACCTTGGGATGTTATACTTAATTCATGGTGACCGTAGTTTATCTTGATACGGTAGTTTATCCAATTACCTTGGTTTAGCTTGTCTATCTTGCCATCATCCTTATGTTTACTTTCAGTTTATGCATGTCATGTTACCTTTACCTGTTTTTATGTCGGAAGTAGATAGGACTTAACAGTTTTTATGATTGACCTCGTTTTCTTTCGTCTCTTTGTCTTCCGTTTACCCCCTCCCCCCAGGTTTTCAGGGAGGAAATACTGTTATTTAGCTCGGACTTCTTCTGCTTCAAGGTCATCATGTATGGCTGGGAATTTTTCATGGCTATGGCTGCTTTACCGTTTTACTTGGGGAATATTTTAAGACTATGGTTTTATGCTACTGTAATTATTGCAAGACAAGTTTCCAATGTAATGGCTTTTAAAGGCATTTTGATGTAAAAGGTTTTTGACCTTATAATTTTATGAGGTAATGAAATTTGGTTTTTCTTCCGCTGTTTCATATGTTCTGTCTTGTGATATTTCTGTGCATGTTTACCTAGACAAAGCCCCTCCAAAGCTAGTGCATTCTCTTGTGAGTGACCCTGGCGGAGGTGGGGTGTTACATTTGGTATCAGAGCAGAAGGTTACCAGACTGGGCAAAAGTTTTAAAACCTTCTGAAAACTACTTGAAAATCGTTTACAAAGAAGCATTTTTCAAGGAAAGTTTTATTTTTAAAGGCTGTTCCCCAAAGGCCATTTGCATTATCCTTTGTTTCCTTGATTGAATCTCTTTTCCTTTCTTTCCTCCACCTGTAGTCACAGTGATTCGAATTGCGACTAATTCTTTTCTAACTTTGTCAGTGTTTTCGGTACGATGGAGGCAGTTCTCGAGAGACCTGTTACCGCGATATAAGGAAGGATATTAAGAACAAGGATAAAGGATACAAGCTTAAGCACTAGCAACTTGTTGGTATGGCTTAATTCACAAAGGAGGAAAAAGGTAAATGATAAAACCCATGACAAGAGAGAGTATCTCTAGTAGGGTAAAAAGGGAAAGATAGTCAAGTATTATGAGACGAGGACAAGATCATCGAGATGGCAATTGTATGCTCTCACTGTTAGCATACCTAAGAAGGATGGTAATGTTTCTATGAAAGGTTTAGCTTTTCTTCTCTATCATCCCGTCAGGACTTTGCTTTGATCACCGCGTCATTTAAGTTTGCTACGATAGTTGAGTCTCTGAACCTTCGTACTAGCATAGTAGAGGATCCTATTTTTGTCCTAAATCTTGTTGAGGAATCGGTCCATTTATTCATGACTTGTTTGGATTTGAGGACGCCTATGACTTTTGGGAATAATGCTTATGCTTTTAAGCTATGGATTGAATTCTAGGAATGGAGTGGTTATCCGGTAAGGGTGTCATTCTTGGTTCTGAAAGGAGGGTAGTTAGGCTCTTGACCTGCCTCGGTAATACCCTCGAAGTCTCGTGTAACCTTTAGGGTTCTGTCATGATTGGTTACCTAGAAGCTCTTGATGCATTTGTTGGTAATCCGTTCGAGTAAAGTTCGCCACTTAGGCGGATGGTTCATTTCACTTGTGCATGAGTTATGGAAATCACTCTAGTAAGTACACTTGGTAACATGGTTGACATCTGTTTGTTTTCAAGAGATAAGTTTTTCTGCGTGGAATGTCGTAGAGCGAGTAAACGAGATCCATGATTCACTAGTGAATTTTGGAGAGCTTACATGAAACCATGAGTGCACGAATATGGTTGAGCCAAGTATACTAGAGGGAGAATAAGTAACAGTGGAACGAGAGGCGACAATGAAGTGAGTTCCAGCTCATATTTGGAAATAGGAGTTAAGAGGCCATGAAATCATGAAGTTAAAGATGGTCAAAGCACAGTGGAATTAAGCTCAAGGAAATGCGACGTAGAAGATTGAAGACAAGATACGCGCATCATATCTTTTTTTAAGAGTATATTCTTCATCCCTGATTTCCTGTAGAGCTTACCCATATGCTATCCTTTATGCATATCCTCTCGGTCCTATTCTCGATCTTATTTCTGTTGCAAACTCCATAGGGGGTATGATTCATCGGTTAATAATACATGTCAGGGTCTGAAGGTGTCTGTTAGGTTGAACCTTTTGGGCTTTATAGGATATGGGTTGGGTTTAGAAAGGGATTTCTTGTAATCCAAAAGGAGTTTATCTTGCTTATCTTCTCGGTCCTATCTTGAGGAACTTAGGTAGAACCCTGTGGATGTAAACATGTATTTGAAAACATGTTATGATTGATATGGTTGCAAGTGGTTGCTCGTGGATGCGCGAATACACACTAGGCACTAGATCGGCTCAGTCACATTTCATATTTCATATGTATACATGTTTATACTTGTTTATGGATGAATTTGAATGTGCTATCATGTGAATATTGCATATGGATGAATGGTTGTGCACACATATAGTGTTTATGTGACTAGGACTATTTGCATACATATGGAGTCATGGCACTAAACATATTTTGCATTTAGAAGATCAATCAGGCCTGATCATTTGCATTAGATAAGGAACATATACACACACTTTCTACATATGTTCATATGGTATTAGAAATCTTTTAAGGACAATGGTTGCTTGTGGACGATGTTTTGGGTAGATGGATAATGGATGGTAGGATACGTTCTTCCTAATTTGGAGATTTCGGGGACGAAATCCTTTAAGGTGGGGAGAATGTGACAACCCGAATTTTTATAACATGTTAAAACAAGAAATCAGGGCAGAATTAAATTTTAAAATAAGAATCATGAGATATGGGTTACGCCGTTACGTTCGTCTCGGAATTCTGGTTGGAAACGAGTCTGAAATTTTGTAAATCGGAGTCCGTATGACCGAGATATGGCCTCTAGAAGTTTCACAAAAAATTAGAAAACGAAAACAGATTTTCAAATTTCGAAATTAGCCCCAAATTGACTGGGCGGCATAATTTCCCGCCCAGCCCCAGGTCGACTGGGGATTCGACTGGGGAGTCGACCCCCCAGGGACCAGGTCGACTGGGCAGTCGACCTGGGCATCGACTTGGGTGTCGACTTCCCTGGTCGAGCCAGGTCGGCCTGGGTGCACTTGCATGGTCTTTTGGCACTGGTTTGGGGGCCTGTGATGATTTTGATGGTTCATATATAAACTAGGGTTAATCTAAGCGCCTAAACTAGTCCGAACTTCTATAAAAACACCCTAAGACCTAACCTAAATCACTAAAAAATCATCCTAGCAACAAAGTGCTGCCCAAACCTCTCTTGATCATGGCCTCCATCTCCAACTTCAAAGGCTTGAGCATTCAAACTAGTTCCATGTCAAAGGAGCAAGCTTTCTACATCAAATCAAGGGAATAGAGCATCATTCCTACACCGTTCTACGACAAATGCTTGTTCATAAATCTCTAGCCACGCTTTGTAAGTTCTAGCTACTTTTAGATCTGAACGGTAGTTCTAATGTTGACATGGAATAAAATGAGATGAAAACCTAAGCATGTTAGTCTATGTGAATCTAGTCTTGCCTCTCTCTTGAACGTATGACTTTGGGCTAATTCTTAGTGATTAAATCATGCCACTCATGTTGTGTTTGACTTAGTTTATCATGCAAGATTGAATCTTGACTTGTGGAATGTTGTCATGAACCCTTAAAACAATTTGACTTGTGAAACATTCATATGAACTTGACTTGGAGCTTATGCACGTAAAAGAACCTAAACCCCTCATGACCGTTTACATGCCTATGATAATGAACCTAGTGTTATGCTATCATACATGTTTGAGGCCAATGCCTTTATGTTATCATACATGTTTGAGGCCAATCCCTTTATGTTATCATACATGTTTGAGGCCAATCCCTTTATGTTATCATACATGTTTGAGGCCAATCCCTTTTTGCTATCATATATGTTTGGGGCCAATATGTTGTCATATTATTCCTACTATGTTGACTCGCTTTCGCTTGCGTTGGGAATACGCCTTGGGTAGTTTAGGCAAACTTGAGATGGGCTATGAAACTTAAAATGAACTAAGTAATGGGACAATGGGCATAAGTGGAAAACGTGGACTTTGTCGTAGCCTAAATTTGACATGAACATGACAAGTAGGAAAACATGAAAGTGGCCAACTCGAGGGTGAGTTGAGTTTGTAGCATAAATCTTCCCGGAACCGCCTGGCAAATCCAGTTGCTACAGACAATAGGACCCAATGTGAGAAGTTGGTTATATCGCGCTCAAAACCCGAGGTTAGACTAGGTTGTCGTGTAAAGCTGCCCGGACCCGCCCGGTGTAACCAGTAACCACAACAAAGTATAATGTGAGAGGTTGGGGTGCATTAATTTACTTAATGGCACATGATAAGGTTAAGATAGTTTGACTATTGGCACTTAACCGATATGACATGGATGGGTAGGTTAAGTAAGACCGGACTTGATTACTTAAAGACACTTAACCATATAACATGATTAGCGGATGGGTTAGTTTAACCTAAATGGGTTGATAACACCCGACTGGGATAACGCGATGCGTGGTAGAGTTAAGAAAACCCACAAGAATGATACTTATCCATTATAAATACGACTAGTGGATGCGGTTAAGTTAACCTACACTTAAACAATCCGACTCGGTAATTTGATAGGGTTAAGTCACGAACCTCTTAAATATACTTAACCAATCCGACTCGATAATTTAATGGGGTTAAGTTAACCTACACTTAACCAATTTTACTCGATGATTTAATGAGGTTAAGACAACCTATACTTAACCAATCTGACGCGGTAGCTTGATGAGGTTAAGATAACCTATACCTAACCAATCTGACACGATAATTTGATAAGGTTAAGTTAACCTATACTTAACCAATCTGACACGATAATCTTGGGTTAAGTCATGAACTTCTTGATATACTTAACCAACTTGATACATGGTTTGTTGGGATAAGTCTTGAACTTGAATACTTAGCCAATTTTGACATGATTCGTAGGCGGGGTAAGTCATGAACTCGAAGGACAACACTTAACCCATTAGACAAAACCCTAGTTCAGGGGACTAAGTGGAAAATTGTAGTTAATAAGGATAACGGGCAGGGAAACTAAGTGATAAACCTTAGTTAAGGATAACTAAGTAATAATTCTTTGTCAAGAGAATTGGACCATTTCACAAATAGATGAGTAACCTGATACGGTAGGTCATCCTTTAAACAAACACGCGAGGAGGAGCGAATGTTTATCTGACATAGATAAAGGCTCCAGCGAATTGGGTGATGAAACGGTAGCTTCGGGGGACGTGAGGGTACTCTTGGTATCCCTCTGTGAGGTTGCAGATGATCCGCCTGGGCTCATAGAGGTTAAGGTCTGCGGTAGAAGAACCAAGGGTATGCCTTGGTTGCTGTGCGAGCAACCTAAAGACTGGGGTGGATTAGCGTGGAGTCGGCGGTACTTAGTTTAGCCATGTGATAGCATGTCGTCGACTATCTACCATCTTTAGTCAATCGTGTACGTATGCGGAAAGGCAGAGAACTCCCAACAGACCATATACTTGCTATCTAGTTATGGGTGAGGTTGGCCAATAGGAAAGTGGGGCATGGATGGCCGGAGTATAGTTCTCGGGCATGATTTTCTTGGATTGCCTTTCAGTAGTTAAGGGAGGGATCACGTGGGTCCATAACCACCGGTAGAAAAACAGACCTTGATATCTGCATCGGCAGATAACCTAAAGCTTCCAACCGAGTCCTGTATTTCTTGATTAGCCCTGTCACGGGACTCGGATGGCAAAGTGAGATACATGTGCATCTAGACATGGAAAACGATTCACGATACATACGTGGGAAAAAGGGGCGTGGTTGACGGGTAGCGTAATCCCTAGCGGTCCTAGGTGGCTTAAATCCAAACCGAGTTACGAAAACGTTTAGTAGGTAGCGTAATCCCTAGTGGTCCTAGGTGGCATAAATCCTAGCCGAACATTCGAGAATTCATGGTAAGAAAATACAGCTAGGTCGAGGGTGACAGTCCAATCGATTTCAAGGATAATGGAACTCCGTTGAAGTAGTATAGAACTACGTGAGGAATCCCGTAGGATTTACGGCAAAGGACTAAACATATACATGGAAAGAAACATACGAGTTGGGAAAACCTACATTAGGTTGACATGGACCATTTCATTGGGTAAGGGACATTTTTTAGCTAACACATGACACAGGTTGGGATACTAATACGGAAGGAGCAGGGCAAATATACTCGATAGAACCTTGGGATGTTATACTCGATGGAACCTTGGAAATATACTCGATAGAACCTTGGGATGTTATACTTGATTCATAGTGACCGTAGTTTATCTTGATACAGTAGTTCATCCTATTACCTTGGTTTAGCTTGTATATCTTGTCATCATCCTTATGTTTACTTTCAGTTTATGCATGTCATGTTACCTTTACCTTTTTTTATGCTGGAAGTAGATAGGACTTACCAGTCTTTATGACTGACCCCATTTTCTTTCGCCTCTTTGTCTTCCGTTCCCCCTCCCCCCCGGTTTTAAGGGAGGAAATACTGTTATTTAGCTCGGACTTCTTCTACTTCAAGGTCATCATGTATGGATGGGATTTTTTCTTGGCTATGGCTGCTTTACCGTTTTACTTGGGGAATATTTTAAAACTGTGGTTTTATGCTTCTTTAATTATTGCAAGACAGGTTTCCAATGTAATGGCTTTTAAAGGCATTTTGATGTAAAAGGCTTTAGACCTTATAATTTTTTGAGGTAATGAAATTTGGTTTTTCTTCCGCTGTTTCATATGTTCTGTCTTGTGATATTTCTGTGCATGTTTACCTAGACAGCGCCCCTCAAAAGCTAGTGCATTCTCTTATGAGAGACCCTGGCGGAGGTGGGGTGTTACACAAACTAGCATATGTAAAAACAGACTTGCATAAGAATCACATACAAACTAGCATATGTAAAAATAGACTTGCATAAGATTCACGTGCATACTAGCATATGATTTACATCCAAAACTTGCATATAAACTGATGTCATAAAATGAATCAAGTTAAACATATGTGATTGGACATATGAAATAGATCTGCCAACATAAGTTAACAAAACTATAATATGTTCACCAACAGACGATAACAAAGTTAAGTGACATCACATGATTTAAAACACATGTTCCCATAATCCTAATTACAACCCATCATAATTAATTTGTTAATTATTTTGCAAAAGAAATTGTACTCACAAAGACGGATCAGAGAAGAGAATAATTCGTTTGTCGTTTGTTTTATAATCCTGACTTGCAATTCCTAAGCTTTAAGAATAAGAACTATTGTAGCAGCAGCATGGAGGCTAGGAGATTAATTTAGTTTAGGTTTAGAGTTTGAGTCTATGCGTGCTTATATAGAAGTTTAAATCATTATAAGCCGTTAGATTATCATACGAGCAATCACAACCGTCTAGACTAGATAGAGTTATCCAGAATTGCCACCCACGCCCTAGTGACTCAGCAACAGGTCAGAAAAGACTCAGCAATAAATCATAATCATCACTGTTTAGATCTAACCGAGGGGTTAGGTCGACCCCTTGGTCGACCTGTAAAGGGGAGGTCGACCCCATGGTCGACCTGGCCTGGGGCGGGAAAAATCCCACCCAGCCCGCTTCATTGTTTGAATTCGAATTTTGAATTTTAATCTGAACTATTTTTAATTTATTTAAATTTCTGAAACTTCTGAGGGCCGTAACTTCCTCATACGAAGTACGATTTACGAAAACTTGGAGTCTATTCCAAGTAGAATTTTGAGACGAACGCAATGGTTTAACCCGTTTCCATTAATTCTCATTTTAACAATTTAGTATTCATTAATTCGTTCTTTTAATAGTTATAGAAAATTCAGGGTGTTACAAAAATCAAAATATTCAAAATTCAGTTTTTCCTTTTCAACATAATTTTCTACAACAACAACCACCTCGAGGTTTATCGTTAAGAGAACATTGCTATCCAGTTAGAACTGCACAACCTCCAGTTATAGTATATCCACCAAATGAAGGAAATAATTTTGAATTAAAAGTTCTTTCATTCAAGGCATTCCTAAATTTACTGGCTTTGAAAATGCATATGAATTTCTTGACGATCTTCAATTATATACATCAACAATAAAAATGCAACAGCGTTCATATGAATCCATCAAACTTAGATTGATTCCATTTGTTCTAGTAGGCAGTGCTAGAAGGTGGTTCAATTCCCTTCCATGACCATCCATTTTTTTGTTGGATTGACTTTGAAACAATTTTCTTAAAAAAATTCTTTCCTTTTCACAAGGGCCTTAAAGTTAGAAATGAAATTCACTAATTCACCCAAAATGAAGGGGAAACTTTCTATCAATATTTTGAACGACTTAATCAATTATTGCAAAGTTGTCTTCACCATGGAATTCCACTAAAATGTTATGTCAAATATTATACGAAGGGCTTAACTATCCCACTCGAAACTATGTGTCGTGGAGAATTTATCGATAAATCAAGCAAAGAAGCTTGGGAATTCTTTGAGGAATACATAGATAAAGATCAACAATGGAAATATATCCATGGCCCAGCTTGTTGAAATCCATTAGGAGTTCACATTGTAGATCCTTATTTTGTTTCTAAGGAGGAGGCCCACTCTAAAGAAGGGCTACTTCTGTATCTTCGAGAACAAGTGAACGCCTTCGCTCCAACTAATTCTTCCTATAATTATAATTGGAGGAAGCATTCAAATTTATCATGGTCAAATCCAAATAACTTTGCAAACCCTTCACATTTTTATCCCACCAATCAAAACACTCAAACTTCTCTAATGTCAAATCAACAATATGTTCCTTAAAATAAAAATCCTTCTAATCAAACTTACAAGCCTCCACATCTTGGAGACGCACCTTAATCTTCTCAACAATCACAGGACTATGTTCGTCTTGAAAAGGAAATTAAGGAAATATGCAAGGAGACAGAAAATAAATACGATCAACTTATTAGCATGTTAAAGAATTTGTCAGCAAATAACGAGAGAGGGAAATTACCAAGTCAAACCGAACCAAACCTTAAATAAAAAACTTCTTGTGGAGTGAATTCTTGTGAGGACGACGAGTCAAATTCAGTAAATTCGATCACTACCTTAAGATCGGGCAAAAAAAATTGATAATCATATTGATAAATCTAATGATTACAAGAGTACAACATCTTCGAGCATCAACTTATAATCTTCTGAATCATTATCAAAAGGTGGTAATCCTAGTACTATTCCATCTTCTGTAAGCAATCATCAAGATAACTCAACTCAAAATGATGAGAAATCTGATGAAAGAGCCTATAAGACAATCACTCCATTTCCTAGTAGGCTTAAGAATAAGGAAAAACCCGCTCAATTTGATAAAATCTTAGATATCCTTTGACATGTTCATATTAACATTTAAATTTTAGATACTACTGAACAAATCCCACAATATGCAAAATGTCTTAAGGAACTTTGTAATCAAAAGCGGGCAATCAATGTGCCTAAAACTGCCTTTTTGACTGCAAACACCAGTTCAATTATTTCTAACCACATGCCTGACAAGCTTGAGGACCCCGGTTGTCCAACAATTGGCTGCAAAATTAGAAATACGTTCATTAACCGTACACTTCTTGATCTTGGTGCAAGTGTTAACTTGCTCATTTATCATGTATATTGCCATTTGGGAATAGGAGAACTAAAACCTACAAATGTCACTATTCAACTAGCTGATCGATCCACTAAGAAACCCGTAGGCCTAGTTGAGGATGTATTGATTCAAGTAGAGAAATTTTACTTTCATGTTGACTTCCTAGTGCTTGGAACAGCTCATGTCCCTAATCCTAAAGCTCAAATCCCGGTTATCTTAGGACGTCCCTTGTAACGACCCGGGAAATCTGAACCAATTTAAACTTTTTAAATTGGCTATTTTAGTGGATTTTAAATATTTAAAATAAATATTTTAAATAATAACAATGGAAAGTAAGTTTGAATCAATGTTTGAAAATAAATATAATTAATTCTAATTATAAACAAGGCCTGAAATGGCGCGGTAGTTTCAAAATTTGAATTCAAACTTTGACTGACTGTACCGGGTGCAAAACAAAACGGATTTTAGTGAAACCAAAAATATTTAAGTCTGTTTGTGATTATCCTTCTAACGAATCTGAAAAGTCGAAGTTTCATAGCGTGAAGCAAAAGTTATGGCCAAATGAATTTTTAGAAAGGTCGCTATAGAGTTTATATAGCACGTGAAAATGGTCATTTTGCAAACGACCTCAGTATTCGACGAAACCACTTTTATTGGATCCAGGATGTCAAATTATTGCTAGGTTTCAAATTTCATAATTTTTGAAGCTAATGTGTGAGCATGGCAAAGGAAAACGTGTTTTGGTCAATTATAGTTAAATTGGATTGACCAGAAATGGGCCATTTTTCAAACAGTCTCAGAATTCAACGAAACTAGTTTCGTTGGGACCGTAACATCAAATCATAGCTAGATTTATTTTTCTGGAATTTTTAGAATCAGTATGTAGCCCCGGCAAGTTGAAATGTACGTTCAAATCAAATATCGAATGTTTTACATTTTAATTTGAAGAAAAACTGATTGAAACAGTCGAATGGGCCTTAGAAACATATCCCATTGTGTTCGGAATGGGGATAAAACACTAGGGACGACAGTTGTTGGGTTTGGATTGGTGTTCGTGTGTGAAATAGGATATTTTGGAGATTTTAAAAATTTATAAAAAAAAAAAATCATTAGTCCACATCAACCATTCTCTCTCTCTGAAACCCCCGATCGAAGATGACTAAAGCTTCCAAGCTTCCCGTTCATTTTCTGATCAATCCACGCAAAATTTGCCCCTCCTCCAGTTGAAGATTTTGAAGAGCTCGAGAGGATCTTCAAATCCATATATAGTTTGGATTTTTTCATTGAGTGGTTTGGGAGAATCGACGCCTGGAAGTTTCGGGTTTGAAATCGCCGCCGCCGCTTCCTCCGATCATCGAATGCCGCCGCACCACCAGCGCCTGGTGTGCCTCTCCTCCCTCTTCCTCGTGGCGAAGGCCGATCGACGTATCGTTGCGCGGATTCAAAGAAAATTCAAAACCTAGTTTTGAACACATCAGTGAGTTAACGACTGAAACTATATTATAGCAGTTTAAAGCGCTACGGTTTTTGATTTCACTGTAAAAATCATATCTTTTTCGTTTCTTGACGAAATTCAGTGAAACAAGAGACAGTGGACTCGTGTGGACGTCTTCTACATTCTAGAAGAGACAGCATATTTTTCTGAGCCTTCTGCTATTTTTGGTGGAGTGGAATCCAATGTGATATTTCAAAATTATAAACGATATGGAAAACGACGATGTATAAATTATATAGTTGATGTATGAGTTATATAAGTATTGTACACCTCTTGTATAAGCGTTGTATATGTTATACGTTCGATATATAAGTTATATATGCGTTGTAAAAATTATATTTGTGTTGAATGGAAGTGAAATATACTTATATATATATATATATATATATATATATATATATACATATATACACACACGCCCCTCGTCCACAAACCATGGACGATATTTATTGGTTGTGATTGGTGTGAAAATTGATTGATAGCGAATGGTTGATTGGAATTGTTTTTGGTTGAAATTGATTAATTGTGGTTGAAAAATACCCGTTTGTGGTTAAGAATTATTTGGCTGAAACCACATGGGAATAGTTTGTGGAAATGAAAAAAAATATACATGCCGCCTGCGTGCGAACTAGATGCATGAAATCCCCATTGACAAAAGTTGCGAGGCTTTATGGTAGAGCGAGAAGCCGTACTAGGGACGGCCCCGGTTTTAACTACCCTGTCGTTATGCTGCTGAAATATGGATAATGAGTGGTGATCGTCCAGACGTACGTGGAGATTAATGGGTATGCAAGGTATATAGCACCTCGGGTTTCGTTCAGACCCAGAACGGACTTACAAATGGACTGTGTGTCTGACATTGGAATTCATTCTGTGTGATTGATACTCATCAGTTGCATGGTGTGAATTACCTATGTGGCATGCTAAGATGTAGTGATCAGGGCTTCTGTTGAAAAGCAAAATATTGTGGTGATGATCAAAGCACTGCCTGTGTGGCGTAGCTTTGTGTATAACGTGAATTCGCGAACCTCACACCCCGGTATGAACCAGAAATGGGAGAGGACCTCAGGGAGGACATGCTTTACTTTCTAGTTAGAGGTGGTGTTGGTGCTTGAACTGGCTGACATTTATATCATTTTCACCTATGTGGTTGTTGCTGTTGCGAGGCACCTCGGGTATATCGGTCGATCCGGGACCGATACGTTGGGTCACTTACGCCCCAAAGGGCGGGGAAACGCAGTGTTCAGGAATTTTAATCCACATCGGTGGACCAGCCCTGACGATCCAGAGGTTTGACTAAGTACTTTCCTGAGACATGGGTTAGATTGTCTCGAATTCGGTAAGGACTATTTTTGCCTTGGTTCATGATGGAAATCCAATTTCCAAATACGTGACTGTGCGGTTTTGATTATATACCTATATATGGCGACATAGTGGTATGGGGCATTAATGCCATCTATGATTGATACTTATGACTTGAAATTGTTTTTGAAACATATAAACATTAGTAATAATATAAAATTCTTTTGTTTTATTCGTATCAAGCATATTTTGGCCATTATAAGGTAAAAACTCTATCCTCCGGTTTGCGTTGCATTGTGTGATGGGAACTGTGTCTTATAATGGTTTCATTTTTATAAAAAGCATGGCGATGTTTTAAAAGAATGATTTGTTTTAAAGCACTGGCAATCCAATGGAGTATACACGTTCTGCGGAAGTGGCGTGGTCCTGTGTTTAGCCATATTATATAATGTGTTAAGTAGATTTCTCATACCAGTCCCATGACTGACTCGTAATTTGTTTCACTTGCAAACTCGGGTGCCCCTTTTTCTACACAGGCAGCCTTGTATTCAGGTTTTATCTGGCTCTTTCTGGATAGCTGGAGCTGAAGATGGATTCTATCACTTATCTCTTTTTATGTTGTTCAGCTCCTATTGTACATATTATGTTTGTTTTCCGCTGTAGACATTTATGTATAGCTGAACTGTATTTGTACTAAGTATGATCCTGTATACTGTGTAACTCTGATGATTACGTTTATCCAGTGTATTATTTGCTCATTATCTGGTGTATTTATTTATTTCTGTTCTGCTATTATCTGTTTACGTGTTATATTCCAAAGATTACCCTTGTCACCGTCAGTACTGGATTTGGGGTCGTCACATCCCTTCTTGGCAAGCTCAAATGCTATTATAAACTGTAGAAACAGAAATCTCAAACTTTCCTTTGGGGACCTAACTGCTGAATTAAACATCTTTAATCTTAAAAAACAACCCCAAGGTTTTGATATTGAAGAAATTGATGCCATCGAGACAATCGTGGAAGAAACTCTCAACGATTCATCAGATGCTCTGAACATGTGTCTCGAGCATATTAATTCAGACATTGATGAATATGGGTATATATCTAATTTGAATAAAATGCTTGACTCACATTCATCAACAATTGATGAAAATATTTCCACAGAATTAACCAATTGTGATAAACCAAAAAATGATCTTAAACCGCTTCCAGAAAATCTTAAGTAGGCTTACATAAGTACTGTTCAAACTTTCCCAGTAATTATGGCCTCAGACTTATAAAAGACCAAGAAGAAAAGCGTTTAAAAATTCTAGAAGAAAACAAGGATGTCATACGTTGGAAAATTTCTGATATTAAGGGGATACGTCCTTCCATTTGTGAGCATCATATACATTTAGTCGATGAGGCTAAACCATGTCGCAAAGCTCAAAGACGATTGAATCCTAATATGAGGGAACTTGTAAAAGAAAAGATAATCAAATGTTTGGACAACAATATAATTTATCCAATTTCTGATAGCATCTGGGTAAGTCCAATTCAAGTAGTACCAAAGAAGTCAGGAGTCACCGTGATAAGAAATGAAAACAATGAACTTGTTCCAACAAAAGTAAACACTAAATGGCGTGTATGCATCGATTATAGGAAATTAAACGCAACAACTAGGAATGACCATTTTCATTTACCATTCATCGATCAAATGCCTGAATGTTAAGCTGAACACGAATTTTTTTGCTTTCTTGATGGATATTCGGGATATAGGCAAATTCTCATTGCTTTAGAAGATCAACACAAAACCACATTCACATGTCCTTTCAGAACTTTTGCTTATTGTCGAATGCCCTTCAGACTATGCAATGTAGCAGCCACATTTCAAAGGTGCATGATGAGCATATTCTCTAATATGGTGGAAGATTTCTTGGAAATTTTCATGGATGATTTTTCAATCTATGGATCCTCCTTTGATCAATGCCTCCTTCGTTTAGAATTTGTTCTTAAAAGATGTAAAGAGAAATCGCTTGTTTTAAATTGGGAAAAATGCCATTTCATGTTAAACGAGGCATCGTGCTAGGTCATATTATATCAAAGGATGGTTTAGAAGTTGATAAATCAAAAGTTGACTTAATAACTAATCTCCCTCCACCAACATCAGTCAAGGACGTTCGCTCATTTTTAGGACATGCAAGATTTATAGGAGACTTATTAAAGATTTCTCAAAAATTGCAAAGCCACTTTCGAATCTACTCACCAAAGATACTAAATTTGAATTCAAAGAGGAATGTAACATTGCTTTTGAAAAATCAAAATCCATTTTGACTTCAACTCCAATAATTCAACCTCCCGATTGGACACAACCATTTGAAATAATGTGTGATGCCTCGAATTTTGCCATCGGTGTTATTCTAGGTTAATGAAGTAATAATCAACATCGAGTAATTTGTTATGCAAATAAGACTCTTAATGTCGCCCAACTTAACTATTCAACCACTAAAAAAGAGTTTCTTGCTATCGTCCTTGGTCTCGAAAAATTTAGATCATATCTTGTATGATCAAAGGTCATTGTTTTCACTGATCAAGCAGCCTTAAGGTATTTATTATCAAAGGAAGATGCTAAGGCCCGCTTAATTCGTTGGGTACTCCTTCACCAAGAATTTGATATAGAAATACGTGATAAGAAAGGTTTCAAGAAAGTTGTGGTTGACCACCTCTCTCAAATTGTGCATGATAAAATAGAAAACACTCCGATCGAAGAATGTTTTCCCGTTGAGCATCTATTATCCATAAGTAGTGCGTCATGGTACACCGACACAGTAAATTACTTAGTGACTAATGAAGTACCTTCACACTGGTCAGCGCAGGATAAGCGAAAAAATTTCTCTAGAGTTAAAGATTATTTTTTGGATGATCCTTATCTTTTTAAATATTGCCCCGATCAAATCATTCGTTGTTGTGTACCTAATGAAGAGATCCATAGTGTTTTATCCTTTTCATATAGTCATGCTTGTGGTGGACACTTTGGAGCAAGAAAAATAGCTGCTAAAATATTACAATGAAGTTTCTATTGACCCACTTTATTTTGTGATGCATACGAGTTTTATGATAAATTCCCACAGTCCCAACAAACTAGACAAATTACTAAAAGAAATGAAATGCCTTTAAATCCAATTTTGGTTGTAGAAATATTTGATGTTTGGGGAATTGACTTCATGGGCCATTTCCTAACTCTATGGTAATTTATACATCTTAGTGGCGGTTGATTTTGTTTCAAAGTGGGTCGAGGCAATCCCTACAAAAACTAATGGCCGTAAAGTAGTCATCAAATTCCTTAAAGAAAATATATTTTCTCGTTTTGGTGTTCCTAGGGCCATAATAAGTGATAATGGTACTCATTTTTGTAATCGGGCTTTTGAATCATTACTTAAGAAATATTCAGTTACCCATAAGGTAGCCACACTCAAATAAGTGGACAAGTTGAAATTTCAAATCGACAACTAAAGAAAATTCTCGAGAAGACTGTAAACACTAATAGAAAAGATTGGTCATCAAAATTAATAAACGCACTTTGGGCCTTTCACACTGCATACAAAACAAACCTGGGAATGTCAACATGTCGTCTTGTGTATGGTAAGGCTTGTCACCTACTAGTTGAATTAGAACATCATGCATTATGGGCAATTAAATGTCCAAATTTTGACATCAAAGAAGTAGGTTCACACAGAAAGTTACAATTATCAGAACTTGAGGAACTTAGAAATGAGGCCTATGAAAATGCAAAAATTTACAAAGAGAGAACAAAATTATATCATGATAGAAACATACTTCAAAAACATTTTGAAATTGGTCAAAAGGTTCTCTTATATAATTCAAGGCTTCATTTATTTCCGGGAAAGCTAAAAACACGTTGGACTGGGCCATATACTGTGAAGACCGTATATCCTTACGGTGCCATTGAAATTGAAAATTCAAAAACAAGTGAACATTTCAAGGTAAATGGGCAATGACTGAAACCATTTTTACAATTTGAGGAAAACAAAAATGACGAGATCATGGATCTCCACGATCCCATATATGCTTCTAAAAGTAATTTAGGCTACGAGGACATAGCCTGATTCTAGTGTGGAGGGAGGATTATTGTTTTCATATTTTGCTTATAGGTTGTTTTCAAACATTTATGTACATGTATTCTTATTTTGCATTCAAAAAAAAAAAAACATTTTCATCCATTTTACATGATTTTTCTTTTGGTGCATCCATGTATATTCATATTTGTTATGAAAACTTGATGAAATCGGTTTATTTTTAAAGAGGCATAGTCGAGTGGATATACTATACTAGTCATTTGATGGAAATTTTTCAAATGGAAAATAAGTTGAAAAGCGTAAATCGCATATGATAATAGTAAGCTAATATGTTGGTTGATTCATAGGTGGCAATTATGGAGTTGGTTATTTATCGTCATTATTTAAAAGGTGTTATCTCTAAAATACACAAGTTAATAGTTTTCAAATCATATAATCAAGAGGTGTTAAGATGATTTTGCACTATCCTCTCTTGGCTAATAATTATAATGACCATGATAGTGATAATTAATCAATAAACCAAGGGTTTCCAACATTGCTAGTACATGTAGCGTTGGTGTGCACACCCGCCAAGCTCTGTCCCACTCTCACGTAAGCCCGAAAGGCAGTGCATGAGAGGTATACCTTGGTCTCATTATGAGTTGGGCACCTAAGGATTACCGACCTATACTGACATTGTCTGAGTCAGTTTGCACAATCTGCCAAGCTCTATTCCATTCTCACATAAGCCCGAAAGGCAGTGGATGGATGGTGTACCTTGGTCTATGATTTAGGTGTATGCATTGAAGGAAAAAATTATCATTAAACATATAAATAATAAAGAGAGGGTACGTGAATGAAATCAAAGCATACTCTTTAGTTTTATCAAATTGAAATTGTTATCACTTTGCAAACTTTGACAGTCACGTGAAATCAAACTTCACAATTTCACTATGTTTCAACTTTAAATATTAGCAAGCTAGAGTCTGATGTGATGGAAACTTGATTTTTGTTTACATTTTGTTGCTAAGTGATATACATAAATTTCTCAATTTTGACTAGAACATTTATATACTACAATATTTTATACTATTTAAAATAAACCTACTCATCAAATTTTCATACAATTTTGCATTCAAATATTTTCATTAAATATTTTCATTAATAACATGTTGCATTGGGATTTTGTGGGTAGTATCCGCTGAAAACCCTCACGAGACACAACTCGTCCTACAAGGGACACCTAGGAGTTTAAAGGCTTGTTGCATACGCTAAATGCAATTGTGATTCCCTATGAAAGTGTGGCTAGTAAATTTAATTAGGTTTTATTCTAGTACGAATAAAGGTTCTAGTGTGGGGGTACTTGATGAACATAAGATTATGTAAAATTTTCACTGCTTAATTATATATTTTACTACTCTTAAAGTAGAATTACTGGGTCTTTTCGTTTTGTTTGTTACAGGTTTATGATTTTCCAGAAATGAAGAAACTGTTGCACAATTGGCATTAGAATAACAGTATAGTTCAAGGATCTATTGAAAAGAAGTTGAAAACCAAGTTATACACAAAAGCATTCATAACCCAATTGGTTTGCAGTGGTGCAATCTATTAGAAGGTCATGGGTGCGAATCCTAGCACACACCTTACTTATTTTTTTGCCAATCTCCAAGGGAAATTCTTTTAGAGCAAGGAAACATAAGAAGATTCTGGAAAACACGGGAGATAGAAGCCTCTAGAGTAATATGGAACACACTGGATCAACAAATGAAGATCAAGTCAAGGGCTTGGAATTTGTGAATCAAGAAGTTTCTAGTGAAAGTAGAGAATAAGATTTTAGAGGAAGTCTACGCCCAAATTCTAGAGAATTCTATTCTTTTAGATCTAGATCTTGTGAATACTATAAATACCCCTACCTAGTGCCATTTTAGATCATCTTGGCAATTGTTCTCTTTCTTTTCCTCTAAGATCTTGGGGGCTCTCTTGTAATCTTTATTCTTACTTCAGCAATAAAATTTGTTAAGTTCTTCTTACTCTTTTTTGTCAGCGTTCTCTTCTCCTTTATTCCAATTTCTATCTGTATTCATCTTTATTTTATTTTAGTTTCTATTGTATTGCATTTCTGCTTTCGTTTAGATCTATTGATTTGCCAAGAGTTAGTAGATCTCATCTGTAGTTCTCACAATTCTTAAATATTTAGAACAACAATCCGGATTTCATCTAACTCTCCTAGAATTTAAATAAACATTAGTAATTACACATCTCCCTGTGGATTCGATCCATATTCGTACAAATACTACAAAAGAAGCCATGCGCTTGCGGTAAAATTAAATCGTGGTTTTTGTTAACAACAAAAACCGTCGATCAATATGCTAAATTCCAAATTTTTCGAGAACTAGGAATGGACCAACAAATCTTGGTGTTAACTTGCCTCTCCTACCAAATCGAATCACGCTTTTTTAATGGAGAAATATTAACAAACACCAAGTCGTCAATGGAGAATTTTAAATCCCTTCGCCTCTTATCATCATAACTCTTCTGCTTATCTTAGGAAGCCTTCATTCGTTGTTGGATAACCTTGATCTTATCTGAAGTTTCTCTTATTACATCTGGCTCAAGCACAAACTTCTCATTGGTTTCCAGCCAACATGATGGTGAGTTGCACGGTCTTCTGTACAAAGCTTCAAATGGATCCATACCAATACTGGATTGATAATTATTATTATATGCGAATTCCACTAGATGTAAATGGTCATCCCATGACCCTACAAAATCCAATATACAAGCTCTCAAGAGATCTTCTAATACACGATTCACCCTCTCTGTCTGACCGTCAGTTTGAGGATGGTACGCGGTACTAAGATGTAATTCTGACCCTAAGTCCTCTTGTAAGATCTTCCAAAATCCACTAGTAAACAAAGGATCTCGGTCGCTCATAATGCCTTTGGGTACTCCATGAAATCTCACTACCCACTTCATATATAGTTCCGCTAACTTAGTTGCCGTTCTATTTGACTTAACAGATATAAACCTTGCACTCTTGGTCAGTCGGTCCACAATCACCCAGATACTATCAAGGCCTGATCTAGTCCTTGGTAACCAATCAATGAAATTCGTTGAGACTTGTTCCCACTTCCATTTTGGAAATTCTAATGGTTGCAAAAACCCACTAGACTTCTTTTGCTCGGCTTTAACTAGCTGTCAATTCATGCATTTGGATGTAAACTTCCCAACGGCTCTTTTCATCCCTTCCAAGTAGTAGGTATGCTTCATGTCTTGATACATTTTGTTACCAGCAGGATGTATAGTCAGTTTTGAGTGATGACATTTTCTAAGCACTTCATCTCCCAATCCATTGACATTGGGCACAACTAGTGTCCCATTCTATCTAAGCCATCCATCTCGATCAATCCCATACTTGTTCATCTCCTTGTCGATACCCATCTCTAACTCGGAGATGATTTCCAATAGGCTATGATCGTCCCTCTAACTGTAACCAATCTGCTCAATCAAAGTGGGTATGAACGTCAAAGTTATTAACATTTCTGGATCCAATTCTCACTTCAGTCTGAAATTATACCCAGCGATATAATCCAATTGCTTCCATTCAAGAAACATAGCCCCTAAACAGGCATTTCTCCTACTTAATGCATCAGCTACCACATTGCCCTTTCCTGGGGTGTATGCGATATCAAGGTCATATGAAGCCAAGAATTCTAACCATCTCTACTGGCGGAGGTTTAGATCCTTCTGAGAGAAAAGATACTTTAACGATTTATGATCAGTAAGCAACTCGAATCCTTCTCCCAAGAGATAATGTATCCACATCATCGACGCGAACACTATCGCTGCCAATTCCAAATCATGGGTAGAATATCTTTTCTCATGCGGTTTCAGTTGCCGACTAGCGTAAGCTACAACTCTACCTCCTAGCATCAATACAACACCTAGTCCGGTACCATAGGCATTCGTGTATGCCACCATCTCTTCATTCCCTTTAGGAACAACTAACACTGGTGCACATCTCAACTTCTATTTTAGACTCTTGAATGCATTTTCACACCTTTCGTCCCAAAAGAAAGCTTGATTCTTCTTGGTCAACTGAGTTAACGGTGCCGCTATCTTGGAGAAGTCTTGTGTAAACTTACAATAATATCCCGCTAATCCAAAGAAACTTCTAATGTCTCTTGCATTCTTGGGCATAGACCAATCTTGTATCGTTGCCACCTTCGCAGGGTCCATGACAATACCATTCACTAAAACAACATGGCCCAAGAATTTCACTTCCCTCCTCCAGAAGTGACACATAGAAATCTTCGCTTTCAATTGGTGTTTTCTCAACACCTCCATCACTACTCTCAAATGTTCCTCGTGTTCTTCCTCTATCCTCGAATAAACAAGTATATCGTCCATGAACAAAAGAACAAACTTATTTAATTGATCTCGGAATACTCTATTCATAAGGTCTACAAAATATGCTAGTGCATTGGTCAACCCGAATGGCATAACCAACCACTCATAGAATCCAGACGGCATGCGAAATGCCGTCTTAGGAATACTCTCAACTGCTACTCGGAGCTGACGAAATTCGAGTGCGAGGTCCAATTGGGAGAACACTCTTGCTCCCTTCAGTTTATGAAACAAATCATCTACCCGCGGAATAGTCACATTATTCAACTCGCGAGAGTCCACATGTAAACGAAGGGAACCATCAGCCATGTAGCAAATACAACTGGTGCTCCCCACTCAGAGACACTCCTTCGGATAAATCCCTTCTTCAAAAGATCGCTTACTTGCACCCCGAGCTCTTGCGGCTCCCTTGGCGTCATACAACAAAGTGGAATTACTATAGGTCTAGCTTCTTTCACTAAATCAATACGGAACTCAATCTCTCGGTGTGGTGGAAGTCTGGTCACTTCCTCGAAGACATCCGGATACTGGCCAGCAATAGGAACTCCTAATAACTCGTCCCGCGGGATGTCAAGGTAATTTAGAAAATTAGCCATCAACTCATCACTAGGTAGGCCACCAAACACTACCCTTCGCCCATCATCTGCCATAATAGTCACCAAAAATCCCTCACTGTCTACCACCACCCCATATCTTTAGAGCCAATCGACTCCTAAAATAATACCAAACCCAGTAAAGCCCAAAACAAAGCAATCACAAGCAAACATACATCCATGACTCCATAAGACCAAATTTCGGCAAACCATACTAAGGCTAGTCGAACCACCAATCGGGTTCGTCACCACTAAACGTCTATCGACTATCTCGAGTTCCAATCCCAACCTATTTACCAGGTCACTAGATATGAAGGAACGGGAAGCCCCAGTATCAAATAGTACTCAAATAGGAACATCACAAACAGAAAGCATACCTTGAATGACGACATTCTTTCCTTTCTCCACCATAGTTTTGGCATTCGATGAAGGAGGAACAACATTAATAGCATATGCTTTCACAATCTGCTTCTCTTTTAGATGGTTGCGGACATTTATCCTTGTGATGTCCCACTTGGCCGTAGTTGAAGCACTTCTTGTCCGTTGGCTTTGCTCGACATTCTTTGGCATAGTGGCCCTTCTTGCCACAGCTAAAGCACTCAACATCTTTCTTATCTTTCTTATTCTGACCATCCTTGGTCTGAATCTGCTTCCCTTTATTTTGATAATTATTCATGCCTCCACCGCTTGCCTGCGGCTTTGCCTCCTCTGTAGATGCAACAGCGACTATGCCTTGGGCTTGGGATAAAGGATCGTTGATCTCAATGCTTTCCCAACAATCGATTCAAAAGTCTCATCAATATGGTTTATAAGCTTTTCCCCTAAGTACTGATCTAAGCCTGTTATGAGCTTCTCATTCTTCTTCTCGGGAGTGTCAATAAGGGATAATCCATATCGAACTCAGCAATATACTCCGAGACCGCCCTACCGTTTTGTTTAAGCTCTAAGAACTTCCTACACAATTCTGATTTCTGAGCAGCTAGGATAAATTTATCACTGAATTGGGCCTTGAACTGATCCCAAGTAACTTGATCTTCAGGAGTAGCTGCCTTAGTAGCATTCCACCAATTCATATCCCGTCTTTGCCGTTGACGGGATGGCAACTTCCTCTTCACCGCATCTTCGATTCCCAGATCCTTGAAGATATGCTCACAACTATCAAGCCATGTATGAACTTCTATAGCCGATCCCGTTCCATTGAACAGCTTCCCGCCAAGACCAGTGTAGTCCTTATAGAGCTTGGCAAATTCGGCCCTCGGTGCCTGCACCACTGCACCGCCACCATTTGCAGCATTAGGAGCATCCCTCTGAACATCTCTAGGCATCTCACTTATGAAGTTAGTGAACATCATCCTCATATCAATAGCATTCCTATTATTGGCTCCTGAACCAGTAGTCATCGTATATCGGCTCATCGTTCAATCTATAAGGAGAAGAACGATTAACCATCTCTTTAGTGGTGCCAGTGTAGTGCAACCTCATCCTTAGATATACTAATGGTGTATATGCATATATAGCATTTGAAAACAAAAATATCACAAATACGCGCTCTTATATACGTACTATCTCTCCCTGTTGTCGTTCTCTAGGTTAACTATGCAACCTAGAGCTCTGATGCCAAGTGTGACGGCTGCCCCGCACCAGCCAACATTTCAAATGATATGTGTTGTACCGATGTCCAACCAGCACGGGACAGTCATCAAAAGTAAAGGAAAAGGTAAAGAATTTGAAACTATGAACTAACAAAGAACCTGTAGTATATCTCACAGTGCATGGAACAAAATATAATAATAACATAACTAGACATAAGACAGGTGAGACAGTGCATAAGCTGAAAACTAAACCATCGTAGCAGTGGAAAATTCAAATACAGCTTATAATCCAGATCATCATTATTACAACTTTTAAAATTGTCTCTAAAGAAAAATAGGAAGGTGCGCTACTAATGCCTAAAGTAGTTACCAGCAATAACACAGGGAGAACATATGGAAAATATACGTGTAAGCCTCCTGCTCGTTTCCGGACAGCTACTCGTGCATAACCAGCTAACCTGTCTCTAATCTGCTCATTTAAGAGCACCAAGAGTAATAAGAAAAGACATAAAACTCTGGGTCACATCTGGTATGAGCGATAAGAAGCAAAATAAAACAATAACAAGTATACATAACCATACATAAGCCTAGTCCTGTAACCAAAGAGTTAGCACAACAGGATGTACAATACTCTAAGGTGACCCAAACACATAGTGTGAAAATAATGGGGAGGGGGTGTGCATGTCATGGTGACAACAAACATCAAACATCAAACATAGCAATCATCCTCACATCCCTCACTCAGCGCGTAAAGTATACGATATCCACCACTTTGATCACCCAATTATATGATACGATCACTCTGCCCCATGGAGTCATGATGGCTCCACTGCACTGATCCGTAACCACTAACACTTTGCTATGTCCACTCTGCCCCCATGGAGTCAGAACAACTCCACTGCACTGTCTCATAGCCCCGCTACGATCACTTTATCCCATAGAGTCATAAAAACCCTACTGCACTGATCCATAGCCAATATCTGTCTCTTAGTGGTGAGTCAAAGCTATAGACATCGATAACCCCATTGCACACGTCCCGCGGCAAAGTCCAGTTCAGGCAGACAACTCATTGGTTGCCATCTGGATCCTGAGTTATAACTTCTCATTTGGACTACCTTTGCATCCTAGGTTTTGGTCTCCTCTGGATCGATTCGAAAACAAGCTTCCATTCGGATCGGTCACTATTCCATCTTCGATTCAGTTCGTCCATGATTACCACCATTGGGTTGGGTCGGGCTCCACGGTTCGTGATGTCCACTCCAGAGTATCGGGTTGTGAATCCAACTTCGGATCGTGAGTCTCTTCTGGTCGAGATTCTCCATTGGCTCGTAGGTCAAGCCTTCATCGTTTCGGGTTCGAGCTCTGGGTCGGTCGTGGTCTTCGGTTTAGGCTCATGGAGGATGCATCAGTTCGTGGTGTAGCAGTTCGGAGGAGTGGTTCGTGGAAAAGGGGTGCTTCACGAGCGGGTCAGTTCATGCCTCCTTCCACCTATTCGATCCACTTCGGGTCAAATTCCTGCAACTTTTCCAATAAGCTATTTACACCATACGACGACGTTTTCAACCAATCTAACTTTTATATGCAATCAAAAAACATTCCAAACAGTCATAGCAACATGCATAATCGACCATAAACACCGAATAAAAATTTAACATGTCAATATGGATCAAACATCCCCAAAACATATGTTTTCCCCTTAATCCCCTTAATCATAACTTAACCATATGATTAGCAAAACATGTCCAAATTAGCCCAAATTTTTATCAGAGCCCTAAAATAAAAGTTAAGAATTTTACAAATTTTTCCAGATTTTTCTAGGCCAAAATTTCGCTAATTATCACTAATCACCCCTAATTAGCTGTAATTAGTGAAAAACAATGCAAATCACTCACCTTAGCCGCAAATGAATTATAAATCTGAACTTCTCTACTGTTATGGGTCGAATTCCTATGTAACACAGCAGCTCCAACTCTGATTTGGTGTTGATTTGGCTTGATTTGATGTTGATTAGGCCAATATATGCTTAAATGGTGATTTGGGGGTGATTTAGAAGGTGGAGTTCATGGCTAGGGCTAGAGAAGTGTTTTAGACGGCTGAGAAAATGAAATAAAATCGTTTTCTAACTGATTTCAGCCTCCCCATAACCCTAATCCCGAAATGGGTTATGGGCCTAGCTGTTAATCACCCTAATTAGGCCCGGTTAAGCTGTTTTTCACCTTCCAAACCTTATTTCAGCCATATCTCCCAAACGTTAGGTCCGTTTGATCATTGTAACCACTCTACAGAAAGGTAAACATCATCCAAATCCAATGGAAGTTGTTTTAGGTCAACACTCCTTGCCAATCAAAAGTTAGGAAAAACAAGATTCTCCAGGGGTAAATATCCATTTAAAAATCGGCAAAAATCATGAACATTGGAAATGACCCCAATAGTCGTTCCCCAAAGATACACGACTTCATAGGAAAATGAAATAAATATTATATGACCCTCCGATGCATATAATGCGGATCGTTGTATCCCTCCTAGGCTCTCAAGGCTTTGGGTAGCCCAGGGCCACGATCGGACCTTTCGAGCTGATGATCTGGGCTTACCTCGTCGGCAAATAAGCGACGCCCACGGCTTGCCCCAACCCGATGAACTACGGGAGAGACACTCACCTAGAGGACCGCATAATGCGACGCTCTATGCCTTCGCTATACTCGGGATTAACGTCGGGCAACCTAAAACAGCAGGCGCACAGCCTGATTTCTCAAACTACGAGTTTCCTGAGCCAAGTGAAACTTACTAAAACCAGCACTCTATTACATCCCTCAGGAATAATTGACCCAGAGCGCAGTAGCCAATCGCTTTTATGACAAGTGCAATGATAAGTATGCTTATGCAAGTACAGGACGTTGGAAAACATAAAGAGAACATTTGAACACTTGGCATAAACTGCGAACTTTACTACTCAATATTTCAATTTTTACACACACACACACACACATTTAATAGACTAAGTGTCTAACATATTCCTTTCAAATGACAGGGTGTACATGAGAACCACACCATGTCTTTAAAAATGAAAAGCGAGGGTCGTACTCGCGTAAACTATCGTCCTACACTACCAAAATAATGGTAACTTTTACTTAAGTTACTAACACTAGTCATGTTTTTTCCTTTTGTGCTTGTGCTTTTTCTTTGCAGATTCAACACTCGATGGATCTTCCCTAGCACTAGATCTCTTCCTACTCGATCCACTCCTGCTTCTTTGGTCCTACGGAGGAGTAACCGATAGGCATCACTCATCGGTGCCATCGCTACTGGAGAACTCCGTCACGTTAGTAATAATGGCTGGCGGCGTAGGCATGGGGGCACTCCCAACAGCAAGGCCTACCACGAACTCGCTCTTTTTCGGGATCTCCTTTCCTTCTTGTTCAGCCTTCTCCTTGGCCTCTCTAGCCGCCCGTCGCTCGACAAGCTTTTTGGACTTATGCGGTGTGATATCAACAGCCTTGGTTTTCTCGAGGATCTCAGCGGCCCTCTGCTGGGCTTCATCTTCCTCCTTTTTCTTCTGCATCTCGTCAGTAGTCCTCTCCTTCTCCTCCACCTCTTCATGCTTGGCAACAATTTTGGCTATTTGAGCCACCATCATAGCTGCCATCGAAGGCACCTCAGCTTCCACTGGGCATCTAGCTGGAGCACTCTGTCTGTCTACCACCTCTCCTTCCTGATTAAGGATGCCACACATGCTAGGAGTTATCTTAATCCCTGATAAAGTGTCAAGCCGATTGCCGCCCTCTCCAAACTGCAACTCCGCAGACCCTGGTCCAGACTCAGTCATTTGCGGGACCATAGAGGTAAGGTCAGGCATTGACAGCCTAGGAGGAGATGCACTGCAAAAATTCAACCTTTTTAGTATGAAAATTCGGTAATCACGTTTTCCTCAGGGATGCAGGATAAAGGGAATTTACCAACGGTCAAGGATGGTGTGAAGAGGGAAGGAAAGGCACTCGTAACAGCAGGTAAGGTAAAACCGGTATCCCTAATTGCCAGATAGTCGGGATTGAACTCAATAGAGGGTTGGGCCCAGGCTTTGGCGCCACTCACCATAGCAGGCTCGGGGGCCGGGGGCCAGTAAGAACTTCCCTCTGTAAATGCAGCCGCCATGGTCACGCTCTCGGTGACAACGGGCTTCCCCTTCTCCGCGATAAGTCTGGCCAACCTCTCTTTCTTAGCATCATCTAGGAGCAATTTCCTCCTTTCCTCCAGCTTCTCATGCTCCTTGTCAGTCAGGAGGATAGTCATAAGCTAGTGCTCATCCAAGGTGCTCACATCTACTTGGCGCAAATAGGCCTCATATAGGACCAACCTCTCCCAAGTTCGAGCCAGCTCGCGGGAGTAATCTTCGATCCACGAAAGCCCGCGGAATTTCAGATATTGACATACATATTATGGATGCTTTCCTCAAAGGATGATCCTACATAGAATTCTGCATCTTCCAGCTGTCCACTCAACTGCTCTGCCTCCCTCATATATTCGGCCTTCAACCCATCAGCTGTGATGAACACATCCCAGTTACTAGCCTCGACATCCTCGTTCGCCTTCCTCATCTCATCAAGCTGCCTCCTCGGCTCAACCACCTCGGCATTTTCAGCACACAACCTTTCATTTTCCTCCCTCAAAGTGGCATTATCATTCTGGAGCTGAGTAACTTTCCCAATCTCCATTTCCAGGTCGGCACATGTTTTAGTCCACACATCCTTATCCCTCTTAAGGGTTGTATTCTCTATGGTCAAGCAACCTACTGTACCCTTAAAAGTCTCGTGGTCATGCGCAACCTCCATCTTCAGAATTGCATGGGCTTGCTTCAGCTCTGCTGCAGCAACACGATTGAAAGTTAGAATTTGAAAACGCGAGGGATAACGGGTAAATAACTATGACACAGCAGATAGGCTTACCTATATTGGTTTCCAGGTTGGAAACGGAGGTATTCTTACAATCAATGGTCAGTTGCCATTTAAGAAGCTCTAGGTTCTTCTTCTTGTGTAGCTCCGAAAGGTGAAAAGAATATTTGGTGAGCTCATTGGCTTGATAATATGCGGTCTATACATGCATCCATACCTCTCCGGATTCCCTATCGGCGGCCGAGCGGAGATCAGGGAGAAAGAAAGCTCGTCAAAGTAATGCCGAAGGAAATGATGTTTCAGAAAAGCCCTCCACTCCTCCAGAGAAATCTTTTGATCCTAAGGCACCGTCACGTCCTTTATCTCCGTTACGGTCTCTCTATCTGATCTTGGCTGGCCAAACGACGACTCTCTCCCCCTAACAGGTTGAACAGGAGCCAAAGGGATGGTATGCGGGGGAGGTGTCGTAGACAAAAGACGGGTACTTTCTAGGTTATGTCAAGAATATCCCACTGGCGCGTGAATGGGAGGAGGAGGGGGAGGGGTCGGAGATCGCCGAGACAGATCCCTACTCCGAAGTTCAATGCCCTGTCCTCGCGGAGGTGGGACATTATACAAACTGGTCGATCTCCTGATAGTCTTGAAGGAAGAACCCCAGGAGCGTAGGTGATCCCCATGTCCGTAACCTCATCCACCAAGTCCTCTAGTCATATCACCTGCCAAGGGAACAGGTCAAAGTTAGTGAAGTTATATGTAGAGGCAAATATCTATTCTACGTAGTGTATATGATTGTATGCCCTAAGTGTTCTCTCAATAGACCAGATTGTGGCCCGTGCAAAGAAGCTAACCCCTCCGCAGCAAGTGTTAGCTCTTCCATGCTTGTTATATTCAGCCATGGAGTCAAATCCAGGTTGAGTTTATTTAAGTCATCAAACTGGCCCGCATCCTCGAGCGAGGCGATGGTCCCGGAATGGGTCGCAAGAGACTATGTTCTATCCAACGCTCCTTCCCCCTCTCTCGTCGGAGGCAGGACAGGAGTGCTCGACAACCCCTCGTCTCTGGCAGCCTCCTTCTGACCATGGCCTTGCCTCTGTGCACATCTCCTTGGGATTGAGCAATCTTTTGCAGTTCCCTGCAAATAGAGGGCATCTTCCTCTTCCGTGCATCGACGATTGAACCCGTGGCAACTCCTTCCTTTGGTGCACTGATTGCAACTATGGGCCTAATCATGGCCCGATCACTTGGAAGCAACCCGGCACAGCGAAGGCGCTCTTGACTTGTCATGGTGTCGGTTTTGCGGAGGTTGTCCGGTATCGCTCACAAAGCAATAAGGCGTTGCCGATAATCATCAACAGTAGGTGCCTCCGGATTTCCTGCCATGATCTAATCATAAGAAAAATGAGATAGGAGATCTAGGAATTTACAGCAAGGAGCAAAGTTAGAGGAATACTTACTCCCTTCTATCCATCTCCTTGCAAACCCGGGAGGGCAGCGGACAAAGAAACATTCGTACTTAATCACTGACAACCTAGACCACTTCCCGATAAAAAAAATTGGTGGCAAGCGTAGCTTCCAGAAACCACAGAGGGGTTGCAGCATTATTCATTCTCCTTAAATGGAAAAAGTATCGGATATCTTCTCCAGTTGGTTCCCGTTGCAAGAACTCATGGCAGAGGACATAGGTACCCAGGAGCAAAGCATAAGCATTCTGGTGCAGTTGCGACGGTGCAAGGCGAAAATAGTACAGCATGTTCCAAATGAAGTAATTGGCTGGGGGCACGCACCTGGCAAAGCCAGCATGTATGTTCCAGACGGTCAGACCCTTAGGCGGCGCATGAGCTCTGCCATCCCTTCTTGGGGTGTGGGCTTCACCCATTGTTATGCTGAAGCACACCACCATTTTCCTAATTGTTGTGGCACCCATGCGCGAAGGTACCGAATCTATCGGATTCTCCAAGATAACCACGTCAGGCGGCATGTCCGGGGCCACCGGAGGTGCTGCCGCATCCTCACTCATAATGTCCACATTCTTAGCCTCCTCAGTTACAACCGGGGAAAGCTGCCTCTCAGTTTTTCCCCCTTGCTTAGACGCTTCAGGAGAGCTGGCCAAATGGGAAGGAGCCGACCCTTCTTAGTCTCAAGCTCGCTGCTAGACGAGCTACCATTAATTGTAGAGCCAGATGTATGTGGCGACGGCGGGGAAGCCTCGGCTTTTGAGGTCTTTTCAGTCTTCGATCTTGTTTGCATTGCTAACTATACTTCAGCACAATAGGGTAAATACTGGCAGTAAAGTGACCTGTACCCCTCGTGTTTGTAATAACTCACATATGTCTGTAGTTTTGTGCATAGAAGAGTAACACAAAGAAAAGTTCGAAACGTTGAAGTCCTAGTCCGAATGTATGATCTATCCTATGTGAAAGGTTCGAAACCCTGCTCACGTAACCACTAGTGTGTACACTAGCGCTAAACGCGCGGTTGAATGATTGACATGTAAATCTGAAGACGGGAGGTCAAAGTCCAAGGCAGGAGAGAAAGGCGCCAACCCGTTTCAGAATCTAAAGCTCTGGGCCTCGAAGTACGAATTTTTGAACCCCTCCAAGTTTGGAATTTTGAACCCCTCCAGGTTCGAAACTTCGAACCCCTCCGGGTTTGAAATTTCGAGCCCCACTGGGTTCGAAGACTCGAACCTGAGGGTTCGGGAATCTGAACCTCCCGAGGTATGAAAATTCAAAACCAAAGTTTGGAGAATTCGAACCTACGGAGAATCAAGACTTCGAACACAGCTAGGTTCGAACTTCCATACCTTCTCCAAAGGCTCGGAAGCTCCGCCTCTCGCATCGACCCACTCTGGCGACGCAGTGGCCCCTCGACCTCCTTCCTCCTCGTTCCCTCGACCCCAGGCATTACCTAATTCGGGTTCGAAATTTTTAGCTTCAGAGCTCTTACAACAATGGTGGCCAGGGTAGGAAATAATAGAAGGAAGAAAATGAGGGGGGAGGCCTATTTATAAAAGGAAAGTTCATCTCTTCGTATTCCAGGGTCGGTTCGAAAATTTCGAACCTGTCAGGTTTGAAATTTCGAACCCCCAGGGATTCAAAATTTCGAACCTCCTGAGTTGAAATTTCGAACCTCCAGGGGTTCATAAATTCAAACCCCCTGGGCTTGAATTTTCGAACCCCCTGGAGTTTGAAAATTCATATCCCTAAAAAAAATCTTTTCCTCTGGGTTCGAAACATTGCGCCATGATCTCTCGTATACGTACTCACTGCGACTGCATACCGACCCCGCGCACCCTCGGAGACGACACATTGCGGATACTTAGCGACTTGAGTACGTCACACCCCTCGACAAAGAAACATTTGCAAATTCAGATCGAACAAGCCCAACAGCTAAACGTTTGTTTTCCTTTAGTTTACAAGATTAACCAACATCTCAGCTATCATCCCAACCAATACAAAGCACATCATGTCAAGATAAGGCGTACTTTGAAGGGCAAATGTTAACTGGCTTTTTGGCCCGGTTCCCAGAAGTACATCAGACATGCTCAACTCAACGCATCGCGTGAAGCTAAGGCCGGGAGGGACACTTAGGAGTGAAGGGAACATGATCAAGAAGGGACCACACCACTCAGAACCTCGCAGCGCCCAAAGAACATTCCCAAACTAAGGCCTCGGACCCCGAAGGAGCCGCAAGCCTCAAGCGCCCAAGCCTAAGGTCCTCGCCCCCCCCCTCCCCCGACAGGAGGACTTCGCCTCCTATGGAATTTGAATCGCAAATTGTTCTGAATGAGCTTCCAGCTTGGTTCCACATCCGATGCTTTCCTATCGAAAGCTCTTCTATGTCATCCCTCCAAATATTGTTAACCAATATTATGATACCCACGAACGCCAAACTCCACTAAATCCCTTTTCGATCGAATCTATTAGCCAAATCTTCCAACTCTTTTTCTAGAGGAAGCGATCCATGCTGGGGAAGGCCGATAATATTCCTGAAGCAGTTTAATAAGAGATTGTTGTACATGCGAGAGAAAAATAGGTGATTGTGGATTTCCTCTTCCTGATTGCATAGCATGTATGTAGAATTACTAACTATTCTCCACTATAAAATTCGATCCTTAGTCGGAATTTTATGAATACATACTTTGTATGTTGTGGAACAAAACTTTCTAGCTGAAACATAATGCCATATAGGATAGTCCAAATTTTATTCTGTTGAACTTGTCGAATCTGTTGCTAAACATTTTTAAAACTTAAATTGGGTAGATTCTACAATCTTCTAGTAGTCCGCAGTAGCATTCGAATCTAATTAAACATCATTCAAACCAATTGTACTTCCCTTATGAGGAAAGTATATGTGTTTGCAAATATCCCCCTCGCATAATACAATTCACCATCTGATGAGATTCATCCAATAAAATGACCCTATGGCAACCTAATATATCTGTAAGAGATTTGTGATTTATCCATAGGTCATACCATAGATATGTAGTATTACTGTCCTTTAACACACATGCCATAAGTACCCGAGCATCATCTCTATGTCAAAGCATATATTTAAAAGTGTTAAAGTCGTTTTATTTACTGCCATGTGCCAGAACTGTTATTGGTGAGATATTTACACCTTATCTACTTACTCCATAAATAATCTTTCATGAGAAGAAACCAAATATGTTTAATCGATGCTTTCTTCTTTAAATCTCATAGCGGTTGGGGTCCTGTACCCCATTCTGATTTAGGCCTAAAATTAAAGCCCATGCAATTTTGTGATATTTTCTACCCTAGAAGAAATTTGTGCATAATTTTTCAATTTTATGGATAACCGAACTAGGTATCTAAAAAATCAGCAGTCAATATAAAACGATAGGAGTTATAGTACTTTGTGTTAATTCCGCGTGCCCGGCTATAACACAATCCCATCCTTCAATTTTACAGCACACTTTGTTAATCAGTGTCTCACAATCTCTAGCATGAGCATAATCTGAAGATGAGGGAACGCCTAGATATTTGACAGGTAGGAAATCTTCATTCATTCTAAGTATTCATAGAATTTCCTATTTATTAGAAACATACTTGCTGAAATATACCTTTGACTTAACTTTACTTAGATAAAGCTCGATATTATACTGTAATTGTTGGGAAATGGTCTTTATAGCTAATGGTCTCTATAGCTATAGCATTAGAAGTCGTAGCACCTACGAAAATGATAATATCGTCCACATACAGTTAATGTGATATATTGGGTTGAGTGTAGGAGAATGGGTAGATTTGTTGGAGGAGGATGGAATCTTCCATCTACAGCGAATAGAACTCAATGATTATGAAAAATAGATAAGGAGACAAGGGATCCCTTTGTCGTAGTCCTCTGGAGGAAGTAATGAATCCCTGGGCTATGCTATCTATTAAAATATAGAACGTAGGAGTCCTGATAAAGTCATATATCAAGTTTATAAGAGAAGCAGGAAATCACATCGAAAAAGCATATAGCATACAAACTCCATGTTCACCATTCCTTTTTAAATCAATTTTAATGCATATTTTAGGAATTAAGACTACCTCACTTCTTGAAATTCCCAATTATTTCATGGGAGAGTAAAACATTTTCTTGGATACATCTGTTAAAGCAACTCCAACAGTGGGTAATTCATAACCATAATTAGTAATAAATGTTAGAAATCTTCCCCAATAGATGTTTGGGGACGTAATATTCAGCCAAATGTTGTCTAAGGGCCAATTCTGATTTCGGAATTGTCCTCAGGCACCGATTTATCGACGCCGTTCAAAGCGTGCCTAATTATTCGACGCGCGATGACTTAATCGACGTGCTACGTCCTGCAATGATAAAATCGACACTTTCTCACCTAACCCCACAAAACATAAAACAATGGTTTTTTGACGATCCGAACGGCTATACAACGATCAAATTTTACTCCAAAAAATAAAAACTTTTATATTTTCATATATAGAGTATAAACTAGTCAAAATACAATTACAAAGGCTATATTTACTTTGACCGGAATGGATGGTTTTCTAAATTTCGTATCTTTCGCAAAATATGACAGGTTTATATGTTAATAATAGCTCCTTAATAACAGGTGCAAAATCCAACATAACGCTTACGTTTAAAAAAAGAACTAAATCATCATTACTACAAAATTTTGAATAATCATTATAAAACACAATTTCGGACAAGCATACATCATAATAAAGGCATTAAGATAACTAATTATTTCCAGAGAGGCATTCAATAACTAATTATCGCCATAATGGTTCCATAAATGACTCATAAGGTCTTTCTGTAGCCTATTATGGAGTTGTGCATCTCTATACAAAAGCTGAAGGTCCTAATGAATGTTGAATTCCTCTTCTGTTATTTGTATGTATTGTCAGAAGATAATAAGGTGGTTACGAAGCACCTTTGTATTCGTAGTGGCATTGCCCAACATCCATATCTCATTCATCTTCTATGATCATGTTGTGTAGAACAAAGCAGGCAAACATGATTATAGACATCTATTTCCTAAACCACAACCGACATGGATTACTTATCATTGCAATTCTAGCTTGCAAAACACCAAAATTTCGTTCTACATCTTCTCTTTGTCCTTCCTGCATCGCCATGATTTTGTCTTGTTTAGAAGTCAATGGATTTGGACATGTTTTAACAATGTTGCTCCATTCCGAGTAAATGCCATCACCGAGGTAATAGCTATGGTTGTAAGTATTTTGGTCAATGGTAAATGTTAAAGGGGAGGTACCTGGCCTTGAGCAAGATCATTAAAAAGATGAGATCTTTCTATAACATTTAAGTCATTGTTCGAACTAGGCATTCCGAAGAAAGCATGCCATTTTCACAAATCGTATGGTGCTATGGCTTCCAAAATGATGGTAGGTCGCCTTTCCTTGCCGTTGTACGAACCTTATAATCCCTTAGGGGAATTCTTCCATTCCCAATGCATACAGTGCAGAATTCCTAACATACCTAGCTATCCCCTACTTTCGTGCATCTCTCTGATGAGCAATATATTGTCTTCAGTAAGGGACCTTAAGTACTCCTCTCTGTAGATGCCTACTATGGTCTGACAAAAAATTTCAAGTATTTCAAGTATCGTGTTCTCCGCAATTTGGTATGCATCGTCCAATGCACCTGCAGGAGTGGCATAAGCTAACATTCTCATAGAGGCTGTCATTTTCCATTAACCGGTGGGCCCCCGTGTCTCTAATGAATTTTGTTTGTACTTACAGTATTCATTATTAGCTTGTATACCCTCTAATATTCGAAGAAATAGATCTCTTCGCATCCTATATCTTCTACGAAACATATCAAGACCTTAAGTGAAGTTGTCGTTGAAGTAATCTTGCATCAGAGATTTATGGCATGCACCTTGGTTTCAGTGTATAAATTTCCTTCCAGGAACTGATCCCTTTCGAGTCGTAGATGATGAACCATAAGCTTCATCGTACATGTTTCATATTTCTTCTGCTTCCTCCCAAAAGAATTTCATCTTCCTCCGAATCACTATCAAAAGCTACCATGCATTGCATAAAACAAGAATTTACTTTTGTTTGTAACTTTGTTTGGAGATGAGATATAGTTTGCAATGTTGTTGTTGTAAAAATGGTATGAAGTTTTGGCTATTGTGTAGCTTTATTGTTTTGCGTGTTGCTTTGTTAATTTGTGCGTAGATTTTTCGGTTGGAGTGTACCTTTGTTAATAATCATGTAGTTGCAGTGTTTAGTGCTCAACTTTATTAGTACTGTAACACCCCACATCCTTTAGTGTCACTCACAAAGGGAATGCACTAAGTTCTGTGGAGCATTTAGGGTAAAAGATGTAGATAAATTACAAGATAGACAAAATTAAAACAACGAAAAATAAAACTTTACTTTATTGATAAAATAGTTTGTACAACAATTGTTTTCAAATATTAGAGTATCATCTGTCTTACAAAATAAAGAAGCATAAAATAACATTCATATTCCCCAATGTAGCATAAGCCAGCCATAGCAGCAGAAAAAGAGAGTCCAAAGCACATTGTCAGAGAATCTTCGAGCTTGGGAAGACTGACGGTCCAATCTAACCTGATCTATACTATTCCCTCCTTAACTACCTTGGGTGGGGGGGGGGACGGAAGAAAAGAAGACGAAAGAAAACCGGGTCAGACATAAAGTCTGGTAAGTTCAGTTACTTCTAGCATGTGAACAAGGAAAAACAAAACGACATGAATTAACTGAATACAAGACAATACCATGATGACAAGGCCAACAAGATAGGATAAGATTAACACAAGATATGCTAAGACAAGATAAACTGGATATGCTTTAATACTTTCTCCGCTTCGCTATTAACCTGCTATTATGGTTTCTATGTCTCTGCACCACCTATCTAGTGTCCCAACTAGTAATCTGTCTAAAATGATAACGCGATCTCAATCCCAGTAATTGGGGTTGCCTTTAGGCATAAATTTATTATTTATTACCTAGATCTAATCTAGGGTTTTCTTATCAAGCGCTTCCTAAATTCAACTAGGGTTTATGCCACTTATCTAATACTTCTCGGATTCAGGATTTATGCCACCTAGGTCCAACTAGGGATTATGCTAACTGTCGAACGATGCCCCTAGTCTAGGACGCACTACCTAGAGTGGTATATGTTCCTAGACTTTCCCCACGTATGTGTCACGAATCGTTTATCGCTGTCTAGATGCACATGCCATGAAATATGCGACCCGAGTCCCGTGGCAGGGCTATTCTAGAAACACGGGACTCGGTCGAGAGCTTTCAGATATCTGCCAATGCAGATGCTAAGGTATGTTTTTTCCAGTGGCTATGGTCCCACCTGACCCTTCCCTCAACTAATGAAAGGCCACCCTTGAAAAATTGAGAACTATACGCAGGCCCCCTATGCCCCACTATCTTATGGTCATCCTCACCCATAACTAGAAGCAAGTATATGGTCTTTTGGAGTTCTCCGCCTTTCCGCTTTACGTATCTCGACTGACTCAAGATGGTAGGTAGAAGACGAGTTGCTATCACAGGGCTACTGGTCTCGCCGAATCACGCTTGTCCATCCTAGTATTTAGGTTGCCTTATATTGCAACCAAGGCATACCCTTGGTTGTTCTAACGCAGACCTTAACCTCTGTGAGCCCAGGAGGATCATCTACAGCCTCACAGAGGGATACCAAGAATGCCCTCACGTCCTCTCGAAGCCTCGGGCTTCGTAACCCAATTCGTTGGAGCCTTTTTTAAGATTAGATGGACGTTCGCTCCTCCTCGTGTTATACTACGAATTACTACTTAGTTTTCCTAACTAAGGTTTAACACTTAGTTTCCTGAATTGTCGTTTTCTTAACTAAGGTTTACAACTTAGCCCCTTTCAACTAAGGTTTACAACTTAGTTCTCTTTCTCGTCAAGTTGGATTGGTCAAGTGTCATAAGTCGATACAAGTTAACTTAACCCATTCATTTGTCATGTTAAACTGGTTAAGTGTTATCAGTAATTCACGTTGACTTAACCTTACCAACATCAAGTTATATTGGTTAAGTATTTACTTAACCCTACCCATTCATCTTGTATTGGTTAAGTGTTCCTTTTTAACTTAACCTAGACTATCTGTTTTAACTAACATGTTATAACGGTTAAGTGTTCCCTTAGTTAACTTAACCCTAACATTGGTTTGATTAACATGTTCTAATGTTTAAGTATTGTACCTTCATGTTTTTAACTTAACCCTATTCATTTATCACACTCTTATGGTTAAGTGTTCAAGCTTACTTAACCCTACGGTCTAGTCCAGCTAACATATTAAATTGGCTAAGTGTATTAAATTTACTTAACCCCAACCTCTAGTCTAGTTAGCATGTTAAATTGGCTAAGTATATTAACTTTACTTATCCCCAACCTCTAGTCTAGTTAACATGTTAAATTGGCTAAGTGTATTGAATGTACTTAACCCCCACTTTCTAGTCTGGCTAACATATTAAATTGGCTAACTGTTTTTCTTAGTTACTTAACCCCTACAAATCTTGTCTTGTTACCATATTAAGTTGGTTAAGTGTTCTAGTTAACTTAACCCTATCATTCTAACTTAATTGTATTAAGTTGGTTAAGTGTTCCTATGGACTTAACCCTCCCATTCTAGCATAACTGTGTTAAGTTGGTTAAGTGTTCTTATGGACTTAACCCTCCCATTCTAGCTTAACTTTAATTGTCTTATTAAAGCACCAGCCACTCACATTAGACAAGTATTGTTGTGGCTGCCGGTATGTTGGTTGGTTCCGGGAAGTCTTACGCCACAACTCGGTCTAACCTCGGGCCTTTATCGGGCTCAATGCCTTAACCTCCCACATTGGATAGGTATTGTTGTGATCACTGGACAGTCGGGCGGGTCTGGGCAGGTTTACATCACAACTCAATTCAACCTCGGGTTAAGCATGTTCGTATTGTCTAAATTTACTTTTCTCATTTAGGATAAATTCTATAAGTAAATTTTCCCTAATTTACTTATTCCATTATTACTCTTTTAATGTACATTGTCAACATTTATTATTATGGGCCGTTTTCCCTATATATCATATTTATAGTTTTTGGTATGTAAATTATACCAAATTAAGTGTCACTAACCATGATTATTCTAAACATGACAATTACTCACAATTATGACTAAATTCAAAATTTGTGCTATATATATTTATTATGCCAAATTAACTTTAATTGACCCAATTCTGATTTAACACCCTAATTTACAGTTTATGACAAGACTAGAATTATTATTCTAGTTTACCGTTTACGCCTAAAACTTAGCTTACTTTCCAATACTAAATTTAATATGTCAAATTACATATTCCACAATTCATGTCAAATTTTCAAATTTGCGTTCTAAAAAACATTCCATAATACAAGTTCTAAATTATGTCAATCATAATTATGTCAATGTTCCACATTATGCCAATTTCCAAGTTTACAACCATGTTTAAGTTAAATTTATGATTTTCCCAAATAACATTCCCATCGTTCGTGTAATCGTGATTTCATCCTAGATTATAGATAAATCTAGATTCGTGGATTAAAAGGGAATGAACCAAAATGCCATGAAAAGATAGGCATAATGACTGACAGAAGATGATAATTCACTAATCATAGATCTAACAAATTACACTGAATAAATTGATTAAAGCATCGAAGGCCTACAGATCTGATAATATTATGACATAAAAAGGGTTGAACAAATAACATAGGTTCAAGTATATGGGTAGATCTAAATTAGTAGATAAATTCCCATAATCAAGATCCAAGTATAATTAAGAATAAACTGAATAGATAATCAAGTTTAGATCCAATCTCACAGCCATAATCCTAGGCAATAATATCATGTTCATGAATCATAGGTAATTATCCACTATTGTCCTTGTCATAGTTATAAGCATTGGTTTATGCTCCTAGTCAAAGGCTTATGTTCATAGTCAAAGGCTTATGTTCATAGTCAAAGGCTTATGGTTTCAAAGGCCACAGTTCCATAGTCATAATCTTAAGCATTGGCAATTTAGTCACAATGTGTTTTAGGCCATAATCAAGAATCAGATCCAATGTCATAAACAAGCACATATTCAATGAAATGATAAGGCATATTTCTTATATTCTTTTAATTTCATGTCACAAATAGAAAAGGCGTTCAAATCTAAAAAGTAACCGACTTACATTGATTGGATCTAGAAAAGAATAGAAAGATAGCGTTGCTTGAAGCCGTTTAATCTTTACTTGAATACTAACTTGTTTTTAATCTTCTCTTGAAACACTTGAGCAGGATATTCTCGTCTTGATTTATATTTTATTTTAATTTATTTATTTAGATTTAGAGGAAGAAGAAGAAGCCATGTCCATCAAGAATTTGTGCAGCATAAGGTTAGAGAAGAATAGTGCAAAGAGAAGGAGACTAGGGAGCTGTTTATATAGGATTGCAAGTTAATTTGAGCCGTCGATGAAAACAAGGTTAATCAAAGCCATCCGTTCTAAAGAGAAGCCAATTATGTTCACAATTACTTTCTTAATGTACATTATTAACATTTATTATTAAATTTGTATGCACATTAGATACATCCCCCCTTTACACATTTATTATTAAATTTGTATGCACATTAGATACATCTCCCCTTTACACATTTATTATTAAATTTGTATGCACATTAGATACATCTCCCCTTTACACATTTATTATTAAATTTGTATGTACATTAGATACATCTCCCCTTTACACATTTATTATTAAATTTGTGTGCACATTAGATACATCTCCCCTTTACACATTTATTATTAAATTAGTAACTTTAGTATTAACAGAAATACGGGGTGTTACAATCTCCCCTCCTTAAAGGATTTCGACCCCGAAATCTTCAAGTCAAGAAGAATGTAAAACCTACCATCCAATCATCCATCTACTCAACCATCAAACACAGGCATCCATTGTCCTTAAAGACTTCTAATGCTTATATTCTCATATGCATAGTGTGTATACATGTCTTTATCTAATGCAAAATCAGACGGTCTACTGATTCATTTGACCTCCATAATGCAAATCATGTCAGTGCCATGCGTCCAATATGTATGCAAATCCTAATGATACATATTATTTCTATATGAGTCCACAATCATTCACTCAAATGCGACATCCATATGATAACACATTAAGTTCAATTCATAAACAAATACATATATGTAAATGAAATATGAAGGTGTCTGAGCTGATCTAGTGCCTAATACGTGTGTATTTGCATTCACGAGCAACCACTAGCAACCATTCGCAACCATCAACCATAACATGTTTCAAATACATATTTACATCCAAAAGGGTTTATACCTAAGGATCGATGATACGTCCTAAAGGATATACCTTAAAAGCTAGAAATTAGTATTCATGGAATTCCTAAAAAAAGGAATCAAGGATGTACCCTTAAGAAAAAGGGTATGAGGCGCGTATACCTTATCTTCAATCTCCCGTATCACGTCTTCTTGAGCTTTACTCAACTGTACCTTAACAGATTCAAATTCACGATTGCGAAGTTTCTTGACCTCCATTTCCAAAATAAACAAATGTCAACCATGATACTGAGTGTATATACTAGGATGATCAGAGGTCTCTCCTCTTAGCTTGTCCATCATGCCATAACTATGAGGGTCAAAAGGTCACTACGTACTTTTTACCTCTCTTAATGTTAGTCCTTCTCTATATAGAGAGCCTGCCACAACTATTCATCTCTCAAGCAAACCATCCTAGTCGAACTCGACATCCCTCACGTACAAGCCCCAAAGGCCTAAACCAATATCATACAAGCACCCGAGGAATGTCTCCTCCGAATTTGGACGATCTATGTGAGATGATCTAAGCAAAAACAACCAAACACTTGAGCACTAGTTGGGATCTTTTACTATACAAGTACTAAGATGCACAGACTCAACTATGGAAGCAAATATGAACAAATGCGAAGTGCTAAAACCAAAAGAAAGAGTACAAACAGAAAAGCTAGACTCTTCCAATAAAACTTTACTACCTTTCTCCTAGGTACGCTTAGTGGTGAAAGCATGTATTTGCCCTTCTGAAAATCTTGTCCTTTGTTCTTAATTATATGCCCTATTCTGCCATAGTAAAGATACTTCCTCTTGTCTTAGGTTTTATAATCCCTTCCTCCTTCGTAAGACAAGTCTACATCTATGAATTCCTCATTCTTGGGTTGTGCTCCTTATCCAAACTCCTCATCCTCTTTCGTGTGTAATCATGTTGACAAATCTCTCGAAAGCTGCCTCCATCGTAAATAAAACCCTACTAGGATTGAAAGAAAACTAGCCGCAGGTGAAACTACTACAGTTATAGATGGAAGTCGGGCACTACTTCCCCCTTCGATGAGGTTACCTCCAAGAAAGCCAAGAGCCCCAGAGACTCAAGAAAGAAGGGGACAAGAATTCAAATAGAGAATCAGAAGATAGTGCGTATGGATTTTGGGGAATATGCCTTTAAAACAAAATTTTCTTTTGAAAATGCTTTTTTTAAAACTGTTTGAAAATAATAATTTTTTTCAAATATTTTATCTGATCCGGTAACCTTCAGCTCTGATACCACGTGTAACACCCCACATCCTTTAGTGTCACTAACAAAGGGAATGTACTAAGTTCTGTGGATAATTTAAGGTAAAAGATGCAGATAAATTACAAGACAGACAAAATTAAAACAGCGGAAAATAAAACTTTACTTTATTGATAAAATAGTTTGTACAACAATTGTTTTCAAATATCAGAGTATCAACTATCTTACAAAATAAAGAAGCATAAAATAACATTTATATTACCCAATGTAGCATAAGCCAGCCATAGCAGCAGAAAAAGAGAGTCCAAAGCACTTTGTCAAAGAATCTTCGAGCTTGGGAAGAGTGATGGTCCAATCTAACCTGAGCTATACTATTCCATCCTTAACTACCTGGGGGGAACGGAAGAAAGAAGACGAAAGGAAACTAGTTAAGACATAAAGTTTGGTAGGTTCAGTTACTTCTAGCATGTGAACAAGGAAAAACAAAACTACATGAATTAACTGAATACAAGACAATACCATGATGATAGGGCCAACAAGATAGGATAGGATTAACACAAGATATGCTAAGACAAGATAAACTGCATATGCTTTAATACTTTCTCCGCTTTGCTATTAACCTGTTATTATGGTTTCTATGTCTCTGCACCACCTATCTAGTGTCCCAACTAGTAATCTGTCTGAAATGATAACGCGATCCCAATCCCAGTAATTGTGGTTGCCTTTAGGCATACATTTATTATTTATTACCTAGATCTAATCTAGGGTTTTCTTATCGAGCGCTTCCTAAATTCAACTAGGCTTTATGCGACTTATCTAATACTTCTCGGATTCAGGATTTATGCCACCTAGGTCCAACTAGGGATTATGCTACCTGTCAAACGATGCCCCTAGTCTAGGACGCACTACCTAGAGTGGTATATGTTCCTAGACTTTCCCACGTATGTGTCGCGAATCGTTTATCGCTGTGTAGATGCACATGTCATGAAATGTGCGACCCGAGTCCCATGGCAGGGCTATTCTAGAAACACGGAACTCAGTCGGGAGCTTTCAGATATCTGCTAATGCAGATGCTAAGGTCTGTTTTTTCCAGTGGCTATGTTCCCACCTGACCCCTTCCTCAAATAATGAAAGGCCGCCCTTGAAAAATTGAGAACTATACGCAGGCCCCATTTGCCCCACTATCTTATGGCCATCCTCACCCACAACTAGAAGCAAGTATATGGTCTTTTGGAGTTCTTTGCCTTTCCGCTTTACATATCTCGACTGACTCAAGATGGTAGGTAGACGACGAGTTGCTATCACAGGGCTACTGGTCTCGCCGAATCACGCTGGTCCGTCCTAGTCTTTAGGTTGCCTTATATTTCAACCAAGCCATACCCTTGGTTCTTCTAATGCAGACCTTAACCTCTGTGAGCCCAGGAGGATCATCTGCAGCCTCACAGAGGGATACCAAGAATACCCTCACGTCCTCTCGAAGCCTCGGGCTTCGTAACCCAATTCGTTGGAGCCTTTTTTAAGATTAGATGGACGTTCGCTCCTCCTCGTGTTATACTAAGAATTACTACTTAGTTTTCCTAACTAAGGTTTGCCACTTAGTTTCCCGAATTGTCGTTTTCTTAACTATGGTTTACTACTCAGCCCCTTTCAACTAAGGTTTACAACTTAGTTCTCTTTCTCGTCAAGTTGGATTGGTTAAGCGTCATTAGTCGATACAAGCTAACTTAACCCATTCATATGTCATGTTAAACTGGTTAAGTGTTATCAGTAATTCACGTTGACTTAACCTTACCAACATCAAGTTATATTGGTTAACTATTTACTTAACCCTACCCATTCATCTTGTATTGTTTAAGTGTTCCTTTTTAACTTAACCTTGCCTATCTGTTTTAAATAACATGTTATAGCGGTTAAATGTTCCGTTAGTTAACTTAACCCTAACATTGGTTTGATTAACATGTTCTAATGGTTTAGTATTGTCCCCTCATGTTTTTAACTTAACCCTATTCATTTATCACACTCTGATGGTTGAGTGTTCAAGCTTACTTCACCCTACGGCATAGTCCAGCTAACATATTAAATTGGCTAAGTGTATTAAATTAACTTAACCCCAACCTCTAGTCTAGTTAGCATGTTAAATTGGCTAAGTGTATTAACTTTACTTATCCCCAACCTCTAGTCTAGTTAACATGTTAAATTGGCTAAGTGTATTGAATTTACTTAACTCCCACTTTCTAGTCTTGTTAACATATTAAATTGGCTAAGTGTTTTTCTTAGTTACTTAACCCCTACAAATCTTGTCTTGTTACCATGTTAAGTTGGTTAAGTGTTCTAGTTAACTTAACCCTATCTTTCTAACTTAACTGTGTTAAGTTGGTTAAATGTTCCTATGGACTTAACCCTCCCATTTTAGCTTAACTGTGTTAAGTTGGTTAAGTGTTCTTATGGACATAACCCTCCCATTCTAGCTTAACTTTAATTGTCTTATTAAAGCACCAGCCACTCACATTAGACAGGTATTGTTGTGGCTGCCGATATGCCGGTTGGTTCCGGGCAGTCTTACGCCACAACTCGGTCTAACCTCGGGCCTTTATCGAGCTCAATGCCTTAACCTCCCACATTGGACAGTTATTGTTGTGATCACTGGACAGCCGGGCGAGTCCGGGCGGGTTTACATCACAACTCAATCCAACCTCGGGTTAAGCATGTTTGTATTGTCTAAATTTACTTTTCTCATTTAGGATAAATTCTATAAGTAAATTTTCCCTAATTTACTTATTCCATTATTAGTCTTTTAATGTACAATGTCAACATTTATTATTATGGCCCATTTTACCTATATATCATATTTATAGTTTTTGGTATGTAAATTATACCAAATTAAGTGTCACTATCCATGATTATTCTAAACATGACAATTACTCACAAATATGACTAAATTCAAAATTTGTGCTAATATACTTATTATGCCAAATTAACTTTAATTGACCCAATTCTGATTTAACACCCTAATTTATAGTTTATGGCAAGACTAGAATTATTATTCTAGTTTACCGTTTACGCCTAAAACTTAGCTTACTTACCAATACTAAATTTAATATGTCAAATTACATATTCCATAATTCATGTCAAATTTTCAAATTTGCATTCTAATAAACATGCCATAATACATGTTCTAAATTATGTCAATCATAATTATGTTAGTGTTCCATATTATGCCAATTTCCAAGTTTACAACCATGTTTAAGTCAAATTTATGATTTGCCCAAATCGTATTCCCATCGTTCGTGTAATCGTGATTTCATCCTAGATTATAGATAAATATAGATTCGTGGATAAAAAGGGAATGAATCAAAATGCCATGAAAAGATAGACATAATGACTAGTAGAAGATGATAATTCACTAATCACAGATCTAACCAATTACACTGAATAAATTGATTAAAGCATCGAAGGCCTATAGATCTGATAATATTATGACATAAAAAGGGTTGAACAAATAACGTAGGTTCATGTATATGGGTATATCTAACAAAATAGATAAATTCCCATAATCAAGATCCAAGGATAATTAAGAATAAACTGAATAGATAATCAAGTTTAGATCCAATCTCACAGTCATAATCCTAGGCAATAATATCATGTTCATGAATCGTAGGTAATTATCCACTATTGTCCTTGTCAAAATTATAGACATTGGTTTATGCTCCTAGTCAAAGCTTATGTTCATAGTCAAAGGCTTATGTTCATAATCAAAGTCTTATGTTCATAGTCAAAGGCTTGTGGTTTCAAAGGCCACAGTTCCATAGTCATAATATTAAGCATTGGCAATTTAGTCACAATGTGTTCTAGACCATAATCAAGAATCGGATCCAAAGTCATAGACAAGCACAGATTCAATGAAATGATAAGGCGTATTTCTTGTATTCTTTTAATTTCATGTCACAAATAGAAAAGGCATTCAAATCTAAAAAGTAACCGACTACATTGATTGGATCTAGAAAATAATAGAAAGATAGCGTTGCTTGAAGTCGTTGAATCTTTACTTGAATCATAACTTGTTTTGAATCTTCTCTTGAAAGACTTGAGCAGGATATCCTCGTGTCGATTTATATTTTATTTTAATTTATTTATTTAGATTTAGAGGAAGAAGAAGAAGCCATGTCCATCAAGAATTTGTACAGCATAAGGCTAGAGAAAAATGGTGCAAAGAGAAGGAGACTAGGGGGCCGTTTGTATAGGATTAGAAGTTAATTTGAGCCGTCGATGAAGCCAAGGTTAATCAAAGCCATCCGTTCTAAAGAGAAGCCAATTATATTCACAATTACTTTCTTAATGTACATTATTAACATTTGTTATTAAATTTGTATGCACATTAGATACATCCCCCGTTTACACATTTATTATTAAATTTGTATGCACATTAGATACATCTCCCCTTTACACATTTATTATTAAATTTGTATGCACATTAGATACATCTCCCCTTTACACATTTATTATTAAATTTGTATGCACATTAGATACATCTCCCCTTTACACATTTATTATTAAATTAGTAACTTTAGTGTTGACAGAAATACGGGGTGTTACAAGTACGAGTGTCCCTTTGTGGATAATTAAGTAGATGCAGTGCATACTGTGCATCTTTATTGGCACGAGTATCCATTTGTCGATAATTGTGTACATCTAGTGCTCAAATTTATTGGTATGAGTGTCTCTTTGTGATAACCGTGTAGTTATAGTGCATAGTGTGCAGCTTTATTGGCACGAGTATCTATTTGTTGATAATTGTGTACATGAAGTGCTCAACTTTATTGGTACGAGTGTCCCTTAGTCGATAAATATGCAAATGAAATGCTCAGCTTTAAGGGTAGGGGTGTCACTTTGTCGAAAAATGTGCAAATGCAGCGCTCTACTTTATTGATTAGAGTGTCCCTTTATCAATAACTATGTAATTACAATGTTTATTGTGCAGCTTTATTGGCACGTGTGTCCCTTTGTTGATAATTGTGTACTTTAATGTGCAGTGTGTAGCTTCAATTGTACAAGTGCTTATTTTATCGATAAGGAGCCAAATGGTTATGGTCGGCCCTATTTTTTTGTTAAGAAGTCAAACGGTTAGGGTCGTCACATATTTTAACTCGATAAGGAGTCAAACGAGTAGGGTTGTCCCTTTTCTTAAATCGATAAGGATCAAACGATTTGGGTCATCCTCTATTTTAAATAAAAAAGGAATCAAACAATTAGGGTCGTCCCCTATTTTAAATCGAATCGCAATGATAAATTTGATTATATAATTCAAATAAAAAAACTTGGGTTTTCGTATTATAAATTTTGACTTATGGCAAACCAAAATTTTCAAAGGTCCCTATATAAACATTTATGAAATTTATCGATAAATTATTTAAATGGAAAGGAAAAATTGAAAGGAAATTATTTAATAGTCGACGTTTGAATGTTTTAATTATAAATTATATAAAAGCGAGCTTGTAACGTCGTGGTAGTTCGTAGTTATATATTTTGAACTTAGGTCAAATCTATAAGGTCTAAAATTCGTTGGAATTTTTTGAAAATCGAATTACCACGATCTATTTGATTATTGAAAAAGAAAACTCGGGATTTTGTATTGTAGATTTTGACTTATGACAAACCAAAATTTTCAAAACGTCGCTGTATAAATGTTTATAAAATTTATCGATATATTATTTGAATGGAAAGGAAAATTTGAAAAGAAATTATTTAATAATCGATGTTTGATCGTTTAATTTATAATTTATATAAAACTGAGCTGATGACGTCGCGCTAGTTCATAGTTATACGTTTTGAACTTCAGTCGAATCTACAGGGTCCAAAATTCATCGGACTTTTCTAAAAATCGAATCAATAAGATCTATTTGATTATTGAATTCTAATGAAAAAGAAAACTCAGGTTTTCGTATTGTAGATTTCGACTTATGACAAACCAAAATTTTCAAAAAGTCGCTATATGAACATTTATGAAATTTATCGATATATTATTTAAGTGGAAAGGAAAATATGAAAGGAACAACATGTAACACACAATGATCCATAACACAGAACATCATAAAATATAGCTACCTGTAACAACCCGAAAATCTGGGCCAGTTTAAAATTTTTATTTTGGCAATTATAGCGGATTTTCTATATTTAAAATAGATTATTTTAAATAATATCGACGTGAAATTTATTTTGAATAGAATTCGACGTATATATTTATATACGTCGTCGTTAGAATATAAATATTTATATATAATTATAAATAGAATTGAAAATGGCGCGGTAGTTCGATAATTCGATTTCAAACTTCAATTGAATGTACCGGGTGCAAAACAATCCGGATTTTAGTGAAACCAAAAATAATGGAATCTAATAGTGAATATCTTTCCAATGAATCCGAAAAATCAAAAGTTCGTAGCGGGAATCAAAAGATATGTCCAGTTGAAAATTTTGAATAGTCGCTATGGAATTCAGGCCCTTAAAAATGGACATTTTGCAAACGACCTCGGATTTCAACGAAACCACTTTTGTTGGGTCCGTGATGTTGAATTATTGTTAGATTCCAAATTTCATAATTTTTCGAATCGATATGTGAGCGTGGCAAAGGAAAACGCGTTTGACCAGTTTCAGTTGATTTTAATCGACTGGAAATTGGCCATTTTTCTAACGGTCTCAGAATTCGACGAAACTAGTTTTGTTAGGACCGTATCGACAATACGAAGCTAGAAAATATTTTTCTGGAATTTTTCTAGTTAGTATGTGACCCCGGTAAATTGAAAAGTACGTTTAAAATTCAATATAGTGATTTAAATGTAAATTAAACGGAAACTGATTCAAATGGTCAAATCAGCTTGCGATACATATCCCATTGTGTTCGGAATGGGGGTTAAACGCTATGGACGACAGGCGGTAGGCCTCGTTTCGAGGTCGTATGTGAAAGTCAACTCTTTAGGATAAAATAAATAAATTAATTAATAATAAAAAAAAATATCCCCCTCCTTATCAGCCGACCCCCCCCCCTTACTTTTCAAAGCAGAAAAATTGTATTCAAAATAAAAAAAAATAAAAAAAATCATCGCGGATCGAAATCCCGAAACACCCCGTCGATGGCGACTTCGCCGTCGCCCTGCCCTCCGCCACCTCGCAGCCGACCTCCAGCCTCCACCCAGACCCCACCGCCTCCTTCTTCTTCTCTATCCTCTCGCTCCACCTCCTCTGACCTAAAACCGCCGCTCCGGGGGACTTCGAACAACGCGCTACTACTGGCGTTGGCGGGGCACGAGGGCGAAGGAGGTGATGACCTCCGATGGTGGTCCGATCAGCCTAGGGCGGCGCAGTTGACGGGGAAACCAAATCGAGTCCAAGACCCAACCGACGACCCCTCTGCCTTCCCTCCTCCCCTTCGCGTGATTAGGTAATTTCCTTTTTATTTTTATTTTTTTTTGTTCTGTTAAAAACTGTTTTTTTTAAGTTTTAAAACTGATTCTTTTTTTTAGAAGATTATAAACTGATTTTTAAAAGAATTTTTATAAACTGTTTTTTTAAAGTATATAAAACTGAATTTTTAAAGTATATAAAACTGATTTTATCTTAAGGTTTAAAATAAGAAAAAGGTTTTAACTTGAAATAAGAAAAAGGTTTTAACTTGAAATAAGAAAAAGGTTTTAACTTTAATATAAGAAAAAGGTTTAAACTTGAAAGGTAAAAGAGTTAAACTTTAAAAAGTAAGAGAAAAGATTTGATCTTTTGAAATAAAAATTCGATTTTTATATATTGAACTTTGAAATAAAAATTCGATTTTTATATATTGAACTTTGAAATAAAAATTCGATTTTTATATATTGAACTTTGAAATAAAAATTCGATTTTTATATATTGAACTTTGAAATAAAAATTTGATTTTTAAATATTGAATAGCAAAGTAAAAATGTGATTTTTACATATGTAGAGGATACGGGCAAAGAAAGTGAAAGGAGGCGAAACGACGAAGACTTCTTCATTGGAAGTGCCGTGGAGCTAGGATAGCTATATGTGAGAATTTCTCACCCTTCAATTTCTTTTCTAATTATATATATATACTAGGATGCAGACGGTGCTTAGTAGCACCCGACACAATCGTCCACAGACCATGGACTTGTTTGTTTGACTGTTTGGTGATTGATTGCGATATTGGTTTGAATGTGGTTTGTGGTGTGAAAAATCGAATCGATAAATTGGTTAGGATTAGACGTGCGCCGTTATAAGGCGAAGGAGTAAGGCTAGGTTAGACCCTTACTCCAAATCTTGTGGTTTGCATAATGAAATTGATTTGATTGATGAGTGAATGGCGTGGGCCTTCACTAGACCGGGGATAAGGCTAGGCCTTGTCCCGTTTCTAGTATCGTGCCGTTATGCCGCCGAAATTTTCTAAAAAATGTTAGAAAAATAAAAATATCATTTTATTTAAAGAATGAACTGAATAGAAATTCATATGTTGAAATAAAATGTTTTATCGTTAAAAATATAATTTTTAACGTGAATGTGAATAAATAAATATTCATTTACAAACCGGACGGTTTGTTTATGTACACCTATTTGAAGGACATGGATTGGGTCGATAAATTTTACACATCGCCCAACTGCACAAATAAAATATGTGTTTGATTGTTTGAAACCCCACACGGGTGTTGGGATGAAATTTGAAGTTCACTCATCCTGATTCATTGAATATGTCGATCGATTGATTGACAGACTGTTATAAGCGTTGAATATCTATATTTGATGCTTATACAGTGTAGTGCACTTTGGTTGATGGTTGATTATTTTTCAATGCTATTATATACATGTGTTGTATGAAAATCCATATAATTAATTTTATATGGTAATTGATTGGGCCTCATTCCAGTTTAGAAATAGAAATATTTGAAATAGAAATATTTGAAATAGAATATTTGAAAATAGAAATTTATGAAGCCGTGTTGATTAGATTGACGCCATTTTGACGTGAACGATATTTATATCAATTTTAATCGATTTCAAAGTGAATTGAAAACAAATTCAAAGTGAATTGAATTGAAAACGAATTCAAAGTGAATTGAATTGAAAACGAATTCAAAGTGAATTGAATTGAAAACGATTTCGAAATGAATTGAATTGAAAGCGATTTCGAAATGAATTGAATTGAAAGTGATTTCGAAATGAATTGAATTGAAAGTGATTTCGAAATGAATTGAATTGAAAGTGATTTCGAAATGAATTGAATTGAAAGTGGTTTCGAAATGAATTGAATTGAAAGTGATTTCGAAATGAATTGAATTGAAAACGATTTCGAAATGAATTGAATTGAAAGTGATTTTGAAATGAATTGAATTGAAAACGATTTCGAAATAAATTGAAAACGAATTCGAATTGAATTGAAAGTGAATTGTAATGAATTCAAATTGAATTGAAATTTGAATTGAATAGAAATGAATTTTAAAACGAATGTATAAAGAAGAATTCAATTTTGATTTGAATTGAAAAGGAAGTTGAAATTGTTTTTGAAACGAATTCAAAACTATTTATATAATTCGTTTTAAATAGAAATCGACGAAGTATATATTATATATATTATATATATATAATATAATGGCCTGAATAGAACGCGCCGCGCCGCGGCAGTTCGTGAATTTCGACCATTTATTTCAAACGGACATTGCGGGAGATCCGACCGTCGGATTCTCCTAAAACCGGAACCGTTGGGTTCGTATCGAAAAGAGCTTTCTAATGAATGTTAGAAATTTGAAATCTAACGGTTGGATTTGGAGATACGTCCAAATCAAATTCGAAAAAGGTCGCTGTAAGTGCAGTTCGATGGCCGTTGTTGGAAATCGACTGTACGGGCCTTGATAAAATTATTAAAAATAGTAATAATTTGTGTAAAATCATAAGAAATGATTTAGAAAAGATTGGGATGAAAAACTCCATATTTGAAAGGATAAAAATAGATTTTTATCGAAATGAACTAGTTTTGAACTAGAAAGATAATTCTATTTATTTTTAAATAAATAAATTGAATTTGAAATGATTTTAAAAATAACCAGAATTTCCAATGATTGCATTGGAGTGGAATTGAATCGAAATTGTCTTCGGAATACTTCGATGTTGGAATTCGTGAATATACAGGTGTTGTTATGGAAATTTGAAAGATATATTTATATCGTTATTTCCAATACGACATTTGTTAGTCGTAGAATTCGATATTGAATATAAGCCGATATATTTTCTATTCAGAGCCTTGTATTGAATATCGAATGTGATTTGGGTTTGTCGTGAATGGTGTCTTCACTAACACTGTTCTTGAACCCAGTTGAGAAAAGATTAAATCTTTTTATTTAGATTTAATGAAGTGTACCAATTAAATGATATTTAATTGGAATTGAATTGGTATTGATTTTTGGGTTTATCGTGAACAGTGTTTTAAATAACACTTGTTCTTTAACCCGATAATTAATGGAATGTGATTTGGGTTTGTCGTGAATGGTGTCTTCACTAACACTGTTCTTGAACCCAGTTGAGAAAAGATTAAATCTTTTTATTTAGATTTAATGAAGTGTACCAATTAAATGATATTTAATTGGAATTGAATTGGTATTGATTTTTGGGTTTATCGTGAACAGTGTTTTAAATAACACTTGTTCTTTAACCCGATAATTAATGGAATGTGATTTTGGGTTTATCGTGAATCGTGTTTTAAATGACACTGATTCTTTAACCCAGATAATGATTAAAACTAAGTGGAGTTTTAATGAATCTTTAATTAGATTGAAAAGATCGAGAATGGAGTATCACCAGTTTTGCTCCAGGCGATAGATAAATCTTTAATTAGATTTGAACGTGAAATTTAGAAACTAACTGTCGGTTAGCCAAGCAGAATGGTTTTCTGGATATTGATCTGATGTTGGTTTCGGCCTTCGGGGTTAATATTTGGGGAATTATTCTCTTGATTAATTTACGGTTAGTGACTAATGAATTGGAATGAGGCGTATGTTGTGTTTGTGTAACACTTATTTAAAATATACGCGTGTTATTCGGAAAGACCGGGTTTATCCCATTCTGAATAACTGATACGACGAAAAGTCGAAGATGAAGACGATGGTCGAAGACCGGAGGTCTTCACGTCGTTTGGGTGATAGCTGATGATCTTGATTGGGCTGTACACCCAAGAAGATGGAAACAGTTGGTGATCGTCCAGACGTACTTGGAGATCGATGGATATGCGGGGTACTAGGTGCCTCCGGTTTCGTTCAGACCCAGAACGGACTTGTAAATGGACTGTGTGTCTGACATCGGATTTCATTCTGTGTGACTAATATCGGTTGCATAGGATGGTTTGCCTGTGTGGCATGCTAAGATGCAAATGATCAAGGCTTCTGTTGAAAAGCGAAGTCTTGTGGTTGATGATCAAAGCACGGCCTTTGTGGCGTAGCTTTGTGTAACGTTTACCTCGCGTGTTTCACACCCGGTATGAACCAAAAACGGGAGACGGGCCTCAGGGAGGGCATGCGTTTCTTTCTAGTTAGAAGTGGCGTCAGTGGTTTTACACGCCCTGACGAGTTTGACTTATGTGGTTGTTGCTGTTGCGAGGCGCCTCGGATTGATCGGTCGTTCTCGAACCGATGGAGTCATTTGTTGGCTCATTGACACCCCAAAGGGTGGGGAAACGCAGTGTTCAGGCATTTTAATCCACATCGGTGGACCGGCCCTGTCGCTCCAAGGGTCACTCGAGCTCTGATCCTAAGACACGGGCTAGAGCGTCTCGAATCGGTTGAGGACTATCTTTTGCCTCGGTTCATAGATGGAAATCCAATTTTCAAATACGTGACATTTGCGGTTTTAGTTGTAATCCTATATATGGCGACATAGTGGGATGGGGCGCTTATGCCGCCTATGATTGATACTTATGATTTGAAGTTGTTTTATACACTATGCACTTATAATAGTATCAAACGATTTGTTTTAACCGTATCAAGCATTCTTTGGCTGTTATAAGGGAAAACCCTATCCTCGGCTGCGTTGCATTGTGTGATGGGACCTGGGTCTTATAACAGCTTCATTTTTCTTCATTTAGCATTGCGCTGTTTGTTTTATGCACTGGTATTCTTGGGAGGAAACCCGTTCCGTGTTATACGGCGTGGTCCCTTGATTTACCGAATGGTTTAAAATAAAGATTAACTGTTTTAGTTCTCACACCAGTCCCATGACTGACCTGGAGTTTATTGTTTTAACCTAAACTCTGGGTGCCCCTATTTTGACACGGGCAGCTAGTAGTTTTGGTTTTGCAGATTTATATTCACAGGATCCTGGTTTACAGCTGGAACGATATCCGGAAAGCTTTGTATCCGTATATCTCTTCTAGTTGTGTATTGTATTATTTTCCGCTGCTATGTATTTAAATGTAATTTAAATCTCTGATATTTCTGTGTAATATTCATTTATACTCTGTATATTCTTGTATTCTGATGCATTGTTGTAATATACAATGAAATGTTCTTCTGTATGCGTTCTGTTTTGTCGTGTTCTCAAACGATAGGGCGTTTCGAACGGTCTGGATCGGTTTAGCGACTGGTTCGGACCGAGCGAAATTCCCTGCCGTCACACTACCACCATGAATAAACAAACCAGGTAGAACGTATAATTTAATACAACATGAATCAACATGACATCTAAACACAAGTAAACATGACAAAAGAACATATAGTCCAGTACAAAAAGGCAGATACATACACACACACACACACACACACACACACACATATATATATATATATATATATATATATATATATGTATATGTACACGAAAAAAATCCACATCACCATTGTGATTCTCGTGAACGTCATCGTAAATCCATAGCATCATCGTCATCATCGTGCTCGGACTCCTTACCATCCTCCTCCATATCAGCATAGCCATAATACGGAAAATCATCATCCTCATCACCACCTTCTTCTGATCCTCCAACAATAACTGGTCCATCTAGATCATTTAATCCTCCTACTCCACAACCCCACCACTAACGCCGCTAGTCGGGCCTGTAAGTCATCGATTTGGGCCTGCAAAACAATGCACTATCGCTTGGTGCTCCTGATACAATGACTGAGAATGTTGCAGTGCCATCTCCTTAATACTGCCTATGTGTCGTTTATGCTGGTATAGCCTTGGTGCAAACTGTAACAAAATAAATGAACATATAAACTCTATTGTATACCTTATAACGGATAAGCAAATAAATTCACAGGAATGAATATTACCTCATGTGGAGGATAGAATCCAGCTGTAGGAATACCAGCAACCATGTGATCAGGTGGGTAGACAATAGACAGGTATATATGTGTACCGCTAAGATCATATGACTGTCATGTGTCGACAAAATAAAAATCCGTAGACTGATCGGAGTACTATGAAGGGGCCGGATCAAAAGTAAAGGAGGTGGATAAACTCTATCCATAGCCACTCGGGGTCCTATGTGATCGGCGTTAACACGCCAACTATAAACTGACAACATGTACCGCAGAGAAGCATCTCTATGCCAATAAGTATCAAAGTATGCTCGCGTTAATATAAAAGCCTCTGTATTAACCCATCGTGCATGTCTTAGATCTTGTATGTATTGTTTCCCGATGGAATGATGCAACCCAAACATATCATTAGTAGAAAGTGGATCTCCGAGTACACGCAACTCAAGGGCACATGATAATAACAATGATCTCCCTAGTACCAAATAGGAAGGTAGGATAGGGGGAGCAAGATGACATGAAACATGGATAAACAACATGCAATGACTAATGGGTGTCCATCACCGAGCGGGCCACCAGCTGGTAGAGACATCCAATAAGAAGTCCATGGTGCTCGTAATATGATGGCCCTCGACCTTAAATCAATCTAAGATCGGACCTCCATCAAGTTGTGTCTGACACCAACAGAAGCACACTGGACTAAGTGACTAGTCTCCCATCGACGCATGCACGGGAAAAGGACTCGGCAGCATGACTGGTGGTCGGAGCTATGCATGAATGCATGTTGGCCATGTACTCGCAATACCAACACGACACGCCAACATGTACCAAAAACCAAACATCTGTTGAACCTCTCCAAAAGCATTAGAGTTTAGTGGGGTGTATAGACAACCCAATATAGTTGAGCCCCAATCATTCATATGAAGATGCTCTAAAATGGCTAGTGCTGTTGGGTAGCCCAATCGAGTCATACTTTTTGGTTCAAAAAACTATCGATGGAAAGAGATATAAAAGGGAAGCCCGGAATACGACATCCTACATACCCATTGCATCCATATATACTAAAATGTACTCAAGTAAATCACTGTTTTAAATACCGGCCATCTTAGCCGAGATCTCGTTTTGAGGTCAAAACGATACGAAACATAATATATCGTTATGTATACCGTTTCGAATATATCGGCCCATATTTACAAATATTGACCATTATCTTAACCGAAACGAAATCACGACTTATCACCCGATTTTTTTTAATAATTAAGGGTTGTATGCAAGTTGAGTTTGCATGTATTTGTCAGCTTTCTGTATTTCTCATGCAGGGTTAGATCTGAATTTATTCATTCAATTCAAACTATAAAATTCGTCAAGTAACCCTTTTAGTTATCAGATCAATGCAATGGCCAATCACATGTTTAGCCACTAAAATTTAGTTGTAGAACTTTTGTTAAATTACATGTACTTGTAGCACTCTACTTAGCTCGTATTGTTCTATTATTCTGAAATTTATGTTGTGGAATACTTGCCCGCTATGCCATTTTATGAAGGCTTTAATGCTGGATTACTTACTAACCAACGTATGCATTTCTGGTTTGTATCTTTTTTGGATGTCATTTTGGTTAGTTGAATTACATACATAACTATGTAATGGTTTAATGTTGTCATTTGTAGTGCTTTTAATATTGTCATTTTATGAATGCATGGTATGTCATTAGTAGTCAATTCAATTTCTGCTTTGGCTAACTTTTTTGGATGTCATTTTAGTGCTTTAATGCTGTCATTTTAAGAATGCATGGTGTAACGACCCGGGGATTTTGCGATCCTGGATATCGGCATACAATACTATGTCGACTATTCAAGCATCGGAAATACCAGATAGTCCATGAAATAAATTAGAGGGTGAGGATAGATAAGATAGAAACTTAGAATAGAAGAAGAAGAAGAACATACAACATCAGAGTAAACACTAATCTCACAGCGGAACGAATAAATATATTTAAAAAAATAACTTTGAAATATAAATTTGTACTTGAATATACATATCATTTCCAAAGTACAGCCCTACAACACAGTGGAAAAACCATAGCTATATAATTCTGAAGAATCCTGCTCCAGCTCTTCAAGTATCTGTAAATACCGACTACTTGACTGCCCGTACAAAATTGGACACCCAAGAGTTTAGGGAAAACACAGCAAAATAAACTCCGGGTCAGTCATGTGACTGGTGTGAGTAAACTCAAATTATCTGATTTAACTTTCAAAATCCTTTTTACACAAAGGATAATCATAAGACTGATCCATACATAAACACAGATGGTTTTTACCCTACGATAACCCAAATAATTAGTAAAACAATATTATTCTGATATTATAATAATGCCTAAGATAAGTAATATCAATCTCGTAGAAACGCTTGCATCTAACGTTCTACATATATAATATACAGTAAAAACCGCGGGCTCTTATTTGGGGAATGGATTCCAACTATGACAAGGTAAGGATCCACCTTCCGCTCAGTGCACTCTAGAAGCGATACATTGGAGTTCAACAAGAACATCTTGCAACTCGACCACATATGACCGACCACTCATTTCGCTTGAGTGTATCGAATATATTGTCACCTTACAATTGGTAAACCAATATAACCATTCCTGGGAGACACAGAATTAAAAGATGTTACAAATGTGAATATTCTCTAGAAGGTGACAATATACCCTACTTTGCTGCGAACCACTTAGCCATGTTGCCTGCCCGATTTCTGTCATTTCCCAGTTGATGAGGCTGGAGGTCATAACGTATCTTTCAACAGATTACTCATTCATTTACTTTGAATGCCACATCGTCATACCCGTCAAACAACAAATTGATTTCCTCAAAAATAGCACTGTTATAAGCTAAGAGAAACGAATTCCTCCTCCAGCAATGTAAATACGTTTGAAACGATCAACTTACGCCATCTACCAGATATACTCTGTCGGACATTAGTCCATTCAAGTTGTCCTGGTATTGGACAAACCGAAGGCACTATTCCGTATATCCATCTTAGGCAATCTCTACCTGAGATTTATACAATGCCCTTGTATAAACTTCGTCTTCAATTTGTCTTCGATCTATTTGATTCGAAACGCTAATGCCCATACGGAGTGGTTCTCGGATAATAATCCAACCGGTCTCTCCGTATTGACGGCGGAAAAATGGTCAAAACTTTGATAGCCTGTGATTTAACTATCAAAGAAAAACATGTGTGCAAACAATGATATTATTTCCAAATGGTTATTTTATCGATCAATCAACATTCACCATTTATCTCTTAAATTAATTTATCATTAATTTATTCATCCCTCATTTCATGTTTCTGTATATATACACAGAAATTCTTATTTTCTAAATTTAGAAAATCTACGTTATTAATCATTGGGAAACATTTCCATCTCCTTTCCACGTATCACTGTCATTCCAGTATTCTTTACCATCCAACATTTCATTTTCTATGATTAGAAAATATCTCTAATTATATTTGGAAAAGGTTTCCAAAACTCATTCCTTGGATTTAAACAGATGTTTAAATAAAACATCGCTATGCCAATTCACCATTACCTTCACTAACTATATTCACTTAACCAGCCTTCACTATAAAACCTTACCATTCCTTAGTTAAGAAGGAAGTCAATCAAGTTGGGATATAATTACCTATCAGACCTTAACTGAACAACGTTTTAACTTCGAAATAGTCAAAGTTTATCTTTTAAATCTTTAATAAACTTCCTTATGTAACTCTCTTTCGAATAAATCTCTATTTGATAAATGTTTCCTTCGAATAAACTATATTCGATAATCTCTCTTCTTCGAATAACCAATGTTCGAATAACTCTATTCAATTAACACTATCTGATTAACTCTAATCGATTTACTCTTATCAGTTAGCTCTATTTGATTAACTCAATTCTGTCTACTCTATTTGATTTACCTTACTAGATTAACTTTATTCAATTAACTCTAACTAATTTACTCTTATCAATTAACTCCTTTCGAATAAAATATATTCGATTAACTCCTTTCAAATAACTATTATTCGATTAACTCCTTTTGAATAACTAATATTCGATTAACTCCTTTCGAATAACTAATATTCGATAACTCCTCTTATTCAAATAACCTTATTCGATAACTCTTTTCGAATAACTAATATTCGATAACTCCTCTTATTCGAATAACCTTATTCAATAACTCTTTCTTCGAATAAACTATATTTGAATAACTCTAATCCGACTAACTCTAATTCAATTAACTCTATTCGAATAACAAACATTCGACTAACTCTTGTTCGATTAACTCTACTCGGATAACTCTAGTTCGATTTAACTCTAATCGATTAACTCTAACTGATTAACTCTAACTGGTTAACTCTAACTGGTAAACTCTAACTCTAATCGATTAACTCTAACTCTAATCGATTAACTCTAAATCTAATCGATTAACTCTAGCTCTAATTGATTAACTCTAAATCTAATCAATTAACTCCTCTAACTCATTTTGATGAACACATTTTGATTAACTCCTTTGATTAACTCTACGTCTATATTCAATTTCACATATCGATGTTTAAATCGATTCTTACTTCTCTTTATAAGCCCTGACTTATATAATCTATTTATCCAATGATAAATATTTTATTTAATTTATAAAATATTATTTACAAATTAATCTTTTCAATCTATTGGTTACAATAGATTCTATTTTAAATCTTTGCTTTAAATCCATATCATGTTATACCCGTGTGTGAAGCACGGGTCTAAAATTTCCTGATGTAGAATTCTATTCATTTGCCAAATACGTCCTTATATAACATTCTTTTCATTTTCCAATAAATTCCTTTTATAACTCTATTTATTTAACAAATAAATATTCTTTTCCAATCCTATTTATTTAACAAATAAATATTTTCTTTTCAATTCTATTTGTGAATGTTTTACAAATATTCCCTTTCCAAATCTGTTTGTAAATAGTTTACAAATATATCCTTTTTATTTCTATTTGTAAATGGTTTACACATATATCCTTTTCATTTCTATTTGTAAATGGTTTACAAATATATCCTTTTCATTTCTGTTTGTAAATGGTTTACAAATATATCCTTTTCATTTATATTTGTAAATGGTTTTTAAATATATCGTTTTCATGTTTGTTTTACAAGTATTTTCCTTTTGTATTTGTTTTACAAATAATTTCCTTTATAAAATCCCTTGATTTTATAAATATTCTATATCAATATACAGTTTGAAATCTTCCTTCTATATAAAATCTTTCGATTTTTATAATATTTTATTTCAATATAGTTATTGAAATTTCCCTTTTTCAACCTAGGGTTTTCCTATAGTATTTAAAATACCAACAATAGTGATTGATATCATTCAAACACACATAATCAACAGCAAATTATATATCACATCATATATCACAATATATGAAACAAAACAGTATTTTATATACTGAGGAACCCAGTTGAGTCCCTATAACCTGTTTCCCTGCATCACAGATGTTAAACAATATAATTAACATCGATTTCATTTCACTAAGAAATATTTCTGCTAAACAGAATCAATATTTGATTAACGATTTATATATATATATATATATATATATATATATATATCGTTATCTATAATTTCAACCAAAACATAAGCAATTCAAGCAAACAGTTAACACACATCAATTAATAGATAATTATCAGTTGTAAGAATACGTTATAGATATATAACTGTTCAGAGTTGGTGAGTTTTACTCACTTTGGCAGTTCATTATTAAAGAAAGATAAACTGTTTGTTAGATTTGAATCAAACAATTTATTTCGCCATAAATTCAAATGAGCTCCAATCCACACCCACTTATCTCCATTGGGTAGTATCCGTCCATACGACCCTAACGGATCCAACTGTTCGAAATTCTGGTAATGTATGTATGAGTTATTACATTTACAATTTATACGATTATTTAAATTAATCAAAACTTAAATTATAAAGGATCTTGGGCTTTAACCTTAATCCCGGCACATCTTCATTACATTGAAAAACCCGGACCCGAAATTCCATCTTCACCAATGATACAAAATGCTCCAGGAAACTGAACACCATTGTTCCCCTTTCAAATACCTCGCGCTCCCCCCATGAACCACCGAATCCACCAAAATCTTCACAAATCTCCATCTCTTCCATCTCTCTTCTTGTTCTTCATAACCATTTTATTCACCTCGCACAAAATCTCGAACTCGCATCTTTCAGAGAACTCGCGCCCCCCAGTTACAGTATCGAACTTTCTAATCACGGAACCACTCAAGAAAATCCTGCCAGATGTAGTTCGACATCGCGAATTCAAAACTAACGACGAAAACCAACATAAATGCTTCGATCTTCGTACAAACTCAACCCTAGGTTTACTGTATATATTCGAGACCCCCAAAACTGAATCGCAAGCCACAAAACAAGCATCGAACTGAAGAGAAACCGTACTCGAATTCGAACATATGTATGAAATGATTTAGGGATTTAATCTCATTTTTATTTTGATTTCCAAGCTCCCATTTTACTGTTGAATTTTCATTCAGTGGCGACTGTCGAATTTTGACTGAGGGATGAAGTATTTAGGTTTAGGGAAAGGGATCGTGTATTTATAGTATAATTTTAAATATTCTAATATTCGATTATTATATTTATTTTAATCAACTGCTATTTCATTTGTCAATTAAAAATACATACGTTCACATACAGTACCAAAAAATCATGAAAATGGGCATGCAGCTACATTTCGACATCGCGGACTCAATGAAACTGGTTTCGTCGAATTTTGACTCCGTATGCTCACATATGGTATTTTTAAAGTCAATTTTTTATCTTTTTTTACATTAAAATCCCGTACGGCCACATATTGACTTCAAAAATCACGAATATTGAAATCTAGCAATAATTTAATATTGCGGATCCAACAAAATTAGTTTCGTCGAAAACAGAGGTGGTTTGCAAAACTAGCTATTTTTAAAGCTTCAAATAAACCTTTTTTAAATATAAATATATTTGAAAATAATTAAATTAAATATTTATAAATAAATATTATCGTATATATTCACACTAGAATATCATACAGCTCCAGAATATTCCTATATGAATTTCTAGCTCGATATTTCAAAGTTCCCAGTTATATCGATATTCGATTTATATTAAATTCCTTTTGTAATATAAATATATATTTATAAATTTCAAAGGAATTCCATAGCGACTTTTCTAAAATTTGATTTGGACATAAATCAAAATCTACATGACGAAATCCCGATTTTTCTCTTTCATTAGAAAAATATACTTCACCAGCTCCGAACGTTTCTTGTTTCACAGAAATCCGATTTAAATCGGACCCTGTATATTCAGTTGAAGTTCAAATCGCCAAATTACGAACTACGGCGCCATTTCAAGCTCGATTTTAGTTATAATATAATTATACGTTCAAACTGTCGTTTGAATAATATATTCGTCATTCTAATTAAATTCTAAGCTAAATTAAATACTTTGAATTGTCCAGTTCACATTCTTTTGTCAATTCACTATTTCTTATTATTTCAGAAATTAAATATATTATTCTATTGTTTATATTAATTAAATATTCAATATAATTTAATTAAACAACCATTTTCACTATTTAAATAATTAAATAAATAAATTATTATCCGTAAAAATACGGGTCGTTACATTCTTCCCCACTTAAAATAAGTTTGTCCTCGAAATTGTTAAGGTAGAAAACATACCCTATTGACTGGGTTTGAAATTATTCATTTCCTTCTTAACTCCAGTTTCACTGAACCAATTTATTTTAATTAAATATTAATTCTTATCAACGAAAATTTTCAAAAATCCTGAAAATTTTCAAACACCTTAACCTTTCGAAAAATTTCGCCAGCACCTCCTTTGTACTGGTCAATCGGTCAAACTCCAACTCGCCTCTCTGGGCCATCTCTAACCCAAAAGAAAATAAAACATCCAAGCGGCTTGCCAAATAGGCTCATAAATCTCATGCTTATACCAAATGTAAATTGTAAATTTTTGTCAGGCATTTCAAATTTATCACTTCCATCTGCTGTTAATTTAGCATATACCAATGTTATCCCAACCAAACTCAAATCACATTTATCTTCAACACAACCATTCGCTTATCCAAGCCAAATTCGATTTCAAATTCAAATTTCATTTTCGATTCCAAACTCATAATCAAATTTTTCTCGATACCATTCTAATCCAATTCATTTTCCACTTAATTGGTTTCATTCCAATTTATTTCCACAAATTTTTATTTAAATTTTTTTTAATTCAAATACTCTCTTCCTGGGAGTTTTAAACAGCTTTGCTTTTCTCAAAGTCAAACTTTCCTTTCCAGGATTTAAAACAACATGTTTTGCCAAAACAATTTGAAATCAATATCTGTGGTAGTAATCTGTCACTTAGAACTCGGAATGAACATTAATGATGTCGCGATTCATCATTAGGGTTATTTCCCAGACATCGAAGTGAGTTCAATATTATATTACTTTCTAAATCACTTTTAAACTATTACATTTTGAAATACATTTGAAAATACCATTCATAATGCTTGTAACAAATTTAAAATCTCCCAGGATTTTAAAATTCACATATATTCAGTTCAAATCCATTTACAAACACCTTTACAATTTCCAGGGTTTTTAATTTCAATTCTGATTTGAATTTCAGATTTAATTTATCTGATTTCATATATTATATTCATATGAATTCTGATTGGTTATTTACATAACCATTCTGATTATAATCTTATTCGATTATAATTACAACTAACACATTCAATAATAATATCAATATAAATAATTGGTTTATATCAAAATATATTTTCGGTAAAATTAAATCATTACCGTCTTTTCAAAACATACAGTGTTGGTTCATCGTATTCAAGTGTTTATAAACCCCTACCGATACAGTGGATCAAACTGATTGACCAGAACTCATAAAGAACTCAACCAATAAATCTCCACAATATAAAATCATCTTATATTGAATAACAATTACGTTCACTTGTATATATACACTCAAACTCAATCTAGGGTATAGCTGACCCCATCTCTACTGAGTCACGCCACAGAGCCAAGGTAATTACTTAACCTTAAGCTCTGATACCACTGTAACGACCCAGGGATTTGCGATCCTGGATATCGGCATACAACACTATATCGACTATTCAAGCATCGGAAATACCGGATAGTCCATGAAAGAAATCAGAGGGTGAGGATAGATAAGATAGAAACTTGGAGTAGAAGAAGAAGAACATACAACATCAGAGTAAACACGAATCGCACAGCGGAACGAATAAATATATTTCATAACATAACTTTGAAATATAAATCTATACTTAAATATACATATCATTTCCAAATTATAGCACTTACAACACAGTGGAAAAACCATAGTTATATAATTCTGAAGCCTCCTTCTCCAGCTCTTTAAGTATTTGTAAATCCTGACTAATTGACTACCCGTACAAAATTGGGAACCCAAGAGTTTAGGGAAAACAAAACAAAATAAACTCCGGGTCAGTCATGTGACTTGTGTGAGTAAACTCAAATTATTTGATTTAACTTTCAAAATCCTTTTGATACAAAGGATAATCATAAGACCGATCCACACATAAACACGGATGGTTTTTACCTTACGATAACCCAAATCATTATAAAAACAATATTATCCTGATATTATAATAATATCTAACACAAGTAATATCAATCAAGTAGAAAAAATTGCATCAAATGTTCTACATATATAATATACAATCAAAACTGCGGGCTCTTATTTGGGCAATGGATTCCAACTATGACAAGGCATGGATCCACCTTCCTCTCAGTGTACTCTAGAAGAGATACACTGGAGTTCAACAAGAACATCTTGCAACTAGGCCACACATGACCGACCACTCATTTCGCTTGAGCGTATCAAATATATTGTCACCATATAGTTGGTAAACCTACGTAACCATTCCCGGGAGAAACACAATTGAAAGAAGTAACAAATATGAATATTCTATAGATGGTGACAATATTCCCTACTAGGTTGCGAACCACTTAGCCATGCTGCCTGCCCAATTTCCGTCATTTCCCAGTTGATGAGGCTGGAGGTCATAACGTATCTTTCAATAGACTACACATTCATTTACTTTGAATGCCACATCGTCATATTCATCAAACCCCAAATTGATTTCCCAAAAAATACCATGGGTATAAGCTAAGAGAAATTAATTCCTCCGCCTCCAACGTAAATATGTTTGAAACGATCAACTTACACGATCTACCAGATATACTCTATCAGACATTCGTCCATTCAAGTTGTCCTTGGACTGGATAAACCGAAGGCACTATTCCGTACATCCATCTTAGGCAATCTCTACCTAAGATTTATACAATAGCCCTTTTATAAACTCCGTCTTCAATTTGTCTTCGATCTATTTGGTTCGAAACACTAACACCCATACGGAGTGGTTCTCGGATAATAATCCAACCGGTCTCTCCGTATTAACGACGGAAAATGGTCAAAACTTTGATAGTCTGTGATTTAACTATCAAAGAAAAACATGTGTGCAAACAACGATATTATTCCCAAATGGAAATTTTATCGATCAATCAACATTTTCCATTTATCTCTTAAATTAATTTATCATTAATTTATTCATTCTCCATTTCCTGTTTCTATATATATATATATATATATATATATATATATATATATATATACAGAAATTCTTATTTTCTAAGTCTAGAAAATACACATTAATAATCGCTGGAAAACATTTCCATCTCCTTTCCACATATCACTGTCATTCCAGAATTCTTTACCATCCAACATTTCATTTTCAATGATTAGAAAATATCTCTGATTATATTTGGAAAACATTTCCAAAACTCATTCCTTGGATTTAAACAGATGTTTAAACGAAACATCGCTATGCCAATTCACCATTACCTTCATTAACTATATTCACTTAACCAAACTTCACTACCTTACCATTCCTTAGTTAAGAAGGAAGTCAATCAAGTTGGGGTATAATTACCTCTTGGACCTTAACTGAACAACGTTTTAACTTCGAAATAGTCAAAGTTTATCTTTTAAATCTTTAACAAACTTCCTTACATAACTCTCTTTCGAATAAATCTCTATTCGATAACTCTTCCCTTCGAATAAACTATATTCGATAATCTCTCTCTTCGAATAACCTATATTCGAATAACTCTATTTAATTAACACTATTCGATTAACTCTAGTCGATTTACTCTTATCAGTTAGCTCTATTTAATTAACTCAATTCTATTAACTCTATTTGATTTACCCTACTGGATTAACTTTATTCAATTAACTCGAACTAATTAACTCTTATCAATTAACTCCTTTCGAATAAACTATATTCGATTAACTCCTTTCGAATAACTAATATTCGATCAACTCCTTTCGAATAACTAATATTCGATTAACTCCTCTTATTCGAATAACCTTATTCGATAACTCTTTTCGAATAATTAATATTCGATAACTCCTCTTATTCGAATAACCTTATTCAATAACTCTTTCTTCGAATAAACTATATTTGAATAACTCTAATCCGACTAACTCTAATTCAATTAACTCTATTCAAATAACAAATATTCGACTAACTCTTGTTCGATTAACTCTATTCGAATAACTCTAGTTCGATTGAACTCTAATCGATTAACTCTATCTGATTAACTCTAAGTGGTTTTCTCTAACTGATTAACTCTAATTGATTAACTCTAACTCTAGTCGATTAACTCTAACTCTAATAGAGAAACTCTAGCTCTAATCGATTAACTCCTCTAACTCGTTTTGATTAACACATTTTGATTAACTACATTGATTAACTCTACATCCATATTCAATTTCAAATATCGATGTTTAATTCGATTCTTACTTCTCTATATAAGTCCTGACTTATATATTCTATTTATCCAATGATTAATATTTTATTTTATTTATAAAATATTATTTATAAATTAATCTTCTCAATCTATTGGTTACAACAGATTCAATTTAAAATCTTTGCTTTAAATCCATATCATGTTATACCCGTGTGCGAAGCACGGGTCTAAACTTTCCTGATGTAGAATTCTATTCATTTGCCAAATATGTCCTTATATAAAATTCTTTTCATTTTCCAATAAATTCCTTTTATAACTCTATTTATTTTCTACATAAATATCTCCTTTTATAACTCTTTTTATTTAACAAATATATATTCTTTTCCAAACCTATTTATTTAACAAATAAATATTTTCTCTTCAATTCTATTTATGAATGTTTATAAATATTCCCTTTCCAAATCTATTTGTAAATGGTTTACAAATATATCCTTGTATTTCTATTTGTAAATGGTTTACACATATATCCTTTTCATTTCTATTTGTAAATGGTTTACAAATATAACTTTTTCATTTCTATTTATAAATGGTTTACAAATATATCCTTTTCATATTTGTTTTACAAATATTTTTCTTTTATATTTGTTTTACAAATAATTTCCTTTATAAAATCCCTTGATTTTATAAATATTCTATTTCAATATACAGTTTGAAATCTTCCTTCTATATAAAATCTTTTGATTTTATATAATATTTTATTTCAATATAGTTATTGAAATTTCCCTTTTTCATCCTACGGTTTTCTTACAGTATTTAAAATACCAAAAACAGTGATCGATATCATTCAAACACACATAATAAACAACAGATTATATATCACATCATATATTACAATATATGACACAAATCAGTATTTTATATACTGAGGAACCCAGTTGGGTCCCTCCAGCCTGTTTCCTGGCATCACAGATGTTAAACAATATAATTAACATCGATTTCATTTCACTATGAAATATTTCTGCTAAACAGAATCAATATTTGATTAACGATTTATATATATATATATATATATATTGTTATCTATAATTTCAACCAATACATAAGCAATTCAACCAATACTAAGCAATTCAACCAAACAGTTAACACACATCAATCAAAAGATAATTATCAGTTCTAAAATACATTATAAAAATATAATTGTTCAGAGTTGGAGAGTTTTACTCACTTTGGCAGTTCATTGTTAAAGAATGATAAACTGTTTGTTTGATTTGAATCAAACAATTAATTTCGCCATAAATTCAAACTAGCTCCAATCAACTCCCCGTTAGTTCCATTGGGTAGTGTCCATCCATACGATCCTAACGGGTCCAACCGTTTGAAATTCTGGTAATGTATGTATGAGTTATTACATTTACAATTTATACGATTATTTAAATTAATCAAAACTTAAATTATAAAGGATCTTGGGCTTTAATCTTAATCCCGGCCCATCTTCATCACGTTGAAAAACCCGGACCCGAAATTCCATTTTCCCCAATGATTCAAAATGCTCCAGGAAACCGAACACCATTGTTCCTCTTTCAAATACCTCACGCTCCCTCCATGAACCACCGAATCCACCACAATCTTCACAAATCTCCATATCTTCCATCTCTCTTCTTCTTCATAACCATTTTATTCACCTCGTACAAAATCTCGAACTCACATCTTTCAGAGAACTCGCACCAACAGTTACAGTATCGAACTTTCTAATTATGGAACCACTCAAGAAAATCCTACCAGATGTTGTTCGACATCGTGAATTCAAAACAACCAACAAAAACCAACATAAATTCTTCGATCTTCGTATAAATTCAACCCTAGGTTTACTGTATATATTCGATACCCCCAAAACTGAATCGCAAGCCACAAACCTAGCATCGAACTGAAGAGAAACCATACTCAAATTCGAATATATGTATGAAATGATTTATAGGATTTTATCTCATTTTTATTTTGGTTTCAAAGTTCCCATTTTTACTGTTGAATTTTCATTCGGTGGCAGCTGTCGAATTTTGACTAAGGGATGAAGTATTTAGGTTTAGGAAAAGGGATGGTGTATTTATTGTATAATTTTAAATATTTTAATATTCGATTATTGTATTTATTTTAATCAATCGCTATTTCATTTTTCAATTAAAAATCCATACGATCGCATACAATACCAAAAAATTATGAAAATGGGCATGCAGCTATATTTCGACATCACAGACCCAACAAAACTGGTTTCGTCGAATTCCGACTCAGTATGCTCGAACAGGTTATTTTTAAAGTTAAATTATCGTCTATTTTTCACATTAAAATCCCGTACGGCCACATACTGACTTCAAAACTCATGAATATTGAAATCTAGCAATAATTTGATATTGCAGATCCAACAAAATTAGTTTCATCGAAAACAGAGGTCGTTTGCAAAACTGGCTATTTTTAAAGCTTTTAATAAACCCTTTTTAAAAATAAATATATTTAAAAATAATTAAATTAAATATTTATAAATAAATATTACCGTATATATTCAAACTAGAATATTCCCATATTTATTTCTAGCTCGATATTTCAAAGTTCCCAGTTATATCGACATTCGATTTATATTAAATTCGTTTTATAATATAAATATATATTTATAAATTTCAAAGGAATTCCATAGCGATTTTTCTAAAATTTGACTTGGACATAAATCAAAATCTACATGACCAAATCCCAACTTTTCTCTTTCATTAGAAAAATATACTTCACCAGCTCCGAAAGTGTCATGTTTTACAGAAATCTGATTTAAAACGGACCCTGTATATTCAATTGAAGTTCAAATCGCCAAATTACGAACTGTAGCACCATTTCAAGATCGATTTTAATTATAATATAATTAGACGTTCAAACTGTCATTCAAATAATATATTCGTCATTCTAATTAAATTCTAAGCTGAATTAAATACTTTGAATTATCCGATTCACATTCTATTGTCAATTCACAATATCTGATTATTTCAGAAATTAAATATATTATTCTATTATTTATATAAATAAAATATTAAATATAATTTAATTAAACAACCAATTTCACTATTTAAGTAATTAAATAATTAATTATTATCCGTATAAATACGGGTCGTTACACATGGTATGTCCTAAATAAGGTCATTCTGTGAAGTGTTTGTTCTACATTTGTAGTGCTATAATGACGTGATTTAATGATTGCATGGTGTGCATGCTATGCCATTTTATGAATGAATGCATGGCTTTCATTTGTAGTGCTTTAATGTTGTCTTAAATTATGCTCAGTGCTTTAATACTTTCATTTAGTATATATAATTATTAACATAAAATGTACGCCGATATGGTTCCGATATGAACTTTAAGCTCCGAGATGTAAAACCGATATTGGCGCCTGAGATTTACTCATCTCCTCCGAGATCTCCCCTAAATTGATACAGAGTCACTAAAACCGACGAGACGAAATGTGACCGATATCCGATAATTAAAACCTTGAAGTAAATATGCAATGAAAAGGGCTCCAGAGGATATATGATCGGCCACGAAATCAGGAAAATACTGCAAGTGATACCCGAGTGACTCATAGGAGGAGTCAAATGGGCATGAGAGTCTATTAGGGGTGCCTATCTCATCCCTCGTAAGTATATAAAAATTGGTTGGGGTGATACCTAGCAAAAAATCAGGAAAGTGAAAAGTGTGTGTCGTAGGCCACAATCTCTCTAATAAGGCCTCTAGCAATGGTCGAACGAAGAACTATGATGGTATAATCTGTAAGAAAAGACCGAATGGATTGGCCAATAGCCTCTCTAGAATAACAAGTGGTAATACATCAAAGCATGTATAAGAAACTTCGCGCAACTCCCATGAACGCAAATGTAACGCATCTAGTAAAAATATATTTTTGGTTAGTTACTAAACTATAAAATAGCAGTTCATAGTACCTACGTACTTTGGTGAACTATTTAACAGTTCAATAAAGATATCTGCTAAATTAAGAAATTATACCTGAATAGTCTCAAGGGCGGTAAACGAACGGTGAGTGAATCCCGACGGTAACTCATAAAGAATTTGTAGATCCTGAATCGTTGTCTCTACTTCTGATAGAGCGTTCACTGGACCAGCTGCATCATCCAACTAAGCTCGTACGGTCCGTCTGTCGATCTTTGTAATGCGTGGTAGCATCCTGACGTCCGAAGCAATATAAAAAAAATGAATATTTAGTAGGGTTGTGAGGGTTTTTGGCCTAGCGTGCTGTATTTATAGGTGCACTAGGCCTGGCGCCGATTTAATCAGCGCACTACCTTAATGCATCGATTAAATTGGCGTACTTTGATAAAATTTACGCGCATCTATTGGGAGATTTAACAAAATCTCCCCTGAATCTTACGAGTCAAAAGATTATGACTCGTTAAACTGTTGGAGATGCTCTCAGGTACAAACACTATTTGATTTTCTACAATAAAAAACGGAAGAAAGTGTTTTATTGTAGAGCATATAATTTTTGATATAATTTTATACAGAATATTAGCATAAGATATAAGGTGATAATCTAATATTTGTTGTGGCCTTACTGCTTTAGGTACAAGGGTGATGAAATTATGATTGGGCACACGTGCAAGCCTTCCAATTTGAAACATATGATTGACAAGTTCAAGAAGGAAATCTTTCAACTGTTCCAAATGCTACTTCTAGAACTTAGCGGAGAAGTCATCAATGGAGAAAACTGCTTCTCTCAATTTTGCATTGGTCACCATAGCAGATAAGAACATTTTCCCTTCTTCTAAATTAATTATCTAGGCACAACTAAGTGAAATCATAATTAACACCCCCACCATATAAGTCTGTGTAATAAGAAATTGATTGATCAATAATCTTTTGATGGTCGTAAATCTATTGCCCATTCGAATCCACCATTGCATGTATTCTATTCCTATGCTTCCTCATTGATATTTCAATGTGGAAAAATATGGAGCTGGTATTTGCACACTGCAGCCATGCAACCTTGCTTTTTCGCTTATGCTCTAAAAGTTGAACCCTTCTTAACTCACCAACATCTTGTTGAAGTTGCAGTAATTATCATATAATTTTATTTGTTCCGGCTCAATGTCTAAATTAGAGTTTGGTGATTTGTATTATGATTTAGATAGAAAGAATTGATGAAATAACAGAGCAGAGTAATCTCGTATTATTGCAGAATGAGCAGATTAAATTGTATAGGCTCTGTACAGATATATATACACACACACACATAAAGTAATGGGTTGAGTATAAAGGACCAAAAATAATAAAGCAAAGTGATTAGAGGCTTACGCCTTATGTCATAGTATATGTGGATAAGTGAGAAAGTAGTAGTCGCATCTTTTCATTATTTTGTTTCTCCCCTTCAATTTAGGGTTAGATTTTCCAAACGAACCCAAAATTGCTCCATTTAGTTGTTGCACGAACACTATAAACTTCAGATCTGTTATGAATCCTCACAATAAACATCAAATCTACTATGAATCTCCTCTCTTTACTCCAGATATGCCATAAATCTTCATGCTTTAGCACGATTGATCTGGAGTAAGCAGAAATCACTGTGAATCTTCAAATCTGTTGTCTAATCAGCAAGGTTATGTCTGAACCGGTGCATGCGACTCAGATTGTATAAATCCTTGATTTAAGTTCATTTCTAAGCCTCTTTTTTTTTTTTTTTTTTGCATATAATGATTTTTTAAAAATATCTACTTTTGATAGTATGGTGGTATGTGATTTACAATTAGGTTTCCCTTTTGCACCTATTCTCAAAAAAGTATATATCAATCTCGATATGTTTGGTCCTTGCATATTGAATAGAATTAGTAGTCATATAAATTGTACTCTGATTGTCACACCACACTGTTGGCTTTGTTTTAGTAGACAAATTTAATTCCTTCATTATTGATTGTGGCCATAGAATTTCTGCCATAGCACTTACTGCACCTCTATATTCTGCTTCTTTGAACACCATGATATTAAGTTGTCTTGTAACACCCCTATTTCTAAGATAATAAAATAAGAATAACTTAAATAAATAATTAGAATTAAGTCAAACAAACTGCGTCATCACGTTTGTCTCGAAATTCTGGTCAAAAATAGACACCCGGTTTGCGTAAATCGAACATCGCATGAAGAAGTTATGAGCGTTAGAAGTTTTTATACATATAAGGAGCTTATATTTGTGTATATATATATATATATACTAAATAAATATACCTAGAAAATACGAAAATCAGTTCAAATATCAAAATTCAGGAGTAGGAAAATCTGGAGGGAAACTAGACCGTTGGGCGTCGACCCACCAATATGGGGTCGACCGACCCGCGGATCCGGAAAATTCGGTTCTGATGTTTTAGATTTAAATCTGAGGGTCCTGGCTTCTCTGATACACCTATAAATAAGACCCTAGATCTAACCCTAAATCTTGTATTTCTGAGGCTACGCTGAGGCTCTATTGTTTTCCATCTTCCTCCCCTAATCCATTCAGAAAATTTAGGTTATTAGTTTAGGTAAAATTCTAAATCTAACTCTGGAGGAGAGGAACATATGCTTGTAAATGGGTTTTTAGATCTCTTAACAAAGTGAGGTAATTCCTAGATCTGGTCAATTTTCAATTCTCTTTCTTCTTTTTTCTTTCTTTCTTTTAGTACAAAGTTATGAATCCATGGTTGTTAGATTCTTAATCAAATTAGAGGAAAAACCATGGAATGATAGATCTGGACCACATCAAGGATTTGAAAGACTACGAGGTGAGTGCGTTTAAGCTATAGCCTTTAGATAATAATATGTTATCGTTTAGCATTCCCTTTTTTATTAATTGTGAAATTACCAGATTAATTATAAATTATTGTTATAACAAGTTGAGATGTTAATATGAATAATTCATACGTTGAATCATTTAAAGTTTTGGAATGATTACATGTTGAATAAACTTGTTAAAATATAGGCAATGACTATTGTTGTTATAATTATATGATTCAGTTGTGGCATATTATTGAGTAAACGACATGTTTAACTTGTTGGATTTGAATAATTACCCGATTGAATGTTTACATGTCAAAATAGAATTAAACATATCTTAAAAAGGACATGCGACAAAATATAGGCCTAATTGAATGACATGTAAACTAGATTATCGTAAACTGGATTACAGTAAAAAGGATAATATGCCTAAAATTTACATGAATATGAATAATTGTTAAAGAACAAACATGCCTAGTTTCATAGTAATTTGACACTGTAACACTCTTAGTCATGAGGTTAGATTGCACTTGTGATAGAAGTCTGCCTAGAACCGCCTGGCATATCCAGCATTATTAATTGGTAAATCTAATGTAAGGGGTCTAAGTGCATAATGAAAACATGTAATGGTACTAAGACAAGAGGTAAGTCAACTTGTGGTAGAGGTCTGCCCGGACCCACCCGGAAAATCCAACATCCACAAGTATAGACTTAATGTGAGAGGTCTGGGGCATAAATAAATATACATATATATATATAAAGATATGTGTATATAACCTGATGTGAATAAATGACTATGGTGGTAATTAAATGTTTAACTCATAAAATAAGAAAGGAAGGGATGCAATGGACTGAGTTAGGATGATGGAAGGAAAAGTGATGTATTTCCCTAAATGACCTATTTTTGAGAACGTGGTTGCAAGTACACCACAGTTAATAAAGTAAGAAAAAGGAAAGAAATTACTTGACACCACGGATTTAGATGGTAATACGTTATGAAAACAAATCACTGATTCCTTCTGTACATCAAAATGATAAGGTGCATGAAGTGTTTTCCTTAATTAAAATAAGAAACATATACTACAGTGAATGAAGAATATTGAAATACAACTACAAAAGAAAACGGGTTAAATGGGGAATGATAATAACCTATTATAATTAAATAACATTAACGAAAATGTTGTATAATATGTAGACTTATCCTAGGGACAAGTGAAGATTATAACTTAGGTTATAATAACTAGTTGGGAAATTGGATAATTGATGAAATGAGATAACGGACGATTAATTGTAAATTAAGTAATCAGTAAATGGGGAAAACCTGAAACCAGTTTTGAAAAGGAGTGAAGTTTATGAAATATAATAAGTTGTACTTAGTTATAACTTAAGTAATCTTTAAACTTGGAAGTCTGAAACCCACTGATAAGAATTACATGTTTGGACTTTTTCTAAGGACAAGAGGAAATTATAACATAAGGTTATAATAAATGAGTAGCTAAACTTATTAATAGGCCTTATTTAAGAGAACTAAGTTAATAAGAAAACAATGATAAGTTGTAGTAACGGTGTAAAATGGTATTATGATTAAATGAGAAAGGATGAGGAAATCTTATAAAATGAAATAAATTATATTTAATCATAAATGGTAAGTGACATGTTAATTAGAAAACATGTGAAATTATGGATTACAGACCTTGGACCACAATCAAGAGAATAACATGTTGTGGGCTTATTAATAAACTTAAACGGGTTAAGTTATATAGCAGAAATTAATAAGCAAGAGGAACTTTGTAACTTGATTAAGAATTCAATATGAATGGGAATAACCAAGTTAAATTGAAACCTGATGAGGTAAGGCAAGCTCGTAAAAGAATGTTTAGACATAGAGTCTAACAACATATTAAAGTGATGTGCTTGGACTAGTCTGCACGTTTGCGGGTTAACCCAACGGTGTAGATCACTATGGTGTTATAAAGCACAAGAAGAGCGCTATAACACCCCACCTCCATTAAGGACACTCACAAAGGGAATGCCTTAGCTTCGGTGGAGCATTTTAGTAAACAGAAAAGAAACTTACAAGACAGATAAAAATTGTACTTGAAAAATTTTAACTTTATTACAGCAGAAACAGAAATCAGTATGGTTACATCCTTTCAAATCTCAGAATTCAAGTACAAAATATCAGTCTTGTACAAAAGGCTTCAGAATGCATAGTTTAAAATCATAATCCCCATAGAACGGAAGCTATACAGAGCCAAGCCATACTTTAAGCACTTCAAGCAGAGAGAAATCCGGATCAAGCTAAAGTATTCCCTCCTTGGATAACCTGGGGGGAAACGGAAGAAAGGAGGCGAAACAACAAGGGTCAGACAAAAAGTCTGGCAAGTCCAGTGATTTTCAGTTATGAACAAATAATAATAACATGACATGAACATAAAACTGGATGAGAGATAGCTGTAACAGGTGTAGCAGATATAACAGAAGAACAGAATGATATAAACTATCGCTTTACACTTCTCTGCACTAATACTAGTTTAACAGGGTTAGGTGTCACCCTAATGTCTAAACTGAAACAGAAGAGGGTACAGAATAATTTAACAGAGACAGAACGCTAATAATGGGCCTTTACTACCCGATCAGAAACAGACAGAAGCAGAAATAGATTAGTCCCTAAGGAAACAGAATATAGAATTAGGTGTACACTAGTTATGGGCCTTTACAACCCGAACAGACGGTACCATGCAGAAACAGACAGGTGTTACCACCCAACAGAAACAGACGGTACCAACAGAAACAGACAGAACTAAGTGTACCCTATAACCCTACCCCAAGCGATCGGCTCCCTAATACATAAATATCCTCTGTCGACCCCACAGTAGGGTATATTACTCCCTAAAGTGACAACCAATTGACACAAACCAATTTACATATGTCACGGCGTCTTACATCCTCAGAGGCAGACCGGGATCCATGCACGCACATGACCCAGTTGGAACGCACCATCAACACCCCTCGCCATTATCAGAATGAACCGCTTATAATTAGTTCAGTAAGCGTGCCGGGACCCTACTTACTGTTGGGTCAAAGTTTTGATACCAGAAAGGGTTACTGACTAATATGGGTCCCAAACAACAGATGACACAAGTAATTCCCCTCCTAACCTTGTGTCCCCAGACTAACAGATTTCTACAAGTTTCAGACATACAAAATTTAGATTAACTAGTTCATAGATCAGACAATCAAGTTAACAGGTTTTCAGACTAACGGATTAGATGTTCGGATTAACAGGCTTATAGATTATCTGGTTACAGATTAACAGACTTACAGATTAACTGGTTATAGATTATCTAACTTTGTATTGGGCCTGCGGATTCACGAAACGGGTTTATCAGATTCATTGGTCAAATTGGTTTAACCTTACCCAACACGTTTTAGACATCATAATTATCTCAGATTTTCATTAATTAAATATTAGTGCCCAAACCTCTCACATTAGACTGACAGTTTGCGGCTACTGGTTAGGCCGGTTTGTTCCGGGCAGGTTTCTGCCGCAAACTGAGTATAACCTCGGGTTTCAAGCACGTTATGACTAACTTCTCACATTAGAACCTATTGTTTGCGACCAATAGAATATGCCGGGCGGTTCCGGGCAGAATTACGCCGCAAACTCATTCTAACCTCGAGTTAGCCATGTTTATCTTTGCTACCAATTAATTAACGATTTACCATTTATACCCACGCCTAATATACATGCCAATTATTCATAGCTAATTCAGATTATGTCAATAACAGACTAAATATATCAACTTAACAGAAATAGCAGATAACAGGTTTAGGCGACTTAACGGATTCAGTAGATTAAGCAACTAGCAGATTTAGCAGATAACAGATTAGGCATCTCAACAGATTTAGGTTGGCATTCTTAACAGAATTAGCAGATGACAGATTTGGCAGATGAACAGATCTAGCAGACTAGGCAGTAGGGCAGAACTAGCAGATTAAGCAATATAACAGAACTAGCAGATTAGGCAAATATAGCAGAACTAGCAAATTAGGCAAATATAATAGATTTAATCATTCCTTAAAGTTTCACAACATATCTTGCCAAATTATAAATCTTGCCTAAGTTCATATGCATAAATAATAGTCACGATTCACAATATGATCATATACCCCATGTTTGCATTAAATTTGCATGTCACAGATTAAGGTCATAATTTACACGTCCCAATTTAGTTCAACTTGCCTAGTACAAAAGATTCACATATAAATTATACCAAATATAGCTATTGACAAAAATCTCCTACTTAGATATTATTCACATTTGATAGATATCCTACTTTATTTTAAATCTTTATACCTAAACCATATTTTCTTTGTCTCAAGTCATATGTTAACATACCGTGGTTCCTCTTCTTCCAATTCATAGAATATGCATAGATCTAAATCTAGTTTACAACCTATGTCCTTTTTCTTAAATCAGTCACAGATTAACCAACTTCTCAAGTCGTATGTTCAATATTCTTTATGCCCCAAACTCAACTCATAGGTTCAATTATATGCCTTAGATTTATGTCCTAAGTTCCAAGTTCAACCTATGTTCTTTCCTCAACTCAGTCACATAACGGTCATGCCCATTTCATGCATTATTCATTTTATTGTCCCAAATATTTTAGCGTGTGTTAATCTCTTAGGAGATTGGCGCAGGCTCGTAGTAACCTGGCTATAGAACAGAAAGAAGAAGAGATACAGAATAAAATAGATTAGAACAAAACATACACAATCTCAAATTCAGATTTTCAATCATGTCACAATTATGATTAAAGTTTATATCGGTAAATAACTGCACTTGCCTTGGTTTAAAGAAAGAACTTTAGTTGTTGTAGAATCGTTGCAGAAGCTTTAATCTTTAATTTGAATTGAGTTGCTTAGGTTGATGTTGATTAACTTCTAGTTTTGATTCCAGCAGAGTAGCGACGCCATTTTTATTTTTATTTAGAACAGAGGAAGAGAAGAAGAAGAATAGAATTGTGTGTAGAGGAGGCTAGGTCTTAGGGTGTATTTATAGGTGTAGGAACTCATTTCAACCATCAGATTATCCCTAAAACCAATCTAGACCACCAAAAATCATCCCAGGGCTTCAAAAATGGGTTCTGGGCCACCCCTAGCCGGCCAGGTCGACCTGTACAGAGGGGGGGTCGATACTATAGTCGACCTGGGGTGGCAGGTCGACTATAGTGTCGACACTATGGTCGACTTGTGTCAGCCTGCCAAAAAGTCTGCTGAAATCTTGTTTTGGCCATATCTTGGTCATACGAACTCCGATTTTCGAAAACTCGGACTCTATTTCGCATATTTTTCCAAGAGGAACGCAATGGTGATGTCTATTTTACCTAATTCCTAATTCTTGAATTAGTTATGCTTATTTTATTATCTTTTCCGTTACATACGCCATTAACGAAATAATTTTTCTTCTCTTCTATGTATTAATTAATTCTCCTTATGCATCACCATTATTTACCTATCATAAGCATATTTTCATATATTTTATTTCATTTTTAATTATATTAAAAAAATACGGGGTGTTACATTCTCCCCTCCTTAAAGGATTTCGTCCCCGAAATCTTCAAGTTAAGAAGAATGTGTCCTACCATCCAATCATCCATCTACTCAATCATCAATCACAGGAATTTGTTGTCCTTAAGAGATTTCTAATGATGTATGAACATATGCAAGAAGTGTGTGTATATGTTCCTTGACTATTGCAAAGATCAGGCGGTCCACTGATTCAGTTGACCTCCTTAATGCGAATTATGCCAGTGCCATGAGTCCAACATGTATGCAATTTTCCTACTCGATACATATCATTTCTATATGAGTGCACAACCATTCAGTCATATGCAACATCCATGTGCTGAGTCAATCATTTTGCATCCACAAAAATTAAAAATGCTCACACATCCATATGCAGTATGAGAGTGTTTTCGAGCTAATCTAGTGCCTAGTGTGTGTATATGCATCCACGGGCAACCACTAGCAACCACTTGCATACACTTGCAACCATCAAACATAACATGTCTCAAACACTTGTTTACACCCATTAGTTTCTACCTAAAGTTCGAAGATTCGATCGATAGGATACAGTCGAATGATGGAAGCGAGTACAGATAGAACAAAAACTTGGTTCCCATTAGACATTGGTTGAGAGAATAATTCCCCTAAGTATCAACCCCAAAGACCGAGATCAATATCAGATTGACACTCAGAGGATTACCCTCTTTAGACAATGTCAAAACTGGAAATCTTAACCTTATCAGAGATATTCAGATATTTACAGACTACTAGTATAGATCAGATTACCAAATGATTCTTAGAAAACTAAGCATGATAAAACCCAGAATGTATGCGTCCTACTTGACGCCTAACACAGATATCTCTCAAACCCCAACCTATCACCAGCAGATGAGTCGTAACCCCTATGGGGTTTGAGACTATAACCAGATCAGAAACAAGACTAGTATTAAAGTGCAGAGACTCGACTACAGAATTAGAATGCCATAATCAGAAAGAGCTCTAACTAAATAATCAGATAAGGAAACTAAACTCTCTATGGAAATTTTCCTACTTATATCCTATCCACCAACTATGAGAGCATTCGCCTGCCTTCCCGAAGTAGGTCATGTCCTCTGTCCTTGCCCCCGTTCCTTCGGGCAGTCCCTAGTGAAGTGTCCCATCTCACCACAGTTGAAGTGAGTGTCCTTCCTCTTTTGGCAATCCTTGTTCAGATGAGTCAAGCTTCCATAAGTAAAGTACATTTCTCCTCCTTTATCATCAAACTTTTCTTCCTTCTTTTGGGTTTCCTTTTTGCCTACTTTGTGAACCAAGTCCATATCCATGAGTTTCTCATCCTTGGGTTGTGCTCCTTAGCCAAACTCCCTCATTCACATCTTTACTACCCGTGTGTAACACGTTGACAAGTCCCTCGAAAGCGGCCTCCATCGCACGGGAAATCCTACAAAGCTCGAAAGAAATTTAGCCGTAGGTGAGACTAGTGCGGCTACAGATGGAAGTCGGGCGATTATTTTCCCTTTGACTAGTGTCGTAGTCTTATCAAGCCTACAGAACCATGCCGCGATGAGGTTACCTCCCAGAAGCCGGGAGCCCCGGAGAAAGAAGGAAACAAAGATTCAAACAGAGGATCAAAAGATAGATATATGGCTTTTGGGGATTATGTTTTTCAAAAATAAGCTTTACTTTTGAAAATACTTCCTTTTTAAATCCTTTTTGAAAATAGTTTTCAAAACTTTTTATCAAATCTTGTAACCTTCAGCTCTGATACCAAGTGTAACACCCCATTTCCGTTAAGCACACTCACAAAGGGAATGCCTTAACTTTGGTGGAGCATTTTAGTAAATAGAACAGAAACTTACAAGACAGATAAAAAAAGTACTTGAAAATTTTTAACTTTATTACAGCGGAAACAAAAATCAGTATGGTTACATCCTTTCAAATCTCAGAATTCAAGTACAAAATATCAGTCTTGTACAAAAGCCTTCAGAATGCATAGTTTAAAATCATAATCCCCATAGAACGGAAGCTATACAGAGCCAAGCCATACTTTAAGCACTTCAAGCAGAGAGAAATCTGGATCAAGCTAAAGTATTCCCTCCTTGGATAACCTGGGGGGAAATGGAAGAAAGGAGGCGAAACAACAAGGGTCAGACAAAAAGTCTGGCAAATCCAGTGATTTTCAGTTATGAATAGATAATAATAACATGACATGAACATAAAACTGGATGAGAGATAGTTGTAATAGGTGTAGCAGATATAATAGAAGAACAAAATGATATAAACTATCGCTTTACACTTCCCTGCACTAATACTAGTTTAACAGGGTTAGGTGTCACCCTAATGTCTAAACTGAAACAGAAGCGGGTACAGAATAATTTAATAGAGACAGAACGCTAATAATGGGCCTTTACTACCCGACCAGAAACAGACAGAAGCAGAAACAGATTAGTCCCTACGGAAACAGAATTTAGAATTAGGTGTACACTAGTAATGGGCCTTTACCACCCGAACAGATGGTACCACGTAGAAACAGACAGGTGTTACCACCCAACAGAAACAGACGGTACCAACAGAAACAGACCGAACTAAGTGTACCCTAAAACCCTACCCCAAGCGATCGGCTCCCTAATACATAAATATCCTTTGTCAGCTCCACAGTGGGGTGTATCACTCCCTAAAGTGACAACCAATTGGCACAGACCTATTTACAGATGTCACGGCATCTTACATCCTCAAAGGCAGACCGGGATCCATGCACGCACATGAACCGGTTGGAACGCACCATCAACACCCCTCGCCATTATCAGAATGAACCCTTATAATTAGTTCAGTAAGCGTGCCCGGACCCTACTTACTGTTGGGTCAAAGTTTTGATACCAGAAAGGGTTACTGACTAATATGGGTCCCAAGCAACAGATGACACAAGTAATTTCCCTCCTAACCTTGTGTCCCCAGACTAATAGATTTCTACAAGTTTCAGACATACAAAATTTAGATTAACTAGTTCACAGATCAGACAATCAAGTTAACAGTTTTTCAGACTAACGGATTAGATGTTCGGATTAACAGGCTTACAGATTATCCGGTTACAGATTAACAGACTTACAGATTAACTGGTTACAGATTATCTAACTTTGTATTGGGCTTGCGGATTCACGAAACGGGTTTATCAGATTCATTGGTCAAATTGGTTTAACCTTACCCCATACGTTTTAGACATCATAATTATCTTAGATTTTCATTAATTAAATATTAATGCCCAAACCTCTCACATTCGACTGACAGTTTGCGGCTATGGTTAGGCCGGTTGGTTCCGGGCAGGTTTCTGTCGCAAACTGAGTCTAACCTCGGGTTTCAAGCACGTTATGACTAACTTCTCACATTAGAACCTATTGTTTGCGACCACTGGAATATGCCGGGCGGTTCCGGGCAGAATTACGCCTCAAACTCATTCTAACCTCGAGTTAGCCATGTTTATCTTTGCAGCCAGTTAATTAATGATTTACCATTTATACCCACGCCTAATATACATGCCAATTATTCATAGCTAATTCGGATTATGTCAATAACAGACTGAATATATCAACTTAATAGACATAACAGATAATAGGTTTAGGCGACTTAACGGATTCAACAGATTAAGCAACTAGCAGATTTAGCAGATAACAGATTAGGCATCTCAAAAGATTTAGGTTGGCATTCTTAACAGAATTAGCAGATGACAGATTTGGCAGATGAACAGATCTAGCAGACTAGGCAGTAGGGCAGAACTAGCAGATTAAGCAATATAACAGAACTAGTAGATTAGGAAAATATAGCAGAACTAGCAAATTAGGCAAATATAACAGATTTAATCATTCCTTAAAGTTTCACAACATATCTTGCCTAATTATAAATCTTGCCTTAGTTCACATGCATAAATAATAGTCATGATTCACAATATGATCATATACACCATGTTTGCATTAAATTTGCATGTCACAGATTAAGGACATAATTTACACGTCCCAATTTAGTTCAACTTGCCTAGTACAAAAGATTCACATATAAATTATACCAAATATAGCTATTGACAAAAATCTCCTACTTAGGTATTATTCACATTTGATAGATATCCTATTTTAATGTAAATCTTCATACCTAAACCATATTTTCTTTGTCTCAAGTCATATGTTAACATACCACGGTTCCTCTTCTTCCAATCCACAGAATATGCATAGATCTAAATCTAGTTTATAGCCTATGTCCATTTTCTTAAATCAATCAAAGATTAACCAACTTCTCAAGTCGTATGTTCAATATTCTTTATGCCCCAAACTCAACTCATAGGTTCAATTATATGCCTTAGATTTATGTCCTAAGTTCCAAGTTCAACCTATGTTCTTTCCTCAACTCAGTCACATATCGGTCATGCCCATTTCATGCATTATTCATTTTATTGTCCCAAATATTTTAGCGTTTGTTAATCTCTTAGAAGATTGGCGCAGGCTCGTAGTAGCCTGGCTATAGAACAGAAAGAAGAAGAGATACGGAATAAAATAGATCAGAACAAAACATACAAAATCTCAAATTCAGATTTACAATCATGTCACAATTATGATTAAAGTTTATATCGGAAAATAACTGCACTTGCCTTGGTTTAAATAAAGAACTTTAGTTGTTGTAGAATCGTTGCAGAAGCTTTAATCTTTAATTTGAATTGAGTTGCTTAGGTTGATGTTGATTAGCTTCTAGTTTTGATTCCAGCAGAGTAGCGACGCCATTTTTATTTTTATTTAGAACAAAGAAAGAGAAGAAGAAGAATAGAATTGTGTGTAGAGGAGGCTAGGTCTTAGGGTGTATTTATAGGTGTAGGAACTCATTTCAGCCATCAGATTAACCCTAAAACCAATCCGGACCATCAAAAATCATCCCAGGGCTTCAAAAATGGGTTCTGGGCCACCCCAGGCCGACCAGGTCGACCTGTACAGAGGGGGGGTTGACACTATATTCGACCTGGGGGGGGCGGGGGGGGGGGGGGGGGGGGGGGGGGGGGGCAGGTCGACTATAGTGTCGACACTATGGTCGACCTGGGTCAGCCTGCCAAAAAGTCTGCTGAAATCTTGTTTTGGCCATATCTTGGTCATACTGACTCCGATTTTCGAAAACTCTGACACTATTTCGCGTATTTCCGAGAGGAACGCAATGGTGATGTCCATTTTACCTAATTCCTGATTCTTGAATTAGTTATCCCTATTTTACTATCTTTTCCGTTACATACGCCGTTATCGAAATAATTTTTCTTCTCTTCCATGTATTAATTAATTCTCCTTATGCATCACCATTATATACCTATCATAAGCATATTTTCATATATTTTATTTCATTTTTAATTATATTAAAAAAAAATACGGGGTGTTACAAGCGCACATTCATTTGATTGTTCTAACGACTCCGAGGGACTAAAAGGGATGCACGCGGCTTCCTAAGATACGTAAGGTGCTCCTAGTAGTACTCTTTGCGGTGGCAGATGCTTAGGCTGTGCTCGCAGGGGCTGGGTCTGCGCGTAACTACTAGGTGGGTGGGCCTTGACTGCAAAAGTAGCTATGTAGTCAAAATGTTGTGACGCAGTGACACTAGGGTGATTCGACGGTTTCCTTAATGGGAGGCGAAGGATCATGACTAACAAGGATAGTAGATCGTCGAAAACCTATCATCGGCAGCCAGTGGGATATGGAAAGACTAGAGCTAAAACCAATAGACCATTCAACATTCACTATCGGGGTCCAGTGGTTGAGGGAAGACGCCAAATGGATGTTTAGATTGTTTTCTTTAGGGGCATTCATTTTGCTATTGTTCTTTGCTAGTTGAGGGAGGGGCCGAGGTGGAGCCATAGCCACGTGAAAACAGACCCTAGGAATATCTGTAAATAGAGGCTCTTAAAGATGGGCCTGTATAGATATGGAAAAGCTCCCGATTGTGTTCTGTGTTTCCTTGTGTCACCCTACCACAGAACTCAGTACATATTAGAGAATGTGCGGTTAAGGCATCGAGCTACAATTGAAGATACATATGTGGGACAGTCTAGATACAAGCATGTTGGCTGTGGGTGGTTTATCATAGACTTGTGGGCATTAATCAGGTATGAATTCTAATTCGATCGACGATGGTAGTCCGTAGGCTTACGTAGCCTAGTAATGACAGATATATGCGGAACGTAACATTGTCATGTAGAGATCCGTACGTCACTCCGGTGTAGGATGAGGGAATGTGTTCACTTCTGTGGCATTACGGTGGAGATCGTGCGAGTGGGGTACCATTGGGTGTGCCTCAGTATTGATGGGTAGCTACATATATATTGTATTATGTTAATCCACCGGGAAGTAAATGAGTACGACGTCTGTGTAAGCCTTGAGTGTTGTTAACCCAGGTAACCTAATAAATAAGGAAATATGATTGAATGGTATATATTGGATTATCCAAAGTGTACAATTTAAATCCAGTCACCAGAACTTGTGTTCTGACCTCCTCCTCATATCATACTCGCAGTTTAGATTTGTGGCAGAGACATGATAGCCTTCGATACTGGTTAGCCAGTATTATTAATATGTTAAGGCTATATTTTGATTATATTATATTTATCCATTCCTTTGTGAGATATTTTCTAAGCACTGACATGTTTTATGTCTCTGTCTTTTCTGCAGGATATCAGAGCAAACCAATTCAAGTTTCGATAGATTGGAATTTTAAAAACAAATTCGATCTATCAGAATTTTAAGTATCAAAGCTTGGGTTTAGGTTTCCTATATAGGTAGTGAGTGAACATATTTGTATTTTAATTTTTTTATATATATTTACATAGATCTACAGAGGAACCCACTAAATGGAAAGAGTATAATATGGTAAGAAATGGGATGTTTGTTTTGTACACTAAAGTAATGAATATGGAAATCTGTGACCCTTAGGTAAATTGGATGGAAAATGTACAATGTACTTTGTATAGAAGGAAAGTGAATCCTATATGATTAGTATTTCGGGTGGTGGGCTTGAAAACCTTATAGATTGGAAAAGGTTCAAAAATAAATTAGGAATATATGTAGTTGAGAGAATTGACTGTGGGGAGTGTCTGGGAAAGCCTAGAAAAATTGGAAACTCGCATTGAGTCTGACCCCATTGTTAGCTTTTAAGAACTTGAAATTATAAAAGTTTTGGGAAAATGGGTTATTTTGATTTCATGTTTTAATCTTAAAAGTTGTAATTTTAAAATATGTAAAGAAGTACATATTAGGTTTTGAAGTAAAATGGGGTATGTTTTGTAAATAGTGATTTCTTGTGAAAACTTTGTCTAAAGTAAAATTCTCTCAGTAAAAGGTGCATATTATAGAGCATGTATAGCTCGTTAGTTTTCTTGTTATATTTCGAATTAGAATTTTTAATATAGAAGGATTTGAAATCTCTATTCTTATGACAATCCTTTTTGATAAATTATTTTAACTAGATAATTTTGTTGGGTGGACAAAATAAGTTGTAGAAATTAAGAATAGAGTAGATGGTTGCATCTGTAGTAAGAGACCGAACTAACCTTATTGGCAAGGATGAGCCGTAGACCCGATTGAGGAACAATTGTCCTTATCTACTCCAGTTTTGTGATTTGAAAAAAAAATGATTTACATTTTTTTAAGATTACATGTTTTACGGTTTGGCATCAGAAGGTTTTTCATGAGAAAAATAAAGTTTTGGCACTTGTAAATTTTTGGAAGAAAGTTTAAATGAAAAAGGCCAAACCATGGTTTAAAAGGATGGAGTAGGAAAGGATTAGAGCCTTGGCAAGACACGGAAAAGTTTTGAGGCTATAAAGTAAATATCGAAAATCATTTTGGAAAAATGGTAAGTTCCCATAGAATGCGTAAGCATAGAAAAGCCTAGGGTGTTGCTTAAACTAATTGTCAGTACTCAACTAGAGTTAGTAGTGACTACTAGATAGTAAAAGGGCAAGTAAGTGTTTAGATCTTGTTGCTAATTTTCATGTTAGGGGTAAAGCCCTTTACCACATTTCTGTTGGGATCATTTCATTATTTTGTTCTTGTTGGGTATTTAGGGTAACATATAAGCCTGTTATGGATCCCATAGTTTGGACTTTTCTGTCTGAAGGGGACATAGTCCCGAGATTCTTGACCCTTAGTAATAGCTGTATAGGGTGTCTGTTCTCCTATTTTTGTTGAAAAACTAGAAGCTTATTTAAATTTAAACTAAGATCAGATGATTAAATAATCTAAGGAAAGAGAAATGTTATAATTGAAAAGGAAACAGAAAATTCAGTAAAGCAACAAAAATGGAAAATTATGAGAAAAGACGGATAAGAATAAAAACTTCCAAGATAAGACAAAAAGAAAATCAGTAACGAAAGAAAATTTCTTATGTAGGCTGTGCTTGGATAGGAAAATATGGATTTTTTTTTATAAATATTTACGTAAAATCCAAATATGGTTGGAAAAATGTATATAAAAGAAAAATGGAAGATGCTAAGTTTTCCGTTTTCCACCTTTTTATAACATAAGAAATCGAATTTAGAAAATTAGATTTTTCTAAAATTCGAAAATTAAAGTTGTTTGGTAGGATTGTGGATGCAATAATTGGATGAACTACATTATTACTCAGCAAGAGTGTGGGTAATTTTGGATGAAAAAGCATTTCGATTTTCAGAATATTGCATTCATGTAGAATTTCCATTATATTTAGAATGTAAGCATCGTGTTTTAAAAGAATTTTTGAAAATTTGCATACACATAGGAGGTACCAATTAGGCATACATGTATTATTATGTTGTATTTCACTTTGCACAAGTGCACAATGTTTGCAAAATTGGATGCATACATGATGGATGTATATTATGCGAGGGGTTAATTGATTTTTACCCTTATCATATTTTGGGGATGAAATTTCCTAAGGGTGGGAGAATGTAACACCTCGTATTTTTAAGATAATAAAATAATAACAACTTAGTTAAATATTTGGAATTAGGTAAAATGAACTGCGCCATTGTGTCTGCCTTGAAATTCTAGTCAGAATAGACACCTGGTTTGCGTAAATCGGGCAACATATGAAGAAGTTACGAGCGTTAGAAGTTTGTACACATATAAGGAGCTTATATGTGTATGTCTGTGTATATATTTATATTAAATAAATATATCCCGAAATACAAAAATCAGTTCAAAAATCAAAATTCATGAGCAGGAAAATCTGGAGCGAAATTAGACCGTTGGGGGTCGACCCACCAACATGGGGGTCGACCTAGGGGTCGACGCACCCGCGGATCTGGAACATTGTTTTCTGATGCGGTCGGTTCTGATATTTTAGATTTAAATCTAAGGGTCATGAATTCTCTGATACACCTATAAATAAGACACAAGAGCAAACCCTAAACCTCGTATTTCTGAGGCTACGCTGTGGCTCTGTTGTTTTCCATCTTCCTCCCCTAGTCTATTCAGAAATTTTGGGTTATAAGTTTAGGTAAAAATTTGAATCTTAATCTGGAGGAGAGGAACATATGCTAGTAAATGGGTGTTCAGATCTCTTAACGAGTTGAGGTAATTCCTAGATCTGGTCTATTTTCAATTCTCTTCTCTTTCTTCTGTTTTCTTTCTTTCTTTTAGTAAAAAAGTTATGAATCCGTGGTTGTTAGGTTCACAGTCAAATTGGGGGAAAGCCATGGAATGATAGAGGATTTGGAAAGCTTACGAGGTGAGTGGGTTTAAGCTATAGCCTTTAGATAATAATATGTTATCGTTTAGCGTTCCCCTTTTTATTAATTGTGAAATTGCCAGATTAATTATAAATTATTATTATAACAAGTTGAGATGTTAATATGAATCATATGTTGAATCAGTTAAAGTGTTGAAATGATTACATGTTGGTTAAACTTGTTAGAATATGGGCAATGACTACTGTTGTTATAATTATATGATTCACTTGTGGCATATTATTGAGTAAACGACATTACTAATTTGTTGGATTTGAATAATTACCCGACTAAATGTTTACATGTCATAATAGAATTAGACATATGTTAAAAAGGACATGAGACAAAATATAGGCATAATTGGATGACATGTAAATTAGATTATTGTAAACTAGATTACAGTAAAATGGATAATATGCCTAAAATTTACATGAATAGGAATAATTGTTAAAGAACGAACATGCCTAGATTCATAGTAATTTGACACTGTAACGCTCTTAGACACGAGGTTAGATTGCACTTGTGATAGAAGTTTGCCCGGAACCGCCCGGCATATCCAACATTCGCAAGTGGTTAATCTAATGATAGGTGTCTAAGTGCATAATAAAAATATGTAATGGTACAGAGACACGAGGTTAAGTCAACTTGTGGTAGAAGTTAACCCAGACCCACCCGGCAAATCCAGCATCCACAAGTATAGACTTAATGTGAGAGGTCTGGGGCATAAACAAATATATATATATATATATATATATATATATATATATATATATATATATAAAGATATATGTATATAACCAGATATGAATAAATGGCAATGATTGTAATTAAATGTCTATATCAGAAAATAAGAAAGGTAGGGATGTAATGGAATGAGTTAGGATAATGCGAAGGAAAAGTGATGTATTTCCCTAAATGACCTATTTTTGAGAACGTGGTTGTAAGTATGCCACAGTCAACAAACTAAGAAAAAGGGAAGAAATTACTTGCCACCACGGATTTTAATGGGAATACGTTATGAAAATAAATCAATGATTCCTTCTGTACATCAAACTGATAAGGTGCATGAAGTGTTTTCCTTAATTAAAATAGGGAACATATACTACAGCGAATGAAGAATACTGGAATACAACAGTAAAAGAAAATGGTTTAAACGGGGGGTGATAATAACCTATTATAGAAAAATAACATTAATGAAAATGTTGTATAATAGGTAGACTTGTCCTAGGGACAAGTGAAGATTGTAATAAACTAGTAGGGAAATAGGATAATTGATGAAATGAGATAAGGGACATTTAGTTGTAAATTAAGTAATCAGTAAATGTGGAAAACTTGAAACCAGTTGAGAAAAGGGGGAAATTTTATGAAACATAAGATGTTGTACTTAGTTATAACTTAAGTAATCTGTAAACTTAGAAGTCTGAAACCCGCTGATAATAATAATATTTTTGTACTTGTCCTAGGGACAAGTGGAAATTATAACATAAGGTTATAATAAATGGGTAGTGAAACTTATTAATTGGCCTTAGTGTAACAACCCGTATTTCAATAACATGTTAAAACGAGAATCAAGGCAGAATTTAATTTTAAATTCTGAATCAAGTGAAACGGGCTATGCCATTGCGTTCGTCTCGGAAAAATACGCGAAATAGAGTCCGAGTTTTCGAGAATCGGAGTCCGTATGACCCGTTAAAGGCCCAAAGAAGATTTCTGGAAATTTGAATTTCGGAAACAGTTTTGGAAATCAGATCTGGGGCTAGGCGGGGAGTTTCCCGCCTAGGCCATGTCGACAGGGCTGTCGACAGGCCTGTCGACTTGGGCCCAGACCAAGTCGACAGCCCTGTCGACTTGCCTGTCGACAGGGGGTGGCCGGGGCAAATAGCCTGGCGCACCTGTTTGTCTCACCTGGTCTTGTTCTTGGGCCGGGTCTGGAAGCTTCCGAGATCTGATGGTCCTAATCTATCCTAGGGTTAATCTAAGGGCCTAAAACTATCCTAATCTCTATAAAAAGACCCTAAACCTAACCTAAATCCCTAAAAATCAAACCTAGCAACTAAGTGCTGCCAAAATTAATTTTGGTCATGGCCTCCATCTCCAATCCCTAGAGCCTATGCACTCAAATCAAGTTCAAATCAAAAGGTGCAAGCTTTCTACACCAAATCAAGGCCAAATCAACATTCCTAAGCGAGTTCCATGGCGATTCTTCTACAAAGGAGGCACCTTTCTTAGCTAAGATGATTCATGCTCCTTTCCCTAGGCCTAACTAAGTAAGTTCTAACTACTTTTAGATGGAAACGGTAGTTTTGATAATGACATGGGATAAAATGAGGCTAAACATGATTATGCGAACCTATATGAACCTTACCTTGCCTCTTGTTTTCATGTTTATGATTTTAGGCCATGTGAGTGACTTAATCATGCCTCTCATGCTATGCATAACCTAGTTTAACTTGCAAGTTTGGATCTTTATGCATGAAATGCTAGCATGAACCTTTAGGACCCACTTTATGTGTGAAACATTGGCTAAGACAAGATTTTGGGGCGTATGCATGTTTATGAACCCAAACCCCTTATGGTAACATGCGAGTTTGTGGCCAAATCCTTTATGAGATTATGCATGCTCGTGGCCAATCCCCTCTTTTAAGTTGTGCATGTTTATGGCTAAACCCTTTTTGATGATATGCATGTTTGTGGCCAAATTTCCTTATGACACTATGCATGTTTATGGCCAATCCCTTTATGATGTTATGCATGTGGAAGCCAAGCCCTTTTTGGCATCATGCATGTTTTGAGACCAATATGTGACAATAGTATCCTTACTAAGTTGACTCGCTTTGCTTGCGTTGGGAAAACACGATTTTTGGGTAGTTAGATAAACATGAACATGTCGCAAAATCTTAACTTGAATATGACACGTGTTTATACTTGAAAGATAACATGGAAGTTGACATGTAAGTATGCATAAAAACAAGAGCTTGGGAATTTACCTATTAAGTTAGGTCTACCCTTTGGGAATTTACCTATTAAGTTAGGTCTACCCAAATGCTCGAAAAACTTGTAACGTGTTTTGGAAACATGACGAACTTAGATAATATGAGTGTGGCCAATTCGAGGTTGGGTTGAGTTTGCAACGTAAAACTACCCGGAACCGACCGGCCTAACTAGTAGTTGCAAACAATAGGACCCAATGTGAGAAGTTGGTCATGTCGCGCTTAAGACCCGAGGTTAGACTAGGTTGTGGTGTAAATCTACCCGGACCCGCCCGGCTTAACTAGTAACCACAACAAGGTCTAATGTGAGAGGTTGAGGGTGCATTAATTAAATTAATGCCACATAATAGGGTTAAGTTAATTTGATTAATGAGGCTTAACCAAATATGATATGGACAAGTGGGTTAAGTAATTTGATTAGGCTAATGATACTTAACAAAACATGATAAGCTTGGGTAGGTTAAGTAACTTGATTTGCCTAATGACACTTGACCATTTTTATACGACTAGTGGACGGGATTAAGTTAACCAACACTTAATCAATCCAACACGATAACGTGATAAGGTTAAGTAAATTTTCTTAATGACACTTAACCGTATAATACAGTTAATGGATGGGGTTAAGATTAGGCTTAACTAATCTAAACACAGTAATTCGATAGGGTTAAGTTAAACACTTAACCAATTTAAACTTGGTAATTCAATGAGGTCAAGTAACCCATACTTAACCGACTTAACTTGGTAATTTAATGGGGTTAAGTTAAACACTTAACTAATTTAACACGATGATTTGATGAGGTTAAGTGACCTATAATTAACCAATCTAACTCGTTAATTTGATGAGGTTAAGTTAACCTATACTTAACCAATCTAACGTGAAAACATGATAAGGCTAAGTCACGAATCGTTTCGAATACGCTTGACCGATTTGACTCGGTAATTTGATGGGGTCAAATTAATATATACTTAACCAATCTAAAATGATAATTAGACGAGGTTAAGCCATGGATTGCTTGATATACTTAACCAACTTGACACATGGTCTGTAGGGTTAAGTCTTGAACTTGGATACTTAGCCAGTTTCGACATGTTTTGTAGACGGGTTAAGTTGTGAGCTTAAGTGACACTTAACCCATTAGATAAACCCTAATTCGGAGGATTAGGTAAATAACCATAGTTAACAAGGATTATGGAAATAAGGCTAAGTGGTAAACCTTAGTTAAGCGAAACTAAGTAATAATTCTTAGTCAAGGAAATTTGGACCATTTCTTAGATAGATCAGTAACCCGATACGTTAGAGTATGCGTGTAGGAGCAGGCTATCTGATTCGGATAAAGGCTCCAATGAACTGGGTAATGAAGCAGCGGCTTCGGGGAACGTGAGGATATTCTTGGGATCCCTCTGTGAGCTGTCAGGTCATTATACTAAGCTCACGAGAGGTTGAGGTCTGCGGTAGAAGAACCAAGAATATGCCTTGGTTGCTATGCGAGCGACCTAAAGACTGGGGTGGATAGCAGTGAGTCGGCGGATACATAAGGTGCCTGAGATAGCAAGTTCGTCGATCATCTACCATCTTGAGTCAAGCGTTTACGTACGGAAAGGCAGGGAACACCCAACAGACCATAATTTGCTATCTAATTATGGGTGAGGTAGGCCGTAGGATGTGGGCTGGCCGGAGTGTAGTTCTCATGCAAGATTTTCTCTCTTGTGTTGCCTTTCACTAGTTGAGGGAGGGGTCTCGTGGGACCATAGCCACGTGTAGAAAAGCAGACCTTAGTATCTGCATCGGCAGATAAATCTAAAGCTCCCGACCGAGTCCTGTATTTCTTGTTTTGGCCGGTGGCAGGACTCGGATGGCACGATGTGATACATGTGCATCCAGTTATAGAAAAACGATTCACGATGAATGCATGGGAAAAAGGGCACGGTTGAGGGTTAGCGTAATCCCTAGTGGCATAGGTGGTTTAACCCAAACCGAAATACGAAAGCGTGCAATAGGTAAGCGTAATCCCTAGTGGTGCTAGGTGGCGTAAGTCCTAGTAGTTCAAACGATGATTCATACGGAAGAGCCTAGCTAGAACAAGGGTGACAGTCCAAACGATTTCAAGGATAAAACGACATGCGAAAGCCCGTACGAGGTACGGCAAAGGACTGAACTTATATATACATGGAAAGAAACATATGATTTGAGTAACCTATATATGAGATATATTAGGTCGACATGGACCATTACACGACTTTGAGCAAGAGACATTCATGGTTAACACATGACGCGGGTAGGGATACTAGTACGAGAGGTACAGAGTAAATACACATGTTAGAACTGGGAAGAATATACATAATAGATACCGTGGGATGTTAGACGGGGTAGATACCTTGGGAAAATGTACTCGATAGAAATCTGACGATGTGATACCTTGACTTATCATAACACCGTAGTTTTCATGATACCTTAGTTTACCTTGCCGCAATAGTTTAACCGGCTACTCTGGTTTATCTATCTTGTAGTTATCCTTATGTTTACTTTCAGTTTATGCATGTCATGTTACCTTTACCTGTTTTATACTGGAAGTAGATAGGACTTACTCAGTCTTTTTGACTGACCCGTTTTGTTTCGCCTCTTTTCTTCCGTTTCCCCCCCCCATAGGTTTCAGGGAGGAAACACTGCTGTTTAGTTCGGACTTCTTCTGCTTGAAGGTCATCATGGATGGCTTGGACTTCTCTTGGCTATGGCTACTTTGCTGTTTTACTTGGGGAATAATTTATTAAAAAGTCTTTATGCTTCTTTACTATTGCAAGACAGGTTTTGATGTACTCTGATGTAAAAGGCTTTAGACCTTATTTATTCATGTTATGAAAGTTTGGTTTTACTTCCGCTATTTATATATGTTCTGTCTTGTGATATTTCTGTGCATGTTTACCAATAATGCCCCTCTAAAGCTAATGCATTCCTTTGCGAGTGACCCTAGCGGAGGCGGGGTATTACATTTGGTATCAGAGCAGAAGGTTACCAGACTGGGCAAAAGTTTTTAAAGACCTTCTGAAAATTATTTTAAAAACCATTTACAAAGAAGCATTTTTCAAGAAAATTTTCTTTTAAAAAGAAAAAGGCTATTCCCCAAAGGCCATTAGCATCATCCTTGTTTCCTTGATTTAATCTCTTTTCCTTTCTTTCCTCCATCTGTAGTCACAGTGGTTTTGACTGCGACTAGTCTTTCTAGCTGCGTAAGTGTCTCCCATACGATGGAGGTGGTTCTCGAGAGTCCGTTGCAGAGTTATGCATGAAAGGATAGTAAGAACAAGGATAAAGGATACGAGCTCAGGGATAAGCAACATGTTGGTATGGCTGAGTCCTAAAAGGAGGGAGAAAGATGAACAATGAAACCCATGACGAGAGGGTACCTTTGGCATAGTGAAACGGGATAGATAGTTAAGTAGCATGGGACAAGGACAAGATCATTGGGAGGGCAATAGTATGCTCTCATTTCTAAGGTACCTCAGAAGGAGGGTAACGATCTTGTTAAAGGTTTAGCTTTTCTTCTCTATCATCCTGTCGGGACTTTGCTTTGATCACCGCATCTTTTAAGTCCGCTTCGATAGTTGAGTCTCTGCACCTTAGTACTAGCGTAGTAGAGAATCGCGTTTTTGTCTCAAGTCCTATTGGAAGATCGGTCCATTTATTCATGGCTTGTTTGGATTTGAGAATGTCTATATCAAGTGTTGAGCTTGGAAATAATGCTTATGTTTATAAGTTGTGGATGGATTCTAGGGAGGAAGTGGTTATCCAGTAAGGGGGTGCCACTCTCGGTTTTAGAAGGAGGGTAGTTAGACTCTTGGCATGCTTTGGTAATACCCTCGAAGTCTCGTGTAACCTTTTGGGTTCTATCATGGCTAGTTACCTAGAATCCCAGGATGCAGTTGTTGGTAATCCGTTTGAATAGAATTCGCCGCTAAGGCGGATGGTTCGTTTCGATTATGTATGAGTTATGGGAATCACCCTAGTAAGGACTCTTGGCAATTTGGATTGGCATCGGAAAATGAGATCCAGAATTCACTAGTGAATTTTGGAGAGCTGGCTTGAGTACGTAGATATGGTTGAGCCAAGTATACTAGGGAAAGAATAAGTGCAAGTGGAACGAGAGGCGACGAGGAAATGAGTTCGAACTCATGTTATGGAAACAGGAAGTAAGAAGCTGCGAAATCGTGAAGAAAAAGGGGCGGTCAAGGTACGATGGAACTAAGCTCAAGGTAATGCGACGCAGGAGACTGAAGACTAAATACGTGCATGATATCTATTTTGGGAATATATCCTCGACCCCTGTTTTCTGTTGTGCTTGCTTGTAGGCTATCTTTCATGGATATCCTCTTGGTCCTGTTTCTGTTACAAACCCCGTATGGAGTTTGTTTTGTTTATCTTCTCGATCTTATTTTAGGGAATCTTAGGTAGAACCCTATGGATGTAAACATGTATTTGAAACATGTTATGGTTGATATGGTTGCAAATGGTTGCAAGTGGTTGCTCGTGGATGCGCGAATACACGTTAGATACTAGATTGACGCAATCACATTTCATGTTGCATATACACGAGTATTTATACTTGTTTATGGATGAAATTGAATGTGTTACCATGTGGACGTTGCATATGGATGAATGTTTGCGCACGCATATAGTGTATATATATGACTAGGACTATTTGCATACATGTTGGATTCATGGCACTATACATATTTTTGCATTAGGAAGATTATCCAGGCCTGATCATTAGCATTAGCTAAGGAACATGTACACACACGTTTTGCATATAATCATACAGCATTAGAAATCATCTAAGGACAATGGTTGCTTGTGGATGATGTTTTGAGTAGATGGATGATGGATGGTAGGATATGTTCTTCCTAACTTAGAGATTTCGGGGACGAAATCCTAAAAGGTGGGGAGAATGTAACAACCCGTATTTCAATAACATGTTAAAACGAGAATCAAGGCAGAATTTAATTTTAAATTCTGAATCAAGTGAAACGGGCTATGCCATTGCGTTCGTCTCGGAAAAATACGCGAAATAGAGTCCGAGTTTTCGAGAATCGGAGTCCGTATGACCCGTTAAAGGCCCAAAGAAGATTTCTGGGAATTTGAATTTCGGAAACAGTTTTGGAAATCAGATCTGGGGCTAGGCGGGGAGTTTCCCGCCTAGGCCATGTCGACAGGGCTGTCGACAGGCCTGTCGACTTGGGCCCAGACCAAGTCGACAGCCCTGTCGACTTGCCTGTCGACAGGGGGTGGCCGGGGCAAATAGCCTGGCGCACCTGTTTGTCTCACCTGGTCTTGTTCTTGGGCTGGGTCTGGAAGCTTCCGAGATCTGATGGTCCTAATCTATCCTAGGGTTAATCTAAGGGCCTAAAACTATCCTAATCTCTATAAAAAGACCCTAAACCTAACCTAAATCCCTAAAAATCAAACCTAGCAACTAAGTGCTGCCAAAATTAATTTTGGTCATGGCCTCCATCTCCAATCCCTAGAGCCTATGTACTCAAATCAAGTTCAAATCAAAAGGTGCAAGCTTGCTACACCAAATCAAGGCCAAATCAACATTCCTATGCGAGTTCCATGGCGATTCTTCTACAAAGGAGGCACCTTTCTTAGCCAAGATGATTCATGCTCCTTTCCCTAGGCCTAACTAAGTAAGTTCTAACTACTTTTAGATGGAAACGGTAGTTTTGATAATGACATGGGATAAAATGAGGCTAAACATGATTATGCGAACCTATATGAACCTTACCTTGCCTCTTGTGTTCATGTTTATGATTTTAGGCCATGTAAGTGACTTAATCATGCCTCTCATGCTATGCATAACCTAGTTTAACTTGCAAGTTTGGATCTTTATGCATGAAATGCTAGCATGAACCTTTAGGACCCACATTATGTGTGAAACATTGGCTAAGACAAGATTTTGGGGCGTATGCATGTTTATGAACCCAAACCCCTTATGGTAACATGCGAGTTTGTGGCCAAATCCTTTATGAGATTATGCATGCTCGTGGCCAATCCCCTCTTTTAAGTTGTGCATGTTTATGGCTAAACCCTTTTTGATGATATGCATGTTTGTGGCCAAATTACCTTATGACACTATGCATGTTTATGGCCAATCCCTTTATGATGTTATGCATGTGGAAGCCAAGCCCTTTTTGGCATCATGCATGTTTTGAGACCAATATGTGACAATAGTATCCTTACTATGTTGACTCGCTTTGCTTGCGTTGGGAAAACACGATTTTGGGTAGTTAGATAAACATGAACATGTCGCAAAATCTTAACTTGAATATGACACGTGTTTATACTTGAAAGATAACATGGAAGTTGACATGTAAGTATGCATAAAAACATGAGCTTGGGAATTTACCTATTAAGTTAGGTCTACCCTTTGGGAATTTACCTATTAAGTTAGGTCTACCCAAATGCTCGAAAAACTTGTAACGTGTTTTGGAAACATGATGAACTTAGATAATATGAGTGTGGCCAACTCGAGGTTGGGTTGAGTTTGCAACGTAAAACTACCCGGAACCGACCGGCCTAACTAGTAGTTGCAAACAATAGGACCCAATGTGAGAAGTTGGTCATGTCGCGCTTAAGACCCGAGGTTAGACTAGGTTGTGGTGTAAATCTACCCGCACCCGCCCGGCTTAACTAGTAACCACAACAAGGTCTAATGTGAGAGGTTGAGGGTGCATTAATTAAATTAATGCCACATAATAGGGTTAAGTTAATTTGATTAATGAGGCTTAACCAAATATGATATGGACAAGTGGGTTAAGTAATTTGATTAGGCTAATGATACTTAACAAAACATGATAAGCTTGGGTAGGTTAAGTAACTTGATTTGCCTAATGACACTTGACCATTTTTATACGACTAGTTGACGGGATTAAGTTAACCAACACTTAATCAATCCAACACGATAACGTGATAAGGTTAAGTAAATTTTCTTAATGACACTTAACCGTATAATACAGTTAATGGATGGGGTTAAGATTAGGCTTAACTAATCTAAACACAGTAATTCGATAGGGTTAAGTTAAACACTTAACCAATTTAAACTTGGTAATTCAATGAGGTCAAGTAACCCATACTTAACCGACTTAACTTGGTAATTTAATGGGGTTAAGTTAAACACTTAACTAATTTAACACGATGATTTGATGAGGTTAAGTGACCTATACTTAACCAATCTAACTCGTTAATTTGATGAGGTTAAGTTAACCTATACTTAACCAATCTAACGTGAAAACATGATAAGGCTAAGTCATGAATCGTTTCGAATACGCTTGACCGATTTGACTCGGTAATTTGATAGGGTCAAATTAATATATACTTAACCAATCTAAAATGATAATTAGACGAGGTTAAGCCATGGATTGCTTGATATACTTAACCAACTTGACACATGGTCTGTAGGGTTAAGTCTTGGACTTGGATACTTAGCCAGTTTCGACATGTTTTGTAGACGGGTTAAGTTGTGAGCTTAAGTGACACTTAACCCATTAGATAAACCCTAATTCGGAGGATTAGGTAAATAACCATAGTTAACAAGGATTATGGAAATAAGGCTAAGTGGTAAACCTTAGTTAAGGGAAACTAAGTAATAATTCTTAATCAAGGAAATTTGGACCTTTTCTTAGATAGATCAGTAACCCGATACGTTAGAGTATGCGTGTAGGAGCAGGCTATCTGATTCGGATAAAGGCTCCAACGAACTGGGTAATGAAGCAGCGGCTTCGGGGAACGTGAGGATATTCTTGGGATCCCTCTGTGAGCTGTCCGGTCATTATACTAGGCTCACGAGAGGTTGAGGTCTGCGGTAGAAGAACCAAGAATATGCCTTGGTTGCTATGCGAGCGACCTAAAGACTGGGGTGGATAGCAGTGAGTCGGCGGATACATAAGGTGCCCGAGATAGCAAGTTCGTCGATCATCTACCATCTTGAGTCAAGCGTGTACGTACGGAAAGGCAGGGAACACCCAACAGACCATAATTTGCTATCTAATTATGGGTGAGGTAGGCCGTAGGATGTGGGCTGGCCGGAGTGTAGTTCTCATGCAAGATTTTCTCTCTTGTGTTGCCTTTCACTAGTTGAGGGAGGGGTCTCGTGGGATCATAGCCACGTGTAGAAAAGCAGACCTTAGTATCTGCATCGGCAGATAAATCTAAAGCTCCCGACCGAGTCCTGTATTTCTTGTTTTGGCCGGTGGCAGGACTCGGATGGCACGATGTGATACATATCCATCCAGTTATAGAAAAACGATTCACGATGAATGCGTGGGAAAAAGGGCGCGGTTGAGGGTTAGCGTAATCCCTAGTGGCCTAGGTGGTTTAACCCAAACCGAAATACGAAAGCGTGCAATAGGTAAGCGTAATCCCTAGTGGTGCTAGGTGGCGTAAGTCCTAGTAGTTCAAACGATGATTCGTATGGAAGAGCCTAGCTAGAACAAGGGTGACAGTCCAAACGATTTCAAGGATAAAACGACATGCGGAAGCCCGTACGAGGTACGGCAAAGGACTGAACTTATATATACATGGAAAGAAACATATGATTTGAGTAACCTATATATGAGATATATTAGGTCGACATGGACCATTACACGACTTTGAGCAAGAGACATTCATGGTTAACACATGACGCGGGTAGGGATACTAGTACGAGAGGTGCAGAGTAAATATACATGTTTGAACTGGGAAGAATATACATAATAGATACCGTGGGATGTTAGAAGGGGTAGATACCTTGGGAAAATGTACTCGATAGAAATCTAACGATGTGATACCTTGACTTATCATAACACCGTAGTTTTCATGATACCTTAGTTTACCTTGCCGCAGTAGTTTAACCGGCTACTCTGGTTTATCTATCTTGTAGTTATCCTTATGTTTACTTTCAGTTTATGCATGTCATGTTACCTTTACCTGTTTTATACTGGAAGTAGATAGGACTTACTCAGTCTTTTTGACTGACCCGTTTTGTTTCGCCTCTTTTCTTCCGTTCCCCCCCCCCCAGGTTTCAGGGAGGAAACACTGCTGTTTAGTTCGGACTTCTTCTGCTTGAAGGTCATCATGGATGGCTTGGACTTCTCTTGGCTATGGCTACTTTGCTGTTTTACTTGGGGAATAATTTATTAAAAAGTCTTTATGCTTCTTTACTATTGCAAGACAGGTTTTGATGTACTCTGATGTAAAAGGCTTTAGACCTTATTTATTCATGTTATGAAAGTTTGGTTTTACTTCCGCTATTTATATATGTTCTGTCTTGTGATATTTCTGTGCATGTTTACCAATAATGCCCCTCTAAAGCTAGTGCATTCCTTTGCGAGTGACCCTAGCGGAGGCGGGGTATTACACTTAGTTAAGAGAATTAAGTTAATAAGTAAACAATAATAAGTTGTAGTAACGATGTAAAATGGGATTATGATTAATTGAGAAAGGATGAGGAAAACTTATAAAATGAAATAAGTTATATTTAATCATAGATGGTAAGTGACATGTTAATTAGAAAACATGTGAATTGAGGTATACTTAATAACATATTAAGTAGAACATGTTATTATAACCTTGAAATCAAACAGGAATATAAAGGGGATTGTGGATTACAGACCTTGGACCTCAATTTAGAGAATAACATGTTGTGGGCTTATTAATAAACTTAAACGGGTTAAGCAATATAGCTGAAATTAATAAGCAAGAGGAACTTGGTAACTTGATTAAGAAATCAATATGAATGGGAATAACCAAGTTAAATGGAAGCCTGTTGTGGTAAAGAAAGCATGGAAAAGAATGTTTAGACATTGGGTGTAACAACATATTAAAGTGAGGTGCTTGGACCAGTCCGCACGTTTTAGGGTGAACCCAACAGGGTAGATCATCGTGGTGTTATAAGGCACGATGGTTGCGCACATTCATCTGATTGTTCTGACGGCTCCGAAGGACTGGAAGGGAAAGCATGCGGCTTCCTGAGATACGTAAGGTGCTCCTAGTAGTCATCTGTGCAGTGATAGATTCTTAGGCTGTGCTCATAGGGGCTGGGTCTGCGCGTAACTACTAGGTGGGTGGGCCTTGACTGCAAAAGTAGTTATGCAGTCAAAATGTTGTGGTGTGGTGACACTAGGGTGATTCGGCGGTTGCCATAATGGGAGGCGAAGGATCACGACCAGCAAGGATAGTAGATCATCCATCGACAGCCAGTGGGATGTGGAAAGACTAGAGCTAAAACCATTTGACTATTTACCCACTATTTAATTTAATAAATAAAGATGAGTTAGATTTCGTTGGGTGATATCCCATTGATGATAAAGCAGTATTGAGTCTTCCAAACCACACACGTGGAGTTTTCTTAAGACCATATATAGCCTTCTTTAATATGTACACTTTCGTTGCATCATGTATGAAACCTTGAGGTTGTTGCATATAAATCTCTTCTTCTAAAACAACACTTAAGAAGGCATTATTGACATTCAAATGCTTGATTTTCCAGTGGTTACTTATAGCAATAGTGAGTATGAGTCATATTATTGAGGATTTTACAACAAGTGAAAAGGTTTCATTATAATCAAAACCTTTCTCCTGTGTAAAACCTTTAGCAGCCAACCTTGCCTTATATCTGTTGATAGATCCATCTGGGGTTTTATTTAATCCGAAAGTCTCCATTTGCAACAAATTATATTTTTGTTGATAGGAGGGTAGACAAGATCCCATGTGTTATTTTTTTGTTAATGCCTTGTATTCCTTTGTCATAGTAGTAAGCCAGTTTGCATATTTTGCAGCATCATTGTAGTTGGCAGGTTCATTCATACTTTCAGTGGCAATATATGTCTTTAGCTTGAATATCCCTTGCTTGATTTTAGTTATCATATGATGAATAGATTGTGTTGGAGGTTGACTTGATGGTAGGGTACCCTGAATTGACACAGTATCATTGATATTGCTTGTAATTGCACCTTTTCCCGTATTTTCATATCTGTCACCTGGCGTATTTGCTTCATTGTTACTTATTGCATGTGACCGTAGAGCATGGCAGGAAGGTTCACCATGATTTGTACTTGTGTATGCATCATTATTTTGATGATCAAGTTAAGAAACAGTAGCCTCAGTATCATCATGTTCAATCCCAGTACCAGTTACAACTGGTAACCCATGTATAGCAATTTTTTATTGAAAAACCTTCTTTGAAGTTTTTATGCTGTTATTTGTAACACCCAGTAATTTATTACAGACTAAAATGATAAGTTAAAGAATACTTAATTAAATAATGGGAACTAAGTGAAACGGACTGCGCCATTGTGTTTGTCTCGGAATTCTACTTAAGATAGACACCAAGTTTGTGTAAAACAAACATCGTATTAAGAAGATATTAAGGTTAGGAGCTTGTATGCATAAAAGACACTTATATATAAATAAAACGAGTCCAGAATTCAAATAAATCAAAATTCAAATAGTGGACGTGGGAGCGGGAAATTTCCCTCTATGGGTGTCGACCCATGCCCATCAAGGGGTTGTCAACCCCTGGGTTGACACACTAAGGGGGGTCGACCCCCATACGGATCTAGGCAGATCCCTGCTACTGAACGTGGACTGATTTCTGTGCAAGATTGATCCACTGATGGCTATGTAAAGGACCTTATACCCATTGTTTTATTTATCTAAATCAATGGCGATGGTAAGATGCTACTCCAACTCAGTTTAAATTAGCCTTTTCTTCAGCAACGATGATTCATATGTATTCAAAGATTGTTGATTCATCATCAACACACTTTGCTCAATTTTCTTAAATCCATTCTCTGTGAGTCTATGTTATTTTTAGATAGAAATAATTAAAATGAATTCTTGAAATGCCTATAAGTTTGGATCTAAGCCTATGACTATTTATCGTATCAGATTTGCCATTGTTTGTATATCTAATTCACAGATTAGATCTCATCTTGCCTGTTTATGATCATGTCACTATGCCTAATTAGTTTTATTATCACATGTTCACCAGATCTGATCTTATATGCCCAATTCTGTCGCTATATGCTTATTCAGTTGCTATGCCTATTTCTACCATCATATGTCTATCTTGTTATTATGCTTATTTCTGTTCTCTCCCCTTCTTCTTTTCCCTTTTTATTTTATAGTCAGGCTATCTTCGAGCCTAGGCATACTGCTAAAATATGAAAACGCATGAAATTGGGAACGAGGGGAAAACGTTAAAAATGGGGCATTACTTGTATTAGGGAAATTTGGGCATAACTTGAATTAAATACATGAATATTGATTTGGGCCATAAAACAAATTGTGGTTCAGACTTGAATTTGGGGAATATGGTACATGATAAATATGACTTGGAAAAGGGGCATGAAAACCTATAATGAAATAGGGATAATTGTGAAAGAATTAAAAAGCCTAGATTTTCAGTACTTACAAACTATAACTGCACTTAAACACGAGGCTAGATTACACTTGTGGTAGATGTTTGCCTGGACCCGCTCGGCATATCCAACGACCACATGTGGGGAATCTAATGTGAGGGGTCGAAGTGCATAAATATGTAACATGCTAAGACATGAGGTTAAGTCCGACTTGTGGAAGAAGCCTTCCCGGACCAGCTCGGCATATCCAGCATCCACAAGTTGTAGGCTTAATGTGAGAGGTCTAGAGCATTATAAACGTAAATGAATAAATGGTAGTGAACTTGAAGACTTAACCTATTTGAATCCATAGGGATTACATGAACATGTTAACTTGAGTAGGGGTTAAGTAAACTTTCTTGAAACAGTGGGAGGGTTAAGTATATCTTAGGTTGGTGGGTAATATTTATATATATGCCCACAAACTTAACCTGTTGGGGTTATGCAATCTTGCTGCACTGTTAAGGCATAACCTATGGAAATCCTAGTAGTGGGGATGAGAGCCTAGGGGGAAGCTTGTATCATCTTGTATGGAACCCGTTTCAGTTAGTAACGCATATATAAGTATCAGACGAGTACTCTGAAATTGGTCGGAGTCAAGGCACGCTTACTGGGATGATTGTAAGAGATCCAAAAGAGGGGACAGTGTGAGCAGTGCATTCCGACGGGGTCATGTGCGTGCATGTATCCGGACAAGGGAGGCAAAGACGCTGTGACATCGGTAGATATGGTTCTACACTTCCTGAAAACAAAGGGTTGCCACTTTAGGAGTGATACATCCTACGGTGGGGCCAGCACAGGGTATCTACGGAGTATGGAGCTGATCGATTAGGGGTAGTAATTAGGGTACATCTAGTCTCATCTGTTTAGGAGCCCATTATTATCCTTAGGGGTAAAACCGATATGTTCATTTGGGCGGCCTGTTATTGTATAAGGTAAAACCTCTCACTAGAAATACGCCTAAGTTTACCATCTTGTTGGGGGTCATCTTGTTCATATGATACTAGTATTGGTGCAGACACAGAAAAATATTAGGAAGCGCTATACGTGTCATATCCTGTTTATCCTGTTCACCTTGTCATACTTCCCTTATATGCAGTTATCCCTCTTATCCGGTTTATATGCCTGTCATGATGCTTTTACTTTTTTATATGCCAAAAGTAACTGGACTCGCCAGACTTACGTCTGACCTATTTTGTTTCCTCTTCTTTCTCTTTTGTCCCCCCTTCCCTAGGTTCTCGGGGTGGGAATACTCAAGCTTAATCATGATTCTTCTTTCCTTCTGCACAGAGTTGCTTAGATATACTGCTTGATTTTGTACCTTCTCTACTATAGCTATGTTTATGGGGTTATGCTCTTTACATGTTTATGGTACTTTAATGATTCTAGTACAAGACATAAGTTTTAAATTGGTGTACCAGGTTTTAAGCATTTCAGACGTATGATGTAACTATGTTTTGAACTACGATGTTTTCTGCTTAATAACGTTTTAAATTTCGCTGCTATTTTATATCTGCCTTGTAATATTTCTGTTTCTGTTTACCTATAACGCTTCATGAAACTTAATGCATTCTCTTAAAGAGTGACATTAACGGACGTGGGGTGTCACACTTGGTATCAGAGCTGAAGGTTACCAGATCTGATAAAGGTTTTTGATAATTATTTTCAAAAAGGTTTTGAAAGAAAGCATTTTAAAAATAAAAGTCTTTTTTGAAAAACATATTCCTCAAAGCCATATGTAATATCTTTCGATTCCCTATTTGAATCCCTTTTTCTTTTTCTTTTCAGCATGTATGGGGAACCTAGTATTCCTGAGGGTGTCATAATACCAGGCTGGTTCCGTAGGTATCTGGAGGTCATGGCGCTTGCCGATGGTAAAGCAGACGTTCCTTCCCCAGCTGCGCCCGTTGTTCCTCCTCCTCGGCGTGCTGATAATTTCTCTAAGATATGTAAAGATTTATATGCTATGGGCGGAAAGCCATTCCGAGGAACTGAGACTTTTATAGAAGCAAGGAATTGACTTAAAGAGATGGAGGATTTGTTTGGAATTTTCGAAGTTGACGAACATAGAAAGATTCAGTTGGCCGCTTGGCTGCTGAAAGATGAGGCTTCATTTTGGATGGAAGTGATGCAAGTAGGGCATCCAGTGGAGAATTTGGATGATTTTTGGCATTGGTTTTAAATGATGTTTCATTCTCAAGCTGAGAGAAGTATGCAAATGGAAAGGTTTCTGGACTCAAGTAAGGAGGCATGACTATCAAAGAGTATGCTAACAAATTCAATCAACTAGCGAGGTTTGGGTTGAAGCTAGCAGATAACCCGCATAAGAAAGCTTTGCAGTTTGCTAGAGGATTGAATGAGCCTCTTCATGGGTTGGCTCTGTCTCATATTCTGATGGGAGCAACTTTTTAGAAACTCGTTGATATGGCGTTAATGCATGAGGAAGATAAGGAAACACAAAATAAGAAAGTGAGGCCCAAGAAAGGACAAAAACAAAAACAAAAGAAGGGCGGAAAGGACGACAAGACTAGAGATAAGAGGAAGTGCCATAATTGCGAACGCGAGGGTCACTTGATCAAGGACTACAAAAGAAAGAAGAATGCTTGCTTCAAATGTGGAGAGGTCGGACATTTTTCGTAGGAGTGCCCAAAGAAGTAAGGACAAGGCCAAAGGGCAGGATCTTCGGGAGGGCAGGTGCATGCTCTCGTGGCCGGTGCGCCAGACAGAGGTAGGAAAGTTTCCGTTGAAGGTTTGATTTCTCTTTCCAATCATCCAATTAGAACTCCTTTTGATTCGTGCGCTTCATATTCATTTATATCTGATTTTGTTGTTGAGTCTCTGCACCTTAGTACAAGTATGGTTTTGGATCTCGTTGCTATCTCAAACCCCATTGGTGGTATGGCTCATCTGTCTATGAATTGTCAGGGTTTGAGAATATTTGTATTGGGCGTTGAGTTTGGGTGAAACTCATATGTTCTTCATTTCATGGGCTATGGTTTGATTCTAGGGACGGATTGGCTAGCCATGTATAGTGCCATTCTAGATTGTGAGAGGAGGATCATTAGACTTTTGACTTGCCATGCAAGGACCCTCGAGATTTCTTATGACCCTAAAGGGTCTGTCATGCTTAGTTTCCTAGAATCGCTTGATGCATATATAGATGATTTACGATCTGTACCAGTAGTCTGTGAGTATCCTATTGTTTTTTTTGAGGTTGGGGGATTACTCCTGAGGCGCTAGCTCAATTTTCGTATATACTTGGTGGACAATACAAAGCCAGTTGCATTTTGTATGCACCACATGGCTCCAAGAGAAAGGAGGGAGCTTAGCAAACAAGTTGGGGAGATACTTGAGAGAGGGTTTATTAGGCAAAGCATATCTGAAATGGGGTGCTCCAGTGGTATTCGTAACTAAGGCGGATGGTTCGCTTCGCTTGTGCATGGATTACAAAGAGTTGAATAAACTCACTAAAATAAATAGGAACCCACTTCCGTGGACATATGATATGTTTGACTAGCTTGTTGGTGCATCTGCTTATCTCAGTTAGACTTAGCCATGGGGTTTCATCAGTTGAGGGTGGCCGAGGACAGTGTAGACAAGACCTCTTTTAGAACTCCAGATGATTTCTTCGAGTGGCTCTTCATGCCTTTTGGGCTGACGAATACACCCGCCTATTTTGTAGATCTGAGGAGTAGGGTGTTTCGGGAGTTTCTAAATAAGTTTGTTGTGGTCTTCATTGATGACATCTTGATTTTCTCGAAAATGAGGAACAGCATGCCTTACATTTACGGGAGGTTTTGAAAAGTTTCCATGTGCATCAGCTTAAGGTGAAATTCTCCAAATGTCATTTCTGGAGAAAAGAAGTGGGAATTCTAAGGCATGTAGTTTCTAAGGATGGGATAGCAGTAGATCCCGCGTAGGTAGTTGTAGTTCAAGATTGGCATTTCCCAAAGAATGCAACAGAGGTCCGAAGTTTTCTTGGATTGGCAAGCTATTATAGAAAGTTCGTTGAGGAGTTCGCAAAGATATCACCTCACTCAACATGCTGACGAAGAAGAATCTGACATTTTTGTGGGATGTAGATTATGTCGACACTTTCCAGTGATTGAAGAGGGACAACATCCCCAGTCTTGACCTTGCCCGATGGGAACAAAGTTTTCACAGTATACGCTGATGCGTGTGGTATAGGGCTTGGTGCGGTCCTGATGCAAGAAGGAAGGGTAGTATGTTATGGAGGCAGACAACTAAGAGTTCATGAGAAGAACTACCCTACCCATGACTTAGAGTTAGCCATAATAGTATTTGTGCTTAAGACTTGACGTCATTATTTGTTTGGAGAGAGGTTCGAGTTGTATATCAATCATAAATCCTTCAAGTATTTATTCTCCAAGAAGGATCTCAATTTGAGGCAAAAAAGATGGATGGGTTACCTAACATCCTATGACTTTGAGATTGCTTATACCCTTAGTAGGGGTAATGTGCTGGCAGATGCATTGAGTAGGCAGAGGATGGCCTTAAGTACTCTGTTTGTGGGAAGGAAATGCTTGGAGTTTATATCGACTTTCAATTTTAGACCCTCCATCGAGTTTGTACCTGGTTTATTGGCACCACTGGAGGTGTGACCTACTCTTTTGGATCAAATAGGAACTTCACGGTGAGAGCATCCATAGATTTCAGACATCTTGGATTGGTTCAGTAGAGTGGAGACATCTATTCACCTCAGTAGATATTCCACAGACAATAGAGGGTGGTTGTGACCAAATGGAAGGCTTTGTGTTCCCCGAGTTAGGAGTTTGTTGATGGTAGTCCTTGAGTAAGCTCATCATTCGGAGCTGACTATTAATCCAGGTGGTGATAAGATATATAGAGATATGAAGAGGGTTTTCTTTTCGGCTGGGATGAAGAAAGATGTGGCGGAGTTTATTTCCCGATGTTTGGTTTGCCAGCAAGTCAAAGCGGAGCAAAGGAAGCCCGGTCGTTTACTTCATCCTTGGAAGGTCCCACAGTGGAAGTGGGAGAGCGTCTCGATGAATTTCATTCATGGTTTTCCTAAATCAAGGAAAGGCAAAATCAGCATTTGGGTTATAATAGACAGACTTAGTAAGGGCGCTCCTTCATTTCGTTTAAGAGTAAGAGAATGGCAGCATGGTTGGCAGCAGTTTACATTCGTGGGATAGTCCGTCTTCATGGAGTACCTTCCAGTATCGTAAGTGATCATGACCCCATTTTTACCAGTGAATTTTGGAGGAGCTTGCGAGAAGCATTAGGTACATAGTTTTGTACGGTATTCCACTATGAATATATACGCTAATATTTATTTTTAAATATTAAATTTAATTGTTTTTAAATATATTTATATATTTAAAAGGGTTATTTAGGACTTTAAAAATAGCCACTTTTGCGAACGAAGTCAGAATTCGACGAAACTAGTTTTGTTGGATTCACAAGATCAAATTATTGTTAGATTCCAAGTTCCGTGATTTTTGGGGTCACTGTGTGGCCGTACGGGATTTTAATGTGAAAAACAGTTAGTATTGTGGCGGTTAAAAATACGCTGTGTGAGCAAACGGAGTCGGAATTCGACAAAACAAGTCTCGTTGGGACCGTAATGTTGAACTCTAGCTGCATGTTAATTTTCATGATTTTTAGGTATAATGTGTGTTCGTAGGGATTTTTAGAGTGGAGAAACGAATATATAATAATGAAAATAAAATAGAAAATAATAATAATAAATATCCTATTTATGTTTGACCTTAAACAGTCCACGTTTTCTCCTCTCAGCCACTCCTTATCCTTTATAAACGCACAATACAAGCCGTCGCTCAGAAATCAAAACGTGAAAGAATCCTCAAGTAGAAAAATCAAAATGAAACAAAGAAAAATTTCTAAAATCATGAGGTAAATATTATTGAGTTCTCGAGATGATTTCCATTATGTTGATGACGGTTTTGAGGCACTCGAACTTACAGAAGTTCGATGTTTTCTTCCAGCTGCAAACTAGGGTTAATGCTAGCGAGAAACATAAGCTTTTATTTTGATTTTCGATAGTGGATTTGTGTTCTTGGTTGTGTTTAGCGTCTGTGAGTAGTATTTTGTGGATTTCGGTTGTAAGTTGGTTCGGCGGTTTTCAAGGGGGGGCGTGTCCTGCTGTTTGACGGAACAGGGATGGCGAGCTCGAGTTGAGGCTAGTGGGCACGATGGTGAAGAGGCTGGTGCGAGATAAATTGTGATGATTTTTCCGTGATTTTAACATGAAGGGAGGAGGAGGTATTAGGGATCAAAGATTTCGATCATGGTTTGTTTTTGAGGAGGAGGCCACGACAGGTTTTGTTTCGGGAAGAAATAGTTGATGATGGGTCGGGTTTAGAGAGGGGTGCTGGGCCAAAGTGGTGGTGAGCCCAATTTAATTAGTAATGGAATTGATTAATATAAATGTTTGTTAAACTTGTAAATTATATGTCTTATTCATACGTTATCGAAACTGGACAAAAAAGGATCCGTTGGGATGTTTAGGATAGACACTACAACATGGAACTGACTGGGAGTGGAGTTGAGCTCGTTTGAATTTATGGCGAAATAAATTGTTTGATTCAAATCAAACAAATAGTTTATCGTTCTTTAAAGATGAACTACCAAAGTGAGTAAAACTCACCAACTCTGAACAGTTCTATTTTTAAACGTATATTTAGAACTGATAAATGATGACTGATTGTTGTGCGTTAACTGTTCGGTTGAATTGTTTGTGTATTGATTGAAATTATAGATAACGATATATATATATAAATCGTTAATCGTACATTGATTCTGTTTAGCAAAATATTTTATATTCGTGTTGTTTAACATCTATGACGCAGGAAAATTGGTTGGAGGGATCTAACAGGATTCCTCAATATTTATATTACTGTTTGTTTTCATATATTGTGTTATATGATGTGGTGTATAATCTATAATTTGATTAAAATGACACAGGTCCTGTTATTTGGTACTGTTGAATACCAAGAGAAATATTGGAATGAAAAAGGGGAATTTCAAACTGTGTATTGAAATAGAAGTGTAAAACGATTATTTACTTAGTAAGTAAGTAGAAGTATAAAGAAAGATATTTACGTAGAAAATAAATAGAATTTATAAAGAGATATTTATTTGTTAAATAAATATAATTAATAAAGGAATATTTATTTAGGAAATGAATAGAGTTATGAAGGAAATATTTATTTAAATAGAAGTATAAAAAGGAAATAGATGAGATATAATAAGGGTTAATCAAATTTGTTAAGACAAGTTAGTTAATCGAATTAGTTAAGACAAGTTAGCTAATCGAATCAAGTTAAGTCGAGTTAATCGAATACGGTTGGTCTACTCGAATTAATCAAATGGAGTTAATCGAACATAGTTATTCAAAATGGAGTTAGACAAAAATTAGAAACTGACTAGAGATTAATAAGTTGATTGGTTTCCTAAGTATCGATTGGAAGTTGGTTTCGGCCTTCGGGGTTTGTACTTAGCAAGTTCTTATCTTGTTAGTTTATAGTTAGAGTCTGATAGATGTGGAAGAATAGTGATATGTAATTAAGCCATGGAAATGTTTTCCAGTGTTAATAACGTATATTTTCTAAACATAGAAAATGAGAAATTATATATATATATGTATATATATATATGTGTGTATATATATATATATATGTTGATGGTTGGATCGATAATTCCATTTGGAAATAAGATCGTTGTGTGTACACAGATATGTTTTCATTTGATAGTTAGATCACCGACTATCAAAGTTTTGACCATTTTAACGTTGTTAATATGGAGAGACCGGTTGGATTATTATCTGAAGAACCACTCTGTATTGGCATAAGCGTTGCGAATCAAGTAAGCTGAATATATTGAAGACGGGGTAAAGTGCAAGGGCTGTTGTATAAATCTTAGATAACAATTGCCTAAGATGGGTGTACTGAATAGTGCCTTCGGTTTGTCCAGTCCCAGGACAACTTGCATGGAAGAAGGTCTGACAGTGTATATCTAATAGATCGCGTAAGCTGATCTCTTCAAATGTATTTACGTTTGGTGGCGGAGGAATTCATTTCTCTTAGCTATATACCCGGGGTATTTTTGGGGAAATCAATTTGTGATTTAGCGGGTATAACGATGTGACATTCAAAGTGAATAAATGTGTGATCTGTCAGAGATAAGCGTGGCCTCTAGCCTCACAACCAGGAAATGACAAAAATCGGCCAGGCAACATGGCTATGTAGGTCGCACCTATTAGGGTGTATAATCACCTGATCTAGAGTTTCATTTACTTCTAAAAATCTATTGTCGATGCTGTCCCATTCGGGAAACGGCTGCTGATCCCAACCGTTGGTGATATACATTCGATACACTCAAGCGAAATGAGTGGTCAGTCACGTGGGGCCGGGTTGCAAGATGTTCTCGTTGAACCCAGTGTATTCCTCTCTAGAGGTACACTAGCGAAAGGTGGTTCCATACCTTGTCATAGTAGGAAACCCATTACCCAGTATGTGCTTGGGTTTTGATTGTATACTACGTATGTAGAACGTGAGATGAAAGTGTTTCTGCTAGATGATTGTTATATTATGGTTGATAGACACTATTATAATATCAAGGATTTTGATATAAAGATTAATTTGGATTCTCATAAGGGAAAAACCCGTTCCGTTATACGGCGTGGTCTTATGAGATATCGTTTACTTGTTCGAACTATTTTAAACTGTTTTACTCCTACCAGTCCATGTTGCATGCTTAGTGCATGTGTCACATGATAGGGGGTTCTCGCTTTTCGTTAGGTGGCGAACGGGAGACTCTTACTCCTACATGTCCCTAGTAATGTGTTGTTTGTGAAGTCGAAAGGATGGCCGTAAAATATGGACTGGGTTACCAATGTAAGCCACAGTGGGGTATTACCTTGCTGCTTTGGGGATTGGGGGAGAGGATGGTAGCAAAGCCTACTTGAACTCAAATTTCCGGGTCGTTATAGTTGGTGTTATAGCTTAAGGTTAAGTGATTTACCTTGGCTCTGTGGCGTGACTCAGTAGAGATAGGGTTAGTAATACCCTAGATTGAGTTGAGTGTATACATACGAGAAAGCGTATTTGTTATTGATATAAAAATTTGTTTTATATTGTGGAGATTTATTGGTTGAGTTGTTTATGTGTTCTGGTCGATCAGTTTGATCTTCTGTATCGGTAGGAGCTTCTAAACACTCGAATACGATGAACTGTCATGGTTTGTTTTGAAAAGAGGGTAAACGAAATAATTTTACCCAAAATATATTTTGATATAAAGGATTTATATTGTTTGTTGTTATAATTGAGTAAGATTATAATGGAGATGGTTATATATATATATAACCAAATAATATTCGTATAAGTTTTACGAAGTGAATTAGATCTGTAATTTAAATCAAAATTGAAATTAAGAATCTGGAAATTTGAATAAGTGTTTGTAAATGGATTTGGATTAAAAATAAGGAAAATTTAAGATCTTGGGAGATTTTAAATTGTTTTACAAGCAGTGTGAATTATATTTTGAAATGAATTTCAGAGTGGAAATGTTTAGAAATGGTTTTATAGTATTGAACTCACTTCGATGGCTGGAAAATAGATTCTGATGATGACAGCTGCATCATCAGTATTCATTTTCGAGTTGTAAGTGACAAATTACTACCGAAAAGATTTTGTTTTTGAATCGTTTTGAGAAAAGCAAGTTGTTTGAAATCTGAAAAGGAATACTTGGTTTTAGAAAAGCAAAGCTGTTTAAAATCCCCAGGAAGAGACTGTTTGAATTAAAAACAAATTTAAATAGAAATGTGTGAAACCAAGCTAGAACTGAATTGAAACCAATTAACTAGAAATTGAATTGGATACGATATATCAAGTAGAATCGGATTTTGAATTATGAGATAGAATCTGAAATGGTATTGGATAGATAAGTTAAGAACTTAAAAATCGAAAATGGAACTTTGATTTGAAATTGAATTCGACTTAGGTACAAGCGAATGTTGGATTTATAGATAAAAACAGATTGGAATTTGATTGGGATGACCCTTGTATCTGCTGAATTGATAACAAGTGGAAAGGATCTAGTGATGTGCCGACAAAAAGGTACAAGTTTATATTTCTATTGGATATGAGTTATGTGCCGAATTGGCAAGCCACTTGGCTGTTTGATTTTCTTTTGGGTTGGAGATGGCCCAGAGAGGCGAGGTGGAGTTTGACCTATTGACCAGTACAAAGGAGGTGCTGGCGAAATTATTCAGAAATTTAGGGAGTTAGAAAAATTTCAGAATTTTCAAAATTTATCGATAATAAGGATTAATTAATATTTTAGTTGAAATAAATTAGTTTGTTGAAACTGGAGTTAAGAAGCAAACAAATAAGTTCTAACCAGTCGACAGAGTTTGTCTTCTACCTTAGCAATTTCGAGGACGAAATTATTTTAAGTGGGGAAGAATGTAATGCCCCGTATTTTTCATTCAAATAATTAATTAATTTAATTATTTAAAATAATGGTTAGGTAATTTAAAGGTCTGTTTAATTAAATAATATCGAATATTTAATTAAAATAATAATATATTTAATTTCTGAAATAGTCAGAAATAGTGGAATTCACAATACGGTGTGAACTGGATCATTTGTGTTATTTATTTCAGTTTAGAATTGAACTAGAATAACGAATATATTATTTGAACGACAATTTGAATGTATAATTATATTATAATTAAAATTGAGCTTTAAATGGCGCGGCAGTTCGTTAATTGGCGATTTGAACTTCAAGTGAATATACATAATTCGTTTTAAGCCGGATTTCTGTGAAATAAGAAACGTGTGGAGCTGGTCGAGTATATTTTTTAGTGGAAGAGAAAATTCAATATTTTATCGTGTAGATTTTGATTTATGTCCAAATCAAATTTTAGAAAAGTCGATGTAGAATTCCTTTATAATTTATAAAGGAATTATTTATATTTTAAGGAGGAATTTCAATATAAATCGAATATCGGGTTGACCTAGATTTGAAATATCGAGTTAGAAATCCATATATGATTTTTCTTAAGCTATATGGTATTCCACTACGAATATATATGCTAATATTTATTTTTAAATATTAAATTTAATTGTTTTTAAATATATTTATATATTTAAAAGGGTTATTTAGGACTTTAAAAATAGCCACTTTTGCAAATGAAGTTGGAATTCAACGAAACTATTTTTGTTGGATCCGCAACATCAAATTATTGTTAGATTCCAAGTACCGTGATTTTTGGGGTCACTGTGTGGCCATAAGGGATTTTAATGTGAAAAACAGTTAGTATTGTGATAGTTAAAAATACGCTGTGTGAGCAAACGGAGCCGGAATTCGATGAAACAAGTCTCGTTGGGACTGTAATGACGAACTCAAGCTGCATGTCAATTTTCATGATTTTTAGGTATAATGTGTGTTCGTAGGGATTTTTAGAGTGAAGAAACGAATATAATATGAAAAAATAAAATAGAAAATAAAAAAAATATCCTATTTATGTTTGACCTTAAACAGTCCACGTTTTCTCCTCTTAGCCACTCCCAATCCTTTATAAACGCAAAATACAACCCACCACCCAAAAATCAAAATGTGAAAGAATCCCCAAGTAGAAAAATCAAAATCAAACAAAGAAAAATCTCTAAAATCATGAGGTAAATATTATTGAGTTCTTGAGATGATTTTCATCATGTTGATGACGGTTTTGAGGCACTCGAACTTACCGAAGTTCGATGTTTACTTCCAGCTGCAAACTAGGGTTAAAGCTAGTGAGAAACATAAGCTTCTATTTTGATTTTCGATAGTGGATTTGGGTTCTTGGTTGTTTTTAGCATCTGTGAGTGGTATTTTGTAGATTTCGGTTGTAAGTTGGTTCGGTGGTTTTCAAGGGAGGCGTGTCCTGCTGTTCGACGGAACAGGGATGGCGAGCTCGAGTTGAGGTTAGTGGGGACGATGGTGAAGTGGCTGGTGCGAGATGAATTGTCGTGATTTTTCCTTGATTTTAACATGAAGGGAGGAGGAGGTATTGGGGATCAAAGATTTTGGTCATGGTTTGTTTTTGAGGAGGAGGCCACGAGAGGTTTTGTTTCGAGAAGAAATAGTTGAGGATGGGTCGGGTTTTAAAGAGGGGTGTTGGGCCAAAGAGGTGGTGAGCCCAATTTAATTGTTCATGGAATTAATTAATATAAATGTTCGTTAAACTTGTAAATTATATATCTTATTCATACGTAATCGGAATTGGACAAAATAGGATTCGATGGGATCGTAAGGACGGACACAACAACATGGAATTGACTGGGAGTGGAGTTGAGCTCATTTGAATTTATGGCAAAACAAATTGTTTGATTCATATCAAACAAACAGTTTATCATTCTTTAACGATGAACTGCGAAAGTGAGTAAAACTCACCAACTCTGAATAGTTCTATTTTTATAACGTATATTTAGAACTGATAAATGATGACTGATTGTTGTGTACTAAATGTTTGGTTGAATTGTTTATGTATTGATTGAAATCATAGATAACGATATATATATATATATATATATATATATATATATATATATTGTTAATCGAATATTGATTCTGTTTAATAGAATATTTTATTTTCGTGTTGTTTAACATCTGTGATGTAGGGAAACAGGTTGGAGGGATCCAACAGGATTCCTCAATATTTATAATACTGTTTGTTTTCATATATTGTGTTGTATGATGTGGTGTATAATCTGTGATTTGATTAAAATGACACTGGTCCTGTTACTTGGTACTGTTGAATACCAAGTGAATTATTGGAATCAAAAAGGGGAATTTCAAACTGTGTATTGAAATAGAAGTGTAAAACGATTATTTACTCAGTAAGTAAATAGAAGTATAAAGAAAGATATTTACTTAGAAAGTAAATAAAATTTATAAAGAGATATTTATTTGTTAAATAAATAGAATTAATAAAGGAATATTTATTTAGGAAATAAATAGAGTTATAAAGGAAATATTTATTTAAATAGAAGTATAAAAAGGAAATTGATGAGGTATAATAAGGGTTAATCAAATTTGTTAAGACAACTTAGCTAATCGAATTAGTTAAGACAAGTTAGTTGATCGAATCAAGTTAAGTCGAGTTAATCGAATACGGTTGGTCTAGTCGAATTAATCAAATGGAGTTAATCGAACATAGTTAATCAAAATGGAGTTAGATAAATTAGAAACTGACTAGAGATTAATAAGTTGGATGGTTTCCTAAGTATCGATCTGATGTTGGTTTCGGTCTTTGGGCTTTTTACTTTGGAAGTTGTTCTCTTGTTAGTTTATAGTTGGGGTCTGATAGATGTGGAAGAATAGTGATATGTAATTAAGCCATGGAAATGTTTTCCAGTGTTAATAACGTATATTTTCTAAACGCAGAAAATAAGGAATTATATATATATATATATATATGTGTGTGTGTGTGTGTGTGTGTGTGTGTTGATGGTTGGATCAATAATTCCATTTGGAAATAAGATCGTTGTGCGTACACAGACATGTTTTCATTTGATAGTTAAATCACTGATTATCAAAGTTTTGACCATTTTAACGTTGTTATTATGGAGAGACTGGTTGGATTATTATCTGAAGAACCGCTCCGTATTGGCATAAGCGTTGCGAATCAAGTACGCTGAATATATTTAAGACGGAGTAAAGTGCAAGGGCTGTTGTATAAATCTTAGATAACAATTGCCTAAGACGGATGTACTGAATAGTGTCTTCGATTTGTCTAGTCCCAGGACAACTTGAATGGAAGAAGGTCTTAAAGAGTTTATCTTATAGATCGCATAAGTTGATCTCTTCAAACGTATTTACGTTTGGGGGCAAAGGAATTCGTTTCTCTTAGCTATATACCCGGGGTATTTTTGGGGATATCAATTTGTGATTTGGCGGGTACGACGATGTGACACTTAAAGTGAATAAATGTGTGATCTGTCGGAGATAAGCATGGCTTCTAGCCTCACAACCGGGAAATGACAAAAATCGGGCAGGCAGCATGGCTATGTAGGTCGCACCTATTAGGGTGTATAATCACCTAATCTAGAGTTTCATTTACTTCTAAAAATCTATTGTCGATGCTGTCCCATTCGGGAAACGGTTGCTGATCCCAACCGTTGGTGATATACATTCGATACACTCAAGCGAAATGAGTGGTCGGTCATGTGTGGCCGGTTGTAAGATGTTCTTGTTGAACTCAGTGTATTCCTCTCTAGAGGTACACTAGTGAAAGGTGGTTCCATACCTTGTCATAGTTCGAAATCCATTACCCAGTACGTGCTTGCGGTTTTGATTGTATACTACATATGTAGAACGTGAGATGAAAGCGTTTCTGCTAGATGATTATTATATTGTGGTTGATAGACACTATTATAATATCAAGGATTTTGATATAAAGATTAATTTGGGTTCTCATAAGGGAAAAACCCGTTCCGTTATACGGCGTGGTCTTATGAGATATCGTTTACTTGTTCGAACTATTTTAAACGGTTTTACTCATGCTAGTCCCATGACTGACCCAGAGTTTATTTTGTTTTCCCTAAACTCTTGGGTGCCTAATTTTGTAGGGGTAGTCAAGTAGCCGGGATTTACAGATACTTGAAGAGCTGGAGCAAGAAGCTTAAGGATCATATAACTATTGTTTATTTCCGTTGTGTTGTAAGTGCTGTACTTTGAAAATGATATGTATATATTCGAGTACAGATTTATATTTCAGAGTTATGTTATATACTATATGTTATTCGTTCCACTGTGAGATTTGTGTTACTCTGATGTTGTGTTCTTCTTCTATTCTAAGTTTCTATCTTATCTTTCCTCACCCTCTAATTTCTTTTATTAACCATCCGGTATTTTTCGACTCTTGATGTTCGATATGTGTTGTATATTGGATAATCAAGGTCGCAAATTTCCGGGTCGTTACATAATTCATGTATGTGAGTATATATGTACTTATAGTAGCCATCTAATTAAATCACATGGATTGATTTAGTGTATAAAAATAAATATGACTTGAGATAATACATAATCATGTTTATGGCAAAGACAAGTGCACCAAAATTATATAGTGCATAACCAGATTTAGAAAAGGAGGGATCATCACTTTGCCATGACTTGTTTTGGAGGGAAAATGATTTTAAAGCATTTTCCTTTTCTCTGAAAAGTGATGCAGTTTTACACCCGAGCACCTTAAATAAAATGGAGCAAATAATGTGATTAACACTCACACAAATAGCATGATTTGTTAAGGGGAAAAACTAACTTTATGTAAACATGGAAAACCTTAGGAATTGATGCGATAAGTAAGGGTGGCCGAGGCAAAAATTAAACTGCTTAGTACAAACAAGAAAAATACATAAAACTTATTTTAGAAAGAAGAAGTGAAACTTGGGGATAAAGCAAGGGATTCTTCGATTTTCTTCAGCTTCGAAGAAAGGAGATTTGGTGAGTATTCTCACTCAATCAAATGGCATTAAGCCCTGAGATTAAGAGGCATCCATTACTTTTCTATGTTCAATGTGTTTTGATTTTAATTCTCTAATCAGTTAATATGATTACATGTGTATAAATGCATTATTGATTTTCATTCAAAATAGTTTGAGTTTTACAACATGGGTTTTGCTTTATTTGAAACCATTTAATTTATGTTACCCTAAAAATCACTTTTCTAATACCTTTGAAAACTTTTTAAATCTGGATATATATATATATATATATATATATATACATATATATATATATATATATGATATGTATCTATGGAAATCTTACATGGAATATATATATGAGCTGCAATATACTTGTGTATATGCATTGAGGCTCTGTAAGTGATTGATTTTGAGAGCAATAGATTTTCTATGTGCTGATCTCTAATCAAGAATGCAAACATTATGTCTCAGCTAGGTTTTGAAATTTATTTGAAACCAGTTTATGCATAGTGTGAAAACCCCTCAAAAACATTCATTAAAGCCACATATTAATATCAGGTCTATATTTCGACATATATATATATACACACACACACACATAAGTTGCTATATTCAGACATGGAGTCATCTTATTAAAATACTAGATAAATTGATTTTATTGAATGTGTGTGTGTATATATATATACTGGATGGCTTATATTCTTGTTTGAATGGTTGTTTGATCGTTTGGGTGGTTTCTATGAAATCCATGGCATCTTGCAGTGCATCTAACTATGTTAGTTTACCTTATTTAGGTAAAGTAGTCACTATAAAGAATATATGAGAACACTTAGTAATTTTACTTAGGCATTTCGGTCAAGATGTTGTGGAATGGCTTGCCTTGAGTAGTAAGTCTGGCACATGGCCTAATTTTGGTCCTGAGATCTTTGTGTAGTAGAGTGAACTAGATTACAGCAATGTGCCCCAGTGATTCCATATTACAGATGAGAACAAGGAATTTAAATAGATAGATATATGCTAGGAAAACAAATACAAGGAACTTGAGTCTTCCTGGAGGATTTCCTAGGATAGTTATGGATGCAAATTATAATATTATCAGGATAGATTTACCTGTTATGCACATAAGTATGATTGATTTGTATGTTTTAATCTGAGCACTGATGCTAAATATTTAATATATCAATGGAAGAGCACTTGCACAAGAATGTTTATATAACATAAAAAGGGGTAAGCCTTTTTAATAGAGTTTCTTCACAAAAGTACACCTCAGTTTTATCAATATGTTTTGGTTGAGATGCTCATACCAGACACATTAGTCTGACCTTTTTTGCTCATGGCAATTGGGGTGTCTAATTTTATGTGAGGCAGCCTCTAATGCTTTTTCTGGAAATGATGGAGCTAAGTAAGATCTGGATTAAGAGTTTGGCTGATTTTCTTGGATGTTAGCATGCTTAAGTAGAAAATAAAAGCTTTATGTTTTTGTATTTGCATGAATCCTTGGGGATAGCTTTCTTGTAAACATTTACTAGGTCTTGAAAAGTAATGTTTTGATGGTAGAAAAATTAAGTGCAAAGTGCTATGTAAATGACTGATTTGAAGTTGCATTTTATATGATCGTTTTGGAAATTGAGATTGAGAGAATATATGTTTTGAATTATAGATAGATACTAATACTAATTGTATTAGTCAATCTGGAGTCATTTTAGAAAATTATTATGCATATGTACAAGTTTATAGGCTAGTCGATTGGTGGATTCGTTCAGTAAATTCAAATATAAGTGTGGTGCAATTGAGCACACTTGGTTTAGTCTAGACCAGTGCTGGAGTTGCCCAGGGTGCAATGTTGGCCCATGCACCAAGGACAAGAATAGTAAACATGCATATATCACATACATTGTTTTATCACATACATTGTTTAAAAGCATCATTTATGCATGCATAAGTTTATCAGTTTTGGTAACCTATTTTGTAAAATATCATTTATAAATGCATGAGAGTATCATTTTATTGAAATGGATCTGAAAGGATCATTTTTCAATAAGCAAGAATATCATTTTCGTAATGACCATTTTAACAAGTATCATTTCTTCATGTAGATAGGTATCATTTTCGAAGGCATCATTTCTTAAGATTCAACAGTATCATTTTTACATGTGCAAGAGTATCATTTTTAATGCTATGATGCAAAGGTATCACTTTTGCAGCCATAAGGGTACTAGTTTTGAAAATTTATGTTCAACAATGATCTATAATGAGGTCAGTAGATCTCTTGCTTTCTTTATACTGTGATTTAAGGCAAGAGGGATATATACATCATCATATATATATCAAAATATTTTTGTATGTACTAGTATTTTTATATTGGTAAAATTTTTGGATCCTGGAGTTTGTATACGAAAGAATGGCTTTGGCTCTTAACTTTTAACTAGAGGATTACTTATAATATTCACCTAAAAAACATACCACAATTTCTAGTTAAAAGCAGGGTCATTTCATTGTGGTATCAGAGCTGTGTTAATTGAAAACACATGTAATATTTATCATGAGGTGGTAGAATAATTTAATTAAATTTGTATGATAGGTTTCTTGTGTGTGCTTGATTGCTATATATATGGGGAAATAATACCATAAAGGAGTAGTGAATTTAGCTAACCCAAAGATTTCTTTTACTTAAGAGGTATGGCAAGAAGGGGAATATGAACACCTAAGGTGAATATGCAGGAGTTAGTAAATGCTCTGAGAGAAGAAACAGGGCATAGACCTAAGAATCCTCATGAAGGGCTCTCCAAATTATTAAAGGCATATACTCATTTAGGAGGCATAAGCTTTGAAGGAACTGAAAGTGTAGTGGAAATCCAGGTTTGGATTAGAACCTTGGAAAGGATTTTTAGAGACATATAATTAGATGATCAAAGAAAGAGGCAAGTAGCTTCTAGAAAGTTGAAAGGAGAGGCTTTGAGTTTGTGGAAGGTAATCATAGCTGGATGAGTTGAAAATGATATTACCTGGATCCAATTCAAGGAACTAATTTAAGCTAGATTTGTGCCTGCATCTACTAAGGCAGCTTTGCTTGAAGATTTTATAAGGCTTAGAAAAGGAAATTTAAGTGCCACTGAGTACACACAGAAATTTGAAGGATTGTCAAAGTATGGAGCAATGCTGGTTGCTGATGCGGCTTCCAAAAATAGCAGGTATATTAAGGGGTTAAGTCCAAGCTTAAGCAGAGCTATGATAACCTATGTGGACAAAACTTTTGATCAAGTCATAGATTTGGCTTTAAACTTTGAGCAACATGATAAAGAGAGGGAAAAATTCAGGAATTTTAAGAACAACAATAACAAGAAAGGCAAGGGAAAGTTTCATCCATATGAAAAAACACAGGATGAGGCTGGAAGTAAGAAAACCAGTGATGCCAAAACTGGTGAAAACAAGAAGAAATTGGTGTGTCGTCACTGTGGCAAAGAAGGACATATAAAACCAAGGTGTCTAGAGTTGAAAGGTGGAGCATTCAAATGTTATACTTGTAGGAAGGAAGGCCATTTGAAGAGGAATTTCCCTGAGAATAAACAACAAGGCGAGGTAGCAACTCTGGGAACAAAATGCAAATCCATAGTGGAATCAAATGCAGAAAATCATGGACAAATGGAAGGTATACTATTCATTTTTCAAGTACCTATATCAGTACTATTTGATACAGGAGAAACACACTATTTGATCTCTCGTGACATAGTTAAAACCTTGAAACGGAATTGCATTTTTTTTAGAGATACCATTACTTGTTAAAAGCCCTCTAAGACGTTCTTGTGTCTTGGATATGATGTGTGTAGATGCAGAATTAATTATCGGAGGAAATGCTTTTATTTCTAATTTATATGTTTAAAATTACCTAGATATAGATATTATATTGGGAATGGAATGGCAAAAGCAACATAATTCTATAATTAATTTAGAAACATCCATCATTTCATTCCAAAATAGTAAGAAACAAAGAATTGCAGTTCTTTGTGAATCTGCTAAGGAAAGAAGGTTATTTCATTTATGTTGGTTAGGTGATGAGATTTCTAAATTTTCAATTGAATACATACTCATAGTAAATGAATACCAGGATGTTTTTGGAGAAGTTAAGGGTATCCCAAACCATAGGCTAGTGGTATTTCAAATTAATTTAATTCCAGGAGCATGTCCAGTGATTAAAACGCCTACTAGAATGGGGCCAAGTGAACTCATAGAACTGAAGAAACAGTTAGAGGAATTAGAAGAAAAAAGTTTTATAAAACCAAGTAACTCTTGTTGGGGTGCACCAGTAGTTTTTGTGAAGAAACAAGAAGGTTCTTTAAGGTTGTGTATATATTACAGGGAGCTAAATAAATTAACAACAAAGAACAAATATCCTTTACCAGGAATTGATGATCTTTTTGATCAATTGGCTGGATCAAAGGTATTTTCCAGACTTGATCTAGCCTCTGGCTTTCACCAAATGAAAGTGGAGGAGTCTAGCATAAAATACACAGCATTCAACAATAGATATGTGTTGTATGAATTTTTAGTAATGCCCTTTGGACTGACTAATGCACCATCTTATTTTGTTGACTTGATGAATAAAATGTTCAGGGATTATTTGGATAAGTTTTTGTTAATTTTCATAGAAGACATTCTGATTTATTCCAGAACAATGGAGGAACACAAAAAATCATTTGCATTTGTTTTTAATAGATTATGGAAAAATAATTTAAAGGCAAAATTTTCTAAATGTAACTTTTGGAGAAATGAAGTAAACTTTCTTGGACATGTAATTTTTGCACAAGGAATTTCAGTGAATCCAAGTATAGTGGTAGCCATACAGACATGATAAAGACCTAAAACAGTGAGTGAAATTAGATCATTCATAGGAATGGCTGGATATTATAGAAGATTTATCAAGGATTTTTCTAAAATATCAGCACCACTGACTAATTTGACAAGGAAGAATCAAGCTTATGTATGGATTGAGAAATGTGAGAAAGCTTTTGAAGAATTAAAAGAAGCATTAGTAAATGGACCTATTTTTAAAGTACCAGAAGGAAACCATGATTTAACAATTTACACAGATGTATGTGGGTACGGTTTAGGAGCAGTACTGATGCAAGAAGGTCAAGTAGTGGCATATGCATCAAGGCAATTAAAACCACATGAAACTAGATATGCAACACAGGACTTGATATTAGTTGCAGTTGTGCATGCCTTAAATCTATAGAGACATTATTTGTTAGGAGCCAAATCTGAGATCTACACAGACAACAAATCTTTGAAATATTTATTCTCACAAAAAGATTTGAATATGAGGAAACATTGGTGGGTGGAGTTTCTGGCTGCATATGGTTTTGAAATACTCTACACACCAGGAAAGGCAAATAAAGTAGTTGATGCCTTGAGTAGGCAACATGCTAAACTGATTTTAATGATGATAGAAGAATTCAAGAATTAAATGATACTCATTGATCTGGAAATAAAAGAGAGCAATGATGTGCACACGGAGGTGCATGCTGCACAAGAAAACATAGAAAAATGAAGCATGATCACCTTGAAGTCTGATTTAGCTTTGAAGGTAGGAAACATGCAAAATCATGATCCCATCATTTTAGAACAGAAGACTCTTTTGGAAGCAGGAGAAGAAGTGAAAAACCTGCACATTGATGAAAAGGGGTATGTGAGAAATAAAAATAGAATTTAGGTATCTAGAAATCCAGAATTAAAAGAAGAGATATAGAATGAATATCATAGAAGTAAATATTGCATACATCCAAGGAATACCAAGATATATCATAATCTTAAGAGATATTATGTTGGAAAGGAATGAAAAGTGATGTAGCAAAATTTTGGCCATATGTGTGATTTTCCAACAGATAATGGCAGAGACACAATGTAACAACCCGTATTTTCAATAACCTGTTATAACATAAATCGAGGTAGAATTTAATTCTAAAATCTGAATCAAGGGAAACGGGCTATACCATTGCGTTCGTCTCGGAAAAATACGCGAAATAGAGTCCGAGTTTTCGAAAATCAGAGTCCGTATGACCAAGTTAAGGCCCATTGAAGTTTTCAGAAATTTCCATAGTAAAAACAGATTTAAATTTTAAATTAAAAACAAGGATTAGGGCTAACTGGCATCAGGCGGGAAAACTCCCGCCAGGGCCCCCATGTCGACAGGCATGTCGACAGGGGTCTTAGGGTGTCGACTGCCCTGTCGACAGCCCTGTCGACACGGGGTGGCCAGGCAGTTTTGCCTGGCGCACCATTTTGATTTGGGGCTTGGTCTTGTGGCTTGGTTCTAGAGAATTCCTAAATCTGACGGACCTAAACTAACCTAGGGTTAATCCTAGGGCTAAAAACACTCTAATCTTCTATAAATAAGCCCCTAATCCTACCCTAAAACCTCATTATTCACTCTAGCAACCAAACTATGTCAAATTGAATTCTCAAATGGCCTCCACCTAAGAACCCTAGCCTCCACCCTCTTCAAAAATCAATTCTAGGAAGATTTTGATGTTCATACAAGCTTTTCTAAGTTGTATGAATGATCATTAGCTTGCATACATCATCAAGTTGCAAGCTTTATTTGCTAAGCTAGAGTTTTTGGGGTTTTTGTTGATTGGAGCTTTGTTTTGGGTTTTTATATGCTTGCATAAAAGGGCTTCTCAATCTTTATTAGTAGATTTGTGTCTTCATAATATTTGTAAGCCCTCTTACCTTCATTTTAGAAACTCTAAAGTTAATATGTGATGAAAGTTGGGATTTATGCATGTTTAATAAGTTATGCATGCTTATGCGAGTTCACTATGCTATGTTATGCATGTTTAATGAGTTATGCATGCTTATGTGAGTTCACTATGCTATGTTACACATGTTTGATAAAGTATGCATGCTTATGCAAGTTCACTAAGTCATGATTTGCAAGTTTAACAAGTTATGCATGTTTATGCAAGTTCACTATGCCTTGATTTGCAAGTATGACAAGTTATGCATGTTTATGCAAGTTCACTATGCCTTGATTTGCAAGTATGACAAGTTATGCATGCTTATGCAAGTTCACTATGCCATGATTTGCAAGTTTAACAAGTTATGCATGTTTATGCAAGTTCACTATGCTAAGTTATGCAAGTCCAACATGTTATGCATGTTTATTATGATATGTGAGATTCATCATGTATGTTGTGCCAAGTTCCCTCTTTCTATCCTTTATGCGTTATGACGAATATGTAAGCGATAGAATGACGTTGGGGGTTTTGGGTAAAACTTAAAATACGTGAAAATATAAGATTGGGAATTTACCTATTAAGTTAGGTCTACCCCTTGGGAATTTACCTATTAAGTTAGGTCTACCCAAGTTAAACTTGTAATTATGGTTTGAAATAAAGTGGACATGACACTTAGAAAACATGTGTGGCCAACTCGAGGTTGGGTTGAGTTTGTAGCGTAAACCTACCCGGATCCAACCGGCTTAACTAGTTGCTACAAACAATAGGACCCAATGTGAGAAGTTGGTCATGTGTACCTGGGACCCAAGGTTAGACCAAGTTGTGGTGTAAAGCTACCCGGACCCGCCCGGCTTAACTAGTAACCGCAACAAAGTCTAATGTGAGAGGTTAAGGTACAATTAAATTAATGCCTCATGATTAGGGTTAAGTCATGGCCCACTAATACTTAACCAATTTTGGGGATACGAGGGATTAAATGGGGTTAAGTGGTGAACTGTTGGTTACACTTAGCTAATTTAATCCATGATTAGTGAGGGGTTAAACCACACTTAACCCTCTTAGAAAACCCTAGCAACGTGGTCTGTTCCAGCAGTAATCCCAGTTTGGTATCATTTACAACCCTAGAGGCTAGGCTAGGGCGGGGCACGATTACTGGACTGATGTAAGCGACCAAAGCGACGGCTGAGTGGTACAGCAGTGCGGGTCCAGGCGGGCTACGGACATGCACGTAGTTCGGTGTTGGACAAACTCGAGGCACGGGTACCAGTAGGTTTAGACTGTGCATTATTGCTTAGGTGTCTGGGGTTGACACCCGAGGGCTTGATACACCCAAAGGTGGACCCAGCACAGTCTGACTACAACCATATGTGGGCCGTACGGACACCAACACTTGACGTGTTAGGTTTATAGGGAGCCGATCGACTAGACCGTTGGGCTGGACCATGCATTAAGGCCACCTCATGCTATTGGGCCAAAGTTTGGGCTGAGGGATCAATACCTGTTATGTTAGTTTGCTAGTACACTGTGGTGCAAAGCTCAATCTTCTTTAGGTGATGACACATTTATCTATTGTCAGTATATTCATCTCAGTTTCCATCATGATGTTAGCTTTATTAGTTTATAGACTGATCGTAGTAGGGCTTACCAGTCTTTTTGACTGACCTGTTTTCTTTCGCTTCTTTTCTTCCGTTCCCCCCCCCCCCCCAGGTTCTCAGGGAGGGAACAGTGGTGCTTAGCTTGGATCACTTGCTTGTTCGCTGGATAGCTCATGTATGTCTGGATATTGAGCTCGCTATGGCTTATCACTTTTATTTTTGGGGGATAGCACTATGTATTTCAGTATTTCTGTTTATGTTGTACTAGACATATTTATTTTGGCAGATGACTTTATGATGTACTAGACTTGTTTTGAGATGGTTTGAGATATTCCGCTGTTTTATTCTCACTTACTCTGTTTTACATATATATATATATTTATGTTCCTGTTCTGCCTTGATATATCATTATGCATGCTTACCCAGTTCTAACGCCCCCCAGAAGCTAGTGCCCCCGAAAGAGTGACCCTAGCGGAGGTGGGGTGTTACAAATTTGGTATCAGAGCATATGGTTTACAAGAAAGAACAAAAAGTTTTTAAAAAGACTTTTGAAAAACTATTTTCAAAACAAGTATAAAGTATTTTCCAAAGAAAAGTCTAGTATTTTAAAAGGGCTATTCCCCAAAAAGCCATTAGCGTTATCCTTCGTTCCCTTGACCTAATCTTATCTTATCCTTCGTTTCAGTATGGCTGAGGATCTTGCCATCCCCGATGGAGTAAATGTGCCACTCTGGTATAGGAGGCTTCTAGAGGCTAGGGCGGCAGCCGGCCCCGCAAACCCTACTCCCACTCCTCCTCCTGTAGTTGAGAATCCTCCCCCTAATGTTAATATTCCTCCTCCCGTTGCTAATTTCCCTCCTCCGGTGGTCCCTCCAGCAGTTAATATTCCTCCCCCTCCTGTTGCTGAGGCTCCTCTTCCTCCTCCTCCCCCTCAGCATCCTCAGGTTGAGTTCACGAAGGTTTGTAAAGACTTCAAGGCGATGGGAGGCAAGAATTTCCTAGGCACGGAATCTTTTGTTGAAGCTAGGAATTGGCTGAAAGACACTGAGGACTTGTTTGCTATCTTTGGGATTGATGACGAAAGGAAGATCTTATTGACAGTATGGCTTTTGAAGGATGAAGCGGCCTATTGGTGGGAGGTCACCAATGGGACGAGGCCCGTTGAGACTTGGGCCGATTTGAGGGCTAGATTTGTGGCCAAGTTTCTATCTTATGCTGAGGCGAATTTACAGATGGAGAAGTTCATTGCATTAAAGCAAGGTGATATGTCTGTTAAGGAGTATGTGAACAAGTTTAATCAGCTGGCCCGTTTTGGTTTGGATATGGTAAACACTCCTGAGAAGAAGGCTCTTCGATTTGCTAGAGGGTTGAATGAGCCACTGCAGGGTTTGGCGATGTCACATATTCCGCATGGGGCTACTTATGAGAGTTTGGTCAATATGGCTCTGCTTCAGGGAGATGGAAAGAAAGAGGTCAAGTCGAGTGATACTCAAGTAAAGAAGACTGATTCTCAGGGCAAAGGCAATCAAGGTGGTCAAAGCAGCCAGGGGAATCAGGGCAAGAACAAGAAGTGGAACAACAACAACAAAGGCAAGGGAAAGTGCAATTACTGTGGTGTGCCTGGACACTTTGCTAAGGATTGTAGGAAGAAGAAAAGGAAGCTTAGTGGTGGATGTTTTTCCTGTGGTGAGACTGGACACATCAGCAAGGAGTGCCCGAAGAAGAAAGGACAGGCTGGACCTTCAGGAGGGCAAGTTCATGCTCTCAATACCGCTCCAGTTCGTGATCGAGGTAGTGTTTCTGTTGAGAACCTTGTTTATGTTTTTGATCTTCCAGTTCGTACCTTGTTTGATTCTGGTGCATCACATAGCTTTATTTCATCTGATCTTGTTGATAGCTTGCACCTTAGTACTAGCTTAGTGGATGATCCCGTTTGTGTTTCGAATCCCATTGGGGGTTCTGCTCATCTATCTATGATATGTGAGGATCTGAGGATCTCTATACTCAGTGTAGAGTTCTTGTGTAGTGCGTATGTTCTTGGTTTCAGGGGATACGGATTGATATTGGGCATGGATTGGCTGTCCCGATATGGAGCCATTCTTGATTGTGAGCATAGGGTTGTGAGGCTTGTGACTCGCCTTGGAAACACCTTAGAGATTTCATGCAATCCGAAGGATCCCGTCATGTTGTGCTATCTTGAATCTCTCGACTCGTCAGAGGAAACCCTTCAGTTTGTAAGGGTGGTCCGAGATTATCCAGATGTTTTTGAAGAAGTTAAGGGGTTGCCCCCGAAACGAGAGATTGATTTTCGCATTTATCTGGTGGATAATGCTAAGCCTGTTTCTTTGCCCGTTCGGCACATGGCTCCGCGTGAGAGACGGAAGCTGAGCAAGCAAGTGAAAGAGTTGCTTGAAAAGAACTTCATCAGACGAAGTATATCCGAATGGGGAGCGCTTGTGGTGTTTGCTACTAAGGAAGATGGTTCTCTTCGACTCTGTGTGGACTATAGAGAATTGAATATGCTGACTAAGAAGAACAGACACCCGTTACCGAGGATCGATGATCTCTTCGACCAGCTTGTTGGTGCTTCTATTTTCTCTCATCTTGATCTTGCTACTGGATTTCATCAGCTCAGAGTGGCTGAAGATAGTATAGACAAGACTGCATTCAGAACTCCAGATGGATTCTTTGAATGGCTTGTTATGCCGTTCGGTTTGACGAATGCACCCGCGTACTTCGTGGACTTGATGAGTAGGGTGTTTCGTGAGTTCTTGAACAAGTTTGTCGTGGTCTTTGTGGATGATATTCTGGTCTTCTCCAAGGATGAAGAAGAGCACGCGAGGCATCTGGTAGAGGTGATGGATACGCTCAGAGCACACCAGTTAAAGGCCAAGTTCTCCAAGTGCCACTTTTGGAGAAGGGAAGTTAGATTCCTTGGGCATACCGTATCCAAGCAAGGCTTAGCGGTGGATCCCGCTAAGGTGGTTGCAGTTCAGGATTGGAAGACTCCAAGGAATGCAACCGAAGTGAGAAGCTTTCTGGGTCTTGCGGGTTTTTACCGGAAGTTCATCAAGGACTTCACAAAGATATCCGCTCCTCTTACTAAGTTGACGAAGAAGAACTTAGTTTTTGCTTGGGATATGGACTGTGAGCTTGCTTTTTAAAGACTCAAGAGAGCCCTTACCTCAGCACCAGTTCTAGCTTTACCCGATGGTGGTAAGATATTTACCGTGTACACTGATGCTTGTGGCACGGGATTGGGCGCCGTTCTGATGCAAGAGGGCAGAGTTATATGTTTTGGTGGAAGGCAACTTAAGGTGCATGAGAAGAATTATCCCACTCATGATCTAGAGCTGGCAACGATAGTATATGCACTCAAGGCTTGGCGTCATTATCTCCTGGGAGAGAGATTTGAACTGTATACTGATCATAAGTCTTTGAAGTATCTCTTTTCGCAGAAGGATCTGAACTTGAGGCAGCAAAGATGGATGGAATTCTTGGCATCCTATGATTTTGATATAACCTACACCCCTGGCAAGGGGAATGTTGTAGCGGATGCGTTGAGTAGAAAAAGGTTGACACTAAGTCCTCTATTTGTTGAGATGAAGAATTTAGAGTTCTTGGCAACCTTTGATTTCTCTTTGGCGATGGAGTCGATGACCGGTTCTTTGGCATCTCTTGAGCTCAGGCCTACCCTTCTGGATCAAGTTGGGGCTTCGCAGAATGAAGACCCTCAGATAATTGAGATCATGGATAAGCTGATTCGAGGGGAGACATCTAGTCACCTTGCTCGATATTCTATAGATGATAAGGGTTGGCTGAGGAGAGATGGAAGGCTTTGTGTTCCAATGGTAGAAGATTTGGTGAGGAAAGTTCTTGATGAAGCACATCGCTCCAAGTTGACTATACATCCGGGTGGAGATAAGATGTATAAGGATATGAAGCGCATTTTCTTCTGGCCTGGAATGAAGAAGGATGTGGCCGAGTTTGTCTCTAGATGTGTTATTTGTCAGAGAGTAAAAGTTGAGTCGAAGAAGCCCGGTGGGCTATTGCATCCTCTAGAGGTCCCTCTATGGAAGTGGGAGAGTATTTCTATGGACTTTATTGACGGGCTTCCAAGGTCAAGAAAGGGGAATACGAGCATATGGGTCATTGTAGATAGGCTTACGAAGAGTGCTCATTTCATTCCAGTGAAGAGCAAAAGGACCGCATCTGGACTAGCATCAGTATATCTTCGTGAGATAGTACGACTACATGGAGTCCCTTCCAGCATAGTCAGTGACCGAGACCCCATCTTTACTAGTCAGTTCTGGAACAGTTTGCAGGAAGCTATGGGCACGAGGCTGAACCTGAGTACGGCCTATCACCCACAAACAGACGGCCAAACAGAAAGGGTGAATAGGGTACTTGAGGACTTGTTGAGGCTTTGCATTCTGGATTTTGGTGGTGCTTGGGAAGACCATCTTCCTCTTGTTGAGTTTGCATATAATAACAGTTATCAGGCGAGCATAGGGATGGCACCATTTGAAGCTTTATATGGGAGGCCGTGCAAGTCACCCACATGTTGGTGGGAGACTACAGATAAGCTTATACTTGGACCCGACATGATTAGAGATACATCCGAGAAGGTCGAGTTGATTAGAAGATGGATGAAGGCGGCCCAAGACCGACAGAAATCCTATGCTGATAAGCGGAGATCCGATTTGGAGTTTGAGGTTGGGGACATGGTTTTCGTAAAGGTTTCTCCTTTGCGGAATGTGGTCCGATTTGGAGCTGTTGGGAAGTTGGCACCGAGATTTGTTGGACCCTTCCCTATCATAGAGAGAATTGGGAAGATGGCTTATAAAGTGCAATTGCCCGAGAAGCTGTCCGGAGTGCATAATGTCTTTCATGTCTCGCATCTCCGAAAGTGCCTACATGAATCCGCTGAGGTGGTTGAACCTAGCATTCTTGAAGACGTGGAAGTAGAGAAAGAAGCAACTTTGAGGAGAGCTCTGATTCGTATCTTGGGGACGGAGACCAAGAAGCTAAGGAATCGAGAGGTTAAGCTGGTAAAGGTTCAATGGGGTGAAGCCGAAGAAGACGCAACTTGGGAAACCGAGGAGAAGATGCGTGGGCTTTATCCATTCCTTTTTGAGGGTACACTCTCAATCTCTTTCCTTTGCTTAGCATATCTTTCTCTTTGCTATCCATGTTTATCTAGTTATCGTGCTAATCTTGTCATGAGAACCTTAGGTTGAAACCCTTTGGATGAAACATGTTATGTTTGATGGTTGCAAATGGCTGCAAGTGTTTGCAAGTGGTTACTCGTGGATGCATGATACACATAGGCACTAGATCGGCTCACACACTCTTCATATTGCATGTGCATGAGTGTTTATGCTTATTCTTGGATGAAATTTGTATGCAATCACATGGATGTTGCATATGGATGTATGATTGAGCACGCATGTAGATATTATACATTATGTTAGGGATATGCATACATATGGATACATTTCACTAACATATTTTGCATTGATCTTTGCATTAGATAAGTACATATACACACACACTTTTGCATATGTTCATACAGCATTTAGAACCTTTTAAGGACAATGATTGCTCGTGGATGATGCTTTGAGTAGATGGATGATTGGATGGTAGGATACGTTCTTCCTAACTTGAAGATTTCGGGGACGAAATCCTTTAAGGAGGGGAGAATGTAACAACCCGTATTTTCAATAACCTGTTATAACATAAATCGAGGCAGAATTTAATTCTAAAATCTGAATCAAGGGAAACGGGCTATACCATTGCGTTCGTCTCGGAAAAATACGCGAAATAGAGTCCGTGTTTTCGAAAATCGGAGTCCGTATGACCCAGTTAAGGCCCATTGAAGTTTTCAGAAATTTCCATAGTAAAAACAGATTTAAATTTTAAATTAAAAACAAGGATTAGGGCTAACTGGCGTCAGGCGGGAAAACTCCCGCCAGGGCCCCCATGTCGACAGGCATGTCGACAGGGGTCTTAGGGTGTCGACTGCCCTGTCGACAGCCCTGTCGACACGGGGTGGCCAGACAGTTTTGCCTGGCGCACCATTTTGATTTGGGGCTTGGTCTTGTGGCTTGGTTCTAGAGAATTCCTAAATCTGACGGACCTAAACTAACCTAGGGTTAATCCTAGGGCTAAAAACACTCTAATCTTCTATAAATAAGCCCCTAATCCTACCCTAAAACCTCATTATTCACTCTAGCAACCAAACTATGTCAAATTGAATTCTCAAATGGCCTCCACCTAAGAACCCTAGCCTCCACCCTCTTCAAAAATCAATTCTAGGAAGATTTTGATGTTCATACAAGCTTTTCTAAGTTGCATGAATGATCATTAGCTTGCATACATCATCAAGTTGCAAGCTTTATTTGCTAAGCTAGAGTTTTTGGGGTTTTTGTTGATTGGAGCTTTGTTTTGGGTTTTTATATGCTTGCATAAAAGGGCTTCTCAATCTTTATTAGTAGATTTGTGTCTTCATAATATTTGTAAGCCCTCTTACCTTCATTTTAGAAACTCTAAAGTTAATATGTGATGAAAGTTGGGATTTATGCATGTTTAATAAGTTATGCATGCTTATTCGAGTTCACTATGCTATGTTATGCATGTTTAATGAGTTATGCATGCTTATGTGAGTTCACTATGCTATGTTACACATGTTTGATAAAGTATGCATGCTTATGCAAGTTCACTAAGTCATGATTTGCAAGTTTAACAAGTTATGCATGTTTATGCAAGTTCACTATGCCTTGATTTGCAAGTATGACAAGTTATGCATGGTTATGCAAGTTCACTATGCCTTGATTTGCAAGTATGACAAGTTATGCATGCTTATGCAAGTTCACTATGCCATGATTTGCAAGTTTAACAAGTTATGCATGTTTATGCAAGTTCACTATGCTAAGTTATGCAAGTCCAACATGTTATGCATGTTTATTATGATATGTGAGATTCATCATGTATGTTGTGCCAAGTTCCCTCTTTCTATCCTTTATGCGTTATGACGAATATGTAAGCGATAGAATGACGTTGGGGGTTTTGGGTAAAACTTAAAATACGTGAAAATATAAGATTGGGAATTTACCTATTAAGTTAGGTCTACCCCTTGGGAATTTACCTATTAAGTTAGGTCTACCCAAGTTAAACTTGTAATTATGGTTTGAAATAAAGTGGACATGACACTTAGAAAACATGTGTGGCCAACTCGAGGTTGGGTTGAGTTTGTAGCGTAAACCTACCCGGAACCAACCGGCTTAACTAGTTGCTACAAACAATAGGACCCAATGTGAGAAGTTGGTCATGTGTACCTGGGACCCGAGGTTAGACCAAGTTGTGGTGTAAAGCTACCCGGACCCGCCCGGCTTAACTAGTAACCGCAACAAAGTCTAATGTGAGAGGTTAAGGTACAATTGAATTAATGCCTCATGATTAGGGTTAAGTCATGGCCCACTAATACTTAACCAATTTTGGGGATACGAGGGATTAAATGGGGCTAAGTGGTGAACTGTTGGTTACACTTAGCAAATTTAATCCATGATTAGTGAGGGGTTAAACCAAACTTAACCCTCTTAGAAAACCCTAGCAACGTGGTCTGTTCCAGCAGTAATCCCAGTTTGGTATCATTTACAACCCTAGAGGCTAGGCTAGGGTGGGGCACGATTACTGGACTGATGTAAGCGACCAAAGCGACGGCTGAGTGGTACAGCGGTGTGGGTCCAGGCGGGCTACGGACGTGCACGTAGTTCGGTGTTGGACAAACTCGAGGCACGGGTACCAGTAGGTTTAGACTGTGCATTATTGCTTAGGTGTCTGGGGTTGACACCCGAGGGCTTGATACACCCAAAGGTGGACCCAGCACAGTCTGACTACAACCATATGTGGGCCGTATGGACACCAACACTTGACGTGTTAGGTTTATAGGGAGCCGATCGACTAGACCGTTGGGCTGGACCTTGCATTAAGGCCACCTCATGCTATTGGGCCAAAGTTTGGGCTGAGGGATCAATACCTGTTATGTTAGTTTGCTAGTACACTGTGGTGCAAAGCTCAATCTTCTTTATGTGATGACACCTTTATCTATTGTCAGTATATTCATCTCAGTTTCCATCATGATGTTAGCTTTATTAGTTTATAGACTGATCGTAGTAGGGCTTACCAGTCTTTTTGACTGACCTGTTTTCTTTCGCTTCTTTTCTTCCGTTTCCCCCCCAGGTTCTCAGGGAGGGAACAGTGGTGCTTAGCTTGGATCGCTTGCTTGTTCGCTGGATAGCTCATGTATGTCTGGATATTGAGCTCGCTATGGCTTATCACTTTTATTTTTGGGGGATAGCACTATGTATTTCAGTATTTCTGTTTATGTTGTACTAGACATATTTATTTTGGCAGATGACTTTATGATGTACTAGACTTGTTTTGAGATGGTTTGAGATATTCCGCTGTTTTATTCTCACTTACTCTGTTTTACATATATATATATTTATGTTCCTGTTCTGCCTTGATATATCATTATGCATGCTTACCCAGTTCAAACGCCCCCCAGAAGCTAGTGCCCCCGAAAGAGTGACCCTAGCGGAGGTGGGGTGTTACACACAAAGACCCTCAGGTTTATTGCAACCCTTTTGTATACCTCAGTGTAAATGGGTGGACAACTCCATGGATTTTATAGATGGCCTAACAAGGTCAAAAGGGGGAATACTAGTATGTGGGTAGTGGTTGATAGACTAACTAAGGTGGCACATTTCATTCCAGTGAAGACAGATAGAAATGCACCATAATTGTCTGACACATAGAAATGCACCATAATTGTCTCAAATATTCATTAAGGAGATAGTCAAATTGCACGGTATACCCAAGACTATTGTGAGTGATAGACACTATCTTCACATCTAAATTTTGAAAAAAAATTCAAGAGGCTATGGGGAGTGAGGTTTGCATGAGAAAAGCTTACCATCCACAATCAGATGGGCAAGCTGAAGTGGTTAACAAAGTGCTAGAAGATCTATTAAGAGCCCGTATTTTAGATTTTGGGAGTAACTGGGAAGAACGCCTCCACTAAGATATACAACAACAATTATCAAAGCACTATAGGAATGGAACCATTTGAAGCTTTATATGGCATGCCTTGTTCATCTCCAGTATGTTGGGTTGAAACTGGGGAAAGAGCAATTTTAGGTCCTAAATATATAAAGGAAACAAGTGAAAGACTTGCATTGACAAGGAAGAGAATGGTAGCTGCACAAGATAGACAAAAGAAATATGCAGATAAAAAGAGAAGGCAGTTGAATACCATGCAGAGCACTTTGTTTTCATCAGGATTTCACCAATGAAAAAGGTGTTGAAGTTTGGGAAACAAGGTGAACTGATACCTAGGTATATAGGACCATATCAAATACTGGAAAGAATTGGTTCTTTGGCTTATAAATTAGAACTTCCTGAAAATATGCAAGGGATACGTAATGTTTATCATGTATCACAACTGAGAAGATGAGTTTATGATAAACAAGACATTCTAGAATCACCATCAGAGGTCCAAATAAATTCAGATTTGTTTTATGAAAAGAAACCAGTGGGAATCTTGGCTAAAGAGATAAAGAAATTGAGAAATAAAAACTTGAAGCATGTGAAAGTCCAATGGAGTATTAATTCAAATGATTGCGCATGGGAATTAGAAGACAAGTTTAGAGTAAATTATCCCAAGTTGTTTGCAAATTAAAGGTATCACTATTTTATTTTATTTTACTATATGTCTTATGTCTGTCTGGCCAGTTTAATTAATTGGATGAATGTATTAAATCAGGGTATAAAATATCTGAGTTAGGTTGAAAATTTTATTCAATTATGAAGACAATTGTGAGGAAACAATTCCGAAAAGGTGGGGTATTTGTAATGACCCAAAACTTTTAGTAAAAAATTATTTTAACATGGTAAAAAATATTTACTGGTTTTATTTGGAATTGATGGATTTTGGTCTGTGTGCAAGTATGAGAGTGTGTGTGTGTGCGCGCGCGCATGTGTCCAACATGAACATGCACAAGGAAACACCATAATTCCAGGATGAGTGATGTAATTCATGTATGTGAGTATATATGTATTTACATTGGCCATTTAGTTAAATCACATGGACTGATTTAATGTATAAAAATAAAGATGATTTGAGATAATACATATACATGTTTACGGCAAAGAAAAGTGCACCAAGATTAAATAGTGCATAGATAGATTTAGAAAAAGAGGGATCATCATTTTGTTATGACTTGTTGGAGGGTAAAGGATTTTAAAGCATTTTCTTTTTCTCTGAAAAGTGATGCAGTTTTACACCCGAGCACCTTAAATAAAATGAAGCAAATCATGTGATTAACACTCACACAAATAGCATGATTTGTTAAGGGGCCAAACTGACTTTATGTGAACATGGAAAACCCTAGGAATTGATGCTATAAGTAAGTGTGGCCAGGGAAAAAAATTAAATTGCTTAATATAAACAAGAATAATACACAAAACTTATTTTAGAAAGAAGAAATGAAACTTAGGGATAAAGCAAGGGATTCTCTGATTTTCTTTAACTTAGAAGAAAGGAGATTTGTTGAGTATTTTCACTCAATCAAATGGCATTAAGCCCTGAGATTAAGAGGAAGCCAATATTTTTCTATGTTCAATGTGTTTCGATTTTAATTCTCTGACTAGTTTATATGATTACATGTGTATGAATGCATTATTGATTTTCATTCAAAATAGATTGAGTTTTACAACATGGGTTCAGCTTTATTTGAAACCATTTAATTTATGATACCCTGAAAACCTCTTTTCTGATACCTTTGAAAACTTTTTAAATCTATATACATATATACATATATATATATATATACACGATATGGATCCATTGCAATCTTACATGGAATATATATATGAAATGCAATATACTTGCGTATATGTGCTGAGGCTCTGTAAGTGATTGATTTATAGAGAAATAGATTTTCTATGTGTTGATCTCTAATCATGAATGCAAACATTATGTGTAACACCCCACCTCCGCTAGGGTCACTCACAAAGGGAATGCCCTAGTTTTGGAGGGGTATTATCTAGTAAACAGGCACAGAGATAACACAAGACAAAACATTGATAAAATAGAGTATATAAAGCAGCGGATATAAACTTTAAAACCAAATCTCATTACTGAAAAATAGAGTCAAAACCTCTGACATCAAAATGCCAAGTCATTATTTCATTACATCAAGTTCAAAAGAAGCAAAGTACTTAAAACAACTGTAACACCCCACCTCCGCTAGGGTCACTCTTTCGGGGGCACTAGCTTCTAGGGGGCGTTAGAACTGGGTAAGCATGCATAATGATATATCAAGGCAGAACAAGAACATAAATATATATGCAAAACAGAGTAAGTGAGAATAAAACAGCGGAATATCTAAAACCATCTCAAAACAAGTCTAGTACATCATAAAGTCGACTGCCAAAATAAACATGTCTAGTACATCATAAACAGAAATACTGAAATACATAGTGCTATCCCCAAAATAAAGATGATAAATCATAGCGAGCTCAATGTCCAGACATACATGAGCTATCCAGCAAACAAGCAAGCGATCCAAGCTAAGCACCACTGTTCCCTCCCTGAGAACCTGGGGGGGGGGGGAACGGAAGAAAAGAAGCGAAAGAAAACAGGTCAGTCAAAAAGACTGGTAAGCCCTACTACGATCAGTCTATAAACTAATAAAGTTAGCATCATGATGGAAACTGAGATGAACATACTGGCAATAGATAAAGGTGTCTTCACATAAAGAAGATTAAGCTTTGCACCCCAGTGTACTAGCAAACTAACATAACAGGTATTGATCCCTCATCCCAAACTTTGGCCCAATAACATGAGGTGACCTTAATACAAGGTCCAGCCCAACGGTCTAGTCGATCGGCTCCCTATAAACCTAACACGTCAAGTGTTGGTGTCCATACGGCCCACATATGGTTGTAGTCAGACTGTGCTGGGTCCACCTTCGGGTGTATCAAGCCCTCGGGTGTCAACCCCAGACACCTCAGCAATAATGCACAGTCTAAACCTACTGGTACCCGTGCCTCGAGTTTGTCCAACACCGGACTACGTGCACGTCCGTAGCCCGCCTGGACCCGCACCGCTGTACCACTCAGCCGTCGCTTTGGTCGCTTACATCAGTCCAGTAATCGTGCCCCGCCCTTGCCTAGCCTCTAGGGTTGTGAATGATACCAAACTGGGATTACTGCTGGAACAGACCACGTTGCTAGGGTTTTCTAAGAGGGTTAAGTGTGGTTTAACCCCTCACTAATCATGGATTAAATTAGTTAAGTGTAACCAACAGTTCACCACTTAACCCCATTTAATCCCTCGTATCCCCAAAATTGGTTAAGTATTAGTGGGCCATGACTTAACCCTAATCATGAGGCATTAATTAATTTAATTGTGCCTTAACCTCTCACATTAGACTTTGTTGCGGTTACCTAGTTAAGCCGGTGGGTTCCGGGTAGATTTACACCACAACTTGGTCTAACCTCGGGTCTTGGCACCACATGACCAACTTCTCACATTGGATCCTATTGTTTGTAGCCACTAGTTAAGCCGGTAGGTTCCGGGTAGAATTACGCTACAAACTCAACCCAACCTCGAGTTGGCCACACTTATGTTTTCTAAGTGTCATGTCCACTTTATTTTCAAAACATAATTACAAGTTTAACAAATACTTGGGTAGACCTAACTTAATAGGTAAATTCCCAAGGGGTAGACCTAACTTAATAGGTAAATTCCCAATCTTATATTTTTATGTATTTTAAGTTTTACCCAACCCCCCCCCCCCCCCCCAACGACATTCTATCGCTTACATATTCGTCATAACGCATAAAGGATAGAAAGAGGGAACTTGGCACAACATACATGATGAATCGTACATATCATAATAAACATGCATAACATGTTGGACTTGCATAACTTAGCATAGTGAACTTGCATAAACATGCATAACTTGTTAAACTTGCAAATCATGGCATAGTGAACTTGCATAAACATGCATAACTTATCAAACATGTGTAACATGGCATAGTGAACTCGCATAAGCATGCATAACTTATTAAACATGTGTAACATGGCATAGTGAACTTGCATAAACATGCATAACTTATCAAACATGTGTAACATGGCATAGTGAACTCGCATAAGCATGCATAACTTATTAAACATGTGTAACATGGCATAGTGAACTTGCATAAACATGCATAACTCAATGAACTTGCAAATCATGGCTTAGTGAACTTGCATAAACATGCATAACTCAATAAACTTGCAAATCATGGCATAGTGAACTTGCATAAACATGAATAACTCAATAAACTTGCAAATCATGGCATAGTGAACTTGCATAAACATGCATAACTCAATAAACATGCAAATCATGGCATAGTGAACTTGCATAAACATGCATAACTCAATAAACTTGCAAATCATGGCATAGTGAACTTGCATAAACATGCATAACTCAATAAACTTGCATAAATCCCAACTTTCATCACATATTAACTTTAGAGTTTCTAAAATGAAGGTAAGAGGGCTTACAAATATTATGAAGACACAAATCTACAAGTAAAGATTGAGAAGCCCTTTATGCAAGCATATAAAAACCCAAAACAAAGCTCCAATTAACAAAAATCCCAAAAACTCTAGCTTAGCAAATAAAACTTGCAACTTGATGATGTATGCAAGCTAATGATCATTCATACAACTTAGAAATGCTTGTATGAACATCATAATCTTCATAGGAATGATTTATGAAGAGGGTGGAGGCTAGGGTTTTTAAGTGGAGGCCATTTGAGAAATCAATTTGACATAATTTGGTTGCTAGAATGAATAATGAGTGATTTAGGATAGGTTAGGGTCTTATTTATAGAAGATTAGAGTGTTTTTAGCCCTAGGATTAACCCTAGGTTAGTTTAGGTCCATCAGATTTCGGAAGTCTCCAGAACCAAGCCACACAACCAAGCCCAAATCAAAAATGGTAAGCCAGGCAAAACTGCCCGGCCACCCCGTGTCGACAGGGCTGTCGACAGGGCAGTCGACACCCTTAGACCCCTGTCGACATGCCTGTCGACTTGTGGGGTCTTGGCGGGAGTTTTCCCGCATGACGCCAGTTGTGCCCTAACCCTTGTTTTTAACTTAAAATTTAAATTTGTTTTTAATATGGAAATTTCTAAAAACTTCAATGGGCCTTAACTGGGTCATATGGACTCCGATTTTCGAAAACTCGGACTCTATTTCGCGTATTTTTCCGAGACGAACGCAATGGCATATCCCGTTTCCCTTGATTCAGATTTTATAGTTAAATTCTGCCTCGATTTATATTATAACAGGTTATTGAAAATACGGGTTGTTACATTCTCCCCTCCTTAAAGGATTTCGTCCCCGAAATCTTCAAGTTAGGAAGAACATATCCTATCATCCAACATCCATCTACTCAAAACATCATCCACGAGCAACCATTGTCCTTAAAAGATTCTAAATGCTGTATGAACATATGCAAAAGTGTGTGTATATGTATTTATCTAATGCAAAGATCAATGCAAAATATGTTAGTGAAATGTATCCATATGTATGCAAATCCCTAACATAATGTATAATATCTACATGCGTGCTCAATCATACATCCATATGCAACATCCATGTGATAGCATACAAATTTCATCCAAGAATAAGCATAACCACTCATGCACATGCAATATGAGGAGTGTGTGAGCCGATCTAGTGCCTAATGTGTACCATGCATCCACGAGTAACCACTTGCAAACACTTGCAACCACTTGCAACCATCAAACATAACATGTCTCAAACACATGTTTCATCCAACGGATTCTACCTAAGGTTCTCATGATAAGATAGACACGATAAGCTAGATAAACTAGATAGACATGGAAAGATAAAGAGATTGAGAGTGTACCCTCAAAAAGGAATGGATAAAGCCTACGCATCTTCTCTTCAGTTTCCCAAGTTGCGTCTTCCTCGGCTTTACCCCACTGAACCTTCACCAACTTGACCTCACGATTCCTTAGTTTCTTGATCTCTGTCCCCAAGATACGAATCGGAGCTCTCCTCAAGGTAGCTTCTTTCTCTACTTCCACATCTTCTAGAACACTTGGCTCAACCACCTCTGCTGACTTATGCAAACACTTCTGGAGATGCGAAACATGAAAAACATTATGCACTCCAGCTAGCTTCTCGGGCAATTCCACTCTATAGGCCATCTGCCAGATCCTCTCTACCACTGTAAACGGTCCAACAAACCTTGGTTCTAACTTTCCTACTGCTCCAAACCGAACCACATTCCGCAAAGGAGAAACCTTCACGAAAACCATATCCCCAACATCAAACTCCAAATCAGTCCTTCGCCTATCAGCATAAGATTTCTGTCTGTCTTGGGCCACCTTCATCCGTCTTCTAATCAACTCGACCTTCACGGATGTATCTCTAATCATGTCAGGTCCAAGTATAAGCTTATCTGTAGTCTCCCACCAACATGTAGGTGACTTGCACGGTGTCCCATATAAAGCCTCAAATGGTGCCATCCCAATGCTCGCTTGATAACTGTTATTATAAGCAAATTCCACAAGAGGAAGATGGTCTTCCCAAGTACCACCAAAATCCAGAATGCAAAGCCTCAACAAGTCCTCAAGTACCCTATTCACCCTTTCTGTCTGACCGTCCGTTTGTGGGTGATAAGCCGTACTCAGGTTCAACCTCGTGCCCAGAGCTTCCTGCAAACTGTTCCAGAACTGACTAGTAAAGATGGGGTCTCGGTCACTGACTATGCTAGAAGGGACTCCATGTAGTCGTACTATCTCACGAAGATATACTGATGCTAGTCCAGATGCGGTCCGTTTGCTCTTCACCGGAATGAAATGAGCACTCTTCGTAAGCCTATCCACAATGACCCATATGCTTGTATTCCCTTTTCTTGACCTTGGCAATCCGTCAACAAAGTCCATAGAAATACTCTCCCACTTCCATAGCGGGACCTCTAGAGGATGCAATAGCCCACCGGGCTTCTTCGACTCGGCTTTTACTCTCTGACAAACAACACATCTAGAGACAAACTCTGCCACATCCTTCTTCATTCCAGGCCAGAAGAAAATGCGCTTCATATCCTTATACATCTTATCTCCACCCGGATGTATAGTCAACTTAGAGCGATGTGCTTCCTCAAGAACTTTCCTCACCAAGTCTTCCACCATCGGAACACAAAGCCTTCCGTCTCTCCTCAGCCAACCCTTATCATCTATAGAATATCGAGCAAGGTGACTAGATGTCTCCCCTCGAATCAGCTTATCCATAATCTCAATCATCTGAGGGTCTTCCTTCTGCGAAGCCCCAACTTGATCCAGAAGGGTAGGCCTGAGCTCAAGAGATGCTAAAGAACCGGTCATCGACTCAACCGCAAAAGAGAAATCAAAGGTTGCCAAGAACTCTAAATTCTTCATCTCAACAAATAGAGGACTTAGTGTCAACCTTTTTCTACTCAACGCATCCGCTACAACATTCCCCTTGCCAGGGGTATAGGCTATATCAAAATCGTAGGACGCCAAGAATTCCATCCACCTTTGCTGCCTCAAGTTCAGATCCTTCTGCGAAAAGAGATACTTCAAAGACTTATGATCAGTATACAGCTCAAATCTCTCTCCCAGAAGATAATGACGCCAAGCCTTGAGTGCATATACTATTGCTGCCAGCTCTAGATCATGAGTGGGATAATTCTTCTCATGCACCTTAAGTTGCCTACCACCAAAACATATAACTCTGCCTTCTTGCATCAGAACGGCGCCCAATCCCGTGCCACAAGCATCAGTGTACACGGTAAACATCTTACCACCATCGGGTAAAGCTAGAACTGGTGCTGAGGTAAGGGCTCTCTTGAGTCTCTGAAAAGCAAGCTCACAGTCCATATCCCAAGCAAAAACTAAGTTCTTCTTCGTCAACTTTGTAAGAGGAGCGGATATCTTCGCGAAGTCCTTGATGAACTTCCGGTAAAAACTTGCAAGACCTAGAAAACTTCTCACTTCGTTTGCATTCCTTGGAGTCTTCCAATCCTGCACAGCAACTACTTTAGCGGGATCCACCGCCAAGCCTTGCTTAGATACTATATGCCCAAGGAACCGAACTTCCCTTCTCCAAAAGTGACACTTGGAGAACTTGGCCTTTAACTGATGCGCTCTAAGTGTATCCATCACCTCTACAAGATGCCTCGCGTGCTCTTCTTCATCCTTAGAGAAGATCAGAATATCATCCACAAAGACCACGACAAACTTGTTCAAGAATTCTCGAAACACCCTACTCATCAAGTCCACGAAATACGCGGGTGCATTCGTCAAACCGAACGGCATAACAAGCCATTCAATGAATCCATCTGGAGTTCTGAATGCAGTCTTGTCTATACTATCTTCAGCCACTCTGAGCTGATGAAATCCAGTAGCAAGATCAAGCTGAGAGAAAACAGAAGCACCAACAAGCTGGTCAAAAAGATCATCAATCCTCGGTAATAGGTGTCTGTTCTTCTTAGTCAGCTTATTCAATTCTCTATAGTCCACACAAAGTCGAAGAGAACCATCTGCCTTAGTAGCAAACACCACAGGCGCTCCCCATTCGGATATACTTCGTCTGATGAAGTTCTTCTCAAGCAACTCCTTTACTTGCTTGCTGAGCTCCCGTCTCTCACGCGGAGCCATGTGCCGAACGGGCAAAGAAACAGGCTTAGCATTATCCACCAGATAAATGCGAAAATCAATCTCTCGTTTAGTGGGCAACCCCTTAACTTCTTCAAAAACATCTGGATAATCTCGGACCACCCTTACAGACTGAAGGGTTTCCTCTGACGAGTCGAGAGATTCAAGATAGCACAGCATGACGGGATCCTTCGGATTGCATGAAATCTCTAAGGTGTTGCCAAGGCGAGTCACAAGCCTCACAACCCTATGCTCACAATCAAGAATGGCTCCATGTCTAGACAGCCAATCCATGCCCAAAATCAATCCGTATCCCCTGAAACCAAGAACATACGCACTACACAAGAACTCTACACTGAGTATAGAGATCCTCAGATCCTCACATATCATAGATAGATGAGCAGAACCCCCAATGGGATTCGAAACACAAACGGGATCATCCACTAAGCTAGTACTAAGGTGCAAACTATCAACAAGATCAGATGAAATAAAGCTATGTGACGCACCAGAATCAAACAAGGTACGAACTGGAAGATCGGAAACATAAACAAGGTTCTCAACAGAAACACTACCTCGATCGGGAACTGGAGCGGTATTGAGAGCATGAACTTGCCCTCCTGAAGGTCCAGCACGCTGAGTCTGACCCTGCCCTTTCTTCTTCGGGCATTCCTTGCTGAAGTGTCCAGTCTCACCACAGGAAAAACATCCACCACTAAGCTTCCTTTTCTCCTTCCTACAATCCTTAGCAAAGTGTCCAGGCGCACCACAGTAATTGCACTTTCCCTTGCCTTTGTTATTGTTCCCCTTCTTGTTCTTGCTCTGATTCCCCTGACTGCTTTGACCACTTTGATTGCCTTTACCCTGAGAATCAGTTTTCTTTGCTTGAGTATCACTCGACTTGACCTCTTTCTTTCCATCTCCCTGAAGTAGAGCCATATCGACCAAACTCTCAAAAGTAGCCCCATGCGGAATATGTGACATCGCCAAACCCTGCAGCGGCTCATTCAACCCTCTAGCAAATCGAAGAGCCTTCTTCTCAGGAGTGTTCACCATATCCAAACCAAAATGGGCCAGCTGATTAAACTTGTTCACATACTCCTTGACAGACATCTCACCTTGCTTTAATGCAATGAACTTCTCCATCTGTAAATTCGCCTCAGCAGAAGATAGAAACTTGGCCACAAATCTAGCCCTCAAATCAGCCCAAGTCTCGACGGGCCTCGTCCCATTGGTGACCTCCCACCAATAGGCTGCTTCGTCCTTCAAAAGCCACACTGTCAATAATATTTTCCTCTCGTCATCAATCCCAAAGATAGCAAACAAGTCCTCAGTGTCTTTCAGCCAATTCCTAGCTTCAACAAAAGATTCCGTGCCTAGGAAATTCTTGCCTCCCATCGCCTTGAAGTCTTTACAAGCCTTCGTGAACTCAACCTGAGGATGCTGAGGGGGAGGAGGAGGAAGAGGAGCCTCAGCAACTGGAGGAGGAGGAACAGGAACCACCGGAGGAGGGACATTAGGGGGAGGATTCTCAACTATAGGAGGAGGAGTGGGAGTAGGGTTTGCGGGGCCAGCTGCCACCCTAGCTTCTAGAAGTCTCCTATACCAGAGTGGTACGTTTACTCCATCTGGGATGGCAAGATACTCAGCCATACTGAAACGAAAGATAAGATAAGATTAGGTCAAGGGAACGAAGGATAACGCTAATGGCTTTTTGGGGAATAGCCTTTTAAAATACTAGACTTTTCTTTGGAAAATACTTTATACTTGTTTTGAAAATAGTTTTTCAAAAGTCTTTTAAAAACTTTTTGTTCTTTCTTGTAAACCTTATGCTCTGATACCAAATTTGTAACACCCCAACTCCGCTAGGGTCACTCTTTCGGGGGCACTAGCTTCTGGGGGGCGTTAGAACTGGGTAAGCATGCATAATGATATATCAAGGCAGGACAAGAACATAAATATATATGCAAAACAGAGTAAGTGAGAATAAAACAGCGGAATATCTCAAACCATCTCAAAACAAGTCTAGTACATCATAAAGTCAACTGCCAAAATAAACATGTCTAGTACATCATAAACAGAAATACTGAAATACATAGTGTTATCCCCAAAATAAAGATGATAAACCATAGCGAGCTCAATGTCCAGACATACATGAGCTATCCAGCAAACAAGCAAGCGATCCAAGCTAAGCACCACTGTTCCCTCCCTGAGAACCTGGGGGGGGGGGGGGAAACGGAAGAAAAGAAGCGAAAGAAAACAGGTCAGTCAAAAAGACTGGTAAGCCCTACTACGATCAGTCTATAAACTAATAAAGTTAGCATCATGATGGAAACTGAGATGAACATACTGGCAATAGATAAAGGTGTCATCACATAAAGAAGATTAAGCTTTACACCCCAGTGTACTAGCAAACTAACATAACAGGTATTGATCCCTCAGCCCAAACTTTGGCCCAATAACATGAGGTGACCTTAATACAAGGTCCAGCCCAACGGTCTAGTCGATCGGCTCCCTATAAACCTAACACGTCAAGTGTTGGTGTCCATACGGCCCACATATGGTTGTAGTCAGACTGTGCTGGGTCCACCTTCGGGTGTATCAAGCCCTCGGGTGTCAACCCCAGACACCTAAGCAATATTGCACAGTCTGAACCTACTGGTACCCATGCCTCGAGTTTGTCCAACACCGGACTACGTGCACGTCCGTAGCCCGCCTGGACCCGCACCGCTGTACCACTCAGCCGTCGCTTTGGTCGCTTACATCAGTCCAGTAATCGTGCCCCGCCCTAGCCTAGCCTCTAGGGTTGTGAATGATACCAAACTGGGATTACTGCTGGAACAGACCACGTTGCTAGGGTTTTCTAAGAGGGTTAAGTGTGGTTTAACCCCTCACTAATCATGGATTAAATTAGTTAAGTGTAACCAACAGTTCACCACTTAACCCCATTTAATCCCTCGTATCCCCAAAATTGGTTAAGTATTAGTGGGCCATGACTTAACCCTAATCTTGAGGCATTAATTAATTTAATTGTGCCTTAACCTCTCACATTAGACTTTGTTGCGGTTACCTAGTTAAGCCGGTGGGTTCCGGGTTGATTTACACCACAACTTGGTCTAACCTCGGGTCTTGGCACCACATGACCAACTTCTCACATTGGATCCTATTGTTTGTAGCCACTAGTTAAGCCGGTAGGTTCCGGGTAGAATTACGCTACAAACTCAACCCAACCTCGAGTTGGCCACACTTATGTTTTCTAAGTGTCATGTCCACTTTATTTTCAAAACATAATTACAAGTTTAACAAATACTTGGGTAGACCTAACTTAATAGGTAAATTCCCAAGGGGTAGACCTAACTTAATAGGTAAATTCCCAATCTTATATTTTTATGTATTTTAAGTTTTACCAAACCCCCCCCCCCCCCCCCCCCAACGTCATTCTATCGCTTACATATTCGTCATAACGCATAAAGGATAGAAAGAGGGAACTTGGCACAACATACATGATGAATCTTACATATCATAATAAACATGCATAACATGTTGGACTTGCATAACTTAGCATAGTGAACTTGCATAAACATGCATAACTTGTTAAACTTGCAAATCATGGCATAGTGAACTTGCATAAACATGCATAACTTATCAAACATGTGTAACATGGCATAGTGAACTCGCATAAGCATGCATAACTTATTAAACATGTGTAACATGGCATAGTGAACTTGCATAAACATGCATAACTTATCAAACATGTGTAACATGGCATAGTGAACTCACATAAGCATGCATAACTTATTAAACATGTGTAACATGGCATAGTGAACTTGCATAAACATGCATAACTCAATGAACTTGCAAATCATGGCTTAGTGAACTTGCATAAACATGCATAACTCAATAAACTTGCAAATCATGGCATAGTGAACTTGCATAAACATGCATAACTCAATAAACTTGCAAATCATGGCATAGTGAACTTGCATAAACATGCATAACTCAATAAACTTGCAAATCATGGCATAGTGAACTTGCATAAACATGCATAACTCAATAAACTTGCATAAATCCCAACTTTCATCACATATTAACTTTAGAGTTTCTAAAATGAAGGTAAGAGGGCTTACAAATATTATGAAGACACAAATCTACAAGTAAAGATTGAGAAGCCCTTTATGCAAGCATATAAAAACCCAAAACAAAGCTCCAATTAACAAAAATCCCAAAAACTCTAGCTTAGCAAATAAAACTTGCAACTTGATGATGTATGCAAGCTAATGATCATTCATACAACTTAGAAATGCTTGTATGAACATCATAATCTTCATAGGAATGATTTATGAAGAGGGTGGAGGCTAGGGTTTTTAAGTGGAGGCCATTTGAGAAATCAATTTGACATAGTTTGGTCGCTAGAATGAATAATGAGTGATTTAGGATAGGTTAGGGTCTTATTTATAGAAGATTAGAGTGTTTTTAGCCCTAGGATTAACCCTAGGTTAGTTTAGGTCCATCAGATTTCGGAAGTCTCCAGAACCAAGCCACACAACCAAGCCCAAATCAAAAATGGTGCGCCAGGCAAAACTGCCCGGCCACCCCGTGTCGATAGGGCTGTCGACAGGGCAGTCGACACCCTTAGACCCCTGTCGACATGCCTGTCGACTTGTGGGGTCTTGGCGGGAGTTTTCCCGCCTGACGCCAGTTGTGCCCTAACCCTTGTTTTTAACTTAAAATTTAAATCTGTTTTTAATATGGAAATTTCTAAAAACTTCAATGGGCCTTAACTGGGTCATACGGACTCCGATTTTCGAAAACTCGGACTCTATTTCGCGTATTTTTCCGAGACGAACGCAATGGCATAGCCCGTTTCCCTTGATTCAGATTTTATAGTTAAATTCTGCCTCGATTTATATTATAACAGGTTATTGAAAATACGGGTTGTTACAACAACATAAGTAAAATATTATTCCCCAAAAAGTGCATGAGTGCAGCCATAGCATAGCTCAAGACCAAACCGTACATGAGCTGTCAGAAAGCAAGCAAAGTCGAAGCTAAGATCTAGAGTTTCCTCCCTGAGAACCTGGGGTGAAACGAAAGACAAAGAGGCGAAAGAAAACGGGTCAGTCAAAAAGACTGGTAAGCCCTAGTGACTATCAGCATAGAAACTAGTAAAGTTAACAAGACATGAATAAACTGGAATTAAACATAGGAATGATGATAAGTCTGACATGATAACTAAGCTAACAAGATGACTCAAGTCTAACATTGTGTATTCAAGGTTCGCCATACCAACTATACTGGTATACTAATCCCGTGTCAATTATAAACCAAGAAATAATCCCTGGGCCCAATATAGTGAAGTGACCCAATTCGGGGTCCAATGGTATGTTATAATCGATCGGCTCCCTACAAGTCTAGCTCGTCGTGTGTCTGGGTCATACGGCCCTATCACGAATGTAGTCACCTGTGCTAGGTACACCATAGGGTGTATCAAGCCCTAGGGTGCCAACCAACGACACGAATCAAGAATGCACAGATAATCCTACTGATGCCCAATGCCTGCTTCTTCAACTCCGGACTAATTGCACGACCCTAGTCCGCCTAAACCTACAATGGCGCACCAACTCAGCCGTCGTTCTGGTCGCTTACAATCAGCCCAGCAATCGTGCCCTACCCTGCCTAGTTCCAGGGTACCGTGATACATCTAGTGGGTTACTGCTGAAAAGGACCGCTTAACAAGGGTTTCGTTCAGCAGGTTAAGCTTTCATTTAAAATTGAAACTTAACCCCATCTACGTGTCATGTCAAATTGACTAAGTGTGTCATTCTAGTCCAATACTTAGTCCTACAAATCATGTGTCAGGTTGGTTAAGTGTGTTCAAGCGGTTCATTACTTAACCCTATCAAATCAACGTGTCAAATTGGTTAAGTATATTCAAGTGGTCCATGACTTAACCCAATCCAGTGGCATTAATTTACTTAATGCACCCCTAACCTCTCACATTAGACTTGGTTATGGTTACTGGATGTGCCGGGCGGGTCCGGGACCTAGTCTAATCTCGGTTTTCGAGTGCGATATGACGTACTACGCACATTGGGTCCTATTTTTTGTAGTTACTGGATTTGTCGGGCGGTTCCGGGAAGATTTATACTGCAAACTCAACCCAACCTCGAGTTGGCCACGTTCAAGATATCTAAGTGTCATGTCCCAAATTCATATTTTTAAGTATAATTTCATGTCAAGTTCAAGTTCCTATCCAAGCTCAAGTTATAACGATATTCATGTTTTCAAGTTCAAACTAAATTCAGGTTTTCCTAAACTACCCAAATCGCATCCCCAACGCTCGTGAATTCGAATAAAGGCAATAGATGTAACTAGGGAAAAACATAACAAGGATGGGTATAAAGTGGCAAAGGTGATTTCAAGGCAAGCATGGTGTAACTTGAGATACGATCATAACATCACTGGCATATGAAATAGGGTAATAAACATAGCAATAAATGACATAAGATGATAATCCTAAACTTGTGACTAGCAATAGTTTCAACATCACAAACATGAACAGGCCCCTAAATCAAGTTCTTATCAGTATTCCACAAATCAAGGTTCAACATGAACGGTACTAGGTTCAAGGTGAATAGATATAGGGTGAACAAGAGTAGATCTAAAATAATAGATCAAAAAGGAATAGTCATAGATCAAAGATATACAAGAGTAGGTCTCAAGTAGTTATTATGTTTATGTTCAACTTCAATTTACACATGTCCATATTAAGTTTAGAGTTTAGATCTAAGAGTAACTACGGCTTACAGATCGTGGTTTTTGAGAACAAAGAACAGAAATTGTCGTAGGATCGTTGTTGAGATGTTGATCTATTCCCTTGAATTGTTGTAGAAACGTTGGCCTTCGATTTGGATCTAGTTTGAATGTTTAAGCTTCAAGTTGGAGGCGGCGGCCATTGTTCAAGAGGAGACTTAGCAGCATAATGGTGTTAGAAAGATTTGTTGTGGATTAGCCTAGGTCTTAGGGTGTTTTTATAGTTGCAACAACTAGTTTAGGCCATAGGATAAACCCTAGAATCGATCTGAACTGCCAAAAATCGTCACAGGCCCTCAAACAAGCCAACAGGGTCAAGCAGGAGCAACCAGGCCCAAACCAGGTTCGGGGACTAGGTCGACACCCAAGTCGACTGCGCAGTCGACCTGGTCCTGGGGGTGTCGATTGCCCAGTCGACTCCCTAGTCAACCTGGGGTGATGGGCAGGAAATTTCCCGCCCAGTCTGTCTGGGTTTTGAAATTCGAATTTGAACTCGAATTCGAACTGTTTTGAACTTTGAAAATTTTTGAAACTTTGGGGAGCCATAACTTGGTCATACGGACTCCAATTTTCGAAAACTCGGACTCGATTTCATGCAGAATTCCGAGACGAACGCAATGACGTAACTCATTACCCTTGGTTCTTATTTTAAAATTTAGTTCTGCCTAGATTTATGGTTATAACACGTTATCAAAATACGGGTTGTTACATTCTCCCTCCTTAAAGGATTTCGTCCCCGAAATCTCTAAGTTAGGAAGAACGTATCCTACCATCCATCATCCATCTACTCAAAACATCATCTACAAGCAAACATTGTCCTTAAGAAATTTATAAAGCTGTATGAACATATGCAGAAAGTGTGTGTATATGTTCCTTATCTAATGCAAATGATCAGGCCTGATTGATCTTTCTAATGCAAAATATGTTTAGTGTCATGAATCCAACATGTATGCAAATAATCCTAGTCACGTAAGCACTATATGTGTGCAAAAACATTCATCCATATGCAACATTCATATGATAACACATTCAATTTCATCCATAAATAAGTATAAACACTCATGCATATGCAATATGAAAATGTGTCTGAGCCGATCTAGTGCCTAATGTGTGTTATGCAACCACGAGCAATCACTTGCAACCATTCGCAAACATCAAGCATAACATGTTTCAAATACATGTTTACATTCATAGGATTCTACCTAAGGTTATCAAGATAGGATCGAAAGGATATACAAGATAAAACAGAGTATCTAGGGAAAAGAAGTTGAAGATGTACCCCTAGAAGGTCCTTCTTGCGGGGCTTGCCCTTGCTTCTTAGGGCAGTTCTTGCTGATGTGTCCAGTTTCACCGCATTGAAAACATGCTCCTATCTTCATCTTCTTCTTCCTACAGTCCTGGACTATATGCCCGTCAATACCACAGAAGTTGCATTTTCTTTTCTCACGTGACTTGTCATTCTTGTTGTTGCTGTTCTTTCCTCCTTTCTCGGAGTCTACCTTCTTGTCTTGAGACTCATTCGCCTTGACCTTCTACTTGCCATTCTCGTCTTCTTCATGAAGTAGGGCCATATTCACTAAGCTTTCAAAGGTCGCCCCCATGGGTACATGAGTCATGGCCATAGTGTGGAGTGGCTCGCTCAATCCTCGAGCAAAGCGTAGAGCCTTCTTCTCAGCCATGTTGACTAAGTCCAAACCAAACCGAGCAAGCTGATTAAACTTATTCACGCATTCCCTAACTGACATGTCCCCTTGCTTGAGTGCCAGGAACCTCTCCATCTGAAGACTCTCTTCTGCGGATGATAAAAACTTAAGCCCAAACCTCTCTCTAATGTCTACCCAAGTCTCAATTGGCCTGGTAGCGTTGGTGACTTCCCACCAAAATGCAGCTTCCTCTTTCAACAACCATGCTGCCAACTGAACTTTCCTATGATCCTCCATATCGAAAATAACAAACAAGTCTTCAGTCTCTTTTAGCCAGTTTCGCGCCTCAACGAAGGTTTCAGTTCCAACGAAGTTATTGCCGCCCATTCCTATAAAGTCCTTGCATATTTTGGCAAAGGCAGTACCCGGAGGAGGAGGAGGAGGAACCGTGGTCCCCGGGGGAGGAGGAGGAGGGATATCTGTCGGGCCCGCGTCGTTGGCCCTAGCTTACAAGTATCTTCGGAACCAGCCAGGTATGGGTACTCCCTCAGGAAGGTTAAGATCAGACATGCTGAAAAGCGAAAAGGAAAAAGATTCAAACGAGGAAACAAAGGAAAGTGCTAATGGCTTTTGGGGAATAGCCTTCTTAAAAATAAAACTTTTCTTGAAAATGCTTCTTTATAAACGGTTTTGAAAATAGTTTCAGAAGGTTTTTAAAACTTTTGCCCAATCTGGTAACCTTCTGCTTTGATACCAAATGTAACACCCCAACTTCGCTAGGGTCACTCAAAAAGGGAATGCCCTAGTTTTGGAGGCGTATTATCTAGTAAACATGCATAGAGACAACACAAGACATAACATAGATAAAATAGAGTATATAAAGCAGCGGATATAAACCTTAAAACCAAGTCTCTTTACTGAAAAATAGAGTCAAAACCTCTTACATCAAAATGTCAAGTCATTATTTCATTACATCAAGTTCTAAAGAAGCAAAGTACTTAAAACAACATAAGTAAAATATTATTCCCCAAAAAGTGCATGAGTGCAGCCATAGCATAGCTCAAGACCAAACCGTACATGAGCTGTCAGAAAGCAAGCAAAGTCCAAGCAAAGAGCTAGAGTTTCCTCCTTGAGAACCTGGGGGGAAACGAAAGACAAAGAGGTAAAAGAAAACGGGTCAGTCAAAAAGACTAGTAAGCCCTAGTGACTATCAGCATAGAAACTAGTAAAGTTAACAAGACATGAATAAACTGGAATTAAACATAGGAATGATGATAAGTCTGACATGATAACTAATCTAACAAGATAACTCAAGTCTAACATTGCGTATTCAAGGTTCGCCATACCAACTATACTGGTATACTAAACCCGTGTCAACTAAATCTCCAGAAATAATCCCTTGGCCCAATATCGTGAAGTGACCCAATTCGGTGTCCAACGGTATGATCTAATCGATCGGCTCCCTACAAGTCTAGCTCGTCGTGTGTCTGTGTCATACGACCCTATCACGAATGTAGTCGCCTGTGCTAGGTCCACCATAGGGTGTATCAAGCCCTAGGGTGCCAACCACCGATACGAATCAAGAATGCACAGATAATCCTACTAATGCCCAATGCCTGCTTTTTCAACTCCAGACTAAGTGCACGACCCTAATCCGCCTGAACCTACAATGGCACACCAACTCAGCCGTCATTTTGGTCGCTTACAATCAGCCCAGCAATCGCGCCCCACCCAGCCTAGTCCCAGGGTACCGTGATACATATAGTGGGTTACTACTGAAAAGGACCGTGTAACTAGGGTTTCGTTCTGCAGGTTTAGTTGTCATTTAAAATTGAGACTTAACCCCATCTACGTGTCATGTCAAATTGACTAAGTGTGTCGTTCTAGTTCAAGACTTAGTCCTACGAATCATGTGTTAGGTTGGTTTAGTGTGTTCAAGCGGTTCATGACTTAACCCTAACAAATCAACGTGTCAAATTGGTTAAGTATATTCAAGTGGTCCATGACTTAACCCTATCCAGTGGCATTAATTTACTTAATGCACCCCTAACCTCTCACATTAGACTTCGTTATGGTTACTGGATGTGTCGGGCGAGTCCGGGCAGTTTTACACCATAACATAGTCTAACCATGGGTTTCGAGTGCGATATGACCAACTACTCACATTGGGTCCTATTGTTTGCAGTTACTGGATTCGCCGGGCGGTTCAGGGCAGATTTATACTGCAAACTCAACCCAACCTCGAGTTGGCCACGTTCAAGTTATCTATGTGTCATGTCCCAAATTCATATTTTCAAGTATAATTTCATATCAAGTTCATGTTCCTATCCAAGCTCAAGTTATAGCGATATTCATGTTTTCAAGTTCATACTAAATTCAGGTTTTCCTAAACTATCCAAATCGCATCCCCAACGCACGTGAATTCGAATCAAGGCAATAGATGTAACTAGGGAATAACATAACAAGGATGGGTATAAAGTGGCAAAGGTGATTTCAAGGCAAGCATGGTGTAACTTGAGATATGATCATAACATCACTGGCATATGAAATAGGGTGATAAACATAGCAATAAATGACATAAGATGATAATCCAAAACCTGTGACTAGCAATAGTTTCAACATCACAACATCACAGACATGTTAAAATAATGATAGGGTTTAGGTTATGATATGAACAGGCCCCTAAATCAAGTTCTTATCGGTATTCCACAAATCAAGGTTCAATATGAATGGTACTAGGTTCAAGGTGAATAGATCTAGGGTGAGCAAGAGTAGATCTAAAATAATAGATCAAAAAGGAATAGTCATAGATCAAAGATATACAAGAGTAGTTATCATGTTTTTGTTCAACTTCAATTTACACATGTCCATATTAAGTTTAGAGTTTAGATCTAAGAGTAACTGGGGCTTACAGATCGTGGTTTTTGAGAACTAAGAACAGAAATTGTCGTAGGATCATTGTTGAGATGTTGATCTACTCCCTTGAATTGTTGTAGAAACGTTGGCCTTCGATTTGGATCTATTTTGAATGTTTAAGCTTCAAGTTGGAGGCAGCGGCCATGGTTCAAGAGGAGACTTAGCAGCATAATGGTGTTAGAATGATTTGTTGTGGATTAGCCTAGGTCTTAGGGTGTTTTTATAGTTGCAACAACTAGTTTAGGCCATAGGATAAACCCTAGAATCGATCTAAACCGCCAAAAATCGTCACAGGCCCTCAAACAAGCCAACATGGTCAAGCAGGAGCAACCAGGCCCAAACCAGGTTCGGGGACCAGGTCGACACCCAAGTCGACTGCGCAGTCAACCTGGTCCCGGGGGTGTCGACTGCCCAGTCGACTCCCCAGTCGACTTGGTCCTGGGGGTGTCGACTCCCCATCCGACTCCCCAGTCGACCTAGGGTGTTGTGCGGGAAATTTCCTGCCCAGTCTGTCTGGGTTTTGAAATTCAAATTTGAACTCGAATTCGAACTATTTTGAACTCTGAAAATTTCTGAAACTTTGGGGGGCCATAACTTGGTCATACGGACTCCGATTTTCGAAAACTCGGACTCGATTGCATGCAGAATTCCGAGACGAACATAATGAGGCAACCCGTTTCCCTTGGTTCGTATTTTAAAATATAATTCTGCCTAGATTTATGGTTATAACACGTTATCAAAATACGGAATGTTACATTATGTCTCAGCTAGGTTTTGAAATTTATTTAAAACCACTTTTTGCATAGTGCGAAAACCCCTCAAAAATATCCGTTAAAGCCACAGATTAATATCAGATCTATATATGGACATATATACACACACACACATATTATATATATATATATATATATATATATATATATATATATATATACAAGTTGCTATATTCATATAAGGAAATTTTCCTATTAAAATACCAAGATAAATTGATTTTCTAGAACGTATATATATACTGGATGGCTTGTATTCTTGTTTGAATGGTTGTTTGATTATTTGTGCGATTTCTTTGAAATCCATGGCATTATGCAGTGCATCTAACTATGTTAGTTTACCTTATTTAGGTAAAGTAGTCACTATAAAGAATATATGAGAACACTTAGTAATTTAACTAAGGCATTTTGGTCAATTTGCTGTGAAATGGATTATCTTGAGTAGTAAGTCTTGCACATGGCCTAATTTTGGTCCTGAGATCTTTGTGTAGTAGTGTGAATTAGATTACTACAATGTGCCCTAGTGATTCCATATTACAGATGAGACCAGGGAGTTTAAATAGATAAATATTTGCTAGGAAAACAAATACAAGAAACTTAAGTCTTCCATGAGGATTTACTAGGTTAGCTATGGATGCAAATCATAATACTATTGGGATGGATTTACCTATTATGCACATAAGTATGATTAATTTGTATGTTTCTATATGAGCACTAATGCTAAATATTTAATAAATCAGTGGAAGTGCACTTGCACTAGAATGTTTATATAACATAAAAAGGGGTAAGCCTTTTTAATAGAATTTCTTCACAAAAGTACACCTCAGTTTTATCAATATGTTTTGATTGAGATGCTTATACCAGACACATTAGTCGAACCTTGTTTGCATATGGCAATTGGGGTGTTGCATTTTATGTGAGGCAGCCTCTGATGCTTTTTCAGGAAATTGTGGAGCTAAGTAAGATCTGGATTAAGATTTTGGCTGATTTTCTTAGATGTTAGCATGCTTAGGTAGAAAATAAAAGATTTGAATTGTTATATTTGCATGAATCCTTGTAGATAGCTTTTGTGAATCAGTCTTGTAAATATTTACTTGGTCTTGAAAAGTAATGTTTTGATTGTAGAAAAATTAAGTGAAAATTGCTATGTAAATGACTGATTTGAAGTTGCATTTTATACGATCATTTTGTAAATTGACATTGAGAAAATATATGTTTGGAATTATAGAAAGATACTAATACTATTTGTATTGGTCAATCTGGAGTCATTTTAGAAAACTAATGGACAAATGTACAAGTTTATATGCTGGTTGATTGGTGGATTCATTCAGTAAATTCAAATAAAAGTGTGGTGCAATTGAGCACACTTGGTTCAGTCTGGACCTGATTTGTACTAGCTCAGGGTGCAATGTGGGCCCATGCAACGAGGACCAGAATAGTAAACATGCACGTATCACATACATTGTTTAAAAGTATCATTTATGCATGCATAAGGTTATGAGTTTTGGTAACCCATTTTGTAAAGTAACATTTATAAATGCATGAGGGTATCATTTTATTGACATGGATCTGAAAGGATCATTTTTGTATGAACATGAATATCATTTTTGTAAGGACCATTTTAACAAGTATCATTTCTTCATATAGACAGGTATCATTTTGAAGGCATCATTTCTGAAGACTCAACATTATCATTTTTACATGTACAAGATTATCATTTTTAACCCTATGATGCAAAGGTATCACTTTTGCAGGCATAAGGGTATCATTTTTGAAAATCTTTGTTTAACATTGATCAATAGTGAGGTCAATGGATCTCTTGCTTTCTTTATACTCTGATTTTAGGCAAGAGGGATATTTGTATCACCATATATATATATATATATATATATATACATACATACATATATATATATATATATATATGTCAAAATATTTTTGTATGTACTAATATTTTAATATTGGTAAAAATTTTGGATCTGGAGTTTGAGTACGAAAGAATGGCTCTGACTCTTAACTTTGAACTAAAGGATTACTTTATAATATTTACCTCAAAAAGAATACCATAATTTCTAGTTAAAAGCATGGTCATTTTAGAGACATGGTTTTCATCAGGGTGTCACCGTCGAGGAATGTGGTTGGCTTTGGATCTGTAGGGAAATTAGCACCAAGATTTGTAGGGCCTTTTCTCATAACAGAGAGGATTGGCCAAATCGCCTATAGAGTAAAGCTACTAGAGAGAGTGTATGGCATTCATGATGTTTTCCACTTTTCTCATTTATGAAATTGCTTGCATGATACTGCAAAAGTAGTTGAGCCAGTACGCTTGAGTAAGTAGAGGTAGAATGGGAGGCGATAGTTAGAGGAGTTCCTACCCATATTCTTGGATCAGAGGTTAAGAAGCTTTGCAACCGAGAGGTCAAGTTGATGAATGTTCTATGGGGAGATAACCAAGAGGTTGCAACTTGGGAGACTGAAGACAAGATCCAAGCTTCGTACCCTTTTCTTTTCAAGGTTATGTTCTTAGCTTCCTTTCCAAAGCTATTATTCATCCTTGTTTCTATCATTTAACTATATCCTATTGATCAAATCTTCGACCTTTATGTAGGAATCCCATGAATGTATACATGTGTTTGAGACATGTTAAATTTGATGGATACAAGTGGATGCAAGTGTTTACTAGTGGTTGCTCGTGGATGCATATACACACACATTAGGCATTAGATCAGTTCAATCACTCTCATACTACATATGGATGTGTGCATTTTTCTTCTTTTAATGGATGGAAGTGAGTGTATCATCATATGGATGTTGCATTTGGATGAATGACTGTGATGCATATAGAACTTACATGCTATAATAGGATTATTTGCATACATGTTGGATTCATGGAACAAACATACATTGCATTAAGTAGGTCGATTGAATCAGTAGACCGCCTAATCTTTCGCATCAGTATAAGGACATATATACACACCTTTGCATATGATCAGATAAGTATTAGAGGTCTTTAAGGACAATGGATGCTTGTGGTTGGTTGATGTGTAGATGGATGATGGATGTTAGGATATACATTCTTCTTAACTTAGAGATTTTGGGGACGAAATACTTTAAGTAGGGGAGAATTAACACCCCGTAATTTATAACACCCTAAAATGATAAGTTAAAGAACTCTTAATTAAATATTGGGAATTTAATGAAATGGACTGCACCATTTCGTTCGTCTACGAATTTTGCTTAAGATAAACACCAAGTTTGCATAAAATGGACATCGTATGAAGAAGATATTAAGGTTAGAAGTTTGTATACATATAAGCCACTTATATATAAATAAAATAAGTCTTGAGTTCAAATAAATTCAAAATCGAATAGCGGAGGGGGAGCGGAAAATTTCCTGCTACGGGTGTCGACCCATGGGATGACCCCATCAAAGGGGTGTCAACCCTTGTGTCGACACCTGGGTCGACACACTAACGGGGATCAACCCCCATACGGATCTTGGCAGATCCATGCTACCGAAAGTGGATTGATTTTTGTGCAAGATTCATCGGTTTATGACTATATAAATGACCTTATACCCATTGTTTTATTCGTTTAAATCAATGGTGATGGTGAGATGTTGCTACAACTCAGATTAAATTAGCCTTTTCTTTAGCAACGACAATTCATACGTATTCAAAGCTCTACAAGAAAAGGAGTTATCTACAATGGCAACTCATAGCGTTTTGGTCTCCTTGCTGTAGAAATCAAGCAGGAGTACGTTGGTTTTATCTTAAAACGTTGAGATAAATTTAAGCAGGAATGAATTTTCACTTCCCTCCACTATTACTAAAATCGGTCGCGAATCCTTAATATTTCCCCAAAATTTTAAATTCTCAATTACAAATTTTCCATCCAATTTTAGTCATCCGCCTGGTCTCCGTCTCACTCTCGAATCTCCAGTCACTTCGCACTGTTGCTCGTGCTCTCTCGGTTGTCATAACGGAAGGCAATCGGTTCCAGTGGAGAAATTTCCATTCCAGTGGAGGACGGACCCATAGATCCCATTCAGTCTTCGTCGTCCTTAAGTCGTTGTAAGTGTTGCCTTGATTAATTTATCTTTTTCATTGATTAGCCGATGTTAATTTTTTTCTAACATCTAGTATACCTGCTGAAAATGTTGACTGTGTTATGAGCAGTTTATAAGTTGCTATGGCTCATTTAGTATCACTGTTTTATTTTAGTAGTTTTGTTAATTTGATTGTACTCAACAATAGACTACTGCTTCAAATTTTGGAAATTTGCTTGCTTATGTATTAGACGATGATGGATAAAAATTGGGTGAATCTACACAGGTAACTACATAATTCTCAACATAAATGTAGTTTGAAAATCGTATCCTATATTTTGACGAAAGCTAAAAGATAATTTTTTTCAAAGAACTAGTAGTGAGTATAAGCAAAGAGCTCGAAAGTCTTTGGATACCACTATGAAAAATTCTGGAAATGTAGAAAAAATTCTATGTCCTTGCATAAAGTGTCGGAATCTTAATCATTAATATGAGAAGGTAGTAGTTGAGCATCTGATTATAAAAGGAATGGATCGTGTATATAAGACAAGTAGGTGGTATTGTCACGGTGAGCACATAAATATAAGCACAGATGTTAAGTCCAATGACATACGTGATTTATTTGAAACTATTGATTATTAAAATGAAGATTTCATCAATTGTACTTTTTTCGATGATGATAAAGACGAGGATAGCGCACAAAAATGAGAGGATGATTTGTTAAGGAACTTCGAAGAAGCAAAAGCCCCATTGTATCCTGATTGTATCGATCAAACAAAATTATCTTCCATCCTTGCCTTGTATAATCTTAAATGTGAGACTGTTTTGTCTGATACCAGTTTCGATAAACTTATAAATGTGCAATAATTGTTGTTGCGAAAAAATAATGTACTTCCGAAAACATTATATGAGGTAAAAAAGTTTCTCAAAATATTCGATATGGGTTTTGAAAAAATTCATGCTTACCAAAATGATTGTTGCCTTTTTAGAAGAGAGTACAAAGATTTGGAAAGTTGTCCTAAATGTGGTGTGTCAAGACGGAAGAAGAATGAACGTATCAATGAAATTATGCATTGCATTCCGGTTAAAATTTTGGGATATTTTCCAATCATTCCTAGATTTAGAAAAATGTTTAGATCTCAAAATACGGCAAAAGATTTAAGATGGCATTTTAGTAATAAAAGCAATGATAGGAAAATGTGCCATCCTGTGGATTCAGTAACATGGAATGTTGTAGATGAGAAATGGGAATCGTTTGCAGCTGATCCACGCAATATTAGACTTGGTCTTACTACCGATGCTGTTAATCCCTTTATGACAATGAGTTCCAAATATAGTTGTTGGCCTGTGATGCTTGTGACATACAACCTCTCACCAATGTTATACATGAAAAAAGAAAATATCATCTTAACATTGTTGATTCCTGGTCCAAAGCAACCAGGAAATGATATTGACGTATATTTGGAGCCATTAATTGAAGACTTGCAACATTTGTGGAGTAATGGAGTTCAAACTTATGATGCCTTTAGTAGATCGCTTTTTAACATGAGAGCGATTTTACTATGGACGATAAATGTCTTTCCAGCGTATGGAAATCTTGCTGGATGTTGAGTGAAAGGTAAAAATGGTTGTCCATTATGCGGGATCAATACTCACCATCGATAGTAGAAACATGGTCGGAAGAACAGTTATATGGGTCACAGGAGATTTTTACTCCCTTCAGATACATTGAGAAATAAAAAAAACCGGTTTGATAATACTGTAGAAAATGGTCGTAGTCCTAAAGTTTTGACTAGAAGAAACATCTCTGCTATTTTGAAAAACTTTCCAAATAATTTTGGGAAAGAAATAAAAAATGTAAATAATAATAGAAAGAATAGGAAGGGTAAGAAGAAACAAATTATGCAGGAGAGCAGGAAGAAAAAAATAAAAAAATAAATAGAGGTGAAGAAGGTGATCATGTGAATATAGAGCTATCAAGGTGGAAAAAACGATCAATCTTCTTTGATTTACCATATTGGGAGGTTAGTTTTTATTTATTTTTCATTGATCAATAATACAGTTCTTTAGTCATGAAATTTAACATTGTTGATTTTTGCAGGAACTGCCAATGCGTCGTAATTTAGACGTAATGCATGTAGGAAAAAATGTTAGTGAAAGCGTAATAAGCACGATGCTGCATGATAACAAATCGAAAGATGGAATTAATTGTAGAAAAGATTTAGAAGAGTGGGGAATTCGACGCGGCCTTTATGTACAATCTCATGGAACAAAAACATATCTTCCACCTGCTCCATATACATTGTCCAAATCTGAAGAAAAAAAATTGTACAAGACTGTATGATTTTAAGGGACCTGATGGGTATTGCTCGAATTTCAAGAGCTCTATATCGTTGATGGATTGTAAAATTAGTGGTTTGAAGTCATATGACTATCATGTCCTATTGCAATAGTTGTTGCCAGCTGCAATAAGAGGATAGTTACCGAAGAAGCCAAGGGAAGCAATAATTTGTTTATGTTTGTTCTTTCATTAATTATGCCACGTGTTCTTGATAGAGAAAAATACAACATCTTGATGATGAGATTATTCTTATTTTATGTGAACTTGAAAGATAATTTCCATTTTGTTCTTTGATATAATGATACACTTGATGGTTCATCTTGGAAAAGAAGCCAGATTATGTGGACTGGTCCATTTTTGTTGGATGTACCCATTTTAAAGATACATGAAGACACTAAAACATTATGTAAGAAACACTGCACGGCCCGAGGGGTGTATTGCAGAATCCTATCTTGCAGAGGAGTGCATGAAATATTTTAATGACTTCTTAAAGAAATCAGGAAAAATAGAAGAGAAGGAAGTCTGAAATGAAGATATGAAAACGATGTCATAATTGAAGGATGACCAACTTCATCTTGCAAAATAATTACACTGTCCGAGAATGAGAAACAAGCTGCTCATTTGGCTATGCTAATGAATATGGCTATAGTGGAACCATTTGTAGAGTAAGTGACTAGTGCATTTTGTTCTATTGTTCAATTATTTTTATAGTGCAACTTACTTGTTTTTTTCCTTTTACAATAGTTTGCATCTTCAGGAGTTGCAACACTCGAACAAGCGCATATAAAAAAATGCGACCTTACTTTGGAAAACCACACAAATAACTTTGCCGATTGGATTAAGAAGAAGGTGAGTTGAGATATTCTCATTAATTTTGACAAGCTTCATTATCGAGATCTAATATAAATAATATTTTCATTTACAGATACACTATGATGTAAATCATCTTTAGACATTTTACATTAGGCCGTAGAGAAATCCAGACGTCTTGTTATAATTTCAGACGTATGATTGATATTCAGATTACTTTTTTGTACTCTCAGACGTTTGGAAAAATAGCCAGACGTCTAAAACACCTGTTTCACCTGTGCATGTCTTCCTTGTTGTTGAACTATAGCCATATATAATTAAAGTTCCATATCCACAATATTTTCCATCCACAATAACATACCCGAATTACATAACAATAGCATATCTGAATTACATAACAATAACATACCCAAATATCATAACAAACATAGTAACAACATGTCCGAGGGGTATATCGAACATAACATATCCAAGCTGAAGGTTTTTACATACTTGATTTCTGGTTAAGAATTTACTTGGTGATCCACAAGGTTTATGCATCTTGGCTCACGGACCTATTCGGGATTTCATGCTTATTGACTTTATTCAAGTGACAAATGTTGCTTCATTTAACGTAATGAAAATTGCAACTCCTTGCAATTCAGCAATTTATTTTGAAGCAACCTTTACTGTATGTGAAGCAATCTTTGTAGTGCAAGTAATATATATTTTTGTTGCTGTACATGGGAAATGTTTTCATGGGTTATCTATTTTTCCATTGCAGCAAAAGAAAAAGAGATAACCACAGGAAAACGCTTCCCTACACTAGCACAAATGTATATTGCCTACACTACATAGTTTGCTTCAAAGATAGTACAAGTTGCTTCAAAGTAAATTGCTGAACTGCAAGTAGTTGAAAATTTCATTACGTTAAGTGAAACAACATTTGTCTCTTGAATAAAGCTATTAATGCATGAAAGCCCGAATAGGTCCGTGAGCTAAGATGCACCGCCTAGTGGATCACCGAGTAAATTCTTTAGCTTGATCACACTTCGTCTGCTTCATAGTCTGTAATCAGTTAAGATACACAACTAAATATGGATAACTTGAACTTTAATCACAAGTTTAATTTTAAACATACACATACAAAATTTATACAACAGAGTTAGGCAAACTTACTAGTACGAGGCGGTGGACAATAAGAGGAGGCCATTGAAGTTAATTTCAGAGGAAAATTTTGATTTTTGGCCATTGAATTTAATTTTAGGAGGCAACTGAAGTTTATACCCAAATGAGGCCTAAACTAGCAATTTATATCCGTTATAAGTTCTCAAAAGAGGGCTAAATGCAAATTTTCCTTTTTGTTTATTATAGGCTAGATTTATGTTGAATGAGGAATGGCAAAAGGTCGCCATAAACTCTTTGTTGTGTAATGACTACATAAATAATTCATAATAAAATTCAAGTTGTCATATAAACACGAAGATAAAATAAAGATTGGGTACATGCAGCAGTTTCATACTTCACTTTTTGCAAAACCAAAAGATGAATCCAGAGATAGAATAAATTAAAGTTGGACACTGCTGCATGTACAAGCTTGACGCTGCTGCATGTACACATGGTTTCTATGTTGTGGTATGCTCTAGAGGTGAATCAATGAATCATGGCTATATGCCAAAACATAAAAAGTTGGACCCTGCTCATAAAAGATGACTCAATATGTGTATATACACGTATCTCCTCATCTAGAACTTATCAAAACGAGTTATTCATAAAAGGTGAATCAAAGAATACATATCCAGACGTTTGAATGATTCTTCATGTTTGAAAAACATACGTTTGATTTAGGGTTAGTTTTAACCCGAGGAAGTTTTCAGACATCTGGGAATAGTTTCAGATGTCTGTGTTGAACGATTTTTAAACCAGTGTATATTTTTAGACGTCTGATTTTAGTTGTCCTATTTTTATTTTAACCCTATAAATTTTCAGACTTCTCGTTTATTGATTCAGTTGTCTGGTTTTTAATTTTTTATGAGATGCACCTTAATTTGCATAATTACATCACGATCACCACCAATTAATAATTACTTGCATAATTGTATACTTAATTCTTTATGTACTCATTAGCTCTATGATTTAATATATAAAAGCATGCATATACCTAGATACTGTTTTATTATTATAATCAATTCTGTTTTGTAGAAAACATATTTAAATGTTTCAAATATTTCATGACATATCACTAGTTTCAAGTCAAACATTAAATGCAAGTTGATTGAAGATGCAAATGCACCTTTATGGAGACCTACACTTGAATTTGATTTTATTGAAGATGTAGTTGGTTCTACTATAGCTTGGCCTTCTGCAAATGTCGCCTCAGAATCGTTTTCAACTAAGAATGACTTATACTTCTCTTTACTTACCGTCAGTATGAATGATGGAAATACTCCTTATTATGATTGTTTTGGTAGAATTTTACTTCAAGCTTGATTTCCCTTTTCACCTCTTAAAACTGGATTAATATTTAAATTTCGTTTAGGTGGATAAAACCGGAAAAAATAGAAGATACAGTGACCTAGATGTGCTCTAACATTTTGATCTTATACAATTTTTCTTTCTTGCAATTGGGTCGTACTAAGCCGTGTGCATATTTGTTGACACAAAAAATGTTGCGCAGTTTCTCAATGTTATACATATACAACAAAAGTAGTTATGTATTTTCTTATTGCCAAATCAGGTGTTGATGTTTGATGCATGACGGAAATTCAACTTTGGAGCACACAAGCTTGGACTTTGAACAATTTATATTTTTCTTTTTTGTTAGTAAGCATCTTTTGTAAAAACAAGTTAGATAGGAACATCGATTACAAAATGTTACGTCTAACTATTGTATATTTGGCATATGGAATTATTATAACTTATGTGATATAGTTTTATAATTCTTATTCTTTTGTGTTGTTTGAATTTCGCGATGATTTTGAACTGCATTGTGTAAAAATGATAAATGCTGGTAGATGTAGCTCAATAACTCTATAGAAACGCTGTGATATGAAGGTAGTAACAGCTTTTCTAGCCCGAAATAAACGTTGTAATGTAAGTTGGAAAACGCAGTGCTATTCGGATGGGCATAACATTTCTTGACGTTATAAAATGTTGTTATATATGTTGAAAACGCTATAATATGTGGACGATGGCAATGGTTATAGCCGTTTTAAAACGCTGCTATATATTCATAACAACGCTGTGGTATGAAGACCATAACAACGTTTCAGCCCCATATAAAATGATGTTATATATGTGATGAGGGACGAATAGTTTGTGTTAGCTATGCAAGCACAACAGCCCAAAACGCTGTATAAACATAACGACAACGCTACTAAAATGATGTACAAAACGTAACAACAACATAAACTAAAATGTTGAAGTATCTCCTTTTTCTACAGCGTTTTCAAAGTCTTGTGGTAGTCCGCCTGATCTATAACAGTGTGTCATTAGACAACGTTCTTCGAAACGCTATAAAATTATATAACAACATTTTTTCAACGTTTTCAATGAACATAGTTCTTGTAGTGAAGATCACTGGTTCATCATCAACATGCTTTTCTCAGTTTTCGTAGATCCAGTCTCTATGAGTCTATGTTGTTTTTAGATAGAAATAAGCAAAATTAATTCTTGACATGCCTATAAGTTTGGATCTAAGCCTATGACTGTTTATCATATCATATCTGCCATTATTTGTATATCTAATTCACAGATTCGATCTCATCATGCCTGTTTATGATCATGTCACTATGCCTAAACAAGTTCACCAGATCTGATCTTATATACCCAGTTTTGTCACTATATGCTTATTTAGTTGTTATGCCTATTTCTACCATCATACGTCTATCTTGTTATTATGTTTATTTCTGTTCTCTTACCTTCTTCTTTTACCTTTTTATTTAGTCAGTCAACCTTCGAGCCTAGGTATACCGCTAAAATATGTGAATGCATGAAATTGGGAATGAGGGAAAATGTTAAAATTGGGCATAACTTGTATTGGGGAAATTTGGGCATAACTTGAATTAAATACATGAATATGGATTTGGGGCATAAATCAAATTATGATTTAGATCCAAACTTGAGGCATATAGTACATGATAAATATAACTTGGAAAAGGGGCATAAAAACCTATAATGAAATAGGAACAATTGTTAAAGAATGAAAATCCCTAGAATTACCGTAATTAGAAATTGTAATCGATCTTAGACATGAGGTTAGATTACACTTGTTGTAGAAGTCTTCTCGGACACGCCCAACATATCCAGAGACCATAAGTGGTGAATTTAAGGTGAGGGTTCCAAGTGCATAAACACGTAATGGGCTAAGACATGAGGTTAAGTCCGACTTGTGGAAGAAGTCCACCTGGACCTGCCCGACATATCCAGCATGCACAAGTTGTAGGCTTAATGTGGGAGGTCTAGCGCATTATAACCATAAATGAATAAATGGTAATGAACTTGAATACTTAACATGTTTGATTCTATAGGGATTACATCAACATATTGACTTGAGTAGGGGTTAAGTAAACTTCCTTCAAACAGTAGGAGGGTTAAGTATATCTTGGGGTGGTGGGTAATATTTATATATAGGCCCACAAACTTAACCTATTGGGGTTATACAATCTTGTTACACTGGTGAGGCATAACCTGTGGAAATCCTAGTAGTGGGGATGCAAGCCTAGGGGAAGCCAGTATCATCTTTTGTGTGGAACCCATTTCAGTATGTAACCTATATATAGGTATCAAACGATTACTTCGAACTAGGTAGGTGTCGGGGCACGCTTACTGTGACGTCCTGCCCCGCACCAGCTGACATTTCAATGAAAGTGCGCTATGCCAATGTCTACCCAGCATAGGACGGTCGCCAAAGAAAGGAAAGGAATGGAATTTGAAGCTAGAACTACCAAAGGAACCTGTATAATGTCTCACAGCGCATGGAATAAAATATAATAATAACATACTTTGACATAAAATAGGCGAGATGGTGCATAAGTTGAAAACTAAACATCATAGCAGTGGAAAATCAAAATACAGCTTATGTTCCACATCATCATTATTAAAACTTTTGAAAATTGTCTCTAAAGCAAATAAGGAAGGTACACTGCTAATGATCAAAGTAGTGACCAGCAGCGACACAGGGAGAATATCTACATATAACATACGTGGGAGCATCCTGCTCGTCTCCAGTACAGCTACTCGTGCATACCACCTAACATGTCTCAAGTCCGCCCGTTTAAGAGCACCCAGAGTAATAAGAAGAGACATAAAACTCTGGGTCAGACAAAAGTCTGGTATGAGCGATAAGCAGCAAAACAGAATAATAACAGGTATACTAAACCATACTGAACCCGGACCTTCAACCAAAGAGTTAGCATAACATATCGTACAATGCTCTAAGGTGCCACTAACATATGGTGTAAGGAATACGTGGGTGGGGTGTGCATGTCATAATGATTTCAAACAATCAAGCATAGCAACCATCCTCACATCTCTCCCTCAGCGCGTAAAACATACGATATCCACTACTTTGATCACTAGACCCATCAAGGTAGTGACAGAGTCCGACTTGTATAACTATTGCTACCACCAAGGTTGCCTCATGGAGTCATGAGTAAATCCTTACAAATGACCCCACTTCATTGGTCCATAACCAATAGTCCTACCTAGGCCATTGTGGCCCTGAATCCATCCACATATCCCCTACTCCATAGTGACCCAAAGTTGTAGACATTGATAACCCCTTAGCACACGTCCCGCAGTAAAGCCCAACTCATGAAGTTATCCCATTGGTTTCCATTTGGATCCTGAGTAATAACCTCCCATCTAGACTTCCTTTGCGTCTCAGGTTTTGGTCGAATTGTAGTTGGTCTTCAGAAGAGTCCTCGCGTAATTGCAGCTCCAATCTGGTGCGGTTCGGCTTCCATATGCAGTTCGGTTCGGTTGTCCTTCCCTGGTTCGGTTCGGCTTGCTCCAGTTCCTGGCCATCAATCTGGTTCGGTTCGATATATGAGGTCCTCCATGTCACATTGGTTTGGTTTGGCACTCCTGGTCCTAGCCCGGTTCGGTTCGGTATATGAGGTCCTCCACGTCACATCGGTTCGGTTCGTCCCTCTTGCTCCAGCTTGCTCATTCCGATCCGATGCCACATTCCATTCCGACCCGTTCTGATCCTCAACCCACTCCAACTCTTTGCAAGTGGCCTTCCTTCTTGCCAAGCCTCCTCTGGTGTCAAGTTCCGATCCGAATCAAATCCCTTGCCCGATTGTCTTATCAAATCCGAGCCCCATATCTGATCTGATCTGAAACCCTGCACATTTCCTGCAACTTTTCCAACGACTGTTTTAAGCCATACGATGGCGTTTTCGACTATTCTAACTGTTCTAATCAATCACAAAGCATACCATATAGTTATAGCAATATAATGAATTGACCGCAAAAACAAAAACAACAATTTGATATGTCAAAAAGGACCAAACATACCCAAAACCCATATTTTCCCCTTAAGCATGTTTAAGCAAATCTAATGATAGGATTAGCAAAATATAACCAAATCAAACCAAACTTCTTACAGAGGTCTAAAACAGTATTTCGAAATTTACAAGTAATTTTCCAGAATTTAATCATGCTTAAATTCGTTAATTAACACTAATCAATCCTAATTAGCCATAATTAGTGTAAAACGGTGCTAATCACCCACCTTAGCCACAAACAAACTATAGATCTGAAATAATCTCTGGTATAGATCCAATATCTATGCGTTCCAGCAGCAATATTCCAAATTCTATGCTATTTCGCCTTGGTTTGATGTAGATTATGCCAATACTTGATTAAACAGTTATTAGGAGGTGTTTTAGATGTTGGAGGACATTGCTAGGTTGAGAGGAATGATAAGTGGCTGCTGAAAAATGAGAAAAGGGTGTTCTCTAAACCCTAACAGTCCTTAAATACTCCAAATCCCGAAATCCCCCACTGGGCCTAGCTGTTAATTACCCAATTAAGCCCGGTTAAGCTGTTTTTCACCTTCTAAACCTTAATTCAGCCATATCTCCCAAACGGTAAGTCCGTTTGGATAATGTGACCACTCTATGGAAAGGTAAACCATCATTAGGATCTAATGGAAGTGGTTTCAGTTCAAAACTCTTTACCAATCAAAAGTTATGGCCAAAACAAGATCAGCTACGGGCAAAACCATCATTTAAAAATTGGCAAAAATCATGAATATGGGAAATGACCCCAATTGTCGTCTTCCAAAGTTACATGACCGTACGACTTCGTATGTAAAAGAAATAAATATTCTACGATCCTTCGATGCGTAGAATGCAGGTCGTTACTGTTAGACCCAAAAGTGGTTCTAACACCCAAATTGATTAGAAACAAGATTAAATGAGACAAAAATAAAAATGAGCACACAAGATTTATAGTGGTTCGGCGAAGAAATGCCTACGTCCACTTATCTTTCACTATATTCAATAATTCAGTTGCAAATACAATGTAAGATTCACTCACAACTCACTTTTGTTCACTCAATTGACTAAAACAAGAAATGAAAGATGATTTGGATTCTCCGGGAGTAATGGAGTTCGGATAATGGAGGTAGTTGAATTCTCAAAGTGCTGAAAAAAGAACCTTCTCTTTGTCTCCAGACGGGGTATTTATATGTGTGAATTTGCTTGAGACTTAATCCGGGTCGGGCCACGTGTCATCCATCGCACTCTCTTCGGGTTCGGATGGACTATCATGTTGACAACACATCAAAGGGAAGGACGTTATGGGTAGGAACTGGTCATAGCCGGTCCGGATATCCAGGCGCATTTGCAGGAGAATAACATGGATCATGGGTGCGGGTCGGAGACGCGCAGATAAGGGGTTCGGATCGGGATACCCGATCCGAACCGGATTGGCTTGGGTGCTACTCTCCTTCTCTAACCTGTTCCGCTCCGTTCCATTGTTGTGGCAAACAGGTGGCTTTCCGATTCATTCGAGATTTAGTCGCCTTCCGTTCCGATTAGATACGCATTACCAATCTACTCAGTAAGAGATCACCGATCCGAACAGAGGACTCTATCCGATCCGAACCAATATGTTGCTCTGACCCGACCCGAACAACTACAGCCATCAATCTGATTTGTAGTGTTTTTCTCCAATCCGAACCGAAGTCTTCTAATTAAAAATTCCTTTCAATGTTTGGTTTCTTGGCTTTGTGTTGCCTAGTTCACAAAGTAGGCTAACATTTTGCCCCCTCAAAGGATGCTTCTGTTGCACGAAGCGTGCTTTGATGTCGTTTGAATGCTAGTCCTTGAATCAGAACAGTCAGGAGGAATGCACAGATTTCTATTCGGTTCGGATGCTAGAAGAATGCACAGATTTCAATCCGGTTCGGTGGCGCGACTCGGTTCGGTGTCCGACTCGAGCACATTTTGTTCCCGTTCCGCTTTGCACTGGGTTGATGGACCAGAAGATGTGGGCTAGCTTGGACTCGATCCGAACAGAGTAAAACATGAGGAGAGTATGACACGGGGAATACGAAGAGCCATCTCACGCCTTATATAAACTCGACCACCCATACTCTTCTTCCTTCTTTACTCCCACAATTCTGGTTCTCCTATTTTTACACCGAAACCCCCCCCCCCCCATTTCCTAAAAATCTAAAAACTCCGAACTCCTTGTTTCAATCTTCGAATAACATATCTAGGTATTCTAAATCTTCAATTGTTTATGTGATAACTGATTCCAACTAGAATTTGCGGTTAATTCGAACGATTGGAGTGTGGCATTTGTTGAACTCCGACGCCTGGATCTCCTCCACCGTTCATCATCGTCGTTGATGGCGTCTTCGCCGTCTCGAGGTAGCAACGGGGGTCGTTGGGATCCAGCGTTAAACGTTCAAGCACATACACATAAACACTTAACCTCGTTTGGGTCCGGTGACATTTGAAGACGAGAAAGGGGATAATAGGAACTGGGTTCGATTCGGGGAAGGAAGTGCTGGAGCAGCGGAGGAGAGGGCAAGTTCATATGTTAGGATCGGGTCGGAATGAAACGCGATATGGAGAAAGCCATGCTTGTCCAACCAGGTCGGGTCGGGGTAAGAGATAGAGAGATGAAAAGAACGTATGGATCCTTTCGTTTGCAGAGCCGCTCCGAATGCTTATTCCGATCCGGTTTTAAACTGTCAAATACGAACGTTTTCTCCGAACCAAACCATATGCAGACCCGATCCGATCCCAGCTTTATGCACGTCCGATCCGAACCGAACCATAAGCACACCCTACCCGAACTGAATGATATGCATATTCCAACTCAAAGCATTAGACTTTATCCAACTAGGGTTAATCAATGCTTGACATAATCTTCAACTTAATGAACAGTTAGGATAGTGCCTCGCGGACATAAACGAGAATAAAGAACAACTCTGACTATCACTTTCTCTTCAAAGCTTCGTCTTACATTGCTGTACTTTTATTTTGCATTTCCCACATTTGCTGCACACACTTTAGTTCACACACATACACAAAGGGGGGCATGGGATAATTTACTCTAATCCGTGTTATTGCTTCTTCAATAGTTCCATGACAATGAGGCCCAGACGCTCTTCCCGCCTAGCTGAGAGGAAAGAAGCTCCGGAAACTTCTAACAAAATCACTCTTGAGGATATATCTTCTTCGTCTGATCCAGAATGGGACAGTGAGGGTCCATATTACGGGGTTGGTCATCGGAAAAACGACGAGATGTCTTCAGAGAATGAAGTTTCTCTGGGTTTCGAAGAGGAAGGAGGGATTGGTGATAATCGAGCACCCGATGAATTTGAATCAGCCATCATATTGGAATCACCCTCGGACTCCGTTGAATCAACAATTGACAACGATCGACTTGTTCGAATTTGTCTAAAATATGGAATAATGAAAAGGGACACCCTAGTGCCCTCACGCTCTGACCGTCCCCACAACCCTCCAGAAGGATATATGACGGTCACTCGATTGATGTGCATGGTCGGCGCCATTCCTCCATTCTCTCCTTTCATCGTTGATTTATTAAGACAAATGCGGATTGCCCCCATGCAGTTGCATCCCAATTCATATGCCTATTTGCATACCTTGTACATAGCATATCGTGAAATCCTAGGCGTAGAGCTCACGTTCGATGATGTTCATTTCTTCTATAATTTCAAGCATCGGACTAGAGAAACTCCATCTTTCTGCTACTTTGAATCAGTCCCAAAAAGGAAGATAATCTCTACACCATTTAGCAGTAAAGCTGGAGATTCCAGACTAGAATGGTTCTATATAAAGCAACAGTCTGGATGCGCCAGGAGATGGACAAAATCAAGTAAAGCGTTCATTTTCTGAACCCGGACTCCATACACTTGAATCATCACCCTGACCTGTTTTCCTTTTTGTTTGCAGTCGACAATCCCAAACAGATATCAGATCAGGTGTTCTTTGATCGGATGCACCGTCTTCTTAATGGCGATCAAAAATTCCTGACTATCGACGAGGTCCTTAAAGATGAATACCTTCACTTTCATGGGCTGCTATCCGTGTTTCGTAGCATCGGCCATGGGACGGTCCCTTACGCATACATTCCTCCAGTGGAGATAGTTCCAGAGACAGGAGAAGGCTCGGGAATTCCTACAGCTCCTCTTCAAACTTCACCTTCTCCCTCTTCCACACAAGATGATGAATTGGCTAATCTGGCCGAAAAACATCGTGAAGGGTATATTGCCCCCGAGGAAACTACTTCTCTAGACAAGTCAAAATCTTCCCAAGAGTCGCCACTTCACGCTTCCGAAGGGGATGTTCCTAGCACTGATGAGCACATATTTCAGGGTTTGGGGGATCTCCCCTTACCTGAGACTATATATACTTCAGAGGATTTCAGGAAGGATCCTTTAGTCTTCACTTCTTCCGAAGAAACTACTCCCGCTAAGGCCAAAGAGCCTGCCCGCACTACTCTAGCTTCAGACTCGGGTTGGTTGGGGGGACACACACCACTTAGGATGCACTTTACACCACAGCATTAGCATTCGTTGCACTTCTTTCTCCATGAATCCATTAATTCTAAACTTCGTTTATTTTATCGTGCAGGTACAATGTCTCGATCCTATTACGACATAAGAAAACTTCGTCGTAGCATGTCTAATCCTCCTCAGGATGTCGAGTATGATCGCCGGGACGATCGTGGTAGGGAGGAGAGAAGACCTTATGATCCCTATCGTTCTCGACCCTCACGTTCCCGCTCACCAGTTCGACCGGAACAAGAAAAATATAAGAGCTATCAAAGCCGCACGGAGGAGGATAAACCACCATCTAAAGACTCCTCTTCTTCCTATGAAAAACGCAGTAGAGAGAAAAGTCCTCCAAAGGAAACCGGGTCTCGAAGTAAGCAAAAAGTCCCTGCTACTAAACGACCTAGGACAGACAAAGGTACCACAGAATCCTCTTCAGGAAGGGACACCGAATTAACAATCCTCGCTCCTCCTCCACCAGATGCGGGAACTGCAATAAAACAGGCATATTTGAAAGAGCAATTTCCCGAACACTACTTCGAAACTCTGAAGTTTTTGCCTGCCCTTGAACCTATTTCGTCTAATTGGGCAGATGAGGCCAAAGCAAAGATTGATTTGGTGGAAAAACAATATACCGAGATGTTCAAGTATTCCCGCAATCTTTCTAGAATCACCCGCACTCTAATGACAAATACTGATTCAATGCAAAAGACCGCGGAGGAGGATGCCAAGGCTCTAAAAGCCCTAGGAAAAGATTTGGAAGACACTCAAGCTCAACTAGCTGTCGCTCAAAAGAACACTTCTAATTTCAAACAACAGTTTGAGGATACGCAAAAACGCTATCATGACTTGCTTGAATCCCACACTCAGGAGTGTTCTGAGTTGAAGAAGCAAGCTGACGAGGCCAAATCAGAGGCTGCTAAGACACGCCTTGCTTATGCTGAGCTTGAGCAGAAAAACGCCGAGTTAGCGAAGAGGAGTGCTGAATTAGAAAAGAAGAACACTGACTTGGCTTCAAAATTGTTGGAGGCAGAGAACAGGGCTGCTCTGGCCGAGGGAAATGTGGAATGTGCTATTAAATCTACGGAAGAAGCCCGCAAGCAACTATCAGAGGCGGAGGCTGATATTCAGGGCTTCGGCGAGCTAATGATTGAATTCTTCGCGCACATTATTCGTCGTCGAAACATTTCTTGGATCGAGGACTATCCATCCACTCTGGTTCAAGTATGGAATCAAATCGTTGAGTGGGAAAAAGAGGAACTTAAGGTCGATTCCCTCGATGAAGATAAACTGATGGAGAAATACTTGAGAGACGATGAACCGGAGCGCCTAGCTGAAGGGCGCCGCCTAATTGCTGAGGCCATGGAAGAAGAGAGGCGGAAGTCTAAACAAAAAACCATTCTCGAAGCTGGTTCCTCTTCTTCTGCTCCTGCAACTCCCGAAGTAGAAGTGTATGATCCCGAAAATCCGGGAATTCCCCGAACAACTTTGCTATCTCCCATTCCTGAAATAACCCCAGAAGTAGTAGCCACCCCTGCTGAAAAGTCTTCGGAAGGTATCCCTATCCTTTCTCCTCAATTTGCCAAAGCTATTACTACCTTTCGCTACGTGATTGAACGCTCGATGAGAGACCCATTGTTTTCGCCTGAGTTGATAACTGTTGCTTCTCATTCTGTAGGTGTCGAATCATCCGAAAAGACAGACGTAGCTCAAGGAGCTACCGCTGGGACAAAGCCCGCAGATGGGGCCAAAAAAGCGGAAGACAAGGCTGCTTCTATAGACTTGGGAGAAGGAAATGAGCCAACTAAGGTCACCACTCCCCATGATGAAGAAATGATTGCAGCTTTAAAGGACGACGGAGGAGACGGGGGGCATGATGAGGAACCGGAGGTTGCAATAACTGGGGAGTCGAAAAGCGCTGATGACGTTACCTTGGCTGCCATGAAGGCTGATCAAGACAAGCGCCTGCAATTAAAGGCCGAAGAACTAGACCCTGAGGTCCTCAAGCCCCTCGCAGTTGTGGATGCGGGTTCAAGGTTAGTTGTTAACCTCTCAACTAGATCTATTACCGAAGAACTTGCTAAAAAATCTTCTCTTGATTCCAGTGTTCCGCCCTCCAGGAAGAAATCTACTGGCTCCAGTACCGCATCTTCAGGGAAAAAGAAATCGAAACGAATCTTGATTGAAGCCGAGAAGGAAGCAAAGGATGCGGAAAAAGCCGCCAAGAAATCTAAGGCTCATTCCAAACCCAAATAGTGGGTCCCCCTGTATCTTTTTAGCATCTTTGTGAACCAATAATTGCTGCTACAAAGGCAGCTCCTGCACTTTCTTTTTTAGTTATTTCCCTGTACAAATTCATTCATTGGTAAATAAAAATAATTCACTTTTTGCAATGTTTATTTGTTAGTAGTTCTGCACTTATGTAAAAATGCATGTCTATAGTTATGAAACGAAGTTGTGGAGGGGGGAAATATGTGTATGCATATGTGTCCCCAGTCAATTTCCATAAGTTATTCAATGCTTAACCATGCAATCTGAATGTTCCCAATTCTCTGACGGGATAGCACTTCCTGTGTCGTCAGTACCTGTCGTTTTTTCTGGCATTTTTTATACTCTCCCTCTTTCTCTTGAGAGTTAGAGTTCGAGTTCAGTCATTTGTTTATTCCCCGGTCGTTCAACGGGGAAAGACTTCTTTCTCGGCGCTCAGTCGGAGACGCCTTTATACTCTCTTTCTCTCTGGAAAGTTAGAGTTAGGAGGAGAATTTCTTTTTCAGCGCTCGGTCGGAGACGCTTTTATACTCTCTCTCTTTCTCTGGAGAGTTAGAGTTAAGAAGAGAATTTCTTTTTCAGCGCTCAGTCAGAGACGCTTTTATACTCTCTCTCTTTCTCTGGAGAGTTAGAGTTAGGAAGAGAATTTCTTTTTCAACGCTCAGTCGGAGACGCTTTTATACTCTCTCTCTTTCTCTGGAGAGTTAGAGTTAAGAATGTCGTTTTCTCATTCTTTTATGTCTTATTGCACAAATAATCGTTGTGCTTCTTTTTATGTCTAAACTGTTTTCAACCTTTTTAGGCTCCGAGTTATCCTGTATTTTATAATCACCACAGAATAACTAATGAATGAAAATGCATAAAAGTAAATAACACACAATATTTTTATAGTGGTTCAGCTAAGTCGTAGCCTACATCCACTTTATAGTCCTTTATTCATATCATCAGATTTTCCCAAGGCAAGGCGTGCCTTATTACAGAGTTCACAGGAAAAATAACAAAAAGTATAGCATTTCTAATCCAAATATCGCATTAAGTGTTGGGCATTCCATGCTCGAGGTACTTCTTCGCCATCTACGGTCGTTAACTTGAAGGTTCCTTTTTCAAGTTTCCGTTGGATGACAAAGGGTCCTTCCCATTTTGGGCCGAGGTGAGGAAGGGATGGAAAAACTCTCTTTAGCACCAAATCTCCTGGTTCAAAAGTTTTGAGGCGAACTTTTTTGTCATAATAGAGTGCCATCTGACGCCGATGTCTTGCTGCACGCAAGTCTGCCTCGTCCCTTTTCTCTTCGACTTCATCAAGGGACTCAAGTAAGAGCGCCCGATTCGTCATCGGGTCATAATATGTCACCCTGTGGGAAGGAACTTCCAGTTCAACTGGAATTACTACTTCTGAGCCAAAGGAGAGAGAGAAAGGGGTATGACCGGTGGCTGTCTTGAATGTTGTTCGATATGCCCACAAAGCTAGGGGCAATTCGTCAACCCATCTTGCCTTTGCACGTTCCAACCGTTTCTTGAGAATGGGTTTTATAACTTTGTTTATTGCCTCTACTTGTCCATTTGATTGTGGATAGGCAACTGCAGTATATCGCTTGTCTATCTTATACTTCTGACAGAAATTTCTGAATTCAGTACTATCAAACTGGGTTTCGTTGTCAGTTATGATCGTCCTTGGAATCCCGAACCGGCATATAATATTTCTGACCACAAAACTTATCACCTTTCTTGTTGTGATCTTGGTCAAGGGCTCATCTTCCACCCATTTCGTAAAATAGTCCACAGCCACTATTGCATACTTAGCTCCTCCTTTAGCAATCGGTAAAACTCCAATGATATCAATTCCCCATGTGGCAAATGGCCAAGGACTCACCATCGATTTAAGCTGGGTTGACGGTGCCCTGGGGATTTTGGCGAATCTCTGGCACTTATCGCAGCGTCGTGAATAATCAGCTGCATCTCTGTTGATCGTAGGCCAGAAGTATCCGTACCGCAATATTTTCTTTGCTAAAGTTTGACCTCCTGTATGATCTCCACACTCACCTTCGTGTACTTCTCTTAGTACACGCTTGATGTCGTCGTGTGCGATACATCGTAACAGGGGCATAGAAAATCCTTGTTTATAGAGAGTATCATCTTGTATAACATATCTGGTAGCTTTGCGAACTACAACTCTTTTCTCACTCTTCTTTGATGGGAGTGTCCCATTCTTCAGAGAATTCTCAATTGGAGTCATCCATGACTCCTTCTCTGGTTCCGCTTCAAAAGCGAATTCAATTTCCATTGACTCAAAGCTTGGCGACTCCAACGTTTCAATTGGAATTACTTCAGTCTCTTCTGGATTGTCGGAACTAGCCAGCTTTGCCAGTCTATCCGCTTTCTGGTTTTCAATTCTGGGAATATGTGTTATGTTGTACCGCTCTAAGCTATTCAATAGCTCTTTCACTTTCTTGAGGTAGGCGATGAGCCGAGGTCCTCGAGCCGCAAATTGCTTTCGCACTTGGCAAACAACAATTTTAGAATCACAGAATATGTCTAACATTTTTATTCCAAGGTCTTTAGCAAGTTTCAGCCCGGCAATCAGGGCTTCATATTCAGAGTCATTGTTAGTTGCCGAAAATTCTAATCGCAGGGCGTAATACAACGATCGTCCCTCGGGAGTGACCAAGACAATTCCAGCTCCGGACCTTCGGTCATTCTTAGCTCCATCTGTATATAATTTCCACGGATTCATTTCTAGCTCTTCCTCAGATTTAACCACTCGGTCATTGATTATTTCATCCTCTGGAATGGTGAACTCCGCAATAAAGTCTGCTAGAGCTTGCCCCCTGATTGACTTTCGTGGTTGAAAATTCAAATCAAACTGACTTAGCTCTATGTTCCATTTGATCAACCTTCCTGATGCTTCAGGTCTCTGCAATACCTGCCTTAAGGGCTGGTCGGTGTATATGGTTATTGGATAGGCTTGGAAATAGTGACGAAGTTTTCGGGATGCGATCAGGAGGCTGTAAGCGAGCTTCTCAATTTTCGGGTAGTTGCACTCTGCCGCTGCTAATTTCTTACTCACATAGTACACCGGCCTTTGTATTTTGTCTTCTTCTCGAACCAGGGCTGTGCTGACAGCGTGAGCTGAGACTGCCAAATAAACAAATAATTCTTCGTGATCCACGGGCTTTGATAGAATTGGCGGTTTCTCTAGCAGCTCTAACAGATTTTGAAAGGCCTCAACACAATCCGGAGTCCACTGGAAGTTCTTCTTTCCCCTTTTTATCAAATCAAAAAACAGAACACATTTATCTGTGGCTTTGGAGATGAATCTACTCAGTGCCGCTACTTTCCCTGCCAGACTTTGGACGTCTTTAATTCTCCTTGGTTCTTTGATGTTTCTAATCGCTGCTATCTGGCTAGGGTTGATCTCAATTCCTCGGGAACTCACAATAAAGCCAAGGAACTTTCCCTATGCCACTCCAAATGAGCATTTCAGAGGATTCAATTTCATCCGATATTTTCGCAAGATACCAAACATTTCCGCTAAGTCTTGCGTATGACTGGAAGACTGCTTTGATTTGACAAGCATATCATCCACATAAACTTCCATAGTTTTTCCTATTTGTTCATAGAACATTCTATTTACCAAGCGCTGATAAGTAGCTCCAGCGTTTTTTAACCCGAATGGCATTACAACATAACAATATAGCCTCAAATTCGTAATGAAACTCGTATGCTCTTGGTCTGGTACGTGCATAGGAATTTGGTTGTATCCAGAATATGCGTCCATGAAAGAAAGAAGTTCATGACCTGCTGTCGAGTCTGCAAGCTGGTCAATCCTGGGAAGTGGGAAACTATCTTTCGGGCAAGCTTTATTTAAATCTGAAAAGTCAATGCAAGTCCGCCACTTTCCGTTTGGCTTCTTTACTAATACGGGATTCGATATCCAGTCGGGATATGTCGAATCTCGAATTAATCCATTCTGCTTCAATTTCTCTACTTCCTCTTTAAGAGCAGCCGACCTCTCTAGGCCCAGCATGCGTCTCTTCTGCTTCATAGGCAGATGCTTCGGATTTACATTCAATTTGTGACTTATAATGGAAGGTGATATCCCACACATGTCAGCATGGGTCCAGGCGAACACGTCTAAGTTTGCCTTCAAGAAGTCCGTCAGTTCTTCAGCACGACGTGGATCCAATTGAGAACCAATCTTCAAAACTTTCGTCGGATAACCTTTATCAATGGGAATTTCCACTGTCGCTTCATTAGGAGTTGCATTCCTAGCCTCTGGTTCCTCGTCTTTTCTGGGATCTAGGTCTTCAGGCGTTCCTTTGGGCAACTCCTTCGAGGTCAATCTCTCTAATTGCTATGCCGAGTCCCCCTTTGAGGGAGACGAGGCATCTTTACTTTCAACGTTAAGTCCTTTCATCAACATCTTTAACTCGGCCACATAGCAGGCTCGTCCAGAAACCTGATCCCCTCTCATTACTCCAGTTCCAGCTTCGGTTGGGAACTTAAGTAACAAGCACCAAGGGGCGATACAAACTATAAATTCAGCGAGGGCAGGTCTCCCAAAAAATGCGTTATATGGCGAATCTACGTCCAATACTACGAACTGGAGCATTCGCACTCTTCTACGTTCTCCTTGCCCCAGGGTTACGGGCAACTCTACGTATCCCATGGGAGCTGTCGTCGCTCCGTTGAAGCCTCTAATCCATCCTTCACAAGGTTTCAGATCTTCGGGCTCAAGCTTCATCTGATCAAATGACTTCTTGAACAAAATATTAACGGAACTTCCATTGTCTACTAATACCTTATGGACCAGGGCCGGCCCAATGGTGGTAGTAATAACCAACGGATCATTGGTGGGTGATTGAATCCCAGTATTGTCTCGGCTGCGAAATACCACGTCGTCAAACATGGTCTTCTGTTGTTTTATGGGAGTGACATCTTCCAAATCATCACCTTCATTCACATCTAGATGCTTGGCGGCATTCACATATTGATCCATTGATCTGAAACTTCGGATTGCCGGGTGAGGTCCGCCTACTATGGAATTGATAACAATTCCTTTACCTTTCTGTTGCGCTGTAGGTTTGGGAGCAGGTAGAATCTGTTTTGGAGCCTGCTCACCTTGCCCCCTGTCCCTCGGGGCAACCTTGTACTCATCCAACTTCCCTTCACGCAACAGTTTCTCAATCACATCCCTTAAATGCCGACATTCATTAGTTGAATGCCCATGAGTTCCGTGAAACAAGCAAAATTTCCCTGTCGCCATTTCTTTCTCGGTCGAATCACGAGGTGGCGGTCTTTTGTACTGCAACACATTGTACGTATCCAGGTAAATATTTTCCAGGGTGTCATTCAATGGTGTATAATTCTCGTAGTTCTGGAATCAGGGTCTTTTGTTGGGGTCACTTCCCCTATTTCTGTTTCTTCTGTTACCGCTCGAATTACGGTTATTGTTGTTGTTTCCCCCACTTCCAGTATTGCTATTTCCACCCTTGTTTCCTACATTTACTTCAACCTTGCCAGAATTCTCCCCCGACTGCTTCACAGCGATATTACTCTGCACATTCTCCTTTGAAGCCGTCTCAGATTTTCTCTTTCGATTTGCCCTGGCCTCCTCTCGCCTTAAATAAATATCGGCCTTTTCGTAGAATATCTCCCTTGTGGGGGGTGTCTTCCCAGAAAGGTAGTCTCCAAACTCAGATTCAGGATCGACTCCTTCCTTCAATGCCATCAGAATAGTGGGCTCATGCGGGTCACTGACCTCAGTTACAGCTTGATTAAAACGATCAAGATATGCCCTTAAAGATTCTCCTGGTGCCTGTTTGATTCTCGATAATTCAATAACACTTTTGGACTTTCGGGCATGTAGTCGGAACTGGTTCATGAAACGCTCGCTTAGTTCCTTGTAATTAGAAATCGAACGAGGAGGAAGTCGGGTAAACCAGAACAATGCCACATCTTTTAGGTAGATTGGGAATGCTTTGCACTTCACTTCATCAGGGGCAGCAGCGGCATTCATGAGCCACGATTACCGCATCAAATGCTGTCCTGGATCAGTCCTTCCGTTATACTTGTCCATTTATGGCAAGTTAAAGCGTCGGGGAAATTGGAAGTCGAGGATATCATCGGTGAACGGAGTATGGCTTCGCTCAATGCCATAGTCTTCATTTGTATAATTCCGGCTCTCGGACATAATTTGGCGGACCATTGCCTGTACATCAGCATTAGTTAGGGGCCGCTCAGGTTCCCTGGCCCTAGTGTCCGAGCTCCTTCTGGGCTCTCGCTCAGGAGATGCTCTTCTTCTTCGAGCTGCCTCTGCTCGATTCCGTTCCCTGCGTTCCCAGTCGATCTCGGGAAGAGGGGACTGGAGTCTTTGCCCCCGAGTGGGGTCATCGTTTCCTAATGCCCGTGCAATATCCTCACGAGATCCCAAAGATCCAAATGTCAGCTGCTCCACGTTCTGAGGTCGTTCGAGTGGCCTCCGTTCACGGGGCCTCTCTTCCTCGGAAGATGAAGATTGGTCTACTGGTGTGTGACGAACCGGTGATGGAGTTCTCTGTCGACGGAGCTCACTGATCTCCCAACTCATGAGCCTCATATTTTCCTGCATCATGAGATTAGTGCGCTCGTGAACTTTCATGGCCTTCCTCGTGCTCTCAAGCATGTCAAGCAAGCGCGAGAAATCTCCTTGGGTGATGGGCGCAGATGGATTGACCTGATCACCAACCCTGGTAGCTGGAATTGGAGCATTCGTAGGGACTCGAGTAGAGGTTCCATCTTCACCATGCATCGGGTCGGGTCGGAGGTAGGAGGTCGGATCGGATCGGAGCTGGGGTGCCTGGTCGGATCGGTATGCAGCAAGCAGCTCGGGTCGGTTTAGATTGGGGGAATGCACGGCTTCAGAGTCTCCTACCCGGATCGGATCGGAGCTCTCCCACTGCTGTCGGCTCGGATTTCCTGCATTGATTCTTCCTGCTGCTGAACTCTGCCCCCGAGACCTTGTTACAACAGCATGTTGCTGATCTTCGCCAGCTCCATTTCCTTGAACAGACTGAACTTCCTTGCCTTTTCCTTTGGCCATGATTCTTTGACAATTACTTCAACGAATGTAAGAAAGCGGAGAAACTTAAGGATTCACTTCTTTGAACTCAATGGTCCAAAAAGTAGAAAGAGATCCCGGAAAATAAAGAATTTAGATGAGGATTCTCGGTGAAAGCACCAAAATGTTAGACCCAAAAGTGGTTCTAACACCCAAATTGATTAGAAACAAGATTAAATGAGACAAAAATAAAAATGAGCACACAAGATTTATAGTGGTTCGGCGAAGAAATGCCTACGTCCACTTATCTTTCACTATATTCAATAATTCAGTTGCAAATACAATGTAAGATTCACTCACAACTCACTTTTGTTCACTCAATTGACTAAAACAAGAAATGAAAGATGATTTGGATTCTCCGGGAGTAATGGAGTTCGGATAATGGAGGTAGTTGAATTCTCAAAGTGCTGAAAAAAGATCCTTCTCTTTGTCTCCAGACGGGGTATTTATAGGTGTGAATTTGCTTGAGACTTAATCCGGGTCGGGCCACGTGTCATCCATCGCACTCTCTTCGGGTTCGGATGGACTATCATGTTGACAACGCATCAAAGGGAAGGAAGTTATGGGTAGGAACTGGTTATAGCCGGTCCGGATATCCAGGCGCATTTGCAGGAGAATAACATGGATCATGGGTGCGGGTCGGAGACGCGCAGATAAGGGGTTCGGATCGGGATACCCGATCCGAACCGGATTGGCTTGGGTGCTACTCTCCTTCTCTAACCTGTTCCGCTCCGTTCCATTGTTGTGGCAAACAGGTGGCTTTCCGATTCATTCGAGATTTAGTCGCCTTCCGATCCGATTAGATACGTATTACCAATCTACTCAGTAAGAGATCACCGATCCGAACAGAGGACTCTATCCGATCCGAACCAATATGTTGCTCTGACCTGACCCGAACAAATGCAGCCATCAATCTGATTTGTAGTGTTTTTCTCCAATCCGAACCGAAGTCTTCTAATTAAAAATTCCATTCAATGTTTGGTTTCTTGGCTTTGTGTTGCCTAGTTCACAAAGTAGGCTAACAGTTACATTCTGCCCCCTTTAGGAAATTTCATCCCTGAAATTCCTTAACCTAAAAACATACAAAGAATCCTACATGCCTACCAGCCACATACAACAATCAAATATGCAAAACAAACAAAACAAGCCTATCCTAGCATGTGGAAAGACTAAATCTAATCTGAAATCTTACCAGGCAAAGAGTTCTGGATACGTCTTCCTAATGCTCTCCTCTGTCTCTCATGTACAGTCATTCTCATTCTCGCCCCACTGAACTTTGAGTAGATTCACCGCTCTCCTTCGAAGTTGCTTCGTATCGTTCCCAACAATACGCATAGGTCTATGGTCCCCAACTTCCTCGGGTTCAACCTCGATATCATCCAACTGATCAGGTGAAATAGTCACATCGGGGTCGTGCACGAATTTCCTTAACTGGGAAACATGAAATACGTTATGAACTCCTGCCATCTTCTCTGGTAATTCAACTTTATATGTCAAATTCCTAATTTTCCCAAGAATTGGGAATGGACCAACAAATATTGGTGCTAACTTGCCTCTCCTGCCAAATCGTATCATGCTCTTCAATGGAGAAATCTTAACAAACACCAAGTCACCAATGGAGAACTTTAATTCTCTTCTCCTCTTATCATCATAACTTTTCTGCCTATCTTGGGCAGCCTTCATTCGCTGTTGGACAACCTTAATCTTAGATGAAGTTTCTCTTATCACATATGGTCCAAGCGCAAACTTCTCACCAGTTTCTAACCAACATGACGGTGAGTTGCACGGTTTTCATACAAAGCTTCAAATGGAGCCATACCAATTCTGGTTTGATAACTATTATTATATGCAAACTCTACGAGATGCAAATGGTCATCCCATGATCCACCAAAATCCAATATGCTAGCTCTAAAGAGATCTTCTAACACTGATTCACCCTCTCTGTTTGACCTCGGTTTGAGGATGATACGCGGTACTGAGATGTAATTCTGATCCTAACGCCTCTTGTAAGTTCTTCCAAAATCCACTAGTGAACAACGAATCTCGGTCACTCACAATGCCCTTGGTATTTCATGAAATCTCACTACTCACTTTACATATAGTTCAGCTAACTTAGTTGTCGTCCTGTTTGACTTGACGGGTATAAAGCTTGCACTCTTAGTCAATTGGTCCACAATCACCCAAATGTTATCATGTCCCGAACTAGTCCTAGGTAACCCATCAATGAAATCCATTGAAACTTGTTCCCATTTCCATTCTGGAATTGCTAATGGTTGTAACAAACCATTAGGCTTCTTTTGCTCAGCTTTAACCAGCTGGCAATTTGTGCATTTGGATATAAACTTCCCAACGTCTCTTTTCATCCCTTCCTAGTAGTAGGTCTGCTTCATGTCTCGGTACATCTTGTGACCACCGGGATGTATAGTCAGTTTTGAGTGATGACATTCTCTAAGCACTTCATCTCCCAATCCATTGACATTGGACACAACAAGTCTTCATTCTTTCTAAGCCATCCATCTCGATCAAGCCCATACTTGTTCATTTCTCCGTCGATTCCCATATCTAACCTTGAGATGATTTCCAATAAGATAGGATCGTTCCTCTGACTGGAACTAATCTGCTCAATCAAAGTGGGTCTGATCGTCAAACTTGCTAAAAAATTTGGATCCAATTCGCACTTTGGTCGGAATTCATACCCAGCGATGTACTCTAGTTTCTTCCACTCAAAAAACATAGCCCCTAAACTGGCATGTCTTCCACTCAATGCATCACGCATTTCCCTTTCCTGGTGTATACGCGATGTCGACATCATAGGAAGCCAAGAATTCTAACCATCTTTGTTGTCGGAGATTTAGATCCTTTTGAGAGAAAAGATACTTTAATGACTTATGATCAGTAAACAACTCAAATCTTGCTCCAAGAGATAATGTCCCCACATCTTCAATGCGAATACGATCACTGCTAATTCCAAATCATGGGTAGGGTATCTTCTCTCATGCGGTTTCAACTGTCGACTTGCATAAGCTACAACCCTACCTCCTTGCATCAATACAACACCTAGTCCAATACCACATGCATTTGTGTATACCGTCATCTCTTCATTCCCCTCAGGAACGGCTAACACTGGTGCACATGTCAACTTTTCCTTTAGAATCTTGAATGCATTCTCGCACTTTTCGTCCCAGACGAAAGCTTGATTCTTCTTGGTCAACTGAGTCAACGGTGCTGCTATCTTGGAGAAGTCTTGAATAAACTTACGATAATATCCAGCTAATCCCAAGAAACTTCTTATGTCCGTTGCATTCTTGGGTGTGGACCAATCTTGTATCGTAGCCACCTTCGCAGGATCCATGGCAATACCATTCTCTAAAACAACATGGCCCAAGAATCTCACTTACCTCGTCCAGAAGTGTGACGATCCCAAAATCCGAGGGGCGGTATTAAGGATAATCATTGGAATATTACACATTAATCATCAGCAGAGTACAGATAATAGCAAAAACAAAAAATAGAATAATTTTACATGGATACGACAGCGGAATCACAACATGTAATGACATCAGAATAGCATAGCGTGGGATAAAACTTAGTAAATAAAAAGGAAAGTGATCAGTCATCATCGCCTGGGGCGGAATACATACATGCAGTGAGATATAATAAGGGTATCAGTCTACATCGCCGAAGGCGGTACATATACATACAATAAGAAATACGGAAAGTAAATCAGTCTGCATCGCTGGTGGCGGAATCATAATATAAGTACAGTTATGGTGGAAAAAGTCAAAGTCATCTCTGTGAAGTCAGCCTCGCCATGAGCCAAAAAAGCACTCTTTGCAGCAGTGCAGAGCCAAAAACAACCTGTCACCTGTGTACTAGGTTGCCCGTGTGAAAACAAGGGCACCCGCGTTTGCAAAGTGAAACAAACAACGAGTCAGTCATGGGGACTATTATGAGGAATCTATTTAATAGTTAAACCACAGTAATAGCAAATCATAGGACCACGCCACTTTCGTGGAACGGGTTTACTCCAGTGATTGCTAGTGCATTTAAAACAAAGTAAATTATTTTAAAACAACGCAATGCTTTTTGAAAGAATGAAGCCATTATAAGACTCAGGTCCCATAATACAATGCAACGCAAGCCAGAGGATAGAGTTTTACCTTATAAGGGCCAAATATGCTTGATACATATAAAGCAAAATCAATTGATATTATTACTAGTGCATATATGTTTCAAAAGCGAATAGCATCATAAATATCAATCATAGGCGGCATAGCTACCATCTACTATGTCGCCATACTAGTTCTACAATCAAGTCCGTTATTTCTTATTGGAAATTGGATTTCCGTCATGAATCGAGGCAATGGGCAAGCTCCTCTCCACTTCGAGACACTCTAGCAAATGCCTCGGGACTACGCACTCTGGGTAACCCCTGGATTCGGCTGGGCCGGTCCTCTCTTACGTTTGAGGATTGGCAATTCCTGAACACACGCTTCCCGGTCCTTACAGACCAATAATCGAGGTGCCTCGCATTCCAAAAACCACATAGGTGAAAAATAGATATAAATGTCAGGGCTGGTAAGTCACTGACACCACCATAGCTAGAAAGAAACGTCGTGCTCTCCCAGCGGTCCGTATCCCTTTTTAACTCATACCGAGGTGTGAGGCTCGCGAATCTACGAAATACACAAAGCTAGGTCACGTAGAATGTGCTTGGATCATCAACCACAAGACTTTGCTTTGCAACAGAAGCCTTGATCACAGCATCTTGGCATGCCACATAGGCAGTCCACTCCATACGATTGATTTCCATCGATATATAACCCCTGAGCTCGTACGTCTCAGAGAAGGGCGTTAAGCAAAAGAATAAATTCTCCGCCGCCAAACAGATATATATTTAACAGAGATCAATCAGTATAGAATAAAATCCAATGTCAGACACACAGCCCATTTACAAGTCCGTCCTGGGTCTGAACGAAACCGGAGGCGTCAATTCCTCGCAAATCCGTACAGTCAACACATACGTTCAGACGGCTACTACTTCCGTCCCTTTCCGGTAGCTACACCGGTTAGGAACCTCAGTAGCGCTCATCCAATCGATACGAAGATCATCGGTCTTGAATCGTCTTTGCATTTCCCAATTCGAATCGCTCGATAAATTATTTGAAATGAGGGTTAGCTCGGCCTTTTCAAATAATTCACGTCATTAAAATTTAAATCGATTCTTTATATGGTTATATTATTCGACATCCATCTTTTCAGTTATTTAGTGTTATTTTCATGTCAAACACATACAACCATCAAATATCAAACAATTCAAGCCCAATTGGTTTATTTTCAATCAATATTGCTTATAATATTTTATAACGATTTTTCGCCATTTTTATTTATTTAAAAATGGCCATATTTAATTAAACGACGTTTCAGGTCGTGCCGTGGCACTGGCGCTGTTTTTCCCTTAATTTGTTTTACACATATCGGAAAATCTAACCGTTGGATTTCTACAAAGTCTATATCAATGGGAAGATATTCCCAAAGTGAACCCAACGGTTCCAGTTTCGTGAGAATCCGACGGTCAGATTTTCCACACTAGTCGTTTGAAGTTACGGTTTTAAAATTCGAACTGCAGCGTCGTTATTCGATTTAATTTAATTATATTTATATTTATATATACATATAAACGATTCTGGCGCTGTTTTTCTTCAGATTTGAATTAAACATTCCGGACAATCCAACCGTTGGATTATTACAAGGTTGTTGCCGTTGGAAAGATATTTCCAAGGCGAACCCAGCGGTTGCGGTTTCGGGAAAATCCGATAGTCGGATTTCTCGTACTAATCGTTTCAAATTACGATTCCGAAACACGAACTGCACGGCCTCTATTCCTTTTAGTTATATTTATATATACATATATATATATATATATTTCATTCTATAATTTCAACTATAGTTCATTTTATAATTTCAACTTCGTTTTCACTTCAAATATTTCACTAACGCCTTAATATTTCGAAAAATTTCTCCATAACCTCCTTTGTTCGGGGAGGGGTTTGGAAATTTATTGGGTCGTATTAGGTACCCAATAAATCCTAAAAAGCATTCACATATTTGTAGTGATATATTTTGGTGTTTACGGGGGAGCATGTACTGATAATCACTCCAGAGAATAAATTCCCGTCACCCCGTTTCCGTGTGGAAATAAATAGTCCATATGCCGTATCTAATAACTAGAGCGACGTGATTATTGTCAACTCCAGACCCGTGTGGGGTTTTTATTAATCTGGCAATTTATCGTTATAATTTATATAGTCCATATCAGTCATCAGTTCAATCTGTAGTATATAGTCATCGCCATACAAGCCTCTTGCTTGTATGGTAAATCTTCCACCTCGTCACACAAGCTCCAGTTGCTTATGTGGAATATGATGAAGTATGCCTATCATCAAGAAGTATGCCATGTAGTGTAGTTCAAAATTAATTGTTACTATCCTATGGCGACGTTTATTATTTCACACAGAATAACCAGCACTCTGCATCCAATGGCATTCATAGGAGTTGATATATAAATAAAATTGCGCAGCCAACTCATCAAGGTTTACCTATTTGTCGGCCACACAAATAATTTCTTTACTCTACAACTAATCCATTTTTTCCTGTTCAACACATGTATATATATGCAGAACAAAGCTAATAATAATATTTCTAGCAAACTATTATTTATTTCAACACGTGTTTATTTTTAACAAAGCGTATACATGATAAAAGAAATATTTTTATCATCAAAAATATTTATTCGACACGTGTGTATTTTTAACTAAGCGTATACATGATAAAAGAAATATTTTTATCATCAAAAATATTTATTCGACACGTGTGTATCTTTAACACTTCATATCCACTATAAAAATATAGTTATCATTGTCGATTCATTTTATTTTTAAAAGATGATAACATTCAACACATGAACTTCAACTCAACGAATGAATTGCAATTCAACACATGAATATTCTATATAGTTTGTATATATATAAAAATGTGATTTTTATCGCTAAAGCCATTTGTTTAAATTCAAATAATATTCAACACATGAATTTCAACTCAACGAATGAATTGCAACTCAACACATGAATATTCTATATAGTTTGTATATATATAAAAATGTGATTTTTATCGCTAAAGCCATTTGTTTAAATTCAAATAATATTCAACACATGAATTTCAACTCAACGAATGAATTGCAACTCAACACATGAATATTCTATATAGCTTTTATATATTTCAACGAATGAAAATTATTCTAACACATAAATATTTCAGAAAATTTCGGCAGCATAACGGCAGGGTAGTTAAAACCGGGACCGTCCCTAGTACGGCTCCTCGCTCTACCTTAAAACCTCGCGGTTTTTGACAATGGGATCATGCATCTAGTTCGCACGTAGGCGGCATGTTTTATTTTCAATTCCACAATCCTATTCTATTTTGTTTCAACCACAAGAGGGTATTTTTCAACCACAAAGGTATTTTTCAACCATAAAGGTATTTTTCAACCATAATATCAACCACAAACAATTATTTCCAACCATTCGTCATACCATATAATATCACGTCAAACACAAGCAATAAATATCGTCCACGGTCTGTGGACGAAGGGAGTATATATATATATAATATAATAATTCACTTGCATTTCATCACAATTCAAAGCATATATGTTTCATTCAACGCTTGTATAATTTATACATCGCTAATATAACTTATACAACACATGTACATAAGGTATACAATGCGTATATAATTTACACTTCGCTTATATAATTTATACAACACGATTTCATTCACACAATTAGTTTAGATTCCTCACAATTGTTATTGCAGTGCTAAAAATCGAAGGAAGGTCAGAAAAATCCGCGACTTCTTCTAGAATGTAGAGAGCCTCCTTGCGGTCACGGTGTCTCCTGTTTCATCAAATTTCGTTAAAGAACGAAAAAGATATTATTTTTCAAAGTTTTGCAACACTTAAAAGTGTTATTTTCATTTCAGAATTTTACATGAGAAAAGTTTTTAAAACTTCGAAACTAGGACTCAATTTTTAAGCCAAACCGTACCTCGATGCTTCGATCAGACCACGCTGCGTCAGAGAGCTACGATCCACCTCCAGATCGGCAGTGGTGGCGATGGGTTCGGTGGCTTGTGTGGGTCGTGGCGGCGATCTGAAAGGCGCGACTTTCTGGTCGAATTCCGATGCCTACGGGTGATGGATGGAGGCGTGGCTTGGTCGGATGGGTAGAGTAGGCGAAGGCGGTCAGAAGCTTCAACAGGCGGCGGCGGCGAAATCGCCTAAGGTGGCGGCTAAGTCGACTGGAAGTTTCGAGCCCTCTGAGTCGTCCAATATCGCTGGCGGCTAGGGTTTCGTTCGTTATTTTTTTTTTATAAAAGAAAATTTCCTATTGGACAGAGCTTTATAGTAAGTTTTAAATAGTATTTTTGCAAATGGACTCCTTTTTAAACCCAACGACTGTCGCCCTTAGCTAAATACCCCCATTCCGGACACAATGGGATATGTTTCGTTGGCCACTTCGACTGTTACAGTCGGTTATTTTTCAAATTAAAATATAAAACATTCGATATTTAATTTAAACGTACATTTCAATTTGCCAGGGCCACAAACTGAATCGAAAAATTCCAGAAAAATAATTCTAGCTTTGTTTTGACGATACGGTCCTAACAAAACCAGTTTCGTCGAATTCTGAGCTCGTTTGAAAAACGGCAATTTTTAGGTCGACCCTTTTTAACAGAATTTGACCAATCACATTTTCTTTTGCCCCGCTCACATACTAGCTTCAAAAATTAGGAAATTTGAAACTTAGCAATAATTTGACATCCCGGACCCAACAAAAGTGGTTTCGTCGAATTCCGAGGTCGTATGCAAAATCTCAATTTTCAAGGGCTATATATACTATATAGCGACCTTTCCGAAAATTCATTTGGTCATAACTTTTGATTTCCGTTATGAAATTTCGATTTTTCAGATTCGTTAGAAAGGTATTGATAAACAGATTTAAATATTTCCAGTTTCGCTAAAATCCGTTATATTTTCCACCCGGTACAGTCAGACAAAGTTTGTATTCAAAATTTCAAACTGCTATACCATACCAAATTCTATATTTTATTGAAATATGCTATTTCAACCATTCAAATTCTTTGGTAATAACCAAATTTAAAATTTTTAAATTGGTTCACATTTTCTGGGTTATTACAATCTCCCCCACTTAAAACTTTTCGTCCTCGAAAAGGAAATAACAGTTAAGCAAGAAATAAAATGTAAATGCAAAGTATTGTAAAGGTACCTTGCACCGGAGTTAGTCAGAGATGTCCACTCTGCATTTGGGATAGGCTTGTTTAATGCTTTCCTCAGTCTCCCAAGTACAGTCTCTAGGATCACTACTCCACTGCACTTTGACTAAATGAATCCTTTTCCTCCTTAGCTCTCTAGTTTCTTTGCCAACTATCTTTAATGGCTCTCTCTTGAGTGCTAATTCTGGAGTTATGTCAATATCATGTTGCGCTGCTTCTTCCACAATAAGGTCGGGACCATGAACATGTTTTCTGAGTTGAGATACGTGGAACACACCATGTATATCAGGCAACCAATTAGGTAATGAAACCCTATATGCAAGAGTTCCAATTCGTTCAAGTATAGGAAAGGGACCAATAAATCTCGGTGCCAACTTCCCAGTCTTGCCAAATCTGATTACCCCCCCCCCCCCCCCCCCGCATTGGAGAAACTCTTAAATAAACATAATCGCCAACGGCAAATGATATATCCCTTCTTCTCGCATCAGCATAACTTTTCTATCGGCTCTGTGCAGTTTTTAATCGCTTCTTAATGAAATCGACTTTATCCGATGCTTCTTGAATCATATCGGGCCCTAACACAAGTCTGTTGCCCGGTTCTACCCAACATGCGGGAGATCTGCACGGTCTACCGTATAATGCTTCAAATGGAGACATTCCCAAACTTGCTTGATAGCTATTGTTGTAAGAGAATTCTGCTAAATGTAAGTGATCTTCCCATGAGCCTCCAAAATCGATAACGCAAGCCCGCAGTAAATCTTCTAGAATTCTATTCACCCACTCAGTTTGGCCATCTGTCTGTGGGTGGTACGCGGTGCTTAAATTCAATTTGGTTCCCAACTCTTCCTGGAATGCTTCCCAGAATTTGCTAGTAAATAGGGGATCTCTATCACTGACTATATTGAGCGGCACCCCATGTAGTTTAACTATTTCTTTGAAGTAAATCTGTGCTAGACTTTGAGCCGTTCTGTTGGATCGGACAGCGATGAAATGGGCAGTCTTCGTGAAGCGATCTACGATTACCCATATACTGTCGTTTCCTTTCTTAGTTCGAGGCAAGCCATCGATGAAGTCCATCGAGATTTGCTCCCACTTCCATCCTGGAATTTCTAAGGGTTGTAATAATCCAGCCAATTTCTGCTGATCACTCTTAATTAGCTGACAAGTGGGGCATCTGCTAACATATAATGAGATATCTCTTTTCAAAGCTCTCCACCAGAATGTGCGTTTGATATCGTTATAAATTTTGCTCACACCGGGATGGATACTTAGTTTGGACTTGTGGCACTCATCAAGTATTTCTCTTCTAAGCTCTTGAAGGTTTGGGATGCAAATTCTGCCCTTTAATCTTAGAACTCCTTTGTCATCGAGTCGAAAACTTGTGGATTCACCTCCTTTGACTCTCTGACTGATTCTTTGAATAAATTCATCGTCTTTATGAAGGGTCGAGATCCTGTCTATTAATAAAGACGTGATGACAAAACTGGCGATGATTTCATTCTTTCTGCTGAGCGCGTCCGCTACAACATTGGCTTTCCCTGGAGTGTATAGAATTTCAAAATTGTATGCTGCAAGGAATTCTAACCAACGCTGTTGTCTCAAATTTAGATCTTTCTGAGTGAATAGATATTTCAAGGATTGATGATCGGTAAACAGTTCGAACTTCTCGCCCAGTAAATAATGCCTCCAGATCCTTAAAGTGAACACGATAGCTAATAACTCAAGATCATGAGTAGCATAGTTTCTTTCATGCGGCTTTAGTTTACGGCTGGCATAAGCGATCACTTGGCCTTTTAGCATTAACACTGCGCCTAGCCCTCTAATAGAAGCATCTGTCCATGCAGTCAAGTCTTGATTACCTTCTATTATGGTCAATATTGGAGCAGTTGTCAATTTCAGTTTCAGCTCCTGGAAAGCTTCTTCACATTCGTGAGTCCATTTGAATTTTTCATGCTTCTTCGTAAGCTTTGTCAATACACCAGATATCTTTGAAAAATCCTGAACGAATTTCTGATAGTAACTAGCCAATCCAAGGAAACTTCGAACTTCTGTGGGACTAGTAGGTTGTTTCCAGTTCTGAATCGTTGTAATTTTGCTTGGATCTACAGCAATCCCTTCCTTTGATACGACATGGCCTAGGAATTTAACTTCATTCTGCCAGAAGACACACTTAGAAAATTTAGCTTTCAAGACATTTCTCCTTAGAATTTTCAACACTTATTCTAAATGTTTTGCATGTTCGTCTTCTGACTTGGAGTAGATTAAAATGTCATCAATGAAGACTAGAACAAATTTATTCAATACACCACGAAACACTCTGTTCATAAGATCGATGAAGTATGCCGGAGTGTTACACAAGCTGAACGGCATTACTAACCATTCGTAGAATAAATCGGGACCCCTGAAGGCTGTCAAAGGAACACAGTCTTCGGCTATACGTAATTGGTGGAAACCTGTAGCTAGGTCCATTCTGGAGAATACTGTTGCTCCATTTAATTGATCTAACAGATCATCTATACGGGGCAAGGGATATTTGTTCTTCAGTGTCCGTTTATTGAGATCTCGGTAATCAACGCAAAGTCTTAGAGTACCGTTTGATTTTGGGACAAATACTACTGCTGCTCCCCACGCTGAAAAGCTCGGTCTGATCAGACCTTTCCAAAGCAATTCTCGGGTTTGACTACTTAACTCTTCTTTTTCTTTCGGGGCCATTCTTCTAATTGGATGTACCACTGGTCGGGCGTTAGGAATTAGATCTATCCTGAATTCAATTTCCCTTTGCGGCGGTACGTTTTCTACTTCTTCAAACACGTCCGCGAAGTTTTTAACGACCGGTATCTTTTCTAATGAAGGGGGAATAACTTCTAAAGAAGACCAAAATTCTGTTCTATTGATTTCTGAGCCATGACATGGTATATATATATATATAGGTCCAAGCTTCGTTTCGACTTTAACAATTCTTTCGGCACATCTAACTTCGGCCTTATATTTTGTCAACCAGTCAAGCCCCAGTATAACATCAAATTCGGAAAGGTCCATGACAATCGAATCAAAATGAAATCGGTATCGCGAAAAGGAAATAGGTAATCTACAATATATATTGAGACTTACTGAACCTCCTATTGGGTTTCGAACTTTAATTGGTTCCTTAAGCTTTCTTCGTTTCAATTTTAATTTGTGAACAAGGTTACTAGAAATGAAGCTACGTGATGCACCCGTATCAAAATGTACAGAAACAGGAATATTTTTAATGGTAAGGGTACCTCCCAAGACGTCGGGTTTACCTGATCCATCGGTGGTAGCTGGCGGGGTCTTCCCGTCATACACATGAGCCGCTTGTGCATTCTGCTTCAGAGGACAATTCCTGCTATAGTGCCCCTTCTTATAGCAGTTGTAGCATTCGGCTGAGTCATTTGCCTTTGGCTTCCTCGGGGCTTTGCATACATTAGAAAAATGACCTGGCTTCCCATAGTTGTAACAATTTCCTTTGGGGATTTTTGCAGGTTTCTGAGTAGCGGCCGAGGTAATGCTAGATTCGGGTTGATCTGTTGAAGCCTTGCGCTTATTCCCAGCTTGGCTTTTGGCGCGGTCTTGGCTAGCGTGGCTTTCATCCATATCTTCATAATTGCAAGCCATCTCTACTAATTCTGAAAAGGAGAGTTTGATGTTGCTCATAGCTCTGTCGTGGTACTTGCGCTTTAGCCCAAATATGAATCTCTTGTTCTTTTCTTTATTGGTCAAAATCAGCTCTGGAGCATAGTGCGACAACTGGGTGAACTTATTTAGATAATCCTGAATAGAGAGATCTCCTTGCTGGAGATTAGCAAACTGCTCTCGCATCCTCTCTAGAGCCTGTTCAGGTACAAACTTCTCATTGAACATAGCTTTGAATTGCTCCCAAGTTCTGACAGTACCTGCTACATCCTCAGAGGTAATGGCATCCCACCACTGCTCTGCTTCCTCTTGAAGGAGCCAAATGCCAAGTCGGGCTTTGTTGTTGGTTCCCATACCCATGCCTTCAAAGATTTTCTCACAGGTTTCAACCAAGCTATAGCCTCGGTCACTGTTCCTGTGCCAATAAAAGGTTTTCCCCCAAGATTTCTGTACCTCTTTGCTACTTTATCTAGCTCAAAGTCTTCGGGTGCTGCTGGCTGAACAATAGGGCCTTCCACAACTACGGGGATATTCCCCCGTCCTCTTGCTGCATCTCCTCGGCATCCACGGCCTCCTCTAGCTGCCGCTCCTCGTATAGCCATCTAAGAGAATACTGTATAAGCAAGAAAAGAGTCAAGCTCACAGATTTGATAATTTTCATAAATGATAAAGCAGGGGAATACAAGGAAAGATAATGATGATGTACTGATCAATTTGTTTTGCTAATCTGCTTAGCTCATTCTAGGACATTGCTAATCCTATCTCTAACGAGCTACTCGCATTAGAACACTACTGATTCTATTCTGGCGAGGTGTTTAATGTGTTAGATCCCGGAACTAAGGTAAACCAAAGCTCTGATACCAACTGTGACGATCCCAAAATCCGAGGGCGGTATTAAGGATAATCATTGGAATATAACACATTAATCATCAGCAGAGTACAGATAATAGCAAAAACAAAAAATAGAATAATTTTACATGGATATGATAGTGGAATCACAACATGTAATGATATCAGAATAGCATAGCGTGGGATATAACTTAGTAAATAAAAAGGAAAGTGATCAGTCATCATCGCCAGGGGCGGAATACATACATGCAGTGAGACATAATAAGGGTATCAGTCTACATCGCCGAAGGCGGTACATATACATACAATAAGAAATACGGAAAGCAAATCAGTCTGCATCGCCAGTGGCGGAATCATAATATAAGTACGGTAATGGCGGAAAAAGTCAAAGTCATCTCTGTGAAGTCAGCCTCGCCATGAGCCAAAAATGCACTCTTTGCAGCAGTGCAGAGCCAAAAACAACCTGTCACCTGTGTACTAGGCTGCCCGTGTGAAAATAAGGGCACCCGCGTTTGCAAAGTGAAACAAACAACGAGTCAGTCATGGGGACTGGTATGAGGAATCTATTTAACAATTAAACAACAGTAATAGCAAATCATAGGACCACGCCACTTTCGCGGAACGAGTTTACTCCAGTGATTGCTAGTGCATTTAAAACAAAGTAAATTCTTTTAAAACAACGCAATGCTTTTTGAAAGAATGAAGCCATTACAAGACTCAGGTCCCATCATACAATGCAACGCAAGCCGGAGGATAGAGTTTTAACTTATAAGGGCCAAATATGCTTGATACGTGTAAAGCAAAACCAATTGATATTATTACTAGTGCATATATGTTTCAAAAGCGAATAGCATCATAAATATCAATCATAGGCGGCATAGCTACCATCTACTAAGTCGCCATACTATTTCTACAATCAAGTCCGTTATTTCGTGTTGGAAATTGGATTTCCGTCATGAGTCGAGGCAAGGGGCAAGCTCCTCTCCGCTTCGAGACACTCTAGCAAATGCCTCGGGACTACGCACTCTGGGTAACCCCTGGATTCCGCTGGGCCGGTCCTCTCTTACGTTTGAGGATTGGCAATTCCTGAACACACGCTTCCCGGTCCTTACAGACCTATAATCGAGGCGCCTCGCATTCCAACAACCACATAGGTGAAAAATAGATATAAATGTCAGGGCTGGTAAGTCACTGACACCACCATAGCTAGAAAGAAATGTCGTGCTCTCCCAGCGGTCCGTATCCCATTTTTAACTCATACCGAGGTGTGAGGGTCGCGAATCTATGAAATACACAAAGCTAGATCACATAGACCATGCTTTGATCATCAACCACAAGACTTTGCTTTGCAACAGAAGCCTTGATCACAGCATCTTGGCATGCCACATAGGCAGTCCACTCCATACGATTGATTTCCATCGATATATAACCCCTGAGCTCGTACGTCTCAGAGAAGGGCGTTAAGCAAAAGAATAAATTCTCCGTCGCCAAACAGATATATATTTAACAGAGATCAATCAGTATAGAAAAAAATCCAATGTCAGACACACAGTCCATTTCCAAGTCCGTCCTGGGTCTGAACGAAACCGGAGGTGTCAATTCCTCGCAAATCCGTACAATCAACACATACGTTCAGACGGCAACTACTTCCGTCCCTTTCCGGTAGCTACTCCGGTTAGGAACCTCAGTAGCGCCCATCCAATCGATACGAAGATCGTCGGTCTTGAATCGTCTTTGCATTTCCCAATTCGAATCGCTCGATAAATTATTTGAAATGAGGGTTAGCTCGGCCTTTTCAAATAATTCACGTCATTAAAATTTAAATCGATTCTTTATATGGTTATATTATTCGACATCCATCTTTTCAGTTATTTAGTGTTATTTTCATGTCAAACACATACAACCATCAAATTTCAAACAATTCAAGCCCAATTGGTTTATTTTCAATCAATATTGCTTATAATATTTTATAACGAATTTTTGCCATTTTTATTTATTTAAAAATGGCCATATTTAATTAAACGACGTTTCAGTTCGTGCCGTGGCACTGGCGCTGTTTTTCCCTTAATTTGTTTTACACATATCGGAAAATCTAACCGTTGGATTTCTACAAAGTCTATATTAGTGGGAAGATATTCCCAAAGTGAACCCAACGGTTCCAGTTTCGTGAGAATCCGACGGTCGGATCTTCCACACTAGTCGTTTGAAGTTACGGTTTTAAAATTCGAACTGCAGCATCGTTATTCAATTTAATTTAATCATATTTATATTTATATATAAATATAAACGATTCTGGCGCTGTTTTTCTTCAGATTTTAATTAAACATTCCGGACAATCCAACCGTTGGATTTTTACAAGGTTGGTGCCGTTGGAAAGATATTTCCAAGGCGAACCCAGCGGTTGCGGTTTCGGGAAAATCCGATAGTCAGATTTCTCGTACTAATCGTTTCAAATTACGATTCTGAAACACGAACTGCACGGCCTCTATTCCTTTTAGTTATATTTATATTTGTATATATAAATATAGTTCATTCTATAATTTCAACTATAGTTCATTTTATAATTTCAACTTCGTTTTCACTTCAAATATTTCACTAACGCCTTAATATTTCGAAAAATTTCGCCATAACCTCCTTTGTACGGGGAGGGGTTTGGAAATTTATTGGGCCGTATTAGGTACCCAATAAATCCTAAAAAGCATTCACATATTTGTAGTGATATATTTTGGTGTTTACGGGGGAGCATGTACTGATAATCACTCCAGAGAATAAATTCCCGTCACCCCGTTTCCGTGTGGAAATAAATAGTCCATGTGCCGTATCTAATAACTAGAACGACGTGATTATTGTCAACTCCAGACCCGTGTGGGGTTTTTATTAATCTGGCAATTTATCATTATAATTTATATAGTCCATATCAGTCATCAGTTCAATCTGTAGTATATAGTCATCGCCATACAAGCCTCTTGCTTGTATGGTAAATCTTCCACCTCGTCACACAAGCTCCAGTTGCTTATGTGGAATATGATGAAGTATGCCTATCATCAAGAAGTATGCCATGTAGTGTAGTTCAAAATTAATTGTTACTATCCTATGGCGACGTTTATTATTTCACACAGAATAACCAGCACTCTGCATCCAATGGCATTCACAGGAGTTGATATATAAATAAAATTGCGCAGCCAACTCATCAAGGTTTACCTATTTGTCGGGCACGCAAATAATTTCTTTACTCTACAGCTAATCCATTTTTTCCTGTTCAACACATGTATATATATGCAGAACAAAGCTAATAATAATATTTCTAGCAAACTATTATTTATTTCAACACGTCTGTATTTTTAACTAAGCGTATACATGATAAAAGAAATATTTTTATCATCAAAAATATTTATTCGACACGTGTGTATTTTTAACTAAGCGTATACATGATAAAAGAAATATTTTTATCATCAAAAATATTTATTCGACACGTGTTTTTTTTTAACTAAGCGTATACATGATAAAAGAAATATTTTTATCATCAAAAATATTTATTCGACACGTGTGTATTTTTAACACTTCATATCCACTATAAAAATATAGTTTTCATTGTCGATTCATTTTATTTTTAAAAGATGATAACATTCAACACATGAACTTCAACTCAACGAATGAATTGCAATTCAATACATGAATATTCTATATAGTTTGTATATATATAAAAATGTGATTTTTATCGCTAAAGCCATTTGTTTAAATTCAAATAATATTCAACACATGAATTTCAACTCAACGAATGAATTGCAACTCAAAACATGAATATTCTATATAGTTTGTATATATATATATATATATATATATATATATATATATAAATGTGATTTTTATCGCTAAAGCCATTTGTTTAAATTCAAATAATATTCAACACATGAATTTCAACTCAACGAATGAATTGCAACTCAACACATGAATATTCTATATAGCTTGTATATATTTCAACGAATGAAAATTATTCTAACACATAAATATTTCAGAAAATTTCGGCAGCATAACGGCAGGGTAGTTAAAACCGGGACCGTCCCTAGTACGGCCCCTCGCTCTACCTTAAAAGCTCGCGGTTTTTGACAATGGGGATCATGCATCTAGTTCGCACGCAGGCGGCATGTTTTATTTTCAATTCCACAATCCTATTCTATTTTGTTTCAACCACAAGAGGGTATTTTTCAACCACAAAGGTATTTTTCAACCATAAAGGTATTTATCAACCATAATATCAACCACAAACAATTATTTCCAACCATTCGCCATACCATATAATATCACGTCAAACACAAGCAATAAATATCGTCCATGGTCTGTGGACGAAGGGAGTGTGTGTGTGTATATATATATATATATATATATATATATATATATAATATAATAATTCACTTGCATTTCATCACAATTCAAAGCATATATGTTTCATTCAACGCTTGTATAATTTATACATCGCTAATATAACTTATACAACACATGTACATGAGGTATACAATGCGTATATAATTTACACTTCGCTTATATAATTTATACAACACGATTTCATTCACACAATTAGTTTAGATTCCTCACATTGGTTATTGCAGTGCTAAAAATCGTAGGAAGGTCAGAAAAATACGCGGCTTCTTCTAGAATGTAGAGAGCCTCCTTGCGGTCAAGGTGTCTCTTGTTTCATCAAATTTCGTTAAAAACGAAAAAGATATTATTTTTCAAAGTTTTGCAACACTTAAAAGTGTTATTTTCATTTTAGAATTTTACATCAGAAAAGTTTTTAAAACTTCGAAACTAGGTCTCGATTTTTAAGCCAAACCGTACCTCGATGCTTCGATCAGACCACGCTGCGTCAGAGAGCTACGAACCACCTCCAGATCGGCGGTGGTGGCGATGGGTTCGGTGGCTTGTGTGGGTCGCGGCGGCGCTCTGAAAGGCGCGACTTTCTGGTCGAATTCCGACGCCTACGGGTGATGGATGGAGGCGTGGCTTGGTCGGATGGGTAGAGGAGGCGAAGGCGATCAGAAGCTTCAACAGGCGGCGGCGGCGAAATCGCCTAAGGCGGCGGCAAAGTCGACTGGAAGTTTTGAGCCCTCTGAGTCGTCCAATATCGCTGGCGGCTAGGGTTTCGTTCGTTATTATTATTTTTTATAAAAGAAAATTTCCTATTGGCCAGAGCTTTATAGGAAGTTTTAAATAGTGTTTTTGCAAATGGACTCCTTTTTAAATCCAACGACTGTCGCCCCTAGCTAAATACCCCCATTCCGGACACAATGGGATATGTTTCGTTGGCCATTTCGACTGTTACAGTGTGTTATTTTTCAAATTAAAATATAAAACATTCGATATTTAATTTAAACGTACATTTCAATTTGCCAGGGCCACAAACTGAATCGAAAAATTCCAAAAAAAATAAATCTAGCTTTGTTTTGACAATATGGTCCAAACAAAACCAGTTTCGTCGAATTCTGAGCTCGTTTGAAAAACGGCCATTTTTAGGTCGACCCTTTTTAACAGAATTTGACCAATCATATTTTCTTTTGCCCCGCTCACATACTAGCTTCAAAAATTATGAAATTTGAAACTTAGCAATAATTTGAAATCCCGGACCCAACAAAAGTGGTTTCGTCGAATTCCGAGGTCGTATGCAAAATCTCAATTTTCAAGGGCTATATATACTATATAGCGACCTTTCTGAAAATTCATTTTGCCATAACTTTTTATTTCCGTTATGAAATTTTGATTTTTCAGATTCGTTAGAAAGGTATTGATAAACAGATTTAAATATTTTCAGTTTTGCTAAATTCCGTTATATTTTCCACCCGGTACAGTCAGACAAAGTTTGTATTCAAAATTTCAAACTGCTATACCATAACAAATTCTACATTTTATTGAAATATGTTATTTCAACCATTCAAATTCTTTGGTAATAACCAAATTTAAAAATTTTAAATTGGTTCACATTTTCCGGGTTATTACAGGAAGTGACACTCAGAAAACTTTGCTTTCGATTGGTGTTTACTCAACACCTCCATCACTATCCTCAAATGTTCCTTGTGTTCTACCTCTGTCCTAGAATAAACAAGTATATCATCCACGAACACAAGAATAAACTTATTCAACTGATCTCTGAATACCCTATTCATAAGATCTACAAAATATGTTGGTGCATTGGTCAGCCCGAATGGCATGACCAATCACTCATAAAAGCCAGACAGCGTCTGAAATGCCGTTTTAGCTATACTCTCAGCTTCCACTCTAAGCTGATGAAAACCTATCGTCAGATCCAACTGGGAGAACACTCTCGCGCCACTCAACTGATCAAACAAAACATCTTCCTGTGGTAGAGGATACTTATTCATCCTCATCACCTTATTCAACTCGCAGTAGTCTACACACAATCGAAGGGAACCATCAGCCTTGGTAGCAAACACAATTGGTGCTCCCCACTCAGAAACACTTCTTCTGATAAATCCCTTCTTCAAAAGATCGCTTACTTTCTCCCCGAGCTCTCGCTGCTCCCTTAGTGCCATACGACGAAGTGGCATTACTATAGGTCTGGCATCTTTCACTAAATCAATACATAACTCAATCTCTCAATGTGGTGAAAGCCCGGTCACTTCCTCGAAGACATCCAAATACTGGCCAACCACGGGCAAACCTGACAACTCATCATGCGGGATGTCGGGGGAATTTAGAAACCTGGCCGTTACCCCCTCACTAGGTCGACCACCAAACACTACCGTCCGTCCATCATTCGCTCTAGCTGTCACCAAAAAGCCCTCATAGTCTACTACCACCCCATATGTAATGACCCGCATTCGCAGAGGGTATTATAATTAATTTATTTAATTATATAAATTGTGATATTGTGAATTAAATGGTTGTTGAATTAAATAATGGTAAATATTTAATTAAAATAATAAATTAAATAATATATTTAATTCTGAAATAATTAGAATTGGAAGAATGATGATATGGTGTGAACTGGATCATCCGTGATATTTATTTCAGCTTGGAATTGAATTTCAATAACGAATATATTATATAAACGACAGTTTTAACGTAGAGTTATAATATAATTAAAATCGAGCTCGAAATGGCGTTGCAGTTCGTAAATTGGCGATTCGAACTTCGACCGAATGTTCAGGATTCGTTTTAAATCGGATTTCTACGAAACAAGAAAAGTATAGAGCTGGTGGAGTATATCTTTCTAGTGGAAGAGAAAAATCGGGATTTCATCGTGTAGATTTTGAGTTATGTCCAAATCAAATTTCAGAAAAGTCGCTGGGGAATTCCTTTAAAATTTGTGATGCTTTATATATGTTATAAATGGATTTTTAGTACAAACTGAATATCGAGAGAATCTGGAATCTGAAATATCAAGCTATAAATTCTGATATGATATTCTGGAGTAGTACGATATCATATGTGAATATATACGATAATATTAATTTATTAATATTTAATTTAATTATATTTAAATATATTTATATGTTTAAATGGGTCATTCAGAGCTTTAAAAATAGCCGGTTTTGCAAACGAAGTCAGAATTCGACAAAACTAATTTTGTTAGATCCACAATGTTAAATAGTTATTAGATTTCCAGTTTCGTGATTTTTATAGTCACTGTGTGGTCATACGGGATTTTAATGTGAAAAACAATCGGTATTTTAACATTTAAAATACGCTGTGTGAGCAAACGGAGTCGGAATTCGAAGAAACCAGTTTCGTTGGGTCCGTGATGTCAAACTGCAGTTGCATGTCCAGTTTCTTGATTTTTAGATGTCATCTGTGATCACAAGAATTGTAAAGGACAAATAAACATAGAAGTTGATTATATTTTAATATAATATTCAAAGGAAAATATCAAAATTTTCTATAAATACCACTACCTTAACACCCTAAACCTAATTCATCTCATTTCACAGTCAAACCAATATTTGCGCCACTGAATTCTTTTTCCAGTGAAATAGTTGGATATATCAAATTCAAAATCAAATCAAATAAAAGTCTGAAAATCATGGATCATATATTTTCGGATTCCTCAAGAGAATCTCTTTTTTCCTATAAAAGTGTCAAGGGGTGCGATACCATCTTGTGTGGTTCGGATTTTGGGACAGTAAAGTAGGGTTGGATAAATTTGAGTAATGGATCATTGTTAATCATTGTGAGATGAGTTCTGAACTCGGGACATGATTCAGTACATCGTCGAAGTTTTTGGTTGGAATCTGGAGCGAAAGATGTTGCCTCTGTACTGTAGCGACGGAAAAAAAGGCTGAAGCCGCATTTCATTGGGGAGGTGCGGAAGTGAGACTGTTGGGTGGATGAGAAATGGGTTTGACGAGAAAGAAATTGGTTGTGGTTTGGGTTTAAATCATGAAGTATGGATGAGGTGGTGAGAGGATTGAGCGTCGCCTATGGCCATGAGGGCTACTGTAAATGTCGATGTGGAATTTGTGAGGGAGATGACTTTCGGGCAATAGCATAGCACGGTGTTGGGCCAAGGGAATAGTGGGTGAGGCCCAATAACAAAGTTATTTAAATTAAAAACTTTTTAAATGTTTATGTAAACTTGTAGTTATGATATTTTGTTCATACGTCGTTAGAAAATTTTCGGATTCCTCAAGAGAATCTCTTTGCTCCTATACAAGTGTCAAGGGGTGCGATACCATCTTGTGTGGTTCGGATTTTGGGACAGTAAACTAGGGTTAGATAAATTTGAGTAATGGATCATTGTAATCATTGTGAGATGAGATCTGAACTCGGGACATGATTCAGTACATCGTCGAAGTTTTTGGTTGGAATCTGGAGCAAAAGATGTTGCCTCTGTACTGTAGCGACAGAAAAAAAGGCTGAAGCCACATTTCATTGGGGAGGTGCGGAAGTGAGACTGTTGGGTGGATGAGAAATGGGTTTGACGAGAAAGAAATTGGTTGTGGTTTGGGTTTAAATCGTGAAGTATGGATGAGGTGGTGAGAGGATTGAGCGTCGCCTATGGCCATGAGAGCTACTGTAAATGTCGATGTGGAATTTGTGAGGGAGATGAGTTTCGGGTAATAGCATAGCACGGTGTTCGGCCAAGGGAATAGTGGGTGAGGCCCAATAAAAAAGTTATTTAAATTTAAAACTTTTTAAATGTTTATGTAAACTTGTAGTTATGATATTTTGTTCATACGTCGTCAGAAATTCGAACGGTTGGATCCGTTAGGAAGGTATGGACGAGAGCATCACAATGAAGCTGATTGGGAATGGATTGGGGTTCATTACAATTTATAGTGAAATACATTGTCCATCTGAATCAATGACAATTATCGTTTTAACGATAATAGTCCAATGTGAGTAAATCTCACTAACTCTGAATAGTTTATAATCTCATGTTGTATTTTTAGAACTGTTAAATATTGGCTGATTGACTGTGTGATTGACTATTTGATTGAAATGCTAGTCAGTTAGTTGAATTTCTCTATTGATTCTGTTTAACAGAATATATCATATGGAACTGAAAGTGATGTTGATTTTATATTGTATAACATCTGCTGATGCAGGGAGACCGGTTGGAGGGACCCAACTGGGTTCCTCAACCGTTATTTTACTGTCTTTCATATATTGTGTTATATGATGTGATATATAATTTATTGTCGATTATATGTGTTTGAACGATATTGGTCATCGTGATTTGATATGTTGAATACCTTAACATACCGAAATGTTGATAAGAGAATATTTTCAAAGTGATATTTGAAAATAAGATATTTATAAATGGAATATTTATAAATAAGAAATATTTATAAATTGGAATATTTATAAATTGGAGATATTTAGAAAAAGGGAAAACGTTATAAGAAGGAAACTGTTATAAGAAGGAAATCATTTTAAAGTGGAGAACCGTTACTAAAAGTAAATCTTTAAAATGAATAAATGTTGCTAAAAAGGAAATCTTTATAAAGCGAATAAAGGAGTTAAATCGAATCTGGTATTCGAAAGTAGTAAATTGAATTAGTTATTCGAAAGGGGTTAGTCGAGTCAGTTGAATAGAGTTAATCGAATATTTGTTATTCGAATAAGAGTAAACCAGATAGAGTAAATCAATTAGAGTTAACCAATTAGAGTTAAACCAGTTAGAGTTAAACCAGGTAGAGTTAACCAGTTAGAGTTAACCAGTTAGAGTTAAACCAGTTAGAGTTAACCAGTTAGAGTTAAACCAGTTAGAGTTAACCAATTAGAGTTAAACCAGTTAGAGTTAAACCAGTTAGAGTTAGCCAGTTAGAGTTAAACCAGTTAGAGTTAAACCAGTTAGAGTCAAACCAGTTAGAGTTAAACCATTTAGAGTTAATCAGTTAGAGTAAATCGATTAGAGTTAAAGCAAATGAGTAAATCGAATATAGTTTATTCGAATAGAATCAAATGGGTTAATCGAATATAGTTTATTCGATAGGAGTTAAGTGAATAGAGTTAAAGTTAAATCAAAAGAGTTAAGTGAATAGAATCAATTGAGTTAATCGAATATAGTTTATTCGAATAGAGTTAAAGGAGTTATCGAATATAGTTTATTCGAAAGGAGTTAAGTGAAATGAGTAAATCAATAGCATTAGTCCAATAGAGTTAATCTAAAAGCGTTAGTCCAATAGAGTTAATCCAATAGCGTTAGTCCAATAGAGTTAATTGACAAGGGTTAATCGAATAGAGTAAATTGAATAGAGTTATCAAATTCACCTTATTCAAAGGAAAGAATTATCGAATAAGAGATTATTTGAAAGAGAGTTATGTAAGGAAGTTTGTTAAAGAATTAGAAGGTGAACTTTATCTATTTCAAGGTTAGAAACGTTGTTCAGTTAAGGTCTGAGAGGTAGTATTACTCCAACTTGATTAACTTCATTTTTAACTAAGGAATGGTTAAGGTTCGATAGTAAAGGATGGTTAAGTGAATTAGTAATTAAAGGAAATGGTTTGATTTGGCATCATGATGGTTTGTTTAAACATTTGTCTAAGTCCAATGAAGAAGCTTTGGAAATGTTTTCCAACGAAGAAACCAGAAATGTTTTCTAATGAAGAAACAAGAAATGGAAATGTTTTCCATTGTTAATAACGTATATTTTCCAAATTTAGAAAATAAGAAATATTGAATATAGGGAAACAAGAAATAAGTAAATTAATGAAATAAAGAGATAAATGTTGAATGATGTTTGATCGATATAAATTTTCATTTGGAAATAATATCGTTGTTTGCACACCTGTTTTCTTCGATAGTTAAATCACAGACTATTGAAGTTTTGACCATTTTAACGTTGTTAATATGGAGAGACCGGTTGGATTATTATCCAAAGAACCACACTGTATTGGCATAAGAGTTGCGAATCATATATGCCAATGATAATTGAAGACAGAGTAAAGTGCAAGGGCTATCCTGTTTATAGAATAGTGCCTTCGGTTCATCCTGTTCCTGGATGACTTGTATGGACGGATGTCTGACAGAGTATTTCCAGACGATCACATATATTGATTTCTCCAACCGTACCAAGAGTGGAAGCGGAGAAGGAAACTTCTTTTAGCTAACACATAATGTATGGTTGAGGAGGTCAATCGGTGATTTGATGGATTTGACGATGTGACATTCGAAGTGAATCGGGTGTGATGATAAAGCGTAGCTTCTAGCCTAATCATCCGGTAAATGACAAAAATCGGGCAGGCAGCATGGCTAAGTCGGTCGCACCGAAGTAGGGTGTATAATCACCTGATTTAGAGTTTCATTTACTTCTAAAAATCTATTGTTGATGTTGTCCCATTCGGGAAACGGTTGCTGATCCCAACCGTTGGTGATATACATTCGATACACTCAAGCGAAATGAGTAGTCGGTCATGTGTGGTCAGGTTGCAAGATGTTCTTGTTGAACCCAGTGTATTCCTTTCTAGAGGTACACTAGCGAAAGGTGGTTCAATAACTTGTCATAGCTGGAAATCCATTACCCAATACGTGCTTGCGATTTTAATTGTATACCATATATGTAGAACGTGAGATGAAAGCGATTCTGCTAGATGATTATTATAATTGTGGTTGATAGACATTATTATAATATCAAAATGTTTTTGATATAAAGATATTTTTGATTCTCATAAGGAAAAAACATGTTCCGTTATACGGCATGGTCTTTTGCGATATCATTTACCTGCTTGAACTGTTTTAAATTGTTTTACTCATACCAGTCCCATGACTGACCCAGAGTTTATTTTGTTTTTTTCCCTAAACTCTTGGGTGCCCAATTTTGTACGGGCAGTCAAGTAGTCAGGATTTACAGATATATTGGAAGAGCTTGCAGCAGGAGGCTTCAGGATTATATAGCTATAGTTATTTCCACTGTGTTGTAAGTATTGTACTTTGATAGTGATGTATATTCAAGTACAGATGTATATTTCAAGTTTTGTTATATATATTATATGTTATTCATTCCACTGTGAGGCTCGTGTTACTCTGATGTTGTGTTCCACTTCTTCTTCTATTCTAAGTTTCTATCTTATCTTCCTCATCCTCTAATTTCTTTCATTAGTGATCGGTATTTTTCGATGTTTGGTTAGTCATCATTGAGTTTATGGCGATAACCAAAGTCAACAAAATCCCGGGTCATTACAGTTGGTATCAGAGCTTAAGTTAAGTGAATTACCTTGGCTCTGTGGCGTGATTCGGTAGAGATAGGGTAAGTAATGCCCTAGATTGAGTTGAGTGTATATATACGAGTGAGCGTATTTGTTATTGATATAAAAATAATTTTATATTGTGGAGATTTATTGGTTAAGTCGTTTATGAGTTCTGGTCGATCAGTTTGATCCACTATATCGGTAGGGGTTACTAAACACTCGAATACAATGGGTCGGCACGATATGTTTTGAAAAAAAGAGGGTAAATTAAAATAAGTTTACCCAAGGTATAAATAATATAAATAACATCGATTTAATTTCAATATGAAATATTCTGATAAACATAATCAATATTTGATTAATGATATATATATATATATATATATATATATATATATATATATCGTTATCTATAATTTATCTTGATATAAAGAAGATATAAATATCAAGATTTTAATATATTGGATATATTAGTTGTTATTATAATCGAGTAAGATTATAAATTAAATGGTTATGCAAATAACCAATCAGAATTCATATAAGTGAAATACGTGAAATCAGATGAGTTAAATCTGAAATTTTAAACCAGAAATTGAATTAAAATTCTGGAAAATTGGATAAGTGTTTGTAAATGGATTTGGATTAAAAATAAGTAAAATTTAAGATCCTGGGAGATTTTAAATTGTTTTACAAGCAGTGTGAATTATATTTTGAAATGAATTTCAAAGTGGAAATGTTTAGAAACGGTTAATAGTATTGAACTCACTTCGATCGCTGGGAAATAGATTCTGATGATGACAGCTGCATCATCAGTATTCATTTTCGAGTTGTAAGTGATGAATTACTACCAGAGATACTATTTTGAATTTGTTTTGGGAAAGACAAGTTGAGTTGAATTTCAAAATAGGGTATATAATATAGAATTGAATAATAGAATTTGAATTTTTAAATAGATTTGAATTATAAACTTGTTTTGAAAAATAAAACAAGTGATTTAATTATAAACGAAGTTCATAAACAGTTCTTTTATAAACGAAGTTTATAAATGAAGTGAAAAGAATTATCATTGGATAATTCAGAAATAAAAATACAAGTGTGAAATTGAAAGGGAAATCTATTTTCTAAAGGTAGAAATATCGATTTAAAAAGGAATTGAAATCGAGACTTATTTAAAGAATGAATAACGAAAGTTTGAAAAGGAATTTGAATAAAGGAAATTCAAACATAGAATTTAAATAAGAGAATTCAAAGGGAGTTTGAATATATGAAATTCAAAGGGAATTGAAATAGAAATTGAATATAGAAATTCAAAGGGAGTTTGAATATATGAAATTCAAAGAAAGTTTGAAATAGAAATTGAATATAGAAATTCCAAGGGAGTTTGAATATATGAAATAATAAAAGTGATGTAAAATTTGAATAGAAATTGAATAGAATTAACTAAGTCGAAGAGGAATAAGTTAATCAAGTTTTGAATTTGAAGTTGAACTTTGAAAGGTGAATTGGATTTGTAAATGGATATTCAAAATCGAATATAGAACTTAAATTTGAAATTTGGATTCAAATTAGTTAATAAGCAAGTTAAAATATATTTGAACATGTCATGTTCAAATATAAAAGTGAAATAGACTAAAGAGTTAATTAACAAATTAATTAATGAATTGAGTTAAAACGATTAGGTATAGTTAAAATAGATTGGGCAGGTAAATATACATCAGATAGGTATGGATAAGGAATGAAGGTATTTAAATAGAATGCTCGACGAAAAGCTATGTGCTTAATTCATATATGAGATTTTATGCGCTGTATCGGCTAGCCGCTTGGTTTTTTTTTCTTTTAGATTGGTGAGGGCCATTGGAGGCTATTTGAAATATCCCGATGCTCCTGTTACAAAGGAGGTTATAGCGAATTTTTCCGGGAATTTAAGGAGTTAGAATATTTTTAAGATAATTTGATAGTTAGAAATCAACGTATCGATATATATATATATAGAAGTCGATAAGGAAACGAACTTAGAAATAGGATAGTAAAAACAAAAAGGAAGACTAAAAAAAAATCTATTAAGACTAGAAAGAGGAAGCGGATACGTGTTTAAAAGTGAATAAGAATTGTATGGTATTGATTACTCGATTAAGTAGTCTTATCTGTTTTGACGTTATAAATATTATTCAGTCAAGGTCTGAGAGGTAGTAATAACCCAACTTGATTTATTTCATTATTAACAAATAAATAGTAAGATTTCAGGCTCGAAGATTAATGTTGAATAAGTGTTAGTTGTATATAGTATTTGGGTTGTCGTAACGATGTTTTACACAACATCCATTTTAACCCAAATATAATGTAAGATTGGAAATAGAATAAAGAATATTTCCTAAGTAAAGAAATAAACGAGATCGGAAAAGAAATAAGTAATTGGAATATTTTCCAATTATAAATAGCATATATTTTCTAAAGTTTAGAAAACAAAGGAAGGCGATATCCGGAAATGTTTTCCAAATAACATAAAAGGCCAATATGGTTACTGAAAATATTTGGTTAACAAATATTGATAAAGAAATAGAGAAGTGATTTAACTAATGGAATATTAATTAAGGGCTCAGTGACATGTTCAAAAGGATTTTTTTTTTTGAAAAGAGTAAACTGATTAAAAACTCCCAGGGAAAAGACTGTTTGAATTGAAAACAAATTTAACAGAAATTTGTGAAAGCAAATTTGAATTAAAGTAAAGCCAGTAAAGTGGTAACTGAGATTGAATTAGAATGATATTAAGACAAATTGGATTGTGAGATTCAAATTTGAAGTGTAATAGGATAATCAAGTTAAGAGTTGTGAATCGAAAAGAAACTCGAGTTGAAATGATATTTGGCTCGGATATAAGCGAATGGTTGTATTGGAGATAAAACTGATTTGGAGTTTGATTGGCATGACATTTGTATATGCTGAATTGAAAGTAGATGTGACGGATATAACGATATGCCCGACAAAAAGGTACCAGTTTATAATATATATTGGGTATGAGAATTTTATGAGCCAAATTGGCAAGCTACTTGGCTGTTTGATTTTCTTTTGGGATGGAGATGGCCCAGAGAGGCGAGTGGTGGTTTGACCTATCGACCAGTACAAAGGAGGTGCTGGCGAAATTTTTCGAAAAGTTAAGGTGTTAGAAAATTTTTAGGATTTTTGAAAATTTTCGTTGATAAGAATTGATTAAATATTTTTAACTGAAATTAATTGGTTCAGTTGAAACTGAAGTTAAGAAGTGAACAAATATGTTCTAACCAGTCGATAGGGTCGTCCTCTACCTTTTAGCAATTTCGAGGACGAAATTATTTTAAGTGGGAAAGATTGTAATGACCCGCATTCGCAGAGGGTATTATAACTAATTTATTTAATTATATAAATTGTGATATAGTGAATTAAATGGTCGTGGAATTAAATAATGGTGAATATTTAATTAAAATAATAAATTAATAATATATTTAATCCTGAAATAATCAGAATTGGCAGAAATGACGATATGGTGTGAACTGGATCATCCGTGATATTTAATTCAGCTTGGAGTTGAATTTGAATAACGAATACAGTATATAAACGATAGTTTGAATGTAGAGTTGTAATATAATTAAAATCGAGCTTGAAATGGCGCTGTAGTTTGTAAATTGGCGATTCGAACTTCGACTGAATGTTCAGGATTCGTTTTAAATCGGATTTATGTGAAACAAGAAACGTATGGAGCTGGTGGAGTATATCTTTCTAGTGGAGAGAAAAATCGGGATTTCGTCATGTAGATTTTGATTTATGTCCAAATCAAATTTCAGAAAAGTCGATGTGGAATTCCTTTATAATTTGCGACGCTTTATATACGTTATAAATGGATTTTCAGTACAAACTGAATATCGAGATAATCTGGAATCTGAAATATCTAGCTGTAAATTCTGATATGATATTCTTGAGCAGTACGATATCATATGTGAATATATACGATAATATTAATTTATTAATATTTAATTTAATTATATTTAAATATATTTATATATTTAAATATATTTATATATTTAAATAGGTCATTCGGAGCTTTAAAAATAGCCGGTTTTGCAAACGAAGTTGGAATTCGACAAAACTAATTTATTTAGATCCGCAATGTTAAATAGTTGTTAGATTTCCAGTTTCGTGAATTTTAGAGTCACTGTGTGGTCGTACGGGATTTTAATGTGAAAAACAATCGGTATTTTGACAGTTAAAATACGTTGTGTGAGCAAACGGAGTCGAAATTCGACGAAACCAGTTTCGTTGGGTCCGTGATGTCAAACTGTAGTTGTATGTCCAGTTTCGTGATTTTTATATGTCATGTGTGATCACAATAAGTGCAAAGGACAAATAAACATAGAAGTTGATTATATTTTAATATAATATTTGAATGAAAATATCTAAATTTTCTATAAACACCACTACCTTAACACCCTAAACCTAATTCATCTCATTTCACAGTCAAACCAATATTTGCGCCAATGAATTCTTTTTCCAGTGAAATAGTTGGATCTATAAAATTCGAAATCAAATCAAATAAAAGTCTGAAAATCATGGATCACATATTTTCGGATTCCTCAAGAGAATCTCTTTTCTCCTATACAAGTGTCAAGGGGTGCGATACCATCTTGTGTGGTTCGGATTTTGGGACAGTAAACTAGGGTTGGATAAATTTTAGTAATGGATCATTGTTAATCGTTGTGGAGATGAGGTCTGAACTCGGGACATGATTCAGTGCATCGTCGAGGTTTTTGGTTGGAATCTGGAGCAAAAGATGTCGCCTCTGTACTGTAGCGACGGAAAAAAAAAGGCTAAAGCCGCATTTCATTGGGGAGGTGCGGAAGTGAGACTGTTGGGTGGAGGAGAAGATGGGTTCGACGAGAAAGAAAATGGTTGTGGTTTGGGTTTAATTCATGAAGTATGGATGAGGTGGTGGGAGAATTGAGCGTCGGCTATGGCCATGAGAGCTGCTGTAAATGTCGATGTGGAATTTGTGAGGGAGATGAGTTACGGGTAATAGCATATCACGGTGTTGGGCCAAGGGAATAGTGGGTGAGGCCCAATAACAAAGTTATTTAAATTTAAATTTTTTTAAATGTTTATGTAAACTTGTAGTTATGATATTTTGTTCATACGTCGTCAGAAATTCGAATGGTTGGATCCGTTAGGAATGTATGGACGAGAGCTTCACAATGAAGCTGACTGGGAATGGATTGGGGTTCATTACAATTTATAGTGAAATAAATTGTCCATCTGAATCAACGACAATTAACGTTTTAACGATGATAGTCCAATGTGAGTAAATCTCACTAACTCTGAACAGTTTATAATCTCATGTTGTATTTTTAGAACTGTTAAATATTGGCTGATTGACTGTGTGATTGATTGTTTGATTGAACTGCTAGTCAGTAAGTTGAATTTCTATATTGATTCTGTTTAACAGAATATATCATATGGAACTGAAAGTTATGTCGATTTTATATTGTATAACATCTGCGGATGCAGGGAGACAGGTTGGAGGGACCCAACTGGGTTCCTCAACAGTTATTTTACTGTTTTTCATATATTGTGATATATGATGTGATATATAATCTGTTGTCGATTATATATGTTTGAACGATATTAGTCATCGTGATTTGATATGTTGAATACCATAACATACTGAAATGTTGATAAGAGAGTATTTTCAAAGTGATATTTGAAAATAAGATATTTATAAATGGAATATTAATAAATAAGAAATATTTATAAATTGGAATATTTATAAATAGGAGATATTTAGAAAAAGGGAAGACGATATAAAAAGGAAACTTTTATAAGAAGGAAATCATTTTAAAGTGGAGAACCGTTACTAAAAGTAAATCTTTAAAATAAATAAATGTGGCTAAAAAGGAAATCTTTATAAAGCGAATAAAGGAGTTAAATCGAATCTGGTATTCGAAAGTAGTAAATCGAATTAGTTATTTGAAAGGGGTTAGTCGAGTCGAGTCAGTTGAATAGAGTTAATCGAATATTTGTTATTAGAATAAGAGTTAACCAGATGGAGTAAATCAATTAGAGTTAACCAGTTAGAGTTAAACTAGTTAGAGTTAAACCAGTTAGAGTTAACCAGTTAGAGTTAACCAGTTAGAGTTAAACCAGTTTGAGTTAACCAGTTAGAGTTAAACCAGTTAGAGTTAACCAGTTAGAGTTAAACCAGTTAGCCAGTTAGAGTTAAACCAGTTGAAGTTAACCAGTTGTAGTTAAACCAGTTAGAGTTAAACCAGTTAGAGTTAAACCAGTTAGAGTTAATCAGTTAGAGTAAATCGATTAGAGTTAAAGCAAATGAGTAAATCGAATATTGTTTATTCGAATAGAATCAAATTGGTTAATCGAATATAGTTTATTCGATAGGAGTTAAGTGAATAGAGTTAAAGTTAAATCAAAAGAGTTAAGTGAATAGAATCAATTGAGTTAATCGAATATAGTTTACTCGAATAGAGTTAAAGGATTTATCGAATATAGTTTATTCGAAAGGAGTTAAGTGAAATGAGTAAATCAATAGCGTTAGTCCAATAGAGTTAATCTAATAGCGTTAGTCCAATAGAGTTTATCCAATAGTGTTAGTCCAATAGAGTTAATTGATAAGGGTTAATCGAATAGAGTAAATTGAATAGAGTTATCGAATACACCTTATTCAAAGGAAAGAATTATCGAATAAGAGATGATTTGAAAGAGAGTTACGTAAGGAAGTTTGTTAAAGAATTAGAAGGGTGAATTTTATCTATTTCAAGGTTAGAAACGTTGTTCAGTTAAGGTCTGAGAGGTAGTATTACCCCAACTTGATTGACTTCATTTTTAACTAAGGAATGGTTAAGGTTCGGTAGTAAAGGATGGTTAAGTGAATTAGTAATTAAAGGAAATGGTTTGAGTTGGCATCGCGTTGGTTTGTTTAAACAGCTGTCTAAGTCCAATGAAGAAGCTTTGGAAATGTTTTCCAAAGAAGAAACCAAAAATGTTTTCTAATGAAGAAACAAGAAATGGAAATGTTTTCCATTGTTAATAACATATATTTTCCAAATTTAGAAAATAAGAAATATTTAATATAGGGAAACAAGAGATAAGTAAATTAATGAAATAAAGAGATAAATGTTGAATGATGTTTGATCGATATAAATTTCCATTTGGAAATAATATCGTTGTTTGCACACCTATTTTCTTCGATAGTTAAATCACAGACTATCGAAGTTTTGACCATTTTAACGTTGTTAATATAGAGAGACCGGTCGGATTATTATCCAAAGAACCACTCTGTATTGGCATAAGCGTTGCGAATCGTATATTCCAATGATAATTGAAGACGGAGTAAAGTGCAAGGGCTATCCTGTTTACAGAATAGTGCCTTCGGTTCATCCTGTTCCTGGATGACTTGTATGGACGGATGTCTGACAGAGTATTTCCAGACGATCACGTATATTGATTTCTCCAACCGTACCAAGAGTGGAAGCAGAGAAGGAAACTTCTTTTAGCTAACACATAATGTATGGCTGAGGACGTCAATCGGTGATTTGGTGGATTTGACGATGTGACATTCGAAGTGAATCGGGTGTGATGATAAAGCGTAGCTTCTAGCCTAATCATCCGATAAATGACAGAAATTGGGCAGGCAGCATGGCTAAGTCGGTCGCACTGAAGTAGGGTGTATAATCACCTGATCTAGAGTTTCATTTACTTCTAAAAATCTATTGTTTATGTTGTCTCATTCGGGAAACGGTTGCTGATTCCAACCGTTGGTGATATACATTCGATACACTCAAGCGAAATGAGTGGTCGGTCATGTGTGGTCGGGTTGCAAGATGTTCTTGTTGAACCCAGTGTATTCCTTTCTACAGGTACACTAGTGAAAGGTGGTTCCATACCTTGTCATAGTTGGAAATCCATTACCCAATACGTGCTTGCGATTTTGATTATATACCATATATGTAGAACATGAGGTGAACGCGTTTCTGCTAGATGATTATTATAATTATGTTTGATAGACATTATTATAATATCAAAATGTTTTTGATATAAAGTTATTTTTGATTCTCATAAGGGAAAACCCCATTCCGTTATACGGCGTGGTCTTATGAGATATCATTTACCTGCTTGAACTGTTTTAAACTGTTTTACTCATACCAGTCCCATGGCTGACCGGAGTTTATTTTGTTGTTTTCCCTAAACTCTTGGGTGCCCAATTTTGTATGGGCAGTCAAGTAGTAAGGATTTACAGATATACTGGAAGAGCTTGGAGCAGAAGGCTTCAGGATTATATAGCTATAGTTATTTCCGCTGTGTTGTAAGTATTGTACTTTGATGGTGATGTATATTCAAGTACAGATGTATATTTCAAGTTATGTTATATATATTATATGTTATTCGTTCCGCTATGAGGTTCGTGTTACTCTGATGTTGTGTTCTTCTTCTTCTTCTATTCTAAGTTTCTATCTTATCTTCCTCATCCTCTAATTTCATTCATTAATGATCGGTATTTTTCGATGTTTGGTTAGTCATCATTGAGTTTATGGCGATAACCAAAGTCGACAAAATCCCGGGTCATTACACCATATCTTTGGAGCCAATCGACTCGCAAAATAATGCCAAACCCAGTAAAGCCCAAAACAAAGCAATCACAAACAAACATGCATCCATGACTTGATAAGACCATATTACGGCAAATCATGCTATGGCTAGTAGAACCACTAATCGGGTTGGTCACTACTAAAGGTCTATCGACTATCTTGGGTACCAATCCCAACCTATCTACCAGGTCACTATATATGAAAGAACCGGAAGCTCTGGTATCAAACAAAATTCTCACAGGAACATCATAAATAGAAAGCATACCTTGAATAACGACATTCTTTCCCTTCTCCGCTGCAGTTGGGGCATTCGACGAAGAAGGAATATCATTAAGGGCATATGCTTTCACCATCTGCTTTTCTTTAGGGGGTTGCGGACACTTGTCCTCGTGATGTCCCACTTGGCCATAGTTGAAGCACTTCCAAATTGCAGGCTTTGCTCGACAATTACTAGCATAGTGGCCCTTCTTGCCACAGCTAAAGCACTCAACATCTTTCTTCTTTTTCCGGCAATCCTTATTCTAGTTCTGCTTCCTCTTGTTCTGAGAACCACTCTTGCCTCCACCGCTTGATTGCAGTTTTGGCTCCTTTGAAGATGCGACCTCAGTCTTCGACTTAGGGTAAAGACTTTCTGATCATAAAGCTTTCCCCACAATCGATTTAAACGTCTCATCGATGTGGTTAATAAGCCTTTCCCCCAAGTATCCATCCAAGCCAGTTATGAACTTCTCGTTCTTCTTCTCCGCAGTATCTGTTAGGGATAACCCATATTTCGACAAAGTGTTGAATTCGGCAATATACTCCGAGACAGCTCTGCCATTCTGCTTGAGTTCCAAGAATTTCTTAAACAGTGCCGACTTCTGAGCAACTGGAATGAACTTATCGCTAAAGCGAGCCTTAAACTGATCCTAAGTGATCTGATCCTCGGGAGTAGCTTCCTTTATAGCATTCCACCAATTCATTGCCTGTCCTTGCAGCTGACAGGATGCTAGCCTTCTCTTCTTCGCATCCTCGATACCCAAATCTTCGAAGATACGCTCGCAGATATCCAACCAATCCTAAAGATCTGTAGCCGACTCCGTTTTGTGGAACGGCTTCCCACCAAGACTAGTATAATCCTTTTTCAGCTTGGCGAAATCGGCCCGAGGCGCCTGCACTGCTGGACCACCACCATTACCAGCATTTGGGGCTGCCCTCTGAGCATCTTTAAGCATCTCCCTCATGAGGTCAGTAAACATCGTCCTTATGTCAGGAGAATTCCCATTGTTGGCTCCTCTACCAGCACTCCTCGTATATTGGCTCATCATTCGATCTGTAAAGAGAAACGATTAACCATCCTCTTTGTGGTGTCAGTGCAGTGCGACTTCATCCTTAGCTATAATAGCAGTATATATATATATATATATATATATATATAGCTTTTGAAAACCAAAATAATCACAAATACGCGCTCTCATATACGTATTATCTCTCCTTGGTGTCTTTCCCTAGGTTAACTACGCAACCTAGAGCTCTGATACCAAATGTGATGGCCCGCCCCGCACCAACCGACAAATCAATGAAAGTGCGATGTGGCAATGTCTAGCCAGCACGGGACGGTCGCCAAAGAAAGGAAAGGAATGGAATTTGAAGCTAGAACTACCCAAGGAACCTGTACCATGTCTCATATCGCATGGAATAAAACATAATAATAACATATTTTGACATAAAATAGGCGAGACAGTGCATAAGTTGAAAACTAAACATCGTAGCAGCGAAAAATCCAAATACAGCTTATGTTCCACATCATCATTATTAAAACTTTTGAAAATTGTCTCTAAAGCAAATAAGGAAGGTACACTGCTAATGCCCAAAGTAGAGACCAACAGCGACACAGGGAAACTATCTATATATATCATACATGGGAGCCTCCTGCTCGTCTCCCGTACAGCTATTCGTGCATACCACCTAACCTATCTCTAGTATGCCCGTATAAGAGCACCCAGAGTAATAAGAAGAGACATAAAACTCTGGGTCAGACAAAAGTCTGGTATGAGAGACAAGCAGCAAAACAGAATAATAACAGGTATACTAAACCATACCTGAACCTGGACCTGCAACCAAAGAGTTAGCACAACATATCGTACAATACTCTAAGGTACCACTAACATATGGTGAAAGGAATACGGGGGTGGGGTGTGCATGTCATAATGATGTCAAACAATCAAGCATAGCAACCATCCTCAAATCTCTCACTCAGCGCGTAAAGCATACGATATCCACTACTTTGATCACTAGACCCATCGAGGTAGTGACGGAGTCCGACTTGTATAACTATTTCTGCCACCAAGCTTGCTCCATGGAGTCATGACTAAATCCTTACAAATGACCCCACTTTATTGGTCTACAGCCAATGGTCCTACCTAGACAACTGTGGCCCTGAATCCGTCCATATACCCCCTACTCCATAGTGACCCAAAGTTATTGACATCGATAAACCCTTAGCACACGTCCCAGAGCAAAGCCCAACTCATGAAGTTAACTCACTGGTTCCCATTTGGATCCTGAGTAATAACTTCCCATCTGGACTTCCTTTACATCTCGGGTTTTGGTCGAATTTGTAACACCCCACGCCCGCTATGGTCACTCACTAAGGGAATGCCATAGCATCGGTGGAGTATTTTAGTGAATATAGAACAGAAAAATTACAACAAGACAGATATAAATAGTACTTGAAATTTTAAAACATCATCTCATAACAGCGGAAATAAACATGTCTGGTTACATCATAAAACCACAATAAAAGTCAAGTACAATATCCATCAAAATAAAGAAGTACATAATCCCACTCTCTCATACAATAGCCAGGACAAAGGAAAAGATAACTGGATAACTGGAGCTTTACATCTACCCAAGCTCCTCCAGACTGGAACAGCAATCCGATCAAGCTCTACTACGGCTAGGATCCACCGTAGGACCTGAGGGTTGGAAAAAGATAAAAGCAACGGGGTCAGACATAAGTCTGAGTGAGTCCTATAACTTTAACAATACAACCCTTAAAGTAACCAGAGAAGACATAAACTTGACCTACGGTAATATCTGGGGATGAATGGCTACACTAAGCAGCTTGGTAAACTTAGGATAAACTGAGATAACCGTAAGGACGCATCTACCCACCCAAGGATAATTACTAACTGCACCACACCAGTCATTCCTACTTAAAGGTTGATCCCTTCCAAGGACTTAGAAAATTTCCCTAGTAGTCTCGTGTACCCCTAGCCCACTACATAGGTGCCGTCTGCCCCTATCTCCACTAGGTGTACTCAGTAATTCTTACCCAGTAGTTTCGTGTACCCCTACATAGGTGCCGTCTGCCCCTATCTTTATTAGGTGTACCCACTACTCCCCATCGATCGGCTCCCTACTGTAGATACCCGTGCTGGTCCCACAGTGGGGTGTATCACTCCCCTAAAGTGGCTACCCAATACTATCAACGGTGCACGGCTTTATATCTACACCATGCAACAACGGCTTATCTACCAGCCCGGGCCCACACACGCATATGAAACCCGTTGGACTTGCGTTGCCACCGCTAACCCGTTTTGGCCTCTTATAATCAAGCCCAATATGCGTGTCCCGTCACTCGACATGGGTCGAGCCCACAAAGATACGTTTGGGATATTGGTTGAAATGGGCCCCCACAAGCTACCCACCTAAGCTTGTCACATATCTAGTGTATCCCACTTAACCCTTTAATCATGTTTAATTACATGTTTCTCTTGGTTAAGTATTCTAATCGTATTTTCTATTGCCACCCAAGGCAACCCACTAGATTCCACATGCCACCCAAGGCAACCATTAAATTTCCACATGCCACCCAAGGCACCCACTTAACCCCTCATGTCCCACTACATGCTAATATAGTTAAGTGTTTCTTAATTAATTAAGACCGTGATCCCCCATAAAGACCTCCCACATTAGACTGGCTGTTATGACCGCCTGGTTAAGCCGGTAGAGTCCGGGCAGTCTTACGTCATAACAGAGCCTAACCTCGTGTCTTTACTTTAATCACGTATTTAATTTAAGGCTAAGACCTCTCACATTGGGCTGACATTTGTAGCAACTGGTTAAGCCGGTCGGGTCCAGGCAGTTTTACACTACAAATGAGTCCAACCTCGTGTCTTAGTCGATTAATTACACCTAATTAATCACCCCCATATTAATTATCCCTAATTAATATCAAGTTTTCCATAACATGGGTAGACCTAACTCAATAGGTAAATTCCCATGGGGTAGACCTAACTTAATAGGTAAATTCCCACTTATGGTAATTTATTTTTATGGTATGCTTAATCATTCCCAATCATACATTTATTAACATATTTACCAACCCCATCGTTCCCCACGTAAATCGTTCTCATTTCATGACATAATAAAGGGGAAGATCCATCACGAATATCATGGGTTTAGCATATAACTTTGTCATGGGTTAAGAGAATGTCAACTTGCATATATGAGCATATATTAACCCAACTACATTTAACCCAAACTTGCATATTATCATACACATATCTTGCATAACATGTTGAACTTGCATATAAGCATTCTCGTAACTTGCATAACATGTTAATCATGCATTTAAGCATACACATAACTTGCATAAGCATTCACATACTTGCATAAGCATGCATAACTTGCATATCACATTAAACTTGCATTTAAGCATATACATAACTTGCATAAGCATTCATATACTTGCATAAGCATGCATATCACATTAAACTTGCATTTAAGCATACACATAACTTGCATAAGCATTCACATACTTGCATAAGCATGCATATCACATTAAACTTGTTAAACATGCATAAACCTTCTTGTTAAACATGCATAAACCAACTTATTAAGCATGCATAAGCCAACTTATCAAACATGCATAATCATAGTAAAACATAGAGTAGCATATCATTACAAATGATTCAAACTCACTAATCCGCATTTAAGACCATAAGTCTCATTACACCCAAGCTACTTACTTTAACAATTGATGTTAAAGTGATAGAAACTCACCAAAACCAAGATTAGCAAACTTATGAAGGGAAATTAGTTGCTAACTATGAAGATGGTGATGATTAGAGATCGATTAGAGAGGGATTAGCTTGCAACTTCCTTCTTAGATTAGTGGAGACTCCTTCTAGGATTTAATTTGGCGGCATGAGGCCTTCATTTCTATTTTTAGTATGGATTAAGGTAGGTTTAGGGTGTATTTATAGATTAGGAGAGTGTTTTAGGCCCTTAGATTAACCCTAGATTAGATTAGGTCCGTTAGATTTAGGAAATCTCTAGAACCAAGCCCAGCCCTAGCCAGAAAACCAGATCTGGTGCACCCAAGCACCCTGGTTCGACACGCCGTGTCGACAGGCAAGTCGACAGGCAAGTCGACACCCCTGTCGACAGGCCTGTCGACAGCCCTGTCGACATGCTTAGGGCGGGAATCTTCCCGCCTGGCCCCGCTGGTTCTAATTTAAAATCTGAATTTAAGTTTCTAAATCTGTTTTTAGTTTTAAATTTTCTGCAAACTTCTTTGGGCCATAACCGGGCCATACGGACTCCGATTCTCGAAAACTCGGACTCTATTTCGTGTATTTTTCCGAGACGAACGCAATAACGCAGCCCGTTACCCCCAATTCCCACGTCTGAGATTATTTATCCTGTAATTAGTTAATTTTAGTATTAACTAAAATTCGGGGTGTTACATTCTCCCCTCCTTAAAGGATTTCGTCCCCGAAATCTCTAAGCTAAGGAGAATGCATATCCTACCATCCAAACAACCATCTACTCAAATCATCAACCACGGGCATCCATTGTCCTTAAACAGTTTCTAATGATGTATGAGCATATGCAAAAAGTGTGTGTATATGTTCCCTATCTAATGTATGAACATATGCAAACCATGATAGTGCCATGCATCCATTATGTATGCGAGAGAACCCTATCGACACATACAATATCTACATGAGTGCACAATCATTCACCAAAATGCATCATCCATGTGATAACACAATCATTATACATCCATAAATATATCTTCCTACACACAATTTTATGCAATATGCAACATGAAGTGACTGAGCCGATCTAGTGCCTAGAGTGTGTGTATATGCATCCACGAGCAACCACTAGCAAACACTTGCATCCACTTGCATCCATCAACCATAACATGTCTCAAACACATGTTTCAACCATAGGTTTACCCTATCTAAAGGTCAAAGGTGCTAACGAGAGGACATACCAAAGATAAGATAAGCACTAGACAAGCGATAAAGGAGAAAGTAAAGACATACCCTCAAAAAGAAATGGGTACAATGAACGCATCTTCGCTTCCGTCTCCCAAGTTGCATTGCTCTCATCTTCTCCCCATTGCACTTTGACTAGTCGAACCTCTCTATTTCTCAACTTCCTAGTCTCTAACCCAAGGATGCGAGTAGGAGCTCGTCGGATAGTCGCATCACGCTCTATCTCTACATCTCTAAGCAAGCTCGGCTCTACCACCTCTGCGGTCTCATGTAAGCATTTCCTCAGATGTGATACATGGAATACATCATGAACACCACTAAGTCTGTCGGGCAACTCCACCCTATAAGCCATCCGTCCAATCCTTTCCTTAATAGGAAACGGCCCAACAAACCTCGGTGCTAACTTCCCAACGGATCCGAAGCGAACAACATTTCTCAACGGAGATACTTTGACAAAAACCATATCCCCAACCTCAAACTCAAGATCCGTCCTTCTCTTGTCCGCATAAGATTTTTGCCTATCCTGCGCTGCTTTCATCCTTCTTCGAATCAAGTCAATCTTCTCAGAAGTCTCCCTAATCATATCAGGCCCAAGCAAGATCTTATCCGTAGATTCCCACCAACATGTAGGTGATCGACAAGGCCTTCCATAGAGAGCTTCGAAAGGAGCCATACCAATACTGGACTGAAAGCTGTTATTATATGCGAACTCCACCAATGGAAGATGCTCTTCCCATGTACCTCCAAAATCTAAGATATAAAGCCTCAAAAGGTCTTCTAGAACACGATTCACCCTCTCAGTCTGGCCGTCTGTCTGAGGATGATATGCGGTGCTCAAACACAATTGAGTCCCCACTGCTTCTTGCAAACTTTTCCAGAACTCGCTAGTGAAGATAGGATCTCGATCACTCACTATGCTAGAGGGTACCCCATGCAATCGAACTATCTCTCGAAGATATACCGAAGCTAGCCATGGAGCGGTCCTCTTGCTCTTCACAGGTATGAAATGGGCGCTCTTAGTAAGTCTGTCTACCACCACCCAAATTCCTGTATTACCCTTTCTTGACCTGGGTAACCCGTCAATAAAATCCATCGAGACGCTATCCCACTTCCATTGCGGAACTTCCAATGGGTGAAGCAACCCACCAGGTTTCTTTTGCTCCGCCTTTACTTGTTGGCACACCAAGCATCGAGCGACATACTTGGCCACATTTTTCTTCATACCGGCCCAGAAGAAAACCCTCTTCATGTCTCGGTACATCTTGTCCCCACCGGGATGAATGGTCATCCTAGAACGGTGTGCATCATCAAGAATAGCCTTCCTCAAGCCCTCGTCTTGCGGTACACAAAGTCTACCGTCTCTACGCAAGCACCCCCTATCGTCTAGGGTGTACCTACTCAAATGGCTGGACGACTCCCCCCTTATGAGCTTCTCTACTAACTCAACCAACCGTGGGTCGCCCCTCTGTGCATCACCAATCCGCCCCAGAAGAGTAGGTCTGACCTCTAAGGATGCTAGCAAACCGGGTACATAGTCAACGGAAGGTCTGAAATCAAACATCGAGATAAATTCCAAGCTTCGTTGTTCCACGAACAATGGACTCAAGGACAACCTCTTCCTACTCAAGGCGTCCGCCACCACGTTACCCTTGCCAGGGGTATACGCTATCTCGAAATCATAAGATGCTAAGAATTCCATCCACCTTTGCTGTCTCAGATTCAAGTCCTTCTGAGAAAACAAGTACTTCAATGATTTGTGGTCAGTGAACAACTCGAATCTCTCACCAAGAAGATAATGGCGCCAAATCTTAAGAGCAAAAACAATAGCGGCCAGCTCTAGATCATGGGTAGGGTAATTTTTCTCATGTGCCCGCAACTGCCTTCCACCATAGGCTATTACCCTTCCCTCTTGCATTAAGACTGCGCCAAGTCCTGTCCCACAGGCATCGGTATAGACAACAAATGGCTTGCTCCCATCTGGCAACACTAAAACAGGAGCCGTGGTTAAAGCTCCCTTTAACCGTCGGAACGCATCATCACAATCTACGTCCCATGTGAAAACAAGATTCTTCTTTGTTAAGCGGGTTAATGGGGCTGATATCTTCGCGAAGTCTTTAATAAACTTCCTATAATAACCCGCCAACCCCAAGAAACTTCTTACTTCGGTAGCATTCTTCGGAACCTTCCAATCCTGAATTGATACTACCTTCGCGGGATCCACAGCTATCCCTTCCTTGGAGACCACGTGCCCCAAGAACCGCACTTCCTTCCTCCAGAAGTGACATTTAGAGAATTTAGCCTTAAGGCTATGTGCTCGAAGAGTCTTCAATACCTCCCCAAGATGTAGGGCATGCTCTTCTTCACTCTTAGAAAACACTAAGATATCATCCACAAAGACCACTACAAATTTATTAAGGAACTCCCTGAACACCCTACTCATCAAATCAACAAAGTATGCAGGGGCGTTCATCAACCCAAATGGCATCACCAGCCATTCATAGAAACCATCCGGAGTTCTAAAGGCAGTCTTGTCTATGCTATCCTCAGCCACCCTCAACTGATGAAACCCCGTGGCTAAGTCCAACTGAGAAAATACTGAAGCGCCAACCAACTGATCGAAAAGATCATCAATCCTCGGCAATGGGTGTCTATTCTTCTTTGTGAGCTTGTTGAGTTCTCTATAATCTACACAAAGTCTGAGGGACCCATCTGCCTTTGTAGCAAATACTACCGGAGCACCCCACTCCGATATACTCCGTCTTATGAACCCCTTCTCAAGCAACTCCCCTACTTTCTTATGGAGTTCCCTCCGCTCACGAGGAGCCATGTGGCGCACTGGTAAAGATACCGGTTTAGCATTATCCACCAAATATATTCGGAAGTCAATCTCCCGCTTCGGAGGTAAGCCCTTCACCTCCTCAAACACATCCGGATATTCCCGGACCACTCTAACAGATTGCAAACTCTCGACCGAAGCGTCAAGCGATTCAAGATAACTTAGCATAACAGAGTCCATGGGATTACAAGAAATCTCGAGAGTGTTACCCAAGCGGGTCATGAGCCTAACAACTCTCCTTTCGCAATCAAGAACGGCACCATTACTGGATAACCAGTCCATGCCCAAAATCAATCCATAGCCCGTGAAGCCCAACACAAAAGCATCACATCTAAACTCAATGCTAAGTATAGAAATCTTCAAACCCAAACATATCATGGACAAATAAGTGGAGCCCCCAATTGGGTTTGAAACAACCAAGGGATCATCTACCAGACTGGTGTCTAAGTGCAGTAACTCAACTAATGATGATGAAATAAATGAATGTGATGCGCCTGAATCAAACAATGTACGGACAGGATGATCAAATAGAAAAACCAGACTTTCAACGGAGATAGTTCTACCTCTTTCCTGAATTGGTGGAACCACGAGAGCCTGTACTTGCCCCCTAGCCTGACTCGGTGCCATAAGAGCTTGCACCTGTCCTCCTGAGGTAGACCCCGTCTTTTGCCCCTTCTTAGGGCAATCCTTCACTAAATGCCCTGCTTCGCCACAGTGGAAGCAGCCAGTCTTCTTCTTCTTGCGACAATCCTTGCTTAGGTGGCCAGGTGTCCCACAATTGAAACACTTCTTCTTCTTGCCCTTGCCACCGTTGCCTTTCCCACCTTTGCTTTGCTGTTGTTGCTAAGGTCTCTTTTGATCTCCCTTCTTCTCGGGTGCCCTATTAGCATTGGGACCCTTCTCTTCTTCATGCATGAGTGCCATGTCAACTAGCTTCTCAAAGGTGGCCCCCATAGGGATATGAGTCATAGCCAACCCATGCATCGGTTCATTCAAGCCCTTCACGAACCTCAAAGCCTTCTTCTCCGGTGTATTCACCATGTCTAGGCCAAACCTTGCCAATTGATTAAACTTGTTGACATATTCCTTCACCGAGAGATTTCCTTGCTTTAGAGTCAAGAATCTTTCCATGTACAAGTTTTCCTCCGCCCTTGAGAGAAACTTTGCCACAAATCTTTGCCTAAAATCCGCCCAAGAGTCAACGGGGCGTTCTCCATTAGTGACCTCCCACCAGAATGAGGCCTCTCCCTTCATTAACCAAGCAGCCAACTTGACTTTCTTCCCTTCTTCCATCTCAAAGATATCTATCAACTCTTCCACCTCCTTAAGCCAATCTCTAGCCTCCACAAAAGTTTCAGATCCTTGAAAAAGTTTCCCTCCCATAGCTTTAAACTCCTTGCAAGTCTTAGCAAAAGTATCCGTGCGAAGAGGAGGGGGAGGAGGAAGATCGGGTGCTACGGTTGGTGGAGGAACATTTGCTGGACCCGCAGTGGTGGCCCTAGCCTCCATCAATCTCCTATACCATACTGGTACCGTCACACCCTCCGGAAAGTTAAGATTCTCGGCCATGCTAAAACGAAAAAGGAAAGATTCAAAACGAAGGATTCGAAGGATATAGATACGGCTATTGGGGATTATGCTTTTCTTTCAAAAACTTTTCTCTTAAAAGACATGTTTTTGAAAATATCTTTTCCAAAAATGTTTTAGAAAAATAGTTTTCTAAAAAAAATTTCTGTTCCGGTAACCTTTGCTCTGATACCACGTGTAACACCCCACGCCCGATATGGTCACTCACTAAAGGAATGCCATAGCATCGGTGGACTATTTTAGTGAATATAGAACAGAAAAATTACAACAAGACAGATATAAATAGTACTTGAAATTTTAAAACATTATCTCATAACAGCGGAAATAAACATGTCTGGTTACATCATAAAACCACAATAAAAGTCAAGTACAATATCCATCAAAATAAAGAAGTACATAATCCCACTCTCTCATACAATAGCCAGGACAAAGGAAAAGATAACTGGATAACTGGAGCTTTACATCTACCCAAGCTCCTCAAGACTGGAACAGCAATCCGATCAAGCTCTACTACTGCTAGGATCCACCGTAGGACCTGAGGGTTGGAAAAAGATAAAAGCAACGGGGTCAGACATAAGTCTGAGTGAGTCCTATAACTTTAACGATACAACCCTTAAAGTAACCAGAGAAGACATAAACTTGACCTACGGTAATATCTGGGGATGAATGGCTACACTAAGCAGCTTGGTAAACTTAGGATAAACTGAGATAACCGTAAGGACGCATCTACCCACCCAAGGATAATTACTAACTGCACCACACCAGTCATTCCTACTTAAAGGTTGATCCCTTCCAAGGACTTAGAAAATTTCCCTAGTAGTCTCGTGTACCCCTAGCCCACTACATAGGTGCCGTTTGCCCCTATCTCCACTAGGTGTACTCAGTAATTCTTACCCAGTAGTTTCGTGTACCCCTACATAGGTGCCGTCTGCCCCTATCTTTATTAGGTGTACCCACTACTCCCCATCGATCGGCTCCCTACCGTAGATACCCGTGCTGGTCCCACAGTGGGGTGTATCACTCCCCTAAAGTGGCTACCCAATACTATCAACGGTGCACGGCTTTATATCTACACCATGCAACAACGGCTTATCTACCAGCCCGGGCCCACACACGCATATGAAACCCATTGGACTTGCGTTGCCACTGCTAACCCGTTTTGGCCTCTTATAATCAAGCCCAATATGCGTGTCCCGTCACTCGACATGGGTCGAGCCCACAAAGATACGTTTGGGATATTGGTTGAAATGGGCCCCCACAAGCTACCCACCTAAGCTTGTCACATATCTAGTGTATCCCACTTAACTCTTTAATCATGTTTAATTACATGTTTCTCTTGGTTAAGTATTCTAATCGTATTTTCTATTGCCACCCAAGGCAACCCACTAGATTCCACATGCCACCCAAGGCAACCATTAAATTTCCACATGCCACCCAAGGCACCCACTTAACCCATCATGTCCCACTACATGCTAATATGGTTAAGTGTTTCTTAATTAATTAAGACCGTGATCCCCCATAAAGACCTCCCACATTAGACTGGCTGTTATGACCGCCTGGTTAAGCCGGTAGAGTCCGGGTAGTCTTACGTCATAACAGAGCCTAACCTCGTGTCTTTACTTTAATCACGTATTTAATTTATGGCTAAGACCTCTCACATTGGGCTGACATTTGTAGCAACTGGTTAAGCCGGTCGGGTCCGGGCAGTTTTACACTACAAATGAGTCCAACCTCGTGTCTTAGTCGATTAATTACACCTAATTAATCACCCCCATATTAATTATCCCTAATTAATATCAAGTTTTCCATAACATGGGTAGACCTAACTCAATAGGTAAATTCCCATGGGGTAGACCTAACTTAATAGGTAAATTCCCACTTATGGTAATTTATTTTTATGGTATGCTTAATCATACCCAATCATACATTTATTAACATATTTACCAACCCCATCGTTCCCCACGTAAATCGTTCTCATTTCATGACATAATAAAGGGGAAGATCCATCACGAATATCATGGGTTTAGCATATAACTTTGTCATGGGTTAAGAGAATGTCAACTTGCATATATGAGCATATATTAACCCAACTACATTTAACCCAAACTTGCATATTATCATACACATATCTTGCATAACATGTTGAACTTGCATATAAGCATTCTCATAACTTGCATAACATGTTAATCATGCATTTAAGCATACACATAACTTGTATAAGCATTCACATACTTGCATAAGCATGCATAACTTGCATATCACATTAAACTTGCATTTAAGCATATACATAACTTGCATAAGCATTCATATACTTGCATAAGCATGCATATCACATTAAACTTGCATTTAAGCATACACATAACTTGCATAAGCATTCACATACTTGCATAAGCATGCATATCACATTAAACTTGTTAAACATGCATAAACCTTCTTGTTAAACATGCATAAACCAACTTATTAAGCATGCATAAGCCAATTTATCAAACATGCATAATCATAGTAAAACATAGAGTAGCATATCATTACAAATGATTCAAACTCACTAATCCGCATTTAAGACCATAAGTCTCATTACACCCAATCTACTTACTTTAACAATTGATGTTAAAGTGATAGAAACTCACCAAAACCAAGATTAGCAAACTTATGAAGGGAAATTAGTTGCTAACTATGAAGATGGTGATGATTAGAGATCGATTAGAGAGGGATTAGCTTGCAACTTCCTTCTTAGATTAGTGGTGACTCCTTCTAGGATTTAATTTGGCGGCATGAGGCCTTCATTTCTATTTTTAGTATGGATTAAGGTAGGTTTAGGGTGTATTTATAGATTAGGAGAGTGTTTTAGGCCCTTAGATTAACCCTAGATTAGATTAGGTCCGTTAGATTTAGGAAATCTCTAGAACCAAGCCCAGCCCTAGCCAGAAAACCAGATCTGGTGCACCCAAGCACCCTGGTTCGACACGCCGTGTCGACAGGCAAGTCGACACCCCTGTCGACAGGCCTGTCGACAGCCCTGTCGACATGCTTAGGGCAGGAATCTTCCCGCCTGGCCCCGCTGGTTCTAATTTAAAATCTGAATTTAAGTTTCTAAATCTGTTTTTAGTTTTAAATTTTCTGCAAACTTCTTTGGGCCATAACCGGGCCATACGGACTCCGATTCTCGAAAACTCGGACTCTATTTCGCGTATTTTTCTGAGACGAACGCAATAACGCAGCCCGTTACCCCTAATTCCCACGTCTGAGATTGTTTATCCTGTAATTAGTGAATTTTAGTATTAACTAAAATTCGGGGTGTTACAGAATTGGAGTTGTTCTTCAGAAGAGTCGTCACGTAATCGCAGCTCCAATCCGGTTCGGTTCGGCTTCCATATGCGGTTCGGTTCATTTGTCCTTCCCTGGTTCGGTTCGGCTTGCTCCAGTTCCTGGCCATTAATCTGGTTCGGTTAGATATATGAGGTCCTCCACGTCACATTGGTTCGGTTCGGCACTCCTAGTCTTAGTCCGGTTCGGTTCGGTATATGAGGTCCTCCACGTCACATCGGTTCGATTCGTCCCTCTTGCTCCAGCTTGCTCATTCTGATCCGAACCCACATTCCATTCCGACCCGATCCGATCCTCAACCCACTCCAACTCTTTGCAAGTGGCTTTCCTTCTTTCCAAGCCTCCTCTGGTGTCAAGTTCCTATCCGAATCAAATCCCTTGCCCGGTTCTCCTATCCGATCCGAGCCCCATATCTGATCCGATCCAATCCGATCTGAAAGCCTGCACATTTCCTGCAACTTTTCCAGCGACTGTTTTATGCCATACGACGACGTTTTCGACTATTCTAACTGTTCCAATAAATCACAAAGCATACCATATAGTCATAGCAACATATAGAATTGACCACAAACACCAAAACAACAATTTGATATGTCAAAAAGGATCAAACATACCCAAAACCCATATTTTCCCCTTAAGCATGTTTAAGCAAATCTAATAATAGGATTAGAAAAACTTAACCAAATCAAGCCAAACTTCTAATAGAGGTCTAAAACAATATTTCGAAATTTACAAGTATTTTTCTAGAATTTAATCATGCTTAAATTCGTTAATTAACACTAATCAATCCTAATTAGCCATAATTAGTGTAAAAAGGTTCTAATCACTCACCTTAGCCACAATCAAACTATAGATCTAAAATAATCTCTGATATAGATCCAATCTCTATGCGTTCCAGCAGCTCTATTCCAAATTCTATGCAAATTCCCCGTGGTTTGATGTAGATTATGCCAATACTTGATTAAACAGTGATTAGGAGGTGTTTTAGATATTGGAGGCCATTGCTAGGTTGAGAGGAATGATAAGTGGCGGCTGAAAAATGAGAAAAGGGTGTTCTCTAAACCCTAACGGCCCTTAAATACTCCAAATCCCCAAATCCCCCACTGGGCCTAGCTGTTAATTACCTAATTAAGTCCGGTTAAGCTATTTTTCACCTTTCAAACCTTAATTCAGTCATATCTCCCAAACAGTAAGTCCGTTCGAATAATGTGACCACTCTACGGAAAGGTAAGCCATCATTAGGATCTAATTGAAATGGTTTCAGATCAAAACTCCTTACCAATCAAAAGTTATGGCCGACACAAGATCAGCTTGGGGAAAAATGGTCATTTAAAAATTGGCAAAAATCAAGAATATGGGAAATGACCCTAATAGTCGTCTTCAAAATTTACATGACCATACAACTTCGTATGTGAAAGAAATAAATATTCTATGATCCTTCGATGCGTAGAATGCGGGTCGTTACATTCTCCCCCTTTAGGAAATTTCGTCCTCGAAATTCCTTAACCCAAAAACATACAAAGAATCCCGCATGCCTACCAACCACATACAACAATCAAACATGCAAAACAAACAAAACAAGCCTATCCTAGCATGCGGAAAGACTAAATCTAAACTGAAATCTTACCAGGCAAAGAGTTATGGATACGTCTTCCTAATGCTCTCATCTGTCTCCCAAGTACAGTCATTCTCATTCTCGCCCCACTGAACTTTGACTAGATTCACCGCTCTCCTTTGAAGTTGCTTCGTACCGTTCCCAACAATACTCATAGGTCTGCGGTTCCCAACTGCCTCGAGTTCAACCTCGATATCATCCAACTGATCAGGTGAAATAGTCACATCGGGGTCGTGCACGAACTTCCTTAAATGGGAAACATGAAATATGTTATGAACTCCTGCCATCTTCTCTTGTAATTCAAATTTATATGCCAAATTCCTAATTTTCTCAAGAACTGGGAAAGGACCAACAAATCTTGGTGCTAACTTGCCTCTACTGCCAAATCGTATCACGCTCTTCAATGGAGAAATCTTAACAAACACAAAGACGCCAATGGAGAACTTTAATTATCTTCTCCTCTTATCATCATAACTTTTCTGCCTATCTTGGGCAGCCTTCATTCGCTGTTGGAAAACCTTAATCCTAGCTGAAGTTTCTCTTATCACATCTAGTCCAAGCACAAACTTCTCACCAGTTTCTAACCAACATGACGGTGAGTTGCACGGTTTTCCATACAAAGCTTCAAATGTAGCCATACCAATACTTGATTGATAACTATTATTATATGCAAACTCTACTCAATCCAAATGGTCATCCCATGATCCACCGAAATCCAATATGCAAGCTCTAAAGAGATCTTCTAACACTTGATTCACCCTCTCTGTTTGACCGTCGGTTTGAGAATGATACGCGGTACTGAGATGTAATTCTGATCCTAACGCCTCTTGTAAGCTCTTCCAAAATCCACTAGTGAACAATGGGTCTCGGTCACTCACAATGCCTTTGGTATTCCATAAAATCTCACTACCCACTTTACATATAGTTCAGCTAACTTAGCTGCCGTTCTGTTTGACTTGACGGGTATAAACCTTGCACTCTTAGTCAACCGGTCCACAATCACCCAATTGCTATCATGGCCTGATCTAGTCCTTGGTAACCCATCAATGAAATACATTGAGACTTGTTCCCATTTCCATTCTGGAATTTCTAATGGTTGTAACAAATCACTAGGCTTCTTTCGCTCGTCTTTAACTAGCTGGCAATTCATGCATTTGGATATAAACTTCCCAACGTCTCTTTTCATCCTTTCCCACTAGTAGGTCTGCTTCATGTCTCTGTACATCTTGTTACCACTGGAATGTATAGTCAGTTTTAAGTGATGAGATTCTCAAAGCACTTCATCTCTCAATCCATTGACATTGGGCACAACAAGTCTTCATTCTTTCCAAGCCATCCATCTCGATCAAGCCCATACTTGTTCATCTCCCCACCGATTCCCATCTCTAACCTTGAGATGATTTCCAATAAGTTAGGATCGTTCCTCTGATTGGAACCGATCCGCTCAATCAAAGTGGGTCTGATCGTCAAACTTGCTAAAAAAAATTGATCCAATTCGCACTTTGGTCGGAAGTCATACCCAGCGATCCAGTTGCTTCCACTCAAGAAACATAGCTCCTTAACTGGCATGTCTTCTACTCAATGCATCAGTCACCGCATTGCCCTTTCCTGCTGTATACGCGATGTCGAAATCATAGGAAGCCAAGAATTCTAACCATCTTTGTTGTCGGAGATTTAGATCCCTTTGAGAGAAAAGATACTTTAATGACTTATGATCAGTAAACAACTCAAATATTTCTCCCAAGAGATAATGTCCCCACATCTTCAATGGAATACGATCGCTGCTAATTCCAAATCATGGGTAGGGTATCTTCTCTCATGCGGTTTCAATTGTCGACTTGCATAAGCTACAATCCTACCTCCTTGCATCAATACAACACCTAGTCCGGCACCATATGCATTTGTGTATACCGTCATCTCTTCATTCCCCTTAGGAATGACTAACACCGGTGCACATATCAACTTTTCCTTTAGACTCTTGAATGCAATCTCACACTTTTCGTCCCAGACGAAAGCTTGATTCTTCTTGGTCAACTGAGTCAATGGCGCTGCTATCTTGGAGAAGTCTTGGATAAACTTACGATAATATCCAGCTAATCCCAAGAATCTTCTTATGTCCGTTGCATTCTTGGGCGTAGACCAATCTTGTGTCGTAGCCACCTTCGCAGGATCCACGGCAATACCACTCTCTGAAACAACATAGCCCAAGAATCTCACTTCCCTCGTCCAGAAGTGACACTTAGAAAACTTTGCTTTCAATTGGTGTTTTCACAACACCTCCATCACTATCCTCAAATGTTCCTTGTGTTCTTCCTCCGTCCTTGAATAAACAAGTATATCGTCCACGAACACAAGAATAAACTTATTCAACTGATCTTTGAATACCCTATTCATAAGATCCACAAAATATGTTGGTGCATTGGTCAGCCCAAATAGCATGACCAATCACTCATAAAAGCCAGATGGCGTCCGAAATGCCGTTTTAGCTATACTCTCAGCTTCCACTCTAAGCTGATGAAAACCTGTCGTGAGATCCAACTGGGAGAACACTCTCGCGCCACCCAACTGATCAAACAAATCATCTTCCCTTGGTTGAGAATACTTATTCTTCCTCGTCACCTTATTCAACTCATTGTAGTCTACTCACAATCGAAGGGAACCATCATCCTTGGTAGAAAACACAACTAGTGCTCCCCACTCAGAAACACTTCTTCTGATAAATCCCTTCTTCAAAAGATCGCTTACTTGCACCCCGAGCTCTCGCTGCTCCCTTGGCGCCATACGACGAAGTGGCATTACTATAGGTCCGACATCTTTCACTAAATCAATACCAAACTCAATCTCTCGATGTGGTGGAAGCCCGGTCACTTCCTCGAAGACGTCCGGATACTGGCCAACCACGGGCAAACCTGACAACTCATCATGCAGAATGTCGGGGGAATTTAGAAAACTAGCCATTACCCCATCGCTAGGTAGACCACCAAACACTACCCTCCGTCCATCATTCGCTCTAGCTATCAACAGAAAGCCCTCGCAGTCTACCACCACCCCCATATCTTTGGAGCCAATCGACTCTCAAAATAATGCCAAACCCAGTAAAGCCCAAAAAAAAGCAATCACAAAGAAACATGCATCCATGACTTGATAAGACCAAACTACGGCAAATCATGCAAAGGCTAGTCAAACCACTAATCGGGTTGGTCACTACTAAAGGTCTATCGACAATCTCGGGTTCCAATCCCAACCTATCTACCAGGTCACTAGATATGAAAGAACTGGAAGATCTGGTATCAAACAAAACTCTAACAGGAACATCATAAATAGAAAGCATACCTTGAATAACGACATTCTTTCCCTTCTCCGCCGCAATTTGGCATTCGACGAAGAAGGAATAGCATTATGCGCATATGCTTTCCCTATCTGCTTTTCTTTAGGGGGTTGCGGACACTTGTCCTTGTGATATCCCACTTGGCCATAGTTGAAGCACTTCCTAACTGTTGGCTTTGCTCGACAATTACTAGCATAGTGGCCCTTCTTGCCACAGCTAAAGCACTCAACATTTTTCTTCTTCTTCTGGCCATCCTTATTCTGGTTCTGCTTCCTCTTATTCTGAGAACCACGCTTGCCTCCAACGCTTGCTTGCGGTTTTGGCTCCTCTACAGATGCGACCTCAGTCTTCGACTTAGGGTAAAGACTTTCTGATCTTAAAGCTTTCCCCACAATCAATTCAAACGTCTCATCGACGTGGTTAATAAGCCTTTCCCCCAAGTATCCATCCAAGCCAGTTATGAACTTCTCGTTCTTCTTCTCCGCAGTATCTATTAGGGATAACCCATATTTCGACAAAGTGTCAAATTCAGAAATATACTCCGAGATAGCTCTGCCATTCTGCTTGAGTTCTAAGAATTTCTTAAACAGCGCTGACTTATGAGCAGCTGGAATGAGCTTATCGCTAAAGCGAGCTTTAAACTGATCCCAAGTAATCTGATCCTCGGGAGTAGCTGCCTTTATAGCATTCCACTAATTCATTGCCCGTCCTTGCAGCTGACGGGATGCTAGCCTTCTCTTCATCGCATCCTCGGTACCCAAGTCTTCGAAGATATGCTCGTAGCTATCCAACCAATCCTGAGCATCTGTAGCCGACTCCATTTCGTGGAACGGCTTCCCTCCAAGACTAGTATAATCCTTATTCAGCGTGGCGAAATCGGCCATAGGCGCCTGCACCGCTGGACCACCAGCATTAGGAGCTGCCCTCTGAGCATCTCTAAGAATCTCCCTCATGAGGATAGTAAACATCGTCCTTATGTCAGGAGCATTCCCATTGGTTTCTCCTCTACCAGCACTCCTCGTATATCGGCTTATTGTTCAATATGTAAAGAGAAACGATTAACCATCCTCTTTGTAGTGTCAGTGCAGTGCGACTTCATCCTTAGCTATAATAGTAGTGTGTGTGTGTGTGTATATATCTTTTGAAAACCAAAATAATCACAAATACGCGCTCTCATATACGTATTATCTCTCCTTGGTGTCTTTGCCTAGGTTAACAACGCAACCTAGAGCTATGATACCAAATGTGACGCCCCGTCCCGCACCAGCCGACAATTCAATGAAAGTGCGTTGTGCCAATGTCCAACCAGCACGGGACGGTCGCCAAAGAAAGGAAAGGAATGGAATCTGAAGCTAGAACTACCAAATGAACTTATAGAATCACAGCGCATGGAATAAAACATAATAATAACATATTTTGACATAAAACAGGCGAGATAGTGCATAAGTTGAAAAGTAAACATCATAGCAGCGGAAAACCCAAATACAGCTTATGTTCCACAACATCATTATTAAAACTTTTGAAAATTGTCTCTAAAGCAAATAAGGAAGGTACACTACTAATGCTCAAAGTAGTGACCAGCAGTGACACAAGGAGAATATCTATATATATCATACGTGGGAGCCTCCTGCTCGTCTCTGGTATAGCTACTCGTGCATACCACCTAACCTGTCTCTAGTCTGCCCGTTTAAGAGCACCCAGAGTAATAAGAAGAGACATAAAACTCTGGGTCATACAAAAATTAGGTATGAGCGATAAGCAGCAAAACAGAATAATAACAGGTATACTAAACAATACCTGAACCTTGACCTGCAACCAAAGAGTTAGCACAACATATCGTACAATACTCTAAGGTGCCACTAGCATATGGTGTAAGGAATACGGAGGTGTGGTGTGCATGTCATAATGATGTCAAACAATCAAGCATAGCAACCATCCTCACGTCTCTCACTCATCGCGTAAAGCATACGATATCCACTACTTTGATCACTAGACCCATCGAGGTAGTGACGGAGTCCGACTTGTATAACTATTGCTACCACCAAGCTTGCCCCATGGAGTCATGACTAAATCCTTACAAATGGCCCCACTTCATTGGTCCATAGCCAATGGTCCTACCTAGGCCACTGTGGCCCTGAATCCGTCCACATACCCCCTACTCCATAGTGACCCAAAGTTATAGACATCGATAACCCCTTAGCACGCGTCCCGTAGCAAAGACCAACTCATGAAGTTAACTCATTGGTTTCCATTTGGATCTTGAGTAATAACCTTCCATTTGGACTTCCTTTGCATCTCTGGTTTTGGTCGAATAGGAGTTGGTCTTCAGAAGAGTCGTCGCATAATCGCAGCTCCAATCTCGTTCGGTTTGGCCTCCATATGCAGTTCGGTTCGGTTGTCCTTCCCTGGTTCGGTTCGACTTGCTCCAGTTCCTGGCCATCAATCTGGTTCGGTTTGATATATGAGGTCCTCCACGTCACATTGGTTCGGTTCGGCACTCCTGGTCTTAGTCCGGTTCAGTTCGGTATATGAGGAGTTTGGTTCGTCCCTCTTGCTCCGGCTTGCTCATTCCGATCTGATCCCATATTCCATTCCATCCCGATCCGATCCTCAACCCGCTCTGACTCTTTGCAAGTGGCCTTCCTTCTTGCCAAGCCTCCTCTGGTGTCAAGTCCCGATCCGAATCAAATCCCTTTACTGGTTCTCCTATCTGATTCGAGCCCCATATCTGATCCGACCCAATATGAAACCCTATACATTTCCTACAACTTTTCTCGCGACTGTTGTACGCCATACGACGGTATTTTGGACTATTCTAACTGTTCTAATCAATCACAAAGCATACCATATAGTCATAGCAACATATAGAATTGACCTTAAACACCAAAACAACAATTTGTCATGTTAAAAAGGATCAAACATACCCAGAACCCATATTTTCCCCTTAAGCATGTTTAAGCAAATCTAATGATAGGATTAGCAAAACTTAACCAAATCAAACCAAACTTCTAACAGAGGTCTAAAACAATATTTCAAAATTTATAAGTATATTTCCAGAATTTAATCATGCTTAAATTAGTTAATTAACACTAATCAATCCTAATTAGCCATAATTAGTGTAAAGAGGTGTTAATCACTCACCTTAGCCACAAACAAACTATAGATCTGAAATAATATCTGATATAGATCGAATCTCTATGCGTTACAGCAGCTCTATTCTAAATTTTATGCTAATTCGCCTTGGTTTGATGTAGATTAAGCCAATACTTGATTAAACGGTGATTAGGAGGTGTTTTAGATGTTGGAGGCCATTGCTAGGTTGAGAGGAATGATAAGTGGCAGTTGAAAAATGAGAAAAGGGTGTTCTCTAAACCCTCACAGTCCTTAAATACTCCAAATCCTGAAATCCTCCATTGGGCCTAGCTGTTAATTACCCAATTAAGCCCGGTTAAGTTGTTTTTCACCTTCTAAACCTTAATTCAGCCATATCTCCTAAACGGTAAGTCTGTTTGGCTAATGTAACCACTTTACGGAAAGTTAAATCATCATTCAAATCTAATGGAAGTGGTTTCAGGTAAAGCCTCCTTACCAATCAAAAGTTATGGTCGAAACAAGATCAGCTAGGGGCAAAACGGTCATTTAAAATTTGGAAAAAATCTTGAATATGGGAAATGATCCCAATAGTCGTCTCCCAAAGTTACATGACCATATGACTTCGTATGTGAAAGAAATAAATATTCTACAATCCTTTGATGCGTAGAATGTGGGTCGTTACACTTACTGGGTTGATTGTAGGAGATCCAAATGAGGGGGACAGTGTGGGCGGGGCATTCCGATAGGGTTGTGCTCGTGCATAGGTCCAGACAAGGGAGGATAAGACATCGTGACATCGGTAGATATGGTTGTGCACATCCTGAAAACGAAGGGGTATCTACGGAGCAGGGAGCCGATCGATTGGGGTAGTAATTAGGGTACATCTAGTCACGTCCCTTTAGGAACCCGTTATTATCCTTAGGGTAACACTGGTATGTTCAGTTGGGCTGCCTGTTATTCTGCGTGGTAAAACCTCTCACTAGAAGTACTCCTAAGTCTACCAAATTGTTGGGGATCATATTGTTCATATGAGACTAGTATTTGTGTAGACAGGTAAAAGTATTAGGAAGCACTATACATATTTGTCCTATCCTATTCACCTTGTCATACCTTCCTTACATGTTGGTATCCCTCTTATCCAGCTTATATGCCTGTCATGATGCTTTTACTTATTTATATGCTAAAAGTAACTGGGCACACCATATTTATGTCTGACCTATTTTGTTTCCTCTTCTTTCTCTTCCGCCACCTCTAGGTTCATAGGATGGGAATACTCAAGCTTGATCTGGATTCTTCTTTGCTTCTGCTTGGAGCTGCTTAGATGTACTGCGTGATTTCATACCTTCTCTATTATGGCTATGATTTTGGGGATTACGCTCTTTTCGTGTTTACGGTACTCTGATGATTCTAGTAAAAGACAGAAGTTTTAAATTGATGTAGTAGGTTTTATGCATTTCAGACTTATGATGTAACTATGGTTTGAACTACAATGTTTTCTGCTTAATAAATGTAACAGCCCGCATTTTACGTATCGGAAGATCGTAAAATATTTTTATTTTATTACCTGAGGGTTGGATCATTCTCATCTTTTGATATGTTGCTTATGGGGATGTATGACATGTCCATAATTTTTACCGATTTTGTTTGTGACCATTTTGCCCCTGTCAGTCTTGTACTGGGCATAACTTTTGACTCAGGTCGAATCAGAGGGTGAGACCTGTGCCATTGGAAAGGAATTGATGATTCCCTTTCCATAGAGTGGTTACATTAAGGATTTGGTTCAGCGGGTTGGGAGAAATCGTTGTTTTAAGGTTTTTCAGTTGGCTGTTCAGGTTTTGGAAGGCTAATGGGCTGATTTGGAGAAGGCCCATTAGAGGGTGGGTGGAGACTATAAATAGGGGGTAAGGGGTATGGAGAAAGGTTGGCATTTTCCAATCTCTTATGGGGAGGCTTTGATCTCCTCCTTCCTCTAACATCTTTCCACCATTAAAATTCCAAAATCCAAGCAGGGAAATCGAAGATCTACACCATAAGAGGCTAGATCAACATCGATTGAAAGGGAATTTCATCGGATCTAAGGGTTTTGTGCAAGTCGCTTGCTGATCGGAATCATATTTCATTGTTTTTGCATCGATTTGAAGAAATGGTGAGTGATTTACATCTCTCATTCTGATGCGTGCAAGTATATGGGTCTTATGTTGTTAATTTCATCATTTCCATGTTATTTTCCTTAGATCTACACCATGCTAAGTTTATTTTACATGCGAATCACTTTAGGATCTGATCTAGATAATTTAAATGGCAAGTTTCATGTTATTTCATGGGTTTATGCAAGTTAGATCTATATATTGTGTTCATATGTTCAATTATCATGTTTTTGGGAAATTTATGTGTTTTGATGGAAATTGTTAGATTGGTGATATTGTTGGTTGCATAACATGTTTGTGGTTGCGTTTGGATGAATTGGATGAGCCGATTTCGTCGGATTCGTCGTTTGGCGAAGTTTAGGTCGAAATCGAAGTCGAAATGGAGCTGTGCAGGTTTCTGGTCGGTTTTGGAGCTAGTCGGGTCGGTTGAGGCGGTCTGATGGCTCTGGTCGGTCCAGAAGGGTCTGGACTGAGGTGGTCGGTCACGTTATGGCTTGGGGAACAAGTCAGGGAGCTGGTTGGTTGGAATTGAGGCATCGGGGTCGGTTTTGACTGTCGTCCTGGAGCAATGCTGGTCGGTTTTAGCTTGGTCGTTCTGGAGCAGCTGGTTGGTTTTAGCTTGGTCGTTCTGGAGCAGCTGGTCGGTTTCAGCCTGGTCGCTCTGGAGAAGCTGGTCGCTCTGGAGAAGCTGGTCGATCTGGAGGAGCTGGTCGATTTGGTGGAGCTGGTCGGTTTCACCTTGTCTGTCTGAAGGAGCTGGTCGGTCAGATGGATGCAAATCCTGGTCGGACAGATAGAAGCATATCCTGGTCGGTTTTGACGGGGTCGGTCCAAAGCTGCATGGAGGCGGGTCGTTCTGGAGAAAGGCTGGTCGGTTTTTGGCTGGTCATTCTGGAGCAAGGTTCTGGTCGGTTTTGGCATGGTCGTTTTCTTAAAAAGTACGTTTTCGGGTACGACTCGGGTACGAACCAAAAAGGTCTGAAAAAAAAATATTTTCCGGGGGCAACCCCCCCCCCCCCCCGAACCCTAGCCGCAGCGCAGTGATGTGTTTTGGTTCGGTGAAGGCGTGACTTCGAGGTGATTCAAGTAGGAAGGTTCGAAGTGGTGAATGTATTCGTTGATCAAGGTGGAACAACGAATGCGGTGACAACTCAAAGGTCGTGAGTTGGTGGATAATGGCTGCTTGAGAAGGTTGCTTGAGCTATGAAACATCGTCAAGGTTGGACGATTAGAGATGCGAAGGCCGAGAAGTCATCGTTGTCGTAAGTTCTAGCAGGCTCAAAGCAGGGGTATGATGGGTATTGTTGAAAGGCCCAAAAGACCGGTTGTTGGTCGAGTACCCTGGGTCTTTCTGGTTGGGGAAAGGCCTACTGTCAAGGTTGGGCATATGGAGTTCATGCTAGAACTGGGGTTACCATTAGCCCTTGACATATGGCAAGGTTAGCCGTCATACGATAGTGATGATTTCGAAGCAGGATTGGCGGTGATAGCCAGACTCTGTCATGCATGCTGGATGTTTTGCTTGTGCCATCTCACGTGGGTTATCCAACATCGAAGTAGATGTTCCTTGAATGCTTGTCTGATATTGGTTTCGGCCTCTGGGGCTTGTATTCGAGGGATGTTGAATTCGACTAGGATGATTTACATGAGATATATAATCTCGATGCCATGATTGCTATTGCTGGTTGTTTCTGTTTTTCCATGGATAAATGATTGTTCTGGTTTCTATGGATTAAATGGTTGAAATGCTTGGTAAAGGCTATCACTGTCCGATGTGGGGAAGATAAGGTTGAGTTCTTCTCTGGTGATGTGGGTAGATAAGTTGTTCATTTACTCATTCTCATATGCTTTCTTGTTGAAGTTTGTTAGCTGTATTATCGCTCACTAAGACTATTGTCTGACTCAAGGTTTTATGTCTCCTCTTATTACCTTGGGCTGTTCATCCGGTTGTGGATGGGCAGACTAAGTGGCAGGTTACAAGTAATGGAGCTTAGTTATACGAGGAAGCTGAGCGATGACGAGCAGGAGGCTGGCGTACCAGTTTTATTCTATCTAGTATTTCTGTTTCCGCTGTTTGAGTTGCTTGAGAGTTGTAGTGAGGCCTTATGTACAAACTTGGATATCAGTTGGATAATCTTTCTGGATGTTGAAAGAGTTTCAAAAGTTTGCTATATGATACCTCATTACTATCACCTGTTGTATATGTTCTATTATATTTCATCCTTGCGCTGTGAGTTCTACGACAGGTTTCGATGTGTTCACTTACTATGATGATCGTCCATAGCAGCCTGGCACGCCTTTCAGCGCATTATTCCTCTTGTTTAGTGCGGGGGTTATGGGCGGTCATTACAATAAAGCTTTAAATTCCACTGCTATTTTATATCTGTCTTGTCGTATTTCTGTTTCTGTTTACCTATAATGCTTCATGAAACTCAGTGCATTCTCTTAAAGAGTTACATTAACGGATGTGGGGTGTCACACTGTTTTTATACGGGTAGATAGTTTCATCAAATATGACATCACTGTTAATATATATTCTGTCATTCATATCAGTACACTTGTATCCTTTTTGATATAAACAGTATCTAATTAATGTACATGATTTGGATCTGCAGTCTAGTTTATTTGAGTTGTAAGGCCTTAAATGTGGAAAACATAGGCAACCATATGACTTTAGTTTGCTATAATCTGGTTTAATATGATATAGGTTTTCCAGTGGGCTGGTATCATTCAAAACTTTGGTAGGGATCCTATTAATTATGTAAACTACAAAATTAAATGATTCAGGCCAAAATTTTAAAGGTAAAGAGGATTGAGCCAATAATGTTAAACTAGATTATATAATATGTCTATGTTTCCTCTCAACAAGGCCATTTTGTTCATAAGTGTAAGGAAAACTTAATCTATGAATTATACCCTTGGTTTTGAATATATTACTAAGGGGTTTAAATTCTGTACCACCATCAGAATGGAAATTTTTTATGGTACAGTTGAAATGATTTTCAATCATCTTCATGAAATTCATGACACAGATGAATGTTTCAGACTTAAACTTTAATATGTATAACCAAGTATATCTTGTATATGCATCAACAAGAGATAAATAATATTTGTTTCCAAAATTTGAACTTATTGGTGCTGGTCCCCAGAGATCAGCAACAATAAGGTCAAATGGTTTCGAATATATAGTACTAGAAATGGTAAATGGTAATTTGTGACTCTTCCCTGTTTGGTAGTAGGTACATATATATGTTAACTTAACATCATCAAAGGGTATTTTGTTAGCAAGAAGAATTTTGTTCACAATTTTAATGCTGGGGTAACCAATTTTATAATGCCAATAATCTATAGTAGACATATTTTTATAATTAGTGGCAACATCAGTCATAGAATGAACTTCTTCACTGTTATTACAATTTAAACTTTTTTCAGAATAGTTCCAACAGGAATTAATGCTTGCAGTTTTTCTGCAATTTTTAAGACTAAACTTGTATAGACCCTTAACAGCATCACCTTACAAAAGAATTTCATTAGTCGGTATGTCTCTAAATATGCAATACTTAGGAAAAATTCGATAAACACATGATTATCATTAGCAAATTATGAGACACTGATCAGATTCTTCTTGATTTTTAGTACCCTTAATAAACTGTGTAAAAGGAGTTTTCTTTTACCATTTATGCTACCATTGCCAATATGAGAAATGTTTATACACTTACCATTCTCATGCAAATAGATTTATTACCTTTGTACTCTCTATTTCCAAGATTGAGATTTTCTAGGTTATTTGTTATATGATTGGTAGCTCCTGAGTCTGGGTACCAACTATCGTCATTAATGTTGTCCAATCTTGTTGTTTCACCTTGACCTCCTGAACCATCTGACAGTGTATTCTGATATGACTGTGCTTGAGCAAAATTTGCACTTGGATTTGATCCCTTTTGATTGTTGTTTGCTTGATTGTTGGCATAGTTAAGGTTGTACCTTAAGTAACACTTTGTAGCAGTATGTCCTATTCTTTCACAATTCTGACACTTTGGTCTGATGTTGTTATTGTCCCATCTTCCTCTACCTTTTCCTAATGGTCTACCTTGTTGAAAGGTTTGATCTGGTTTCACATTGTTGTTTTGATTTTTGTTCTTATTAGCAGCATAGTTGAAGCTTAAACCAGTTTCTTGATTTCTTTTGCTATCTATTCTGGCTTCATGAGATAGACGAGTATTGCTTTTGAGTAGCAATGATGGCTCTCATACTCCTCACTTAGACCATTAAGAATGATCATAATTTGTTCTGTTTTTGAAACCTTTTGACCTGCTGCTTCTAATGTATAAAACAGTGATTTAATCTTGCTTAAGTATTAATGCATAGAAATATTATCTTTTCTAATTTTCTACAATTGCCTCTTAGAATGCATGACTTTGACATATGACTGGTTGTTAAACTCGTTTTATATGGTTTGCCAAATCTTATTTGAACTTTTACAACCTATAACCTAAGGTAATATGCTTTGACTGATAGAAGATAGCAGCCACGAACTAATTAGATGATCTTGTCTATGAAACTTTACATATTCTTTATTACTTGTAACTCTGTTATCTTGATCAGTAACAAATTTTGATGGGATATCAATTGTACCTAACACATACCCATTTAATCAATAGCCTTCAAAAGCAATCTCAATTTGTAATTTCCATAATAGGTAGTTGTTTTCATCGAATTAAGTAGTAAAAAGATGTGATTGAGGACTTATAAAAGTTTTTAATAACCTGCTGTAGTTGATACACCATCTTGAGGTGCGGAAGTTGATGTTGAAATGTTTGTAGGGTCATAACTAAATGAATTGATATCATTGGCCACGAAGAAAAAAAACCGAGGGTGGATAAAACTGGAGTTGAAAGATTATCAGGTAATCAAGAGTAGTTTCGAAGAATCACTGCTGCAATCAGGTAATCAAGCTGATGAGTTTCCTCTAATTGCGTTTAATGATATGGCATAGTGATTTCTTGATTTTTCTTGAAATAATTTTTCGACCCAATGAAGGGGACATATGCTAAATTGGCTGATGCAACCCTTACTTGAGCACAGCGAGGCTATATGAATAGCAGCTGTGTTTGGGATTGATGGCACAACACAATTTGATCAGAATATGCCCTCTTCTTCTCCAGTGATGAAGATTCTCTAAGGAGAAAAAAATTAACACCTATTTGAATTCAAGATAATGAGATAAGTTGGATACAGTGATTCCCAGAATCTATAGATGTTAAGCTGATTCAAATTGCTCTAATACCAAATTAGAATTTGGTGATTTGTATTATGATTTAAAGAGAAAGAATTGACGAAATAACAGAGCAGCGAAATCTTGTATTATTGAAAAATGAGAAAAATAAATTGTACAAGCTTTGTACAGATATATATGCAGAGTAATGGGCTGAGTAATGTAACGACCCGCATTCTATGTGTCGGAGGATCGTAGAATGTTTATTTCGTTACATACGAAGCCGTATGGTCGTGTAACTTTGGGAGATGACTATTAGGGTCGTTTCCCATGTTCACGATTTTTGCCGTATTTTAAATGACCATTTTGCCCTAGTGAATCCTGTTTTGCCTATAGCTTTTGATTGGTAAAGAGTTTTGACCTGAAAACTTCCATTAGATTCGGATGATGGTTTACCTTTCCATAGAGTGGTCACATTAATCAAACGGACTTACCATTTGGGAGATATGGCTGGAATAAGATTTGAAAGGTGAAAAACAGCTTAATTGTAACGACCCGGAAAATCTGAACCAATTTAAAAATTTTAAATTGGCAAAATAGTGGATTTTAAATATTTTAAATAAATATTTTAAATAATAATGATGAAAACTAAGTTTGAATTGAAGTTGAAAATAAATATAATTACTTTGAATTATAAATAAGGCCTGAAATGGCGCGGTAGTTTCAAAATTTGAATTCAAATTTCGGGTGACTGTACAGGGGGCAAAACAAAATGGATTTGAGTGAAACCAAAAATATTTAAATTTGTTAGTGAATACACTTCTAACGAATCTGAAAAATCGAAGTTTCATAGCGGGATGCAAAAGTTATGGCCAAATGAATTTTCTGAAAGGTCGCTATGGAGTTTATATAGCCCGTGAAAATGGCCATTTTGCAAACGACCTCGAAATTTGACGAAACCAATTTTGTTGGATCCGGGATGTCAAATAATTGCTAGATTTCAAATTTCATAAATTTTGAAGCTATTATGTGAGCGTGGCAAAGGAAAATGTGTTTTGGTCAATTATAGTTAAATTGGATCGACCAGAAATGGGCCATTTTGCAAACGGTCTCAGAATTCGACGAAACTAGTTTTGTTGGGACCGTATCGTCAAAACATAGCCAGATTTATTTTTCTGGAATTTTTTGAATCAGTTGGTGGCCTTGGCAAATTGAAATGTACGTTCAAATCGAATATCGAATGTTATATATTTTAAATTGAAGGAAAACTGACTGAAACAGTTGAGTGGGCCTACGAAACATATCCCATTGTGTTCGGAATGGGGGTAAAACGCTAAGGACGACAGTCGTTGGGTCTGAATTGGGGTTCGTGTGTGAAATGGGGTATTTTCGAAATTTAAAAATGTATAAATTAAAGAAAAAATTTCATTGGTCAACAAAAAGCTTCTCTCTCCCCGATACCAGGTCGCGAACGACGGAAGGAGTTCGAAACTTCTCACTTCGATTTCTCCGCAACCACTCAATGAAATCGCGTGATTCTTGATCCATTTTGAAGCTCTAACTCTCCTCTTAAAATCCATACTAAGTTTGCCCTCCATCGTTGAGCGTATCGCCAGAATCACCTTCGAGAAGCCCGCCTGTTTGGAGCGCCGCCGAGCCTCCAAGGTGCCACTGAGCTGAACGAGACCTCTGGCGTCGGGAAGGTTGTTTAAAGCTCTTCGACGTGGTGAAACCCGATCTGAACGAAGTGCTTCAGATTCGAAGATAATTGCAAACCTAGTTTTTAAGATTTGTTGAAGGTAATCGGCTGAGTATATTTTAAATCAATATTAACACTTTTAAACCAATGCAAACTTGTAAAAATCATAACTTTTTCGTTTCTAGATGAAATTCAGTGCAACAAGAGACAGTGGACTCGTGTGGACGTCTTCTACATTCTAGAAGAGACCACATATTTTTCTGAGCCTTCTGCTATTTTTGGTGGAGTGGAACCCAATGTGAGATTTCTAATTTATAAACGATATGGAAAACAATGATGTATAAATTATATAGTCGATGTATGAGTTATATAAGCATTGTACATCTCTTGTATAAGCATTGTATAAGTTGTATGTTCGATGTATAAGTTATATATGCGTTGTAAAAATTGTATGTGCATTGTAATGAATTGAAGTGAATCGAAATATAATTATGTATATATATATATACATATACTCCCCTCGTCCACAAAACATGGACGATATTTATTGTTTGTGATTGGTGTGAAATTTGGTTGATAGCGAATGATTGATTAGAATTGTTTGTGGTTGAAATTGATTGGTTGTGGTTAAAAAATACACATTGGTGATTGAAACAAAATTAGAATAGATTGTTGAAATGAAAATAAAACATGCCTCCTGCGTGCGAACTAGATGCATGAATCCCCATTATCAAAAACCGCGAGGTTTTAAGGTAGAGTGAGGAGCCGTACTAGGGATGGTCCCGGTTTTAACTACCCTGCTTTTATGCTGCCGAAATTTTCAATAATATTCATGTGTTAGAATTATTTTCATATGTTGAAACTATATTCAGGTGTTGAATAGAAATTCATGTGTTGAACGATATTCGTGTTTTGAAGTAAATTGTTTTATAATAAAAATCATATTTTTATCTTCTATATGAACTATATAAAATAGTCCTGTTTTGAAATAAATTGTTTATAATAAAAATCATATTTTTATCATCTATATGAACTATATAAAATAGTCGTGTTTTGAAATAAATTGTTTTACAGTAAAAATCACATTTATTTTAGATACACAAATTTGTTGAAAATAGTGAAGTGTTGAAATAAATGTCTGTTAGATAAAAATATTATTTTTATCAAATCTATAAAGTGGATAGTGTTTTGAAATCGATGAAAGAATTATATTTATATATATTTATATAAATATAATCAAAATATAGTGGATAAAGAGGCTGTAGTTCGTGTTTTGAAACCGTGATTTCAAACGATTAGTGCGGGAGATCCGACCATCGGATTTTCCCGAAACCACAACCGTTGGGTTCGCCTTGGAAATATCTTTCCAGCAGCACTAACTTTGTAAAGATCCAATGGTTGGATTGTCTGGAATGTTTAATTCAAATCTGAAGAAAAATAGCGCCAAAATCGATTGTATTTATATATATATATAAATATAATTAAATTAAATCGAATAACGACGCTACAGTTCGTATTTTGAAATCGTAACTTTAAATGATTAGTGCAGAAGATCCGACCGTCGGACTTTCCCAAAACTGAAACCGTTGGATTCGTTTTGAAAAGATCTTTCTAATGATATAAATTTTGTGAAGATCCCATGGTTAGATTTTCAGATATGCGTAAATCAAATCAGGAGAAAAACAACGCCACGGCCGCGTTATGGCCTGAAGCGTCGTTTTAATGAATTGGCTATTTTTAAATAAACAAAAATAGCGATAAATCATGATAAAAAATCATAAACGATATGGAATGGAAATAAATTGAATTTGCTCGATTTATGTGATATTTGATGGTTGAATGTGTTTGGTGTGAAAATTACATTAAAGAATAAAATTGGTGTTGTCGAATGATTTAACCATTGAAATAAATTGATTTGAAATTCTAAATATATGTGAATTATTTGAAAAGGCCGAGTTAATTCTCATTTCAAATAATTGACCAACGATTGAAAGTCGAAGGTATGAAGACGGTGCAAGACCGATAATCTTCACGTCGAAAGGAGGGGTGCTACTGATGCTCATGATGGGAGTAGCTACCTTGAAGGGGTTGAAGTAGTAGCCACCCGGACGTACTTGTTGATTGTACGGATATGCGAGGTATTGAGTGTCTCCGGTTTCGTTCAGACCCAAAACGAACGTGTAAATGGACTGTGTGTCTGACATTGGATTTTGTTCTATGCTGATTGATCTCCATTAAATATATATCTCTTTGGCGGCGGAGAATTTATTCTCTTGCTTAACTCCCTTCTCTGAGACGTACGAGCCCAGAGGTTATATATCGATAGAAATCAGTCCCACGGAGTGAACTTCCTGTGTGGCACGCTTAAGTGATATATGATCAAGGCTTCTGTTAAAAAGCAAAGTCTTGTAGTTGATGATCAAAGCACAGTCCGTGTGGCATAGCTTTGTGTATAACGTGAATTCGAGAGCCTCACACCCCGGGTGTGATGATCCCAAAACCCCGTGACACGGTGTTAAGGATAATCATTGGAATATAACACATTAATCATCGTTAGCAGATCACAGATAATAGCATAAACAGAAAATAGAATAATTTACACACATATGACAGCGGAATCATATAGTATCATCACATCAGAGAAGCACAGTACATAATGATACATAATTAGTTACCATCGCCTGAGGCGGAATCATACATAAAGAGTACACAAAATAAATATCGGTCTACATAGCCAATGGCGGAATCATAATATAGATACAATAATGGCGGACAAAATCCAAGTCAGCACGGTGTAGTCAAGCCTCGCCATGAGCCCAAAAGGTGCGTCAGAAACCTGTAACTAGGCTGCCCGTGTGAAAATGAGGGCACCCGAGTTTGCAAGGTGAAACAAACTACGAGTCGGTCATGGGACTGGTATGAGAAATCTACTTAACTTATTAACAACAATTATAAGGCAAATCAAAGGACCACGCCACTTTCGCGGAACGGGTTTACTCCAATGAGTGCTAGTGCATGAAATAAAGTAAATGATTAAATCTTCGCAATGCTTTTTTATAAAATGAAGCCATTATAAGACTCAGGTCCCATCACACAATGCAACGCAAGCCGGAGGATAGAGTTTTACCTTATAATGGCCAAAAATGCTTCATACATATAAAACAAAAGTGTTTGATATTATTACTAGTGCATATTTGTTTCAAAAGCAAATTCAATCATAAATATCAATCCTAGGCGGCATAGCTACCATCTACTATATCGCCGTACTAGAAATACAATCACGTCCGCATATTTCGTATTGGAAGTTGGATTCCTTCATGAGTCGAGGCAAGGGGCAAGCTCCTCTCCGATTCGAGACACTCTAGCAAATGCCTCGGGACCGCTCACAGCAATCCCTGGATCCTCCAAGGCCGGTCCTCCCTTACTTTTGAGGATTAATTATTCCTGAACACATGTTTCCCGGTCCTTACAGACCTATAATCGAGGCGCCTCGTATTCCAACAACCACACAGGTGAAAAGTAGATATAAATGTCAGGGCTGGGAGGTCACTAACACCACCATAGCTAGAAAGAAATGTCATGCACTCCTTGGGTCCTTCTCCCATTTTTGACTCATACCGGGGCGTGAGGCTCGCGAATTCATGTTATACACAAAGCTACGTCACACAGACCATGCTTTGATCATCAACCACAAGACTTTGCTTTGCAACCGAAGCCTTGATCATTTGCCACTCAGGCGTGCCACACAGGCAATCCACTCCATGCGACTGATTTCTATCAATACATAACCTCTGAGCTCGTACGTATCAGAGAAGGGCGTTAAGCAAGAGAATAAATTCTCCGCCGCCAAACAGATATATATTTAACAAAGATCAATCAGCACAGAACAAAATCCAATGTCAGACACACAGTCCATTTACAAGTCCATTTTGGGTCTGAACGAAACCGGAGGCACCAATTCCTCGCATATCCGTACAATCAACAGTATGTTTGGACGGCTACTACTTCAGTTCCTTCATGGTAGCTACTCCAATCACGAGCATCAGTAGCGCCCATCCATCCAATGTGAAGATCGTTGGTCTTCAACCGTCTTCGACTCTTCGACTTCTCAACGTCGATCGATTATTTGAAATGAGATAAACTCAGCCTTTTCAAATAACCCATGTAACACCCCACCTCCGCCAAGGTAACTCTTGCAAGTACATCGGCTTCGGAGGGGCGTTTAAATAAGGTAAACATGCATGCAGATATCACAAGACAGAACATATATATAAGTAAAACAGAGTAAATAAAGCAGCGGATCAAACTAACATTTCAAAACCATAGTCATGTTACAACAAAGTACTTGATCATTATTTTCCAACAAACAAAGTCTAGTGAAAAGCATAAACTGAAAAACTGAAATACATAAAGTACTATCCCAAAAGTGAAGTGATAAACCATAACTAGCTCAATGTCCAAAACCGTACATGAGCAAATCCAGTAAGCAAGCTGTAAAGATCCAAGCTAAGCTCCAATGTTCCCACCCTGAGAACCTGAGGGGGGGAACGGAAGAAATGAGGCGAAAGAAAACAGGTCAGTCAAAAAGACTGGTAAGCCCTACTACTATCTGTCCATGAACTAGTAAAGTTAACTGGTATGAGAAGCTGATATGAACATAAGGATAACAACATACTAGCATGGTGATTAACTAACAAGATAGATAAAGGTGTCATCGCATAATAAAGGTTAAGTTTTGCACCACGGGTGTACTAGCATTCTAACATGTCAAGTAAAAACAAGAATTGACCCCTTGGCCCAAGCTTAGCCCAATATCATGAGATGACCTAAATCAAGGTCCAACTACACGGTCTAGTCGATCGGCTCCCTATAAGCCTAACTCGTCAAGTGTCGGTGTCATACGGCCCAAACATGCAATGTAGTTAAACTGCGCTAGGTCCACCCTAGGGTGTATCAAGTCCTAGGGTGTCAACCTCGGACACCAATCCAGTATGCACAGTCTAGATCTACTGGTACCCGTGACTGATTCTCCAACTCCGGACTATGTGCACGACCATAGTCCGCCTGGACCTACACCGGCGTACCTACTCAGCCGTCGTTTTGGTCGCTTACATGTCATCCCAGTAATCGTGCCCCACCCTAGCCTAGTCCTATGGTCTTATGATACTATCAAGAGGGTTACTGCTGAAAAGGACCACGCAACTAGGGTTTCCTTAACGGGTTAAATGTGGTTAACCCGATCCAAACGTGGATTAAATTGGTTAAGTGTACCCAAGATTCATGACTTCACCCCGATTAACCCATCAAGCCCAAATTGATTAAGTATTAAGTGGACCATGACTTAACCCTAATCAGGAGGCATTAATTAATTAACTTAATGTGCTTTAACCTCTCACATTAGACTTCGCTGTGGTTACTAGTTAAGCCGGGCGGGTCCGGGTAGCTTTACACCACAACTTGGTCTAACCTCGGATTCGAGCACAACATGACCAACTTCTCACATTGGATCCTATTGTTTGTAGCCGCTAGTTAAGCCGGGCGGGTCCGGGTAGATTTATGCTACAAACTCAACCCAACCTCGAGTTGGCCATACTCATATTTTCTAAGTGTCATGTCCATTATGTTTCCAAAACATAATTACAAGTTAACATATCACGTTATGTTATAAAAACCATGTTTATGTCATAATGTTACCCAACCCCAACGTAATCCCATCGTTTACATAGTCGCAACAACGCATAAAGGATAAAATAGGGAACTTGGCATAATCATGCCAAAAAGGTGTTGAAGCCACAAGTTTATCATGGTGGCATATGAAATGTACATATGTTCATATACTTGCATATTGCATCATTAGGCTTCAAAAGCATGCATAAAACCAAACTTAGCATATGAGTGATACATGGTGATAAATGACATGTAGAAGTTGCTAGAAGTTCGCATTTAGCCTCACATGCAAGTTATCATAAGGGATATGATAACTTTCATGTTGCCAAAATGCAACCTTTAATATAAAGCTTGGAGCTTTATGCTCACAACATCAAGTTTAACTTGCATAACATGATATCATGTGTATAATGATCAACCCAAACTTGCATAACATAGCAACATGTGTCATACATAATGATTAAACCAACTTGCATAGCATAATGATCAACCAAACTTGCATATCATAATGATCAACCAAACTTGCATATCATAATGATCAACCCAAACTTGCATCATTCATTTAACTTTAGAGTTCAATAAAAAGAAAGTAGAAAAAGAGCTTACAATGCTATGAAGACACAAATGAATAATTATTATAAAGATTGAGACGAAGCCCTTATGCAATCACCAAAATATGAAAGCCCCAATTGAAAAACCCTTGTGCCAAATCAATAAAAATCCTTGCTTTGAAATAGAAATGTTGCAACTTGACTTGAATGCAAACTAAGAACACTCATACAAGTTTGAAAGCACTTGTATGAACTCACAATCTCTCATAGAAATAAACTTAGGAATTTTAGCATGAGAGTGGAGGCCATGAGAGGAACCAATTTGACATAGTTTAGTTGTAGGATTGAGTAATGGTGATTTAGGCTAGGTTTAGGGGTCTTTTTATAGAGGATTAGGATAGTATTAGCCATAGGATTAACCCTAGATTCAATCAGAGCCATCAAATCCCATCACTAGCCAACAAAACAGGTCAGAACAGCCAAAATGGTGCACCAGGTTGCCTGGGTCCGACCAGGCAGGTCGACCCCCAGGTCGACCCTGGCGTCGACTCCCCAGTCGACCTGGCCCCCCCAGGTCGACTCCCAGGCCGACCCCCAGGTCGACCTGGTCTGGGCGGGATTTTTCCCGCCTACCCAGAATTTTCTGAAATTTGAATCTGTTTCGAATTTGAATTTTTCGTGAAACTTCGCGAGGCCATATCTCGGTCATACGGACTCCGATTTTCGAAAACTCGAACTCTATTTCGCGTATTTTTCCGAGACGAACGCAATGGCATAGTCCGTTTCCCTTGATTCAGATATTACAATTTAATTCTGCCTTGATTTATGTTATAACATGTTATTCAAAAATACGGGTTGTTACATTCTCCCCTCCTTAAAGGATTTCGTCCCCGAAATCTCCAAGTTAGGAAGAATGTATCCTACCATCCATCATCCATCTACTCAAAACATCATCCACGTGCAGTCATTGTCCTTAAAGGATTCTAAATGCCGTATGATCATATGCAAAGGTGTGTGTATATGTACTTATCTAATGCAAAAATCAGGCGGTTACTGATACAGTAAACCTTCTTAATGCAAAGTATGTTAGTGAAATGAGTCCATATGTATGCAAATTCCTAACATAACTCATAGTCTCTACATGAGTGCACATAACATTCGTCCATATGCAACATCCACGTGATAGCATAACAAGCTTCATCCATGAATAAGTATAAGCACTCATGCATATGCAACATGAAAGTGTGTGAGCCGATCTTAGTGCTAATGTGTATCATGCATCCACGAGTATCCACATGCAAACACTTGCAACCACTTGCAACCATCAAGCATAACATGTTTCAAATACATGTTTCATCCAAAGGGTTTCTACCTAAGGTCCTCATGACGTGATTAACGAGATAACAAGATAAACAAGATAAACATGGATAAACATTGATAAAAAGAAAGATAGGCTAATTAAGAAAGAGGTCGAGAATGTACACTCAAAAAGAAATGGATAAAGCCCACGCATCTTCTCCTCAGTTTCCCAAGTTGCATCTTCGTCGACTTCACCCCACTGAACTTTCACCAATTTGACTTCTTGATTCCTTAGTTTCTTGATCTCTGTCCCCAAAATACGAATCGGAGCTTTTCTCAAGGTTGCTTCTTTCTCTACCTCAATGTCTTCAAGAATGCTTGGTTCAACCACCTCAGCGGACTCATGTAGGCACTTTCGGAGATGCGAGACATGAAAGACATTATGCACTCCGGCTAGCTTCTCGGGCAATTCCACCTTATAGGCCTTCTTTCCAATTCTCTCTATGATAGGGAAGGGTCCTACGAACCTTGGTGCCAGCTTCCTAACTGCTCCAAAACGTACCACATTACGCAAAGGAGAAACCTTCATCAAAACCATGTCTCCCACTTCGAATTCCAAATCTGCCCTTCGCCTGTCAGCATAGGATTTTTGTCTATCTTGGGCCGCTTTCATCCTTCTTCTCACTAATTCAACTTTCTCGGATGTGTCCCGTATCATATCGGGCCCAAGTATAAGCCTATCTGTTGTCTCCCACCAACAAGATGGTGACCTACATGGCCTCCCATATAAAGCTTCAAATGGTGCCATCCCTATGCTGGCTTGATAGCTATTATTACAAGCGAACTCTACAAGAGGAAGGTGGTCTTCCCAAGTACCACCGAAGTCGAGAACACAAAGCCTCAAGAGATCTTCTAGCACTCTATTCACCCTTTCGGTTTGGCCATCCGTCTGGGGGTGATAGGCCGTACTCAGATTCAATCGTGTACCCATCACTTCTTGCAAACTGTTCCAGAACTGGCTGGTGAAAATTGGGTCACGATCGCTAACTATGCTAGAAGGAACTCCATGCAACCGCACTATTTCTCGAAGATAAATAGATGCCAGCCCTGATGCGGTCCTCTTGCTCTTTACTGGGATGAAGTGAGCACACTTCGTAAGTCTGTCAACTATGACCCATATGCTTGTGTTCCCTCTCCTTGACCTAGGCAATCCATCCAAAAAATCCATAGAAATACTCTCCCACTTCCATTACGGGACCTCCAATGGATGTAATAGCCCACCTGGTTTCTTTGACTCGGCTTTCACTTGTTGGCACACCATGCACTTTGAAACATACTCTGCCACATCCTTCTTCATTCCATCCCAAATGAAAATGCGCTTCATATCCCTGTACATCTTATCTCCTCCCGGATGTATAGTCATCTTCGAGTGATGCGCTTCTTCAAGAACTCTATGGACTAAATCTCCCACTCGAGGAACACATAATATCCCATCACGCCTTAGCCATCCTTTATCATCAATAGTATATCTGGCAAGGTGACTAGACGTCTCACCACGAATCAACTTGTCCATAACTTCGACTATCTGTGGATCTTCCTTCTGCGAAGCCCCAACTTGATCAAGAAGTGTGGGTCTAAGCTCTAGGGATGATAATGAACCCGTCATCGACTCAACAGTCGTCGTGAAATCAAAGGTTGCCAAGAATTCTAAGTTCTTCATCTCAATGAACAAGGGACTCAAAGTCAATCTCCTTCTGCTCAATGCATCTGCCACAACATTACCCTTGCCAGGGGTATAAGCTATCTCGAAGTCATAAGATGCCAAGAATTCCATCCACTTTTGCTGCCTTAGATTCAGATCTTTTTGCGAGAAGAGGCATTTGAGTGACTTCCGATCAGTATACAACTCAAACCTTTCGCCTAGAAGATAGTGGCGCCAGGATTTGAGTGCAAAGACGATCGCTGCTAACCCCAAATCGTGAGTGGGATAGTTCTTCTCATGAACTTTAAGTTGCCTACCCCCATAACATATCACTCTTACCTCTTGCATTAGAACAGCACCTAACCCCGTGCCACATGCATCTGTGTACACGGTAAACATCTTACCACTATCGGGAAATGCCAAAACTGGAGTTGAGGTAAGGGCTCTTTTGAGCTTTTGAAAAGCAAGCTCACACTCCAAGTCCCATGCGCATACTAAGTTCTTCTTCGTCAACTTAGTAAGAGGGGTCGAATTCTTAGCGAAGTCCCTGATGAACTTCCTATAGTAGCCCGCCAGACCGAGAAAGCTTCTTACCTCGGTTGCATTCCTAGGAGTCTTCCAATCTTGAACCACAACCACTTTCGCGGGATCCACCGCTATGCCTTGCTTAGAAACTATATATCCAAGAAACCGAATTTCCTTTCTCCAGAAATGACATTTGGAGAACTTGGCTTTCAACTGATGCGCTCTAAGCGTATCCATCACTTCCTTGAGATGTCTGGCATGTTCTTCCTCGTCCTTTGAGAAGATCAGAATATCATCCACGAAGACAACAACAAACTTGTTGAGGAACTCCCTGAACACCCTACTCATCAAGTCTACGAAGTAGGCGGGTGCATTAGTCAAACCGAATGGCATGACAAGCCATTCAAAGAATCCATCTGGAGTCCTAAACGCAGTCTGATCGATGTTATCCTCAGCTACTCTAAGTTGATGGAATCCGGTGGCTAGATCAAGCTGAGAGAAAACAGAAGCACCAACCAGCTGGTCAAAGAGATCATCAATCCTCGGTAAAGGTGCCTATTCTTCTTTGTCAGCTTGTTCAACTCTCGATAATTAACACATAGATGAAGCGAACCATCCGCCTTAGTAGCGAATACCACCGGAGCACACCATTCAGAAATGCTTCGTCTAATAAAACCCTTCTCAAGCAGCTCCTTGATTTGCTTACTGAGCTCTCTCCTTTCTCGTGGGGCCATGTGCCTAACGGGCAATGATACTGGCTTGGCATTATCAACTAGATAAATGCGGAAATCTATCTCTCGTTTAGGGGGTAACCCCTTAACTTCTTCAAAGACATCGGGATAGTCTCGGACCACCCTTACAGACCGCAGATCATCGATGGACGAGTCGAGAGATTCAAGATAACATAACATGACGGGACCTCTAGGGTTACAAGAAATTTCTAGGGTATTACCGAGGCGAGTCATGAGCCTCACCACCCTATGTTCACAATCGAGAATGGCTCCATAACTGGACAACCAATCCATGCCCAAGATCAACCCATATCCCGTGAACCCGAGAACATAAGCATTACACGTGAATTCTACGGTCAAGATAGAAATCTTCAAATCCGCACAAATCATAGATAGATGGGCGGAACCCCCAATTGGATTTGAAACACAAACGGGATCCTCAACTAAGCTAGTACTTAGGTGCAAACTTTCAACACTGTCAGAAGAAATAAAACTATGCGATGCGCCAGAATCAAATAAGGTGCGAACAGGATAATCAGAAATATAAACAAGACTTTCTACAGAAATGCTACCTCGATCCTGAACTGGAGCGGCGTTGAGAGCATGCACTTGCCCTCCTGAATGTCCTGCACGCTGATTCTGCCCTTGCCCTTGTCCTTGTTTCTTAGGGCAATCCTTGCTAAAATGTCCGGTCTCTCCACAATGAAAGCATTCGCCAGACTTCCTCTTCCTCTTCTTACAGTCTTTAGCTATGTGCCCAACATTCCCACAGTAGTGGCATTTTCTTGGATCCTTTGCCTTGGCCTTGTTGCCCTTGTTGTTCTTGTTGTTTTTGTTGTTCTGATTGCTCTGATTTCCTCCCCACTTGGAGTCTGTCTTCTTGGCTTGAGTCTCATTAGCCTGGACTTCCTTCTTGCCATTCCTATCGTCTCCTTGAAGCAATGCCATGTCTACTAGTCCTTCGAAAGTGGCCCCCATAGGTATATGAGATAGGGCTAAACCTTGTAGTGGCTCATTCAACCCTCGTGCAAAGCGCAAAGCCTTCTTCTGGGGAGTATTAACCATGTCAAAACCGAATCGGGCGAGCTTGTTAAACTCATTCACATACTCCCTTACTATCATGTCCCCTTGCTTCAAAGATATGAACTTCTCCAATTGCAAATTTGCCTCAGATGATGATAGAAACTTAAGCCCAAATCTTGTCCTAAATTCGGCCCAAGTCTCTATAGGCCTTGTAGCATTGGTGACCTCCCACCAATAAGCAGCTTCTTCCTTTAATAACCATGCTGCCAATAAAACCTTTCTATGATATTGCACATCAAAGATGGCGAAGAGATCTTCAGTTTCTTTCAACCAATTTCTTGCCTCCACAAAAGTCTCTGTCCCAATAAAGTTCTTGCCACCCATCGCCTTAAAGTCTTTGCAAATCTTAGCGAAATCTGCTTGCGGATTCTGAGGAGGAGGAGGAGGAGGAGGAACCTCTGTTATGTTGGGGGTATTTGCTGGGCCCACATCATTGGCCCTAGCTTCCAAGTACCTCCGGAACCATCCGGGAATGGTCACTCCCTCGGGAAGGTTAAGATCGGCCATACTGAAAAAGGAAAAAGATAGATTCAGAATGAAGAAACGAAGGATAGCGCTATGGCTTTTGGGGAATAGCCTTTTTAAAATAACTAGACTTTTCTTGGTAAAATACTTAATTGGTTTTGAAAATAGTTTTACAAAAGGTAAGTTTCAAAAACACTTTTGCTCAAATCTTGTAAACCTTATGCTCTGATACCAAATGTAACACCCCACCTCCGCCAAGGTAACTCTTGCAAGTACATCGGCTTCGGAGGGGCGTTTAAACAAGGTAAACTTGCATGCAGATATCACAAGACAGAACATATATATAAGTAAAACAGAGTAAATAAAGCAGCGGATCAAACTAACATTTCAAAACCATAGTCATGTTACAACAAAGTACTTGATCATTATTTTCCAACAAACAAAGTCTAGAGAAAAGCATAAACTGAAAAACTGAAATACATAAAGTACTATCCCCAAAGTGAAGTGATAAACCATAGCTAGCTCAATGTCCAAAACTGTACATGAGCAAATCCAGTGAGCAAGCTATAAAGATCCAAGCTAAGCTCCAATGTTCCCACCCTGAGAACCTGAGGGGGGGGAACGGAAGAAAAGAGGCGAAAGAAAACAGGTCAATCAAAAAGACTGGTAAGCCCTACTACTATCTGTCCATGAACTAGTAAAGTTAACTGGTATGAGAAGCTGAGATGAACATAAGGATAACCACATACTGGCATGGTGATTAACTAACAAGATAGATAAAGGTGTCATCGCATAATCAAGGTTAAGTTTTGCACCACGGGTGTACTAGCATTCTAACATGTCAAGTAAAAACAAGAATTCACCCCTTGGCCCAAGCTTGGCCCAATATCATGAGATGACCTAAATCAAGGTCCAACTACACGGTCTAGTCGATCGGATCCCTATAAGCCTAACTCGTCAAGTGTCGGTGTCATACGGCCCAAACATGCAATGTAGTGAAACTGCGCTAGGTCCACCCTAGGGTGTATCAAGTCCTAGGGTGTCAACCTCGGACACCAATCAAGTATGCACAGTCTAGATCTACTGGTACCCGTGCCTGATTCTCCAACTCCGGACTATGTGCACGACCATAGTCCGCCTGGACCTACACCGGCGTACCTACTCAGCCGTCGTTTTGGTCGCTTACATGTCAGCCCAGTAATCGTGCCCCACCCTAGCCTAGTACTAGGGTCTTATGATACTATCAAGAGGGTTACTGCTGAAAAGGACCATGCAACTAGGGTTTCCTTAACGGGTTAAATGTGGTTAACCCGATCCAACGTGGATTAAATTGGTTAAGTGTACCCAAGATTCATGACTTAACCCTGATTAATCCATCAAGCCCAAATTGATTAAGTATTAAGTGGACCATGACTTAACCCTAATCAGGAGGCATTAATTAATTAACTTAATGTGCTTTAACCTCTCACATTAGACTTCGTTGTGGTTACTAGTTAAGTCGGGCGGGTCCAGGTAGCTTTACACCACAACTTGGTCTAACCTCGGGTTCGAGCACAACATGACCAACTTCTCACATTGGATCCTATTGTTTGTAGCCACTAGTTAAGCCGGGCGGGTCCGGGTAGATTTATGCTACAAACTCAACCCAACCTCGAGTTGGCCATACTCATATTTTCTAAGTGTCATGTCCATTATGTTTCCAAAACATAATTACAAGTTAACATATCACGTTATGTTATAAAAACCATGTTTATGTCATAATGTTACCCAACCCCAACGTAATCCCATCGTTTACATAGTCGTAACAACGCATAAAGGATAAAATAGGGAACTTGGCATAATCATGACAAAAAGGTGTCGAAGCCACAAGTTTATCATGGTGGCATGTGAAATGTACGTATGTTCATATACTTGCATATTGCATCATTAGGCTTCAAAAGCATGCATGAAACCAAACTTAGCATATGAGTGATACATGGTGATAAATGACATGTAGAAGTTGCTAGAAGTTCGCATTTAGCCTCACATGCAAGTTATCATAAGGGATATGATAACTTTCATGTTGCCAAAATGCAACCTTTAATATAAAGCTTGGAGCTTTATGCTCACAACATCAAGTTTAACTTGCATAACATGATATCATGTGTATAATGATCAACCCAAACTTGCATAACATAGCAACATGTGTCATACATAATGATTAAACCAACTTGCATAGCATAATGATCAACCAAACTTGCATATCATAATGATCAACCAAACTTGCATATCATAATGATCAACCCAAACTTGCATCATTCATTTAACTTTAGAGTTCAATAAAAAGAAAGTAGAAAAAGGGCTTACAATGCTATGAAGACACAAATGAATAATTATTATAAAGTATGAGACGAAGCCCTTATGCAATCGCCAAAATATGAAAGCCCCAATTGAAAAACCCTTGCGCCAAATTAATAAAAATCCTTGCTTTGAAATAGAAATGTTGCAACTTGACTTGAATGCAAACTAAGAACACTCATACAAGTTTGAAAGAACTTGTATGAACTCACAATCTCTCATAGAAATAAACTTAGGAATTTTAGCATGAGAGTGGAGGCCATGAGAGGAACAAATTTGACATAGTTTAGTTGTAGGATTGAAGAACGGTGATTTAGGCTAGGTTTAGGGGTCATTTTATAGAGGATTAGGATAGTATTAGCCATAGGATTAACCCTAGATTCAATCAGAGCCATCAAATCCCGTCACTAGCCAACAAAACAGGTCAGAACAGCCAAAATGGTGCACCAGGTTGCCTGGGTCCGACCAGGCAGGTCGACCCCCAGGTCGACCCTGGGGTCGACTCCCCTGTCGACCTGGGTCGACCCCCAGGTCGACCTGGTCTGGGCGGGATTTTTCCCGCCTACCCCGAATTTTCTGAAATTTGAATCTGTATTCAATTTGAATTTTTCATGAAACTTCGCGTGGCCATATCTCGGTCATACGGACTCTGATTTTCGAAAACTCAGACTCTATTTCGCGTATTTTTCCGAGACGAACGCAATGGCACAGCCCGTTTCCCTTGATTCAGATTTTACAGTTTAATTCTGCCTTGATTTATGTTATAACATGTTATTCAAAAATACGGGTTGTTACAACCCACGTATATTTAGATTTTTCAAATCAATTAATCACATGGTTGGACTGTTCAACATTCACATTTCAGTTCTTTGGTTATAATCCTCATGTTAAATACATTCAACCATCACATATCAAGCAAACACAACGAAATTGGATTATTTCCACTCTATATCGTCTATAGTATTTTATAACGATATATCGCCATTTCTATTTATTTTAAAACGGCCATATTTAATTAAACGACGTTTCAGGTCGTGTCGATGCATTGGCGCTGCTTTTCACTAATTTTGTTTTACACATATCTGAAAATCTAACCGTTGGATCTTCACAAATTTTATTTCATTAGGAAGGTCATTTCAAAACGAATCCAACGGTTTCAGTTTTGAGAAAATCCAACGGTCGGATCTTCCACAATAGCCATTTGAAGTTACGATTTCAATTTACGAACTGCAGCGTCGTTATTCAATTTAATTTAATTATATTTACATATATATATAAATATAATCATTTCTGGCGCTGTTTTTCGTCAGATTTGAATTAAACATTCCAGACAATCCAACCGTCAGATCTTCACAAAGTTGGTGCCATTGGAAAGATATTTCCAAGGCGAACCCAACGGTTACGGTTTCGGGAAAATCCAATGGTCGGATTTCCCGCACTAGTCGTTTGATATCACGTTTCAAAACACGAACTACACGGCCACGTTTCGTTTTAATTTTATTTATATTTATATATTTATATAAATATAGTTCATTCAAAAATTCCTATATCATTTTCACTTCAATTATTTCACTAACGCCTTTAAATTTTGGAAAATTTCGCCATAACCTCTTTGTACGGGAGGGGCTGGGAAAATTCCCAAATAGCCACACAGGCGTCTCATGTCAAAAAGAAAAAGCCAAGCGGCTAGCCAACAGGCTCATAAAATCATCACCCAAACAAAACAGTAAATGTGTACCAATTTGTCGGTCACAAAATTTTATTCCTCTTCTCTAGCCCCTTTGCTATAACCTGTTCAATAAATATGCATGTACATATATACAATTTTTATCACTTACCATTTTCCATTCAACTTCATATTTGATTTACTTTGGTTTAAAAACACCATTCATTCTAATGTTGCATGCATAGGCTAGAATCACATCATTAGCTAATTAATGTATATTTCCAACTCATGCATATTTTATTTGAACAAGTGGCTATTTAACACTTCACATTTCAAAGATGATAATTTCGGCGAACTAAAATAGATTTCAACACGTGACTATTTTATTTAGTTCCTATGCATGTTAAAAATAATATTTCATTCACAAATATTTATTTCAACGTCCGCATATCTTTAGCATATCACATATATATGATAAAAATGATATTTTTATCATTTAAAATATTTATTCGACAATTGGATGTTTTCAACACTTCATAGTTTCAATAAAAATGTAATTTTTATTGTTCGATCTTTTTATTCAACACATGAACTTTTCCACTACACACACTTCTCAACACATGAGCATTTCCACACATGGATATTTTATTTATGTTGTTCATATTAGAAAGATGGAATTTTTATTGTTGAAACTATTTATATAAGGCGAATATTTTACATACTTTGTATATATTATAAAAATGTGATTTTTATTGTTTAAACACTTCATTCATTCACAAATGAATTTAATTTTCACACATCACTTTTCAACACATGAACATTTCCACACATGGATATAGTTTCAACATATGGCTTTAATTTCAACGCATGAAGATAATTTCAACGTATGAAAATAATTCTAACACATGAATATTATTCAAAATTTCGGCAGCATAACGGCAGGGTAGTTAAATCCGGCACCGTCCCTAGTACGGCTCCTCGCTCTACCTTAAAACCTCGCGGTTTTTGACAATGCGGATTCATGCATCTAATTCGCACGCCGGCGGCATGTTTTATTTTTATTTCCACAAATATTTCCAATTCATTTCAATCACCAATGGGTATTTTTCAACCACAACCAAACAATATCAACCACAAACAATTATTCAACCATTCGTATTTTTCATCCAATATTTCACATCAATTCACAACAATAAATATCGTCCATGGTTTGTGGACGAGGCGAATATATATATATATATATATATATATATATATATATATTTATTTATTTATTTATTATTGCTATATTTCACTTGCATTTCAACACATATATCAATTATTTTATGCATGTATAATTCATACTTCGCTTATATAACTTACACCACGCATGTACATGAGGTATACAACACGTGTGTAATTTATATTTCGCTTATATAGCTTACACCACACATGTACATGAGGTATACAACAAGTGTGTAATTTATATTTCGCTTATATAATTTATACACAACATTTTCCATTCAAATTCATTTAATTTAGATTTCTCACATTGGTTTTTGGAGTGCTAAAAATCGTAGGTGACTCAGAAAAATCCGCGGGTTCTTCTATGTGGTAGAGAGCTTCCTTGTGGTCCCGATGTTTCCTGTTTCATTGAATTTCGTCAACACACAAAAAAGATATGATTTTTCAAAGTGCAGACATCAAAAAGGACTCACCTTTCTATTTGGTTCGAAACTAGGTTTGAGGTTTTCGCGAAATCCGCTGACCTTGACGACGATCAGGGAGTTGGACATGGAAGAGCTTCGAGCGGGGTCCTGTCGGCGGTGGTGAGGTGCAGCTCGGTTGTAACACCCGTGAATTCTATGACTGTGAAACTCACAAATTAAAGTATAATTAATTTCAAATCAAAGAACTAAGGGAAACGGGATACGCCATTGCGTTCGTCTCGGAAAAATACGCGAAATAGAGTCCGAGTTTTCGAAAAACGGATATCGTATGAAGAAGTTATGGACGAACGAAGTTGGGCGAAAAACCGAAAAAAAGGGCCAGAATGCACTGGCGCACTTGGGAAGTGCGCCAGAACAAAAATGAACTGGCGCACCTGTGAAGTGCGCCAGTACATTTTTGACCTGGCGCACCTGCCAAGTGCGCCCAGGTCAAAAATGACCTGCTGGCCAGGTCTGGTCTAGCCCTGGCTGGCCAAGTCGGTGTGTGGTCGAATTTCTGTGGTCTGCTTTGTCATTAGGGCTAGGTGGCGGGTTTTTATTGGTCTCTCTTCCTAATGAATGGCTACGATCTAACCTAGCAACATCAATGGTCCTAATCAATTCCTAACCTCTATATAAACAACCCTAGGCTAAACCCTAATCTATTCATTCAAAATAAGATTATAGCCGCCATGTTGCTGAGGAACGACAAAGAGTAGCCGCCGACTAGAGAGAGAGTTAGGAAGAAAGTTCTAAAGCCTAAAGCAATTCAAGCAACCTAAAGATAATCAATTCAACAAAGGAATCGTGTCTCTTAATTAGAGAATTCACCGCAACCATTGTAAGTAGAGTATTACTTTGGTATAATAAACAACTGTGTTGATGTGTATGCTTGAATTGTGGCAATGGAAGTAATTCATGTTTGTGCAAAATTATGTTATTCATGATAAAGAACTACATGCGGTAGTTCTATGCAAATATACGTTTGGAATATTGCGCAAATTATGTAATCTATGTTGAAGCTACATGTATGTAGTTGAGTGAAATTTATGCAAGTTTGGGGCTTTGTTATTATGTCGTCATGATGTATACTTTGTGCATAAATCGTTTTGCAAGCAATTGAGACTAGTTTGGTTGTTATAGTTCATATGAAACTATGTTGGAATTTTGATACCTTAATCCATGTATTAAGTCATGCTTATGAATATGGCTAGGCTATGAATGATATTTGGCATAATTGAAATCTATGATTAAGTCTATCTTGTTTAAAAGAGTTATATGATGACATATGTGAGACATGGCTAGGTTAGACTCAAAAATCCCTTTTTGCAAGTTTAAAGCAAACACCATGATTAGGAATATTTATGCATAAGTATATTTATACCATCGTTATGTGATTAGACTTAAACCATGATTAAGTTGAACTATGCTTTTGTGTTAGTAACAAAGTATCCCCTTTGTAAACATGTAGAAACCTTATGAACATGACTTGTTTATGTTTATGCCATGAACAAATTGAACTTTACCTATGTCATGCTTATGTTTGACATTATGCCATGTTTATGCTAGAAGTATTTATGCCATGCTTATGTTTGACATTATGCCATGCTTATGCTAGGAATATTTATGACATGCTTATGTTTGACATTATGCCTAAATAAGAATATAGGTTCATGTTGTAGTTAAACCTATGCAAGTTCACATGCTTTGATTCATGTCACCTATGTTACCACTATGCAAGTACACCAATTTCTATTTTGTATTTCCAACGTCATATTGCAAGTTCATGCGCTCACCTTCCCCTCTTTGTGTATACGCCATAAGCCTCCCCTTTTCGCATGGCTAAATTGGGCTTTAAAAGGCTAAGCCCAATATATATATAAACGGACGTGTAAAACGGGGGAAAATAACGTTGGGTTAAAAATAAATTAATGAATGAAAATATAAAATAGAAGGGCCCAAATTCAAGTATGGGTTGGGCCCGTGATTGGTGTAACCTTTACACCATTAACTTAATAATGGGCCGCAAATATTTACATATAAATAAAGAAGAATGACAAGATATGTAAATGTAGAACATACGATGTGTTTAACCCGAGGTTGGATTGAGTTGTGATGTAAACCTGCCCGGAACCGCCCGGCTGTCCAGTAGTCACAACAATACCTATCCAATGTGGGAGGTTAAACATGGAGCCCAGCAAGGACCCGAGGTTAGACTGAGTTGTGGCGTAAGACTGCCCGGAACCAACCGGCAACAGGCAGCCACAACAATACCTGTCTAATGTGAGAGGTCAGGGCCTTAATAAGACAATTAAGGCTGAGTCAGGATTGTTAGGATTAAGTGGACTAAAAACTTAATCAAAATGGAACATGCTAAACTAAACGGACTGGTGGGGGTTAGGTAGGAAACACTTAACCAACTTAGCATGTTAGCTAGAGATAGAAAACCTAGTAACGGGGGACCCTTTTCAGCAGTAACCCTAAAAGGTGTATCATGATACCCTGAAACTAGGCAGGGTGGGGCACGATTACTGGGCTAATTGTAAGAGGTCAAAGCGACGGCGGTGGTGTAGCAGTGTAGGTTCTAACGGAGTGCGGGCGTGCACACACTCCGGCGTAGAAAAATAAGGCACTGGACACCAGTAGCATACCTGTGCACTCTAAGGTTGTGTCGGGTTGCCACTATGGGACTTGATACACCCCATGGTGGGACCAGCATAGGTAACTACAGACATCGGGGGCTGTAAGACATATGTAACTATGCGAGTAGGAGCCGATCATCATTGAATGGATCACATCACCCTGATTATGGGGTGCAAATTGGAAACTAGTTTATATGGGTTCAGAGATTAACATGGGGTACGATAGTATATTCGACCCTAGGTAACTTAACCAAGTTCATAGTGTTTGCCCACTTCCTGTTTTACTTATCATACCCAGTTCTTTATTCATAGACAAAGTAGTACTAGACTTACTCAGGCTTTATGTCTGACTCTATTTTTCTTTCGTCTTCTTTCTTCCGTTCCCCCCCCCCCCCCCCAGGTCCTCAGGGAGGGAACACAGCAGCTTGACCAGCCTCAACATCCAGCTTGAAGAAGAGAAATGTATTGCTTGGACTTTCCTGTTTTGAACTATGGCTTTGGACAATCCACTAAGGGGCTTTTGCAGTTTATCTATGTTTTATTTATGCTTCTTTAAATAATGTACTCAAGACAGATTATGAAAGTGTTATGTTATGTTTTTGGAAAGGATGTTGTTGTAACACGTATTTGACTTTTTGAAATAAAGTTTGTTGTTCTTCCGCTGTTTTACAAATATGTGTTCTTATATCTGTCTTGTATATCTGTGACTTGTACTTGTAAACCTCCACCAAAATTTGGGCATTCCCTTTGAGAGTGACCCTAACGGAGGTGGGGTGTTTCACTTGGTATCAGAGCATAGGTTTACCAGATAAGATAAAAAGTTTTGAAAAATTATTTTCAAAAAGGAAATTTAAAGAAGCATTTTTAAAAGAAAATTATCATTTTATTTTTAAAAGGCAAAGTCCACTGCCCAAAGCCATAGGAACTATCTCTTATCCTTCGTTTTGAATCTATCCTTATTGTTTCAGCATGTCCCAAGATTTTAACTTGCCTGAAGGGGTGCCAATACCTGGTTGGTTTAGACGGTTCTTAGAAGCAAGGGCCACTCAGCCAGGTCCTACCGTTCCTCCTCCCCCAGCTGAAGAAAATCATCCAGCTGCAGCAGCACCTTTTCCTCCACCTCCTCCACGGCGAAACGCATTCGCTAAGATATGTAAAGATTTTAAAGCCATGGGAGGAAGGGATTTCCATGGAACTGAGTCCTTCGTAGCAGCTAGGAATTGGCTGAAAGAAACTGAAGACCTATTCATCATCTTTGAGGTAGAGGATAGACAAAAAGTACAGTTGGCAGTGTGGCTATTGAAGGGTGAGGCTTCCTACTGGTGGGAAGTCACTAATGCTGAAAGACCAGTGGAGACATGGGAGGACTTTAGGGCAAGGTTTGAGACCAAATTTCTCTCAGATGCAGAAAGGAGTTTGCAGTTAGAAAAATTCCTATTTCTTAAACAAGGGGACAAGACAGTCAGAGAATATGTGAATCAGTTCGATGAGCTGGCTAGGTTTGGACTTGACCTAGTCAATACCCCGCACAAGAAGGCTCTCCGTTTTGTAAAAGGGTTAAATGAGCCATTACACAGTTTGGCCATGACCCATATACCCATAGGAGCCACGTATGAAAGATTGGTGCAAATGGCATTGCTAAATGAGGAGGATAAGGGCAAGAAGGAGACGAAGGCAGAAAGCTCTCAAGGGAAGAAAGAGGGTTTGCAGCCCAAGAAGACAGACTTTAAGAAGGGCGGGAAAGGCAAAAAAGAGAAGAGGAAGTGCAATTTCTGTGGCAAAGTGGGGCACTTAGTAAAGGACTGCCGGAAAAAGAAGGCCAAGGAGAATGGTGGGTGCTTTTCATGCGGTCAGACAGGCCACAGGGCTAAGGACTGCCCAAGGAAACGAGGTCAGGGGCAGGGCGCTGGATCCACCCCAGGGGCACAGGTTCATGTGCTAGAAGCGCCACCATTGCAACAGCGAGGTACAAACACTTCTGTAGAAAGTGTAGTTTATCTTTATGATCACCCCGTTCGCACTTTATTTGATTCCGGCGCATCACACTCCTTTATCTCGTCTGCTTTAGTAGAATCTCTGCACCTAAAAACTAGTATGGTAGAGGACCCCTTAATTGTTTCAAACCCAATTGGGGGCCCAGCTCATTTGTCTATGATCTGTTTGGATTTGAAAATTTCTATTCTAAGCGTAGAATTTCTATGTAGTGCCTTTGTTTTGGGCTTTTCGGGGTATGGTTTGATTTTGGGTATGGATTGGCTATCCAGTAATGGGGCCATCCTTGATTGTGAGAAAAGGGTTGTTAGGCTCCTAACCCAGCTCGGTAATACTTTGGAAATTTCTTGTAATCCCTCGTATGCGGTTATGCTTAGTTATCTTGAATCGCTAGATGCCTCTGTTGAAAATTTGCAATCAGTTAGAGTGGTCCGGGAATATCTGGATGTCTTTGAAGAGGTGAAGGGCTTGCCTCCGAAGCGGGAAATAGATTTCCGCATATATCTTGTAGATAATGCAAAGCCCGTTGCGTTGCCCGTTAGACATATGGCTCCACGAGAAAGGAAAGAGCTCAGTAAACAGATTAAAGAGCTTCTAGAGAAGGGGTTCATTAGGAGGAGCATTTCAGAATGGGGCGCTCCAGTGGTGTTCGCTACAAAGGCGGATGGTTCACTCCGTCTATGTGTAGACTATAGGGAGCTCAACAAGCTAACGAAAAAGAATAGGCACCCTCTCCCTAGAATTGACGATTTATTTGACCAGCTTGTAGGGGCGTCTGTTTTCTCCCAACTCGATTTAGCAACCGGTTTTCATCAGCTAAGGGTGGCTGAAGATAGCATCGATAAAACGGCGTTCAGAACCCCAGACGGCTTCTTTGAATGGCTTGTCATGCCTTTCGGCTTGACAAATGCACCTGCTTACTTCGTGGACCTGATGAGTAGGGTATTTTGAGATTTCCTCAACAAATTTGTAGTGGTCTTCGTAGATGATATCCTTATCTTCTCAAAGAGTGAAGAGGAACATGCTCAGCACTTAAGGGCAATCATGGAAACTTTGCGAGTCCATCAACTAAAAGCCAAATTCTCCAAATGCCACTTTTGGAGAGAAGAGGTGAGGTTCCTTGGGCACATAGTATCCAAACAAGGGTTAGCGGTGGACCCTGCGAAGGTAGTGGCGGTACAGGATTGGAAGACACCAAGGAATGCGACTGAGGTCCGAAGCTTTCTAGGACTAGCGGGTTTCTATCGAAAATTTATAAAGGATTTTGCGAAAATCTCAGCTCCGCTCACGAAATTGACTAAGAAGAATCTAGTGTTCAATTGGAATTTGGATTGCGAGTTTGCTTTCCAACGACTAAAAAGGGCTCTCACAACAGCCCCAGTTTTGACGCTGCCGGATGGGAGCAAGATGTTCACTGTTTATACGGATGCATGTGGGACAGGGCTAGGCGCCGTCTTAATGCAAGAAGGAAGGGTAGTAGCTTATGGCGGAAGGCAGTTGAAAGCGCATGAAAAGAACTACCCAACCCACGATCTCGAGTTAGCCGCCATCGTCTTTGCACTCAAGTCTTGGCGACACTATCTCCTAGGTGAGAAGTTCGAACTTTACACTGACCATAAATCGTTGAAATATCTTTTCTCGCAGAAGGATCTTAACTTGAGGCAACAAAGATGGATGGAGTTTCTTGCCTCGTACGATTTCGAAATCTCCTACACTCCGGGCAAAGGCAACGTAGTGGCAGACGCGTTGAGCCGAAAGAAATTGACCCTAAGCCCGTTGTTTGTTGAAAGACAAAGCCTAGAGTTTATAGCCAGCTTCGACTTTAGGCCTTCCTCCGATTTCGTACCAGGCTTGCTTGCATCTCTCGAAGTGCGCCCAACTTTAGTGGATTCAGTAGGGACAGCACAACGCGAAGACCCTCAACTTGTGGAAATAATTGATAGGCTAATTAGGGGTGAGACTTCAAGTCACCTCAACCGATACTCCATCGACGATAGGGGTTTACTAAGGCGAGACGGAAGACTATGCGTCCCACAAGCAAAAGATTTAGTGAAAAGGGTTCTAGAGGAAGCACATCACTCCAAGATGACGATACACCCAGGCGGGGATAAAATGTACAAAGACATAAAAAGGACTTTCTTTTGGAATGGCATGAAAAAGGACGTGGCAGAATTCGTTTCTAAATGTATGGTGTGCCAACAGGTTAAGGCGGAACAGAAAAAGCCTGGTGGACTACTACATCCTCTGGAGGTCCCGCAGTGGAAGTGGGATAGCATCTCAATGGACTTCATCGATGGGCTGCCTAGGTCTAGGAGAGGCAACACTAGCATTTGGGTAATAGTGGATAGGCTTACTAAAAGCGCCCACTTTTTACCTGTCAAAAGTAAAAGAACTGCCTCATCCCTAGCATCACTTTACCTCAAGGAAATCGTTCGACTCCATGGAATACCATCTAGCATTGTTAGTGACCGAGACCCCATCTTCACCAGTGAGTTTTGGCGGAGTCTGCAAGAAGCAGTAGGAACGCAGTTATGCTTGAGCACAGCCTATCATCCCCAAACCGACGGCCAAACGGAGAGAGTGAACAGAGTTTTGGAAGACCTTCTAAGACTATGCGTCCTTGACTTCGGAGGGACATGGGAAGACCACCTTCCTTTGGTGGAATTTGCCTACAACAACAGCTATCAAGCAACCATAGGAATGGCGCCCTTCGAAGCTTTATATGGAAGACCGTGCCGATCGCCCACTTGTTGGTGGGAGTCCACGGATAAGCTCATACTTGGACCAGACATGATCCGAGAGACTACAGAGAAAGTAGACTTAATACGAAGAAGGATGAAGACGGCCCAAGACAGACAAAAGTCCTACGCCGACAAGAGAAGGACCGACCTTGAATTTGAAGTTGGAGACAGAGTTTTTCTCAAGGTATCACCGCTAAGAAACGTTATTCGCTTTGGAACCACAGGAAAGCTAGCACCAAGGTTCGTAGGGCCATTCCCTATTATCGAGAAAATTGGGAAAATGGCTTATCGATTAGAGCTACCCGAGAAGTTGGCTGGAGTCCACAACGTTTTTCACGTTTCACATCTCCGAAAATGTCTGCATGAGTCAGCTGAAGTAGTAGAGCCAAATATCCTCGAAGAGGCCGAAGTGGAACGCGAAGCAACCATAAGAAGAGTTCCAACCCGCATCTTAGGAACGGAAGTGAAGAAGCTACGCAACCGCGAAGTCAAGCTCGTCAAAGTTCAGTGGAGCGACGCCGAGGGAGACGCGACTTGGGAAACTGAAGCTAAAAACGCACAGCCTACCCTTTTCTGTTCGAGGGTACATCCTTGATCTTTCCTTTTCCTTAAGTTGCGCTTTTATCTTTTTAGGTATATTTCCTCGACCGTATCTTTTAGGTAGAATCTTTTTGGATGGAAACATGTAGTTGAAACATGTTATGTATGATGGTTGCAAGTGGTTGCAAGTGATTGCTAGTGGTTGCTCGTGGTTGCATATACACACACAATCTAGGTATTAGATCGGCTCAGTCACTTCATATTGCATATGCATATATGTTTGCATTCGTATGTGGTTGAACTTTAATGTGTTGTCATATGGATGTTGCATCTGTATTGAATGATTGTGCACTCATGTAGAATCATGAGTAGAAAAATTTGCATACATAATGGATTCATGGCACTTACATAATTCGCATTAAGGAGGTCAACTGAATCAGTAGACCGCCTGATTTTGCATTAGATAAGTTCATGTACACACACACCTCGCATATGATCATGAAGCATTAGAAGTCTTTTAAGGACAATGGATGCTCGTGTTTGATGGATGAGTAGATGGATGATTGGATGTTAGGATATACATTCCTCCTTACTTGAAGATTTCGGGGACGAAATCCTTTTAAGTGGGGGAGAATGTAACACCCGTGAATTCTATGACTGTGAAACTCACAAATTAAAGTATAATTAATTTCAAATCAAAGAACTAAGGGAAACGGGATACTCCATTGCGTTCGTCTCGGAAAAATACGCGAAATAGAGTCCGAGTTTTCGAAAAACGGATATCGTATGAAGAAGTTATGGACGAACGAAGTTGGGCGAAAAACCGAAAAAAGGGCCAGAATGCACTGGCGCACTTGGGAAGTGCGCCAGAACAAAAATGAACTGGCGCACCTGTGAAGTGCACCAGTACATTTTTGACCTGGCGCACCTGCCAAGTGCGCCCAGGTCAAAAATGACCTGCTGGCCAGGTCTGGTCTAGCCCTGGCTGGGCAGGTCGGTGTGTGGTCGAATTTCTGTGGTCTGCTTTGTCATTAGGGCTAGGTGGCGGGTTTTTATTGGTCTCTCTTCCTAATGAATGGCTACGATCTAACCTAGCAACATCAATGGTCCTAATCAATTCCTAACCTCTATATAAACAACCCTAGGCTAAACCCTAATCTATTCATTCAAAATAAGATTATAGCCGCCATGTTGCTGAGGAACGACAAAGAGTAGCCGCCGACTAGAGAGAGAGTTAGGAAGAAAGTTCTAAAGCCTAAAGCAATTCAAGCAACCTAAAGCTAATCAATTCAACAAAGGAATCGTGTCTCTTAATTAGAGAATTCACTGCAACCATTGTAAGTAGAGTATTACTTTGGTATAATAAACAACTGTGTTGGTGTGTATGCTTGAATTGTGGCAATGGAAGTAATTCATGTTTGTGCAAAATTATGTTATTCATGATAAAGAACTACATGCGGTAGTTCTATGCAAATATACGTTTGGAATATTGCGCAAATTATGTAATCTATGTTGAAGCTACATGTATGTAGTTGAGTGAAATTTATGCAAGTTTGGGGCTTTGTTATTATGTCGTCATGATGTATACTTTGTGCATAAATCGTTTTGCAAGCAATTGAGACTAGTTTGGTTGTTATAGTTCATATGAAACTATGTTGGAATTTTGATACCTTAATCCATGTATTAAGTCATGCTTATGAATATGGCTAGGCTATGAATGATATTTGGCATAATTGAAATCTATGATTAAGTCTATCTTGTTTAAAAGAGTTATATGATGACATATGTGAGACATGGCTAGGTTAGACTCAAAAATCCCTTTTTGCAAGTTTAAAGCAAACACCATGATTAGGAATATTTATGCATAAGTATATTTATACCATCGTTATGTGATTAGACTTAAACCATGATTAAGTTGAACTATGCTTTTGTGTTAGTAACAAAGTATCCCCTTTGTAAACATGTAGAAACCTTATGAACATGACTTGTTTATGTTTATGCCATGAACAAATTGAACTTTACCTATGCCATGCTTATGTTTGACATTATGCCATGTTTATGCTAGAAGTATTTATGCCATGCTTATGTTTGACATTATGCCATGCTTATGCTAGGAATATTTATGACATGCTTTTGTTTGACATTATGCCCAAATAAGAATATAGGTTCATGTTGTAGTTAAACCTATGCAAGTTCACATGCTTTGATTCGTGTCACCTATGTTACCACTATGCAAGTACACCAATTTCTATTTTGTATTTCCAACGTCGTATTGCAAGTTCATGCGCTCACCTTCCCCTCTTTGTGTATACGCCATAAGCCTCCCCTTTTCGCATGGCTAAATTGGGATTTAAAAGGCTAAGCCCAATATATATATAAACGGACGTGTAAAACGGGGGAAAATAACGTTGGGTTAAAAATAAATTAATGAATGAAAATATAAAATAGAAGGGCCCAAATTCAAGTATGGGTTGGGCCCGTGATTGGTGTAACCTTTACACCATTAACTTAATAATGGGCCGCAAATATTTACATATAAATAAAGAAGAATGACAAGATATGTAAATGTAGAACATACGATGTGTTTAACCCGAGGTTGGATTGAGTTGTGATGTAAACCTGCCCGGAACCGCTCGGCTGTCCAGTAGTCACAACAATACCTATCCAATGTGGGAGGTTAAACATGGAGCCCAGCAAGGACCCGAGGTTAGACTGAGTTGTGGCGTAAGACTGCCCGGAACCAACCGGCAACAGGCAGCCACAACAATACCTGTCTAATGTGAGAGGTCAGGGCCTTAATAAGACAATTAAGGCTGAGTCAGGATTGTTAGGATTAAGTGGACTAAAAACTTAATCAAAATGGAACATGCTAAACTAAACGGACTGGTGGGGGTTAGGTAGGAAACACTTAACCAACTTAGCATGTTGGCTAGAGATAGAAAACCTAGTAACGGGGGACCCTTTTCAGCAGTAACCCTAAAAGGTGTATCATGATACCCTGAAACTAGGCAGGGTGGGGCACGATTACTGGGCTGATTGTAAGAGGTCAAAGCGACGGCGGTGGTGTAGCAGTGTAGGTTCTAACGGAGTGCGGGCGTGCACACACTCCGGCGCGGAAAAATAAGGCACTGGACACCAGTAGCATACCTGTGCACTCTAAGGTTGTGTCGGGTTGCCACTATGGGACTTGATACACCCCATGGTGGGACCAGCATAGGTAACTACAGACATCGGGGGCCGTAAGACACATGTAACTATGCGAGTAGGAGCCGATCATCATTGAATGGATCACATCACCCTGATTATGGGGTGCAAATTGGAAACTAGTTTATATGGGTTCAGAGATTAACATGGGGTACGATAGTATATTCGACCCTAGGTAACTTAACCAAGTTCATAGTGTTTGCCCACTTCCTGTTTTACTTATCATACCCAGTTCTTTATTCATAGACAAAGTAGTACTAGACTTACTCAGGCTTTATGTCTGACTCTATTTTTCTTTCGTCTTCTTTCTTCCGTTTCCCCCCCAGGTCCTCAGGGAGGGAACACAGCAGCTTGACCAGCCTCAACATCCAGCTTGAAGAAGAGAAATGTATTGCTTGGACTTTCCTGTTTTGAACTATGGCTTTGGACAATCCACTAAGGGGCTTTTGCAGTTTATCTATGTTTTATTTATGCTTCTTTAAATAATGTACTCAAGACAGATTATGAAAGTGTTATGTTATGTTTTTGGAAAGGATGTTGTTGTAACACGTATTTGACTTTTTGAAATAAAGTTTGTTGTTCTTCCGCTGTTTTACAAATATGTGTTCTTATATCTGTCTTGTATATCTGTGACTTGTACTTATAAACCTCCACCAAAATTAGGGCATTCCCTTTGAGAGTGACCCTAACGGAGGTGGGGTGTTTCATCGGTGGTCGGATCTGGTCACGGCGGCGATGGGAAGTGGTGGACTTTGGGCGCTCGATTCAGGCGGAGGAGGCGATGGTGGCGGTCATGGGTGGGTCGGATTTGAAGAGGAGGCGGAGCTGCGTCAAGAGGGGGTGGTGGCGTTGGCTGGAAGTGGCGGAGTCGATCGGAAAAGGGGAGGGAAGCGGCGATTGGGTTTTCGCCGTTGGTTCGAGGGTTATGGGGTTTTTTTTATTTATGAAAGAAAAATTCTGATTGGCCGATATATATATATATATTATATTTTTAAATAGAGTTTTCTCCAATAAACTCCTTTTCAAGTCCAACGACTGTCGTCCCTAGCTAAATACCCCTATTCCGGACACAATGGGAAATGTTTCGTTGGCCTATTCGACTGTTACAATCAGTTATTTTCCAAATTAAAGTATAAAACATTTAATTTTTAACTTTGAACGTGCATTTCAATTTGCCAGGGCCACAAACTGATTCGAAAAATTCCAGAAAAATAAATCTAGCTATGTTTTGATGCTACGGTCCAAACAAAACGAGTTTCGTCAAATTCTGAGAACGTTTGAAAAATGGCCATTTTCTGGTCGATCCAATTTAACAGAAATTGACCAAACGCATTTTCTTTTGGCACAATCACATACTAGCTTCAAAAATTATGAAATTTGAAACCTAGTAATAGTTTGACATCCCGGACCCAACAAAACTGGTTTCGTCAAATTCTGAGGTCGTTTGCAAAATATCAATTTTCCAGGGCTATATATTTTATATAGCGACCATTCTGAAAATTTCTTCAGCCATAACTTTTGATTCTCGTTATTAAACTTCGATTTTTCAGATTCGTTAGAAAAGTATTGATAAACATATTTAAATATTTTTGGTTTCACTTAAATCCGTTATATTTTCCACCCTGCACAGTCAGTCAAAGTTTGAATTCAAATTTTCAAACTGACTCACTATTTCTAATTCACTATTTTATTGAAATATTCTATTTCAATTGTTCAAATTCCTTTGAAATGACCAATTTAAAAATTTTAAATTGGCTCGTATTTTCTGGGTTATTACACCGGGATGGACCAGAAACGGGAGAAGGATCCAAGGAGGACATGCGCTTCTTTCTAGCTAGGGTGGTGTTAGTGACCTACCAGCCCTGACATTTATATACATTCCACCTGTGTGGTTGTTTCTGTTACGAGGCGCCTCGGATATATCGGTCGATCCGGGACCGATGGAGTCATTGGGCTCATTTACGCCCCAAAGGGCGGGGAAACGCAGTGTTCAGGCATTTTAATCCACATCGGTGGACCGGCCCTGTGGCTCCTAGGTGCAGTTGCGGCTGTAGCCTGAGGCTCGGGCTAGAGAGTCTTGAATTCGGTGAGGACTATTTTTTGCCTCGGTTCATGACGGAAATCCAATTTCCAAATACGACATCATGAAGTTTTGATTGTATATATACATATGGCAACATGATATATGGTACCCATGCCGTCTATGATTGATAGTTATGATTGAAATTGTTTTTGAAACATATATACACTAGCAATAATATCAAATGATTTGTTTTGCTCGTATCAAGCATATTTTGGCCGTTATAAGGTAAAACTCTATCCTCGGGTGTGTGTTGCATTGTGTGAGGGGAACTGAGTCTTATAATGGCTTCATTTTCATAAAAAGCATTGCGATGTTTAAAAGATTTATTTGTTTTAAAGCACTGGAAATCCAATAGAGTAAACCTGTTCCGCGAAAGTGGCGTGGTCTTGTGATTAGCCATATTTAAAAAATGTGTTGAGTAGATTTCTCATACCAGTCCCATGACTGACTCGTAGTTTATTTCACTTGCAAACTCGGGTGCCCCTATTTCTACACGGGCAGCCTTGTATTCAGGTTTAAGATGGCTCTTTCTGGATAGCTGGAGCTAAAGATGGATTCTATCATTTATCTCTTTTTATGCTGTTTAGCTCCTGTTGTACATATTATGTTTTTCTTTTCCGTAGTAGACATTTATGTATAGCTGAACTGTATTTCATACTAAGCAAGATCCTATATACTGTGTAACTCTGATGATTATATTCATCCAGTGTATTCTATTGTACATTATCTGGTGTATTTATTTAATTCTGTTCTGTTATTATCTGTTTATGTGTTATATTCCAAAGATTACCCTCACCACCGTCTTATCGGGAATGGGGTTGTCACAAACGTGGTATCAGAGCTTTGGTTAAGCTTAGTTCTGGAATATAACATATTAACGAACTCGTCCGAAATAGAACCAGTAGTGTTCTAGGACGAGTAACTCATTATAGATAGGATCAGTAATATCCTAGTATGAGTATAACAGAATGAAATACACTTCTATAGACACATTTACATACAAGTATATGTCTCTATGTTTCAAAATTACCTTTTCTGTTGCCCTAACACTTCGTCTGCTATTTGCAGACACAGAAAATGAGTGGCAGAAGCAGAAGAAATAGTCCTATGGTTCAACAAATTAATGAGCCAGTTGTACTCCCTCAGCCAGGATCGGATATAGAAGCTCTATTAAAAAGACATCGAAATCTGGGAGGAGTACCATTCACGGGAAGTGAATCTACTATTCAAACTCAGGCTTGGATGAGTTTTGCTGAAAGAATTTCTGAAAGTTTCCAGCTGAGTGATGACTAGAAAAGATTAGTGGCATCTTGGGCACTCAAAGAGGAAGCTTTAATCTGGTGGGAAACAATCATTAAAGATAATCCAGAAGGGGATATCACCTGGGGTATGTTCAAACAACTTTTCAATAAAAAATTTATTCCTCCAAAAGTAACTGAGCGGTTATGCGATGAATTCTACTATTTGATACAAGGAGATATGAATATCCCAGAATATCATAAGAAATTCAATGAACTTTCTCACTTCGCCCCTCATCTAATATGAGATCCAAAGAGGAAGAATCTGAGATTTATTAATGGTCTTCAGAGGAAATGCCAGAATAGTGTGATGGGTAATGTGAAGCCTCCTTTTTCTGAAATGATATACATGGCTTATCAATATGAAGATCTTGACAGGCGAGGCCTTTTTCTCGATGAAGAGGAAGTTAGCACTAGCAGAAAAAGGAGATTTGAAACTGATAGCCCAGAGACAAGTACATAGCCTGAGGCCAGTATGACGTCTGGGGCCAAAAAGAAACCTAGGTTGAATCGAAAGAAGGTTAAATCGGAAGAAGGATTAGCAACTAAAGCCATATGCTCTAACTGCAATAAGCAAGGACATCTGTCGATAAGTTGCAGATCTCTTCAAAGCCATATAAAGGGTAAATTTAAATCCAAGAACTAGATAGGAGAGAAGAGAAAATGCAATCTATGCCATCAGGTTGGTCACGTAAAGCAGGATTGCCGGCTCCTAAGGAAATCTGAAGTGGTTCAGGTAAATAAAGTAGCAGAAACTTCTGAACCCTCAGCTAGTCAAGAAAGGTCAGACATTTTAGAAGGCACGCTTACTGTCAAGAACATTCCCGTTAAAGTACTATTTGACACAGGCGCGTCGAGAAACTTTATTGCAAAGAATGCAGTTAAGAAATTAGATTTGAAATTGAAAAAGCTCAAAAAACCCATCACTGTCCAGCATCCGGTTGGGGGTTCCCTTAATCTTAGTTGGGTTTGTGGGGTACGTGTTTCCTTTTCTCATTATTGGTATCCTTGTATCTCGATCGTCATGAATTTTACCGAATTCGATCTCATTTTAGGATTGGATTGGTTAACCAAATACAAAGCTGAGGTTAAATGTGCAGAAAGGGTTGTCAAGGTTAAAACGAAGCTCGCCAATATTGTAATTCCCTGTGCAGCCCGAATTCTGATAGAAAGGACTTCTGGGCAGCATTAGATATTTCTCCTGCTCTAATAGTACCTATTCCTGTCGTTACAGAGAATATCCCAGTCGACATAGAAAATATCCCAGTTGTCAAGAACTATGTGGATGTGTTCTAAGAAGTTGTTAGATTACCTCCGCAAAGAGAAATTAATTTTAAAATCCCTTTAGTCCCAAATGCAAGGCCAGTGGTTCACGCAATTCGAAGGATGACCTTGAAGGAGAAAGAAGAGTTAGATAATCAAACTAGACAGCTAGTATGGAAAGGTCTAATCAGGCCCAGTTTTTCTGATTGGGGAGCAGCAGTGGTATTTGTTCCTAAGTCCGACAGTACTCTCAGACTGTGTGTGGATTAGCACGACTTGAATAAGAAGACACTGAAAAACAAATATCCATTGCCGCGGATTGATGATTTATTGGACCGATTGAATGGAGCACAAGTGTTTTCACGAATGGACCTAGCTACAGGTTTCCATCAGCTTCGTATTGCCGAAGAGTGTGTTCCTTTGACAGCATTCGAAGGTCCGGACTTATTCTACGAGTGGTTTGTAATGCCGTTCGGCTTATGTAACGCTCCAGCTTATTTCGTCGATCTGATGAACAGAGTATTCAGAGGAGTATTGAATAAATTTGTTCTGGTTTTCATTGATGATATCCTAATCTTCTCTAAGTCAGAAAGTGAGCACGAAAAACATTTGGAAAAAGTGTTAGAAATTCTGAGAAGGAATGTTTTAAAAGCAAAGTTTTCCAAATGTATATTCTGGCAGGAAGAAGTTAAATTTCTTGGCCACGTCGTGTCAATGCAAGGAATTTCAGTGGATCCCAGTAAAATCACTGCTATTCAGAATTGGAAACAGCCTCGTACACCCACAGAAGTCAGAAGTTTTCTCGGGTTGGCCAGTTATTATCGGAAATTCATTAAGGATTTTGCGAAGACATCCAGTTCCTTAATGAAATTAACTAAGAAACATTCGAGATTCAATTGGACTCCGGTATGTGAGGAAGCTTTCCAGGAGCTGAAATTAAAAATGACGACCGCTCCAGTGTTAACAATAATAGATGGCAATGAAGACTTGAAAGTCTGGACTGACACATCTAGAGAAGGCCTTGGCGCGGTGTTAATGCAAAGAGGTCAAGTGATTACTTATGCTAGCCGTCAGCTGAAACCGGATGAGAAGAATTATGTGACTCATGATCTTGAGTTGTTAACCATCGTCTTTGCTTTGAAAATCTGGAGGCACTATCTTTTGGGTGAGAAATTCGAACTGTATACTGACCATCAGTCATTGAAGTATATGTTCACCTAGAAGGACTTGAATCTAAGACAGCAGCGTTAGCTAGAATTTCTTACGGCATACGATTTTGAGATTTTGTACACTCCAGGGAAAGCCAATGTTGTGGCTGATGCGCTGAGTAGAAAGAATGTAATAATCGCCAGTTTTATCATTACGACATCATTGATTGATAAAATATCTGCTCTTCAGAAGGATGATCACTTCATTCAAAGAATCAAAGAAAGAATACAGAAAGGCGAGACCTTGAGTTTTCAAATAGATGACGAGGGAATCCAAAGGTTGAAAGGATGAATCTGTGTGCCAAACATTGCAGAACTTCGAAGAGAAGTATTGGATGAATGTCACAAAGCCAAGCTTAGTATCCATCCGGGGGTGAGCAGGATGTATAATGATATCAAACGCACTTTCTGGTGGAGATCTATGAAACGAGACATCTCGTTATATGTTAGCTGGTGTACTACATGTCAGCAAATCAAAAGCGATTAGCAAAAGCTCGCTGGATTGTTGCAACCTTTGGAAATTCCCAGTGGGAAGTAGGAACAGATTTCTATGGATTTCATAGATGGTTTGCCCAGAACCAGAAAAGGAAATGACAGTATTTGGGTGATCGTGGATCGATTCACGAAGACCGCTCATTTCATATCTGTCAAATCAAATAGAACTGCTCAAAGTCTGGTGCAGGTATATTTCAAGGAAATTATTAGACTGCACGGAGTTCCCATTAGCATCGTTAGTGATCATGACCCGATTTTTGCCAGTAAATTCTGGGAAGCATTCCAAGCAGAATTGGGAACGAAACTGAACTTGAGCACCGCATATCATCCTCAGACAGATGGTCAGACTGAGAGGGTGAATCGTATTCTTGAAGATTTATTGTGGGCTTGTATTCTTGATTTTGGCGGATCGTGGGAAGACCATTTACATTTGGCTGAATTCTCATATAACAACTGTTACCAAGCGAGCCTGACAATGTCAATGTCGATCCCTTGCTTGTTGGGTCGAACCTGGTAACAGAATTGTATTGGGGCCAGATATGATTCGCAATGCTGCAGATAAAGTCGATTTCGTTAAGAAACGATTACTAGCCGCCCAAAGCCGACAAAAGAGTTATGCAGATAAGAGAAGAAGGGATATATCGTTTTTTGTTGGCGACTATGTATATTTGAAAGTATCTCCGATGAGAGGAGTTATCCGGTTTGGTAAAACAGGGAAATTGGCGCCCAAATTCATTGGTCCGTTTCCTATTCTTGAACGGATTGGAACTCTCGCATATAAGGTTCAATTTCCTAATTCGTTGTCTGGAGTGCATGATGTATTTCACGTATCTCAACTTCAAAAGTACGTTCATGATCCAGACTTGATCGTGGAAGAAGCAGCGCAACAGGATATAGAAATCACTCCAGAATTGGCTGTGACAAGAGAGCCGCTGAAGATCATTGGCAAAGAAACCAAATAACCGAGGAACAAGAAGGTTCACCTAGTCAAAGTGCATTGGAGTGGAGATCCGCGATATTGTACTTGGGAAACTGAGGAGAGCATTCAGAAAGCCTATCCTAGGTGTCAAGTGGATATCTCTGGTTGACTCCGGTGCAAGGTACATTTACCATACTTTGCATTACCATTTAATCCTCTACTCTATTGTTATTTCTTTCCATGGATGAGCACTTTTACTTCTATAGTCTGATTAATTTAAAAAGAGTGTAGAATTAATTTGTATGATTTTGAAAAGTTAAAAACAAATTGCTTTTTGTTTGTGTTGTGTGATAGTAGATTTGATTAATTAAATTATTAAAACGATAGTTAATTTAATCAATAAGAGGATGAATGGTAGAATTTATTCGATTAAATCACACATTGAACTGATTTAAAAATAAATAGATATATATACCTATGCATTATATATGTTTGAACAGGTAACTGGATTGGCTGTTGAGTAAAGAAATTATTTGCGTGCCCGACAAATAGGTAAACATTAATGAGTTGGATGCGAAATAATATTATATCAACTCCTGTGAATGCCATTGGATGCGGAGTGCTGGTTATTCTGTGTGATGAGGGGGAAGATTTACCATATGAGCGAGAGGCTTGTATGGCGATGACTATATTTTACAGGTTGAACTGATGACTGATGTGAACCATATAAAATTGTAAAGATAAATTGCCAGAATAATAAAAACTCCACACGGGTCTGGAGTTGACAATAATCATGTCTCTCTAGTCATTAGATACGGCACAAGGATTATTTATTTCCTACACGGGAAGAGGTGACGAGAATTTATTATCTGGAGCAATTAAAATACACACTCCCTCAGGCTTTGACAGGGTGACGAGAATTTATTCTCTGGAGTTATTATCTATACACGCTCCCCTGTAAACACCATAATATATCACTATAAATATGTGTATGCTTTATAGGATTTATTGGGTACCTTATACGTCCCAATAAATTTCCAAACCTCTCCCCGTACAAAGGAGGTCATGGAGAAATTTTTCGAAAATTCTGGGTGTTAGCCAATTTTTTGAAGAATTTGAAAATTCTCAGAAACTGGAAAGTTGGAGAATGGAAGCCAGATCGAACGTAGAGTTGATTAATCAAACCACTTTCGACTTTGTTCCTTTTCGGGGAATAAAAGTTTTAAGTAGGGGAGATTGTAACGACCCGGAAAATGTGAACCAATTTAAAAATTTTAAATTGGCTAAAATAGTGTATTTTAAATATTTTAAATAAATATTTTAAATAATAATGATGAAAAGTAAGTTTGAATCGAAGTTGAAAATAAATATAATTACTTTGAATTATAAACAAGGCCTGAAATGGCGCGGTAGTTTCAAAATTTGAATTCAAACTTCGACTGACTGTACCGGGTGCAAAACAAAACGGGTTTGAGTGAAACCAAAAATATTTAAATTTGTTAGTGAATACCCTTCTAACGCATTTGAAAAATCGAAGTTTCATAGCGGGATGCAAAAGTTATGGCCAAATGAATTTTCTGAAAGGTTGCTATGGAGTTTATATAGCCCGTGAAAATGGCCATTTTGCAAACGACCACGGAATTCGGCGAAACCACTTTTGTTGGATCCGGGATGTCAAATAATTGCTAGGTTTCAAATTTCATAATTTTTGAAGCTAGTATGTGAGCGTGGCAAAGGAAAATGTGTTTTGGTCAATTACAGTTAAATTGGATCGACCAGAAACGGGCCATTTTGCAAACGGTCTCAGAATTCGACGAAACTAGTTTTGTTGGGACCGTTTCGTCAAAACAAAGCCAGATTTATTTTTCTAGAATTTTTCGAATCAGTTGGTGGCCCTGGCAAATTGAAATGTATGTTCAAATCGAATATTGAATGTTATATTTTAAATTGAAGGAAAACTGACTGAAACAGTCGAATGGGCCTACGAAACATATCCCATTGTGTTCGGAATGGGGGTAAAACGCTATAGACGACAGTTGTCGGGTCTGAATTGGGGTTCGTGTGTGAAAGAGGGTATTTTTGAAATTTAAAAATATATAAATTAAAGAAAAAAATTCATTGGTCAACAAAAAGCTTCTCTCTCCTCGATACCAAGTCGCGAACGACGGAAGGAGTTCGAAACTTCTCTCTTCGATTTCTCCGCAACCACTCAATGAAATCGCGTGATTCTTGATCCATTTTGAAGCTCTAACTCTCCTCTTTAAATCCATACTAAGTTTGCCCTCCATCGTTGAGCGTATCGCCAGAATCACCTTCGAGAAGCCCGCCTGTTTGGAGCGCCGCCGAGCCTCCAAGGTGCCACCGAGCTGAACGAGACCTCTGGCTTCAGGGAGGTGGTTTGAAGCTCTTCGATGTGGTGAAATCCGATCTGAACGAAGTGCTTCAGATTCGAAGATAATTGAAAACCTAGTTTTGAAGATTTGTTGAAGGTAATCGGCTGAGTATATTTTAAATCAATTTTAACACTTTTAAACCATTGCAAACTTGTAAAAATCATATATTTTTTGTTTCTGGATGAAATTCAGTGAAACAAGAGACAGTGGACTCGTGTGGACGTCTTCTACATTCTACAAGAGACCGCATATTTTTCTGAGCCTTCTGCTATTTTTGGTGGAGTGGAACGCAATGTGAGATTTCTAATTTATAAACGATATGGAAAACAACGATGTATAAATTATATAGTCGATGTATGAGTTATATAAGCATTGTACATCTCTTGTATAAGCGTTGTATAAGTTGTATGTTTGATGTATAAGTTAGATATGCGTTGTAAAAATTGTATGTGCATTGAAATGAATTGAAGTGAATCGAAATATAATTATATATATATATACTCCCCTCGTCCACAGACCATGGACGATATTTATTGTTTGTGATTGGTGTGAAATTTGGTTGATAGCGAATGGTTGATTAGAATTGTTTGTGGTTGAAATTGATTGGTTGTGGTTGAAAAATACCCATTGGTGATTGAAACAAAATTAGAATAGATTGTGGAAATGAAAATAAAACATGCCGCCTGCGTGCGAACTAGATGCATGAATCCCCATTGTCAAAAACAGTGAAGTTTTAAGGTAGAGTGAGGAGCCGTACTAGGGACGGTCCCTGTTTTAACTACCCTGCCGTTATGCTGCCGAAATTTTCAATAATATTCATGTGCTAGAATTATTTTCATATGTTGAAACTATATTCAGGTGTTGAATAGAAATTCATGTGCTGAATGATATTCATATTTTGAAGTAAATTGTTTTATAATAAAAATCATATTTTTATCATCTATATGAACTATATAAAATAGTCCTGTTTCAAAATAAATTGTTTATAATAAAAATCATATTTTTATCATCTATATGAACTATAAAATAGTCGTGTTTTGAAATAAATTGTTTTACAATAAAAATCACATTTTTATTAGATACATGAATTTGTTGAAAATAGTGAAGTGTTGAAATAAATGTATGTTAGATAAAAATATTATTTTTATCAAATCTATAAAGTGGATAGTGTTTTGAAATCGATGAAAGAATTATATTTATTTACATTTATATAAATATAATCAAAATATAGTGGATAAAAAGGTTGCAGGTCATGTTTTGAAACCGTGATTTCAAACGATTAGTGCAGGAGATCCGACCATCGGATTTTCCTGAAACCACAGCCGTTGGGTTCGCCTTGGGAATATCTTTCCAACGGCACCAACTTTGTAAAGATCCAACGGTTGGATTGTTTGGAATGTTTAATTCAAATCTGAAGACAAACAGCGCCAGAATCGATTATATTTATATATATATATAAATATAATTAAATTAAATCGAATAACGACGCTGCAGTTCATATTTTGAAATCGTAACTTTAAATGATTAGTGCAGGAGATCCGACCATCGGATTTTCCCAAAACTGAAACTGTTGGATTCGTTTTGAAAAGATCTTTCTAATGATATTAATTTTGTGAAGATCCAACGGTTAGATTTTCAGATATGTGTAAATCAAATCTGGAGAAAAACAGTACCACGGCCGCGTTATGGCCTGAAGCGTCGTTTTAATGAATTGGCTATTTTTAAATAAATAAAAATAGCAATAAATCGTGATAAAATATCATAAACGATATGGAATGGAAATAAACTGAATTTGCTCGATTTATGTGATATTTGATTGTTGAATGTGTTTGGTGTGAAAATTACATTAAAGAACAAAATTGGTGTTGTCGAATGATTTAACCATTGAAATAAATTGATTTGAAATTCTAAATATACGTGAATTATTTGAAAAGGCCGAGTTAATTCTCATTTCAAATAATTGACCGACGATTGAAAATCGAAGGTATGAAGACGGTGCAAGACCGATAATCTTCACATCGAAAGGAGGGATGCTACTGATGCTCATGATGGGAGTAGCTACCTTGAAGGGGTTGAAGTAGTAGCCACCCGGACGTACTTGTTGATTGTACGGATATGCGAGGTATTGAGTGCCTCCGGTTTCGTTCAGACCCAGAACGAACGTGTAAATGGACTGTATGTCTGAAATTGGATTTTGTTCTGTGCTGATTGATCTCCATTAAATATTCATCTATTTGGCGGCGGAGAATTTATTTTCTTGCTTAACGCACTTCTCTGAGACGTACGAGCCCAGAGGTTATATATCGATAGAAATCAGTTGCACGGAGTGAATTGCCTGTGTGGCATGCCTAAATGATATATGATCAAGGCTTCTGTTGAAAAGCAAAGTCTTGTAGTTGATGATCAAAGCACAGTCTTTGTGGTATAGCTTTGTGTATAACGTGAATTCGCGAGCCTCACACCCCGGGATGAACCAGAAACGGGAGAAGGATCCAGGAAGGACACGCGTTTCTTTCTAGCTAGGGTGGTGTCAGTGACCTACCAGCCCTGACATTTATATACTTTTCACCTGTGTGGTTGTTGCTGTTACGAGGCGCCTCGGATATATCGGTCGATCCGGGACCGATGGAGTCATTGGGATCATTTACGCCCCAAAGAGATGGGAAACGCAGTGTTCAGGCATTTTAATCCATATCGGTGGACCGACCACGTGGCTCCTAGGTGCAGTTGCGGCTGTAGCCTGAGGCTCAGGCTAGAGATTCTCGAATTCGGTGAGGACAATCTTTTGCCTCGGTTCATGACGGAAATCCAATTTCCAAATACGACATCGTGCTGTTTTGATTGTATATATACATATGGCGACATGATATATGGTACCAATGCCATCTATGATTGATAGTTATGATTGGAATTGTTTTTGAAACATATATACACTAGCAATAATATCAAATGATTTGTTTTGCTCGTATCAAGCATATTTTGGCCACTATAAGGTAAAACTCTATCCTCGGGTGTGTGTTGCATTGTGTGATGGGAACTGAGTCTTATAATGGCTTCATTTTTATAAAAAGCATTGCGATGTTTAAAAGATTTATTTGTTTTAAAGCGCTGGAAATCCAATGGAGTAAACCGTTCCGCGAAAGTGGCGTGGTCCTGTGATTAGCCATATTTAAAAAATGTGTTGAGTAGATTTCTCATACCAGTCCCATGACTGACTCGTAGTTTGTTTCACTTGCAAACTCGGGTGCCCCTATTTCTACACGGGCAGCCTTGTATTCAGGTTTAAGCGGTCTCTTTCTGGATAGCTGGAGCTGAAGATGGATTCTATCATTTATCTCTTTTTATGTTGTTCAGCTCATGTTGTACATATTATGTTTTTCTTTTCCGCAGTTGACATTTATGTATAGCTGAACTGTATTTTGTACTAAGCAAGATCCTATATACTGTGTAACTCTGATGATTATATTTTTCCAGTGTATTCTATTGGACATTATCTGGTGTATTTATTTATTTATGTTCTATTATTATCTATTTATGTGTTATATTCCAAAGATTACCCTCGCCACCGTCTTATCGGGAATGGGGTTGTCACATTAATCAGGCTTAATAGGGTAATTAGTGGATGGGCCCATAACCCATTTGGAGATTAGGGTTATGGGGAGGCTAAAATAAGTTAGGAAACCATCTCATTTCATTTTCTTAGCTGCCACTTTCATTTCTCTAACCCTAGCAATGGCCCCTACCTTCTAAACTACCTCTTAATCACTTTCTAATCACATATTAGCCTAAACTTCATCAAATCAGAGAAATTAGCATCAAATCAGAGGTAGAGCTACTTCTATACATTGGAATTCATGCCATATCAGTCATAGTTTCAGATGTAAGATTCATTAGTGGCTAAGGTGAGTATTTGCATTGTTTTTCACTAATTACGGCTAATTAGGGGTGATTAGTGATAATTAGCGAAATTATCCATGATAAAATTCTGGAAAATTATGTAAAAAATTTAGAATATTATTTTATGCCTCTGGTGAAAATTTTGGTTAATTTGGATCAAGTTTGCTAATCCTATAGTTAAAAGAGGGTTAAGGGGAAAATCATGCTTTTTGGGTATGTTTGATCTAAAATATTTCATGTAATTGATATTTTAATGTTTTTGATTAATTCGATATGTTGCTACTATTATTTGGGATGTTTTATGATTTCATAAGAAGGTTAGAAAGGTTAAAAACGTCGTCATTTGGCAAAAATAGCTTTTTGGAAAAGTTGCAGATTTTCAGAACCGATTAGGAGGGAGACCCGATCTGAACTGGTTAGGAGGTAGACCCGAACCGATCCGGATAGGAAAAACAGACCCGAACCAATCCAGATAGGAGAAAGAGACCCGAACCGATCTGGATAGGATAAAGAGACCCGAATCTATCCAGATAGGAGAAAGAGACCCGAACCGATCCGGATAGGAGAAAGAGACCCGAATCGAATCGGATAGGAGGAGACCCGAACCGAAGCGGATAGCAGGAGGAGATCCGAACCGAACCATATAGGAGGAGTGGACCCGAACCGAACTGGATAGGAGGATGAGACCTGAAACGAACCGGATAGGAGGAGGAGACCCGAACCGAACTGGAAAGAAAGAGGAGACCCGAACCGAATCAGATAGGTGGGAGAGACCCGAACTGAACCAAATAGAAGTAAGACCCAAACCGGACCAGATAAAAGGAGGAGACCTGAACCGAATCGGATAGTAGGAGGAGACCCGAACTGAAGGAGACCAAAACCCGAGATGCAAAGGCAGTCCAACTAGGAAGTTAGAACACAGGATCCAGATGGAAACCAACGAGTTACCTTCATGGGTTGGGCCTTGCTAGGGGACATGTGCAAAGGGGTTATCGATATCTATAGCTTTGGTCCACCACAGAGAGACAGATTAGTGGCTATGGATCAGTGCAATGGGACCGTTAATACTCCCGAGGGCAAGTGATTGTAGCACAGCTATGAGCTAGTGCAGTGGAGTCGTCAAGACTCCACGGGAATAGTGGACATAGCAAGGGATTAGTGGCTATGGACCATCGCAATGGGGTCATTATGACACCAAGGGCAAAGTGGTCGTCGGAAAGGATTTGGTGATCAAAGTGGTGGATATCGTATACTTTATGCACTGAGTAAGAGATGTGAGGTTGATTTCTATGTTCGATGTTTTTTATTTCCATGACATGCACACTCCCATTTTACACTTCATGTTAGTGTTACCTTAGACTACTGTACATCTTGTTGTGCTAACTCTTTAGTTGTAGGGCCAGGTTTAGGTATGACCATTTATACATGTTATTGTTTTATTTTGCTGCTATCGCTCATACCCTACTTTTGTCCGACCAAGAGTTTTATGTCTCTTCTTATTACTCTGGGTGCTCCTAAATCAGCAGACTAGAGACAAATCAGGTGATTATGCACGAGTAGATGTCCAGAGATGAGCAGAAGACTTCCACATACTATTTACATATATTCTCCCTGTGTTGTTGCTGGTCACTACTTTGGGCATTAGTAGTGTACCATTTCTATTTTTCTTTAGAGATAGTATTAGAAGTTATAATAATGGTTTGGATCATAAGCTGTATTTTGGATTCCGCTGCTATGATGATTTAGTTCTCAGCTTATGCACTGTCTCGCCTGTTTTATGTCAAGTTACGTTGTTAATATATTTTATTCCATGTGCTATGAGATATACTACAGTTTCCTTGGTGATTCATAGTTCTAAACCCTTTTCTGACAATCGTCTCATACTAGTTGGGCATTGGCACAACGCATTTCGGGGAAATGTCGGCTGGTCCAGGGCGGGCCGTTACACTTGGTATCAGAGCCTGGGTTGCGTAGTTAACCTACGAAAGACACAGAGAGAGATAGTATACGTATATGAGAGCGTGTATTTGCGTTATTTTGATTTTTAAAAGATATATATATACTATTAGTATATTTAAGGATGAAGTCGCACTGTACTGGAACCACTATGGTGATAGTTAATCGTTTTCTCTTTACAGATTGAACGACGAGCCGATATACGAGGAGCACAGTTTCAAAGGCCAATAATAGTAATGCTTCTGATATGAGGACAATGTTTACATCTTCATATGATAGATCCTTAGGGATGTTAAAGGAGCAGTTCCTAATGCTACTAATGGTGGTGGTTCAGTAGCGTAGGCGCCTAGAGCTGATTTCGCCAATCTCTGTAAGGATTATACTAGTCTTGGTCGAAAGCCGTTCCACGGAACAGAGTCAGTTACGGAGGTTCAAGATTGACTTGATAGTTATGAGCGCATCTTCGAGGATTTGGGGATCGACGATGCGATGAAGAGAAATCTAGCATCGCGCTAACTTCAAGGACGAGCAATGAATTAGTTGAATGCTATGAAATCGGCTACTCCCGAGGATCAAGTTACTTGGAATCAATTTAAGACCCGTTTCAGTGACAAGTTTATTCCAGCTGCTCAAAAATCAGAATTGTTTAGGAAATCCTTGGAACTTAAGCAAAATGGTAGGGCAGTGTCTGAATATATTGCTTAGTTCGATACTTTAATGAATTATGGATTATCTCTTATCGATACTGCCGAAAAGAAGAACGAGAAGTTCATAACTGGCTTAGATGAGTACTTGGGGGAAGACTGATAAATCATATAGATGAGACATTCGAATCTATTTCGGGAAAGGAATTGAGATCTGAGAGCCTTTACCCTAAGTCAAAGGCCGACGTTGCTATTACATCTGCAGGTGAGCCAAAGCTGTAGGCAAGCGGTGGAGGCAAGAATAGTTCCCAGAATAAGAGGAAACAGAACCAAGCTAAGGATGGTCGGAAGAAGAATAAGAAAGATGAAGAGTGCTATAGCTGTGGCAAGAAGGGCCACTATGCTAAAGATTGTCGAGCAAAGCCAGCGGACATGAAGTGCTTCAGTTGCTGCCAAGTGGGACATCACAAAGATAAATGTCCACAACCTCCTAAGGAGAAGCAGGTTGTGAAAGCATATGCTATCAACGATGTTCCTTCTTCGTTGAATGCCCCAACTGCAGCGCAAAAGGGAAACGACGTCATTATTCAAGGTATGTTTTCTATTTATGATGTTCCTGTTCGAGTACTGTTTGATACCGGGGCTTCCCATTCCTTCATATCTAGTGACCTGGTAGATAGGCTGGGATTGGAACCCGAGATTGTCGACAGACCTTTAGTTGTGATGAATCTGATCGGTGGTTCGAGTAGTCTTTGCATGATTTGTCGTAATTTGGTCTTATCGAGTCATGGATGCATGTTTGCTTGTGATTGCTGTGTTTTGGGCTTTACTAGGTTTGGCATTAATTAGGGAGTCAATTGGCTCTAAAGATATGGGGTGGTGGTAGACTGTAAGGGGTCTTCGGTGACCATTAGAGTGGGCAATGGGCGGAGGGTGGTATTGGGTTGTCTACCTAGTGATGAGGTGATGGCTAGTTTTCTACATTCCCTCGACATCCCGCAGGATGAGTTATCAGATGTGTCTGTTGCTGGCGAGTATCCGGACATCTTCGAGGAAGTGACTGTACTTCACCATACCGAGAGATCAAGTTTCAAATTGATTTAGTGAAAGATGCCAGACCTATAGTGATGCCACTTCGTCGTATGGCGCCAAGGGAGCAGTGAGAGCTCGGGGTGCAAGTAAGTGATCTTCTAAAAAAGGTATTTATCAGAAGAAGTGTTTTTGACTGGGGAGCACCAGTTGTATTTGCTACTAAGGCAGATAGTTCCTTTCGTTTATGTGTATACTACCGTGAGCTGAACAAGGTGACTAGTAAGAATAATTATCCTCTTCCGCGGATAAACATTTGTTTGATGAGTTGGATGGAGCAAGAGTGTTCTCCTTGTTAGATCTCGCGATAGGTTTTCATCAGCTCTGAGTAGCAGCTAAGACTATTCCTAAAACGGCATTTCAGACGCCGTCTGGATTTTATGAGTGGTTGGTCATGCCATTAGGATTGACTAATGCACCAGCATATTTTGTGAATCTTGTGAATAGGGTATTCAAGGATCAATTGAATAAGTTTTTTCTTGTGTTCGTAGACGATATCATAGTTTACTCAAGGACAGAGGAAGAACACAAGGAACATTTGAGGACAGTGATGGAGGCGTTGAGGAAACACCGATTGAATGCAAAATTTTCTAAGTGTCACTTTTGGAGGGAAGTGAGATTCTTGGGACATGTTGTTTTAGAGAATGGTATTGCCATGGATCCTGCAAAGGTGGCTACGGTGCAAGATTGGTCTATGCCCAAGAATACAACGGAGGTGAGGAGCTTCTTGGGGTTGGCTGGATATTACCATAAGTTTATCCAAGAGTTCTCCAAGATAGCGGCACCGGTAACTTAGTTGACCAAGAAGAACCAAGCTTTTGCTTGGGACGGAAGGTGCGAGGATGCATTCAAGAGCCTAAAGGAAAACTTGACGTGTGCACCAGTATTAGTTATTCCTAAAGAGAATGAAGAGATGACGGTATACACGGATGCCTATAGTACCGGACTAGATGATGTATTAATGCAAGGAGGTAGGGTTGTAGCTTATGCTAGTCGACGGCTGAAACCGCATGAGAAAAGATATCCTACCTACGATTTGGGATTGGTAGTGATCGTGTTCGCATTGAAAATGTGGAGACATTACCTCTTGGGAGAAAGATTCGAGTTGTTTACCGATCATAAATCATTAAAGTATCTTTTATCTTAGAAGGATCTAAATCTCTGTCAGCAGAGATGGTTAAAGTTCTTGGCTTCATATGATTTCAATATCGCATATGCACCCGGGAAGGGCAATGGGTAGCTGATGCATTGAGTAGGAGACATGCCAGTTTGGGGCCAATATTACTGGAATGGAAGCAACTAGAGTATATCGCGGGATATGATTTCAGACCTAAGCGCGAATTAGATCCAACTATGTTAGCAAGTTTGATGATCAGACCGACTTTGATTGAGCGGATTGGTTCCAGTCAGAGAGACGATCATAACCTATTGGAAATCATCTACAAGGTAGAGATGGGTATCGATGATGAGAGAATGAACAAAGTATGGTCTTAATCTAGAAGGATGGATTTGGAAGAATGGGAGACTAGTTGTACCCAATATTAATGGATTGAGAGATGAGGTGCTTAGAGAATGTCATCACTCGAAACTGACTATACATCCTGGTGGTAATAAGATGTATCGAGACATTAAGCAGACCTATTACTGGGAAGGGATGAAGAGAGACGTTGGGAAGTTTATATCCAAGTGCATGAATTGCCCGTTAGTTAAAGCCAAGCAAAAGAAGCCTAGTGGTTTGTTACAACCACTGGAATTTCCCGAATGGAAATGGGAACAAGTCTCCATGGATTTCATTGATGGTTTACGAAGGACTAGATCAGGTCACGATAGTATTTGGGTGATTATGGACCGATTGACCAAAAGTGCAAAGTTTATACCGGTCAAGTTGAATAGAACTACATCTAAATTAGCAGAACTATATATGAAGTGGGTAGTGAGATATCATGGAGTACTTAAAGGTATCGTGAGCGACCGAGATCCATTATTTACTAGTGGGTTTTGGAAGAGCTTACAAGAGGATTTAGGGTTAGAATTACATCTCGGTACCACGTATCATCCTCAAGCCGGCGGTCAAACAGAGAGGGTGAATCGTTTATTAGAGGATCTCTTAACGGATTTATATTGGACTTTGGAGAATCATGGGATGACCATTTGCATCTTGTTGAATTCGCATATAATAATAGTTATCAGTCCAGTATTGGTATAGCTCCATTTGAATCTTTATACGAAAGACCGTGCAACTCACCATCATGTTGGTTGGAAACCGGTGAGAAGTTTGTGCTTGGGTCGGATGTAATAAGAGGAACTTCAGATAAGATCAACGTTATTCAATAGCAAATGAAGGCTGCCCAAGATAGGTAGAAAATTTATGCTGATAAGAGACGAAGAGAATTGAAATTCTCTGTTGGCGACCTAGTATTCGACAAGATCTCTCCATTAAAGAGTGTGCTTCGTTTTGGTAGGAGAGGCAAGTTGGCACCAAGATTTATTGGTCCATTCCCGGTTCTCGAGCAAATTTGGAATTTAGCATATAAAGTTTGATTGCCAGACATGATGGCGGGAGTTCAAATATATTTCATGTTTCTTGGTTAAGAAAATTCGTGCACGACCCAGATGTGACTATTTCGCCAGATCAGTTGGATGATATTGAGGAAGAATCCGGGGTAATTGGAAGCCGAGAACGATTCGTATTGTTGGACACGATACGAAACAACTTCGAAGGAAGACGGTGAAACTAGTCAAGATCCAGTGGGATGATAATGAGAACGACTGTACTTGGGAAACAGAGGAGAACCTAAAGAAGTCGTATCCAGAACTCTTTGCCTGGTAAGGTTCTAATTCCGATTTAGTTATTTCGCATGCAAAGATAGAATTGTTGTGCTATTATGTATGTTTGATTGTTTTTAAATGGTTGATAGGCATGCAGAGCACCTTTGTATGTTTTGGTTAAGGAATTTCGGGGGCTAAAGTTCTTAAGAGGGGAGAGCGTAACGACCCGCGTTCTACGCCTCGAAGGATCATCGAATGTTTATTTCGTTCACATACAAAGTTATATGGTCATGTAACTTTGGGAGATGACTATTGGGGCCATTTCCCGTGTTCATGATTTTTGCTGAATTTTAAATGACCACTCTGCCCCTAGCAAATCTTGTTTCATTTATAACTTTTGATTGGTAAGGAGTTTTGACTAAAACCACTTCCATTGGATTCAGATGATGGTTTACCTTTCCATAGAGTGGCCACATTAATCAAGCGGACTTACCGTTTGGGAGATAAGGCTGAAAAAAGTTTGGAAGGTGAAAAACAGCTTAACCGGGCTTAATAGGGTAATTAGTGGATGACCAATAACCCATTTCGGGATTAGGGTTATGGGGAGGCTGAAATCAGTTAGGAAACCATCTTATTTCATTTTCTTAGCCGCCACTTTCATTTCTCTAAACCTAGCATTGGCCTTCACCTTCTAAACTACCTCTTAATCACTTTCTAGTCACATATTAGCCTAAACCACATCAAATCAAGAGAAATTAGCATCAAATCAGAGGTAAAGCTGCTTCTATACATTGGAATTCGTGCCATATCAGTCATAGATTCAGATCTAAGATTCATTTTGTTGCTACGTTGAGTGATTTGCATTGTTTTTCACTAATTACGGCTAACTAGGGGTGATTACTGATAATTAGTGAAATTATGCATGATAAAATTCTAAAAAAATATGTAAAAATTCTAGAATATTATTTTATGCCACTGGTGGAAATTTGGGTTAATTTGGATTAAGTTTGTTAATCCTATAGTTAAAACATGGTTAAGGGGATTAAATGGAAAATCATGCTTTTTGGGTATGTTAGATCTAAAATATTTCATATGATTGATGTTTTAATGTTTTTGATTGATTCAATATGTTGCTACTATTGTTTAGCATGTTTTATGATTTCCTAAGAAGGTTAGAATGGTTGAAAACGCTGTCGTTTGGTGAAAATAGCTTGCTGGAAAAGTTGCAGATTTTCAGAACCGGTTAGGAGGGAGACCCGAACCGATCCGGATAGGAGAAAGAGACCCGAACCAATCTGGATAGGAGAAAGAGACCCAAACCGATTCGGATAGGAGAAAGAGACCACCGATCCGGATAGGAGAAAGAAACCCGAACCGATCTGGATAAGAGAAAGAGAGCCGAACTGATCTGGATAGGAGAAAGAGACCCGAACCTAACCGGATAAGAGGAGGAGACTCGAACCGAACCAGATAGGAGGAGGAGACCCAAACCAAATCAGATAGGAGGAGGAGACCCGAACCGGATAAGAGGAGGAGACCCGAACCGAACCGGATAGGAGGAGGAGACCAGAACCGGACCGGATAGGAGGGAGAAACCCTAACCAAATCGGATAGGAGTAAGACCCGACACGAACCGGATAGGAGGAGGAGACCCGAACCGAACCAGATAGTAGGAGGAGACCCGAACCGAACCGAAGGAGACCAAAACCCGAGATGCAAAGGCAGTCCAAATGGGAAGTTAGAACTCAGGATCCAGATGGAAACAAACAAGTTAACTTCATGAGTTGGGCTTTGTTGTGGGACGTGTGCAAAGGGGTTATCGATATCTATAGCTTTGGTTCACCGCCGAGAGACAGATTAGCGGCTATGGATCAACGCAATGGGACCATTAAGACTCCTAAGGGCAAGTGATCATAACATGGCTATGAGCCATTGTAGTGGAGTCGTCAAGACACCATAGGGAAAAGTGGACATAGCAAGGGATTAGTGGCTATGGACCAACGCAATGGGGTCATTATGACGCCAAGGGCATAGTGGTCGTGGCAAAGGATTTGGTGATCAAAGTGGTGGATATCGTATACTTTATGCACTGAGTGAGAGATGTGAGGTTGGTTGCTATGTTTGATGTTTTCTATCTCTATGACATGCACACTCCCATTTTACACTTTATGTTAGTGTTACCTTAGAGTACTGTACATCTTGTTGTGCTAACTCTTTGGTTGTAGGTCCAGGTTCAGGTATGACCATTTATACCTTTTATTGTTTTATTTTGCTCCTATCTCTCATACCAGACTTTTGTCTGACCCAGAGTTTGATATCTCTTCTTATTACTCTGGGTGCTCCTAAACGAGTAGACTAGAGACAGGTCAGGTGATTATGCATGAGTAGATGTCCAGAGAAGTGCAGGAGGCTTCCACGTACTATTTACATATATTCTCACTGTGTTGTTGTTGGTCACTACTTTGGGCATTAGTAGTGTACTTTTTCTATTTTTCTTTAGAGACAGTATTTGAAGTTTTAATAATGTTTTGGATCATAAGCTGTATTTTGGATTCCGCTGCTATGATGATTTAGTTCTCAGCTTATGCAATGTCTCGCCTATTTTATGCCAAGTTATGTTGTTATTATATTTTATTCGATGCGCTGTAAGGGATCTTACAGTTTCTTTGGTGATTCATAGTTCTAAACCCTTTTCTTTGACGACCATCTCGTGCTAGTCAGTCATTGGCACATCGCATTTCGGGGAAATCTCGGTTGGTCCGGGGCGGGCCGTCACATGTATAAAGGCCCAAAAACAATAAAACCAAATGAGTAGAGGCTCATGCCTTATGTCATAGTATGTAGGAATAAGTGAGAAAGCAGCAGCCGCATGCATAAAAATAGTTTTACACAACTGTTCTAGTAGTTGAGCTTGATCTGGCTTAGACTGACTCCTATTCCAGTGTTTATGTTTATGTTTGACAGCTTGTAGCTTATATATAAATCCATGCATGTTAGTATCCTATGTCGAAGCAGTTAAACAAGCGTGTACACATCGACTATACCCTTCTTATAAATGCCAAGTATTCACATATTTAAATGGCTTTCCTTTTGTGTCGACGAGTTTGGGAGCTAAATGTACTAAAATATTTGTATGATCATTATTCATATCCGGAATAGAGATAGTTGCTAAATTTGGGAAAACAGACAACATTGCATAATTATCCAGTACTTTGTCAATGTTATTAGCTAACCCCTTCTTTTCCAAGTTTATTTACAACCCTGTAATTCCATCTCGACAAGTCCACATCGCATCATACAATTTTTGAAATTTTCTGTATAAGAGCATTCCCAACAGTGGGGATTCATCACGAAATGGGGAAGAAAGTTGTTGTGATACTCTCCAGCAACAGCGCGAAGGGCGTGGGGAGGAAAATGAAATGGCAGCGCTCGCCATTTCACAAATTAAAGCGGCGAGACCTGTAAGGTTTTATGAAAACTGAATAACCACTAAATGGTTTCATAAAACCGTTTAAGGTATAAACATGGTTTTATGAAAACCGTTTAGTGTATTTTCGGTTTTCATAAAACCCTTTTGTTTTTATACGGTTTTATGAGAACCATATAAAACATGGATTTTTTTTAATATAATAATCCAATTTTTGATGTTTTAATTTAATATGTGTAAATTAATTTGTAAATTTATCTAAATTTAAGTTTTCAAATTAATTTAAAACATGGATTTTTGAAAATCTATATGCTTTCAAGTTTTCAAAGTTCTTTTTAAATGTTCGGATTATGTTTGTGTATCCAACACTTACCGCACAATTTTATTTAGCTTTTAAATATAGTTTTAAGTACGTATGCATACTTGATAACAACGTAAAAGAAGCTTGAATCTCATGTACGCATTAGAAAAATATATAAAAATTACTTAAAACTAGTTAATTTTTTTTAATAACCCACAAAACAATACACCTAACATATAGAACTAAAATTAGGATACAACAAGCTTGAAATAGCAACCTAGAAAGAACAGCATTACAGCCAACTTAGAAAACTAAAGCTAGGATACAACACGCTCGAAATAGCAACATAGACTGTGTCTACATCTCGGAACTTCCTTCTACTTCCAGGTATTGTTTCTTCTGAGCCCTCAATATATGATCTTTTGCTATAGCATACTGAAGAGCATGTGCAGTCAAATGAGATATATCTTTTAATAATACTCCTCTTCCTTTTCCTTCAAACGTCTTTCACGTTTTTCTTTATAAGCAGTTCTTTGTATGATAGCTATAGTTCTAGCAGCACCTTGCTACAATTGCATCTCCATGATCTGCAGCTTCTTATCTTTATGCTTTACGCGGTCTTCGTTGTTGGAGACGGATGCAAGTGATATATCACTTAACAATGAAGTTAGTTTATTACTAGACACTGTCAAATCTTTTGTTTCCTTATTTTTCAGTAGTGCTCTCTTGCTTGATTTTATTCCTTCTGGCCTTGTTTCAACCCCACCATACATCATTCCCGAATTAGGAGTCACATATGTACTGTTATTCCCATCCTTGTCTATAGCTATAGGACGTTCAGCTGTATTTCCCAGGGGTGAATCCACCGAAAGTCTAGAAGCTACATTTGTTAAGTTAGATTCTTCAGTGTCTACAAGGTATACATCATCTGGTTCACATATATTGGCCCAACGTGGACAAAAAGAAAGAATTTCCAATGCTTCATGAGCAATGAATTCAGTTTTACAGGTGTCACAATAGATGCTATCGTAATCGTCCTTCAAATCTCTGAAAGTTTGACCGCTTCTAATTGAATCTCCCCTTAGTGCTTTTATCCCTTTGTACTTGGTACACATAGCATTCAAATTATACCATGCAGTCTTTGTGCTCTTAATTGATCTTCGTGTGACACATTTAGGATCTCCACTGTACAAATCATTAACCTTCTGGTAGAAAAACTTACCACCAGAACGGTCATCACCAACGACAGATGCGCTTAGCCATGCACTAGCTAGCACTTTATAGTCAGCTGCTCTCCATATTTTACCAGTAGCTACAGTTTTTCCCATGCTACTTTGAACGGGAGTTTCTTTTGTTTTTCACTTGGTGTATGACAGTTTAGCCTTGGTTTGTCCTTTGTCAGGTACCGGGGTCAGAGCAACCATCTCTTGGTGTACGTTTTGATTATGAAGTTGGCCATACATGTTACCGTACTGCTGAGTGAGGTCTATTTGGTGGAGAAATTGACTTTGTTCTGGAGTTAGGAAAGGGGATGGAATCATTGATGGGCCTTCGGCTTGAGATAATAAACTAGTAAAATTACCAATGTTATCATCGGTATAGGCAGAGAAATTGTTGTTGTTGGGATCAGACTTTGTTGTTTGCTTAGAATTGGAATTGTTTGTGAGTATGAGGAAAACTACCGTACCCCCGTATTTATGAAGACAAAGGATGCAAGTAGGCTTGATAATTACAATAAGTCATTCAATGTTCTGCAATGTGTTTTCCAATCAACTGTAGAAAACAGGATAAGTTTAATTGCTCTGACCATGTCAAGTTGTTTAATCAAATAAACTTTAATGATTCCCTTGAATAGTGTGATGCTTTACTTTACTTTACTTTACTTTATTTTTCTTTGCTTTGCCTATATTAAACGTTTGAATTGTAGTTTAACTATACACTTCAAAATGACAAACGAAAATTGGACTACTTCAGACTATGTTGTTTTGATAAAGGCGTACATTGAAGTAGACATACTGCATATGGAAGAAGAGGTAGATCAAGATTTCTGGGCAATCCTCAATGATTTTACAACAATCATACTAGTTGTAGAATATAGAGGCCCAACTTAGCAACCAGAACCACTTTCTGCTTATTTAGTACCGACTGTATGAATTACTGCAAAGTAATTGATGAGATAAAAAAGGATGGCGTCTTTCAGGAGAAATGGTCGACGTACGACTCACTCTATCTTTTCAAGTACCGTTCAAACTTCGTCGGCCACGAAGCGTACGGTTTATGGTACAATCATATTATATAGTTTGAGCAGTATATCGTTTATTATGTGTCGTATTCAATATGTATTGTTGGTTTATGTAGTTGGAAAGGTGGATGTATCCGTAGACTTCAATTTCAATTCATAACTATATTATGTGTGTTATTCAACTGAAATGACTAGTCTATGGACACTACAAGGCATGCTACACTCACATTAAAAGTCGTGCTCCACTCACATTAAAAGTCGTGCACCACTAACATTAAAAGTTAAGGCGTTTAAGGAGTTAAGGAGTTACGTACAGTTTGGTTCGTCCTATTTTGAATTGTGAAAATAAAGAGTTAAGGCATTTAAGGAGCTAAGTACAATTTGGGTCGTCCTATTTTGAATTGTGAAAATAAAGAGTTAAGGCATTTAAGGAGTTAAAGAGTTACGTACAATTTGGGTCGTCCTATTTTGAATTGTGAAAATAAAGAGTTAAGGCATTTAAGGAGTTAAGGAGTTACGTACAGTTTGGGTCGTCCTCTTTTGAATTGTGAAAATAAAGAGTTAAGGCGTTTAGGGAGTTAGGAGTTACATACAGTTTGAGTTGTCCTCATCAAACGTGCATTTTGCCTATTAGCTACACTATAAAATAGAAATGCGATATATTTAAAGTACATAAAACAATACAATAATCGAGTACTACAACGTTACAATAGCTCAAAAACCGCATAGACTATATCTAAGCAGTAACTTTCGTATGCTATAAATGCTCAACCAGGTCGTCCTGCAGTTTACTATGGACCTCCTTAGACCTAATTTTACGCAGTCACCTAAGAAATACGTCAAGAGTCACTAGATTTCTACCAGCAACAACAGTTTGGGTGTTATTTGGATCATATCCCAAATAAGACGAAAATTTTTCTCTTTCTTCTTCAGTGATCATGTTATGCATTATAATACAAGCACGCATAATGTTGCTCAAAACCTGTGGCTTAAATAATTTAACAGGGTTTTTTACAATGGAAAACCTTGCTTGGAGAACCCCGAATGCACGTTCTACGTCTTTTCTTGCTGCCTCTTGCCTTTTAGCAAAGTATTTTTCTTTCTCTGTTTCAGGAGCTGAAATTGTTTTGACAAGCGTGCCCCAAGAAGGATAGATGTCATCTGCTAAATAATACCCCATGTCATACGTATTTCCTGTAGTATTAAAATCACATGCAGGTGTTTTTCCATGTGCAAGGCTCTTAAACAAATGTGATTGGTGAAGTACATTAATATCGTCCATTGAGCCAGGACATCCGAAAAATGCATGCCAAAACCATAGATCATGTGAAGCAACAGCTTCAAGTATCATTGTCGCTTTAGGGTAATGTCCAATAAATTGACCATGCCACGCTATAGGATAGTTTTTCCATTCCCAATGCATACAGTCTAGACTGCCTAACATGCCGGAAAAATCCTCTTTTGGCTCCTAACCTTTTCAATTTGTTGACATCGCTTTGCGTCGGAGCACGTAGGTACTCCTCACCATACATTTCAATTATGGCTACACAAAACCTTTCAAGGCTTAAGGTAATAGTACTCTTACCCATTCGGACAACGTCATCAAACGCATCTGGAGCTATTCCATAAGCTATTACACGTAATTCACCTATAATTTTTTGGTATGGCGAACATCCTAAGGTACCAGCACTATTACGTTTTTGAACAAAATAATTATCATGTTCAACAACTCCATTGAAAATACGCATAAACATATTCTTGCTCATACAAAAACAGCGTCTAAAGTCATCAGGACCATATGTACAGGGGGTGTTGAAATAATCTTTAAGTAATTTTGCAGTACCTCCTTTATGATCCCGCATCTTCCGTTTGTCTACACGACCGTACACGCTGCCTCCTCGAGTACCCCTAGATGATCCTTCCATTAGGAAATGTTGGTTAATCCTTAATTGTTGCACGGCAACAGTTTGCATCATAATCTGTAAATTATCGCTATCGGTCGAGTTATCTGAAGAAAACTAAAGAAATTTTGTATGCTCTAACAAATCATCGCCTTCGTCGGAATCGGAATCAGAATCAGTATCATCCAGACCATTCTGGCTATAGTATATTAAATCTTCTGTTTGCGCATCTGATTCGTAAACATCATTGTCGTTGTAGACATTATGAGACATTTTTGTGTTGTGAAGCTAAATGTGCATACCAGAAGTGGTTTTATAGCTTCTTCAATCCGCAGTTGCAACGGCTATATAAAGAATAATATATAAAAAATTATTCGTTAACGGCTATAAATTCAAACAGAATTATAATATTCTGCAACGACAATAAATTTGAACTGTATTTTACTATTCAGCAACAATTATTTGTTTAAACTATATTTTAATATTCGGCACAGCCTTTATTTAGACATATTTTATTCTAATATTTCAAAACGGCTCTATATGTATTATATATTAATTTTTATACCCGTTAACTACATTTTGGCCTTTCAACCATATTTTAAAAATCATGAAAAAAACGGTTTTCAAAAAACTCTTTTTGGGTTAAATGATTTTCTGAAAACCGTTAACCTATAAATGGTTTCAGAAAACCGTTTACGGTAAAAAAAAAAAAAATAGTGGAGCGTTCCCCCACCCACTGCTGCAACGGTAGGGGAATTCACGCTCAAAAAGAGCGATTCACGCTCCAAATAGGGTGTACTGCTAGGAATGCTCTAAGACACAGAGATACGAAGACCTCCCCATTTACCTTTTGGACTGGAGGCGTTGTTAAAATCTCCCACTACTAACTAGAGTAATTGGATGTCCAATGCATTCCTAGTGAGGTGCTCCCAAAGACTCTCTGTTTAAATGAGTTGTTTCCATACACGAATGTGAAAACTCACACAAACCACCATAATTTTTCATTTTAACAGTCACATGTTGATCACTTTTATCTAAAACCTGATAAACCAAACGGAATAATCAATAAACACTAATATAGTAATACACGACCTTTGCATGCATGGTCATTATTATGTATAACATGCCACTTAGTCCGAAATTGGATTTGAAAACGATTTATACTACCAGTGTCTAATTTATTTTCCACAAGACTCATTATAGAGAGCCTGTGGTAGTGCAGAAGGTTGAAAATGTGAAGTTTATTTGCATCACTAATTCACTATGAAACCCTCGTACATTTCAGGACATAATATTTGTTTAATCATATTAGTGCTCCGTGTGCTTCCTTTAGGCGGAGCAGGTCTGATGGAGGTACATTTCTTATGTTTGGCGTCACATAATATTCGTTTAATCACATTAGTCCTCCATGTGGGATACATTTACTGGTGTCGTTTTCTGTGGCTGCTCCTGTACTTGTGAGGCCAAATGTTCGACAAACTCTGCTGAATGATAAAAATCTTCTAAAAAATTGGAATCATTAGATTACATTCCTTTGTAATAACTTCATCTAGATTGCTAACGGCCTTGCTAGCCTTGTTTATAGGGGTCATGTAGACATCAGCCGTGGGGCCATCTTCAGTTGACAAGAAGGTGGAAGAGTTTGGTGGAAGATTTTGTGGTGGAGACTTCTTCGGATATCAATATTCATTTTTCCTTGCTTATGTCAACATCTTTTGTATTGCTAATATAGACAGCTGATTTATTTAGATGCTTTGTATTTTCTTTTTCTTGTTGTACCATAGAAGGCAAAGTAAATGATATATTATCAGTGCTTCCATCTTTGTATTCCTTGCTTATTTTTAGCCTACTACTTCCTGTCGAAACTGTATTATTAATATCTGAAACGTTATGCATAGTTTTAGGAATCCATTGGACCATTTCTGTTGTGTGTTAAGGGCGTAATGTTCAGCTATGTGTCCATACAGTCTACACAACTTACATACTTTTGGTTTGTATTCATGTTGCGATGTAATAGAATCCTTCACTTCTTCTGGCCGAACAATTTTACCATACTCAGGATATTTGAAATTTGCATCAACATCAACCAAAATGCGTGCATAATTTAACTGCAACTCATTCTTGGTGGTAATTTCATCCAGTTTGATTGGTTTTCCTAATGCATTAGCAATACGACTAATTCCCTTGACACTCCAGTAGGCTAAATTTGAATCCATAAGATAAGTTTTGTTTTCATTCACACCTTATGTTAGTTAATCTACCAATTAAGTTTAGTGAATTAATCCATAACTATTTTATAAGTTAATTCACAATTGAATTAATAACTTAAAGATTACATGTTAATCCACAAATCTACAAAACCTTGAGGTTATGATTTGCAGTTACCAGGGCCGGCCCTGAGTATTCATGGGCCTAGTGCGGATCCAAAATTTTGGGTCCTTAATTTTTTTTTAAGAAATCGAACTTAACTGAAAATGTGCTTTTTTTACTGTGCATCTCCATTGAGAAAATTGCGTGTTTCAGCAAATCCATAAAGTTTTCACCCACATTTTCAATCTGTCAAGTAGAGATCCACACAAGCCACATCTCCATTTTAATATATTGATTGTTGTCAACAAAGCATACAATCGTACCTACTTTTGCATAGATAAATTACTATCAAGTACACACATCCTGACAAGAAAAGACAACTTTAGTAAAGGTAATACAGTTTTTTTTGGGCCGTCTGACCTAATGGGCCTTGTGCGGTCGCACGACTCGCACTAGGCCAGGGCCGGCCCTGGCAGTTACTTTATGCTAAATCAACTGGCATTGGTATTCTAGTGCAAGCCTAAATGCATTTCCACTTGATCAAACAACATAGCAAAAATATAAGTTTCTTTCAAATAGTATGTAAATATATTTCTTTCAAACAATGGAATGCAGATTTTATTTGAACTTTAGTTTAAAGAAAGTAACATGCAATACAACTTGGTGAACTACACAGCATCACATTTTACAATATTAGATCACCAATCATTCAAGTCAAGATTAGCACGCCTAGCTCTCAATTCATTCGAGCTCACCCCAAGCACATCCAGATTCCATCAATCTAACCACCACCACTTTAAACAGCACAGACATTGCACCTTTATACAAACTACCCAACGACAACCTCACCTCAACTTCCTTACTCTCCCCATCTTCATTTGCCATGGTGATCTATGCATCCAAATGGACTACAGCATCTGCATTTATCTTGACAACTTTCGGTTTGGTAGTGAGCAAAATCACATTGGATTTGTTTTCCTTGATGTGCCTAACGATGGCATCGATGGTGGACAACGAGCCAGGGCCAGCGGAGGAGACAAGGAGATTGGAGGAGGAGATGGGCGGAGTGGCGACGTCGCCACCATGCTATATGAGTTGAGTTTGAGGCATTGGTAAGGTTGATATTGTTGATAAGCCATTCCTTTATCAGCTTCATCCTAAGCAAAAGAGAAAAAGAAATATGTTTAATGTTTTAAGTGGATAAACTGATTAAATCTTATATGTTATCAAAAGTCAAAGATTCTATTTTATCGAGTGGATTAGCTTATTAAAAATGTACATGAGAATAAAATTTACCTTGGCCTAAACCAAACAGGAATGGTGGAGAATGAATATCTTGTAAACTTCAACGTCGAACTCCATTTCTTGATTATTAAAATTCTAGATCTGTAAGTGTATGGTCCTCCTTTAATTATTGGGATGTGTTATAGTACACAAGAAAAGGTACGGTGATGCAGAATTTAAATGGGGACGTTGGATCCAATCGTGAATTCAAAAATTAAAGGCAGGATGGTGTTGCCGTTTTGGGTATTATTTTCTTCGGGAAAAGCAGCAAATGTGTTAATAATTTCATCCACATCTACAGAGGATGACGACGGAATAAGTATGAACCCGTTTGGTTTATAGAACACTTCAAATATAGACTTTTGCTTTAGCACTTTTTCTACAAACTTGTAAATTGCGCATATACGTGATATATTTCTAACATGTTTTTCCCATTTTCCTTCATTTTCTAACATAACTTCTTCCAGCATAGAGATCTCTGGTTGATCACCAGCATGTTTAGGTTGGAAAAACTTAAGATTTGAGTTGGGCGCTTGAGTGGAGATGTCAGTGGTTCTGACTACATCAGCCTACGTGCGCTTGTGGAAAGGGTATTGCTCACGACTGCCAGGATCTGGAGGTTTGGGGGGAGGTTCATCTTCTCATGCAGTTTCTTTTCCATCTTCATTAACTGTTTCCGCCATGCAGTTGCTTAAATTTTTATTGGTTATATATGTGTGTGTATGTGTTTATAGAAGGATTGGAGCATAGTTTCATAGGCTGAAATGATACAGCAAATTCTGTTGTTTTCTATCTCAAATCAATATGAATGGAAATATAAGTTTGCTATTTACAATGATTTGATAATTTAAATTTGGATTATTGTTCCTAGCAAGAGGTGGATGTATAAAAAAAGAAAATATTATCAAATCCTCTAAATTTTCCGTTATTTATGTGTGCAGGGCCGACTTTGAGCTTCTCGATGCCCTAGACCAAAATGATGGCAGTGCACATGCAAAAAAAAAAAAAAAAAAAAAAAAAAAAAAAAAAAAAATTAAACTGCAAAAATATGGTGCTACCAGGGACTGAACTCGGGGCCCTTGCATGGAAGCCATATCACAAAACCACCCAACCAATGCTTCCTTTGAAATTGCAATGCTGACATAGAGGTATTGTTATGCTGAAATAGTATATACATATAAAAAAAATTGAGGCTCTCCTCCGGCCTGAGGCCCTAGGCGGCCGCCTAGTTCGCCTATGGTCGGGGACGGGCCTGTATGCATGCACGTAGAAATGGTCAATCAATTATTATTGGCTTTTCATTCTTGATATAATGGAAGAAAATGCATTTGTGTGTTGGTATGATTCTTGAATATGGTCTAATTTTCTTATTTTAAACCTGTAAATATGTGTGTGTGTGTGTGTGTGTGTGCACGCGCACGCACGCGTGTTTGTTTTGGTTACAAAAGCTTAAGGACTTGAGTATAACAAGTTAAATAGGTTTAAGCGTCAATTTCTAAAACAGATTGTTTGGACGTATTACTTGTAAATTACTAAAGTATTAAAGTTTTGTACAAGAAAATTTCATAAAAATGACTTAGCACCCGAAAGAGGATTTTACTTATGTATATAGAAATATTGCACCTTGTCTCTATTCAATTATTAAATTAATCATTCAAGCCTTGGTTACACGTTTTTACATATGTTATTATATTCCATTTGATTTTAATCATACGTTTATGCCATCATTGAGGAGTATAGGGAAATACACTTGTACACTTTTATTATGCTAGGATTGACATTTCAATCGAATAGGTCCTTTCTCTAAGAATGTTTAATTTACATCCCATTTATTGCTATATATTAATAGCGTTATTAAACATAATATTAGCGCGTATTAGATTGTGTATTAAATACTTATAAATTAGTTAATAAAATTTGAAGGTCCCCATAGGAATTTGAATTTATGTTTGTATGTGTGTGAGTTAATGGCTTTAAATTATAATTAATGACACATACACACAAGGTTAACCATTACTTGTAGAATCTGCTTGGAACCAGTTGGCATATCTAGCATCTGCAAATAAGACTGGTTAATGTGAGAGGTTTATGTGTCATAGGTCATTATAATTAGTACACTAAGACACAAGGTCAAACCCAACTTGTAGTTGAAACATGCCAGGAACCGCCCAGCAAATCCAACATCTAAGAGGGGTCGGTTTAATGTGATAGGCCAAGTGTGTGTGTGTGTGTGTGTGTGTATAGAGTAGACCTGCCTTGTAGAAGGTATTAAGTGGAAGACCTACATTGTTTGGATATTAACTAGTTAGGACTAGGTCCAATCCTTAGGTTGACTCCTTGGTTTAGGACCCAAGTCATGGGGATCGTCCTTATAAAGGTCTTAAGTGGTCATTGGGTCGGCCTTTCACTTGTAAGGTATTAAAAGGTCATCATAGAAGATAGCGTATAAGTAGGGTAGTTCTCCAAGTAGTGCCCTCTTCTTACCTAAGGGCTTAGTGAGGGCCAACCTAGGGACGGTTTCAATAAATAACCTAACAGGAACCACCGTCCATGGGAAGTACTATGTGTCTAGGAGTTCACCCGAAGGAATAGCTGGATAGTAAAAAGAAGGTCCATCAGGAGGGTCTTAAATAATGTCGTGTTCCTACCTAAACCTGGTATTAAGTGGTTGCTATCGTCTCTCGACCTACAAGGAGAATATAAATAATAATATTGACGTTAAGGACGAGGTCTTAAGTGGCCCAGTGGAGCCCTCCTCGTGGGGTATTAAGTGATCGTAAGGATGTCCACCCTTAGATAAATATGTTGGCCTTAAGTGGCTATAAGGATGTCCGCCTCACATGATTGATTTTGTGTGTGTGTGTTAGTTTGCATAGACATAACATAAAGAATTTACACTGCCAAATATAGGAAATAGTCATTCCTAAACTTATATGATCTTCACTCACCAAAACTTTATGCTCTGACTTTCCTCCTCTTAACATAACAGGTTAGTAAGTGTAGGCGTATGGTCCAATGATGAGTAGTGGTGTCTTGAAGATGGATCCCTACGACGAAGGCTTTAATTATTATATAGCAGTTTTAGTGTTATTATCATGTTGTATTGGGATAGTAATTGATGTGCCTTTATCTAGTGTTATTCAGACTTATTGTATCTGACATTTATGATAGATTTATTTATGGTACATCTATTTTGATATATTATATTTTATCCCTTCCATTGTATGAGATTCTGATTTCGCTTAGACTGCCCTATGATATTTGTTTTTAATATTCCTTATAGGAACCAACAATCCATTTAGAATGTCTCTAAGTTCCGATGGTCCGTTTTTGGGTCAGGATTTAGGCCCATTTCGTGCTGGTTGTTACATACATATACACAACTAGGCACTTTTAGAGGCCGACAAATTAGGATACCAAGCATATACATATGGATATATGTACATTTTTATATCATTTCAATAGGTTTTTTAATGGATGATTATCAAATGGTTGTTGCACATGGATGATGACAGTCGCTTGCGTGTAGAACTATCAGTTGTCATTTGGGAATTTGCATACATTAGGATACATGGCACGAGCTTATTGGGATAAAAAGGTGGTTAGCTGAATCAGTAGACCACCTAATCTTTGCATTAGGTAGGGACATATACACTATATTATTGCATTATAACATAAATTGCATTTGAAAGCTTGGGATTATATTTTAGTATAGGGATTTAGGCACTGGTTGTGATTGTTTATTTCATTCTTCCACCTTGGAGATTTCAGGGACGAAACCTTTAAGGAAAGGAGAATGTAATGACCCTAAAATTTAAGTAATAATTTATTAACTAATTAACTAAAGAATTAATTAAGAAAAAATAAATTTGTGAAACTATCTGAATTTAGATATAGGAGTTGCACCACTGAGTCCATTGCAATTTTTAGCAATTTACGTATATAACTTGTCAAGTTAATATGAGAAAGTTATCAAAAAAATAAGACTGAGAAATAATATAAGAATTATTAAACAAATATATATATATATATATATATATATCTGTGTGTGTGCGCGCTTACCCTTCTTTTATCAAGGCCTTTAAAAATCTCAAACATTCATGATCTTGGCATTCGAGACTCAAGTGGATCATCTTCAAACAAGCATGAGAACAGACAAACTAAGGGCGGTTCCCCACCTAGTTCTATATAGGCCTGGTTCGACCAAGATGGATATGGTGAGACATTTTCCAGTGAACGCCCGACTCGGCTAAGAAGTAGGGAAGTAGGAAGTCGATTCGGTAAGGACATGGGGTCGAACCGATTCGATGATGTTCCCGGTTCGATGGAACTCCAGAATAAGCTACTACCAGTTCGACTATATAGATCTGGACCTGGTCAAGCAAATAAAATATCTTCCTGAAGACTCGCTCCAACCATGACCTGGCCACTTCCTCAAGCTCCGAAAGAGTCAAATCGACCTCCACGTGGCCCGATTGAACCGGACACGACTCAACTCTATAAAAATCCTTCAAAAGCATCAAAAAGGACTTTTGATCTCTTTTTCTGCATTTTACTTTCAGCACATCATTGTACTCAAGATTCTTCAATCTCCTTGCATTGTAATTGATTTCTCGAGTAATATAAAGAGATTGTAAAGTGGACGTAGTCTCGTGAATGTCGAACCGCTATAAATTTTTGTGTTCTTGCAATTTTACTAATTTAAATTTATTGTTCTTGATTTATTTCTCTACATATTCTCTATTTGGGTGTTTTTGCCACTTTTTGGCGCCAACACTTTGGTGCTTTAACTGATAGTCTTTGATTTCTTAGCGTTAAAGGATTTTTTTAATCTACTTTCTGAATTTCCATGTTTGTATAGGAATCCTACATTTCCAATATTTTCAACATTTTCATCAATTCCAACAAAAATTGTAACAACCCGTGTTTTCAATAACCTATTATAACATAAATCGAGGCAGAATTCAATTTATAAATCTGAATCAAGGGAAACGGGCTATGCCATTGCGTTCGTCTCGGAAAAATACGCGAAATAGAGTCCGAATTTTCGAAAATCGGAGTCCGTATGACTCGATTAAGGCCCAACGAAGTTTTCAGAAAAATTCAAAGTAAAAACAGATTTCAAATTCAAGTTTGAATTTGGAAATTAGGTCAGATTGAGCCAGGCGGGAAAATTCCCGCCAGAGCACCCAAGTCGACAGCCCTGTCGACTTGGGAGTCGACTTGGTTGGACCAAAGTCGACAGCCCTGTCGACTTGGTTGTCGACTTGGCTCAGTCGGGCAGTCTTGTCTGGTGCACCATTTTGGGGTTGTGTTGAGTTTGGGGGCCAGATTCGGTTTTGAGGGCTGAGATTGGAACTAGGGTTTAATCCTAAGGCTAGAACTAATCCTAATCTCTATAAATAAGCCCCTAACCTAACCCTAAATCATCATTAATCATTCAAGTAACTAAACCATGGCAAAATTAATCCTCTCATGGCCTCCACTCTCTTCATAAATTTCCTAAGTTATTTCTATGAGAGATTTTCCATGCATACAAGTGTTTTCAAGCTTGCATGAGTGTCATTAGCTTGCATTCAAGTCATGTTTCCATATTTACATCATAAAGCAAGGGTTTTGATCATTTTTGCTCAAGGGTTTTTCTATTGGAGCTTGCATTTTGGGTTTATTTGATTGCATAAGGGCTTTGTCTCAATCTTATATTTGCTTATACTCATTTGAGTCTTCATAAGCATTGAAAGCCCTTTTCTACTTTCATATTTAAACTCTAAAGTTAAATGAATGATGCAAGTTTGGTTGACCATTATATGCAAGTTTATCATGTTATGTTATGCAAGTTTGCCATGTTATGATATGCAAGTTTATCATGTTATGTTATGCAAGTATGTCATGTTGTGATATGCAAGTTTATCATGTTATGTTATGCAAGTATGTCATGTTGTGATATGCAAGTTTATCATGTTATGTTATGCAAGTTTGATATGCAAGTTTGTCATATGATATGCAAGTTATGTTATGCAAGTTTGATATGCAAGTTTGTCATATGATATGCAAGTTATATTATGCAAGTTTGGGTTGATCATTTTGTTCGTGTTATCATGTTATGCAAGCTTACCTTGAGTATATGAACATAAAGCTTCAAGCTTTATGCTAAAGGATGCATTTTGGCAACATGTAAGTTATCATAGCTCTTATGATAACTTGCATGTGAGGCTAAATGCGAACTTATGGCCATTTCTACATGTCATTTATCACCATGTATCACCAATATGCTAAGTTTGGTTTTATGCATGTTTTTGAGGCCTAAAAATGTAATATGCAAGTATATGAACATATGTACATTTCATATGCCACCATGTTAAACTTGTGGCTTCAACACCTTTATGTCATGATTATGCCAAGTTCCCTCTTTCTATCCTTTATGCGCTATTGCGATACGTAAGCGATGGGATTGCGTTTGGGGTTGGGTAAACTTAAAAGACATAAAAACATAAGATTGGGAATTTACCTATTAAGTTAGGTCTACCCATTGGGAATTTACCTATTAAGTTAGGTCTACCCAAATCCTTAAAAACTTGTAACATGTTTTGGAAACATGATGGACATGACATTTAGAAAATATAAGTGTGACCAACTCGAGGTTGGGTTGAGTTTGTAGCGTAAACCTACCCGGAACCGACCGGCTTAACTAGTTGCTACAAACAATAGGACCCAATGTGAGAAGTTGGTCATGTTGTACCTTGAACCCGAGGTTAGACCAAGTTGGGGTGTAAAGCTACCCGGACCCGCCCGACTTAACTAGTAACCACAACAAGGTCTAATGTGAGAGGTTAAGGAACATTAAATTAATTAATGCCTCGTGATTAGGGTTAAGTCATGGTTCACTTAATACTTAACCAATTTGGGCTTGGTAGATTAATCAGGGTTAAGTCGTGAACTCATCGTTACACTTAACCAAGTTAATCCATGATTAGCAAGAGGGTTAAACCGTACTTAACCCACTAGAAAATCCTAGCAATGGGGGTCCACTCCAGCAGTAATCCCAAGTTCGTATCATTAAGACCCTAGGGACTAGGCTAGGGTGGGGGGCACAATTACTGGACTTGAGGTAAGAGACCAAAATCGACGGCAGAGTGGTACGCCGGTGTAGTTCCGGGCGGACTATGGTCGTGCACATAGTCTGAAGCCGGGGAAAACATGCACGGGTACCAGTAGATCGAGACTGTGCACTTATGTTTATGGTGTCCAGGGGTTGACACCCTAGGGCTTGATACACCCGACGGGAGACCCTGCACAGTCTGACTACAATTATGTTTGGGCCGCATTGACACCAACACGTGACGAGTTAGGCTTATAGGGAGCCGATCGACTAGACCGTTTGGTTGGACCGCGTATTAGGGTCACTTCATGTTATTGGGCCAAAGCTTGGGCCAAGGGATCAATACTTGTTTATTCAAAACATGTTAGCTTGCTAGTACACCTGTGGTGCAAAAACCTTAAACCTGATTATGCGATGACACCTTTATCTACCTTGTTAGTTAATCATCATGCTAGTATGTTGTTATCCTTATGTTCATCCCTGCTTCTCATGCCAGTTAACTTTATCAGTTTACATTGATTGTAGTAGGGCTTACTCAGTCTTTTTGACTGACCTGTTTTTCTTTCGCCTCTTTTCTTCCGTCCCCCCCCCCCCAGGTTCTCAGGGTGGTAATATTGGAGCTTAGCTTGGATTTCTGATCGCTTGCTTGTGGGATTTTAGCTCATGTACGGTCTTGACATGAAGCTAGCTATGGTTATCACTTATTTTGGGGATAGTACTTATGTATTTCAGTTTTTCAGTTGATGTTGTTTTTATCTAGACTTGTTTATTTGGAAAGTTGACATTATGTTGTACCAAACTTGTTTTGAAGTGGTTTGAAATCTTCCGCTGTTTTATCTATGTTATTTACTATGTTTACATATATACATATGTTCTTGTTCTGCCTTGATATATCATTATGCATTTTTACCCGGTACAAACGCCCCTCCAAAGTCAGAGTGCTTGCAAGAGCCACCCTGGCGGAGGTGGGGTGTTACATTTGGTATCAGAGCATATGGTTTACGAGAAGGAACAAAAAGGTTTTTAGAAAACTTTTGGAAAACTATTTTCAAAACCAAGTATAAAGTATTTTCCAAAGAAAAGTCTAGTTTATTTTAAAGGTTATTCCCCAAAAAGCCAAGCAAAAATTCCTTCGTTTTTCTCCATTCTGAATCTGTCTTTTTCTTCGTTTTCAGTATGGCCGATAACTTTGCTATTCCGGAGGGAGTACACGTACCTGTTTGGTATAGGAGACTTTTGGAGGCTAGGGCGACCGAAGCCGGCCCTGCAGATGTTCCTCCTCCTCCTCCTCCGGTAGTTAATGTTCCTCCTCCTCCGGTAGTTAATGTTCCTCCTCCTCCTGTCGCTGAGGTTCCTCTTCCTCCTCCCCCTCAGCATCCTCAAGCTGACTTCGCAAAGACTTGTAAAGATTTCAAAGCAATGGGTTGCAAGAATTTCACTGGAACCGAGACTTATGTAGAGGCAAGAAATTGGTTGAAAGAAACCGAAGATCTTTTTGCCTTCTTTGACATAGATGACCGTAGGAAGGTTGTATTGGCAGTGTGGTTGCTAAAGGAAGAAGCTGCACGTTGGTGGGTGGTCACCACCGCTACTAGGCCAATTGAGACTTGGGATGACTTTCGGGGAAAGTATGGACTAAGGTTCCTATCACTGAAGCAAGGGGACATGACTATTAGGGAATACATAGATAAGTTTAATCAACTGGCTCGGGTCGGTTTTGACTTGGTTAACACAGCTCAGAAGGAGGCCCTATACTTTGCTCTAGGATTAAACGAGCCATTACATGGTTTAGCCATGACTCATATACCCTTGGGGGAAACTTTCGAGAGTTTGGTGAATATGGCCCTACTCAATGAAGAGAATAGGAGTGACAAGAAAGAGATCAAGATGAATGATACTCAAGCCAAGAAGACTGATTCCCAGTGGAAAGGAAATCAGGGTAATCCAAGTGGTCAGAGCAGTCAAGGCAATCAGAACAAGAACAAGAACAAGAGTCAAGGCAACAAGGGGAACAATAGCAAGGGCAATAACGACAAGAGGAAGTGCCATTATTGCGGTTCAGTTAGGCATCTTATTAAGGATTGTAAGAAGAGAAAAAGGAAGAGTGGTGAATGCTATCGTTGTGGTGAGTTTGGACATTTCAGCAAAGATTGCCCGAAGAAGCAAGGGCAAGGCCAGGGTTAGACTCAGTGTGCTGGACCTTCGGGAGGGCAAGTTCATGCTCTCAATGCCGCTCCAGTTCCCGATCGAGGTAGTATTTCTGTTGAAAGTCTTATTTACATTTCTGATTTTCCTGTTCGTACTTTGTTTGATTCTGGTGCATCGCATAGTTTATTTCATCTGGTTTAGTTGGAAGTTTGCACCTAGGTACTAGTCTAGTTAATGATCCCGTGTGTGTTTCAAATCCAATTGGGGTTTCCGCCCATTTGTCTATTATCTATGTGGATTTGAAAATCTCTATCTTTAGTGTAGAGTTCTCATGTGATGCTTATATTCTCGGTTTCATGGGGTATGGGTTGATATTGGGCATGGATTGGTTGTCCAGTTTTGGAGCCATTCTTGATTTTTGAGCATAGGGTTGTGAGGCTCATGACTCGCCTCGGTAATACCCTAAAAATTTCTAGTAACCCTATGAGTCCCGTCATGTTATGTTATCTTAAATCCCTCAACTCGTCTATCGATAGTTTGCAATCGGTGAGGGTGGTCCGAGAATATCCTGATATCTTGGGTAAAGTGAAGGGGGGTTACCCCTAAGCGAGAGATTGATTTCCGCATTTATCTGGTTGATAATGCCAAGCCAGTTACGTGGCCGGTTAGGCACATGGTCCCACGAGATGAGAGTTAAGAAAGCAAGTCAAGGAGTTGCTTGAGAAGAACTTCATACGATGAAGCATTTCCGAAGAGGGTGCTCTAGTAGTATTCGCTACTAATGTGGACAGTTCGCTTCGCCCGTGTGTTGATTATCGTGAATAGAACAAGAGGAATAGACAACCATTACCAAGGATCGATGACTTGTTTGATCAGCTTGTAGGAACATCTATTTTCTCTTGATCTTGCTACTGGATTCCATCAGCTCAGAGTAGCTGAGGATAGTATAGACAAAACTACGTTCAGAACTCCAGATGGATTCTTAGAATAGCTGGTCATGCCATTCGGTTTGACTAATGCACCCGCCTATTTCGTGGACTTGATGAGTAGGGTGTCTAGGGAGTCCCTGAACGAGTTTGTGGTAGTCTTTGTAGACGATATCCTGACTCTCTTAAAGAACGAGGAAGAACATCCTAGACATCTCAAGGAGGTGATGGATACGCTTAGAGCGCATCAGTTGAAAGCCAAGTCCTCCAAATGTCATTTTGGAGAAAAAGGAGTTAGATTTCGTGGGCACATAGTTTCTAAGCAAGGCTTAGTGGTGGATCCTACTAAAGTGGTCGCGGTTCAAACCCGAAAAGCTCCGACGAGGACAATTGAAGTAAGAAGTTCTCTCAGTTTAATTAGTTAGTTAGCGTCCCTTGAGTTTAGACCTACCCTTCTGGATCAAGTAGGGACTTCACAGAAAGAAGACCCGCAGTTAGTCGAGATCATGGACAAGTTGATTCGAGGCGAGATGATAAGTCACCTCGCTATAGATGACAAGGGATGGCTAAGACGCGATGAGAGAAAGAAGGCTCTTGAAGAGGCACATCACTCGAGGAGGTGGCCGAGTTTGTCCCAAGGTGCATGTTGTGCCAACAGGTTAAAGGCCGAGTCATAGAAGCCCGGTGGGCTATTACATCCATTGGAGGTCCCCGCAATGGAAGTGGTAAAGCGTCATGAAGGATTTCGTGAATGGACTGCCTAGGTCAAGGAAAGAGAATAAGAGCATGTGGGTCATAGTAGGTAGACTCACGAAGAGTGCTCATTTCACTCCGGCAAAGAGCGAAAGGACTGCATCATAGCTAGCGACAGTTTACTTTCAAGAAATAAAGCGGTTGCACGAGGTTCCCTAAAGTATAGTTAGTAACCATGACTCAATCTTCACTAGCCTATCTTGGGATAGTCTACGGGAAGTCATGGGCAAGCAATTGAATCTAAGTACGGCCTATCATTCACAGGCGGATGGTTCATTTCGTTCAACCATGAGTTATAGAAAATCACGTTAGTAAGAGCAATTGGCAACGTGGATTGGTATTTTCAAGAAAAGTTCTGCTGCGTGGAATACTTTATAGTAAGTAAACGAGATCCAGGATTCACTCGTGAATTTTGGGAGAGCTTGCATGAAACCATGAGGTCACAGTTATGTTTAAGCCAAGTATGATAGAAGAAGAGTAAGTGAAAGAGGAAGACCAGAGGCGACAATGAAATGGTTTCCAACTCATATTTGGAAATAAGAGTTAAGAAGCTAAGAAATCATGAGGTAAAAGACAGTCAAAGCACAGTGGAGTTAAGTTCAAGGAAATGTGACTTAGAAGACTGAGGGCTAGATACGCGCATCATATCTCTTTTTAAGAGCATATCCTTGATCCATGTTTTCCTGTGGAACTTACTCGCATGTTATCTTTTTACGTATATCCTCTCGGTCCCATTCTCGGTCCTATTTCTGTCGGGAGGTATGACTTATTGGCTAGTAATACATGTCAGGGTTTGAAGGAGTCCGTTAGGTTGACTAAACCTTTTGAGCTTTCATAGAATATGGGTTGGGTTAGGAAGGGATTTCTTGTAATCCAAAAGGAGTATATCTTGCTTATCTTCCCGATCTCTTTGTAGCATATCTTTTGCTATCCATGTTTGTCTTGATTATCTAGTTTATCATGTTAATCTTGTCATGAGAACCTTAGGTAGAAACCCTTTGGATGAAACATGTGTTTGAAACATGTTATGCTTGGTGGTTGCAAGTGGTTGCAAGTGTTTGCAAGTGTTTGCAAGTGGTTACTCGTGGATGCATTATACACGTTAGGCACTAGATCGGCTCACACACTCCTCATATTGCATATGCATGGGTGTTTATGCTTATTCATGGATGAAATTTTTTGTGTTATCACATGGATGTTGCATATGGATGTATGTTATGTGCACACATGTAGATGTTATATATTATGTTAGGAATTGCATACATATGGATTCATTTCACTAACATAATTTGCATTGATGATATTTGCATTAGATAAGTACATATACACACACCTTTGCATATGTTCATGCAACATTTAGAATCTTGTAAGGACAATGATTGCTCGTGGATGATGTTTTGAGTAGATGGATGTTGGATGGTAGGATACGTTCTTCCTAACTTGAAGATTTCGGGACGAAATCCTTTAAGGAGGGGAGAATGTAACAACCCGTATTTTCAATAACCTGTTATAAAATAAATCGAGGCAGAATTCAATTTATAAATCTGAATCAAGGGAAACGGGCTATGCCATTGCGTTCGTCTCGGAAAAATACGCAAAATAGAGTCCGAGTTTTCGAAAATCGGAGTCCGTATGACCCGATTAAGGCCCAACGAAGTTTTCAGAAAATTCAAAGTAAAAACAGATTTCAAATTCAAGTTTGAATTTGGAAATTACGTCAGATTGGGCCAGGCGGGAAAATTCCCGCCAGAGCACCCAAGTCGACAGCCCTGTCGACTTGGGAGTCGACTTGGTTGGACCCAAGTCGACAGCCCTGTCGACTTGGCTGTCGACTTGGCTCAGCCGGGCAGTCTTGCCTGGTGCACCATTTTGGGGTTGTGTTGAGTTTGGGGGCCAGATTCGGTTTTGAGGGCTGAGATTGGAACTAGGGTTTAATCCTAAGGCTAGAACTAATCCTAATCTCTATAAATAAGCCCCTAACCTAACCCTAAATCATCATTATTCATTAAAGAAACTAAACTATGGCAAAATCAATCCTCTCATGGCCTCCACTCTCTTCATAAATTTCCTAAGTTATTTCTATGAGAGATTTTCCGTGCATACAAGTGTTTTCTAGCTTGTATGAGTGTCATTAGCTTGCATTCAAGTCAAGTTTCCATATTTACATCATAAAGCAAGGGTTTTGATCACTTTTGCTCAAGGGTTTTTCTATTGGAGCTTGCATTTTGGGTTTATTTGATTGCATAAGGGCTTTGTCTCAATCTTATATTTGCTTATACTCATTTGAGTCTTCATAAGCATTGTAAGCCCTTTTCTACTTTCATATTTAAACTCTAAAGTTAAATGAATGATGCAAGTTTGGTTGACCATTATATGCAAGTTTATCATGTTATGTTATGCAAGTTTGCCATGTTATGATATGCAAGTTTATCATGTTATGTTATGAAAGTATGCCATGTTGTGATATGCAAGTTTATCATGTTATGTTATGCAAGTTTGATATGCAAGTTTGTCATATGATATGCAAGTTATGTTATGCAAGTTTGATATGCAAGTTTGTCATATGATATGCAAGTTATGTTATGCAAGTTTGGGTTGATCATTTTGTTCGTGTTATCATGTTATGCAAGCTTACCTTGAGTATATGAACATAAAGCTTCAAGCTTTATGCTAAAGGATGTATTTTGGCAACATGTAAGTTATCATAGCTCTTATGATAACTTGCATGTGAGGATAAATGCGAACTTATGGCCATTTCTACATGTCATTTATCACCATGTATCACCAATATGCTAAGTTTGGTTTTATGCATGTTTTTGAGGCCTAAAAATGTAATATGCAAGTATATGAACTTATGTACATTTCATATGCCACCATGTTAAACTTGTGGCTTCAACACCTTTATGTCATGATTATGCCAAGTTCCCTCTTTCTATCCTTTATGCGCTATTGTGATATGTAAGCGATGGGATTGCGTTTGGGGTTGGGTAAACTTAAAAGACATAAAAACATAAGATTGGGAATTTACCTATTAAGTTAGGTCTACCCATTGGGAATTTACCTATTAAGTTAGGTCTACCCAAATCCTTAAAAACTTGTAACATGTTTTGGAAACATGATGGACATGACACTTAGAAAATATAAGTGTGACCAACTCGAGGTTGGGTTGAGTTTGTAGCGTAAACCTACCCGGAACCGACCGGCTTAACTAGTTGCTACAAACAATAGGACCCAATGTGAGAAGTTGGTCATGTTGTACCTTGAACCCGAGGTTAGACCAAGTTGGGGTGTAAAGCTACCCGGACCCGCCCGGCTTAACTAGTAACCACAACAAGGTCTAATGTGAGAGGTTAAGGCAAATTAAATTAATTAATGCCTCGTGATTAGGGTTAAGTCATGGTCCACTTAATACTTAACCAATTTGGGCTTGGTAGATTAATCAGGGTTAAGTCGTGAACTCATCGTTACACTTAACCAAGTTAATCCATGATTAGCAAGAGGGTTAAACCGTACTTAACCCACTAGAAAATCCTAGAAATGGGGGTCCACTCCAGCAGTAATCCCAAGTTCGTATCATTAAGACCCTAGGGACTAGGCTAGGGTGGGGGCACAATTACTGGACTTGAGGTAAGAGACCAAAAACGACGGCAGAGTGGTACGCCGGTGTAGTTCCGGGCGGACTATGGCCGTGCACATAGTCTGAAGCCGGGGAAAACATGCACGGGTACTAGTAGATCAAGACTGTGCACTTATGTTTATGGTGTCCAGGGGTTGACACCCTAGGGCTTTATACACCCGACGGGAGACCCTGCACAGTCTGACTACAATTATGTTTGGGCCGCATTGACACCAACACGTGACGAGTTAGGCTTATAGGGAGCCGATCGACTAGACCGTTTGGTTGGACCACGTATTAGGGTCACTTCATGTTATTGGGCCAAGGGATCAATACTTGTTTATTCAAAACATGTTAGCTTGCTAGTACACCTGTGGTGCAAAAACCTTAAACCTGATTATGCGATGACACCTTTATCTACCTTGTTAGTTAATCATCATGCTAGTATGTTGTTATCCTTATGTTCATCCCTGCTTCTCATGCCAGTTAACTTTATCAGTTTACATTGATTGTAGTAGGGCTTACTCAGTCTTTTTGACTGACCTGTTTTTCTTTCGCCTCTTTTCTTCCGTTCCCCCCCCCCCCCCCCAAGGTTCTCAGGGTGGGAATATTGGAGCTTAGCTTGGATTTCTGATCGCTTGCTTGTGGGATTTTAGCTCATGTACGGTCTTGACATGAAGCTAGATATGGTTATCACTTATTTTGGGGATAGTACTTATGTATTTCAGTTTTTCAGTTGATGTTGTTTTTATCTAGACTTGTTTATTTGGAAAGTTGACATTATGTTGTACCAGACTTGTTTTGAAGTGGTTTGAAATCTTCCGTTGTTTTATCTATGTTATTTACTCTATTTACATATATACATATGTTCTTGTTCTGCCTTGATATATCATTATGCATGTTTACCCGGTACAAACGCCCCTCCAAAGTCAGAGCGCTTGCAAGAGCCACCCTGGCGGAGGTGGGGTGTTACAAAAATGGTGTCGACAAGAGCTACTAGGGCTTCAGTTAAACCTTCTACTAGCTGCGATCAATAAATAGCAAGCCAATCTGCACCATCCTCTCTAGCTCCCAGTTTGACATCGAACCAATATGGGACCCAGGTTTTTTCCACTACATCTCCAACCGATCTCACTCCTACCTCTACTTTTTCCACTCGACATGAGTTCATGCTACTTCCAAACAAGCTGGACGAAGAGACTACATCGTTAAACGCTCAGAGAGGTGAGAATTCCAGGATGCGACAAGACATGGGTAGAATGGCAATGCAATGGGAAGAGTTCAGGAGGCAGAGAACTCCTTCCCCATCAAATCTTCAAGCAGCTGAAGACTCATCATCTTTAGGAAGGAGTGAAGAGAAGCCACGGAAAGGACGCCCGTGCGATAGGCTAAAAACCCTACAAGAGCTATGGTTTGGTTTCATGCCGACTCGACCTACCGAACCAGCCTGACTCAATTATGTCGAACTAGGGACTCTCCCTACCAACAAAGCTCCTCCCTTAAGACAATTGATGTTTCCATAGCCACTCGAGCACCTATGTTTCCTCCCTTGACACATGCGATCGACCGGGATAATATGGGGAAAGGAAGTACCGCCCAGTCGGCAGCCCAGGCGATGTTGCCTGATACGGGAGCAAGGAGGACTTAACGGCTTGAAAGTGCAGAGCCTGAGCACATGCGGACTAATGTCGAAGTATCGGCATTGGTAAAACAAATCATGAATGATAGCAAGGGTATACCAACGAGGATTGGATCATAGTCACACCCCATTCACTGACAATATTTTGGAAGCTGAGTTCCCAAGAAGATTCAATTTGCCATAAATGAATATTTACTCTAGCAGATTGGATCCAAGCCAAAATTTTGTAAGATACACCTAGTACATGAATGCGGCAACGACACTGAATGCCATCAAATGTATGTCCTTCCCTATCTACATTGATTGGGTTGCACTTATGTGGTTTACTCGGCTGCCTCTAAGGTCAGTGGCTAACTTTGAGGAATTGGATAAAAAGTTCCTGAATCATTTCCTCCTACATGTCTCTAAGTCTACAAACCTGACGTCTCTCTCTCAAATAACTCAAGCTCGAAGTGAGTCTCCTGGGGATTACCTCGACCATTTCAATATGTCCGCTACTGAAGTCACCAACCCCAATCCAGAGTCAGTATTGATGGTGTTGGTCGACAGTGTTGACTCTGAGACCGAGAATGGAAAATATTTGACTGAGAATCCTTTCGCAAACCTTGACGTGTTTTATGAAAAGGCTAATGTGCACTTGTGAATTGAAAAGGCAAAAAATATTTGAAAAAGGAGAGTCGATGACACGGTGAATGAAAGAATTCAAAGCAATATGGCAGTGAAATAGCCTGGAGATAATTCCGGGAAAGTTGAAGTAAACTTTGGGAATCACAACAAGCAGAATGGAAACCAGTGAAAGAACAAAAACAAAGGAGGCTGTAATCAGAAGGGAGATGCTAAGAAGTGACCTAGATTTTAGATATTTGATAGTTACAAAACATTGAGTGATATGTTAGAAAACATTTATCATGATACATGCAACATAATGCAGTATAAGAAACCACCTCTACAAGATTCCATGGAGATGGTGGTACAGGCAAGAAAGTTTGATTTATTTCACGAGATATATGACCACATGAAAAATGGGTGCCTTCATCACAGAGACATTATTGGAAAGTTGATTCGAGAAGGTATGGTCGATGAATACAAAGTTTCCCCGAGGGACATCAGGCAGGGGACTTCAGGTCCCAGACAAGGCCATGCGGCTCCTAGAGCTTTCTCCTAGCAAAAAGATAAAGGAAAGGGAATTTTTATCAATACAGTTATCAGAGGACCACATCTGGCAGGTTTTAACACACGATCTATAGATAAGTATGTGAATGCTGCGAAACATTTAGAAGTTGGGGAGTGCAGCTCTCCCGAAGAGGTTGCTCTTATAAAATAGAGGAGGACAATGGTGGATGATATCGTCTTTCATGAAAAAGAAGCTGAAGGGGTGAAGAAACCAAGCATTGATCCATTGGTAATTTTGGCCATTGTTGGCTCAATCATAGTACGAAAAGTCTTTGTTGACTGTGGGAGTTCCGTAAACATCTTGTTTAAGAGAGCCTATGACCATATGAGGTTGGTGGCGAGATACTTAAAGCCATGTAAAGGTAGGATACATGGCTTCAACAGTTCAGCTAACAAACCATTATGGATGGTGGAATTGCCAGTAGAGTAGGACAAGGAGGACCGCAGGAGAGTGTGGATCCTCCCATTTCTTGCGATGGACATAAACTCTCATATAATGCTTTTTTAACCCTTGCTGAGTTTAGAGCATGCATAGCTCCTTGGTTCTTGCTCTTGATATTTCCAATGGAACCAGGAGTTAGATTGTGCGAGGAGACCAAGTAGCAGGACGAGCGTGCTACTTAGTGGAGTGAAAATAAATTTGCACTAAAGAAACTGGTGGGTCTGAAGATAATCCTCCTCCCGCCATGGAGGCGGACGCATAGCAAGTAAAGAAGGCATCTTGAACAATCCAGTCGCCAACTCAAGGATAATGATCCTAGAGAAAATGAAGAGCAAGGATGTACAAGGGTGACTCCTAATGTCACCACAATGGAGATCGCCGACTAAGGTCTTGAAGATCGGATCCCAACTAAGCCCCCTCCAGTCTAGAGAGTTGAATGATTTTCTCCATGTGAACTTTGACATGTTCTCATGGACCAATGCTAACGTGTGTGGGATATCTCCATTAGTCATAAGTCACTCACTCAACACTGACCTAAAATAAGTCCCAGCAAAGGAGACGTGACGTATGCTTGGCCTAGGAAGGTCGGCACCTCTAAAGGAAGAGGTTGAAAGGTAAATACCAATGGATTTATTTGAGATTCAACATACACCATGTGGATATCGAACCCAATTCTTTTTAAGAAGTCCAATGGGAAGTGGCGGACATGCATAGAGTTTTCAGACACGAACAAGGCATGCCCAAAGACAGCTTCCTGCTTCCCTAGTGTTTTCACCAAAAATGGTTCAAACACCAAGGGTACAATGAATGTACTTCATCAGTATGGTTAGAAGATAAGTGGAGCCGCACTCAACAACAATTGAAAGTAAAAACACGAAGAAAACAAAATGGAGACGAGGTTTTGTAGTGGTTCAGCCTTGTGTTAGGCCTACATCCACTATGAATAGAGTTTGCATTATCATGATGATGATTATAAGACATATCAACTCTTGCTTTTTATACATCTTTTCATCCACTCAATATAGTTTCAATTTAAATACAAATTCTACTTAGATTCACGAGATTCGATGGAGGAATGGCAGGATCAGTGATGAAGATGGATGGATAGGCGACGGAGGAGGAAGAGGATGTCTTGGATCTTTCACTCTTATCAGATTTTGACGGATACCATGACTGAATGGATGAAGGATGTAACACCCCTAAGTCCCACATCGTGGAAGCCTGTGTGAAGCGGGTACTTATATAATAGAGCTCATCTCTTACTAACGCCGAGGCCTTTTGAGGATCAAAAACCCCATACCTATACGGTGGCAAAGTTGGGGAAATATCTTGCGTGAACAGAGGTGCGGGCTATTGCAGTGGTATCAGAGCCAATACCCAGCTGGAATTGTGGCTCCTGTGTGGACCGCAACGCCTGGGTGAGACATTTGTGAGCCAACAGGGACATTGGGCTCTATAGGAGGGGAGAATGTAACATACCTAAGTCCCACATCGTGGAAGCTTGTGTGAAGTGGGTACTTATATAGTAGAGCCCATCTCTTGCTAACGCCGAGGCCATTTGAGGAACAAAACCCCATACCTATACGGTGACTAAGTTGGGGACAATATCTCATGGGAATGGAGGTGCAGGTTGTTACATTGGTATCAGACCCAATACCAGCAGGAATTGTGGCTCCTGCGTGGACCATAGCGCCTGGATGAGGTGTTTGTGAGTCAACGGGGACATTGGGCTTTGTAGGATGGGAGAATGTAACACCCCTAAGTCCCACATCATGGAAGCCTATGTGAAGTGTGTACTTATATAGTAGAACCCATCTCTTACTAACACCGAGGCCTTTTGAGGAACAAAAACCCCACACCTATACGGTGGCTAAGTTGGGTACAATATCTTGCATGAACGGAGGTGCGGGTTGTTACAAAGGATCTTCGGATGATGATGATGATGATGGCTAGAAATGTTTAAGGAATGGATAAGGATGGAATTTAGCAGCACTTCGTGGTCGCCGGAGCCCCCCTTCTTGGTAGGGGTGTATTCTATTTATAGGTGAACCCCTGTCGAGATTTGAACTTCAATTCATCTGAGTCGCTTGTCCCATTCATTACGAACATGCCACCGCCCGGTTGTAGCCAGTTGTCGACAGCGGTTTCCAGCTATCCTGCTGGAGCGACTGCATAGGAACGAGTGATGTGTTATCACATTTGAGTCGTCTTCATGTTTATCAACTAATTGAAATGCTCATATCTGATAGTAGACGAGCAGTTGATCAAAACTTGTAAAGCTGATGTGTGTGCTTTTGCTCTAATTGTGGTACTGGTGACAAATCAAGGAAAGAGCGTAAGTTCAAGGTTGTAATCCCATCATCGGATGTGCGGTCCACGGATGGTTTCGCGGTCGAACATCAGCGGAATGGGTCGTGTGACTGAAGCCGGTTTCCTTTTTTGCCTAGTACGATCGATTTCTTTGATGCAAGAATAAGCGACTTTCTTGATATGAGCGATCTCCATAGTGTGTGTGGGCCTCAAAGTTTTAGGTAGTACCATTATTAATGTGCGACCTTTCTGCATAATTGTGTTGCATCTTATAACTATCCTTTGCTCTCGTGTTATAGCTATAGTCCATGTTTGACTTTTTTACGCATGAACGATATTGGTTGAGGCATACATGTATAAATCTAATGGATGCTCGTCTTATGGTTCTAGTGTGGACTTAATTCTTTGATGCATATGTGATCCTTAAGGGATAAACATTTGCCCCTCGAAGTTTGTAATTCTCAGCTTGCGAAGATTACATGCTTCGAAATAATGAAACGTAATATTAATTGACAGATTAAGTTCAATTCCTCACGAGACGAGCACACTCACTAGTGTTCTGTGCTTATTGAATATTCTTACGATCGTACATGTACAGGCATAACTGTTTTGCTGACTGGGTCCGATGGGCTATTTTATGGTATAACTAAGTGTTTTACATGGGCCTGACGAAGTTGTCGCATCACTGTAACCCTGAAAGGACCTTTTAGTCCTCTTTAAGTATCATCTCTTCATTTTCCTGCTCTTTAAGCATTCGATTTTCCTATAAAAAAAATTCTTTAATGGCGGCTCTACTGTAGGAAATCCCTCATTACTTCTGATTACCACCTTTCTTAATTTTCTATCTCACCCAGATTCTGTTAACTTCGAGATTGGTTAAAGCACTTCTTCATTCTAATCGAACTTGCTTGCTGGTATGTAAATAAATTTCTCATTTAACTCTACTTCTCGAGTTAATCCAACTTGCCACATAAAAGTTCCTGATTAGTAAAACCCGAATTATCTAACCATGCATTGAAGCTTTAACCAATTTGTCTTAGAATGTCCACGGGCTTGAACTCAATTGTTTGACAGACTCGATTTGCATAACAACCCCTTCTTATTCATTTATTGCAATGAAATGTTTACAAGTTACTTGTTAAATTGTTTTTGAACGATGATTTTAATTTACCCTGCTTTTGCCGTATACTCAATGAAATGTCTGTGTCATAAATGTTTAATATTGTTGTCGTTTCTTTATGTACTGTTTGTTTATAGTAGCATTTATTTGTTATAAGCATCCAATAACCATTTGATAAGCGATTGGGCCAAAACCTTTATATATGTAAGGATTACAAGTGACTAGTCAAACCTGATTTGCTTTTGTTGGCTAAACTTTCCTTGTAATGTTGTAATGGTAAACCTCATCGCATACCTTTGATCTTGTTTGTATTGCTGGTAAGTCTTAAGAACTTATGTTTGATGGAATGCTTGGTTTGAAAGGCATGTCTGCTTAGAAGTTGCTCTTCCTTTACTATTAACAATCTGGATGAAGCTTACTTCATGCCTAACCATGTAGAGATGCAAATCAAAAACCAAGCTAGTCAAAGTCTCAATGAAAGTACTATGTTTGAAGAAGCCGGAAATTCTGGCTAGGTGGTTGAGGTTGCCTCAACAGTTGGCTCTATTAGTCAGATTTATCTTGAAACCCAACTTCTTGAATGGGTGCCTTCTACCAGTCGTAAATTGACTCTCCCATTCGACTTGTATTTACAAATGTGTGCTCATTTCAAATTCTCGAAAGATGAAGCTAGGTTTCCTAGGAAAGGAGATTCGACTGATCGTCCTCTCCCTGGGTATGTAGTGGTCAACCATCGTATGTTGTCCAGCGGAGCGGTTCTTCCTTTTAACTCCTATTTAGAATCCATCTTGCGGTATTTGTCCATCGCCCCATATCAATTGCATCCCACTGGATATCATATTTTACTGGGGCTATACATACTTTTTATGAGAGTCAAGCAACAAGCACCTAAGTTTCAGGACATCTGTTCCTTATATGCTTTCAAAAGAAAGGAGGAAGGTGGTCCTTCTTTCATTTCTATGGAGAGAAGATATTGTAGGATTATTACAGGCCTAACAGATGGTGCCAAAGGGTTTCCAGACAAATACTTTTATGCTCGTTGTCCACCAAGCTTCTATGGGCGGTGGATGGAAGGAGGTAATTGCCCCCTGCTTGGAGTTTTTTCGTTTTCTTTCTTTTTTTATGGTTCTCTTTTTATCTTGCAGCAATTCCTTCCAACGAAGGCCTCGTCCTTGACCAGGCTCTTTTTGACTCTTTGGTTGCTGTTGATAAAGCTGAGAGGAGTAGACAAATGCTACTTTCAGAGGAAAACCTTCGCAAATATCAGCTACTCCATCCTTCAAGGTCCATTAAGAAACCTTGGCTTATACGCAAAGTGCCGCAGGCAAATCCTTTACCAAAAAGAAGCACTTAGTCCTGGGTGATAGTAGCCAGTCTTCCCTAGGATCTCCCTTGCCTCCAGTCATTGAAGAAAGTGAAATAGATGGTACAACGGATGATATACTCTCCGACAAGATTTTGAAAATCCCGCCCTCCTTTTTGCCCAAGAGGAGAACTCTACATGAACTTTTGGAGGCTTGGGAGATTTAGATACCATCAACTATCTTAGTCAGGGTGATACTGTGACTTTTGAACCTGCAAGGTCTTCCATGGAGAAAACCCAAGAGACTGCCCAACGGCCAGGGGAGGCATTTAACTCAGGAGCTCCCCTTGACATTGGTTTGTTATTGGATGTGTACTGAAATAACTATTATAGGCATTTTCTACACACCTTACAATTTCTTTGTATGCTTGCTGATGTCTTGTTTCATTCCCTTGGCCAGGTATGGGTATGCTACAGTCAGTATCAGATAATTTCTTCCAACATGCTGGCTCTATTGATCCGCAAAGTCTTCTAGAATCTCACCTTTCCAGCCATTTGAAGATTTCCCAGTCGTCCTCATGTTCTCAACCTCAACACATTCTCGAACTTCCATTGACTGATTCATTAAGGAGGGAAGAATTCAATTATGTAGGGGCATCGGATAAGGGCAACAAGTGTGGACACCTTACAGAAGGAGAAAAGAAGAAAAGGAGCAAGAACGATCATGGCAAAAGTGGAATTCATGAACGTTCTTCATCGTCTGATTTTTTAGACCTTGATGTCCCTATTTTCCCCGGGCGACCCATCGTTCCAACCTCTGCTCAAATACAGACAATTCTCGATCGACCTTCTTACAGGTTTCGCCTGGTAACTTGATGCTTAAGGATCGTTTCGGAGGTTGGGATTTAAGAGGAATGCACTTTGACTTAGATCTGCATCCAAATGATAGACAAGATGCTATTGAGGGTTTAAGCACTATCAAAAACTGCATGATTACCCAGTTTAACACCGCTAGAAGTCAACTTGAAACACGGTTGAATCTGGCCATGAGCACAATTGATAGGCGGTTAGAACATTGGGCTAAGTTTGGGTACGAGTTCCAGAGGTTGAATGCCCATCATCTTGACCATATTGACGTCTTGGAGAATGACAAGGCTGGGTTGGTTCTTCTGATCAAGTTTCAGGAATCTGAGATCGCCTCTTTAAACAGTGGGAGTGTTAGAATGAACAACTTGGAGGCTAGAAATTAGGAACTCAAAAGGAAACTCGAGGCTGTAAGGGGAGAACTTAGAGAGGCTCGTTCTGCCCAAGAACTTGCTGAATGTCAATTTTCTTTGGAGAGGCGAGCTTCGGCCTCTCATCAGCAAGAGAAGGAGGTTCTGGAAGGCAGGATTAATTCCCAAAATGAGGCTTTTAGAATTCTGAAAGAGAACAAAATTGAGCTGCGCAAAGAACTTGATGAAGCCAGGATTAGGGCTGACAATAACTTATTCCAATTTTATGTTTACAATGTTATGTGTCGCGGAAGCTTGAGTTATATGAAAAAGGAATTTCCACAGACTTTGGCTCTTGTTTGGGAACAAGTGCTCTCATACTCTAGTGGTGTCGATGACGAATTTCAGTGGGAGAATCTCTTGGAAGAAGAAGATCGCAAGGCTTTGGCCAGAGGTAGGAAGATCTTGGCAGATGAGCGAACTCGATCTTCCAGGGGGGAACCTCCGGTTGTTACCTCCCGTAACCCATCCAGTCTTATCAATATCGGAGCTTCAAGCCCTCATACTCCCTCTGCGAATTATCCTATCCAAGATACTATCGGTACTCGACCCATTGGCGAACACACCACTCAAGAGGATTTTCTTAAACAACGCATGAGAGTCATGATGATACTTCTTTAAATGACCACGGGGTCGATTTTACACATCCAGTAACTCCATGTAAAATTGACATCTATCAGTCCATGCTAGATTTGGATTACCTTACCTCTTCACCTGGGTTTGCTGAATTTCGTGCTTGTTATCCGTTTGTACCAGGTCCGCCCTCGCCACTTCTTCTGTCTGCTAGCGGTGCAGATGTTCAAACTACGACTGTTTATTATGTTTTAGTGTCAACCAATATTAGTCCATGCACCACACCTTTGCCAGGCAACCCAACATTACTTGACATGTCTGACTTGGAAGAAGAGGATGAAGCTTGGAATACTAATGCCGTGTCCGCTCCGATGCGTAGAAGGAAATCCGTTGCAAAAAGCTCAGGAATTACCATCCTGTCATCACCTGATAGTCCTTGCACAGACAAAAGAACAAAAGAAAGATGTTATGTAGTTGTGACCCTTATGTTTTGATCTCAACTTATTTTCTTACTGTCGTGTTCTTAGACCGGTTGTATATGCGAGTGTCGGTCCTCACCTAATATTTTAAGCTCGTATGCCAACGTTGTCGTGTTTGATATTATGATGGCTTCGTCATTCGTTTTTACGAAAGACAATATCATTTAGGAATTCGTTCTTGTTAGTTGGACGATTCTGTTGGATGTTCGTTTCTTGTTGTAGCATCGTAGCAAACTTGCGAAACAATCATTTTTTTGCGAATTTTCTTATTTGTAGCTGCGATCTCATTTTTGTTTGGTAAGCTTGTGTTTATTAGGTTGGTATTCAAATGTATTTCCCGCTAACCTGGTCGTACAAGCTCTTCGGGGATTAGATTTTAGAAACGCAAGGTTATTACATTGTTGTTTTTTTTAGTGCCCCCATGGGAGGTCTTGGGTTTCAATTTTCGATCCAAGTTCGCTCTTGTTTGTTTTGATTTCTCTAGAAACGAAAAGACCTTGTTGGATACTCCCTTTTGGCTAGGATTTCTGATTTTGTTACCCCCTTTCGGCTAGGATTTCTGATTTTGTTACCTCCTTTTGGCTAGAATTTTTGATTTTGTTATGATCCTTCCCGCGCTAGGACTAGTGCTTCCAGCCTAGATTTTTTTAAAATCTTTATGCTCTGTCCCAGAAGGTGGACACTAACTCTTCTTATTGAGTTTTTTGTTCGATTCTAAGAATGTGTGCCCTACACCTAACAAGGTGCCTCTTTTGGGATTGGCAAAAAGATATTTCAAATCCGTGGGACAAATTTAATATTGTCTCTGTATTTTCCTCAAAGCTTGATGCCAGGTCCTTCAATGAATGGTTGCTATGGGTTTGGCGTGTTTCATTGTGAAAAGTGCAGCTTTCTGACTTGCTATTTGTTTATCATGCTTTCCATTTTTAGTCCCAGAGAAGCTTATCGTCTCTAAACGATATGCTTATTTGGCATGATGTTCCCGGTCTTTAAGTTGATTTGCTTGGAATGTGCTTTGGGAAGTTTTCTATTATGGTTTAATCGGGGATAAGCGATTGATCCAACTATGCCTACCATTAAGAAATTGGTCCATAGTATGGTCTTACCATCATATCATTTAGATCGGCATATAATTTTTGGTTTATATAACTTTTGTTTAATAGATCATAAGTGAATCATCTGCTAAGAACATCGCAAGTAAAAGAGTAGAGTAAAATGACTACTTGTTCTTAAGTAGTAAAGCAAAGTAAAATAATGGAGGTCATTTTTAGAACTGTCGTAATTAGGGTGCTGATAACTAATCCTCAAGTGAAATGCCGGCCTCGGATCGGTTTGAGCGACCTTCTCATTACTCATTGCATGTGGAGAGTTGGAGCAGTGTTCACGCGCTTGTACGTATTGTTGCATATGATTCTTCCTGACCAACACCTCGATTTAATGACTTTAGATGCCTACAATCATCTTCGTCGCGCCCTAGCTGGTTATGGAAACGACAAAACCTTCCTGATCTTAGAGTGTTATCTTTAACTTATATTTGTTACGGGATGGGATATTTCTCCGCATCCTTGGTTGCCATGAAAATATTCCTTATGGTGTCATTGAGGGGAGGGAGCTTAGAATTTTTAAAGAAGCGCAGCTTCTTCTTGGCCCAGTTATCTTTTCTTTCATTGCTCTTCTTCCGACTTCCAAAACTTCCTTATGCACTATCTTTCGTGTTTAGCCTGTCGCACACCGAGTTCTCTTCAATGCTCATATATTTTTCAACTTTATTAAGTACACATTCGAGTGTACTTGGCTTCTTTTTCTTAATTCATTGTCCTAACTTGGTCTTTTTACATATGGCCCCCTTCAAGGCCATCGGAACCAGCCGGGGCTCATAATTTTCAACTTCGGCCACTGCCATGTTAAAGCGAGTGAGAAAATCTTTGACAGACTCTCCTAGTCTTTGTTGTATTTCACTTAACTCCATTACATCCCGGATTCTAGCTGGTTGGAATTTGAATTGCTTACTGAATAATTTGGCCAAGTTAGCGAAGTTGTCCACAGACTTCGGTAGTAGCTTTGTGAACCAGAGGTAGGCCACCCCCTCTAAATAAGTCGGAAAATATAGGCATTTGATCTCGTCGGTGGCGCGTGCCCCATCTATATGTTGATCATATCTGCACAGGAATACATTGGGGTCGCTTGTTTCTTCATTGGGTCGCAATGTCAGAGGCTTAAATTCCTGCAGATATATAGCCATTTTAATTATTTCAGTGAGTGGGGTCTTAGTAGGAAGAAATTCCCATTCCTTTCGATTGTCCACTTGTTTCAAGATCTTTTTCACGATTTCACATGCCATTTCTGAAATATATTCATGTTCTTTGTTCTGATTCATGGAACGAACACCTTCTTCCTTTACAATTCCTTTCCCAAGCATGTAATTACAATTTGGAGTAGGGGAATATGGGGTATCCTTCGAGAGGAATGCCTCTTTCGTAGGACCATCCGATCGTGGAGAGGTTGTGCCCTCGGAAGAATTGTACATAGGTGCTTTAGCTTTCCCGTGGTCTAGATCAGCATGATATGTAACTTCTCGAACAGAATTTCCCTGTTTTGTGCTTGAAGCAGAGGATTCTGTATTATAGGCTTGACTTGTTCTTGCAGGTTTGGCACTCAGCGTGGCTTTTGCAGTAGCGGCTTGAATAGAGAACATTGACTCAAGTTTCTCCATGATTGCACTGTTTGCAATGGTTATCTGGCTCGTCAATCCCACCATTGCTTCTTCCAATTCTCTTTTCGTTATAGCAATCTCGACTCTTGATGATTCTCCTATCTCAAAATGGGTGGCAGGCAATGTGACAATATTAGTATTGTCGGCGGGGCCATTAATTTCGCAGATGGTCTCCTTTGGTATACCCATGACCTCAAGCAAAGTTTTCTGAGGAGATCTCGTTGAATTTCTATAGGGAAGGACTAAAGTAGGGCCTAACGGTGGGTGCCAAACGTTTTCACCAAAAATGGTTCAAACACCAAGGGTACAATGAATGTACTTCATCAATATGGTTAGAAGATAAGTGGAGCTGCACTCAACAACAATTGAAAGTAAAAACGCAAAGGAAACAAAATGGATACAAAGTTTTACAGTAGTTCAGCCTTGTGTTAGGCCTACATCCACTATGAATAGAGTTTGTATTATCATGATGATGATTACAAGACATATCAGCTCTTGCTCTTTATACATCTTTTCATCCACTAAATATAGCTTCAATTTACATACAAATTCCGCTTATATTCACGAGATTCGATGCAGGAATGGCAGGATTAGTGATGAAGATGGACGGATAGGCAACGGAGGAGGAAGAGGATGTCTTGGATCTTTCACTCTTATCATATTTTGATAGACGCCATGACTGAATGGATGAAGGATCTTTGGATGATGATGATGATGGATGGACGGAAATGTTTAAGGTGTGCCTATTTATAAGTGAACCCCTGTGGAGATTTGAACTTCAATTCATCCGAGTTGCTCGTCCCATTTATTACGAACATGCCACCGCCCGGTTGTAGCCAACTGTCGGCAGTTGTTTCCGGCTATCCTGCTGAGCGACTACATAGGAACGAGTGATGTGTTATCACGTTTGAGGCCTCCGCATGTATATCAACTGATTGAAATGCTCATACCTAAAGGTAGACGAGCGGTTGATCAAAACCTGTAAAGCTGTTGTGTGTGCGATTACTCTAATTGTGGTACTAGTGACAAATCACGGGAAGAGCGTGAGTTCAAGGTTCTAATCCTATGAGCGGATGTGTGGTCTATGGATGGTTTCACGGTCGAACATCTGTGGAATGGGTCGTGCGACTGAAGCGGGTTTCCTTCTTTGCCTTGTACGATCAATTTTTTTGATGTGAGAATAAGCGACTTTCTTGATATGAGCGATCTCCGTAGAGTGTGCGGGCCTCACAGTTTTAGGTAGTACCATTTTTAATATGCGACCTTTATGCATAATCGTGTTACACCTTATAACTATCCTTTGCTCTTGTGTTCGAGATGTAGTCCATGTTTGACTTTGTTACACACGAAATATCTTGGTTAAGGCATACATGTACAAATCTTATGGATGCTCATCCTATGGTTCTATTGTGGACTTAATTCTTCGATGCGTATGTGATCCTTATGGGATAAACACCCAGTTTGACCAGATCATCAACTCAACGACTGGATATAAACTTCTCTCTTTCATAGATGTGTATTCTGGATACAATTAGATCCTGATGCTTGTTCCAAATTAGGACCATATCGACTTGATAATGGATCTTGGATTATAAGGCTATGTGGTCATCCCATTCGGACTGAAGAATGCCATGGAGACGTATCTGTCGTTGGTCAAGCGCATGTTCCAAAATCAATTTGGGAGATCAGTGGAGGTTTATGTGGACGACATGCTTGTGAAATCAAAGAAATCTGCTAACCATGTCAAGGAATTAGCAGCGATGTTTGACATTCTCCGACAGTACGGGATAAAACTCAACCCTTTGAAATGCTCTTCCAGCATTGCGTCCGGGAAGTTTCTAGGATTCATTGTCAGCTCATGCGACAATGAAATTAACTCCAAACAAACTAAAGCTATAAGAGGAATTTGGGAACCTTAGAATATCAAGGATATGAAAAGTCTAGTTGGGAAGGTGGCAACTTTACTTGGATTAAACGAGGGAAGCACAATTTTTCTTGGACGCCTGACTGTGTCGAAGCATTCGAGAATTTACTAGATCATTTGGAAAGACCTCTTATCCTATCTGTTGACCTGCTTTTTGGTAGAAATCATCACAACTTAAGTTCTCAAAAAGGCTGGACCCTTCCTCTCCTAGATCAACATTCATTTCGGTCGACCAGAACTTGGTTCGACCCAAACCAGTCATGTCTAGGGCAGAAACACCCTTCTTCAAGCATGGTTTAGGGTTTAGGGTTCAGGTCGATTGATCTAATAGATCGATCCCAGATGTATCGACCCATTCCTTACGCTACACAACAAAGCCCGATCCTCAAGGTTGCTTTATTGGTCCAACCAGACCTATTCAGCTTCCCTTGCCCTAAATTCCAAGGTCTGTGCCTTGATTATCGAGAAGAACTATTCCCGAATAGAAGACCAGGTCCCGCCTCCTGCAGCAGATATTCTGGATCGAGCGACACGTGGTCAAGCATGGATCGAATAGCTGCCACATGGCACATCGTCCGACCAGGATTTTTACCTTTAAATACACCATTCCATAAATGAAAATGGGAGACCTTCTTTCTAAAAAGTTCGTGGTTGGCTTTCTAAAAATAGCTAACCGTATACTTCGATCGAATAACACTGTAGCACAAGGATTTTGTGTATAAATCACTTCTTTCTCTACCTTCTTTCAATCAAAGCAATTGTAAACTATAATCGGCAGTATAAACAGAGATTACAAAATGGATGTAGGCTTGGTTTAAGCCAAACCACTATAAAAATTGTCATGTGTTCTGTGTGTTTACTTCTTTTCTCACATTCTATTATTATGATTGTTTAATTATCTTGTGACTTGTGTGTGGATTACATACCTTGGGGGTTCATTATCATTAGACCAACTTTGGACGTCAACATTATCAAAGCCAGTGGATTACAAAGACTTGTTCGTATACTTAGCAGCATCTGCACATGCTATCAGCCCGGCATTAATCCGAGAAGATGACCGGGTTCAGCGACTAGTGTATTATGTAAGCAAGAAATTGATAGGGGCAGAACGCAAATGCCCAAATATCGAGAAGCTTGATTTGCAGTTTGTTGATAACCTCGAGGATGCTTCGTCACTATTTCCAAGCTCATCTTATCAAAGTGTATATTGACCATCATTTATGACAGATCCTTCAACAGCCTGAGGGGTCTAGGAGGTACTCAAATGGAATATTAAACTCAGTCAGTTCGATATTGCGTACATCTCTTGACGAGCAATTCGGGGACAAGCATTGACATATTAGTGTAATTTACGACTCTAGATGATGATAATGAAGAAAATTGTGATCCATCAACTGCCAAATGGAATCTATATACGGATGGAGCCCAAAACGTTTGACGTTATGGCACTAGAGTTATTTTATTAACTCCTAAGGGACGTCCAATCTTTTAGGCACACTGGCCAGAATTTCCAGCCATAAACAATGAAGCCAAGTATGAGGCTCTAATTTCCGGGCTGAGACTAGCAAAAGAAATGAGAGTAAAAGGAATTGACATTTTCTATGACTCATAGGTTATTGTGTTACAAGTCAGGAAGGAATTCCAAACAAAGGGGTCACAACTTTCCATTTATCTAAACCTAGTAGGAGAGCTATTGGCTTATTTTGGCTACGATAACATCTTTTGTATTCACCAAGAGCAAAATGAGAAAGCTGATTATTTGGCAAAGTTGGCTAGTTCTGACAATCCAACGCAAACGGAGCTGATTTCGATGGAGACATTGACAACTCCCAGCATCGATCAGATGGAAATTGATGAAGGGCTGGATGACGAGCCTAAAAGCGAATCTTGGATGACTCCAACCAAAGACTTTCTCTAACATGGAACCCTTCCTGAGCCAAAGAATGAAAGATGTGCTCTTATGCATAAAGCTTCAAGGTATATCATAAAGGAGGGATGTTTTGTATCAGAAAGTCTTCTTTGTTCCTTTACTTCAGTGTATTGCCAACGAAGTTTCCAAGCGCCTGTTATGAGATGTACATGAAGGCGAACGCGACGATCACATCCGAAGGCAGACTTTGGCAAAGAAGATAATTCGGTACAGCTACTTCTGGCCTACATGAACTAGGATGTTGTTGATTATTCACGACGTTGTGATAAATGCCAGAGGTTTGCAAAAATCTCAAGATCTCTGCCAAATCAACTCACTCGGATGGTTAGTCCTTTTTGTTTGTGGTTTGGATGATAGAAATTATCGACAACATTCCGATTTCGAAAGGGGGAGCGAAGTATGCAACCATAGCAGTTGATTAGTTCATGAAGTGGGCCAAAGCTGAACCACTGACTACGATTTGGACAAAGAGGGTGATCTACTTCATCGTCAGAAACATCATACGTTGATTTGGACTCTCCAAGACTATCATCACTGGTAATGGGACCCAATTTGATAGCATGGAGTTTAAGGATTTCTGTCGACGATATCATATCGAGAAGTAATATATTGCAATTACACACCTGCCATCGAATTGACATGTTGAGTTAGTGAATCAAATCATTAAGTCCATTCTGAAGAAGCAATTGGAGCAGGCTAAAATCAAGTGGATTGATGAACTACCATTCTCCCTTTAGGCATATCGGATTAACCACAAGTTGGCGACTAGTCAGACTAGGTTCACGTTGTCCTATAGCTCTAAGCCAGTGATACCAATGGAGCTTGAAATCCCCTCTCATAGAACGACGTACTACGATCCTTTGACTAACAAGGCACTTCTCCTCGAATCACTTGACATGATCGACGAGAAGAGAGAGAAGGCTAACTTGTGTGCTTCAGCGCATAGACATCAGGTCGTATGTTACTACAACAAAAGGGTTTGGCCTAAAACCTTTAAGTTTAGTAACCTTGTTCTGAAGCGTGTCTTATCGGCCCCTATCCATATGGGATAGAAATGGGGAGGATCCTATGTTATCAAACAGAGGCTTAATAATAGAGTTTTCAGGCTAACGACCATTGATGGCGATCAACTCCCAAGAGCATATAATGTCGAGCATTTGTGGAACTTTTTGATAGGCTTTTATTTCTTCACTTTTGTATTTATCATTTTTTGATCATGTAATAAGGCATGACTCGCCAACTATTTATTAATAAAAGCTCTTTCCCATGCTCTATGACTATGTTTACTAATTTGGCTGTGTGTTTTGATCTGACCGACATATGCTAAGACTTTAATGAAGGGAAGGACTAATTCCCTGAACAACGTTCACTGGATCATGTTTCGACAAGCTAACTCAACTCTGCAACTAGTCAGATATGAGTTAACTAAATTCGAGCTTGACATCGGCGCTAGATATGGTGATCCTCACTTTAAAAACTAAATTGTAGGGTCGATGCTGTTGAAATCAAAAAAAGACCGCAACACCAAAGGTGTTTTTAGAACACTTCACCAAATGGTAAGATTCGAGATTATGGAGCCAAAAACACAAAATAAAAGGAAAATAGTAGAAAACAAAGAATTTTTCGAGTGGTTCGGTCAACTTAGACCAACGTCCACTATAGAAGTTATTTTCATTATCACTTTTGGATTTACAAAGTACATGACTTCACTCATATCACTCATTTCTCTCTTTTATAATGATCTCCTCTATTTTCTCTCTCTTTTCTCTTGAGTTCACTTGAGTTCATGAAAGAATCGGCGGGATCTCCTGATTTGTGATGGTAATTTCGTAGATCTTCAATCACTTAAACAATTAGGCGATCTTCATTAATTCAATGGTGAACTTTTGTTGGATCTAAGATTTAGAGAGAACTAATGGAGATTAGGGATCACTTGAACTGAGTTTGAGAGATTTCTAATGGAGTTTGGAGAAGATTTGGTCATTTTTTGTTGGAGGAAGATGGATTGAGTTTGAGAAGCCATTAATGGAGCTTGGAGTGCTTGAGAGTGGTGGAGAAATGATTTGGAAATCCCTTCGAGGTAGAAAAATCGGTCCCTTGAATGGTTGAGAAGTGGGGTACTTATAGGTGTAGTTTGGAGGTAGTGGCAGAGTTGAAATTATGGTGTGTAGGGTATGGATCGGCCATAAATATATTTACGAAAATGCCATTGGGTTTATGACCAACCCATATAATTATAGCTGTGTACAGCTATCATATATTGAAGCCAGTCCATACATTTTAAGAAACCGATCAATCATAACTTCTTTGACCGATCCATTGATCATCTATGACCGATCCGTTAAATTACATCCCTACCACCACTTCTATTTTTGTGGTCGATCCTTATTTCTACTTGCATCGCTGTATACATTGACCGTCCCATGATAACATTATGAACGGATCAAATTTGAATTAATAGAAATGCCAGCTATCATCCATTGTTAGTCTTAGCTTCCAATACTTTATATTAGTATGTGACTCGTCACTTACATTAACATATATCATATATATGTCTTAAGCAAATTATACGTGGGAGCTTAAATGACCAATACAATTATTGCCGACCTATGTTAATTGAGAATGGTCGAACCACGTAGATAACTTCATGCTTTTTTCATTATATTGTGGGAGAACCGCGTAGATAACTTCATGCTTTTTTCATTATATTGTAGGCACATTTTCACATTTACATCGTTACGTGCATTTCATTTTCTTTTATCAGCTGCTGCAGGCTAGTGCACTACATGGTTTCCTTAAAACATTATGGCCGACCCATCAGAATGTTGAAGCCAATCCAAGTTGTGTATTGTGGCCGACCCGTAACATTATTTAGATGCCATTCCACATGGAACTTGTTTCATTCATAACTGCATATATTTTCATAATAGCATTTTGCCTTCATATAAATTCCCTTAGGGCCTTCCATATGTTGTAGAAAGGAAGCATGCCATTAGCTAACATTTATTCCCGGTCCATCAATTTACCATGTTGCCATCGCATGAGACTTTAAAGCTGCTCCAACATTTGTTGATCAAACCTTCTTTGCGTGACGTGTTTGTTGATTCCAAAGTGGTTCACAATTGCTCCGTGCACGTTGTAAATTTCCCATTTAGAAATGTCATGTGTCTGTGCAAAACTAGTATGAGCACTTTTCAAAAATATGGTGTTGATCTGTAACAAAATTTTGTCCCATGCGTGTGATTCACTTCATGCATTTATACTTAGCAATTCAGTCATGAACATAGCAGGACCGACCCATAGTATTATCAAGATGTTGGAGGACGGAGTTTTGATGACAACAACCTTATTTCAATTATCATTGATTATAAAATATATGCTAACACTTTTGGTATAGAATATATATATGTGTGTGTGTGTGCAGAAATTATATATAGGAAATATTACTGAAGACTGAACAGTTATAAAGATGATAGCGATTCAAAGATCAAAGAAATTTCAAGACTCGTGAGTAATCAAGATTTCAAGAGTTCAAGATTAATATAATTATAGAGTCTAGATTTTATAAGATTCTAAATAGTACTCCAGGTTCAAATTCAAATTCAAAATCTGATTTTCAATTCTATCCTCAATCCTCTATATTTTGGTTTCCAATTTTTTTGTTAATCCTCTCTATTTTATTTTTCTATGTGTTTCTATTTTTATTCTTCTTTGTTTTTCAAACTTAATTTTTTATACTTTATACTTATACTTTATATAGTTTAAAACCTTATAATTTTATAAATATATTTATATAGTTTAAAAATATGTTTTCATATTTTTTTTGTCATATAATATTAATTTACAAACTCCGCCTGTGTAGTTTTCTATCCCAAGACAGGGTAAAGGAGGAGGGTTGTGATAGGCTTGGCGAGACAACGTAAAAACTTAGCCACTCTTGTGGATATGGAACCTTATGATATATCGTTGGGGCGTAACCCTCTTAGCGACGCGCTATATCGAGGCTCGGATATGGTGTTAAATATGCAAGGGCTGGGCCGCCATTCTCTTAGTGGCGCGCTACACCGACGCCCTGGTGTGGTGATAAGTGAGCAAGGGTCCTCGCATTTTTCTCGGCGGATGCGAGGGGAAAGGAAGCTAGTCGACGATAGTAGGGTTCGGTTAGGTAGTTGGAATGTATGGTCCTTAAAAGGAAAATTAAGAGAGATAGTGGATACTATGATTAGGAGACGGGTTAACATCTTGTGCGTTCAAGAGACTAAATGGGTGGGTCAGAAGGCGAAGGAGGTGGAGAACACTGGCTTCAAATTGTGGTACATGGGAGAAGTACGTATCAAGAATGGGGTAGGCATATTGATTGACAAGAACCTTCAGAACAATGTGGTTGACGTCAGAAGACGAAGGGATAGGATCATCCTAGTTAAGCTAGTAGTTGGCGAGGCAATTTTGAATGTCATTAGCGCATATGCCCCACATGTAGGTCTAAGTGAAGAAGCCAAAAGGAAGTTCTGGGAAGACTTGGATGTCATGGTTAGGAAGGTGCATAGTAGCGAGAAACTTTTTATAGGAGGAGACTTCAATGGCCATGTTGGCTCATCTAGCGGGGGTTTTGAACGAGTGCATGGTGGTTTTGGATTTGGCAGTAGGAACCAAGAGGGTGAAGATATTTTGAATTTCGCTCTCTCTTTTGATCCCATGATTGCTAATACCTTCTTTAGAAAGAGGCAATCACATCTGATCACCTTTAGTAGTGGCCAACAGGCTAGCCAGATTGACTTTGTCCTAACTAGAAGAGATAGTAAACGAGATTTTGTTGATTGCAAGGTCATACCTGGAGAATGTGTCGTCTCACAACACCAGCTGTTGGTATGCGTGTTTCGTCTTCGGGTGGTGAAGGATAAGAGAGCGAAGATTAGCAGGACGAAATGGTGGAAACTCAAAGGAGATGCTTCACGGGTGTTTAAAGATAGAGTGATGGGAGAAGGAGCTTGGAATGTGGAAGGAGAAGCAAATGTCATGTGGAATGCGATGGCAACTTGCATTCGGAGAGTCGCCACTGAGGTATTTGGGATAACAAGAGGAAGCACGCGAGAACCCAAAGGTTCGTGGTGGTGGAATGACGAGGCGCAAAAGGCTATCAAAGAGAAGAAGGAATGCTACAAACGCATGTACCATCATAGAAGCAAAGAGAACATGCACAGGTACAAAGTGGCAAAGAAGACTGCAAAGAGAGCAGTGAGTGAAGCAAGGGGACGAGCGTACGAAGATTTATATCAAAGGCTAAGTACAAAGGAGGGCGAAAAAGACGTTTACAGAATAGCTAGGCTACGCGAGAGGAGGACAAGGGACTTCAATCAGGTTAAATGCATTAAGGATGAGAATGATAGACTTTTGGTGAAGGAAGATGAGATAGAGAACAGGTGGAGAGAATACTTTGATAATCTTTTCAACGAAGAAAGTGATAGCTCTTCGATCGAGTTGGAAGACTTAGCCGATAGCACCAATAGACATTTTGTGCGGAGATTTCAAGAAGCTGAGGTAAAGGGGGCTTTGAAACGTATGAAATCAGGCAAGTCGGTAGGGCCTGATGATATTCCTATTGAGGTGTGGAGATGCTTTGGAGATGCAGGGATAAGATGGCTAACTAAGTTGTTCAACAATATTTTCAAATCAAACAAAATGCCAGATGAGTGGAGGAGAAGTATTTTAGTTCCAATCTTCAAGAATAAAGGAGATATTCAAAGTTGCACAAATTATAGAGGAATTAAGCTTATGAGTCATACAATGAAGCTTTGGGAGAGAGTTTGCGAGCAGCGTTTGAGGAGGTTGACAAGTGTCTCTAGGAATCAATTTGGTTTTATGCCGGGAAGGTCAACCACTGAGGCGATTTTCTTGGTTAGGCAACTTATGGAGAGATACAGGGAGCAAAAGAAAGATCTCCACATAGTTTTTATCGACCTGGAGAAAGCTTATGACAAAGTACCGAGGAGAGTTATGTGGTGGGCGCTAGAAAGGAAGAGAGTGCCATCAAAGTATATTACCCTTATTAAGGATATGTACGAGGGGGTTGTGACTAGTGTTAGGGCATGCGATGGTGAGACCAGAGACTTTCCAATTAACATAGGGTTACATCAAGGTTCGGCTTTGAGCCCCTATATTTTTGCATTAGTGATGTATGAAATCACAAAAGATATACAAAGAGAGATTCCCTGGTGTATGCTCTTTGCCGATGATGTTGTGTTGATTGATGAAAGTAGAATAGGGGTTAATCGACAACTGGAGTTGTGGAGGGAGACCTTGGAATCAAAGGGTTTTAGGCTTAGCAGAACTAAAACAGAGTATATGAAGTGTGAGTTTAGCAGTGTCTGGTCAGATGACGGAGATGTTACCCTGGCCGGTAGAGTAGTACCCAAGAAGGAACCGTTTCGATACTTAGGATCTATGTTGCAGTTTGATGGAGAGATTGATAAGGTTAGTTTTAGAATTCAAGCAGGATGGGTGAAATGGCGACTAGCATCTGGCATTCTCTATGATCGGAAGATTCCCCAGAAGCTTAAAGGAAAGTTCTATAGGACAGCAATCAGACCTGCAATGTTATATGGTGCAGAATGCTGGCCTACTAAGAGGCAACACGTCCAGAAGATAAGTATAGCAGAGATGCGAATGCTGCGTTGGAGCTGTGGGCATACCAGACGAGATCGGATTAGAAATGAGGATAATCGGGAAAAACTTGGAGTTGCACCTATTGAAGAGAAGTTAGTCCAATACCGCTTGAGATGGTTTAGACATATCCAACGTAGACCATACGATGCACCTGTACGCGCTGGAATTCTAGGTCGCGCCGAAGGCCCAAAGAGAGGTAGAGGTCGACCTAAAATGACATGGGAGGAGATAATAAAGAGAGATTTAAGTAACTGGAGTTTATCGGAAGAGCTGGTAGTTGATAGGAGTGCATGGAAATTGGCAATCCATGTACTAGAACCATAGTTTTTTTTCCACGTTTACTGAACCTTTTTACTTTTTATTTACTATTTTAGATTTTATTTCACTTTTATTGAACATTTTTACTTCTTCTTATTATTATTATTTAAAAAAACCCTTTATCGGACGACTTTTATTTAATTGGTTATTTTAAACCTTTTATATATATATATATATATATATATATATATATATATATTATTATCATCATTATTAATTTTATTTTGATTTTGGGTTCCATATCTAGCCAACCCCAACTTGTTTGGGATATATGGCTTTGTTGTTGTTGTTGTTATAATATTAATTTACAACACTAGAATTTTACTAAAGAATTTCCAGAATTAGCTTTATATCAAAACATTTGAAAATGTTTTGAAATTCAAAAATGTACATGGGTATGTCAACGTAGCAAAAAGAACATGTCGACATATAACAGCTATTTTTCTAATTTTGAAGGGAAGTGTCTTTTCACTATTTGAAACGCTTCAGAACCGTTGCAACCTTTCAAATTCTACAAAAAGAGGTTAAAACCAAAAATTTTAACATATCTTCTTCCCTAACTTCATCCTCTTTCATCCCACCATTATTCTTAATCATTTTTATGATTCTTACACTTATACTCTGTTGAATTCAATTCTATTTTGATCAAACTTCTTCTCTGTACACTCTCTACTCTTTGAATCAAGTGATATTGAAGAGTTATAGAGCTGTTTTTAATTGCTTGGGTTGAATAGACCATGTTTGTAAGTCAAAGAGTAATCGGTGTATCCTTGTAGCCATGAAATCAAGGAATAGGAGTCGATGTGCCCTTGTTGAGCCGTGAAATTAAGGGATAGGAGTCGGTGTCTCCTTGTTGAGCCATGAAATCAAGGAGGTTGTATTTGATTATTGGAAATAGTAATAAAACTCTGCACAATCTAGCGTTGTGCGAGATTGGACGTAGGAGTGATCCGAACCAGTATAAATTCTGGTGTGTTCTTTCCTTTTCTGCATTTTTATTTCAGTTTATTTTGCTTCTTTGTTTGAATCTGTGTCTGTGATTGTGTTTGTGGTGTTTGATTCATCCTGTAATTCTCTCTAGTTTTTAGTTTTGTTTAAATTCTTACAAACACTATTCCCCCCCCCCCCCCCCCCGCCTCTCCTCTAGTGTTTGCTTTTCCTAAACGATCCATTCCGCAGTCCCTAACAATTGGTATCAAAGAAAGGTCTTTCAAAATATTCATAATCTGATTTTTGAAAATTTTGTAAAATGGCAACCAACACTGGTAGCAATAATAGTTATTTTTATAGAGGGTCAATCCACTGTTAGACCACCATTGTTTAATGATAGTAATTATTCATATTGGACATGTAGAATGAAAATTTATTTACAGTCTGTAGGATTAGATACATGGAATAGTACACAAAATGAACATGTTGAACCCACAAATGCATTTGCACAATGGAAAAATGAACAAAAGGCTACGCGCAAAGCAATTCTAAAGCCATGAATATGTTATTTTGTTCATTAGATAGAAATGAATTTAATAGAGTATCAGTATGTAAAACTTCTTATGAAATCTGGAGAACTTTACAAGTTAATCATGAAGGAACTAGTAATGTTAAATAGACTAAGATAGGCATGCTGGTCAATCTATTTGAAATATTTAAAATGAATAAGAATGAATCTATTTCAGATATATTGCAGATTTCAAGAGATAGTACATTCACTAACAGCACTTGGAAAAACTTATTCCAAAGCAGATCAAGTCAGAAAAATATTAAATTCGTTAACTCGAGAATGGGATCATAAGACTTTTTCTATAGAAGAAGCCAATGATGTCAATGAAATGAAGATTGAAGAGTTAATTGAGAATCTGATGTCATATGAAGTTCAATTGCAGAAAAGAAAAGAAAATAGATCAACTGAAAAGAAATCTATTGCACTGAAAGCCACAACAAATGATTATGACTCAAGTAGTGAAGATGATGAAGAGACACATTCATGACAAATTAGTTTAGAAGATTTCTAAAATATAGAAGGAAGGGTTATAATCAAGCAAATTCAAAATTAAATGATGGACGATGTTTTAACTACAACAAACCAGGTCATGTAAAGAAAATGTGTCCATATCCAGACAAATCTACTCAACAATCGGACAACTCCAATTCATCAAGGAAAAGAAAGAAAGCATATGCAGCAACATTAGATGATTCAAATTCGTCATCAAGTGATGAAGAACCAGAAACTGGAAATACAAATATATGCTTTATAGCAATTCAATGTTCAGAAGATCATGAAGAAAAGGATCAAAAAACTGGGTACGCATTAATTAAATTTTAATTTTATTTCGTTGAATGGTTGCTTTGTTTGTTTGCTTTGAATTTAAAATTTAATAAATTCTTTGAAATTTGAAATTCAAATTTGAAATTTGAAATTCAAATTTGAAATTTGAAATTCAAATTTGAAATTTGAATTTTGAAATTCAAAATAATAAATTATTTGTATGTTAATTAGGATTAGAAGTATTTCGGGAAATCATTAGACATAAAATATAAATCGATAATTTAATTCAAAACTTGAAAATCCAAAATTCCTTTTGAAATAAGCCATGTATATCGACATACAGAAATATATATGTCGACATATTCAACAGTTTTTGAAAAAAGTTTACACTTTCAAACTTCCCTCCAATCTTTTCACCAACTCCCAAGGTCTGAAAAGGTGTTCTTTCAATCTGAAAAGTTGTTCCTATTCAATTAATATTCATTCAATTCATATCTATTCATTTTCTATATATATATATATATATATATATATATATATATATATATATATCCTTTCTACCTTTCATTCATAACTCAAAATAACATTCTTCATATATATTCTCCTCAAAACTATTATCTCAATGGCTTCCTCAAGTTCATCTCAAAAATTGAAGATAACCAAAAACATAAAAGGTTATATTTACAATGACAAAGAGGCTATTAAAACCTCTAGTGACTATTTAGCAATTGCTAGACTTTCCATCTTATGATCTCGTCTCTCTCTTCCAACACAACGAAATCTTGAGTCTAATTGACTCTTGTGATAATGACGAAGTATGTTATCCCAAACTCGTAAAGATGTTCTATGCAAATCTCAACTGCGGATTTTATCAAGGCAACGAAAATCAAATTTGGAGTAGTGTCAAGGGAACTCAAATTGTTCTCGACGCCGATCTTTTATGAGAAACTCTGAATTGTAGAAGCGAGGGCACGGATTTCGCAACTTTCACTATCGATGCAACCAATATAGAAACCTGTCACGATATCTCCGAAGATGGTGTTCCAATGGATATCAAAATTGTTTCTTTCGTCCAAAACCCAGAATTGTCAACCTTCTCCTTCAACATACCATCACTCCTCATTCTGGAAATTACAATAATCAAACTCTTAAAGTCCAAAAGGCTCTCTTTGCCATTATGGGTAATTACCTTATCAATTGGGCTGATATGATTCTAAATGAATTTAAGCCCATAGATGTATCTTTAAGAGAAAACACTCTCTACTCTGGTGTTTATCTCACTCGCATTTTCAAATACTTTGTAGTTGATCTTCACAAAGAAAAATTTGTCCCTAGAAAAGTGTTTGACGCATCAAACATTCATCTCATGCAAATTCCTCTCACTTTCAAACCTTATGAGATATATGAGGCCAAACAAGCTCGATTGCAACAAGAACAAGACCCTGTGGAAGTCGAAGAATAAAAAGAGACTTCTTTGGAAAGCATCGAGTATCTAACCTCAAAGCGTAATCTCAAAGACATGATTATTCAAAATCAAGAAAAAACCGTCAAAAATCAAAAGAAGCTTAACAAGAAGTTTAATAAAAAGCTTTCCAAAATATCCAAATTCATGGTCAAGATAGGAAGAAAGTTTGGAATTTCATCTTCCTCATCATCATCCGAAAACTAGGCCCTCTAGTTTAATCTATCTTTATATATTTCCTTGTATTTGCTTTCAAATCTCGTATTTAAATGTATCTTGTTTAGTTGGATATATTTGCTCTGTATTAAGTAATGAACGGAGTTTTATTTCTGTTTAAATCATCTTTATGTTTCCGGAAAAATCAAAGAATATATTATAATATTAAAAGAGTTCAAAAGAATTAACAAATTCAAAATTTTCAAAAAACATACTATAGTATAACGACATAACGAAACATGTATGTCGACATATAACAGAAAAAATTTCAAATCTTTTCAATTTTTAAATTAAAATAAATACTCTTGTCCATTCAAAATCCAATGAATTCCAGACTCTATTTCAGTCTATTTCTCCCGGAAAACTTCATTATTCCATTACTCCTTCTTCCTTAATCATTTCTCATCAAATCCATGGCAAATCCAATCCATAAGCTAAGTGAAAATCTAGAAGAAACTCTCAATTCATTCAAAAATATCCTCTTTATTGTTCTTCGAAATCAGCGTCATCTTGAATTAAGTCAAATAAAGATGTTCGAACAACAAGAAAAGCACTTCGACGCAATGCGATGGTTAATCTCTTCTCTTTTCAGAGATGAAGAAAATAATCTCGCAAAGGCTTCACCAACCAAAGAAGATGAAGATTGGGAAGTAATTAAGAAGAATCCTATCTTTGGAGAAGATGGTTGGGTTGAAGTTCCAAGAGATGTTTAGTTGTTTGGTACGATTTGATTGATTTGTTTAATTACTCTAAAAACATATGATGTGGTGTGATTTAGACTATATTGTTTGAAACTTGTATATATTAAGATATATGGTTTGGACTGGTTTGTATATATATTAGACAAACATATGTAATAATGGTACTTGATTTGGTTTGTTTTTAATTATCATATTTAGTATTATTCTCTTTAGTTTAAATAGATTAGGAATGTTCTACTTAGAATTAGTTAATAAATTAAGGGGGGGTAGTTTTTAAGGATAGTTACTTATGTTCTATTCAAAGTATTATTCAATTTAAGGGGAATATTTTTAGGGATATTACTTAGATTCTAGAATAGTATAACTTAGGGAAAGTATCTTTTATCTTTCTTTTTGATAATTCCAAAGAGGGAGAAATCATAAAATATAGGCATAGTTTATAGAATTCTTATAGACATGGGGAGTATAAGAGGATCATCATCAAACATGTATACATAGGTATGATATTTTATGAACTAAGGTTGTCATCATCAAAAAGGTGGAGATTGTTGGAGAATGGAGTTTTGATTACAACAACCTTATTTCAATTATCATTGATTATAAAATATATGCTAACACTTTTTGTATAGAATATATATATGTGTGTGTGTGTGTGTGTGTGTGTGTGTGTGTGCGCGCGCAGAAATTATATACAGAAAATATTACTAAAGACTGTACAATTATAAAGATGATAGAGATTCAAAGATCAGAGAAATTTCAAGACTCATGAGTAATCAAGATTTCAAGAGTTCAAGATTAACATAATTATAGAGTCTAGATTTTATAAGACTCTAAATAGAACTCCAGGTACAAATTCAAAATCTGATTTTCAATTCTATCCTCAGTCCTCTCTATTTTGTTTTTCAATTTTTTCCTCAATCCTCTCTATTTTGTTTTTCTATGTGTTTCTATTTTTATTCTTCTTTGTTTTTCAAACTTAATTTTTTAAAACCTTATAATTTATAAATATATTTATATAGTTTAAAAATATGTTTTCATATGTTTTTCTATCATATAATATTAATTTACAACACTAGAATTTTACTCAAGAATTTCCAAAAATTAGTTTTATATCAAAACACTTGAAAATGCTTTGAAAATCAAAAATGTACATGGGTATGTCGACATAGCAAAAAGAATATGTCGACATATAATAAATATTGTTCTAATTTTGAAGGGAAGTGTTTTTTCACTATTTGAAACGCTTCAGAACCGTTGCAACCCTTCATACTCTATAAAAAGAGGTTAAAACCAAAAATTTTAACATATCTTCTTCCCTAACTTCATCCTCTCTCATCCCACATTATTCTTAATCATTTTTATGATTCTTACACTTATACTCTGCCGAGTTCAATTCTATTTTGATCAAACTTCTTCTCTATACACTCTCTACTCTCTGGATCAAGTGCTATTAAAGAGTTATATGGCTATTTTGTAATTTCTTGGGTTGAATAAACCCTGTTTGTAAGTCAAAGAATAATTGGTGTATCCTTGTAGCCATGAAATCAAGGAATAGGAGTCGGTGTGCCCTTATTGAGCCGTGAAATTAAGGGATAGGTGTCAGTGTCTCCTTGTTGAGCCGTAAAATCAAGGAGGTTGTATTTGACTATTGGAAATAGTAATAAAACTCTACACAATCCAGCGTTGTGCGGGACTGGACGTAGGAGTGATCAGAACCAGTGTGTAATCCGGTGTGTTCTTCCCTTTTTCACATCTTTATTTCTGTTTATTTTGCTTCTTTGTTTAAATCTGTGATTGTGTTTGTGGTGTTTGATTCATCCCGTAGTTCTCTCTAGCTTTTAGTTTTCTTTAAATTCTTACAAACAATATTCACCCCCCCCCCTCCCCTCTATTGTTTGCTTTGCCTGAACGATCCATTCTGCAGTCCCTAACAAAAGCTACCGATCCATTTTATACATGTTGATACTGACCCATGAAATGAACATGCCGATCCATCAGCTCTAATAAGTGACCGACCGGTCCGTAGTTTATATCGAGGCCGACCGACCTATTGGACTGATCCCGACCCATCCATCATTTATAGCGTGGCCGATCGATCCATGCATGTTGTGGCCGACCGATCCATAAGCTGATAACCGACCGATCCAAGTACCATTTTATATCCGATCCATAAAAAATTCATGCACAACACATATTAAAATATCACTCGGTCCATCACTTTGTAAATATAAACATCTATCACTTTTGCGTGCAATAAAACATGATTTTTAAACCATGTTTTATAATGGAGTTATCATTTGCCCCTCGAATTTTATATTTTTGCTTGTGAAAAATATAAACTTCAAAATGACTACCATAGTTAGTGTCAACACACACTGATAGATCGTCTATACTTATTTTTGATGGACTGGATTATATATATATATATATATATACATATACATATATGTATATGTAGGTCGAGTGCCTATTGTATTTTGGATCGTAACATACATTTTTAATATATATGTATGTAGCAGACACTTTCCTGTGTATCGAATTAGAAAAAAACATCGATAGTGGATCGGATACAGATTAATTTTGGAGATTAGTTTCCTAGTCGCTTGTGCCTCTGTTGTTGAATTGGAGGCTAGACTTCAGAGTTTTAAGTTTATCTTTGAAATGCTCGCAACTCAAAGTTGTCGCAAGGATTTTTGCACTGGTAAGCACTTTAATCTTGGACTTTAAAATTTGTTTCTTGTTGATGTTGCACAAGCATGTGAATGCTTCGATTTTGGTTGAGGCTTCAATGTGGAACAAATAAGATCCATAATTGATCGAGCTTGCACAACCATGATGGATCGGCCACGTCCAATCCATGTTGGACTGCTTGCTTAGATAATTTTCTTAGACATTGAACCTCTTTTGAAGCAAAGCACATCATTTGTGGGCAATCAATGACTTGAATCTAGACATGTTTTTCACTGTTATGCCCTGTCCTATGACAAAAACATCTCACGGTTTTCTGGGCCAATATTTTGCTACCGACTGCCCATATCGCTAACAGGTTAGTTAATCATTGAAAAATTAGCTATAGCGAATTTCTTGTTCCAAATTAAATGAGGCATTTTTATAGAAAATATTTATTCAACCATCTTATAACTTGTTGAATGTCTGCATGAATATGACATTCTCATACAGGTTCGCAACGACACTTGAGTTCTGCTAATCGATATATATACCGATCATAAATCTCAAGCTTTGCTCTTTTAATGACTTGCGTAATTTTGTACGACGGTTTATGTTTTATGAAATTTATACCTGTACTTTGTTGGAAGATGAAGTTCCTTCCGCAAAGTGAATAACAGACACATGACTAGTTATTGTTCTGAACAGTAAAATCACTTCTTCTTAAATTGGAGTTTCCATGATTGTAGTTGACATGCTAGAAGCTTCCACCTTGTCAACAGAAGCTATTTAAGCTTACCAACGTGCATTGAGCCTTTAAGCTTTGTCAATACAATAGGAATTCCAACTTTAATGACTAGTTTGGTGGCTCTACTTGGAGAAGTTTTTATATCTTTATGCCCCCACTCAGGGAGGTCTTTGAATGTATTACCCCCGCTAAGGGAGGTCTTTGGATTTAGTGCCTCCGCTCTGGGAGGTCATTGGATTTATCCCCCCTCCCCTGCCTGGGAAGGTCTTTGGATTTAGCGCCCCCGCTCGGGGAGGTCTTTGGATTTAGTGCCCTCGCTCGAGGAGCTCTATAGATTTAGTGCCCCTACTCAGGGAGGTCTTATATTTTAGTGCCCCCGTTAGGGGAGGACTTCTATTTGGTGCCCCCGCTCAAGGAGGACTTTTATTTGGTGCCCCACTCCGGGAAGTCTTTGGATTTAGTTCCCTGCTCTAGGAAGTCTTTATATTTTGTGCCGCACTAAGGTCTTTACGCTTCACTCGGGAAGTGTTTTCTTTATTGTGGAGGGTTTAATTGTCGTGGCGTCAGTTCCTTTGTTGAACGCTTGACTTGGCATGCTATCTCGGTTAAGAAATTGGGACCCTGGACCTCTCATTCGGGAAAGTGCCCTTTCGACAAAAGTTATAACCCTCTCGTTTGATTATCGTAGCGCCCTCTCATTGTTTGGATTTTTGCGACTTTTCCCACTAACTTTTCATGGCGATGCTTTTCTATTTATGCATTTGTGCATGTTTATATTTACAGCATTTGGCACTTGAACTAGTGCTATTCGGGTGGCTATGTTTCGTCAGATTTTAAAGGAACAATCTATCGACAAATTGCCAGCAATATAAAATCATCTTTTAAGCAAGTTTTGATTTAACATAAAATTTTGCAAGTAAGAAATTTATTCAGGTAGATATACTCTTAGTCATAGAGCTAATGTTTGGTACAACAATTGTAAAATGTCACAGATTTTTGTACAAGAAGTTTTTAGTATAGCATGAAGAAAAAGAATGAAAATAAAGTTGTGGCAATGATGATGGCTTATTCTGAGCTATTAAAGTTGGAGCACCATCATTGGTCATTAGTTTATGACCATCCTTGCATTAAGCCATGCTGGAGTTTCGCTGCTTGGACCGGATTGACCATTTGATGTCTCTTGCTCCTGGGGAGTTGCAGAAGGATTTGTAGTTTGTGGATTTTTCATATATTGCTGCAGTTTGTTCTTCCTAATCAACTCCTTGATTAATTTCTTCAAGTGTCAGCATTCATTAATATCATGCCCGGTTGATTGTGAAAGCTACAAAATTTTCCAGAATTCGCTGCTTAGATAGAAATATTCAGCGATGCTGGTTCTGGATAATGTTCAACATCTTTGGTAGTGAGGTAGATGTTTTCTGGAGTATTATTTAGGGGGGTCAACTTAGCAGGTGTAAAGAAGCGAGTCTTCTTGCCATCTCGATTATCTTTCCCGTCTTTTCTTCTCTTCTGAACTCCGGGATTCTTCTAATTATATTGTGTAGCAGCAATTTTGGGAGCTTCAAGGAACTGGTTAGCATCAATAATCTGAAGAGGCACAGGATTATTGTCCACTCACATATATTCCTCTGATTTTTTATAGAATTTTCGATCATGTTTGGTTCTTTCATTTCAATCCATCTACCAAATTCGTTGTTCTCATCTATAGCGCCGATTAGAGACCTTATGATCATGCGGGGTTCGGGATTCCCCACTTCGAACAAAGCAGTGTTGAAGCTCTCGAGGAAAGCTTTAGCTGACTCTCCTGGATTTTATTTCATTGATGTCAAAGAAGTAACATTCTTAGCCTTTGTAGCTTGCCGCCTAAACTACTCTTTGAATTTTAGAGTCAAATCGTTAAATCGATCAACAGATTTGGGCGACAGCCTTGAGAGCCATAATGATGTCGCGCCTTCTAGATAGAGAGGCAATCATGGGCACATGATCTCGTCTATTGCTTTGGCCGCATTCGTATGCAATTCATATCTATACAGGAAGTAATTCGGATCAGGAGTCCCGTTGTACGGAGGTAGAGTAGGATGAGTGAACTTTTTAGGGAACTCTGCTTTGCGAATCCTTTTAGTGAATGGATTTTTGTTGGGGGAGAAGTCCCTTTCACTGTCATTATGGGCCATACTGTCTTTCATGATTTGCATTACCATGTGCTCGATATACTCCTTTGAGTTGTGTTGTTCCGCAGAGCGGACTTAGATCTCTTTTTCGGATGCTCGAGCGACCGCGGTTAGAAGATCTAGATCTTCTACCTCTACTATGGGGAGGTGCCCCTTTGGAAAGACTTGTAACTCATCTGGTATTTCGTTTAAAATGGATTTTAGTCTTCAGCTTCGAGTCTTCGACATCAGTATCGCCATTGTCGCATTCCGACCATAAAGCCTTTACATGTTATCATTACGATGATGATCGAAGGCTGACGAATTTGTGTTATCCTCAAGGTTGACGTGAAATCTTTGAGGAGGAGCGAGATTCGCTTGAGCAATTAGAAGAGCATTCATTTTGTCCATTAGACCCTCATCAGCATCCATTAAATCTTTATTTGAAGCCTCCATCCGTTGGTTTAAATTGGACACAACAGCATTTAGCTTAGTTCTAGTTACTCTGGCTCCACCTATTGAATTTCCTCTAACTTCAAAGCAATTGGTAAGTGGTGTAGCTTCGTCGTTAGCAACATTATCAATTTCTCCAATAGATTTACTTGTAGTTTTCTTAGATTTAGCAATAATCTCGGACAAGGATTTGAACCTTGAAGAGAATTTGTTAATTGGCTTTGATCTTAGATTTAGAGAATCTATTAGTAGATGCAGTCTTGGAACTTCAATGCAAGGCATTTAATCTTGAGAAAAATTTGAATGTGGCCCCACGGTGGGCGTCAAATGTTGATGTCAAAAAATGACCACAACACCAAAGGTGTTTTTAGAACACTTCACCAAAAGGTAAGATTCAAGATTATGGAGCCATAAACACAAAATAGAAGGAAAATAGTAGAAAACAAAGAATTTTTAGAGTGGTTCGATCAACCTAGACCTACGTCCGCTATAGAAGCTATTTTCATTATCACTTTTGGATTTACAAAGTAAATGACTTCACTCATAACACTCGTTTCACCCTTTTATAATGATCCCCTCTATTTTCTCCCTTTTTTGCTATTGATTTCTCCTGAGTTCACAACGGAATCGGAAAGATCTCATGATTTGTGATGGTAATTTCGTAGATCTTCAATCACTTAAAAAATTAGGCGATCTTCATTAATTCCATGGTGAATTTGTGTTGGATTTGAGCTTTAGAGAGAATTAACAGAGATTAGGGATCACTTGAATTGAGTTCGAGAGATTTCTAATGGAGTTTGGAGAAGATTTGGTCAATTTGTTGTTGGAGGAAGATGGATTGAGTCTGAGAAGCCATTAATGGAGCTTGGAGTGCTTTAAAGTGGTGGAGAAATGACTTAGACAGCCCTTCGGGTTAGAAAAATCGGTCCCTTGAATGGTTGGGAAGTGGGGTATTTATAGGTGCAGTTTGGAGGTAGTGGCAGAGATGAAATTACGGTGTGCAGGGTATGGATCGGCCATAAATGTATTTACGAAATGCCACTCGGTTTACGGTCGACCCATATAATTACAGCTGTGTACAATTGTAATATATTGAAGTCGGTCCATTTTAAGATACCGATCCATCATAACTTCTTTGACCGATCCATTGACCATCTATGGCCGCTCTGTTAAATTACATCCCTGCTACCGCTTCTATTTTTTGGTCGATCCTTATTTCTAGTTGCATCGGTGTATACATTGACTGTCCCATGATAACATTATGAACCGATCAAATTATTGAATTAACAGAAATGCCAGCTGTCATCCATTGTTTGTCTTAGCTCCCAATCCTTTGTATTAGTACGTGATTCGTCACTTACATTAACATATATCGTACATATGTCTTAAGCAAATTGTACATGGGAGCTCAAATGACCAATACTATTATTGCTGACCTATGCAAATTGAGAATAACCGATCCATGTAGATAACTTCATTCTTTTTTCATTATATTGTGGGCACATTTTCATGTTTATATCGTTACGTGCATTTCATTTTCTTGTATCAGCTCCTATAGGCTAGTGCACTACGTGATTTTCTTAAAACATTATGGCCGACCCATCAGAATGCTAAAGCCGATCTAAATTGTGTATTGTGGTCGACCCGTAATATTATTTAGATGTCGGTCCACATGGCTCTTGTTTCATACATAGGTGCATATATTTGTAGAATAGCGTTTTTCCTTCATGTAAATTCCTTTAGGGCCTTCCATATGTTGTAGAAAGGAAGCACTCCATTAGCTTACATTTATTCCCGGTCCATCAATTTACCATGTTGCCATCGCATGAGACTTTAAAGCTGCTCCAACATGTGTTGATCAACCCTTTTTTGCATGACGTGTTTATTGATTCCAATGTAGTTCACGATTTCTCCATGCACGTTGTAAAGTGCCCATTTAGAAATGTCATGTGTCTATGCAAAATTAGTATGAGGTTTTAAAATTATGGTGTTGATTTGTAATGAACTTTTATCCCACGCGTTTGATTCACTTCATCGATTTATACTTTGCAATTCAGTCATGAACATAGCAGGACCGACCAATAGTATTATCAAGCTACCGATCCATTTTATACATGTCGATACCGACCCATGAAATGAACATGTTGATCCATTAGCTCCAATAAGTGACCTATCGATCCATAGTTTACATCGAGGCCAACCAACCCATGGGACTGAGCTCGACCGATCCATCGTTTATAGTGCGGCCGACCGATCCATGCATGTTGTAGCTGACCGATCCATAAGTCGATAACCAACCGATCCATCTACCATTTTATGTTTGATCCATGCAAAATTCATGCTCGACCCATATTAAATATCACACGGTCCATTTCTTTGTAAATATAAACGATATATCACTTTTGTGTGCGTTAAAACATGATTTTTAAACGATGTTTTATAACCGAGTTAACAGATGCCAAACTGAATGTGATACGACCATTTGCACAATCAACTCTAGAGGACTAATTAACTTTGAACGTGTCTCAGACTAACTCAGACCCAACCAATGGTAGGGTCATGGGTACTGGCATATAAATTTACTACGAACATGTCTCGGAGGCGACTCGTGATTCAAAGTTAATTGGAGGCATATACACTATACCTTCGAACTATGGAACTTGGTAATATGACACATAAGTTACTAAATGAGACATCTAATAGTCTAATTTATAAGCGAGACAGCTTATAAATTAAGTTCTTAAGCAAAGCAGGTTAACACTTGACATTTATTTCCAACTAGAATTGCTTATAATTTAAACTTGACTTAGCAAAATTAGAATCCCAAGTACGTTGAATGGAGAGCAATATTAACTTGCAAATAAAAAGCACTTTTTACATTGTAGGTTTTATGCAGAGTTGCAAAACAAAAACGCAAGGGCCGCAATTGCAACATCAGGCCTAAAGACAACCTAATAAAAGTCTATTTGGTCTTCGATAGGTCAACGTCCGTCTTTTGCTTCTTTCTTTTTTCAAGCTCAGACTCCTTGATAATCCGACATTTGGATGACTTATCACCAAAAGGACCCCTCCGATCCCTTATTAGACTTTTCATGCCTCTTCTTTGACCGTTTCTCCTTTCCTTAAGGTGTCATATCCCCATTCAATATCGACGATTGTGGAGCGCTGGAACAAGGGACAATTTGGAGGGGAGATATTGTCAAGGGGTCCGTTATGGTTTCGACTTTCAACTGAAGAAGATGCGAAGCTTGCCATGCCTGGATTTACTACATGATCAAGAGTCCCTTCTACCCAGACTCCCCAATATAGATGACATCCTCTTTGCTTTCAGGATGAAAACCATTGCCATTCGGTCCTTTCATCGCATCAATCATCCCTTAGTCTTTCTCTGGATGATAAGTAGGGGAACTTGAGGTTCATTGGCGGTTTTGAGTAAATTCTAGGAGAAGTCGAAGCCAGATGGACACGAGTAACGGAAGAGTAATAAAAGTTAGTCCTTTGGGGATAATAGGTGCTCTCATTGATGCTATAAAAACCCTCTCAAAATCCGATGAAATCAAAGAGATACCTTCTGTGAACCACTGTCTATGAGTCTAGGAGTCTAAGGCGTCTTGGTAATTGGAGTTAAGAGTCCTGGAAATTTTAGGAGCTGGGAAGTTAGGATTGTAGCTTTCCACTTCTTTGGATCAGAAGAAGAACCAGAACCACCTTTAATAATGTCCTTTCCTTTATCTTGACACCTAGTAGCATCGTCGGCTTCCTTCTAAAATTTTCTCCCTTTCGCCTAGACTTCAGGTTTGTTATTTCTTAAGAATGTTTTCATTAGTTCGTCCTCATCCACAACTCCGCTTTCCAAAGCATGCCTCTCCTCCTCAACCAACTCACTCTTAGCATTGGCTAGAGTTGTAGGGTAATCTTCCACCTACGAGATGTCACGATACCGAAGGACGCATGGAAAAGGCCTGAAATTCTCTTCCACTTTCTTAGCCTCATCAAGTTGCTTCCTCATTTCAGCCATTTTTATATCACATTGCACTTGGGAATTAGAACTAGACTCTAAAGCGTTATTGGTATTTTCTTCACTCTTTTTTGGCCTTGCTTCGGCCTCAGCTAGTTCGCCTTCAAGTTAACATTCTCCATTTCGAGGGTAATCTTTTCTTCCTGAAACCCGTTGCATTTGAACTTTATTTCAGTGACCACATTAGAAAAGGCTTTGAACTCATCCTCAATGGACTTCGTCCTCAAAATCGCGGCATTGAGCTCTCTATAGAAGCACTCCTTTAAGTCATTATACAATTTTTTTACTTTGTTTTCAATTCATCTTGGGAGTCCATAAGTTCTTTATCAATGTGATCCAAAGAGTTTCTATCACAATCCCAAAGCTTTTTCTGGTTGGCCAAATATAACAAAAGATCGCATATAATTTAAGGTAGCTTCCGAGCATATTTGCATGTTTCCTTGTATTGGCCGACAATGAAATTTATCTCCTTTTTGAGCCTATCACCAACATTGCCAGGCACGGGCTGCAAGCCAGGGAAAAAGTGCATGCGCTTGAAATAGTAGTGAGGAAACTGCCCTTCCAAAACGTTCATCAATTCCACGGCAGATGCTTCAAGTGCGATAGGTTCCGAAATGGATATCTCGGTACATTTATTCATGCTCGTCCAGCTGTCGTCTTGTCCTTGCCTTTATATCTAGATTAGAATGTCTCCTGGGAGGCTTTTCTTTATGCGGTGACTCTTTTTGAGAGGTAGGGGAATTGACAAACGAATTTTCACCCTCTCGAGGATTGTAGTAGCTTTTCTATTTATCGGCGTCATGGAGGAACAGGGAGTGAGAATGAGAACAGGGATGATATTTAATTTACTGGTGCCACCTTTCCCTCTCCTGCTCCTATCTTTCACGATCTTCTTGTTATTCCCGCTCTTGATCTGAATAGTACTTGGACGGGACCTCACTTTTATAGAAACCACTGCATAACATCTTAGAAGCATATGATCAGGAAGACATGTTTCGTACAAACCAAAATAAATCAGTGTTAGAAGTGGGAAATTATACGACTGACCAGTAGTTGGCGCCAGTCAGGTAGACATAACCTCTCCGACCATATTCGTAACATTTTCCTTCTTGACCATTTGGAGAAAGGTTAAAGAATCTGAATCTTGAAAGTAATATTGCTCATACAGTATGTCTAAATCTTCCAAGCCCTTATAAAGATTCTCTAGAGAAAGTGATTCACCTTCTTGGACTGGAAGTCGAGGCAATTAACCTTGTGGTAATGGAGAGATGGAACCGATGAGGAGTTCATCAGTGATACACCTTCTGACAGTATGATCACTCATTACGTCATTTTGCAAGGTAGCCATATGGGTGTAGTACTTATCATCGGTAGGCTTAGATGGGTTGTCATCCGCATAGAACAATGACTATTAGGAATTCACTAACAGAGTGGAAGAGATTAATACAAAGCCTAACACTTAATACACCTATCCGTCTTCGGGCACAACCTTCCTACCTGTGCAGTTAAAGTGCTCAGCGGATCCAATACGGCGGAGGTGCAAAAAGTTGTAGCGGGGATAAAGTGAGAAAATAACACGATATAGCGGCTGAGTCTAAAATAGAATATAAACTCATATTTAATAATTTATAAATATACAAATGATAAATAAGTGGAAAATTAACATTCAATTTGATTATAATTAGTACATTCTTAATTTTAAATGAAAGCATGTGAAAATATATGTAAATAAATGTAAACTTTTACTGAGTATGATTAAATTTAATAGAATATTATTTGGTAATGACCTACGTGCATGGAATCATATACGGGAGCCAATGACTCGACTATACGGTAATCATATTCAGCCTCTGGATTTGATGGGGTTTGAATATTTATCTGTGTCTCCCAATGGTTGGCGCTACGTGTACTTTTAGGAACAATATGAAATATGACTAACTATTTATATAGGAAAGAAGAGTCCAAATGCCACGACTACTCGAAAAGACATGATTGACCATTATCTTTCTCCAGATAGATGACTCCACGGGAAGTCGCAGCTCAACAGATTCAAAGCACATTCTGTATGCAATGCAATATGCTTTGGAGGGAAAAGTGTTGACCGGCCTTTCAGTAAGGCTATCAAATCTCTCAAACATTGACGATATTGGCACTTGAGACCCAAGTGGATCGTCTTCAAACAAGCATGAGTATAGATAGATTCGGGGTGGTTCCTCACCCAGTTCAACATGTGCATGGTTTGACCAAGATGGACTTGGTGAGACATCGATCCAATAAACACCCGGCTTGACTAAGAAGGAGGGAAGCAGAAAGCCGATTCAGTGAGGATACGGGGTCGGACCTCGGTTCAATGATCAGCGCGGTTCGATGGAACTCCATAATAAGCTAACACTGGTTCGACTATATCAACCCAGACCTAGTCAAGCCAACAAAATATCTTCTTGAAGACTCGCTTCAACCACGACCTAGCCACATTCATAAGCTCCAAAAGAGTCAATTCGACCTCCACATGACCCGGTCGAACTGGCCATGACTCACCTCTATAAAAAGTCTCCAAAAGCATCAAGAGAAGACTTTTGATCTCTTTTTCGATATTTTAGTTTCAGCATCATCATTGTACTCGAGATTCTTCCATTTTTTTGCATTATAATCAATTTCTTGAGTAATATAAAGTGATTACAAAGTGGGCGTAAGTCGTTAACACTTAACCACTATAAAATCATGTGTTATTGCTATTTTACTTGTTTTAATTTATTGTTCTTCATTTATTTATCTACGTATTCTCTATTTGGGTGTTTGCGCCACTTTTTGGCATCAACAATATATATAAGACCTATAAGGGTCGACCCATAAGTCGACACCTTCGACACACGGGTTAACCCACATTTTTTCCTAAATGAGATTTTGTCCAGGTACAAGCCGATAAATCGAAATATTATTTTCGTTAGATTTGGAGCATGTGATCGAAGATCTGACGGTTTATGATGGGTCTATGACGTGTTTGGACCAGATTAAATTAACCAATCTAATGGTTTAAGACCGCCCAAACTTCACCACTATAAATATGAACCTAGATCTAGTTATTCATTCACAACACAAATCTTCTCCCTATGGGTTCTCTCCGAACTATAACAAACCTAAAACTTGAATATTTTCTTGTAGGATGATTTAAAATATTAATGCTTATAATTAGCCTAGGGATGAGATCTAGGAAGGCCGCAAGTGCACAAGAGATACGGACTACAAGTGAATGTGTTAATTATTCAGGCTTCCAAGTAATTTAAAGAAATAGGGTTCTTAATAGCTATAGTTTCCTTTGAAGTTTTTTTATAGTCTTTAGTAGTTTTTTATAAGTATTTTTTAGTCTTTTTCTTACAGTTACTTTTTAGTTAAATTCTGTAAGTTTGTTTTATGGCCTTTCTCCCTTAATAGTTATTTCATTCCCTTCGATTATTTATAGTTTTATGCAATTATTTAAATGCATGGATATGTAAATGTTCATTATAAGATGTAAATTTTATCATCTTTTTATGCTAAAAAATAAAATAAATAGAGTAAACTTCGCAAATGCAGATTAAATAAAAGAAAACCAAACTTACAATAAATATGTGTATAAATTGTAGATCTACAATAAAAGGAAATAAAACTAGATTAGAAAATTTTAAAGGTATTAAAGTTTAAAAAATAAAAGAATGAAACCTATTATGATAAAAAAATAAAACATCATAGGCTTTGGGTAGAAATTGGACTAAAAAAGAAACCTAAATTATCAGTTAAAATTTTTAATGGTTGCATTCTCTTTCAGTCGAGGACTGGTGATCTCGTAAAGGTCGGATGCGCTTATCCTGATTAATTTAAACAAATGATCAAAATAACAAGAATAGGTTGGGAGCAAAAATTAGAATATTATTGATTAGGATCCGAACCGGTCGTATTCCCTTTCAGTCGAGGACTGATGGTCTAAAGAAGGTAGGACGTGCTTGTGTGGATTAGGGTAAATAAGAATTCAAAGAGGGGGAGTAAAGTAAGTGTGTATCGATGATGACCGTGCATGCGGGACATTGATTAGGGTAAATAATTCGCTACTGCATCTAAGCACTAGTTCGTGTCTTTTGCAGGTAAGTGCAGGCTTACCAGTGGTATGATATCACGAGGTGGTAAATAGAAAGAGGTAGTCGATGGGTAGAGTTAGAAAATTTTATTCTAATCATATTTTCAGAACAGTAGAAAGCTGCAAACAATCAAATAATTATTTCAGCTTGGACAAGATGATTGAGCTATTTACCTAAAAACCATTTTAAGTTGTGCGCGAATACATTACCTTATGACAAAAGGATTGTTAGTAAGTCTATTTCTTTTATCTTGCTTAATCATATAGTAATTACTTCATTCGCCAGACTTTATGTCTGATCTACTCATCATTCTTCCTTTTTCTCCACCAGTAGTCTCGCATGGATGAGATTGGTTGGTTTTGGCATCTTGGAGAAACATTCTTTGAGTTTCCATCTAGTAGCTAATATATTCTTCTTCTATTTTCCATTTTTTTAGTTTGGTTTGGTTGTAATGACATTTATAAGAGGGATTATTATAGTTTATTCTTAGATTTTTTGTAAGATTGAGTTTTTCTTTATGAGACATGTAGTGTTTGTGTCATGGTATTAAACTGGAAGTTGGGTATCGAAATAATAAGTTATGTTTTATATAAATGTTTCCGCTAATCTTATCTTTTTTACTATTCCTGTATACCTACAACGCTCCAGATTTCTTGACATAACCCTGCTATAGAGGGTGATAAGGCGCACGGGGTATTACATCATCTTTCTTACTGTATTCATTTTACTATATCCATATTTGTTTCTCTTCTATGTTTTGTGTAACAACCCAAAAGTTTATGATAATAAAATAGGGTATTTAATTAAGTTAAATATCAAATTAATGGATTTTCATACACTAGTAACATTTTTTCAAAAGATTTTACACAACACTAGAACAAACATGATTTCCATCAAAAACGACAAGAAATCAGTTTTTGGTAAATTTTGAATTTCTCAATGATCGCGAACGGTATTGGATAGGTGCACTTATTTATCAAAATAAGTAAGAATATGAAATAAAATAATTAAAAAATAATTATGACATCATCAGTGTAGTCGTAATAATTAATAATTAAATTATTGACGTTAATCAGGAAGGATAAAGTCATCACCCTTCTAGATTAAGCGTTGAATGTTGAGTAAGTGATGTGGGATTCCAAGATAGGTCGATAACGACCGAGGCAAATGTCATGTCCGCCGACCTATTTTCGAAGTATGGACAAGGCTGGGCTTGTAAGCGCATAGGGCGTGGTAGCTCGGGTGCACTCTTCCAAAGGTGCGCTCTTCTAGAGGTGCACTATACGGTAGGGTAGTCCCTTACTCTAGCCATTAATGGAAATCCATTTTCAGATAATTTTCCATGCGAATTTCTATGGTATAAGACGAAGGTTATTAATGGATATACTTTCGGTAGTATTTAAGTAAGTTTAATTGAAAAGTGTTTTCAAAGGATAGACATTAATAATAATATCAAATGATTGTGCGTATCAAAAGTTTTGGCTATCATGAGGTAAATACCCGTCTGACGATTTATTTACGGGCATGGTCTTATGAGATGTTATTCTTTCAAAAAGACGTTATTTTGACATACTGTCATTTTGTCGTCGATTTTTATTTGCGATCGGGTTTTCGTATGATACTCTAATTTTCAAAAAGTCATTGGTTTTTAACCGATCTATGACTACGTCATAGTATTCTGGTTTGTGTTTCTTACGCTGGTTTTTTAAGCTTGATTAGGGTGTTTTCAACACTTGGGCCGGTTCTGAGTGGTTTTTAGGTTTTGCTAGGGACGCTTGAAGTCGAGTATCATTTCATAGGGATGGAAGCAAGATTTATTGGATAGATATTGTTTGGGGCTTTCTAGAGGAGTTGGATGTCTTCATCTATGTATGGGCGTAGTTATATAGTTCCGCCGTGTTATTTATATTTGTTTATTATTTCAACATTTGAAAGGACATGTTTTATGACTATCCAGGCTGATCTAGGATTAAATTTTGATTATATTAAAAATATTTCCACTATAAAGGTTAATTGATTATAATATATTATCCATTCGATGTGAGATTCTGTTGTACTCAGTCGTTTTCTTGTGATGACTACCATGTACCAGCCGACACCCAATATGATGCGCTATGGTTGTGCTCGACTAATACATGACGATCATTAAAGTGGAAATAATAAATTCCCATGTAGCCTGTCATATATCTCATAGCGCATGGAATAAATAATAGTAACATAAAACATGATATAAAACATGCAAGATAGTGTAACTAAATTAATCACAATTTCAGAACACTAGATCCATATTACATCATAAGTACAAAAATAGACAAATATAGGTACATCTCCAAAATATTTTCTCTAAAATTTATACACCACTAATGCCCAAAGTAGTGCTCAACAGTAGAAAATAGGCACAAGAGTATATATAATACGTGGTAGCCACCCGCTCATCTCCGATTAGCTACTCGAGCACACCAACATGTCTCTAATCTGCCCATTTAAGAGCACCTTGAGTTATAAGAAGCAAAGCATAAAAATCTAAGTCAAACAATGTCTAGCGTGAGCAATTGTTATCCCGGTCACTAAATAGGGTAACATAATAGGTATAGAAAATCATACTTGGTCTGCTCCTGCATCCAAAGAGTTAGCATATATAACCATGTACGATAATCTATGGTAATCACAATACTAAGTGTAAATAGAGGTGTGTGTGTGTGACATAATGATGACAAACACTAGTAAACATCCTCACATTGCCTCACTCGCTGCGTTGATTATATAGCACTCGCTACCTTAGTCATCCAATTCATTAAGGCCATGGCGGGACTAACTGCCCTTGTCTCCACTCAGCTTTGCTACAACCAATTGCCCTGGTCTATACTCACTAGCCCTACCCAGTCCACACTGTCCTGGCTCCGGGGTCTGGGCTAAATCAGCCCATACTGCTCTGGCTTTAACTCGTCTACATGTCCCCTCTCTCATATACGTACTAAAGTCGAAACTACTAATAAACCCTTTTCACATGTTTCTATAGCGAAGTCTAACCTAGAAATCACCCCGTTGGTTCTCGTCTAGATCCTTGGTGGTAACCTCCCATTTAGACTTTTCTTCCTAGTAAAAATGCCATAATGGATTTTGTTTTCAAAAAAGTCTAGTTTTCATCAGGAAATAATGCCATGCCACGCGAACCCATTCCTTTGCCCATTCGTGGATATGATAAGTCAAGATAGGATAAGTTCTGAATAGGATAAGTCGAACCAAACTTTAAGGAGCTATACCTCAATCTCCATAACCCCAAACGATTTGAAACTTGGACTAGAACCTTCTGGGACCTTCCTTGTCATCTCCACAAAATTTCGTGCCAATCGGACAACATTGGTCCAACCTTAACAATCCGGCTCTAACTAGAACCGATAATGTCGAACCGAACTCGCAAGTTCCATAACTTGATCTCTAGAACTCCAAACGACTTGAAATTTGGCCTAGGGATTCCTGGGACCTTCCTTGTCATCCCTGCAAAGTTTCTTGCAAATTAGACAATATTGGTCCAGCTCTAACTATAACCGAGAATATCGAACTGGGACCTGTAGCACTTCTAGAACCGTTTTTAATGTCTTGTTTCGCTATATGATGGCATTTGCATCCATCCTAACATTTTTAGGCAATATCTTGTCATACCAAGCAACTAAAACAACGTATACAAGCAATATCCAGGCCAATAAGGTAAGGAAAACCATCACAACGGGGTTAGGAAAGCATTGTTATTTTGGCTTCCCTAATTTCCGGAATTAACAAAACTTAATCAAATTAACCTAATTTAATATATGTGCAATAACATATTAAATGATTTATGAGAATTTTTCTATAATTTTTAGAGGTGATTATCTACTAATTAACATTAATTAGTGAGTAATGATACTGATCACTTATCTTGATTTCCCTAAATAGTTGGATCTGAAATTGATGATAATTTGGCTTAGATTCCAATGCTATGCAAACTTGATTTGACGTTGAGATGATATAATCTTCAATAATTTTACTTTAGGTTAATTAAGGAAGAAATTAGAAGGATTTTAGAAAATGGAAGCCATTAGAGGTTAATGGAATCTTTCTAGGAAGTTGTAAAAGTGAGAATGAATGATTCTCATGCCCCATTCATCCCCCACTTGACCCTAATCCCGAAATGATTTTGGTCCTCCCCATAATGACCTTACCCAGCCCAATTAGGTTGTCTAAACCGGTCCAGAACTTAAATAATCCATTTCTCTCAAACGGCAAGTCTATTTGCTTAATGTGACCACTCTACAAAATGGAAAACCATCATTTGACTCTAATGGAAGTGGTTTCAGGTCGAAAATCCTTACCAATCAAAAGTTATGGACGAAACAAGTTCTCCAAGGGTAAAACGATCACATCAAAATTCAAGAAAATGAGCCTAACAGTTATTTCCTAAAGTTATACAGTCATGCGTCCTCATATGAAAATAAAAATAAAAATTCTACGATCCTCCGATACGTAAAGTACGGATCATTACATTTCTGCTCTTTTCTTGTTCTTTTTGACTTCACCATTGAGTTTCCGACTTTTAAGCGCTTGGGAATTCGTAGCTGAGGTCATCAATGCATATTTTCGAGAGGTGAATTTTTGGGTCCTCACATTTGGTATCAGAGCTTTGGTTGAGCGAACATCGAGGCTTTGTTATGCGTATATCTCATCTGAGATAGGATTAGTAGTACCGTAGGAAGAATGACTCATTAGAGATAGAGTTAGTAATACTTTAGAATGAGTTCGAGCATATAGTATATAAATGAGCGCGTATTTGTTACTTTGATATATACAAAATGATTTTTTTTTTTTTTGAAATTATGGTAAATGAAATAATTTTACCGTTTGGACTATATTTAGATATAAAAGAAAAAAATTCAAAAGAGATAGAGTAAAGTTGGTGATTAAAGGAATGATAATACTACCATTCGTTGTTTGATTGTATTGAGTAATAGTTGGTTAAATAAAATCTAATCAGTTAAATAGAATATTTAACCTGAATATGAACAACTTGTGATTAGAATCGCATAGTTTGACTATAATTTGTTCAGCTAATAACACCAAGTTGATTATGGATATTAATTAAACAAGATAAGATTGATAATCATGTTTTAAGAGTTCAGTAAGGTAATGTCTGAAGGTTAAACAAGTTGAAATACTAATAAATTTGTATATGCTTAAGAGAAGAATACTCCTATCCTTAGTTAATAAATGATTTATCATCGTTTGTGTATGAATTGTATGCTTTGGGGGTTGATCGTCAAGAGTGCCAAATTTTGATGCTAATATATGTTAATAATCTATTGGTGTTTTCCAGAATTTGCATATGTTGGTTGCTTTACTTGCTGTGTTCACTCTGTCACTATGCTACTAGTTTTTTCCATGACCATTTGTACATTGTTGCATTACTTTCTTGGAATTTTCCTCTGTGCATATTCATGTGTTTCTGTCCATGTTGCTATGCATTCTTTAAACCATGACCTTTGTGTTTACCCTTGTAGCTTTTGGCATGTTTGCCTCATTTATCTGCCATGCTTCCTTGTGCCTTGTTGCATGTCAGGCCTTAAATGTACTTGTGATTCGTGGCATTTGTTGATGAAATTGTTTTGTGGCCAACTTTGTTATTCACTTGACCTTGTACTTGTTCGTGTCCTCTTTCAGATTTGTTGCATGTTGCTCACTGTCTCTTTGGGCTATGTTGTGTTGTGCACATTTATTTGTGCTTGTAAACTTTGGCATTTTGTACATATTGCATTATCACTTGGTGCAACGCCATGTTGTATTCCATTTGTTCATTTTTCTAACATTTTGTTCTTGTGATTCTCATGCCCATGAGATCACTGGTATAAATATATACTGCACTAGACATTAGCTAATTAGACAGATACTACACTTGGTCAAAAATGATAAGAACATGTAATATAGAATCAAAAGATGATGACAAGAAACCCAAATTCTTGAGGCAACGATATAAAAAATATTATTTTTAGTTTGAGTTATATTTTAATTTCCAGATTACTGCTTTTGAAATTTGTATGACAGGTAATGAAGACTAGATATAATCTAGAAGACAGAGTCAAGTGTATATGTCTGTGTGTGAGAGAGGGTGTTTATAACAAATGAGATGTAAAATGCAAATATGAAATGTATGTGTATATGAACTGAATGTGTATGTGAAAATGGTTGAAACTGAAATGTATACTATTCATGTAATAGTTATTTGTTCGAATAAAATATTTATTTGTTATTCATATTCTTGTTTAAATATTTATTTCAAATAGATGGGCCATATAAGTTTAAACAAACTGATATAATAAAGAGCCAATTGCATCAGATGTCCAAAAAAGTGATGTAATAACTATCTATTACATCAATTGGTTAAAAGAAACCAATGTAAAAGATGGTCTATTATATTAGTTTGTGTGAAGAAAACTAATGTAAAAGATGGTCAGACACCTCAGTTAAAAACTAATGTCTAAAGTTAGGACCTTTCTCTACACTTGCAAAGACGTCGATCATAAAATACATAGATATCGGCCAAAAATCGATGTTGTAGCCTGTTTTTTTAGTAGTGTATCCAATCTATTCTGAAAGGCGCAACCCTCCCGGCTTCGCTTCTTGACAGCAATCGATGCTTGCCATCCCAAATTAATGACAAGCAGCAGAGGTGAAACCTCTTTTCCATTATTTAGAAAATGTTTTTGATAAAAGTTCCCTTGTCCTCATCGTCGACGTTGACAGCCGTGGAGGCGGATCCTCAAAACATTTTAATTCAGAAAAGGTTCCTTGATGACCTCTTCAATGCCTAAGGAGGTATTTTATAAAAAGCGGTTTTGCGAAATCAAGTTTGCTTATGCAATGACTTCAAGGGTTACCAAGATTTTAGAAGCATATACGATGGAAAGCACCTTCTAGTTCCAACGAAAAACCCAGAGGCATATAGCCCATGTTCCTTTCGAAGTCATTATTTAATTTCTTGTTTTTATAAAAATAGTTCGTTTATAGAAAATATCCCTTCGGTCTAACCGAAAGAGCCAATGCGGAAGCCTCCAATGGAGCAACTATCTTTTGAAAATAAAGTATTTATAGTATTAGAACCAATTTCTAAAACCGAAAGAAACGATACGGAAGCCTGAGTACTTCAAATATCTTATTTGTGATATTTCAACTATTCAACACAACTGAAGAGTGGTTTCGATCATTGTCGGAAGTGCTTCGAATCTGGAAAATGGAATTGATAGTAATTTTAAGAAATTAAACTGATTTATTTCTTTATAAAGCATATTTCCCCACCAACTCCATTATATTTATCGAAATTCTATTGGCTTATAAAAAGCATTCAAATAAAGCATGTACAATTTTTCAATACTTTGTACTATACCAAAATACAAAATACTTGGACACATTACCATATACACTAATACTACAATTAATGCATAATCTTTCATAAAGCATGCACCCTTAAGAAATCCATAACAAATTCATATGAGCATTACAATTCATGAAATCCGTAACCCATCTCCATAATCATTCAACACACGTCATACAAAAGTTTCACATTATTTGAAGATTTTTATTTAAGGGTTTCATTCTATAACTTAATCATTTTCATACATATTATCATCCCACGAAACTGACATGTCACAACTAAACATGGGTATTTCACAACAAGCATATAACATCAAGAATCATCATGAAATCGTCATAAACAAACAATTAAAGCATTTAGTTACAATTAGATAATCGAAATCGTAAGGATAAAGTATATTATTCACCTTGGTTGGATAGAGATGATGAGATTCGTTGGTGCCATTTTAAGCTCTAAGTTTTCCTTAGCTTTTCTTTATTCTTTTCCTAGCTTTAACGGCCGACCTTTCTTAGGTTTTCTATTAGTTTTTGTTTAAATCAGTACAAGAAAATATCTTGTTTCATCTGGCTATTTGCAACTGGTGCTATATGACAGTTGCAAAAAAATGATATTTAGCAATTGGCATTTCTTAGCAGTTGCAATAAATGTGATATTTCAACTATATGCCAGTTGTGAAAATAAATTTTTAGCAACTGCGCTTCCATGTCGCTTGCGATGAACTTACTTTTTAGCAAGTGCGCTTCATATCAGTTGCGAAAAGCTTACTTTTAGCAATTGGCTTTCATGCCAGTTGAGTTTCCGAAAACTTACTTTCAGCAACTGCCTTTGGTTATCGCTTGCAAAAAACATATGTTTAGGAACTATGTCTTTTTTCCAGTTGCGATAAATATATATTTTACAATTGACATTTCCTGTCTATTGCGAAAATTTTATTTTTAACAATTATTTTTCCTCGCCAGTTACCAGAAAAACATATTTTTAACAAGTTTTAATAATTGAAACTAAAATGTAATATTATTATTAATAATCAATAAGATATATATAATGATTATAATTTAACATTGAATATTCAATTATAGTCATGAAGTAGTAAAAATTATTAGTATTGTATAAGTAATTAATTCATAATTTCTAGTAATAAGGTATAAATAATAATGTATATTAACTATATTATTCAATAATAATTTATTACACTTCAAAATTCATAAATAATGACTAACAATTTTAAATTATTTTTATATTATATTTTGATTTATAACTAATATTTTAATAATAAGTAATATTTTAATAGTTTATAATTATTTTTAATAATTATTAAGTAATATATTAATAACTTATAATTACTTTTAATGATTAAAAATACTATAATTATTAATACTTAACTAATTGATTGATTATTTTCAAATAATAACGCCTAAGTAATAATATATACTTAATATTTAGTGAGTTATACTTAATCATTATTACAATCATAATTAATATTGCTTCTTATAATTATTAAAAATTATTGATTAATCATTAATTATTAAAAGTAAATATAGATTACTGTTTTGCTTTTTAAAAACTAATAAATATCAAAGGCTAATTATTAAATCGTGCTAGTAAATACTAGTCTTAATTAATTACAAATCATCATATACTGAAAATTAATTTAAAATTATTAATAATTATTTCTGAATTATTATTCATGAATTATCGACTTAATTTCGCTTCATAATTAGGTTTGTTGTGAGAGGATTGGGTTTATGAAATAACAATATGAAATGATTGGTTTATGTTCATTTAATTATAATCATTTTTATTGTTAAAGGCCGAAATACAACCAAACTACAAATACAAGTGAACTCGCAACACTCAAAATTAACAAATTTTGTTTCAGGCCAAGTCCATAGATTTACCAATCCCACTCAATTTTTTTGGTTCTCGCTTCATAATCGAAATTCAATGGTTGTTAAAGTAGACTCTTCCTCTTCCTATATCTCAAAAACCCTATTCCCAAAAACCCAAAAAAAAAATCCCGATTCACTTCCAGTCTTGCGCCAACCACAAAACGACCACCCTCTTCCCTTTTATCGATCCATTCCTCCTTTGGAAGCCATGAAATGACGAAGAAATGTTTCATGGACAAGTGTATCAAAGGCGATTGTCTCTTAATCCTTATAACTCTGCTTCTCAGTGCTCGAGCATTTCCTGATTGTGATTTGTTATTATCATTCTATTTTGGTTCTTACAAACAAGATAAGCGACTTTTCTTTGAATAAGTTTCAATTTTAATTTTTTATTAGCATTTTGATTTATGAATATACTATTATTCACTTCGTATTTGATGTAAATGTTTAAGCATATGACCAAGTATAATAAAAGGTTATTTAGTTTTGTAGAAATGAATGGTGGAGTTTTGGTTTAGACTGAGATGTTACAAGTGAAGTGGAAATGGAGAACCGTAGTGCTTGGTTAGTGTAACGACCCGCATTCTACGCATCGTAGGATCGTAGAATATTTATTTCTTTCACATACGAAGTCGTATGGTCACGTAACTTTGGGAGACGACTATTGGGGTCATTTTCCATGTTCATGATTTTTGCCGATTTTTAAATGACTGTTTTGCCCCTAGCTAATATTGTTTTGGCCATAACTTTTGACTGGAAAGGAATTTTGACCTGAAACCACTTCCATTAGATTTGTTTGATGGTTTACAATTCCGTAGAGTGGTCACAATAGCCAAACGGACTCACCGTTTGGGAGATATGACTGAAACAAGTTTCAGATAGTGAAAAACAACTTAATTGGGCTTAACCGGGTGATTAACAGCTAGGCCCATTGGTGAATTTCGGTATTAGAGGTATTTGAGTGCTGCTAGGGTTAGGATTTCGGTTTTTCACTCATTTTCGAGCCGCCACAAACTCTCTCTTCAATCTAACAATGGCCTCCAACATCTAAATACACCTCTAATCACCTCTTAATCAAGTTTTGGCTTAAACTACATCAAATTAAGGCAGATTAGCACGAGAATTGAGGTAGAGCTGCTGTGTAAGAATGGGGACAGCACCAAATCGAAGAATATTTCAGTTTTGGGGTTTTATTTGTGGCTAAGGTGGGTGATTTGCATAGTTTGCACTAATTACGGTTAATTAAGGGTAATTAGTGAAGATTAGCGAATTTATACACTAATAAATTCTAGAAAAATATATATAAATTCTTAAATAATGTTTTAGACCTCTGTTAGGAATTGGGTTTGATTTGGTTAAGTTTTGCTAATCATGTCATTAGTTTTACTTAAACATGCTTAAGGGAAAATATGGGGTTTTGGCTATATTTGATCCGTTTTACAGGTTATGGTTAATGTTTTGGTGTTTATGGTCACTTCTATTTGTTGCTATGACTGTATGACTTGTTTTGTGATTGATTAGTATAGTTAGATTGGTCGAAAACGTCGTTGAATGGCGTAAACAAGTTGCTGGAAAAAGTTGCAGAAAGTTGTGCAGGGTTTCGGATCGAATCGGATATGGGCTCGGATCGGATAGGAGAGTTGGGCAAGGAATCCGAACCGAACTGAAGTCTGGCACAAAGGAAGTTTGGCAGGAAGGAAGGTCATTGCTTAGAGTTGGATTTGGACAGAGGATCGGATCGGAGCAGGCAAGCGAGCGGGATCGGATCAGAGCAGGCAAGCTGGACCAGGAGGGACGAACCGAACCGAATGGAGCATGGCACCCGAACCGAACCGAATGGAGCGTGGCACCCGAACCGAACCGGATGAGGACAACCTAACCAAACCGAGGCTGGAGCACTTGAACACGTCCGAACCGAACCGGATGGCCAGGAAGTGGAGTGAACCGAACCGAGCTAGGGAAGAACAACCGAACCGTACATGTGCCATTACTACTACGCGACGACTCTTCTGAAGACCAACTCCAATTCGACCAAAACCCGAAATGCAAAGGAAGTCCAAATGAGGGGCTTTGACTCAGGATCCAGTTGGGAACCAATGAGTGAGCTTCATGATTGAACTTTGCTGCGAGACGTGTGCTAAGGGGTCGTCGATGTCTGTAACTTTGAATCACTATGTGAAGGGAGTACGTGAACGGATTCAGGGCCACAGTGGTCTAGGTACGACTAAAGAGCTATAGACCAATGAAGTGGGGTCATTTGTAAAGATATGGTCATGACTCCATGTGGTAAGCTTAGTAGTAGCAGTAGTTGTACAAGTTGAACTCCGTCACTACTTCGATGGGTCTAGTGATTGACAGTGGTGGACATCGTATGCTTTATGCACTAAGTGAGAGATGTGAGGACGGTTGCTATGCTTGATTTGTTTGCCATCATTATGACATGCACACCCCACCCCGGTATTCTTTACACTATTTATTATGGCACCTTAAAGTATTGTACGGTATGTAGTGCTAACTCTTTGGTTGCAGGTCCAGGTTCAGGTATGGTTTAGTATACCTGTTATTGTTCTGTTTAGCTGCTTATCGCTCATACCATACTTTTTGTCTGACCCAGAGTTTTATGTCTCTTCTTATTACTCTGGGTGCTCTCACGAGAAGACTAGAGACAGGTTGGCTGGGTATGCACGAGTAGCTGATTCGGAGACGAGCAGGAGGCTTCCACGTATGATACATATAGTATTCTCCCTGTGTGGTTGAAGATCACTGCTTGGGCATTAGTAGTGCATCTTCTACTTTAGCTTTCTTTTGTTTTAGAGACAGTAAATTTGGAAAGTTGTAATAAGCTGTATTTGGATTTCCACTGCTATGTTGGTTTAGTTTTCAGCTTGTGCACGGTCTCGCCTGTTTTATGTCAAGATTATGTTATTATTATATTTTGTTCCATACGTTGTGAGACATTCTACAGATTACTTGTTAGTTAATATTCTTCTTTCCTTTCTTTGGCGACCGTTCCGTGCTAGTCGGGCATGTGTACAACGCACCTTCGGAGGAAATGCAGGCTGGTGCGGGGCGGGCAGTCACACTTGGTATCAGAGCTCTAGGTTGCGTAGTTAACCTAGGGAAGTTATCAGGGAGAGATAGTATACGTATATGAGAGAGCGTATTTTTGATTATTTTGGTTTTCAAAAGCTATATATATACTATTAGTATAACTAAGGATGAAGTCGCACTGCATAGCACCACTATGGAGATGGTTAATCGTTTTCTCTTTACAGATTGAACGATGAGCCGATACGCAAGAGGTGCCGGTAGAGGAGCCAATAATGGGAATGTTGCTGACATGAGGACAATGTTTATTGACCTCATGAGAGAGATGCTTAGGGATGTGCAGAGGGCAGCTCCCAATAATGGTAATGGTGGTGGTCCAATAGTGCAGGCGCCTAGGGCCGATTTCGCCAAGCTGAATAAGGATTATACTAATCTTGGTGGGAAGCCGTTCCACGGAACGGAGTCGGCTACGGATGTTCACAATTGGTTGGATAGTTGCGAGCGTATCTTCGAAGACTTGGGTATCGAGGATGCGATGAAGAGAAGGCTAGTATCCCGTCAGCTACAAGGACGGGCAATGAATTGGTGGAATGCTATAAAGACAGCTACTCCCGAGGATCAGATTACTTGGGAGCAGTTTAAGGTTCGCTTTAGCGATAAGTTCATTCCAGCTGCTCAGAAGTCAGTATTGTTTAAGAAATTTTTGGAGCTCAAGCAGAATGGCAGAGCTGTCTCAGAGTATATTGCTGAATTCGACACTTTGTCGAAGTATGGGTTATCTCTTATTGATACTGCTGAGAAGAAGAATGAGAAGTTCATAACTGGTTTGGATCAGTACTTGGGGGAAAGGCTCATTAACCATATTGATGAGACGTTTGAATCGGTTGTGGGGAAAGCATTGAGGTCAGAAAGTCTTTACCCTAAGTCAAAGACTGAGGTTGCATCTGCAGAGGAGCCAAAGCCGCAAGCAAATGGTGGAGGCAAGAGTAGTTCTCAGAATAAGAGGAAGCAGAATCAGAATAAGGATGGCCAGAAAAAGAATAAGAAAGATGTTGAGTGCTTCAACTGTGGTAAGAAGGGCCATTATGCTAGTAATTGTCGGGCCAAGCCAGCGGATAGGAAGTGCTTCAACTGTGGCCAAGTGGGACATCACAAGGACAAGTGTCCGCAACCCCCTAAAGAAAAGCAAATGGTGAAAGCATATTCCCTTAATGCTATTCCTTCTTCGTCGAATGCCCCAACCGCGGCGGAGAAGGGAAAGAATGTCATCATTCTAGGTATGCTTTCTGTTTATGATGTTCCTGTTAGAGTTTTGTTTGATACCGGGGCTTCCAGTTCTTTCATATCTAGTGACCTGGTAGATAGATTGGGATTGGAGCCCGAGATTGTCGATAGACCTTTAGTAGTGACGAACCCGATTGGTGGTTCGACCAACCTTAGCATGATTTGTCACAATGTGGTCTTATCGAGTCATGGATGCATGTTTGTTTGTGATTGCTTTGTTTTGGGCTTTACTGGGTTTGGCATTATTTTGGGAGTCGATTGGCTCCAAAGATACGGGGTGGTGGTAGACTGTGAGGACTTTTTGGTGACAGCTGGAGCAGATGATGGGAGGAGGGTAGTGTTTGGTGGTCTACCCGGTGATGGGGTAATTGCTAGTTTTCTGAATTCCCTCAACATTCCGCATAGTGAGTTGTCAGGTTTGCCCGTGGTTGGCCAGTATCCGGACGTCTTCGAGGAAGTGACCGGGCTTCCACCACACCGAGAGATTGAGTTCCGTATTGATTTAGTGAAAGATGCCAGACCTATAGTGATGCCACTTCGTCGTATGGCACCAAGGGAGCAACAAGAGCTCGGGGTGCAAGTCAGCGATCTTTTGAAGAAGGGATTTATCAGAAGGAGTGTTTCTTAATGGGGAGCACCAGTTGTGTTTGCTACCAAGGCGGATGGTTCCCTTCGTTTGTGTGTAGACTACCGCGAGTTGAATAAGGTAACGAGGAAGAATAAGTATCCTCTACTGCGGATAGATGATTTGTTTGATCAATTGAGTGGCACGAGAGTATTCTCTCAGTTGGATCTCGCGACAGATTTTCATCAGCTTAGAGTGGAAGCTGAGAGTATAGCTAAAACGGCATTTCGGACGCCGTCTGGATTTTATGAGTGATTGGTCATGTCATTCGGGCTGACCAATGCCCCAGCATATTTTGTGGATCTTATGAATAGGGTATTCAGATATCAGTTGAATAAGTTTGTCCTTGTGTTCGTGGATGACATTTTGGTCTACTCGAGGACAGAGGAAGAACACAAGGAACATTTGAGGATAGTGATGGAGGTGTTGAGAAAACACCAATTAAAAGCAAAGTTTTCTAAATGTCACTTTTGGAGGAGGGAACTGAGATTATTGGGCCATGTTGTTTCGTAGAATGGTATTGCCGTGGATCCTGCGAAGGTGGCTACGGTACAGGATTGGTCTACGCCCAAGAATGCAACGGATAAAAGAAGTTTCTTGGGGTTAGCTGGATATTATCGTAAGTTTATCGAGGACTTCTCCAAGATAGCAGCACCATTGACTCAGTTGACTAAGAAGAATCAAGCTTTCCTCTGGGACGAAAAGTGCGAGAATGCATTCAAGAGTCTAAAGGAAAAGTTGACGTGTGCACCAGTGTTAGTCGATCCTAAGGGGAATGAAGAGATGACGGTATATACGGATGCATGTGGTACTGGACTAGGTGCTGTATTGATGCAAGGAGGTAGGGTTGTAGCTTATGCAAGTCGGCAATTGAAACCGCACGAGAAAAGATACCCTACCCATGACTTAGAATTAGCAGCGATCGTGTTTGCATTGAAAATGTGGAGACATTATCTCTTGGGAGAAAGATTCGAGTTGTTTACCGATCATAAATCGTTAAAGTATCTCTTCTCTCAGAAGGATCTAAATCTCCGACAACAAAGATGGTTAGAATTTTTAGCTTCCTATGATTTCGACATCGCATATACACCAGGAAAGGGCAATGTGGTAGCTGATGCGTTGAGTAGAAGACATGCCAGTTTAGGGGCTATGTTCCTAGAATGGAAGCAACTGGAGTACATCGCTGGGTATGATTTCAGACCAAAGTGCGAACTGGATCCAGAAATGTTAGCAAGTTTGACGGTCAGACCCACTTTGATTGAGCGGATCGGCTCTAGCCAGAGGTACGATCCTAACCTATTGGAAATCATCTCTAAGTTACAGATGGGTATCGATGAGGAGATGAACAAGTATGGGCTTGATCGAGATGGATGGCTTAGAAAGAATGGAAGACTAGCTGTACCCAATATCAATGGGATGAGAGATGAAGTGCTTAGAGAATGTCATCACTCAAAAATGACTATACATCCCGGTGGTAATAAGATGTATCGAGACATGAAGCAGACATACTACTGGGAAGAGATGAAAAGAGACGTTGGGAAGTTTATATCCAAATGCATGAATTGCCAGCTAGTTAAAGCTGAGCAAAAGAAGCCTAGTGGGTTGTTACAATCATTGGAAATTCCAGAATGGAAATGGGAACAAGTGTCAATGGATTTCATTGATGGGTTACCAAGGACTAGATCGAGCCATGATAGCATTTGGGTGATTGTGGACCGATTGACCAAAAGTGCAAGATTTATACCCGTCAAGTCAAACAGGACGACAACTAAGTTAGCGGAACTGTATATAAAGTGGGTAGTGAGATTTCATGGAATACCCAAAGGCATTGTGAGTGACCGAGATCCGTTGTTCACTAGTGGATTTTGGAGGAGCTTACAAGAGGCTCTAGCGTCGGAATTATATCTCAGTACCGTGTATCATCCTCAAACTGACGGTCAGACAGAGAGGGTGAATCGTATATTGGAAGATCTCTTGAGGGCTTGTATATTGGATTTTGGTGGATCATGGGATGACCATTTGCATCTGGTAGAGTTTGCATATAACAATAGCTACCAATCCAGTATCGGTATGGCTCCATATGAAGCTTTGTACGGAAGACCGTGCAACTCACCATCATGTTGGATAGAGACCGGTGAGAAGTTTGTGCTTGGACCATATGTAGTAAGAGAAACTTCAGATAAGATTAAGATCATTCAACAACGAATGAAGGCTGCCCAGGATAGGCAGAAGAGTTATGCTGATAAGAGGAGAAGAGACTTAAAGTTCTCCGTTGGTGACTTGGTGTTTGTCAAGATTTCTCCGTTGAAGAGTGTGATACGATTTGGCAGGAGAGGCAAGTTAGCACCAAGATTTGTTGGCCCATTCCCAGTTCTCGAACAAGTTGGGAATTTGGCGTATAGAGTTGACTTACCCAAGAAGATGGCAGGAGTTCACAACGTATTTCATGTTTCCCAGCTCAGGAAGTTCGTACACGACCCAGATATGACTATTTCACCTGATCAGTTAGAGGACTTCGAAATGGAACCCGAGGCGGTTGGGAACCGCAAGCCGATTCGTATTGTCGAGCACGATACGAAGCAACCTCGAAGGAAGGCGGTAAAGCTAGTCAAAGTTCAGTGGGGCGAGAACGAGAATGACTGTACTTGGGAGACAGAGGAGGGCATTAGGAAGACGTATCCAGAACTCTTTGCTTGGTAAGATCTACTTTACGATTTAGTTATTCCGCATGCTAGGATAGACTTGTTTGATTGTTGTTTTATGGCTGATAGGCATGCGGGACCCTTTGTGTGTTTTGGTTAGGGAATTTCGGGGGCGAAATTTCTTAAGGGGGGAAGAATGTAACGACCCGCACTCTACGCATTGCAGGATCGTAGAATATTTATTTCTTTCACATACGAAGTCGTATGGTCATGTAACTTTGGGAGACGACTATTGGGGCCATTCTCATGTTCATGATTTTTGCCGATTTTTAAATGACTGTTTTTCCCCTAGCTAATACTGTTTTGGCCATAACTTTTGACTGGAAAGGAATTTTGACCTGAAACCACTTCTATTAGATTTGTTTGATGGTTTACAATTCCGTAGAGTGGTCACATTAGCCAAACGGACTCACCGTTTGGGAGATATGGCTGAAACAAGTTTCAAATAGTGAAAAACAACTTAATTAGGCTTAACCGGATGATTAATAACTAGGCCCAATGGGGGATTTCGGGATTAGAGGTATTTGAGTGCTGCTAGGGTTAGGATTTCGGTTTTTCACTCATTTTCCAGCCTCCACAAACTCTCTCTTCAATCTAACAATGGCCTCCAACATCTAAATACACCTCTAATCACCTCTTAATCAAGTTTTGGCTTAAACTACATCAAATTAAGGCGGATTAGCACGAGAATCGAGGTAGAGCTGCTGCGTAAGATTGGGGACAACGCCAAATCGAAGAATATTTCAGTTTTGGGGTTTTATTTGTGGCTAAGGTGAGTGATTTGCATAGTTTTGCACTAATTATGGTTAATTAAGGGTAATTAGTGAAGATTAGCGAATTTATACACTAATAAATTCTGGAAAAATATTTATAAATTCTTAAATAATGTTTTAGACCTCTGTTAGAAATTGGGTCTGATTTGGTTAAGTTTTGTTAATCATATCATTAGTTTTACTTAAACATGCTTAAGGGAAAATATGGGGTATTGGCTATATTTGATCCGTTTTACAGGTTATGGTTGATGTTTTGGTGTTTATGGTCACTTCTATTTGTTTCTATGACTATATGACTTGTTTTGTGATTGATTAGTATAGTTAGATTGGTCGAAAACGTCGTCGAATGGCGTAAACAAGTTGCTGGAAAAAGTTGCAGAAAGTTGTGCAGGGTTTCGGATCGGATCGGGTATGGGCTCAGATCGGATAGGAGAGCTGGGCAAGGAATCCGAACCGAACTGAAGTCTGGCACAAAGGAAGTTTGGCAGGAAGGAAGGCTTAGAGTTGGGGTTGGACAGAGGATCGGATCGGAGCTAGAGATCGGATCAGAGCAGGCAAGCGAGCGGGATCGGATCGGAGCAGGCAAGCTGGAGCAGGAGGGACGAACCGAACCGAATGGAGCATGGCACCCGAAACGAACCGAACCGAATGGAGCGTGGCACCCGAACCGAACCGGATGAGGACAACCTAACCGAACCGAGGCTAGAGCACTTGAACACGTCCGAACCGGACCGGATGGCCAGGAAGTGGAGTGAACCGAACCGAACTAGGGAAGAACAACCGAACCGTATATGTCCCATTACTACTACGCGACGACTCTTCTGAAGACCAACTCCAATTCGACCAAAACCCCAGATGCAAATGAAGTCCAAATGAGGGGCTTTGACTCAGGATCCAGTTGGGAACCAATGAGTGAGCTTCATGATTGGACTTTGCTGCGGGACGTGTGCTGAGGGGTTGTCGATGTCTGTAACTTTGAATCACTATGTGAAGGGAGTACGTGAACGGATTCAGGGCCACAGTGGTCTAGGTACGACTAAAGAGCTATAGACCAAAGAAGTGGGGTCATTTGTAAAGATATGGTCATGACTCCATGTGGTAAGCTTGGTAGTAGCAGTAGTTGTACAAGTTGAACTCCGTCACTACTTCGATGGGTCTAGTGATTGACAGTGGTGGACATCGTATGCTTTACGCACTGAGTGAGAGATGTGAGGATGGTTGCTATGCTTGATTTGTTTGCCATCATTATGACATGCACACCCCACGCCCGTATTCTTTACACTATTTATTATGGCACCTTAGAGTATTGTACGGTATGTAGTGCTAACTCTTTGGTTGCAGGTCCAGATTCAGGTATGGTTTAGTATACCTGTTATTGTTCTATTTAGCTGCTTATCGCTCATAACAGACTTTTTGTCTGACCTAGAGTTTTATGTCTCTTCTTATTACTCTGGGTGCTCTCACGAGCAGACTAGAGACAAGTTGGCTGGGTATGCACGAGTAGCTGATTCGGAGATGAGCAGGAGGCTTCCACGTATGATACATATAGTATTCTCCCTGTGTGGTTGAAGATCACTGCTTGGGCATTAGTAGTGCATCTTCCACTTTAGCTTTCTTTTGTTTTAGAGACAGTAAATTTGGAAAGTTGTAATAAGCTGTATTTTGATTTCCGCTGCTATGTTGGTTTAGTTTTCAGCTTATGCACTGTCTCGCCTGTTTTATGTCAAGATTATGTTATTATTATATTTTGTTCCATACGCTGTGAGACATTCTACAAATTCCTTGTTAGTTAATATTCTTCTTTCCTTTCTTTGGCGACCGTTCCGTGCTAGTCGGGCATGTGTACAGCGCACCTTCGGAGGAAATGCAGGCTGGTGCGGGGCGGGCCGTCACAGTTAGTTTCAAGTAATATGGTAAACTGGAGTGAAATAATTGGATATGAGGATGTGGATTTTGGGAGGTGGCAATGGTAGTTTCAACATGTTTGCGTTATGAAATAAACAAGTGTAGGTCTGTTTTAGAATTATCAGGAAACAAAACAAGAGTAAGGCACTGTATTGACTTCTAATTCATACAATTTAATTTTAAGATGGAAGAATTGATAACAACATTTTCATATGTAGGAATATCAGATGGTGAGGATTTGAATTGATAACATCTTTTCCACGATTATGTGGCTTGTTTTTTGTTTTTGTTTTTTCATGTTAAATTTTTTATGCAGTATATATTACAATAAGACGTTTCATTTAAAAAAAAATCATGTTAATTTTTTTATACAGTAGTATTATGTTGTTGTTTTATCCTTTCCAATTATATAAATTAGTTGCGTGAACAAAGCATTTGACTTTCAGGTTCTGCATTTTCTCAAAATTGAAGCATACCATGCTAGTCCTAGTAAAATTATATGTTGTCACCATTTCTTCCAATGCCAAACTTTTGGCAATAGGAAGTCATTATAAAATGCTAGCCAAAATACCTATCGGGGTTGTTTTGTTGAACGCGGACACTATAAACTAAAATGTGCACTAGAAGAACATTCTTTAATAGTAACCGATGTCCGCTTTATTCCTAGCATGCCATGCTTTGCTACTTTTTATTTTAACAAAGTTGTCTGAATTTGGGATGTTGTAAGTGCTAATATTTGCCTATTCATAGTTTTCCGTCCCCCCTCCACCCCAACACACGCACACACACTAAATTAATTAGCTACTATTAAAATCAATAGTTTCAGTCGTTTTTACATACGAACATTACTCACTATTTTCAAATGATATTTAAAAATGCATTGACACTCTTGCATGGTTAGTTTATAACTTGTGAAGCTTTCAATTCAAATACCAAAGTCATACTTAATGTTATTGCTTGGGTACCTAAAATATTTCCTAGACATTCTTCATATGTAACTTTTGTAGACTTCCACTCTATTAAGGAGGATCTTATATGTTCTTGTGATATAAATGGTGAAATGTGACACTTGATATTTGACTATAGAAAATGGACATATGAATCGTTACTAGAACTTAAACGTGAGCAGATGCTGATGGGCTTGTACTAGGTAAGAGTAGCAAAATGTGAGCTTATGGTAGGCATAGCTGATTATTGCGTGAGGAGAATTGAAGAAACGCAGTAAAAGCTGCTGCTCCAATTTGGGAATTGTTGCTCAAGCTTCTAGCTGGGTTCAAGTTCAGATGCAAGGAAAAGTCTCTTTAGATGGTGTTGTAGCTGCAAGATATGTTTTGCTCGTGAGTTGGAGGTGAGTTCCGGTGAATTGATGCACATAAATGAATGTGTGTGAGAGCTATAGCCGAACTAAGTCATACCAATATTACAGTGACTCATGGCTACTCTTTGTTGCGTTAAATTTGGGTGCCTCTTTTGGCTTTGGTAAAGATACTTTATCAGTAATTAATTTCAAATTGAAGTGACTTTGTACTATCTCAGCATCAAACTATTGAAAATAAAAGAAATTATTTGTTACTACAGGTCAAGGAAAATTCAGAAGAACACATTATGGGGATAATGGTTTGGAAGGTGTAGTATTCAAGTTAGAAATTTTTACAAGTTCGTCTATCTACATCAAAAACCCACGCAAATATTTTCACTCATAAATAATTTATCCATTCACAAAGAGATTTCTATATGGGAATGGGTTATTGAATCTGCTGTTATGATATGTGCTTACAGATACGGAAATTCAACAGTGGTTGATAATAGAGAGAGAGGCTGGAAGGATGTTATTTTCTAGATAATCAGGGATGTTTTTGGTTTTGGAATCTAAACATTTTAGCTGAATTTTTTCTATTTTCTTATGCTACAAGTAGGAATGGTAATGCTACAAGTAGGAATGACAATGCTACAAGTAGGAATGATAATCACTAAATGATAAATTATATACATATTATAATGTGTTCACAATGATAAGAGAATATAATAAAATGAGTTAAAAGATAATAGTTCAAAATGTATGCATTTCTTTTTGTATGATTATCATTGATGCAACTTAATACTATGAAAAATTTATAGTTTGTTGATTGAAAGAATATAATATTCAAGTTATAAGCATGTATATCTAAGAAGATTAACAAGTAATCATTATAGTGATACAGTGTTTTAATGATGTTTCAATCATGCAGGCCGAGTCTGGGCAGTTATACAGTGTTTTAATGATGTTTTAATCATGCAGGTCGGGTTGGGGTGGGTTAGTCGTGCCCCGGACCCGACCCTAGACCCGGACCTCCAACGGGTCGCGGGTCGACCTGCCCCGAAGACCCTATGGGGCGGGTCAAAACAGGGGCGAGTCAAGCGGGTATGGACCCTAGACCCGTCCCATTGCCATCCCTAGCTACAAGACTAGTCATACTATATTTTTGGATGAGCTGCAGATTTGTTCTAATAACACTTGAGTTCGTTCGCGAGACATTCTATTCATGATAGACAACAAACTTTGAGCATGAGGATTTGTTCGAATGAATTAATGATATTGATTTTCTTGTTATAACATATGTAAATTAATGGGACAGTAGAATAAGGTTAGAAAACATTCTATTTGGGAAAAATGCGTTGTGTGAGAGGAGAAATTATTATATACGAATAGTTTATTAAAATTGTGTAAATTTTTGTTGTACTTGTTTGTACTATTAAATTTTTGTTGAAATAAGATTTTTATTTGTTTATTTCATTCTATGATATGCAATATTAGTAAAACAAATACATTTATTATCACTACCCATTATAGGTTAACTTTGTGTTTGTTGCTGCAGAATGACATGTTGCAACAACTTAAGACAATTGCAAAAGATTTTGCAACAGTTAAAAATAGTTGTAGTATCTTGTTTGTCGAATGCATATTATAGATTTACAACTGTCGTTTGTTGTTGCAAAATGATCTGTTGCAACAACAAAGGTCAGTTGCAAAAAATCTACCGCAACTTCTTATTGTAAATGGCAAAACTGTTGTGAAAAAGAATCAACCCATTACAACTTTGGCTATCTAGACGGGCGCGGGGTCTGTTGCAATTGGTCTACTATAACAGATATTGCCTGTTACGAAGTGTTTTTTGTTGTAGTGTTTTAAAATGAGTATAGTGAATGAAATATTGAGGTATATATATATATATATATATATATATATATATATATATATATATATATGCACCAGAGGCCGAAAGTCCAATTTTTCCCTCCTCATGTCTCTTTTTTCTTATACACGTTTATTTAGTTTATTTGTTCAAACGCCAACCTTTTAATTAATTTATTGAGCACAAATCTTATTACCACGTCCATTGCACTATTCCAATTTAATTACTTTTAATTAAATTCAAGAATGATATTTTACTTAAATTATGGATGTTACAAATCAAATGCAGGAGTAAGGGATTGTGATCATTGGATTGTTGAGGGTGGGAAAGAGCTTTCATATTAATAATTTATAGAAGCAATAGTTGTTTACCGATATTTTATCAATATTGGTGGCTAAAGTTAAAGCCAAAAGGCCTTATTTCATTTAATCATGATTGATATAAACAATTATGAAATGCTCGTAGGTATTGAAATGGTATAAGGAAACCCCCTTTTTTTTATCAGAGTAAGTAGAAGCGTTGTTAAAACCCCCCATGAGGATCAATGAGTTAGTAATTGCTGCAGATTCATCGATTAAGTTTTGCCATAAATGTTGTCTTTCTTGATAGGAGTTACTTCCATCGATAATAAAGGAAACCAATGCAAATCCCCCCAAATTATTAACTAAGACAGTGATATGTTGAGGAGGTAGTGACAAAATGGAAGCTGACCAAATGAAAGTATCTCAAGTAGTAGAATTCCTCCTGAACACTGAGATGTATTGTTAGTCATATAATCCCAATTTCTTGGGGTTTTTGGATAAATGTAAATAATTTTCTGTCGGAAAGTTTAGTCTCAACTAAACCAATAATAGTTGGGGTTTGAATTTTGTTAGGAGTTTGAGAACATCACAAGCAAGTTGTTGCGGACTTAAGCCCCTAACATTCCACGTTGTTATTGTCATTTACTCGAGGATGAGCTCCTCAAATTCCTTCTATGAGGAGGAAAAATAGAAGAAAAAGTAGATGGTTTTTACCTTTTGATTCTGCCAAGTATTCTGCATTTTTATTGGCATACTTTGACAGATCAATCGGCTCTTCCACAAGTGGTTCTTCAGATTGGATATCAACAACATGGTGGAGTTTCTGATAGGATATCAACAACATGGCGGAGTTTATCTTGAAGTATATCAGCAGGGAGGCTTTGGTTTAAAAAAAAATCTAATTGCTCTGCTTTATGGATTATTTGATCAAGTTGTGCAAACCAATATGATTTTCCACATGATCACCGTTGGTTTTTTAGTGATCAACATGTTGTTCTAAAGGGCTATTTCCATGGTTAGGTAAATCAAACAGATAAATCTGGATCAGTTGCAACATTAGCATTATCTGATGAACTTTGAATATTTGAATGGGCCTTTTGTACCCACTTTGGCGCTATGTTTTTCTCACAAACTGTTGTTTTATGTCCAAACATATTACATTGATCACGCTTAGAGGGGACATATTCATATTCAACAAGAATTTCTCTCCGGTCGCTCCAGGATGTAATAAAACAGGTACTTTGGCGATCAAATCTATATATCTGTATCAATAGTTAGTTGAAGCCTTGCAATTTTGTTTGTTGTCTAGCAACATTTTTGTCATCCATTTGGGTTCCCCAATAAAACTTGCAACCATGGAAAGTGCTTCAGTCGACCACATTTCCATGTCAAGATTTATGAAGCTGAACCCATATTTGAACAATTTAAGTGTTAAAACTTATTTGTAGTCATATCCAGGGTACTACACATCAACCATAAGCGGTTTGCCAAAATAGGAGTAAGTGTTAGATTCAGTCAATTTGGTCAAAACTGAGGTGCAATACGAACATGGAAAGAGCCTATGGGCTAACATACTTTTTGAACATAGTCGTTTAATTTATTGACTGAAGCCTAAAATCAACCGAATGCAAAACAATTGTTGTTTCCAATTGATTGTATACATTTTGTGGACTGTATGCATATGCTTCAAGATTATTCACGTAGTGGAGATCTCGAGAGGAAGAGGACGAATGGCTGTGGTGAAGTTTTTCTTGATTGCCTCTATGAAGGTACGTGCATCGGGAAATGCTGGAGGAGCCGCCTTCGGTAGGGCAGATGCGGTGGAGGTTCTGACAGTTTTGGTTGTGGAGTGGGTGGGCAGTTATCATGCAGCATGTCCGCCGTTTTCTTAGTGGTATAAGATCGCCCCAAGCCGTGCCGCATCTCTGTAGCCTCCTGATTTTCATTACATTCTTGTTTCTTTCTTCCCACTGACTTTCTCTACCCCGCACTAACTTATTTAATTACAGGTTATGATCTCAAATTACACATCATATTTTTCTCTTAATCCTCTTCTAAAAAGAAATACAGATGTATACTTATGCTAATTCAAAAGGTCAGATTCATCTCTTTTCTTTCAAATCCATCTCTTCCTCCTAATTAACCCATGAAACCAGTTATGACTTTTGCTAAATATTTCAATTTCCCTTGACTTCTTCTTGATTAAATAAATATGAATTATTTATTGAGATATAAGATTTAATGATTGATTGAATTTAAAAATATTAAATCCTAATATTCGTTACAAAAGTAAAAGAACATGTTATTTTACTAGATAATAATAAAATAAGCCATACAAATATACACAAAAAGATGGAAATACGTATTTTCCATTTCTTTTTTCCGTAAAAAATATACACAAATATATTTCTTTACTTTTTATCTTTAACTAGAAAAATTGATTTGAGATCATGCAAAAAATAGTTTTATTTAACAAATGATGTTTACACTTATCGCTGTGCAAGACTAAAAGAAAGCCAAATTACACAACAATAAAGAACCAAAAAAATAACCGTGTAACACACAGTTCTGAGTGCTTTCTCACCAACTTTTGCTATGTACAACAACCGAACTATGATTTGTAATTCTGTGGATGATCAAACTATAAGAGACTAACCAAATGTTCTTTATTTGCCGTGGCTTTTGCAGCTTTTATGGAAGAAGCAGATCGCTCTGACTGCGATTGAAGAATTATTACATGCATAACAATCATGACTAGCACCAGAATCAGCAATGAAAATCCTATTCCTTTCCATGTCGATAAAAGCGATGACCATTTGAAGAACCTTAAAGCGGCATATGATAGAAGACATGCCCAAGCTCCAACAACCTAATGCACAACTTGAGTAATGGACATGTACATTGAAAAACAATTTTAAAGTTAATTCTAAACAAAGATTATTGCAAAACATGACATATCAACCCGAAGTACGCGCTGATATTAGCGTTTGCTATTGGCTCCTGTGAGTCTAGATTTTTCATTTTTTTTTTTCTTGTTTATTAATGGGACTTCAATATGCTGCCTAAATTTAGTTAAAAAATGTTTCATGCAAGTTCAAATTTTGTGTCCCAACATCTGGTAATAGCCAGAGATAGATGGTCTACATGTTATCTGCAAGCTGTACCAAATGGTTGGTCAGTTTTACGGAAAATTTCTGTGTTCTGGACCAAATGGAGCAAGAGCTCCAATCGAACCAGTCTGTTTATTATATCTATGGCTGTGTTGGTTGAATCAACAAATCAATAAAGCAACAAAACCTCACTAATGATATATAACTATGAAAATTAGAAAGAAGTTATCGATACAGTTAGTACCGTATATAATATTGAACTATTCAACTTCTTTATGGAAACAAGAGGTTTGCTCATTCAACTTATTCGATATTTGATGATGAAGGTATCATTATTAAATACACACACATACATAAATATAAACAAAATATGACTGAAATCATGTATCAAGGTATATAGACACAGGAAAAATGCCAAGGAGATTCTGACCAACTGATGTTTCACTAAAATCAGCAGTTGATTGTCATAATGGGAATAAACAACCTACTTGATGGCAGTCCTAGGCCAAGATATTTATCACGGGAGAAAATTAAATTAGCTTAACTGATCATGGGTTCAAACACTATTTTAAGGTGATTCTTTTTCTTCCACTTCCAAGTAGGATGATATGGTGATAACTTACCAACAAAGATTTGATGGGTCGATTAATTGGTTTGAATAGTTCTTCCCCAAAAGTGTCTTCCACTAAATGTTTCTCTATTAAGGCATCCTGTAAAACGTACAAATAAGAAGCACAGCGTTGAAAAATAAAAGATTTAATAAGGCAGCAATGGTGCTCATGTTATGTGTGTATAGGACAAGTTTTACTCGCAAGCTCAGGAAAAAAAAAATTGTTATTGTAATGTTTGTCACAGAAATAATCTTGGTTTTCAACAAAATAAAATTTGTGTCTCTGCATTTTTTATAGTTTGTTCATGTATACTTTTAAAGAGTTCATGCACAATTTTTTCTGGATGTATTTTACATATAATCCCATAAAAGCACTAACCGCAGCCATAGACTTGAATAAAAGCTTACAACCATGTTACAAGTTGTAAAAAATTGTACACCAGCGATTCAAAATGGTACATGTGTTGTAAATTTGTACATGTGATTTTCAAAGAGCTCATGTATAAAACTTCAACCATTTGAAAATGACGTCTACTTCCGTAATAAGTTTTTAAGTGAACTTACTATTGTAAATAGTTTTTTTATAGGTCTATGCATAAAATCTGTCCTTATTTTTTTATATAAAAAGCAAGGCTTGTGCACTTGGAAATTGTGCTAGCACAATCCGCAGTGTAGTCAAAATCTTTTTTAGAGAGGCACATATGCACAATAAGTTTTTTTTTTTCCTGAGCCTGCAGTTAATATTTGTCAAAGTATATATTCATGATAAAACCTTTTTTACAAATGTGTCTTTGCACCATTGTGCCACTCCATCATTTGTTTGAGGCAATCCACTCATTGACTGTCTTTTGATGTGCACGTGAATCTAACAAAAACAGTAGATTCAGAATGCAAGGAATATCCAGGTTATACCGTGCAGTGTCATTTACACTCAGTGTGTGTGTCTGTAAATATTATATTTAACAAATAATTTGTTGAATTTATTGAATAATAGTAAAGTATAAGAAAACGCCCTATTCTTCTTTATTCTCTCTTATGTCTTATTAATTATTATATGTTCTTCCTTATCTCTCTACAGTTATTTTATTATTCACAATTTAGAACAATTAGTTCCCCTTAATTATCTTTTATTAGACTTCAAAATTTTCATCAAAATCGATTTTGTAATTCACACACAAACTGCATCATCAAATATACACGACACAAACACACAATAATTGAAACACATCAGTTACACTAACATACGTAAATGCATAACATTAATATATTATATTGCATAACAACTATTTAACCTTGTATAGTTGACCATTTATTTTATAATACTACTGTGCGCAGAAATAGAATATAGAATAAAGGAGGAAGTTATATTTTCAACGTTCAGAGACTTACCACTAAAGATTGTCCTTGTAAAATTTGAAGCATTGTAGGAGAGGGACTGTCTCTGGGTATAACAACTGTGCAGTCATATATAGCCGGAACAAATGAACGCATATTATTTACAGCTGAAACAAAACCCTGAAAAGATTTAAGAATATTAGCTTTGACTAGTATACTGTAAGTGCAATGCATTGTTCCGTTAAATGCCATGGACTCATTTGTTATAAATTCAAAGATTATGTGGGAAAACTATTTGATGCATTGTGAATTGCAAATATCACTAACACCTAGTACGAACCTACACACATACATATTTAGTAAAAATGTATTATCTAATTAAAAAAAAGTCAATTAATAAGAATGCCATATGGTATTCTTATTATATTGACATTTACATTATTTGAATATATAAACAAATACACAGACGGGCATCAACTGACTAAATGTGCGCAGTTTTGTTTTATTATCCTTTTTTTTTTTACTTTATTTTTGGTCAACAGCAATTGCTTAATAGCTAGGGTTCACCAGCACAATGGTGTTTCTATTGCTTATTTAGTTATCAGTATGACTAGTTCAATGTTCATATCTTCTGGCAAGATATTCGTTGTGCTTCTCGGTGAGCTTTGGGGAAAGGTACATTTTGACACGGAAAATACTATAGCTTCTAAAAAGCATACTCTAAGTCAAGGAAAATTCCCAAGAAAAAATGGCAATCAAGACCCCTGAATTGTACAGGTACTGTGGGTCTATGCATTAGAAACCAGCTGTTTCATGACAGTTATCTTTTTCAACCATTTTTTGGACTATGCTGTCAAAATAAACTAATAGTTTTATACACGGTGAACCCAGCCACAACAGCTGTGTGAGGTGCCGCCTTCTTATGTATTCTTATTTTACAAACATACCCTTGTGCCTGTGTAACACTAAATATCTGCTGCAATCGTGTGATGCTGCAGCATTATTCTCACATGAATCTTTATTATATTGTAAAATGGATAAACAATATCATGTACATAATGTAAGCTGTTATCATCAAGGCTCAAGCTGAGTTTGAATTGTGACAGTACAATACGTAATAGAGTACATCGATTTTCGTTGTGCTTTATGTCCCATATGTTTGTATCAATATTGCATATACATTTAATTTAGGTCTAGTTCATAAAGTTTAAATCTGCTCAAATCTACAAAAGAAAAAACATACATATGCTCGCAAGCATATAGCATGTAAAAAATAAATATACAAGCTAATTAACATGACAGAACTTCCAAATCACTTCTTAGCCACGTTAAATTATTTTACGTATATGTGAGATTTCGTTCAGAATACAATAGCATACTAAGCTTCTACATACCTAGGCTTCTCAGACTAAACAAAAAAAGCAGCAACTATAATAGACAAACTGTTTTAAAAATATAATATGTCAACACTGTTGTTTTGATATTGTAAAGTATGAATAAACGATTTTTTTGGGGGGAATGTGCCAGATGAACCGTGTCAAATTGCAGAATAAGATTAGTTCTCAGAACGTCTACACACGTTCAACAGAATAATCTTCTTAATACGCTGCGAAATCACTATATATTGATAATCAAGAAAATTTACAAATCAAAAAAATTCAGTGGAATATAGATGTTTTTAATGCCAAAAAACAAACAAGAATAAATCATATCATGTAAAGGTCCCAAATGCAAAATATAAGTATTTCAATCACCTTTGTGCGAGGAATAAGAGTGTTTTGTGGAATTGGTAAACCCTGTGATGCTGCATATTCTTGAGCGGCTAAAAGTTTAGCAGGAGTGAATCGCGTGCCTTCAACAAACAATGCCAACCAAAATGGCTTCGGGTAATCTTTCAGATTTTGCATGCCAAACTGGAATATGCAGTAGAAAAAGAAAACAAAAGATATCACTAAAAAATTATTTGGATATCGATCATTTTTGGTTTTGATATTTCATACCTTCAGTGTGCTCTCATCCTTAGCCCAACTCCTCTCTATGAAGAGATATTCACTAAACCACATTGACCAACCAATTACCTGCATATATAATTTATATACGCAAGGGAACTGACACTTAATACATAGTATAGAAATCAACGGATGATGATCGAGACCAGTATAGGCAAATAACAATAGAATGAAAGAAACACTAAGCACATCCAAGAAAATAAAAAGGACATGGACATTTGATGTCAGTATAAACACATCAAAAGAGTGAGTGAGAGAGTGAACTTGCTTCTCTAAGTACGTCTGTGAGTGTATGTGTACATCCTCACACATGCACACGCATGACAGGGGTGACTAGGTCAGATTAAAATACTGAATTAATCATTTCTATATCCAACAAAGGATAATCAAAATAAAACTCACTCTTAAACAAAGCTCAACACCAAGATGATAAGGTGGACTCAATATGTTGACCAGTGGGAAACAGAACATTGAAAAAAGTTGATGCGAGAACTCACTGGTAGTTTTGTTAACGATTTCTTCATAACTGCTAGTGCACTACCAAGACAACCTGAGCGCTGATAATAATTTAAAATTACCAAATAAATGAAGGCAAGAAGGGTAAATATGATAATAGTTATTTGCATAGATTTGGCTTGTGCAAACCGATGGCTCATTATAACAGTGCAATCACCTGAGCCAAAACCCATCCAACAAGCCAGTCAATGTCGCTTCTGTGATTACTGATGACAAGTGCGTGCTCTTTCCCTAAAATAGTCCCAATTCAAAATTTGTGAAATAAAATCTTGGCTTATTACACAAGTTAATCGCTTGAACACCCATCATTTGTTCAAAGATTAAGGACTGCATTTCTTACTTCATGGTGTGGTATTTCTCCCAAAAAATTATTTATTATCTATCAGCACCATCATTACTATTACTGTTGTTTTGAGTGTGTTAAGTAGGGGAGGTGTGGGTGAAGTGGTATCAGGAACTTAAGTGGCGGAGGTGTGGGTGAAGTGGGTGAAGTTGATAAACAAATACACAGATGGGCAGCAACTGAACCAGGGGGAAAAAATCAAAATTACAACCAAGAGTGAGATTTCTGGCATTGCAAACAATCAGTAGGATATAAAGTTCTACTATAATATGCATGAAATACAGTTCATACCTAATGAATCAAACGTTTCAGAATCTGCATACACACGGACCTGCGGAATAAGGGGGGGAAACAGTTATTTTCCCAATAGCCTAGCACTGAAGTTTCTCAATGCTATCAAAGTAAAAACTCTTGATATTTCCCAAATATACAGAACAGTAACATAAAGAATGTGAGCTTGTTTTGAGAAAGAACAGACTGGGCACCATATTTAGACGAACAAGGTTCTCCACCATCGGAAGTTCAAGCAAAGGATCACTGTGCATGTTAGCTTCTGCTATAAAGTGTTATGTAGAGCAATATAAACATATATACCTTAAGACCAGCCCACCAATCAACAAGCCAAATAAGTTGAATCCACAACAACTCAGCAACAACTCTATTGATCTTTCTATATGTATTTTTGGAGAAAGGGCGAACTGCTGCAAAGCATATAGACTGCAAAAAGTAGTATAGACTTATCGATATCTGGAAACATGCGTAATAAAAACAGCTAGCATTTTTGAAATGCCAGTATATTACGTGTGAATAAATCTTGTACAGCTCTATGACTAGCTATTTCATTTAATAAAAACTATATATTCTCTCAACATTTAATATCGGCTCATATCAGGGAGATTTTATTTCTTGCCAGATGAACTAGTAAAAGGTCATCCTACCATGTCAAATGTTTATGTTCTTATTTCTAATCATACCGTCCTACAGATTGATGCATGGGGATAGCATGTTATGTAAATTCATTGAATATTTGGAAACACAGCCAGTTAACAGGGAAGATCTATGACCTTTTCACCCTAGGATTTATCTAGGTGTGTAATGTATATCTGCATTTATTGAATATTAAAATTAATATTCCTGCACAAATTATTCACAAGCTTTGCTTTGTTCAAAATACAATTGCAAATCTGGCTCAACTGCAGCTAGCTAATCTGGCGTTTTCTAGCAGAAAATTATTCAAAGAACATGCTTTGTTCAAGGTTCAAAGTGCAATTGCGACTCCGGCGCAATTGCACTAAAAGTTAATAGGGCATTTTCTAGCATACTACTATATTTTAATATAACTCATTTACCGCCTATCTTTCAGATTTTCCATCAAATTTTGTTGAAATTTAAGTTCATCCAGTTAGATTACTTGGAAACTTTCTTTTCTGAAGTAAGTAAAATTACTTGCAAACTAGAATTCTATGTGGGTTTATGTGAATAGATATATAATATTAGTCCATCTCATCAATGTAGAATATATATATAACTGCAGAAAGACAAATTCTACATCTTTGTGAATAATTGTGAACCAGTCTAAGAGTACATCTTTATTGTTAAACATACATTTAACAAGTCAATTTTGAACATGGGAATTGTGCTAATATGTATACTGAAATGTCCAGATGTTATTACAAGTGCGGAAATTGATTTAAAGGTTACTGCGAATAAAGAATTACCACTGAACCTTGCTACATATGTATGTGTGTGTGGTGTGTACACACACACATACAAACGTAGCATGATCTACCATGTCAACAACATTTATGCAAAAAAACAACCTTATTCTAATATATATAACCCACTAAAAATTAATGAATATAATAAATATATTCAATACATATAAGGTACTTTTTTGCAGTTACGTTGTTAACGATAAGTAGATCTATGTACAAAATTTATTAGATTCCGGTCATCTTCGATATTATAAATCGAGTCACACACAAGTCCACAGTGTATAAAAGTCGGGATGTGGGTCCCTGCTTATAAATAACTCTTTCATCCTCTTCATCTTTCTGGGGAAAAAAAATGAAACTGAAAACATTTCTGTAGATAGGTTCTATTAGTTGGAAATATCCATTATACAAATTTTTTGGTCATTTCAAAACATTTAGGAATCGTTTGGCTTGAGCTTTGAGTTTTATGTTTTGATTTTTAATCTGCATATCAAAAGGTGCGGGGAAGAGGAGAGGTTGGAAAAAACATAGCCTTTAAAAGAATAGGAAAACAGAAATGCTGAAGATAGTTTAATATGATTTTTGATATTTCTCAAACCGCAGAAAACAACAAAAAGTTTATTTCAAGTTTATATAATTTGCAAATCAAACAAAACCTCAAATTTATATAATTTGCAATTCAAACAAAACCTCAACACCTTTAGAATCACAAACTAATATGAAGGGCTGGAAAACATTTATATCAATCACCAATATAAATCTGACTTCAAGATATACATTTCAGAAGGATTCAAAAAAATTTGTGTGTGTGTGCGCGTGCGCGCGCGCGTGTGTGTGTGTGTGTGTATATATATATATAACTAATACAAACACCCATAAAATTTTATCTTTCTTCGAAAATTTATTCACTAAAATAAGAAGGGAAGTAAGAGGAATTTATAAGAAGCGAATCTTCATCTTTCCAGTACGCACACACATCACACAAATGATTGTACTTATAAATGTGTGTGATAAAGAAGTGAAGAGACTATTGTCTAACGTGAGAATAACTATAAATTTGCGCAGGATTTGAGAGCTGCCCAGTTCTACTTTATAAATAATTATTGATCATTCTAAATCTACATGAGAAAGCCATACCATAATTCATAGTTCATTTTATACACTAACAATAGTGTAATTTTTTGCAAGCTTCAGTAACATATACCATCAAATATTTTTTCCTGCCACCAGTAGTATTAACATAATAAGGCATAAATAAATATATTAAAAAGAAAACAATACTTTTAGTCTTGCTAATTGGTTTTCTTTCTATGATATCAGAATAGCAGTACATCAGGTTTGATGCCACACACGCAGGAGGCCACACAGGCAGGAGTCGCTCGATATGATTTACCAAATAACTGGTTTAAGACGGTCATTGGGTAAATACATATAAACACTAAAAGACAACCTGTTGCAATGTCTGCCATATTGTCGAGTGCATGTCAAGTACATTATTAGGTCGAGAAGCATTTCATCAAATAAGTTGGAGGTTGGGAAAGCTAATAGAGACAAATCATCGAACAATTATGAATAAGGAAGAAGGGGGAGCATTTCATCAAACAGTTTAGTAGGCAAGCATCCACAAGCAATGGCGATAAACCCAAAATCAAAGTTCACCACATTAGATCATCAATAGGAAGAGCTTGAGGAGAAGAAGCCAGACATGGAAGCGGCTTCATCCAAATCAGTGTCGATCCGTTGTGCATCTGCACAGGTGCACAGGTTGTGCATGTGGTAAATAGTTCATTATTTAGTATTGAATTTGATGGGTTATTTACACAACGATTTATTGAATTAGATCGGCCCTAAGTAGTTGATACATATATAAATTAGCTAGGGTTATGATCATATCAGGGCTGTCAATGAACACTTTTGAATGCGGATACGGTGTCATATCCGCATCTGCATCCAAAATCATTTTTGGATATCGGATATCTGCATCCACGAATACGGAAGAATATCAAATAATTATCATATCCTCTAGCGACTGATAAATCAAGAAATATAAGTAAAAAAAATTAGTTTAAAATAATTTTTTTTTCGATCACATTAATTATTGTACCATTAAAAATAAACAAATATGATGATAATAAATAGTTTTAAGTAGTTAGTACACATTTAGTGCATATAGCATACAATTCTGACTTAATAAAAAAATAAAAAAAAAAAATTTTTAGTGTAATAAAATATACAATTTAAACCATAATCTTGAAAAAAGACTGAATAGATAGTTTTCAAATGCAGGCGCCTTAGCATCTGCATCCGCATCTTTTTCTCGGACATCAGATATCTATCCGCTTTTAGGATATGGATACAGATGAATTTCAAATCTTTCAGATATCAATTTAGAACCCTAGATCATATTGGAAAATTATTGAGTTGAGAATTTAATTAGAATTAATTTTCGAATGATTTTCTCTTCTCTATGTCTACAATTTTCAATTGCTATCATTTGTTTTCATTTGCATTTAACTTCCAGTTCTCTGTCCTCAACAATTCAGTTAACGTTCCATTTTAACCGTTCTCTGATGATCTGATTCAATCGCTGATCCTCAACGATTCATTTAACCGTTCCATTATTTTCTCTTCTCTATGTCTACAATTTTCAATTTTCGAGTTAACAGTTCGCTGATGATCTGATTCATCATTCCTTCTGGCATCATCCTCAACCTGTCACCATTTCCTCAACCTGAAACCATCTTCTGTTTTATAACCTTCCAATGCATTGGTATTAAAGCAAACATCTTCAGAAAACCAACCCGAATTGTCTGATGAAGATGAAATGTATAGCTTAGGCACAACAACAACTGAGGAAGATCTTGAGAGGGCCAGACATGATCAGATCCATGCCAAGAATGGACTAGCCACCAGAAACTCCAAGAATCAAACCAAAACCAGGCAAGAAACTACTCAAGATCTCCGTACTAAGATGGACAGTATCACAGAAATCATCAATAGCATAGCAAAGGAATTGAAGGAACTCAAGAACCAAAGAGGAAATGCCTGAAGGAACGATGAACCAGATCCTCAGATCAATGTTCGCACCAAGGCATCACCTTACATTCCACCTGGTGAAAAAAACAACCAAAAAACTTGCAAGAGACCATGTATTTTGAATTACCACATCAGAACTCGACCTCACCATCAAGGACTAACCCAAACTCACCCAATGAAATAGCAAGAACCCAAAACAGACAAACAACCAATCCCAGATTACTCCAAAACACAGTGATAAAGCTAGAATTTCCCACCTATAATGGAGATGAGGGAGTGGTGGAGTGACTCGGTCAGGTCGAACTACTATTCCAGTATCATAATTCATAATACACCTAAGACTGAATGGGTTGCTACATGCTCTTTTCACCTTAAAAATGATGCACACAAGTGGTTTAAATGGCTATCAAAGAAAATCAATAATTATGAAAGTTGGACAATTTTAAAAGATGAGATTCCAACTCGATCTGCAGTGGAATTCCAAAAACCAGATGGAGTCATTTCTAACATCGAACAAACAGCAACAGTGCAATCCTACCTTACTAAGTTTGAGGAATTACAAGGTTTATATGAGGCATCGCCGGCTATTGGAAAAGTTCTTCGATGTGTTAAAGGAGAAGACAAAGTATGATGCAATAGCACTCAATCCAGTGGATTTTAGAAGGCGGTTAACTTAGCCAAGGTGTTTGAATATATGTTACCTGGTACGCAGAACGATTCGGTATGCGGAACGAAAACGGGAATGGAAAACGTTACATGCAGGACGCAATACGTTGGGGATAGACTTAATCGGGATGCAAAGCCAGAATGAATTACGCTTAGCTAGAACGTCGAATAGACAACAGTATTGAAAATGCTCTTTTTCACATACTAATTTATACACTATTGTTACCCAATATCCGCTACAAATAAATGGACAGAAAATAAAAGCATTCTTGTATAAGTAAACGTATAAATTATAGCTTATATCAATTGAAGTTACATAAAATTGTAAAATTTTCGAATATTGTTGCATAAGTGCAAAAATTATGTTTTGGTTTCTTCTTTCCTTTTTTAAAGACTTATAATTTAAGTAGTTAAAAATGATAATAAGTTACATTATGTAACACTGTTTTTTTTAATGATTAATCAATATAAATTTAATTAATAAAATTTAGAAACGATGAAAATGAACATTTCATAAATGTTGGAATTTGAACATGAAACTTATATCATTGTGTTCGGGATGATTGTCTGATGAAGTTTCATACATAAAGCTTTTCGATCGGAGTTCAAATGGAAAAGTTATAATTGTTTAAAATCACAACGTCAAAAACAATTATACATGTATATGTATATGTGTATGTGTAGATATGTATACATATATATAACCTTAATCAATTGTATACGTCTGATATTTAAATTCAAAATGAGAATGAACGGTAACAAACATATATAACGGAACATATAATGAAGGGAGAGTTGAAACGATTCGGAAATTAATTAGAATGAATGAGATTAACGTATACAAACAAATATGTGTACACGTCAGACTAAAAACATGTGTATCCAAATAAGGGCCGACGGTCCCTATACATGGGTCAATCCCGGTGGTCGACCTTGATCGAAATTGTCCCCTTAACTTTGGCCTCATGTGGCCTAGATATGATGGATTTTCATCCAGCAGTTAGCATTGATTTGAATCTCCATATATAATCATCTAGGGCTTCAATCCAAACTTATCATTTTTCAGATGAGCATGAAAGCTCTATCATTTATTATTCTTCTCCAAAACTTCTAAAATAGAAATTTAGATTTAGGATGTTCAGATTTAAACTAGAGTAGAATAGAAGTTGATAATAGGAAGGAGATTCAAATCCAAATAGAGAATTACAAAAGGGAAGAATACGAATAATAGGAACGAATCTGGCTTAAACTTGGAGATTTGAAAAGTTGACGAGGTGAGTGGATAAACTATACATTTTTATATGATAGTAAGCTATATCGTTGTAATCCCATTTCACATCATTTGTACAAGAATCGTAAAGTATTATATTAATCATGTCATAATCTTTAGTATAATTTTGATTATAAAGATGTTATCCAGAAGACTAAAACTGCACGAATGCTTACAGTGTTTATCACGCTTAATTGTTTAACTATGAATTGAAAAGAATTGGAAATACAACTGTTTGACTAGGATTATGAAAGATGGACAAAATAATATTCTTTGAAACTATAATATGAAATAACCAAGATTCCACCTTTTGGAACTTGATCGGTATTTTAATTTGTTGGAAAGAATGTTGAAACAAATGAATTTTCATATTTTTATCTAAACTCTTACAGTGTAATTACAAGAAACTAAATATCTTGCAAAAAAAAGCAAGTACAAAATAAAAGTAATTATTGTATTTTGTACTACCTACTTGAATAAATAAATAAATAATCGTTTCTAATTACAAACGTCGCACGAAACACATCCTTTATGAAAAGTATGTAAACAGACTATGTACAAAAATGTACAACTATATTCCAGCTTATTAAAATATGATAGATTTCATAAAGAAATGGAATATTAAAAAGAAGGATGACTTGACAAGGCTAATGAAATTGAGAATTGAAAATTAACGTAAAAATAATAATAAAAGTGAGGAGTATAAACAAAAGAAGGAAAAAAAAGGAAAATAAAGTAGAATCAAAGAAGGAAAATGACAACGATATAATTAACAGATAAATAAAGATGAAAAATGAAATTGGTTAGAAAGGTAAAATAAACGTGTAAGAATGAGAATTAGACATTGGATCTAATAAAAGAAAAAACTGTATATATGACTATGTATATGCATTTAAAAATAAATTTGGATAAATCTGTAATGTAAGCAAATGGTTGTTGAATGTTACAGATAATTCAAGAATCAGGAAGTCGTCTTAAAAATGGTATAGTTGGTTACGCCGGCGTAGGAAATAAGAGGCTCGAATGGATATTAGGAAATTCATCATGACGGGCTCGTAGATAAATATCGAATTAGGAAATAAATGACCCTGTTGGAATCCCTTGCGCCTATCGATGTTTATCGAGCGAACCCGTAGTAGAAAATAAAAGACTTCATGCAGTCACATGAAGAAGAATACTCTATGATGACCCTTTGATATACTCGAGCAAAAGTATGGTTTATCAGAGGTATATGTTTGTATGGTATCAAGGGGCATTGGCTTGATTGCTCTAGGAAATCTAAAGGGTGGATGGCTAATTAATTATGTGACTATGGAGGCGCAACGCTCAAGTACCACGACGAATACATGATTATTAGATTATCATCGGTCCATACGGTTAAGCGGGAAAGGACATGGATTACACCCTTGGACCTGAATCAACCTTTGTTATTTGGACATTTGAGAGAGACATGCAACATCACATGATTTTTATTAAATTTGTTGATTATGGGCATTGCCGGTAACCCGTATCGACGTATACCTTCCAAACTCCAAAGGGGTGGCTTGGCAGAGCCCGTCCGTAAATGAATGGACTTACCACATAGTAAATCCCCGACTAAATTCCAATACGGCGTGGATGATAGGATGTTCCGTTAGCAGAATTCATATTATTTATGATAGACAAGATGACGTGCGCACTCATGATGAGAGTGCGGCTTATTCGTACTCATAGCATACGATGATGATATTGTGACATGGCGAGACGGTGAACACAAGCGAGAATTTCAAAAGATACTAAGCGATAACATCTAGGTTTAAGATGGACCAAAGGATATATATATATATATATATATATATATATATATATATATATATACATATTTATATATTAGGTTAAATCTACCGAAGAGTAGATGAATGCGGTACGTGCTTAGTGATTGAGTTTGGACGACTTAGATAAAACATAAATATATAACACAAATTGTAAGCAATTGGTATATGATAATATTATGTATAAAGTGTTTAATTTATCAAACACCAGAATAATTGTTCTAATCTCATCCTGAAAATAACTCACATATTAGGTAGAAGGCAAACACTGGTAATCTGGGAAGGATTGGAGTTATTAGAGACACTTGATTTAAAAATATCATATATGGTCAGCACTTATTTACTATTATATTTTGAATTATTCCACTGTAAGTTATTTACTTGAGCAGTTGAGCTCTGATAAATATCTATGTTTATTTGCAGAATACCCAACAAACAATGGTGGACTTGAGTTTTAAATTTGCAAAATTCGAGCCTTGTGGTGGAGGTTGTTACACATTATGTTCTTTTCTTTGTCATTTCTTGATAATGGCCCTCTTTGTTGCATGAATCTTAAAGTTGAAATAGTTTCCATACATTGGTAAAACACTCAGCTTCTTCGAATATATTATAATAATATTAATGTTTTTCTTTAAATACTATATGAATACTATATTCAACGTACAAATTGTTTATGATAAAACATAAAAGTGTGTGGAGAGAAAAACTTTTGAAATGTAGTAATGTAAAAAAGAAGAATATATAGGTACAAACGGAGAGTTCATGCATTACTTTGGTAATTGATAGTAAAAAAACAGTAGAAAACAAAGCCTTTAGTCTTCCTAGCGGACTCGTAATCGTTTTTCATTGTCTGCTTGCATTTTCAATAAGAAATTATTATTACTTAATACTCTATATTTTCAATAAGAAATCATTATTATTTCATTTATATTAATGCACCCAAAATTGGCAAAACTTGATTCTGACCTTTATTTCTATTGGTATCCTGAGGACAGAGTCTGGGTGCATGCACCTACTGGTATGCGTCATGATTTTGAGTAATATTTCAATATCCTTGTTGGGTCAGGTTATTTGCGCCACCTTTTCTATCAGCCTGTTAACGGTGACCTACAACTAGGGGATGAAGGTGGACTTGGTATGGATAACACAGTTATTATGCAGGATACTTTCTGGGATAGAAGCGCACTATTTTCTCACCGGACTCATCGAATTATGTGGAAGATTTAGTAAGACGATTTGCTCATCACATTATGATTATGACACATTTTTCGGGTACTTTCTATGACAAGGTTTCCTCTTAAGCTGAACTATGACGTTGTTGTAATTTTTGTTATTTTGATACTAGACAGTGACTGGACACTTCAAACCAGATAGTTGCTCTGTGCATATGCTGAGCACCTGTTCTTTAATTTTATAATAAAAGTGGTACGACCACTATAATTCGGCTTGCCTTGCAAAAAAAAGAGGCAAACTAAGCATTCTGGAACATCACAATCGACATTTTGGAACAACGAATTAAACGCTTTGGAACATTAAATCCAACATTTAGTTACGTCAAAACTAGTGTATCGAATCGTGTGTATTGCGTTGCAGAATGCTAGTATATTGTATTTCGGAACGAACGTACCAAAAATGGAAATAAGACAGCATAAGTGTGAATAGTGGTAACACGACTTTGATGCAAGAACATAAGCAAAAATAATAATTAATCTATGTTTTCTGGGCATTGAGTATCAAGATGCAATAGTACAGGTAAATACAATAAGATCCAATGCCCAGAAAACCACTTACAACTACCAAACCAAGAACAAGCTGACTCCTCAGGAAATTGTCGAAATAAGGAGAAAGAATCTATGTTTTGGTTGTAATGAAAAATGGCACATAGGACGAATGTATAAATCGAAAGGAGGAGCGATGCCCCTACACAATAATGATGATTGAATCAGATGATAATGCCATAACAGACAAACAAGAAGTCTCAGAGCCACCTTCACTGGAAACAGAAGATGCAGAAGAAACTTATGATATTACTCTCGATGTCATATGTTATATGTAGCATCCCAACCATGTACGAAATCGGGGTACAACGACATGTCAATGGAAAACCTATTAATGTGCTTATAAATTCAAGATCAACCCATGGTTTCGTCAACTCAAAAGCAACTTTGAAAATGAAATTACCCATCCAAGAATCCAATGAACATGAAGTTTTGTTAACTCAAAAGCAGCTTTGAAAATGAAACTACCCATCCAAGAATCCGATGAACATGAAGTTCAGATATCCAATGGTAAAAGACTAACGGTAAAGCAGTATGTAGCGGATTTAGCTTCAAGTGCCAAGAGTGCAGTATGCCTATAGATTTGCTCTTGACTCCTTTATAAAAGCGTCAATTAGTACAAGGCGCATAATGGATGAAGGAACTTGGCGATGTTTCATTCAATTCTGCCGAACTACAGAACAAATTCTTGTGCCAGGGAAAACCGTATGAATGGCAAGGGAAATAAAACGAATCAAGGAGAAAGATAGAATTTATTTCAGAGAGAAATGAATTGTACAATGTAATTTGTAAATATACAGAATGAATAATTATACGATAGTGCGATGTTGTCTATTTATATACAAATTATTATAACATGGGCTAAGCCCAGTCTATGTAAATGTGGTCCGCATTATCTGTTAAACTATATAAAATCTTATTCTCTTTACCCAACCTCAATTAGAGCTAGGGTTTTCTCCACTTCATATTTCATGTCGACTCCTTCTCTATATTCAAAACATTCCTTAATCTCTCGAAATTTTTCCGTGATAAAGCTTTAGTCAATACATCTGCATGTTAGTAAAACGATAGAACATAGTTTATCATCAATTTGCCACTGCTTGTCCTCTCACGAACAAAGCGAAGATCGATCTCAATATGTTTGGTTCGAGAGTGTTGGACATGATTCATTGAGAGTGAAATCGTGCTTTTATTATCGCACCAGATGACGGGTTTTTGTTGTAGATCGAACCCTAGTTCCTTTAGCAAGCTCTCAATCCAAATAATTTCTGCAGTTGTACTTGTGATGAATCTGTACCCCGCCTTTGTGCTAGAGCGTGAGACTGTAGATTGCTTTTTGGTACACCAAGATATTGGATTGCTACCCAGATAAAGACAGTATCTTGAGATTGATTTGCGGTCATCGGGATCATTTTCCCAATCGGCGTCGCTGTAAGCACTTAAATTTAAACTTTTGCTATATATGATTGTCAATCCGTAGCCAATAGCACCCTTTAAGTAGCGCAAGATACGCTTTATAGCCTTCCAATGATCAATGTTAAGATTTTGCATAAATTGGCAAACTCTGTTCACACTATAACATATGTCAGGCCTTGTGATGGTAACGTATTGTAGAGCACCGACGATGCTTCTATATTGTTTTAAGTTATCTATTGGTTCACCTTTGTGCTTTGGTAATCCGAGGTTGCTAGTCATGGGTGTAGGTAGTGATTTAGCTTGTTCCATTTTAGCTCTCGATAGGATCTTTGAAATGTAGTGCTTTTGAAACCTGAAAGATTGGTCTTTAGATACTCTTTTAATATGTATTCCCAGAAAATAATCTAGATTACCCAGATCATTAATAACAAATATTTGGTCTAAACATTGTATAACTTTGCTAATTTTCTCATTGTTGCTTCCAGTAGCTAGTATATCATCCACGTATACTAGAATGTAGACAACTGCATCTTTATTTCTTTTGATGTATAATGAAGTATCTGATTTGGTTGCATTAAAACTCATTTTGTTAGTGTATGCTTAAGCTTTTCATATCAGGCTCTTGAAGCTTGCTTTAACCCATAAATTATCTTATGTGGCCTGCATACATCATTAGTACACTCCGAACAGTATCCCTCTGGCTGTTGCATATACACCTCTTCTTGCAATTTCCCGTTAACAAAAGCATTATTAACGTCAAATTGTTACTCCATTGTTTGTGCATGGTTATGGTGAGAATAATCTTGATAGTAGTTGGTTTGATAACTGGCGAGAACGTTTCATTGAAGTCAAAACCGAATTATTGAGAGTATCTTTTTGCCACGAGCCTTGCTTTATATTTATCAACACTACCATCAACTTTGTGCTTTATTTTATAAGTCCATCTACACCCTACTGTATTTCTGTGTTTTGGTGCTTTTACAACAGTCCATGTCCCATTTTTATTGAGTGCATTCACCTCTGCATCCATATCTTCTTTCCACCTGATATCTTTAATAGTTTTGTATGAGACAGGTTCCTTATTATTGGCAGATGTTGTATATATTTTGGGCTTGAAAACTCTACTCTTCGCTCTCGTAATCATGTGATGACTGATGACCACCAACATTGGTTTGATTCTGGTGTTGGTTTTCTCCATGATTGCTTGAGTTTGAACTGCTTGGAGATGCATTGCCATCGTTCTCACTGAAGTGAGTGTCATCGTTTTGGTGTGCTGATGTGTCAGTATTAGATGAACTTGCATTGTTGTTTGATTTTGTTGTTGAGATGGTCGGCTGACCAATGTCAGATTGACTTTGGCCAGCCTTCACTCCAACGTCTTCAGGCATTTCTGACAGAGCTGGTACACAGGGATATTCACATTGCTATTTTCACTTGATTTCCTGCATTTGTTACTTTTATCTGCAAATGGAAAAATAGATTCATTAAAAGTAACATGTCTTAAAACAAAAACTCTACCTTTAATATCCAAGCTTTGTATTCTTTTTGGTTATGTGCATATCCCAAAAAGGTACACAGACTGGATCTAAGGCTGAGTTTATGTTTATTATACGGTCTAAGGTTAGGAAAACATAAACATCCAAAAAAATAATTTGTTGTACTTAGGTCTCTTCTCATACATCATTTCATGTGGGGTTTTGTAAATTAATACTTTGGTGGGCATTCTGTTTATAAGATAAATAGCTGTATGAAATGCCTCACACCAATATTTCATTAGTAAAGATGCATGAGACAAAAGAGTTAGACCTGTGTCAATGATATGTCTATGCTTTCTTTCAACTAGACCGTCTTGTTCAGACGTATGTGGGCAGGTGGTTCTATGCAGAATTTCTTTCTCATTGAAAAATTTCTCAAGTGGCATGAACTCACCTCCCTTGTCTGTTTGAAATATTTTGACTTTGCAATCAGTTTGTTTCTCAACAAAGGTAACAAACTGTATAGTAATAGCATATGCTTCTGACTTTGCTCGAAGGAAATATATCCAGGTAAATCTGATATAAGCATCAACGAATGAAAGAGAATACCTATAACCCTGAGAAGAATTCATTGGAGCTGGACCACACAAGTCCGCGGCTACAAGCTCAAGAGGCTTGTTGTATTGGGTTTCAGAAAGTCCAAAGGGTAATTTGTGACACTTACCAAGTTGACATTATGTGCACGTGTGAGAATCGGGTAAGTTTTTACAGTCAATGTTATTGTTATGCAAGATATGTTTCATGATTTTAATGTTGGGGTGTCCCAATCTATAGTGTCATGCCCTAAACTTTTCTTTACTATAATTATGAAGATTGTCTATATTACTGTGATTAGCATGGTTTTCATCATGACCAATATTGCACATGTCATCAACAGATTTCTCACATTCATTCCAAATGTTTATATCAGTACAACTGTCAACATGATTACACTTATAAGAATATGCACTATCACTAGTATTACAGATATTACTACAACAAACATTTTTATTGTCAGCATTATTTGACTAGATGAAGTTGAACTTGTATAGGCCATTGTGTAGATTACCTGCAACAAAGTGGTTTTATTTAGTAAGTCTTTTACAAGACAAAACTTAAGGTAAACTCGAAGTATACATTGTTATCGTTGGCAAATTGGGATACGCTGATAAGATTTTTCTTAATACTATGCACTCTAAGTAAATTATTTAAATATAGATGCCTCTTACCTTTTATGTAGCCACATCCAACGTGTGATATACTTATAGCTTCACTGTTGCCCATATGTAATTTATGCGTACCTGTATAGTTCTTGTTGCTGAGATTAAGATTTTGTAGATTGCTAGTGATGTGATTTGTGGCACTTGAATCCGGGTACCAATCTTCAATGTTGATGTCATCATCTTTTGTAGAATCATCCATATTTGAGCCCTGTCCTCTGCCAGTTTCATTATTGTTTTTGTTTGGCTGATTTAGTTGAACCACATTAGCGTTGGGTCCTCTTTGTTGAGGCTGGCTTTGTTGAACAATGTTATAATCAGAATTAAATCTGAAATAGCATCTATTAGCCATATGATCAAATTTATCATAAATTTGACACTTAACACGGTTATTATCGTTGTTCCTTCCTCTGCCACGTCCTCTTTGTGATTGACCACCCCTTTGGCTTTGATTATCTTGTTTAAGCTAGTTGTTATTTCTTTGCTATTGTTTACCTTTTGATGTAGCAGCAAAATTTGCAGAATACTCTCTTTGCATTGCCTTTCTCTGTTCAACTCTGCCTTCATGGGCTAATAGAGATGAATGAACAAACTGGATGCCGGGTAATGTTGGTGGTGTGGCAATGTAAGTAACAAGTGATTCATAATCTTGATCAAGCCCCTCGGTTATAACTAGTACTTGTTCACTATCAGAAATTGGATGTCCTACAGAACTTAACTTGTCGCATATATTCTTGGTTTTTGTAAGATATTCTTTCATAGTCATTTCATCTTTTCTTGAATTTTGCAGCTCTCTTATATAATGCAGGATTCTTGCCGACGATTGTGCACTGAAAATCTGCTCAATTCGAGTCCAGATTTAATGTGATGTGTTTGACCCAATGATTTGTGACAAAAGATTTGCACTGATAGAAGAGAGAATCCACGAAGCCAATAAGTTATCTTGTTTCAAGTATCTGCTGTGATCACGGCTGCTAACATAGTTGCCTTGACCATCTTCGATCATTATTAGTGGAATAAAGAGGGTACCTCTGATGTACTCAATCAGACCATATCCTTTAAGAGCTGTCTCGACCTGATATTTTCAAAGTATATAGTTGTCTTCGTCAAGTGGGATGGTAACAATTTGACTCTTTGGCTTGATAAGTGCAGCGGCTGGCAGGGAATTTTCGATGGCATTGCTTCTGGAGTTTGCTGATGTGGTGTCATCGTCTTCTCTAACCATTTTGATGGAGAAAAGAAATAGATGGCAAAAATAAAGGAAGGAAACAGAAACTGGGATGATCTTGATTCCAGAAATTGAATCAAGAAACCTCAAAACGAATGGTAAACAGAAAAACGATGGGTTGACTGCAAGTATGCTGCAGCCAGAGGTGAAATGACGATATCAATCTGATCTCCTCTAGGCGGGGCAGTAACTGAAGGTTAACAGGAAAGAGACTGCAGCCAGAGTTGAAATGACGACTTTAATCGGATCTCTCTAGACAAGGCAGTGATCAAAGCAGAAAACTGGTAAGAACGGACATACACGATCGTGAGAAAGGTATATACTCTATGATGATGCTTTTCTGAGGAGTAACAATCAAAAAACCTCAATTTTGATTGAGATTTGATGGAAATACAATAATGCTTTGATGAAAGTCTTCCTGTCAATGGCAGAATGATACCCAATTTTTCTTGAAGTTTAACAACAGAATAGCCGTGAGGTAGCTAGCTCTGATACCATAAAATGAATCGAGGAGAAAGACAGATTTTATTTTAGAGAGAAATGAATTATACAATGTAATTTGTAAATGTACAGAATGAATAATTATACAATAGTGCGACGCTGTCTATTTATACAGAAATTATTGTAACATGGGTTAAGCCCAGTATATGTAAATGTGGTCCGCATTATCTGCTAAACTATATAAAATCTTATTCTCTTTAGGCAGATGGATGTAAACAAGTTGATCGATAATAGAAGCATTGTTAGAAAGTACAAAGAGACAAACATCTTTACTATTGTGCTCTAAAGAAATAGAAGTAGGAGCAACTCATAACAAACAACAATTGCACCCATAAATTCAACAGACCTTGCAACAATTTCATGCAGTCACAACTTCCCAGATTTAAACTCATTAACATGTAGACCTGCATACTTAGATAACATCTCCAAAAAAAAAAAAAAAAAAAAAAGAAGGAGTAGCAGTACCATTATGGTTATCAGCCTTAGTGAAGAGCATAAGGCCATCATCATAGATGAGATGTGTAATTTCAGGCTTAGTTCTGATTATAGGACAAGTATTCTTTTTAATTTCTTCAAAGTCCATGAGAATAGTAAAATATTCCATAACTACAGTAAATAAATATGGGAAAAGTGGACCACCTTGCCTAACGCCTCTGTCACTATTAATAAAACCTACACCTGACCCTGAATTAAAATGGAATAAGTAGCCGTATTTATACATTCAAAAATTAAGTCAGAATTTTTTATCAAACCCCATTTCTAGCAACATTTTGTATACAAAGACTCTTTTAACTCTACCATTGGCCTTTTGCAGATCTATTTTAATGCAGATATGATGGCCAGTTTTACTATCTGTTACCACCGGATTTCGATACCGAAACCAGAGGAAAATGAAGAGGTATCACATCGAGATCGATATCGGAAGCACAAGCTTGGAAAGTACTCAACCGATACTGGAGCGCTGGGATGTAGATACAAGGACGATGCCAAAGCAAAAGCTTTGGAAATAACCAAATCGATACCGAAGGACTGGGGCAACGGAGCCAACACTAGAACAACAAGATTGGTTATACAAAACCAGCACCAAAAGTGAGGACTTGACACATATGCTATCGGCACCAACAAAGGAAAGCAAATGGCTTGGTACTGATAACAAGGAAATGACAACGAAAGCAGGATACCGATACCAACTCACAACAAGCAGTTAGCTTGGTATTGGTACCGAATAAGAAAGACAAAAGCATGAAGACAGCAAAGGATAGCCTTAACGACAAGAAAGCTCACAGTGGCAGAATTCTGGTATAATACTAGCTGGCAAAGTTCTATTAATACTACTCCCTTAACGGCAGAGTATGGAATGCTCCTTCCAATTCTCTTAACTTATATATGTCAAACACTGCAAAGGTACCACACGTAGAAAGCGAATAATACTTGAAAGACATAGTACTAACTCAGGAGTCAATGGAAAATAAAATAAAATATGATACTAGGAGGACAGAGAGACAATTTAAGGAATGGGACCGAACTTATTTAAAATTGTAACCATATAGAATAGAAATCTGCAAGCAATCTAAAAACTACTAAACTATCTCCAAAGTTTTTTGGGCCATATCAGATCATTTAGAAGACAAGGGAGGTGGCATGTAAACTGGAGCTACCTGCTGGAGCAAAATTACACCCAGTGTTCCATGTTTCACAGCTAAAAAGAAGAATAGAGACAAAAGTGCGATACACAAGCTATCTTGGATAGAAGAATCTTCCCGAAACATAACCATGCTGGAACCCAGGTCTTGGTAAAGTTGAAGCAATGGTCAGAGGAGGAATCAACGCAGGAGGACTACTGGGATATAGTCAAGAGATTTCCCACTTTTGACCTTGAGGCTTGAGACAAGGTCAAATGTCGAAAGGGAGGGTAGTGTTGGATCGAAAAACATTTCATCAAATAGGTTGGAGGTTGGGAAAGCTAGTAGAGATAAATCATCGACCAGTTATGAATGGGAAGAAAGGGGAATACTCATCAAACAGTTTGGTACAGCAAGAATCCACAAGCAAGGCGATAATCTCGGAATCAAGTTAACCACCTCAGGTCATCAACAGGAAGAGCTTGAGGAGGAGGAGCCAGATATGGCGGCAGCTTCATCCAGATTAAGTGTAGATCGACTGAGCACGTGCACAGGTGCATGGGTTGTGCCAGTGGTTCTTAGTTCATTATTTAGATTGAATTTGATGGGCTTTTATGAATTACTTACGTAATGGTTTGTTGAATTAGATCCGTCCCTAAGTAGTTGATACATGTATAAATAAGGGTCAAGATCAGATTGGAAAATTATTGAGTTGAGAATTTAATTAGAATTAATTTTCGATTTATTTCCAAGGCTGTTATTATCTCTTTTCTGCGTTTTAGTGTCATCTCTTCTTTTCATCTGCGTTTAACTTCTAGTTTTCAGTACTCGACAATTCATTAGTCGTTCCATTTCAACCTGTCACCATTCCTCAGCCTGAAACCATCTTCTGCCTTATAACCTTCCAATGCATGCCAGATCCATGTCAAAATCAAAAGGGCCTAATATACATTCGAAAACAAGAAGCTTGCTTAAATTAACCATGGCTGAGGTTGCATATAAACAAACATTTCGTGCGCAAATATTCACGCTTGTTTACGTGATTGAACAACACAGAGTTTTATGTATTTCAGTAAGGCAAAAAAACGCTGAAATAAAAATATACTCGCTAAATTTCCATTCTTGTTAAAGATAAAATTCAAGATTCAATTAAACCTGAATGAGATTCACGATCAACCCAGAGAGAAGGAAAAGAATCCCGACAGGAAGAATCACCAGAGAAACAGGGATCGCCATGATCCGGAATAAATAATTAATGATTTTCTATTGCATTTAAATGAACTTATGTCATTTTGAATTAAACTACTGCAATGCAACGAACATATATATAGATGGTCCGGGGATTATATATACGTGAAAGATCCGCCTATTTCTATTTGCAACCCCATTTATTTACTTTGACACTTCGTTAATTCATAAATATTTAATATTCAGAAATTGCTCCGCCTTCAAAACACAACATATTACGTTTAAATCAATAATTATGGAAATAAGCTTGAATGTAACTAAGGTCCATGTAAAATCCTTGTTCGGTCTGAGTGAGGTTTGTATACTAACATCGCTTCCTTCAAACTAGATTTGTATTATAACCTAGCTAGGATCGAACAAGGTATTTATGATAACATAGTTTAGAGTAAACGATGTTCGTAAATCAATCACATCATATTTGTATGTGGTTTAAAAAACATGATGGCATTTTGGGTATAAATTAGGGGATGAAGAGAAAAAACTATAGTACAGCGACTTTTTAAAGATGAATAGGGTGAGAAAGGAGGAAAGCGGGACGGAAATAGAATTAGCCAAAAGATCCATCGTACTCAAATATTCGACCATATTAAAATGTTCAAATATATCAAAGATTTCTCATCTGCAAACGGTTATAGAATATACTCTAAAACTAGCAGCTTTGAATATTTTCATAAGATGAACCGTAAACAATATAACCATTTTAAAATTTTAATAAACAGTTTTGTCAACTTGTTCCGACTTAATGCACAATATACTAAAGCTTATAAACTAGCAAATATCAGGGAGACATTATTAAAATGAAATTTAATTCAAAACGGATTTCTTCCTGACTATTGCAAATCGGGTCTCTATTTTACTATAACAATATGTTTTCATGTTTTTTGCGCTAATACTTTGAAAAAAAAATGAAAATATAAATCAAAGATTACTGGTTAAAAAAGTAGCAGATATATAGGCCCACAAACTTAACCCGATAAGGTTATGTAATTAAAGACAAAAGGGATTTGCTGGTTAAAACTGTGTTGCAAATCGGGATTGTATGATAATGAAATAAGGGTTAAGTAAATTGATTGGAATAGTAGATGGGTTAAGCAAATTTGGAGGGGGTGGGTAATATTTACATATAGGCCCACAAACTTAACCCGACAAGGTTATGTAATTAAAGACACCTAGTGGTATACATAACCAGAAGAAAGTATAAAAGTTATGTAATTAAGGACACCTTTTAGGGTAAGCATAACTGGTATAGGGCTATGTAATTATAGACACCTAGTAGTATACATAGTCAGTGAAAAACCTAGCGGGGGATACAAGACAAAGGGGAGAGCTTGTATCATATTGTGTGGGACTCATTTCAGTCAGTAACCCGGAGTTAGTATCAAATAAAATACTTCGTACTAGGCTGAGAGGGGACATGCTTACTGACTGATTGTAAGAGATCCAAACGTGGAGGACAGTGTGGGCGGCGCAAACCGACCGGACCATGTGCGTGCATGAGCCGGGCAGAGGGGGATAAGACAACTGAAACACCCCATCTCCATTAAGGTCACTCACAGAGGGAATGCCTTAACTTTGGTGGAGGTTTGTAAGTAAAAGTCACAGATAAAACACAAGACATATATAAACACATATATATAAGCAGCGGAAAACAAACAAACTTTTTATTTCATAAATACGTGTTCATACAAAACATTTCCATAACTGTCACACAATAACTTCCAAAACATTACATCATCATTTTCTGTCTTGGTTCTTAAATAAAGAAGCATAAAACATAATTAAAACTACATAAATCCCCATAGAATGTGTCTAACAGCCATAGCCAAGGAAAGAGAGTCCAAGCCGTACATCTACTAACTTGAAGCTTGCAAAGAGTCTGACTAAGCTGGGTTGTTTCCTCCCTGTGGACCTGGGGGGGAAACGAAAGAAAAGAAGACGAAAGAAAATAGGGTCAGACATAAAGTCTGGCAAGTCTAGTGACTCTTCAATATGAGAATAAGAAAAAGGGCATGATAGGTATAAACTGGAAATAGGAAAGTATCATAAACTAAGATAAAGCAGTTTGAATCGAATATACTATCGCACCCCACACTAAATCTCTGCACCTACTTGCATTGCCTCAACTGGCACCCCATGATCGGGGTGAAGTGATCCCCTTTTTCTAAAGATCAGCTCCTACTCGCATAATCATCTGTGTCTTACGGCCCCCAAAGATTGTAGATACCTATGCTGGTCCACCATGGGGTGTATCAAGTCACATGGTGGCGGCCCGACACAACTCTAGAATGCATAGGTTATACTACTGGTGCCCCCAGTCCCCTGTTTGTCTGCTCCGAAGTGTGTGCACGCCTGCACTCCGTTAGAACCCACATAGTTGCACCCACCGCCGTCGCTTTTGACCGCTTACAATCAGCCCAGTAATCGTGCCCCACCCTGCCTAGTTTCAGGGTACCATGATACATAATTGGGTTACTGCTGAAATGGGTCCCCGTTACTAGGGTTTTCTAGTCAAACATGTTAAGTGTTAAGTGTCTGTATTTACCTAACCCCACCCATCAGTTTAATTAACATGTTGAATTGGTTAAGTGTTTTAGTTAACTTAACCCTACCATCCTGACTTGTCTGTCCTTAGCTTTTTAAAGCACCGACCATTCACATTAGACAGGTATTGTTACGGTTACTGGATGTGCCGGTCGGTTCCGGGCAGGTTTACACCGTAACTCGGTCTAACCTCGGGTCCTTATTGGACTCAATTCTTAACCATCCACATTGGATAGGTATTGTTGTGACTACTGGACAGCCCGGCGGGTCCGGGCAGGTTTACATCACAACTCAATCCAACCTCGTGTTTAGCAAACTCGTATTTTCTAAATTTACATATTTGTCTTTATTACTTGTTATATGTAAATTCGTCAATACTTAAATGTTGTGGCCCACTTTCCAAGTTCATCATTTTTGGTATAAGATTTTTACACCATTTAAATGCCACCAATTTATGGCATGTGACAAACATGCCAATACATATATTTTTCACCAATTTATGTCAAGTTTCCTATAATTACCAATTTATCCCAACGTTACCCCGTCTAAATATTAGGCTAACAATCTTAGCCTAATTTTTCGTCCGCATGATTTTTAACATATAACATTAGGCTAAAAACTTAGCCTAATTTAGCGTACACAAAATTGGCATAAAGAAATTCATAAACATGACATAGGTGTAAACTTGGCATTATCGACATAGTCAATATGAACATCATAGGTGTGAACTTGCAAAATAGTCAACATGAATGTATATGTGAACTTGCATTGAAATAGGGATCTAACTAAATAGGTGTCACATGAATTAGCATATGATTTAGATAGCATAAACCTAAACATGCTTAGATCTAGGCATAACATCGAACATCACTAACATATGACAAGAATATGACATGTCCATAAAGTATGTATAATTTTATCACATGTGTGTAAACTAGATCAAATCATGTTTACTACCATAACATGAAACTTGTATTGAAATGGATCTTGGCATGGATCCAATTATAAACTTGCAACTTTTTGTATAAACATATGAGCATGTATATGAACTTAATCATTTAGGCATAGAGGTTCTAGCATAAAGTATATACATGAGATCTTAGCACATACCAGCTATATAATCACATAAACATATAGGTGTATATTACAACATGAACTATACAACTTGCATGTGATGTTGTTTTCATTCTAAACGTACAATAGGATCAATATCAACTCAACTATACCACAAACATCCCAATACCATTCACAACACAATCACTTCAACACATAGATATGAATTAACATCGTCGCTATACAATAGCATAATTCCATTTCCATTTTACATCGAATCAAGTTTTAATTTTATTCGCATCGTAAAAATCACTATAGTTACAACAAACGATGGTCTTGTTTTCTGATTTCTGAGTTCTGAATTTGCAATGCTTACCTTCGGGTAGACAAACGTTGTTTGATTCTTGTTTTACTTTAGTTTTGCACGTCTCTAAGCTTTCTCTAATTGACGGCTACTCTTAGTTTCCTCCCAGTAGTATGACGGCTCTAGTTCTATATTATTTGTGTGAATTTAGGTTGAGTGCTGAGTTGTATTTATAGAATTTCAAATTGATTTGAGCCGTCATATGATCTTAGAGTGAATCCAGACCATGCACACCAAGAGAAGCCAATCAGAAAGTGAAAAATCAGCCCTAGTGACATAGCCAAGCTCACAAATTCGACTAGAAACCGACCAGGCCAGCCAGGGCCAAACTAGGTCGACTGGGCAGGTCGACACCCAGGTCGACCCTATGGTCGACCTGGTTACCCAGGTCGACCCCCTGGTCGACCTGGTGCCTGGGCGGGAATTTTCCCGTCCAGCCCAGTTTGGGTCTGTTTTTCAAATTTCGAACTGAATTTGAACTGTTTGAATATTAAATTGAATTCTAAAACTTCCAGAGGTCGTAACTCCTTCATACGGAGTCCGATTCACGCAAACTCGAACTCTATCTTAGGCAGAATTCTGAGACGAGCGCAATGGCATAACCCGTTTCCCTTAATTCTTTCATTTAGAATTAATTATACTTTAATTTGTTAATTTACAATTAACAGAAAATTCGGGGTGTTACAACGACCGTGACACCAGTAGATATGGGGTTATGCATATCAGTGATGGGTTGCCACTGTAGGACGTGATACATCCTACCGTGGGGTCGGCACAGAGTATCTACGGAGTAGGGAGCCAATCGATTAGGGTAGTGGTTATGGTATATTTGGACATATGCCCTAAGTCTACCACCTTATAACAGAAGGGATCATCTCATTCTAGTTATAATAGTAATAGTGTAGAGTAATCATTAAAGTAGTGTATACACCTTATCCTGTCTACCTTGTCACACTTGCCATTTATGTAATGATATCTCTTATTCACTTTATATGCCTATCATATTACTTTTATTTATTTAATGGCTAAAAGTAACTAGACTCGCCAGACTTTATGTCTGACCCTTTTGTTTCTCCTTCTTTCTTCCGTCCCCCCTCAAGGTTCTCAGGGAGGAAACACTCAGGCTTAGTCAGAACTCAGATATCATCTTGCTAGGAGCTACTTCTGAAGTATGGCTCAATTTCTTGTCTCTACTATGGCTTAACTCTTTCAATTGGGGAATTATGCTTTATATATTCTTATGTACTCTGATGGTGCAAGATAGAATTTATTTTTATTGTAATGGTTTTTGTGACTTATAGTATTGTGGACCACGGTATTATGATTTATGCTTGAAATAAAAATAAAAATTTCCACTGCTATCTTATTTATATCTGTCTTGTAATTATTATGTGTCTGTTTACCTATAACGCTTCACGAAACTTAATGCATTCCCTTAGTGAGTGACATTAACGGACGTGGGGTGTCACATCCATGGTGCTTGTAATATGTTGGCGCTTGACCTCAAATCAATCTTAGGTTGGGCCTCCATCAAGTCGTGTCTGACACCAGTAGAAGCCTACTGGACTATGTGGCTAGTCACCCACCGACGCATACGTGGGAAAAAGGACTCGACGGCATGACAGGTCGTCGGATCTATGCGTGGATGCATGTTGGTCATATACTCATAGTACCAACACGACAACATGTACCAAAAAACAAAACATCTGTTGAACCTTTCCAAAAGCCTAAAAGTCCAGTGCGATGTATAGACATCCCAATATAGTTGAGCCCCAAGCAATCATATGCAGATGTTCTAAATCGGTCAGTGCTGCTAGGGAGCCCAATCTAATCGTACTCTTTTGGTTCGAAAAAAAATGTCGAACCAAAGAGATATAAAAGGGAAGCCCGGAATACAACATCCTGCATACCCACTACATCAATATGCTATAATGTACTCAAGTCAATATGCATTCGAAACGGCTCTAGAGAATATGTGATCGGGGGCGAACTCGGGAAAATACTACAAGTAAGACTCGGGTGACTCATAGGAGGAGTCAAACTGGCATGGGAGTCTATCAGGAGCGCCTATCTCAATCCCCTTAAGCATATAAAAATCAGTTGGGGGTGATACCTAGCTTAAAATCAAGAAAGTGGAAAGTGTGTGTCGTAAGCCACCATCTCTCTAATAAGGACTCTAACAATGGTCAATCGAAGGACTGTGGTGGTGTAATTTGTAATAAAAAACCGAATGGACTGGCTAGTAGCCTCTCTCGAATAACAAGTGGTAGTACGTCAAAGACATGTGTAATAAACTTCGCCCAACTCCCACAAATGCAAATGTCGCTTGTCTAGTAAAAATATTTTTTGGTCGGTTACTAAACTATAAAATAAAAGTTCATACTACCTACGTACTTTGGTGTACTATTGAACATTTCAATAAAGATATATTTTAAATTAAGAAATTATACCTGAACGGTCTCGAGAGCAATAAATGAAAGATGAGTGAATCCCGACGGTAACTCATGAAGAATACGTAAGTCCTGAATCGTTGTCTCTGCTGTTGGTGGAGCGTGCACTTGATAAGCTGCATCGTCCAAATGAGCTCATATGGTCCGTCTACCGATCTTCGTAACGCATGGCGGCATCCCGACGTCCGAAGCAATATAAAAAAATTAAAAATGAAGATTATGTGGGGTTATGAGATTTTCTGGCCTAACACGTCGTATTTATAGGCATGCTAGGCTGGGCGCCGATTTAATCGGTGTATTAGCTTAACGCGCCAATTAAATCGGCATGCTTCTATAATATTGACGTGCACCGTTAAAATCGGCACACGTATGTTGGGAGATTTCCCAAAATCTCCCCTAAATCTTATGAGTCGTAATATTACGACTCGTAAGATAGTTGGAGATGCTCTAAGCGCCCGTACATTTACAATTATCCTTACAAATTCAATATGCTTATTTAAAATCAATATCGATATAAATACTAGTGAGAATGTCAAGGAAGAAACAGATGAGACATATATCAGATACGAACAAATATACACATGATAAATGTCGTCCATTTTACTCGTTTTTATAGTTAAAAATGTTAATGTCGGACATGAATTTTAATAAAGCAAAAAAATAAGGGAAATAATCTATATTTTTTAGAAGGAAAATGCTTAAGTTTCGACAATATTTTATTTTCAAAACAATTTATTCATATTTAACTAAATTCGCAAACAAAACAAATTTGCATATTTTCTACGAAATTTTTTCATAGTCTATTTTTAGTTAAATGCATTTCAAATATTAACTTTTGAATTTGATTTAAAAATTTAAGTTTTTAATATTTGTTGTGTTATATCGTTTGTCGCAACCGTAAGTCGATTATATAAATTGATTTAGACAGAACGAGCAAAGTTTGGCGTTTTCATCATAAAATTTACATAATCAATTTTATATAAAAATATTACATTTTATAAGTCCATATTACAACATTTAATTTATAATTGATTTCACCATTTACACACAAAATTCATTTTGCTCGAGCTCTTTCGTTATGCTCATGCGAACTAGGATTTTATCCCCCTCTCTACTGCTCTTTTTCAACCATTTCTTTGATTCCCTTTCATCTTCCTCCTTCACTCCAAAATCTTCCCAACTTTTCCCTAATTGTAATGAAGGAGTTCGCCCCTCTCTTCTATCCCCTCACTACTAGAAAAATGGGCATATTCGACACTAATATGTGTGCGTTGCATGAAAAGTGTGACCAAAGCTATGTTTTTTGATCTTCTGCAACAATATTCAAATGTTGTTGCACTAGATGTGAATGCACTATTGCAGTTGGAATTCTAGTGCTATTACATGTAATACCAGTTAAAAGCGTTGTGCTACACCAGTTAAAAGTACAGCTCATCAACCCACCCCATCATAAACGAAAAATCACAACCGTCGATCCATGTTGATCAATGCATACTACCCTTCCTCTATTTCCCGCTAAGATTTTCTTTCCCGCGGTTCTTCTTTTCATTTCTCTAATCCAGATCCTGATACCTTTTTCATTTTGCAACTAATCAGCCTTTGCTCCGAAATAAATTATAATGTTATATGAAAGGGAAAACAAAAATGGCGTCTTCTGGTTCTCCAAAATCCCCAATCCCTAAATTTAATTTCACTAATAGCACGGATTCCGATAAATGCTCGATGGTTCCTCCAGATCGATGTTCTTATGGGAGGCATGCGAAGCAAGGGAGCTTTCAATTTCAAGGTATTAATTCAACTCATGATTTAATTCAAGAAAGGAATTCCCAGATCTGAAATCAAAAGAGTTGAATAATGTTAATCTGGTCATTCCCAAACACTCGAAATCATGGAAAGCTATCCCCATCCTTTTTTTTACTGAACTCATTCTCACTCATTTATTTTATATAAATGACATTCAGATGTTCTTATGAGCTAATATGTTTAATGGTTTAAGTACGGAGTCGTTGACAAAATAGTGAATTTGGAAATAAACGAGGAGAAATACACTTTAATTTTCAAAAAGGGTCAAAATTTTAAAGTCAAATTAAGAATATTCTAAAGGCCAAAATCAAGAACTATTTTATTAACATATTTGGTGTTCCACTGCCATTTGTGTGTGTGTGTGTGTGTGTATATATATATATGTGACGGTTCCACTGTCTTATTATAAGTTAAAATATGGAGATTTTGAAGTGTTATTGGGAAAAATAAGAAGAACAAGATGTTGAATATAGTGGGAAGATTAATTAAACTAATTAAAACAGTGATTTACGGAGGGCTCAATTCTGTCAGTTACCAACTTCCATCATTCACACTTTAACTACTATATGTTCCAACTTCGTATAGAGAAGGAGACGACACAATATGAGCTGGAAAGATCTGTGCAAAAATAAAATGGAAGGAGGGTTAGGCTTAAGAAAGTCAGCGGGTGTGATGTAAGTGGTAACTTTAAAGCCTCAGAAAATGTCAAAAAAAAGGACGAGAGAGAAGAAACAGCTCCAAACAGCATGCCTATCGGCTACTCGAGTCTTTGTCAGCGAGCAAGTAGCAGCCATCTACCAACATGAATTGCACTGGCGTAGAGGATGTTAAAAAAACTGCAGATTTTCTTTGATTTTGAAAGTAAGTTCTAAGTTTTTTTTGTTGATTTTGGTTTATCTTCGATATATTCGCTGGTTTGCAATAGAATAGTACACTTGGTAATTGAAATAGCATTTCCTATGAATACGATACTCATATAGTTTATTTCTCTTAATTGTTGTATGCCAAAATGCAATTTTGTATGAATATGATATTTGTCCAGCTATCAATTTCAAAACTTTAAACTGTAGATTTATTCTTGCTGGAATTAACGTGCATTGTTAGGAATTTGTTCAGACGAACTTCATGTTTGTTCGCTACTGGACAACAAAGATGCAGGCAGCTAGATGATAGTTGTTTTGCGACTGGTCCTGAATACAGCAATATATGATGAAGTTTCTTGGAAAATGAAACAGTAAAAGAACTTGCTAACTAGTAAAACTGGACAATAAGAAGTTGCTAAATATAATTTCCAATACTTATAACTCCTGGATAACCGCCATCAAATCTGCAGTAAAAATATTGTTATACATGAACATTTTGGCGGTATAAGAACACATATTTAAGCTTTTGTGGTCTAATAAACACGTATTGTTTATAGAAATGCGGGAAATCATACGGATATGATTACATACATACCTAGAGTAGACGAAATAGCACCATCCGATCTTATGTCATATCTGCAAGACACAGACAGAATCAAACCTTCCCTGATGAACCAAGTCATCTTCAAAACACTTGACAAAGTAATGCGCATGTTAGCAAAGAAGAACTAGAAAATCTTGTGACGTTCATACCACTAGCTCTTTGTATGGATCTTCAAGCCCCTTGTTTTTGGTATGGGTATTACACATCAGCTTTTAAGAATTTAACTTAGTTAGCACCTGCATTTAGTGGTAAGTGCCATTTTAAACTTTTAAGTTCTTAATTACTGTTCAGAGAATTTTAATGCAGCTGTATATTTATAATGCAATGTCTTAGGATCATAGGTTACTTGCATTTAGTTTCTCTGTGCGGTTATTGCATGTCTAAGGATCATAGGTTACTTGTTTATGAGTATCTTCCCAATAACATGCTTGAGTATCATTTACATAGTAAGTTAATTCAACTAGCTGACTATGTTTGTGAGTCTTATTGGATATTTGTTGTTGCAATGTCATGGCTATTGGATAGATATATATCCGTCCAAATTCATATCCGAAATATCTGTTATCCGGCATTATCCGAAATGCAGATACGAATATCCGATATCCGAAAAACTTTTCGGATATGGATATGGTTATAATGGTGTCCGTATCCAAAAAATGTCCATTCGACTTATTGATGTAATATATATAAAAATCAAAATAGAAAATTAGAGTTAATAATTATTTTGTAACTATTGGGTGTTACTATGATATAAATTTTTGTCCATTTTTAGTGCAAAATGGCAGTCTTAATGTTTAGTTTTGGCATATTTTTAGATATGCTAATGGGTATTAGTATAAAACAATATTTCATCATCACATTCCTTTACTTTCTGGTTCTTTATAAACATTAGCATAAAAATTATTTTATGCTGATCCAAACATTTTTATTTGTACTCTTAAAAATTCATTAATAACTAGCGGAGCAGATAAATATCCGATATCCGTCCGTATACGAAAATCAAGCGGATACGGATATCCGATGTCCGAAAATTAAGTGGTTATGGATATCTGATATACAAAAATAATTTCATATATGGGTATGGATATGGCACTATCCATATCCGAAAGCATAAGTTGACAGCCCTAGATAGATAAGAACTTGTCGGTTATGGATTGGGCCAACAGAATGAAAATCACAATCGGTTCAGCGAAGGGTTTGCTTTATTTACATGAAGATTGTAAGTTTTTATTTGTTTATTTGTTCCTTCTTCATTTAATTTGAGTCCTCAATGTTATCTCCTCTTATATATACAGGCCACCCTAAAATTATTCATAGGGATATCAAATCTGCAAACATACTTCTCGAAGAATCTTTTGAACCTCAGGCATGCTTTATAGATCTAAATAAAAGTTTGTTTTCAGTATATTTCATTACAAATAGCAAATTAAAACAAATATATATCAACATGATAATATTACAGGTTGTAGATTTTAGCCTTACTTAACTATCAAACAATACCCATACACATGTGTCTGCTCGCATTATGGGAACATTCTGGTAGGTCTTCTATCAAAATATAACTCTAAAGATTGATTAGATATTGATAAAAGCAACATTGTGCACTACTTGAAATATAATTTATCCTCTTTAACAACAATACTGGTCTGTATTGCTTGCTGTCTTAACTCCAACAAGTATTACTTGTAATATAATGTGGCTGCGTAGCATCACATATAAGTCTAGTGGGTACTAGCTTTAAGGTAGGATGCACTGTGTCTTATATAAAAATCCAATAACAATGGAGGTTTTAACTTGTTTATTTCCAATTAAATCAAAACATATGACTATGTAAATTATCTACCAGTATCACAGTGACTGAAAAGACCTGCAAGCACACTGATGTGATTACTCAAGCTTGGATTATTTGCAGAAATATTTTTATAAGTGTAAGAAGATATAGGTAATAGGAGGGGCATCACATTAAAAATAATAATCGTGTTGCTTTCTTTTGTTCTACAATTCCTGAAGTTCACCTTTGTGTTTACTAAACAACTTTCTGTTGCATCTAGAGGAAAATTTGGAGGAAAGAATCCAGGAAGCATAGAAAGGTATTGAATTTCAAAATCAGTCCACACATTTTTATTGCCTTGATTTTAAGTCTACTGCAGGTTCATGTAAAAACAGGGAGGAACTGGCTTCTATCCACAAAATACTGCTAATAGAGTACTTGCCTGAGCATGTCATTTAAATTGTACTTTTAAATTATGTACTTGATCGTATGTATTGACATTTGTGGTATATTTGAATAATTGGTATGGTATGTAGAATGTTTTTGATGGTTTGAATGTAATGATAAATGTGTTGGATGAGTTTCTTTTATGTACAAAAGTGGCATTGCAAAATTTTTAATTAAAGCATTGTATTTTCTTTCTTCTATTGTAGCATTTTCCTTCTTTTACTGTTGAATTTTCTTTTTTTTGATGTTGCATTACAAGATAATGGAGTTGCGTTATACATAATACAGTGGTGTTGCATTAAATAAAATATTATTAATTCCACATGGCACGTGGGCGCCACAGCTGACGTGGCGTGTGACATGTATACAGCTGCCATGGAGAGCTGATGTGTCATTTGACACATAGGCAGCTTACATAGAAAGCTGACGTGGCTCCACTATCATGACCTGGCAGCTAGACTCAAAATAATGATTAAAGTAACGCTGTATGTTGTTGCATTACTTACAAGTACTGTTGCATTAGGGTTATAATGCAAAACTTTCTTTTCGTGGCAGTAGATGGGAAAAAGCGTTGCATTAGAGGGCTAATGCAACGGCTGCGGATGCCACACCCCTCTGGTGTTGCCTATTTGAAAAAATGGCCTACGACAATGCTTTATGATCTACAGCCACGTAAAACTAGTGCCGAATATGCCCACTTTTGTAGTAGTGCCTATTATGATTTGTCGCTTTCCGATTTAGCCTCCTCGTAACTAACAATTCCTTCTGATTTCCCTTTGCTAGCCTCTTTCATAGTGTCAACTTCTATTTTATAGTGGTGCCTTATCTATTTGCGCTCCGGCTAGTTTTGCAACTTATATGGTTCAACTTCTTATGGCTTCTTGCAGACAATTGTTGCACAAGGTCTCCAAGTTTGGAAATATATTTGAGTTTTTCTCCATTGCTTGTGTGTTTTCTATTCGGTGTCCCTATCTGCAGCAGCTCTGGTGAGTTAGCTGATGCTTTGATTTTGTTGGGCTTGCTGTGTATTTATTCGGTCAAGTGTATTTGTTGTTCCCAGCTGTTGGGTTGACTTGTCCGAGGTTAGGAAGTTTCACCCTTTGCGTGGTGTTTCATTGATTCATAGTTGTCGACCTTAACATCACTTCGCGACTTGCCTCTCATCTGTTATCCTAGTTTTCATTATTCATCTAAAACACTTTTGTACCAATTTTGCTTTGGTCACAGACCCGTATTTGCGTAGGCGGTTTATACCTTGAGTCCGGTAAAGCAACGGCCTAAATCTCTTGCTTGATGAGTCCTCAACTCAGTGTTTTGTTCGGTGTTCCAGTGTAGCATTCATCATTTGGTTTTGTTGGTATGGTGTTGAATGTTTGATTGGTTGTATGTCTATTGGCTTTGACTTGTAATGTAATGAACTGTTATATTGGCTGTGTTTGTTTGGTTACTTGGATTTCTGAAGTTTAGTAGTGCTATTTTGAGGCTGTTAGGAGAGGTATGTGATGAACTGAAGCATGCAATTATCTGTTGTCTTGCTGGAGTTGTATGTAGGAAGTTAGCAGGTGTTAAGTGATAAGCTTTGTCATTCTCCTCTGTGTGCTACAGCTATGTTGTTCATTACGTATATGCTTGGAATGGCTCTCCATGTATATTGTTGATCAATGTAGTTTGCAGATTTCAGAGATGTAATTGTATCCAAGATATTCATTCAGGTCAAAGTGCCTAGCCTTGTGTTGGTTTGTTAAGGGTAGCACTAAGATGAAGCAACGTGTTTGTCTTCTCTTTGATGTTTTCTATAATAAATGTTATGTCTCTTATGTAATGTTTTGCAGTAATGTAATTTGTTGTATGGTAGTCTAATCTCTTAGATTAGTTATTGTACTGTTAGCTAGTCTAGTAGCAGTGGTCGGTCCACTATAAAAATCGTGTTTGGTGGACGATCCACCTTATAAAAACCAATTGTAGTAGTTAAGACATTCAGTCTACTCCTGTAAAATTGTATTTATTATTTGTTATAATAAAAAGTATTACGGACCACTTAAAAAATCGGTCGGCTTTGCGGAAAAAATATAATTGATTTCACGTTAGTTTCCGAGCAAATAAGTTCTGAGTAAAATGATCGTATAGACGTATTATTCAAGTTAGACATACGTGTTATCCATAAATCAAAAACAAACACTTTTATTATATATACTAAACAAAATTTTAAATTCTAAGTACAAGTTCAGTTAAACACGGTGTAACACCCCTAAGTCCCACATCGTGGAAGCCTATGTGAAGTGGGTACTTATATAATAGAGCCCATATCTTACTAACGCCGAGGCCTTTTGAGGAACAAAACCCCATACCCATACGGTGGCTAAGTTGGGGGACAATATCTTGCATGAATGGAGGTGTGGGCTGTTATAGTGGTATTAGAGCCAATACCCAGCCGGAATTGTGGCTCCTATGTGGACCATAGCGCATGGGTGAGGTGTTTGTGAACCAACGGGGACGTTGGGCTCTATAGGAGGGGAGAATGTAACACCCCTAAGTCACACATCGTGGAAGCCTATGTGAAGTGGGTACTTATATAGTAGAGCCCATATCTTACTAATGCCGAGACCTTTTGAGGAACAAAACCCCACACAAGGTGGCTTAGTTGGGGACAATATCTTGCATGAACGGAGGTGCGGGCTGTTACACACGGTATTTGAAATAATTAAAATTTCGGCTTGTTACAACAATCCTACTTGAAGTGATATTAATTTCATTTATATGCAATGTACATCATTTTTTTAATGTTTTTTCTGTAATAATGTGATATTTGAATAAGTTTAGGCATTGAACTTGAAAGTTTAAAGCAATCAGCAAAAATGCATAAAAGCATGCATTTTTTGATATAATTGTATTTTTAAGTTTTAAAGTTTGGTTATTTTTTACGTTGACTATTAATGTTTTTTCGATGATTTTCGAAAAACAAGAACCTAATTTACAAAGTTTTATGATAAGAAGTTTGTGCCTATTTTTAAATTTAGCATGGAAGCTAAACTGTCCATAAAAACTACTTATTGAGTCATACAAAGATGTAAGGGCATCTCCAATTGTGGAGACTGATTATATATCATTTTCTACACTTTGAAATTTCAAACTCGAGGTTTCTCTAATTGTTTTAGTGTCAAGTGCCTGTTAAAATGACGTTTGAGCTTCTAGTGTTTGTTGTATAACTGTGCGAAATCTCATAATTTATGTTTATATTTTCATTTTAACCTCTTTTTTTCCAAAAAAAAAAAAATACTGCTACATAGATATGCCACCCCAACCGGTAGAAACTGGCAGTGGATCATTCGTTATACGAAGATGCCATTATCAGACCAGCACATATCCCTCTGAACGCTAGGTGATATTGGACGATCTACGATCGTTTTATGACGGGTTCCGTCTATTTCGCATTGACTTAGTACAGCTGTAACGACGCTACACGTACACGTTTAAATCTTTATTATCTGATGTACGACACCTATGTATACAAATATTATTTGTTATTTAGTTTAATATTAATAAATATTATATTTAGGTTCATTACATAGTTATGCGGCTAGTTGGTATACATATATGTTTGAGTATTTCGATGACTTACCACAATCCATTTCGGATAGGCTCCATGCATCAACTTTCGGTGACTTTTTAGCTTTACCCAGATTTGAACACGTAGATCGCTATATTTTAGAGGCTCTCATTGAGATATGGTGTCTTACCACTCATATGTTTCATTTTCATGATTTTGAATTAGGATTGACACCAACAGATTTTTATATGCTAATCGGCTTAGAGGTTGATTGACTAGATCGTTTCCATGTTCCATTTGATACTTCATTTGAGGAGTTTGAGTCATATTTAGTTTATTTACAGGTTTTGGCCCATGAGGAGGTCAAAGAAGTTTTTTCTCTTCCTTGTCTATAACATATCTGAGGAGATGCACACTTTGGTTATTTGTGCCTTCTTATTATCTTGTTAGGTTTACCTTTTTCAGTGACAATAAGGATACTATTAGAATTAATTATTTGACTGGACTAATGGACATGGATGGACTGCATGTATATGAGTACGACATATCCATTCTTGATTTTTTGTACTTAGCATAGGATACATGTGCTCTACTGTGGTCTAGAAAGATGTATGTTTTTTTGGGTATATTTTTTAGTTCTGGTACTACGAGTATACAGCTAATATGCACCCTCGACCTATTATAGATGTGCACATTTCACCTTATATTTACTTCCTTAGATTACGATTTTAGGATCCAGATATGCATTTCTATCGTGTTGCATGAGTGGTACACAATGAGCTGATGGAGAGTAGGCAGCAGATGGATTTGAGGCGACGCATTAACTTTATCTTTTGTACTTGGAAGCAATATATTCAATTTATAGAGCATGGTGGTGACCATCCACTCAATTTTCAGTTTTCTTTGTCGAGGCGTAAGGTTTACTTTCAGAATGATATAACATAGATTTCCACAGATTATATATGAGGACAACATAGAACCACAATAAGGTTTTACTCATGAAAGGCAACTATATTAACCCAAGTGGTTTCTTCAATAAATCTACATAGGATATGAATCACATGAAATCTCAAGAAGGAAACAATAAAACTATAGAAGTCACAGAAACTCAGAAACACGTTAATAGTTCAACTTCTTAAAAATGAAATCACCATATACACACAAATCCTCAAACAGCTCTAGGCTATGTATATATAATAATATTCATCTCCAAAATAGTGAAAATCATAAATAAACTCAGAATTTTGAAACAACTCGGATTTAGATCCAAAACTCAAATTGGCAAGCCGAAGCTACGTCGCATGTGCGAACCTCATATGCCCCGAAGCCATACCAGTACTAATATACACACAACAGGTACCTTCCTCATATGACCAAGAGGTCGTAAATGCCGCTAGATTCCTCAGATTGTTTGAAGGTCATAATTGTCATAAGATTGACATAAAGGTCTAGTATTAGTGAATCCTCATAATGTGTCACAAAATATTGGATAGTTGCCATAATACTGGCAAATGTGTGTCTCATACCACATGTTCTTACTACTGATTTACTCCTCGTAAGTCAATTCTACATTAGAAAATGCATGAAAGCATTAATAACAATAGCCTCGAACAGATAAGTCTGGAATCAACCGACTAAAACAAACCTATGTGTTGACGCTGGGAGTTCGTCACTCGTGCACGCCAACACCCAAGAGTGGTTAAAAAATATCCAAATAATCAAATGTAGTGAAATATAAAGGGGAAAACAGTTTTTATATAGTGGTTCGACACTAAAGCCTACGTCCACTTTATAGTAATCATTCATTATCATTTTTACAATTACAATGATTGTCCGATATTGAACACTTTGAATTAACAAATTTACAATAGAGAATAACAAAGTCCTTGTTAATTCTCCACTTTTCCCAAATGCTCTTCTTCTTCCTTAGGCCAAAATGTGTAGCAAGAGCTCCAATGTCCAATGAAAAGCTTCAATGTCCAAGTACATCCAAGTATGTTCCAAGATGTGCAAAGCAAGTCAAAAGTCCAAGTGAGCACCAAAATGTTGTAGGAAAACTTCAGAGTGAAGTTTACAAGTCCAAGAAATAGTCCAAAGCCATAGAAATCAGCATGGAAGCCATTAGTGAGCACCAACGACAGCTACCCCGTATGCCAAACGATAGCCAAAGTCAAAAATATACTAAGCCAAGTCAACCACTTTGAATTCCAAGAGAGGGGGTATTTATAGGTGAAGATTTCATGCATCAACCCAGATTACGTATCACAGGGGGGGGGGGGGGGGGGGAATATGAAATTCATATGCCTGGGAGTTAGCAAAAAAATGAGTTTCAACGTAAAAAATCGAATCGTAAAGCAGTCACTAAAAAACAGTGATCGACACGTTTAGATCACCCAAAAAATAGCGATCCACACGTACTAGGAAAATTTTCCAAATTCCCTTGCCATTTCGAATCCTATCTCATGACAAGTGCCAATTTCCAAAACACCTTGCCGATCTAGGAAAAGACAATGATCTGCACACCACGCTCAAACGTTTTTCGAGTGCCAAGTCCAATCCAGGGATTTTGAATCCCCAATCACGCTAGATGCCAAATCCTAAAACACGTGCCAAACCAAAGAAAACAGGTGATCATGCTGAGGGGCTCAAGCATTCTGGAGGTTGTCAAAATCCATGGAGTATTGTATCCCCCGGAGGGATATAATTTCTTATCCCCATGAAGATACGATTTCGTAACCCCTGGAGGGATACGAAACACTGTATTTCATATCCCAGAAGGGATACAAAATCCGTAATTTCATATCCCAAGGGGATATGAAAACCTTGTGTTTTACCAAACAATGAGCTTGCAGAGGTTGGTGCATGCCTGGGGTTTTTGATGATCCGACCGTGTTGATCAACCGATTTTGAAGTGCTAAATCATGATTTTGACTAAGAGCAAGATCTGAACTATCGGTTGATCCATCAGTTATGCAAGCGTTGTTACTTGATCATGCCTTGTTGCATAGCTCTTTTGAGTGATCTAATTCCAGAAATCGCCAAAACCAATATATTTTCCCGATTCAAAGTTTGCCAAATGATCGGACCGAGGTGCTTAAGGATTTTGAGCTAACCTGGCCGAGTCGATCACAGATTTTTACCATGCCAGGTTTCCAAGATTTCCACCAAGTAAAAAACGTTATATTTCGTATTTGAAGTCTTGAGTGACTTTTCCAATCTAATAATGCCAATCCAGAAATCGATGATATTTCCAACCTTTTTCTGAACACTTTGCGACTTTGACCAAATCGCTTTGTGAATTTTGATGAATGTACTTGAATCTCGAGCACGTCGGTAACCATAAACATGACCTGTGACTGCTTTGCTAAAAAGCATGTCAACAATTTTCCCTCTAAAACATATCTTTCTTAACAAAAAAAAATATATGTGATTGCGAGTAATCCAAAAATCCATGAATCCGTAAGCCAAAGCCAGGAGAAGTCCGAAGAGAATTCCAACAAATTGAAAACCGAAGAGCCACAATTGTGTCGGATTGTACTAATCATAAAATCAGAAAACCATAAAGCAAAAAACCTAGAAGCCATGATCTCATCGGATCATACTAACTGGAAATCCACGATCACGTCGGGATCGTATTAGCTATAAAACCAAAGACCGAAATCCAATGAAAGTCGATGATCGTTGTGGATCGTTTCTTGAGAGATAATCAGAATAGCTAAAGTAACTGAAATGACTGATATGACCGGAGTAACCGAGGGATGGGCGAAGGGGGGGGGGGGTCCAAGAACCAGAATACCAAGGAAAAACCAAAGTTGGGAATCCTGAGAAATCAGAATATATACTAGAAAACCATAATGCCAAAGTGACCATATCTAGGAAATCATGGAAATCTGAAATCCATAAACCGAAGTAACTGTTAGCGAAATAACCAAGTAACCAAGTGGATCCTTATGCCATAAGTAGACATAACGACCTAAAGTCGAGACTGAGCGATCTTTCCATGTCATCGAAAAGAACACTCAAGTTTAACTAGGTGAGTTGCGTGCCATGAACCGATAGAAAACCCAAGCCAAAAGAGTAAAGACCTTACCCTTCATAAATCAAAGCAACCTTGCCAAGAACTAAATAGATGACCAGGATAGCCAGATGAGTTCTAGGCGCCTTGCTGGGAAAGGCGACCAAGAATAGCCAAAGTGTGAACTTGGCGAACTAAGTTCAAAATCGATGGACCGGAGTCCTTAGAGTTTCTTAATTAATTCCAGGTTTCATACTCCGGAAAGAGCGAAGTAATCTTTCGAAAGTTATAAAAGCTGAGGGCCTTTTTGCAAAACTAAAAAGAAAACTTAACGGTTTATCATCCGTAAAGAGCATGTCTAGAAACTCGTCTGTTTCCATACATGGGTATGCAGACTTAGCCGTTTTTGATTTCAAGTTCATTCATGAAGGAGATTGAATGGCTCATCATTCCCGAAGAACATGTCTAGGATCTCCTTGGTTCCTATTACATGTAAGCAAACTTAGTTAAAACCCAAAGCTAGAAATTTTAATTTTATTAATAACCAGGGGGTGATGGTGTGTTGTCAGACAATAAACATGCCGACTCAACCATCTACAACCAGACTACCAAAAAGGATACATCCAGGGGGTCGAAGCGTACAAAGCAAAAACCATGGGCTTGAGTCTAGAAAGCTATAACAATGGGCCAGAGCCTAAATTACCAAAGTCCAAAGGAGGTCAAAGCCAACCATGAGCCAGAGGAAAACAAGAAAGCCAAAATCCGGAAAACCAAGAATCTGAGAGCCAAACACCAAAAGCCAAAATACCAAAATCCACAAAACTGAAGAAGACCAGGAACAAAGAGCCAACAAGAACCAAAAGCCAGAATGCCAAATTCTGAAGAGCCAAAGAAATAAAAGACACAGAACCAAATAACTGAAGAACCAAAATATCCAGAAGACCAGAAACCATAAGACACAAGATATTGATGTCCAAAGGCCTGAATCTAAGACACCTGAGTCAAAGAAATCTAAGTCCACTTAATGACAAGGTCGTGAGTACTAAACCCGAGCCTATACTGAGTAGCATGAGGGGGTTGTGCTTGTACTAGGAGCACAACCTGATTCTGAACAGACCGTGCTATCCCACCGCGCCTGACACGCTCTTTAACCATATATCGAAGATGTCAACAATCGTTTATGTTATGACCGTCGAGTTCATGAAATAAGCAATGCCAACCAAAATCCTTTTCTATTTGGATCGACTCCCTTAGGGGACGCTTCCTGAAAGGAGCAGTGGAATGAACTTCAAAGTAAATCTCTTCGAGGGTATGAATAAGTTACGAGTAAGACAGGAATTTAGGTTTCCTCCAAGCCATGTTTCAACCATTCGGTGAAGAAGGTTTACCCTTGCTAGAATCCTTAGCTTTACCCGAGTCGGGCGGTCCTTCGCCATTAACCAAATCAGTCTCGATGACCTTTTTATTAGTTCTTACATCCTCCTCATGCAGAAATCGTTCCACTTCAAAGTAGAACTCATTAAGATCCCTCGGCGGGTCTCGTTGCAATGATATTTTGAAGCTAGTCTTATCCAAAACACCAGAAACCACAGCCATCAAAACCATGGAGGGAAGGGGTATGTCAGCTGATGCCACCGCTATGTTAAACCATTTCAAGAATTTGCACAAAGTCTCGTCGGACTTCAATTTGATCACTGTCAGAGTGATAATGCTTTTTGGGCGAGCGATGCGAACTTTGAATTGTTCGTTGAATTTACCAACCAATGCATTCCACGAGTGAATCGAATCCGTTTCCAATTGTTGAAATCACATGGCAGCAATGTCTGTCAAGTAAAGAGGAAAACACTTTGCCATGACATTATCTGAAATCAAGAGAACTTTCATATAGCACACATAGTGCATTAAGTGAGCAGTCGGATCCTTCCAACTGTCATAAGCTTTAAGCACCGACAATTTGAAGTCCGGTGGGTTTCGAGAATTCCTGATTTTCAAAGAGAATAGACTGCGAGTAACACAATCCAAATCCGAAGAAGAGGCACCGCCTCAAGTAAATCAACGAATTGCATCTATGATTTGAAATCCATTACTAATAGGGAGCAACTGATTCAAATTATTCAAGCCGATGATGGTGGCCCTAGCGTTTAATTTCACGTTAGCGACTGATTGATTCATAATATTACCAAACCTAAGGAGTCGCAACTGGTGCAACTCTTATTCCTGGAACCATGGGAGCATTACCATCCAAACCTTAGCGCAAAGGCGCTTGAGCCATATTACCAATGCTGGAACCCGCGATCTAACCAAGTCCCTAAGTGTAGCGGGACTGACACCAGCCCGAGGATCGGCATCACCCTGCTGTTTAGTTGTGGGGTTACCCCAAGTCCTGAGTAGCGTTCTGAGGAACATTAGTACTTGTCACAATGATATTTGCTTGACCAGTAGGTCTTCTAACACTTCCAAACCTTGCCTTAATCCGAGCGAGAAAAGTATTCATCGCCTCCTCTTGCCTCTCCAAGCGAGCATTCAAATCCAAAGCCAACTCGAGTGTCTTGACTTCCTTCAGTACCTTTTCAAGATTTGAGGGATTACTAGTTGAGGAAAGTTCTTGACTTCCTTCACGTCCAATACCTTGAGCCTCGTCAATAGCATCGAGCTTCTTCCATTTAACCCTAGTGAAAAGTGTGCGAAATCTATTTTTTCAGCTAAGTCGAATCTGAAACCCAAATCCAAATCCAAAGTAGAAGTTGGAAGTTGTCGTGCCCCTACTTGGCATGCCAAAATATTGACGCGGGGAGTTGGCCACTCGTGCATGCCAACACCCAAGAGTGAGCTAAGAACAATCCAAATAACCAAATGCAGTGAAATGTAAAGGGGCATACAACTTTATATAGTGGTTTGGCAGTAACGCCTATTGTGACGGCCCGCCCCGCACCAACCGACATTTACTCCAAAGGTGCGCTGTACACATGTCCAGTTAGCACGGAACGGGTCGTCAGAAGGAAAAGGGAAGAAGGAAATGAACTAACAAAGAACCTGTAGAATGTCTCACAGCGCATAGAATAAAATATAATAATAACATACTTGACATAAAATAGGTGAGACAGTGCATAAGCTGAAACAACTAACATAGCAGCGGAAAATGTAAGTACAACTTATGATCCAAAGTTAAACATTATTACAACTTTTCAAACTGTCTCAAAGAAAAAGAAAGATAAAGGAGGTACACTACTAATGCCCAAGTAGCAACCACAAACGACACAGGGAGAATATCTATATATCATACATGGAAGCCTCCTGCCCGCCTCCGAATCAGCTACTCGCGCATCACCAGCTAACCTGTCTCTAGTCTGCTCGTGTGAGCACCCAGAGTAATAATAGGAGACATAAAACTCTGGGTCAGACATAAAGCCTGGTATGAGCGATAAGCATCTAAACAGAACAATAACAGGTAGACTAGAACATACCTGAACCTGGACCTGCAACCAAAGAGTTAGCACTACATATTGTACAACACTCTAAGGTGCCATATCAACGGTGTAAAGATACGGAGGTGGGGGTGTGCATGTCATAGTGATGGCAAACAATCAAACATAGCATCCATCCTCACATCTCTCACTCAGTGCGCAAAGCATACGATATTCACCACTTCGATCACCCAACATACCTTGCTACGATCATTTTGCCCCATGAAGTCATAAATGGCTTCACTGCACTGATAACGTAGCCACTAATCCTTCGCTATGTCTACTTGCCCCATGGAGTTATTCACCCCATCTGCGCTGGCTCATAGCCTTACCAATCCTTTACTATGTCCACTCTTCCCCATGGAGTCATAATGACCCCACTGCACTGGCTCATAGTCTTACTACGCATCACTTTGCCCCTCAAGTCACAATGACTCTACTGCACTGATAACGTAGTCTTGCTACCATCACCTTGCCCCTCGAGTCGCAATAACTCTACTACACTGATAAGTAGCTCATCATCCATTTTCAGTGGTGAATCGAAGTTATGAACATCGACAACTCCTTAGCACACGTCCCGCAGCAAAGCCCAACCATGAAGTGAACTCATTGGTTCCCAATTGGATCCTGAGCTCTAACTTCCCATATTGGACTACCTTTGCATCTCGGGTTATTGGTTAATACTGGGTCGGGTCGGGTTCCCCTTCAAGCTATCGGTTCGGGTCGGGTCCACTACGTTGCGTCGGTTCATGGTCCTCCTTTGGTACGGTTCGGTTCGGGTCCACTCCATCGCGTCGGTTCGGGTCGGGTGTCCCACTTCGGGTCGGGTCGGGTTGCCATCTCCCATCCAGTTCGTGCTCCAGTTCCTGTGCCTCGTCTGGTCCCGTTCCCTATTCTAATCCGATTCGATCCCTTCACTATACTCCGGTCCGAGCCCTTCGTCCTTAAGCCGATCCGATCCCTAGCTTAACCAACATGGCCTTCCTTTTTGCCAGGTTTCTCAAGTGTTAGGTTCCGATCCGATCAAATCCCTTGCCCAGTTCAACTTATCCGATCCGAGCCACCATCTCTGATCCGATCTGAAACCTGCACTGTTTCCTGAAGCTTTTCCAGCAAGTGTTTTACGCCATTCGACGACGTTTTCGACCAACCTAACTATTGAAATCAATCATAAAGCATATCATACAGTCATAGCAACATGCATAATCAACCACAAACAACAAAACATCAATATGATAGATTAAAATGAATCAAACATACCCAAAACCCCATATTTCCCCTTAAGCATGTTTAGGTGAAACTAATGATAGGATTAGAAAAACTTAACCAAATTAACCCAAATTCATATCAGAGGTCTAAAACATCATTTCGGATTTTATAAATATTTTTCCGAAATTTTATCATGTTTAAATTCGCTAATTAACACTAGTTACCCTTAATTAGCCATAATTAGTGAGGAACTATGCAAATCACTCACCTTAGCCACAAATAAACTAAGATCTGAAATAAATCTCTGATTTGATGCAAATCCCAATGCTAAACAGCAACTCCAATGTTGATTTGGTGTAGATCTCCCTTGATTTGATGTTGCTAAGCTTAATCCTTGATTAGGAGATGATTTGGAGATGATTTAGAGGTTGGAGGCCATTTTTAGGGTTTCTTGGAGATAAGTGGAGGCTAGAAAACTGAAATGGAATGATTCTCTAACTCATTTCAGCCTCCCCATAACCCTAATCCCGAAATGGGTTATGGGCCTATTCACTAATCACCCTATTTGGCCTGGTTAAGCAGTTTTTCACCTTCCAAACCTTATTTCAGCCATATCTCCCAAACGGTAATTCCGTTTTTCACATGTGACCACTCTACGGAAAGGTAAACCACCAAACGAATCTAATGTAAGTGGTTTCAGGTCAAAATTCTTTTCCAATCAAAAGTTATGGCCAAAACAAGATCAGCTAGGGGCAACACGGTCATTTAAAAATCGATAAAAATCATGAACATGGGAAATGAGTCTAGTGGTTGTTTCCCAAAGTTACATGACCATACAACTTCATATGGGAAAAAAATAAATATTATACGATCCTCCGATGCGTAGAATGCGGGTTGTTACATTCTCCCCCCCTTAAGAAATTTCGCCCCCGAAATTCCCTTACCAAAACATACAAAGGGTCCCGCATGCCTATCAACCATAAAACAACAATCAAACAGGCAAAACAGGCAAAACAAGTCTATCCTAGCATGCGGAATAACTAAATTACAAAGTAAATCTTACTAGGCAAAGAGTTCTGGATACGTCTTCCTAATGCTCTCCTCTGTTTCCCAAGTACAATCATTCTCGTTCTCGCCCCACTAAACCTTGACTAGCTTCACCGCCTTCCTTCGAAGTTGCTTCGTATCGTGCCCCACAATACGAATCGGCTTGCGGTTCCCAACCGCCTCGGGTTCTGCTTTGAAGTCCTCTAACTGATCAGGTGAAATAGTCATATCTGGGTCGTGAACGAACTTCCTTAGTTGGGAAACATGAAATACGTTGTGAACTCCCTCCATCTTCTCTGGTAAGTCAACTCTATATGCCAAATTCCCGACTAGTTCAAGAACAGGGAATGGGCCAACAAATCTTGGTGCCAATTTGCCTCTCCTGTCAAATCGTATCACGCTCTTCAATGGAGAAATATTGACAAACACCAAGTCACCAACGGAGAATTTTAAGTCTCTTCTCCTTTTATCAGCATAACTTTTCTGCCTATCTTGGGCAGCTTTCATTCGTTGTTGAATGATCTTAATCTTATCTGAAGTTTCTCTCACCACATCTGGTCCAAGCATAAACTTCTCGCTAGTCTCTATCCAACATGATGGTGAGTTGCACGGTCTTCCGTACAAAGCTTCATATGGAGCCATACCGATACTAGATTGGTAGCTATTATTCTATGCAAACACTACTAGATGCAAATGGTCATCCCATGATCCACCAAAATCCAATATACAAGCTCTCAAGAGATCTTCCATTATACGATTCACCCTCTCCGTCTGACCGTCGGTCTGAGGATGATATGCGGTACTGAGATGTAATTCTGACCCTAGAGCCTCTTGTAAGCTTTTCCAAAACCCACTAGTAAACAACGGGTCTCGGTCACTCACAATGCTTTTAGGTACTCCATGAAATCTCACTACCCACTTCATATACAATTCTGCTAATTTAGCTGCCGTTCTGGTCGATTTGACTGGTATAAATCTTGCATTCTTAGTCAATAGATCCACGATTACTCAAATGCTATCATGTCCCGATCTAGTCCTTGGTAAACCATCGATGAAATCCATCGAGATTTGCTCCCATTTCCATTCGGGAATTTCTAATGGTTGCAACAACCCACTAGGCTTCTTTTGCTCGACTTTAACTAGCTGGCAATTCATGCATTTTGATATAAACTTCCCAACGTCTCTTTTCATCCCTTCCCAGTAGTAAGTCTGCTTTATGTCTCAATACATCTTATTACCACCGGGGTGTATAGTCAGTTTTGAGTTATGACACTCTCTAAGCACTTCATCTCTCAAACCATTCATGTTGGGTACAACTAGTCTTCCCTTCTTTCGAAGCCATCCATCTCGATCAAGCCCATACACATTCATCTCCTCACCGTCGATGTCCATCTCTAACTTGGATATGATTTCCAATAGATTAGGATCGTCCCTCTGGCTGGAACCAATCCGCTCTATCAAAGTGGGTTTGATCGCCAAACTAGCTATCATGACTGGATCCAATTCGCACTTTGGTTTGAAATCAAACCCCGCGATATACTCCAGTTGCTTCCATTCAAGAAACATAGCCCCTAAACTGGCATGTCTCCTACTCAAGGCATCAGCTACCGCATTACCTTTCCCAGGTGTGTATGCGATATCAAAATCATACGAAGCCAAGAACTCTAACCATCTCTGCTGACGGAGATTCAGATCTTCCCGAGAGAAGAGATACTTTAACGATTTATGATCAGTAAACAACTCAAATCTTTCTCCCAAGAGATAGTGTCTCCACATATTCAGCGCAAACATGATCGCTGCTAATTCCAAATCATGGGTAGGATACTTCTTCTCATGCGGCTTTAGCTGCCGACTAGCATAAGCTACAACCCTACCTCCTTGCATCAACACAGCACCTAGTACGGTACCACAAGCATCCGTGTATACCGTCATCTCTTCATTCCCTTTAGGAATGACTAGCACTAGCGCACGCGTCAACTTTTCCTTTAGACTCTTGAATGCATTCTCGCACACTCCGTCCTAGATGAAGGACTGATTCTTCTTAGTCAACCGAGTCAACGGTGCTGCTATCTTGGGAAGTCCTGGATAAACTTACGATAATATCCAGCTAACCCCAAGAAACTTCTTACATCTGTTGCATTCTTAGGTGTAGGCCAATCCTGTACCGTAGCCACCTTCGCAGGGTCCACGGCAATACCATTCTCTGAAACAACATGGCCCAAGAATCTTACTTCCCTTCTCCAAAAATGACACTTAGAGAATTTCGCTTTCAATTGGTGTTTCCTCAACACCTCCATCACTATCCTCAAGTGTCCCTTGTGTTCCTCCTTTGTCCTCGAGTAAACAAGGATATCGTCTACGAACACAAGAACAAACTTATTCAACTGATCTCTGAATACTCGATTCATAAGATCCACAAAGTAGGCTGGTGCATTGGTCAACCCAAATGGCATGACCAACCACCCATAGAATCCAGACGGCGTCCTAAATGCCGTTTTCAGAACACTCTCATCCGCTACTCGGAGCTGATGAAATCCTATCGCGAGGTCCAACTGGGAGAACACTTTTGCTCCTTCCAGTTGATCAAACAAATCATCTATCCGCGGTAGAGGATACTTATTCTTCCTCATTACCTTATTCAACTCGCGATAGTCCACACACAAATGAAGGGAACCATCTTCCTTAGTGGCAAACACAACTGGTGCTCCCCACTCGGAGACACTTCTTCTAATAAATCCCTTCTTCAAAAGATTACTGACTTGCACCCCGAGCTCTCGCTGCTCCCTTGGTGCCATACGACGAAGTGGCATCACTATAGGTCTGGCATCTTTCACTAAATCAATACGGAACTCAATCTCTCGGTGTGGTGGAAGCCCGATCACCTCCTCGAAGACGTCCGGATACTGGCCAACCACGGGCACCTCTGACAGCTCATCCTGTGGGATGTCGAGGGAATTTATAAAACTAGCCATTACCCCATCACTAGGTAGACTACCAAACACTACCCTCCGCCCATCATCTGCCCTAACTGTCACCAAAAAGCCCTCACAGTCTACCACCACCCCGTATCTCTGGATCCAATCGACTCCCAATATAATGCCACACCCAGTAAAGCCCAAAACAAAGCAATCATAAACAAACATACATCCATGACTCGATAAGACCAAATTCCTACAAATCATACTAAGGCTAGTCAAACCACCAATCGGGTTCGTCACAATCAATGGTCTATCGACTATCTCGGGTTCCAGTCCCAACCTATCTACCAGGTCACTAGATATGAAGGAACGGGAAGTCCCAGTATCAAACAAAACTCGAACTGGTACATCATAAATAGAAAGCATACCTTGAATAACAACATTCTTTCCTTTCTCCGCCGCAGTTGGGGAATTCGACGAAGAAGGAACAACATCAATAGCATATGCTTTCATAATCTGCTTCTCCTTAAGAGATTGCAGACACTTATCCTTATGATGTCCCACTTGACCACAGTTGTAGAACTTCCTTTCCGCTAGCTTGGCCCGACATTCTTTAGCATAATGGCCCTTCTTACCACAGCTGAAGCACTCAACATCTTTCTTGTTCTTTTTCTGGCCATCCTTAGATTGGCTCTGCTTCCTCTTATTCTGAGAGTTATTCTTGCCTCCACCGCCTGCTTGCGGCTTCAGCCCTTCTGCAGATGCAGCCTCAGTCTTTGACTTAGGGTAAAGACTCTCTGATCTCAAAGCTTTCCCCACAATTGATTCAAAAGTCTCATCGATGTGGTTGATAAGCCTTTCCCCCAAGTATCCATCCAACCCAGTAATGAACTTCTCATTCTTCTTCTCAGGAGTATCGATAAGAGATAGTCCATACTGCGACAAGGTGTCGAACTCAGCAATATAGTCAGAGACTTCCCTACCACTCTGCTTGAGTTCCAAGAATCTCTTAAACAACACTGACTTCTGGGCAGTTGGAATAAACTTCTCGCTAAAGCAAGCCTTGAACTGATCCCAAGTAACCTGATCTTCTGGAGTAGTTGTTCTAATGGCATTCCACCAATTCATCGCTCGCCCTTGCAGCTGACGAGACGCTAGCCTTCTCTTCATCGCGTCCTCAAGACCCAAGTCGTCGAAGATACGATCACAGCTATCCATCCAGTCCTGAACATTTGTGGCCGACTCCGTCCCATGGAACGGCTTCCCACCAAGGTTAGTGTAATCCTTGCACAACTTGGCGAAATCGACCCTAGGCGCCTGCACTACTGGGCCAACACCAACTCTGGGATTGGGAACTGCCCCTTGCACTTCTCTAAGCATGTCTCTCATGAGGTCGGTAAACATTGCCCTCATGTTAGCAGCATTCCCATTATTGGCTCCCCTACCAGCACCTCTAGCATATCGGTTCATCGTCAATCTGTAAAAGGGAAATGATTAACGACCCCATAGTGGTGCTAGTGCAGTGAGACTTCATTCTTATACTACTAATAGTATATACATATAGCTTTTGAAAACCAAAGTAATCACAAATACGCGCTCTCATATACGTACTATCTCTCCCTAGTGTCTTTCCCTAGGTTAACTACGCAACCTAGAGCTTTGATACCAAATGTGACGGCTCGCCCCGCACCAACCGACATTTACTCCAAAGGTGCGCTGTACACATGTCCAGTTAGCACGGAACGGGTCGTCAGAAGGAAAAGGGAAGAAGGAAATGAACTAAAAAAGAACCTGTAGAATGTCTCACAGTGCATAGAATAAAATATAATAATAACATACTTGACATAAAACAGGTGAGACAGTGCATAAGCTGAAACAACTAACATAGCAGCGGAAAATGTAAGTACATCTTATGATCCAAAGTTAAACATTATTACAACTTTTCAAACTGTCTTAAAGCAAAAGCAAGATAAAGGAGGTACACTACTAATGCCCAAGTAGCGACCACCAACGACACAGGGAGAATATCTATATATCATACGTGGAAGCCTCCTGCACGCCTCCGAATCAGCTACTCGTGCATCACCAGCTAACCTGTCTCTAGTCTGCTCGTGTGAGGACCCAGAGTAATAAGAGGAGACATAAAACTCTGGGTCAGACATAAAGCCTGGTATGAGCGATATGCATCTAAACAGAACAATAACAGGTAGACTAGAACATACCTGAACCTGGACCTACAACCAAAGAGTTAGCACTACATACTGTACAACACTCTAAGGTGCCATATCAACGGTGTAAAGATACGGAGGTGGGGGTGTGCATGTCATAGTGATGGCAAACAATCAAACATAGCATCCATCCTCACATCTCTCAATCAGTGCGTAAAGCATACGATATTCACCACTTCGATCACCCAACATACCTTGTTACGATCACTTTGCCCCATGAAGTCATAAATGACTTCACTGCACTGATAACGTAGCCACTAATCCTTCGCTATGTCCACTTGCCCCATGGAGTTATTCACCCCATCTGCGCTGGCTCATAGCCTTACCAATCCTTTACTATGTCCACTCTGCCCCGTAGAGTCATAATGACCCCACTGCACTGGCTCATAGTCTTACTACGCATCACTTTGCCCCTCAAGTCACAATGACTCTACTGCACTGATAACGTAGTCTTGCTACCATTACCTTGCCTCTCGAGTCACAATGGCTCCACTGCACTGATAAGTAGCCCATCATCCATTTTCAGTGGTGAATCGAAGTTATGAACATCGACAAGTCCTTAGCACACGTCCTGCAGCAAAGCCCAACCATGAAGTGAACTCATTGGTTCCCAATTGGATCCTGAGCTCTAACTTCCCATATTGGACTACCTTTGCATCTCGGGTTATTGGCTAATACTGGGTCGGGTCGGGTTCCCCTTCAAGCTATCGGTTCAGGTCGGGTCCACTACGTTGCGTCGGTTCATGGTCCTCCTTTGGTACGGTTCGGTTTGGGTCCACTCCATCGCGTCGGTTCGGGTCGGGTGTCCCACTTCGGGTCGGGTCGGGTTGCCATCTCCCATCCAGTTCGTGCTCCAGTTCCTGTGCCTCGTCTGGTCCCGTTCCCTATTCTAATCCGATCTGATCCCTTCACCATACTCCGATCCGAGCCCTTCGTCCTTAAGCCGACCCGATCCCCAGCTTAACCAACATGGCCTTCCTTTTTGCCAAGGTTCTCAAGTGTTAGGTTCCGATCCGATCGAATCCCTTGCCCAGTTCAACTTATCCGATCCGAGCCACCATCTCCGATCCGATCCGAAACCTGCACTGTTTCCTGAAGCTTTTCCAGCAAGTGTTTTACGCCATTCGACAACGTTTTCGACCATTCTAAATATTTAAATCAATCACAAAGCATATCATACAGTCATAGCAACATGCATAATCAATCATAAACAACAAAACATCAATATGATAGGTTAAAATGAATCAAACATACCCAAAACCCCATATTTCCCCTTAAGCATGTTTAGGTGAAACTAATGATAGGATTAGCAAAACTTAACCAAATTAACCCAAATTCATATCAGAGGTCTAAAACATCATTTCGGATTTTATAAATATTTTTCCGGAATTTTATCATGTTTAAATTCGCTAATTAACACTAATTACCCTTAATTAGCCATAATTAGTGAGGAACTATGCAAATCACTCACCTTAGCCACAAATAAACTAAGATCTGAAATAAATATCTGATTTGATGCAAATCCCAATGCTAAACAGCAGCTCCAATGTTGATTTGGTGTAGATCTCCCTTGATTTGATGTTGCTAAGCTTAATCCTTGATTAGGAGATGATTTAGAGGTTGGAGGCCATTTTTAGGGTTTCTTGGAGATAAGTGGAGGCTAGAAAACTGAAATGGAATGATTCTCTAACTCATTTCAGCCTCCCCATAACCCTAATCCCGAAATGGGTTATGGGCCTATTCACTAATCACCCTATTTGGCCTGGTTAAGCAGTTTTTCACCTTCCAAACCTTATTTCAGCCATATCTCCCAAACGGTAATTCCGTTTTTCACATGTGACCACTCTACGGAAAGGTAAACCATCAAACGAATCTAATGTAAGTGGTTTCAGGTCAAAATTCCTTTCCAATCAAAAGTTATGGCCAAAACAAGACCAGCTAGGGGCAACATGGTCATTTAAAAATCGATAAAAACCATGAACATGGGAAATGAGTCTAATGGTTGTTTCCCAAAGTTACATGACCATACAACTTCATATGGGAAAGAAATAAATATTCTACGATCCTCCGATGCGTAGAATGCGGGTTGTTACACCTATGTTCACTTTATAGTAATTATTCATTCATCGTTTTTATGATTACAATGATTGTATGATATTGAACACTTTGAATTTACAAAGTTATAGTAGAGAATAACAAAGTCCTTGTAAATTCTCAACTTTACCCAAAATGCCCTTCTTTTTCTACCATAGGACAAAATGCATAGGAAGAGCTCTAATCCTGTCCATACCTAAGATCATGCCAAATCCAAGAGAATGAATCACGCGCATATTTGCATGGAAAAAAGCCACACAAGAATGTTTCAACATCCTTACATAATAAACCGAGAGTTGAGGATCCCCCGATAGGATTTACAATCGGTAGTGAAGTCACCAAACACAAACACCCAAAGATAAAGCATCAATGTGTTTTTTCGATATGAATGAATGCGACATATACGTAATAAATAAAACCCAAATCAATCATTAACGAACTAATGATGAGCCTTCAAGGATGGAAGGAGTACCAAGAGGTTGAGACGAACCACTACATGTTCTTGCCACATTAAGATTTTTTGAACTAGATACCTATTGCCTCATAGGACACGATAAGATCTCATAGTCCTCTTTCTTACAATAGTGACATCTACGAGGTTTAGAGCATAGTTAGCTAAATGATCATGTGACCCACAATTGTAACATCTCATCGTTGAAGTCGAATGAAGTGATATATGAGGCTGATAACTAGAGCCACTTAGCTTCTTCTTATTATTTTGATATAAAGGATTGGATTTATAAAATGGAAAGTGCTTCTTGTTTATATTTTTCCCAGCCTTGAAACCAACATCATAATCTTCCGTATTCTCGACCGCTTCAAGATGAAGGGTCGCATCAGTTACTTCTCAAAAGTCAACTTGGGTTGTAAAATGGGAGATTCTTATGATACTTTTTGAGAATATTAACGAATTTTAGATTTTTTTTATATGAGGTACTAATATGTTGTAGGTTATATTTTGGTAAGGCCTCAAATGAAATGACATACTTGGACATAGTCAAAATTCCTTGCTTAAGATCAAGGAATCGACGAGCTAGGATTTCCCCCTCAGACTTAAGCATAAATTTAAGCTTAAATATCCCCCTAAAATGCTTCCACTCTGAGGTGGACTCATAAAACTCTACCTTTAGTAACTTGTACCAATCTAACGCATGATCTTGTAGCATGCTCGATTCTATGAGAATGCAACGATTATTTGAAATATCCATCCTTGTAAAGATATGTTCACAAGCATGGAGCCATGCCTGGATATTAAGAACCGATTTAGAGCCTTCGAATGACTTACCTCTGAGATGTGTGAAATAACTGCACATACGCGCAAATATATATTTGCATGAAAGAGAAGAATTAGGAGGCATTGGAGGCTGCGTGTTCCTAATACGCTCAATAATCTAATCCTTGGACGTGTAAAGTCCTTCGGGGCATGAGCCACTACACGGATTAACATCCGAAGGATGATCTCTACCATTTTCAACCATTAGTTGAAATAGAAAATAAGACTGGATTATTCATAGGGATAAGAATTATTAATTGAATTTAATACGAAAGGAATAATATAGAATTAAAATTACACATTCCTAAACATCTTTCTCCTTAGATCTACCCCCAAAGGGAATGAGAAGGGTTAAGGACACAATTATCAACAACTTCAATTAAGGAAAATATTTGCACTCGAATTATACATCGATGTATCGTAGTATGTATACTATTATGTGTTCATCTAATTTTGCTTTGAATTCATCTCTAATTCCAACCTATCTCAGCATAACTCGAGGATTATATTAATGAAGAGCATTAGTGAGTAATGTCATCTGTTAATACGGAGAATAGGGATGGTTAGGAGAGATCACCACAATCTTGTATTAACAAACATCAGATATATTGATACATTTTTTCATTGGAACGGCATACCTTATTTTTATTTAATATAATACTATGAAGGTTATATGATATATTTAGAACAAAACATAATATAAATAATGAAAACAGACATAGAACAGCAAACATGCCATATATATATATATATACATACATACATACAGATACATCATGTACAATACAAAATGCTATACATAAGTGGCTATATAAACCACTATACACACACACACACACACACACACACACACACACATATATATATATATATATGTGTGTGTGTGTGTGTTTGTGTGTGTGTGTACACACACACGCATACACATCAAAATCCCATGTAAGAATATGTATAAACCAATTTAAGATACAACTACAAGGCGATATACACAAAAACTATGCATATGTATAAAAGGGTCGATAGTGAGATCCGTGGAAGAACAACTGAGCAACCAACATGCAATTTGGTCTGACCCGAGTAATAAATACACGGGTCAGACTAACTTGAACAAGATAATTAGTATAATATAAAGTAGCAATAATGTTCACTAAAGGGAAACACTCCTTTAAGTCATAAAGGAATGATATAACATAGATTTTCATGGATTATATATGAGGAATGCACAAAACCACGCTAAGGTTTTACTCATGTAAGGCAAGCATATTAGCCCAAGTGTTTCCTTCAATAAATTTACGTAGGATATAAATCACATGATGTCTTAGGAAGGAAACCATGAAAATCACATAAATCACAAAAGCTTAGGAACTCAGTTAAGAGTTCAAAAACTCAAAAATGAAATCACTATATAAACACAAATCCTTAGATCGTTCTAAGCTATGTATATATAGTAATAGACAACTCTAAAATGATGAAATCATAAATAAACGTAGAATTCAAAAGAAAAAAAAACTCAGATTGAGAACCAAAATTTAAATTGGCAAGCCAAAGCTACGACATAAGTACAAACCTTAGACGACCCAAATCCATATGAGTAATAATTTACACACGATGGGTAACTTCCTCAGATAACCAAAAGGTCATAAATGCCACAAGATCGATTTAGATGTCATAAATGCCACAAGATTCCTTAGATTACTTGAAGGTCATAATTGTTACAAGATTGAGCTGAAGGTCTAGTATTGATGAATCCAAAGAATGATCACAACTCCCACATAGTAATCCAAATAGTGGTAACTATGTGTTCCGTACTCCATGTTCTCACTACTCATATAGTCACCACAAGTCAATTCCACATTAGAAAACACAAGAAAACAGTAATAGTCTCCAACATACAAGTTTCAAATCAATGGATAAAATAAACATATGTATCCCGTACCACATAGTTTACTAAATAGTTTAATTCAGAACTTCGTCTTCTCGAAGGGTGCATGTGATATTATATAGGAAAATATACTTTATAAAAACCAAGTTTTAAATCGATTTTAGAAAATAGTCAAAAATCATCAATTTTAGATAAACTCTTTCGTAATTAAAATTATTCATATATTTTATTTTATATAAAATCATATTGTAAAATGATTTTCCTTAAAACAATGTTTATACGCGAAAAATACTTTTAAAATCATTTAAAAATACGGCATGTGTTGTCGGAAATCGCAAAGAAAATAACACAGAAAATTCACATGAAATACATCAAAATGCAACTACAGATTTTTGATTATCTAGGCTTCTTAATTGTTGATGCAATCCAAAAATAAACACAAGAAGAATGGTTTAATCATTTGATCAAAAGTGATGTGGAATACTTGGAAAAACTCTTAGTTGAATCACTAAAGCCATGCCCAAGACACACTTAAGAATGTGAGAAAATATGGAATAAGAAGCACCAACACATAGGGAAATTAACTTGGCATTTATCCAAGATTGCGTCAACCCACCCATTTCTTGGGTCGATGCGGACACGCGAATGTACAAAAACATTCTGGGTTCAACTTTCAAATGAAATTCAGATTATTATTTGACTTCAGATTGTGCTAAATATTGACATCACATAGTTCAAAATAGTACTACCAACTGGAAAAAGAATCACAACATTTCGATAAAGAATGGAGAAGATATGCAGCCTTAGATATGGACTCTCGCCATGTTTTGCTAAAACTCAGAAAACCAACATTTACAATAAACAAACTTTACAAATAATCAACTAATTTCACCATTATAAAATCGAAAAAGTTAGGAATGTGTGAGGAAACCTTCTACTTTAATTGAGAACAAATTTTTTAGTGATTTATAACATGAATTGGATCAAAATTTAAGCTTGGATGATCATATTGAGGTCTCAGCACTTGTAAAATACATTATAATGGCATATAAAGAGTTTTTCCACATATAGTAAATAATTTAAAAAATCTTGAGATGAAACTGAAATGAGATTATGGTTTTGATGAATTACCCATGTTTAGATTTAGCTTTTATTTCTCTTTAAATTGAATTTTCAAAGCTTGGAGATTGGATTTTGCAAGAGGTTTCCATTATTTCTTTTTACTGTTAAAGCTTAGATGAAAGAGAAAGTATCTCTAAGGGAAGATACATAATATCCAAAGTTTTCTTCTCCTAATCTAAGTGTTAATGGGCTAATTAAGACTAACTAAGGTTTATTAGTGGCTACTAATGGATTATGTTAATCAAATATCCCCATTAACACAAGTTTTTAAGTTATTTCTTCACTAATTTTTATTTTAAGCTTAGAGCTTATAAAATTACCACTTTAACAAAGATATAAGAATATGCTTTAAAAAAATTTAACAACTTTAAGTTGTATTTTAGGCTTATGTATGCTAGAATTAAATTTTTTACAATAACATAAAGTTTTCACTCTTTTTGAACAAAAATTACAATTCTTAAAGTTAAAATCGTTCAAGCCAGACTATATTAACATAAAATGGATTTACAAATACATAATATTTATTTTAGCATACATATGAATATTTTTCATGAAAATTTACATGTTTAATGTTTATTTTTAACTCAATTATTTGTAAAGAATGGTATTTATACTCATATTGCAAAATAATACAACATGACACATAAGAATAATATAAAGTTTTATTTTATCTAAATTTCCACATTATTTATCTTTTTAAAACTTTATTAATCATTTTTTCAATTTTTTTTGCACTTAGATATTGAGTTTTAAACTAGTTTATCCCTAACTTTCTTTCTAACACAATTTGATCACATAATTCATTTAATCTTTACCAAAACACATTATTAAGTTTATTTCCTCAAGCTAATTCCAATCCAAGTATGTTTTCCTTAATTTCTCGTATTTAATCATTTAAAATGATTAAATATCAACTTTATCAAATTTTCTTTCTAGTTGATTCTGAAAACCCACGTTCTAACTCAATATTAGATAATTATTTAAATTATCTATCCCATAATATATTTATCACTTGATTAGTAAATTATAATGAAATTATATATTTTGTTATCATTTTTGTTAACAAGAAATCAAAAATTTGGGTTGTTATAGATTCATTTTTAAAATCCTAAAAGAAAGAATAAGGAGGTTAACCATAGTAGCTTAGGGAAGAGGAAGAAAAATTAAAAGAATTTAGAAGATTAAAGCTTAAGGAATTATTCTCTACAAATCTCTAGTCTTCCATCGAATCAAGGTAAATAATATTATATCTACCCACTGATGATTCAGTTATTTATTTATATTCGAATAGTATGTGCTTGCTAATGATTGTTTTCATGCTATTGATGATTCTACTTGATAGTTTAGCAATACTCGTGCTTAATTTTATATGCTTGTTTTACACGAAAATGAATATGTTTTAAGTCAAAGTTAGACATCTCCAAATGCCACAAAATTTTTGTATGATACATGTTATACGACTTTAGGGATGGGCTTTAAATTTCATAATTTCCATGTATGTATGAAAGTTTTATGAATTCCCCAAAATGGGGTATTTGAGTGTTTCAGGTTTATTATGTAAAAATAATAAAAAAAATATTTGATTCAAAATTTTATTTAAGATAAAAGAAGACATATTCTTGATTCAATGAAATTTTAGGATTTTCATATTTTTATTTATTTATTGTGAATTTCTTACTATCAATTTTTGCTTACGGAGATTTAAGTGTAATGAAGGGGTTAATGGCTCCCATATACATAGTTTACACATAAGAAAGTACTGAAAATGACTGTATTTTATTAGACAGACGTCTTACAAACTAATGAAATTTCAATAAATATAATGGAGTAAGTATAAAGAATGGCTTTACATCGAAATAAATCTGATTTTCTCATATTTACTGTCACTGCCATTATCAGATTTGGAAGCACCTTCAAACATTTATGGAAGCCACCTTTCAGTAGCAATAGATGCTTGAAATATCATATGTATGGTATAAGAAGTATTCAGGCTTCTGTCTCTTTCTTTTTGGGCATGAACTTGGTTTTGATGCTTATATAAACTTTATTTTTGATGGAATTTGTCGATCTTATCAGCATCCAATTTTAAATATTTTGACAATTAAAAGGGCAAGGATCTAGGCTAGAATGATAAATCGAACATACATAGTAATTAGGATTTCACCTGCCTTGATCGATCCTTGAAACGCGACACGAATCTGGATCTCGAAGGAAACTGGAAGGATGGAATCATGAGCATGACAAGCCGCCATACCTCTACGGGAGACCACAAGAATATTCTTCTCCAATCGAATTGGAGAGCGAGATGGAGAGAGCAATACTAGCCGCCGCCATTATTTCTAGGTTTAGGAATTAGGATATTCGGGTTTGTTGAATGAGTGAATAAAAAATGATCGGATGACTAAAGTCCTTTTATATAAGGTTACCCGTTTTATTTTAAAAGGAAAAAAAATATAAATATTTCCTTTTAAAATCAAACGTTAACCATAAATATTGAACCAACCCGAATACTAATTCCAATTTCAAGTAAAATATCAACAAATCGATGTATTATTTGATCCAACCAAAATAGTTTTCCTATATAATGTTCTAGTTGTGTGACCCTATAGGTTATTACAATGTTGGCAATGATTTAAATCGTACTTAAATTATAAGTAGTGAAGGACATCTAGTAATACATCGCTGTTACCCAAGTTCTAATAAGATCAATTAACGATTCGATACAACCTTTTGTGTCCAGTGTATCAACGTAATATAATCCTTTTAACCAGTATATCCAGTATTAAACTCGAGGCATGGTACGTATCACCCACTTTATAACTTAATCCGATTATCTTGATCGATGAGTAAATTAATATTTGAGCACGGTCGTGCATTTCATAGCCTGACTCAATCAAGAGGCCCATGGGTATCACCACAAATATATATATATATGTATATGTATATGTGTATGAATTTTGTAGGGTTAAATCCTGTTTAGATCATTCATAATTTTCATTCGATTCGAGGTGTATCCAATAATCACCGTTATTGTTACTCTGTTCCGAGTAACTTTAGATGATATCAAAACACAAATATCCTTGAATAAAATTATAATGATTTTAGGTCTAAGGACCATTACATCACTATCACTATTAGAATAACTTATGATACTATTAGTTATATTCCATGTAGTTATCACATGGTAGGTCAGTCCAATACGCTATTCTCCAATACACATTTATGTCTTGACATTAATATCACATATATTAATGATCAATGAGATGTGATCATCAATCAATCAACATACTAGTCCCAACGTTTTATTGTTGTCCTTTGTATAAAATAAAACTTGACAAGGGACTTTTAGGAATTATAATACTTAACATATTATATAATCTGAAGTTCAAGTCACTTACTTAAACTATATAAATCCGTATTATTATTCTAAGGACTTTTATTACATTATATTTATATTATGTAGTAAATATATAACATAACAGAATATTCTATTCCAAATAAAATAATAACATCAAAAGTGTTATCAATCGCATCAAATGGATTGCCTCTAGGGCACAAACTCTAACAATCTCCCACTTGCACTAGAGTCTATCATTCATGCATCATATACTCATGAAACTAGTGCGACTATTAAACTTCTGCTGCGACATAGTCTAATTCAGTAGGTCTACAACATTTCAACTTTTGTATCTTTGTAGATATGTTCATTTCCTTTGTGAAAAACTTCACATAGGAAATATATTTCTTAAATATATGTCTGGATCGAGAATGAGTTTAAGGTTTTAGGCCTGACCAATAGCTATATTGTTATCACAATGTAAATCATTGGATCAATAATGAATTAAGTTCTATTATGAACTTCTTAATCCAAACATTTTCTTTCTTAGAATCGGATTTATCTCTTGTTTTAAAACTAACATTATTTGCAATAATTAACGTGTTATCAAATAACACTGGAATTATTGTGTCGTTCCCACTCAGTTTCTTGTTTCTTGTCTATACAAGATTCAATGGCATTTTATGGTTTACAATACATTTCAAATTCTATTTCATTCCCTTTGGTATCTAAGAGACTAGCTTTCCTTTAAAAAGATACCAATTCGAGCAATAAGCATTTTACTCTCAGAGGATTTATATAAATAATTTCCATTTGTTTCTTTTGGATATTCCACAAAATAGTTATCTAATTTGGGTCTGATTTATCAGAGGAAGGACGTCTATTAAAAGCCTTATGTCCTAAATCTTTGCATTAGACACATTAGGACATTTCCTAGTCCATATCTTATATGGCGTCTTCAAACTCATTTTAGTAGGACTAAATGAAATTGTTCTAAATTTAATTTGTTTGATGATTTATATGAGTTATCATTAAACGTATTATATCTTATAAGGTGCAATTTCTCCTTTCAGACACACCATTCCAATATGGTGTTCTAGATGGAGTGAGTTGCGAAACAATTTCAAACTCTTCTGGACAGTCATTAAATAATTCGCTTAAATATTATTTTTCGATCTGTTTGAAAAGTATTTATTTTCTATTAAAATTGGTTTTTAACTTCACTTTAAATTATTTGAACTTTTCAAAGGATTCTGATATGTGTTTCATAAGATACACATATCTGTTCTACTGATATCATCAGTAAATATAATGAAGTAATAAAATCTGCCTATAGCTTATGCATTCATTGCTCCATATACATCATTATGTACGAGACCCAACACTTATCAACCTTTTACCGTGTCAAGTGAAGGATGATTCATTTATTTTGCCTAATAAACAAGGTTTGAATTCTTCACATGATTCGAAATCAAATGATTTCAAAATTCCATCGTTATGGAGTTTTGATATACTCTTCTTGTTTATATTGGCTAACTGACTATGCTAAAGGTGTGCCGAATTTAAATCACTAAATTTAAACTGCTTAGTGTTTATGTCTAGTACATTATAGTTAAAATCATTAACTACTTGTGAAATTCCATATGATATTTCATTTAAATAAAATGATAAAAATTGTTCTTTTATTACAAATGAAATTCAAACTTGTCTAAATAAGATTTATTATAACATTTATTTTAAATAGAATTTCATAGTAACAATTATTTTATTTATTTAATTAAGCCAATATATGGGACAAGAAGCAACTTCCTATGGATAATTCAGCAACATTTGCTTCAATTCCAATCGTAAGTCCACTTGTCCTTTTATCAGATTCCTACTTATTTTTCAATTTCTATAAATTTACATACAACTATATGATTCATATCTAGTATCTAATACTAGAGATGTATAAGTATATTATTATAACATATATATCTTACTCGGTTGAGGTCACACTTCAACTCTAATTTTAGATCTTCTATATTTATGAAACAATTTACGTTTAATTTATTTGACGATAACCCTGAAATTTCCATGTTAGCCAAGAAATTTGATTTAATTCAATTTATCCTTCTTAAGGATTAATTTAAATTATCAAAGTTATTTATTATTTAATATCTATAGTAGATAATAAATAATAACCAATTCTTTAATATTTATTTAACATAAGTACAAAATTTTGATAATCAAAATTTATTTTAACATAAATGTATAATTTAAACTAAATTATGCTCCCACTCAAATTAACATCCCTTTGTTTATATACATATATCAGTATATATATATATATATATATAATGGTGTTCAAAGACCCATATCCAGTCATGCCTTGATCTAGCTTTGGCTAATCCCCAAAACACAACCTTTTAGGTAGACATCTTATGTCAATTATATCATGTATATAGTTCCTGGATCGCATGATGAACATTTTGTTCAGTATTATTCATCTGTTCAAATATAGAATAATTCATGCTATTGTCTCTGAGCCACAATCTTATTATGCAGCTTGGTTAAGTCAGACCCAATAATACAATTCAAGTATCACTTTTACTCCGTCTCATATAACCAAAATAAAAGGATGCACAATGCTTTACCATTACCTACATCCAGTGATTCTGGACATTGAGGAGTGTATTACTGGAAGACGTCACCATGACTTAATATAACAAAATTTGTTATAAAGAGAATTTTATAATTTGTAGTGGCGAACAATATTAGAGTTATTTCATATATCATAATATATGTATTTTATATTCATAATATAAAAAATTAGAATAAAATACATGAAATATATATATATATTTAATGTCATGTAAGAACCAAGTATATTCTATTCAAACATTTCAAATAATAATAAAAATGGTTAAGATAAAGCTTGAATATAGAATATTAGAAATTATACTCATAAATTTTAATATTAAATTTCAAGTAATCAATTCCATTTCAAGGTTTATACAATGTTCATACCAAAAAAACTTAAAGCCCGATTATGTATAAAAGGTGTTCGAGTGAGCCCATTTATATATATATTTATGTAAACCAAAACTTATTTATTATAAGGCCCAAAATAATTTCCAAGATTATCACAAAGCCGAACATGTAAAAAAGCTCAACAACTAAATATGAATACCTATTCGGCTCTCAACAATGCATCTTATTCATTCAAATCTATACGTATATTAACAAATGCAAAAAGCATGTTACATAGTTGTACATATACATTTGTACATACAATTTAAATCAACATTACATATCAACATTCTAATACAGTGTTATACGGTTTTATATTTAACAAAGTTCGTACAGCAAATACTAATATATACATACACATGAAACAATTCGAAAGTGGAAATACAAGTCATACTTGTTTTACCCTCAAAACCATAACACCAGTACAGGCCCACTGTTGACCCATCCTTTCGAGTTTCCCCTTTGTCCTGAAACAGTTTCAGGTTGTATTCAATGCACTGATGTTCCCCTGTATAAAACAATTTTGATCATAGGGTTAGGCTGTTTTAATATTGTGACGACCCCATTTCCCGTACAGACGGTGACAAGGGTAATCTTTGGAATATAACATAGAAACAGATAATTTAAAACTTAGAAACATATACTTTAAAGTAAATGTGTCTACTGGGGTGTATTTCATTTTGCTTTACTCATACTACGATATTACTGATCCTATCTGTATAGAGTTACCCGTCCTAGAACACTACTGGTTCTATTTCTGACGAGTTCGTTCATATGTTATACTCCATAACTAAGCTTAACCAAAGCTCTGATACCAAGGCAAAAGATAGTCCTTACCGAATTCGAGACTGTCTAGCCCGAGTCTGAGGCACAGCCGCAACCGTACCTTGGATCGTCAGGGCCGGTCCACACGAAGTGGATTATAATGCCTGAACAATGCGTCTCTCCGCCCTTTAGGGCGTAAATGAGCCAACGAATGACTCCATCGGACCCGGATCGTCCGATCTAACCGAGGCGCCTCGCAACAGTAACATCCACATAAGTCAAACTCGTTAGGGCGTGTAAAACCACTGACACCACTTCTAGCTAGAAAGAAAACGCACGTCCCCCCTGATGTCCTCTCTCGTTTCTGGTTCATACCGGGGTGTGAGGCTCGCGAATTCACGTTTTACACAAAGCTACGCCACACAGGCGGTACTTTGATCACCACCACAAGACTTTACTTTTCAACAAAAGCCCTGATCATTGCATCTTAGCATGCCACACAGGCAATTCACACCGTGCAACTGATGGCTATCAATCACACAGAATAAATTCCAATGTCAGACACACTGTCCATTTGCAAGTCCGTTCTGGGTCTGAACAAAACCGGAGGCACTAAATACCTCGCAAACGCATCGATCACCACGTACGTCTGGACGATCACCACTCATTATCCATATTTCGGGATGCCTCCCAATCAGGACCTCGGTTACCATCCAAACGAGGTGAAGATCTCCGGTCTTCGACCACCGTCTTCATCTTCGATTCCTTATCGTCGATTCAGTTATTCATAATGGAACAAACCCGGTATTTCTGAGCAACTCGCGTATATGATAAACAAGTGCAACACAAATACACATATGCACCATTTTATTTCATTAGTCGCTAACCGTAAATCAGTAAGAGAACGATTTCCCAAATATTTACCCCGAAGACCGAAACCAACATCAGATCAACACCCAGGAAACCATTCGACTTAGCCAACCTTCAGTCAGTTCCTAAATTTCACATCCATAATGTTTATAATATTTTATAATGATTTATCGCTATTTTTATTTATTTTAAAATAGCTAATTTATTCAAAACGACGCTTCGGGCCATAACGCGGTCGTGGCGCTGTTTTTCTTCAGATTTGATTTACACATATCTGAAAATTTAACCATTGGATCTTCACAAAATTTACATCATTAGAAAGATCTTTTCAAAACGAATCCAACGGTTCCAGTTTCGGGACAATCCGATGGTGAGATCTCCCGGTATAATCGTTTGAAGTTTCTATTTCAAAATATGAACTGCTGTGTCGTTATTCGATTAAATATAATTATATATATATATATATATAATCGATTCTGGCGCTGTTTTTCTTCAGATTTGAATTAAACTTTCCAGACAATCCAACCGTTGGATTTTTACAAAGTTGGTGCCGTTGGAAAGATTTTTCCAAAGCGAACCCAACGGTTGCGGTTTCGGGAAAATACAATGGTCGGATCTCTCGGTATAATCATTTGAAATCACGGTTTCAAAATACGAACTGTAGCTTCATTATTCGATATATTTCAATTCTATTTATATATATCTATATATATATCGATTCTTCGATTTCAAAAACTATATTCTTTTCATACATTTGATAAAAATGATATTTTTATCTAACTTTCTTCTATTTCAACACTTCACTATTTTTAACAATTCATTTATATAGTAAAATTGTAATTTTTATTGTAAAACAATTAATTTCAAAACACTATTATTTTATATAGTTCATATAGGTAATAAAAGTATGATTTTTATTATAAAACAATTTATTTCAAAACGAGATCATTTTATATAGTTCATATCGATGATAAAAATTGGATTTTCATTATAAAACACTTTCTTTCAAAATATGAATACCATTCAACACATGAATTTCAATTCAACGAATGAATTTCGATTCAACACATGAAGGTTTTCTATAGTTTATATATATCGATAAAAAGGTGATTTTTATATTTAAAACACGAATACCATTCAACACATGAATTTCAATTCAACGAATGAATATCGATTCAACACATGAAGGTTTTCTATAGTTTCTATATATAGATAAAAATGTGATTTTTATATTAAAAACACGAATACCATTCAACACAAGAATTTCAATTCAACGAATGAATATTGATTCAACACATGAAGGTTTTCTATAGTTTATATATATCGATAAAAATGTGATTTTTATATTTAAATCACGAATACCATTCAACACATGAATAATATTCAAAATTTCGGCAGCATAACGACAGGGTAGTTTAAACCGGGACCATCCCTAGTACGACTCCTCGCTCTACCTTAAAACCTCGTGGTTTTTGACAATGGGGAATCATGCATCTAGTTCACACGCAGGCGACATGTATATTTTTTTTATTTCCACAAACTAATCCTATGTGGTTTCAACCAAATATTTCTCAACCACAAACGGGTATTTTTCAACCACAATCAATCAATATCAACCACAAACAATTCCAATCAAACATTCGCTATCAATCAATTTTCACACCAATCACAACTAATAAATATCGTCCATGGTTTGTGGACGAGGGGCGTATATATATTTATATATAGCATTTCACTTCTATTTCAACACATATATAATTTTTACAACGCATATATAACTTATACATCGAACGTACAACTTATACAACGCTTATACATGAGGTGTACAACGCTTATATAACTCATACATCGACTATATAATTTATACATCGTTGTTTTCCTTATCGTTTATAAATTAGAAATCTCACATTGGGTTCCACTGCACCAAAAATAGCAGAAGGCTCAGAAAAATATGCGGTCTCTTCTAGAATGTAGAAGACGTCCACACGAGTCCACTATCTCTTGTTTCACTGAATTTCGTCAATACACGAAAAAGATATGAATTTTCAAAGTTTGCAACGGTTTTAAACTATTAAAAAAACAGTTTTAATTAAACAGCCGTGTACCTCTATTCCTCGTTTAAAACTAGGTTTAAGGTTTTCGTCGAATCCGTGAAGTTGCAGCTCGATCGGAGGATACAGCGTCGAAGAGGGAGGAACAGGCTTCTTGGCGATGGGGGTCTCGGCCAGCTCGACGGTCCCAGGCGGCTGCGGCTTGAAGCTCCGAACTTCGTGGCGTCTGATCTCCGCGAACAGGCGATGGCAGGAGGCAAGGCGGCTATTGATGTGGAGAGGAGGTCTCAATCTTCAAAAAGTTCCAAAGGAGGGGGGGTCTAATTCCTCCTGGTTTGGTCAGAAAAAGGAGGATAAACGGCGATGTGGTTTCCGCCTTCAGTCGATGTCGGAGAGAGAGAATTTTATTTTTTTTATAAAAAATCTGATTGGCCAGAATATATATATTTCAAAAAATTAGGGTTTTCACAAATGAGCTCCTTTTTAACCCAACGACTATTGTCTCTAGCGTTTCACCCCCATTCCGAACACAATGGGATATGTTTCGTAGGCCCATTCGACTATTTCAGTCAGTTTTCCTTCAAATTAAAATATATAACATTCAATATTTGATTTGAACATACATTTCAATTTGCTAGGGCCACAAACTGATTCGAAAAATTCCAGAAAAATAAATCTAGCTATGTTTTGACGATATGGTCCCAACAAAACTAGTTTCGTCGAATTCTGAGACCGTTTGCAAAAAGGCCCATTTCTGGTCGATCCAATTTAACTGTAATTGACCAAAACACGTTTTCCTTTGCCACGCTCACATACTAGCTTCAAAAATTATGAAATTTGAAACCTAGCAATAACTTCTCATCTCGGATCCAATTAAATTGGTTTCGTCGAATTCCGAGGTCGTTTGCAAAATGGCCTATTTCATGGGCTATATAAATTCCATAGCGACCTTTCTGAAAATTCATTTGGCCATAACTTTTGCTTTCCGCTATGAAACTTCGATTTTTCAGATTCGTTAGAAAGGTATTCTCTAACAGATTTAAATATTTTTGGTTTCACTCAAATCCGTTTTGTTTTGCACCCAGTACAGTCCGATAAAGTTTGAATTCAAATTTTGAAACTACCGCGCCATTTTAGGCCTTGTTTATAATTAGAATTAATTATATTCGTTTTCAATTGTCGATTCAAACTCACTTTTCATCGCTATTATTTAAAATGTTTATTTTAAATATTTAAAATCCATTATTTTAGCCAATTTAAAATTTTTAAATTGGTTCAGATTTTCTGGGTCGTTACAAATATATTAAGTATATGTTATCTGTTGCGTTTAAGTCAAACACATCGATTGCATTTAAATTTAACTGGGCACTGTATTTATCAACATGGATCAAACATTCATGTACATGTATGTCTATCAGTATAAACATATACTAATGGTTGTTGAACATTAACAAAACTTGTTGCATTTCATACTTATATATTTTGCTGAAATGATTTGTTCCCGTGTCAGACTTATGTCAAAAACAGGAATTAACTGTTAAAGGATAGAAGAATTACATATTCAAGTGACTTACAAAATATACATATATTCCAGATTTTAATGCCATTAAAATTGGAATATATCTCCAGTGAATGTATATATAAGATGTTATATGTATACATTTATAGTGACCCCAAACATTCGTTATATAAGAATTTACTAACCAACTATACGAAATACGACCATTTAAAATATATAAAGCATTATAAGCAATGTAAACAAATATAACATGGTGACAGACACACATCTTCAAACATGGCATAGGATCAAAACCCAGTTTTTCAACATTGACTTACAACCCAGATTTTATAACCATTTAAAGTATATCACATAGATATGTATATCTATACATAAATGGATATCTATGTATATCCTCATATCAAATAATATGTAAGACAAACTATTTTAACTTAGCAGATTCTTTGATATTTATACAATTGATTTTAAAATATGGCTTTTGATTTCATCTTAAATACCAAACATATTTCAGATTTACACATGGTTTCAAACACTGTTCAGTTTTGAATTAAACCATATCTTATCTACATAAGAACAAGACATTCCAGTATAGTTATGTTAATTAATATCAAATATTAACTCGGATTCAGTAAAAGAAACGGAATTTTATTTATCATGAAAAAATTCATTTCTAAATCGGATGTTTATATATTGAGATTGAATGATGTTGTAATAAGTTTTAGCATGATATGCATATATATACGTATATGCTGGTGACATATAAAATCAAATTTTATTCGCCACTGCTGATCAAACACAAGTCTGATCAAAGCATGTATAAATACAACAATGTTAAACAAGGATCATTATAGTATCTACATGCTATGATTTATAGTAATCAATACAACATTAAACATGTGTCTTGTATTTAAACACCATCAAACTAATATACATGTCATAAGTGTAACAACATAAATAGATGTCAATTAACACATCACTAAACATTTATATATATCTCTGAAACTTACCAAAACAGTTCAGTAGAAATATGGAATCAAAAGTATCCAATTTCACAAAATAAAACAACTTTGATTCAGTGTTGAAAGAAATTATATATTTTCAAGCATATACATAAAATTATATTATAAGTAAAAAGTACTTATAACCAAAATTTAAAATGTAAGATAAGGCATACTTATTCAATTTGAAATCATTTCAGAACCAGTGATTAAACATACAGATTACGTTTTAGTACGTTCAATAAGGCCAAAACATAACGGGTGTTGTATTCATTGACAGACTCAATGAATTCATACATATGTTAAACTAGACAAATCTTATTGCATCGATTAACATATGAGAATTAGTAATCCAGATTTGCACTATAGAATGGATATCACGTTTTAACGCAGATTTCATATCAAATAACAAAACGATTTTTGTTCATGTTTTGAATGAAAGGAACCTAAATTCGAAAACAAGTTCTAAAGTTTAAATAGTAACAACTCATATTACCACGATACTTTCATGTTACTGAACAACAATACTAAAGTAGGATTAATACAAAATATTAATCCATGTATTCCCTTCCTAATTTATATCAAATGTAAATGTATTAACAATTAAAAGGGTTTTGCATCAGTGATGCATTTATATATCTTCAGTATCACTTAGAGCTCACATAATCAAATATGGTGAGCAAGAAATGGTAACTTAATAGAATTAATGTCATATATATTAATCACAATTCTATTCAGTTTTATAACAAAAGAAAATGTTTTAGTTTATATAGAAATCAATTCATTTTAGAACAGTAATAATAATATGGTATGGTTTAAACATTTTAAACCAAAAAGAAATATCAACCAATCAATGAATCCACAAATCCATTCCATCTTATTATATTATATATATATAATCATTTATAATGAAACAATTTCATCATATTATTGAGTTTATATTTTATAATCCTTTTATAGTGGAGATTATAACTCTTTACAATTTTTGATGCTAGTCAAACAGATTTTGATTTTATTTCCTGATTAAAGGATCAAACTCGAAAATTTTGTCCCAGTAACTTTCATATCAGTGATTTCATTAAATCAAAATAATCCAAAATCATGTTAATCGAATATAGGGATTTATAAATAAATATATAATCAACCAGATCCATATTCAATTTCAAACACAAAATTTCTACGAACAGTAAACTAGTCAAGCTTTCTGATTTCTTAGATAAAATCAGAAAATTATGCCTTAACAATATTCATTCAATTGATTTCATTAAATCAAATATGATTAATATATATGATTCCTATGTTAATTAATAAAGTAACAACAATTTGTAACTTGATCGATTCTCATATTTAACCAATAAGGCTTTCACTTCTAAAATTTAAATCAACTATGATTTTAATTTATGTCTTGTGAAACGATTTCACTTCTGAATTGATTAGGTCTTGAATCCATGATTTTCAAATAATCAGTAATTCAAGAATTCAAATATAAGAACCCAAAAATAAATATCAATTCACCAATTTTTGCAAACCCTACAGACCAAAATCATAGTTCAACCTATTATTTCTAGAAAGCCAATAGCTCCTACACCTTTGATGGAATTTGTCGATCTTATCAGCATCCAATTTTAACTATTTTAACAATTAAAAAGGCAAGGATCTGTGCTAGAATGATAAATCGAACATACATAGTAATTAGGATTTTGTCTTGATCGATCGTTGAAATGCGGCACGAATCTGGATCTCGAAAAAAATTGGAAGGACGGAATCCTGAGCATGACAAACCGCCATACCTCTATGTGTGTCCACAAGAGCGTTTCTTCTCCAACCAAATTGAAGAGCGAGATGGAGAGAGAAGTACTAGCCGCTGCCATTATTTCTTGGGTTAGGAATTAGGATATTCGGGTTTGTTGAATGAATGAATCAAAAATGATCGGATGACTAAAGTCCTTTTGTATAAGGTTACCCGTTTTATTTTAAAATGAACAAAATATAAATATCTCCTTTTAAAATCAAAGGTTAACCATAAATATTGAACCGATACGAATACTAATTCCTGTTTCAAATAAAATATCAACAAATTGATGTTTTATTTGATCCAAATAAAATAATTTCTCCTTTATAACGTTTTGGTTGTTTGACCATATAAGTTATTACAACGTTGGCAATAATTTAAATCGTATTTAAATTATAAACGGTGAGCGGCATCTAGTAATACATCGCTGCTACCCAAGTTATAATAAGATCAATTAACGATTCCATACAACCTTTTGTGACCAGTGTCTCAACGTAATATAATCCTTTTAACCAGTATATCCAGAATTAAACTCGAGGCATGGTACGTATCACCTTCTTTATAATTTAATCCGTTTATCTTGATCGATGAGTAGACTATATAAACCAAATCAATATTTGAGCATGGCCATGCATTTCATAGTCTGACTCAATCAAGAGGCCCATGGATATCACCACAAATATATATATATATATATATATATATATATATTGTAGGGTTAAATCCCGTCTAGATCATTCATAATTTTCATTTGATTTGAGATGTATCCAATAATCACCATTATCATTACTCTGTTACGAGTAACTTTAGATGATATCAAAAAACAAATACCCTCGAATAAAATTATAATGATTTCAGGTCTGAGGACCATTACATCACTATCACTATGAGAATAACTTATGATACTGTTAATTATATTCCATGTAGTTATCTCACGGCTGGTCATCCTAATACACTATTCTTCAATACGTATTTATGTCTTGATATTAATATCACGTATATTAATGATCAATGATATGTGATCATTAGTCAATCAACATACTAGTCTTAACGTTTTATTGTTGTCCTTTGTATACAATAAAACTTGACTATGGACTTTTAAGAATTATAATACTTAACATATTATATAATCTCACTTCAAGTCACTTACTAGAACTATATAAATCCGTATTATTATTCTAAGGACTTTTATTACGTTAATATTTATATTACGTAGTAAACATATAATATAATAGAATATTCTATTCCAAATAAAATAATAACTTCAACATTGTTATCAATTGCATCAAATGGATTGCCTCTAGGGCATTAACTCTAACAATTTTGAATTATAGCCACTCCATATGCGGCTATTGTCTCAACTCCTTTGATAAGATTGCGGGGGTGTTATTCTATAAAAGAAATCATTTTATAAAAGAAACTAAGATCTAACCCTTAGCGCTTTTCGAGTATGTTGGAATAGTTATTTTTTTGGAAAATATTATTTTAGAAAGAATAGAGGCGTTCGCCTTCGAGCCTTTTGGTTGAACCAAAAGGAAACTAAGAGGTTATTATCTCCTTTACCTCTGATGGTATCAAAGGATTCTACTTTCAAGAACTTTAGAATAAAAATGAAATAGGTTACTACCTTACTACCTTTCGGTGTAATAGAAAGGAGATTATTTTATAAATCTTTGATATAAAAAAGAAGCGAATGCTTCAACACCCTTCTATATAAGAGGAAGGGTGGGGTTTTCAACATAAACTTCAACCTACTAAACTTCTTAATTGATGTATGCTTTAGGGTTGTTGCTCATCGAGCCTACTGGCACAAATGTTGTTGACATAGAGTTGTTGTGGCTCTTTGCTTTAAAGCCAGGTTGACATATATAATGTTGGCCAAGTTTGTTTAAGAGTTGAGATGGCTCTTTGCAATCGTTCCTTTTGAAACAGATGTTTCCAAAGGAATTACTTTTATAAATCACTTACCAAAATTGTTTTATAAATATCTTTTGAAACCAAAGGATTATGCCTATGATCATGTCGATACCTCCAGTATTGGAAGGGCCTATTTACACTTGTTTTGTAATAACATGGAGGGGTTTATCCTCTTCCTTAGTAAGGTGGTAGGGTCTATTTCTAAACCATGTTTACTAAATTGAAGCTCAATGCTTCCAAAATCCTAGAAGTCATTCCCACATCGATAGGCCTTTATAAACTTGCTTTCCATCTATCTTCCTTGGATGTAGTTGCGATATACAAGAAACCTTTTGACTTAAAATGTTTTGAGGCTCTGCCTGCATAGTTTTCTAGTGTAAATAATGTATGACATGGAGAAACGTTTTATTAAAATGTTTTATAAATTTGTTATAGGCTACTACTTTATCATCTGTCGTCATTGTTTTTCCTATAAGGCTTTACTGCTCACTTGTTACATAAGATCAATAGGGGTTTTCCTATTGCAAAAGCATGAATTGTGACTTTGACACTTAGAAGGGGGTTGAGAGTTATAGGGGATGATACGGTGTCACGCCTATTAACTTACATATTGAAACTTGGTTGAAAACTAATAAAATGCTTATATTGTTTGATAGTTAACAAATACCATGATATTGCATTCGTGTGAACGCATTGGGAGGGGCCAATGTGAGGTATAAATTGGGCAGATACCAAACAAAACATGAACTTATAAAGAATTGGGCATTCGTTTTTGTTTTCTAGTAGGGGGTTACTTTGCAAAGTGAAATATGGGAATCATAAGACGATTTTTGTTCCACTGGATAGAGGACGGTTACTATGCAAAGCGAAACATAGGAATAAAAACCATCAAGAATTCGGTTTTGTTACCTAGTGGAGGGTTACTCTGTGAATCACAGTAGAGGGATCAAAGTGAAGAAAATTGTTAGTACTAAAGATAATTGAGGTAAAATCAAAAGCAAGAGCAAAAATGAAGGAGCGTAAGGGCCAATAATGCTATGGAGTCAAACTTTCAATATATGCTTTCGGAAACAAGCAAAGAAAGGCAATGAGTTACCTCTTCTTTTATAAAGCCTTTGTAGTCTTAACCTGAAGGCCAACAACCAGATATTCTCTAGCATAAAAGGCTAAGCCATGTATACTTTTCGGTTATTTGAAACAGGAATACAAGAAAGCTTGAGCCCTTACCAGCAAGTTGTTAGGCATAAAAACGAGAATATCAGAAAGCTTGAGACCTTACCAACAAGTTGTTAAGCATAAAGGGGAAAGAAGCTTTCGGCATCATCATCAAACGAGAACTTGAACATGTCTGTCTCCACAACATTTTACTAAGACTTTCGCCTTCGAAAGCCTTCCTTAAATAGCCTTATGCAGAAACCATATAGCGGATCTCCCAAGAATCGATGAAAGGCAAACCCACGGGGCCCCCATATGCGCTTCCAATAGGAAGCCAAGTCAAAACTTATATGCCAGCCGAAGGGTCATCCCGCACCAAAAAATACGACCCTAATCAGGGACCAACTTCTTATTCTCAATCTCATACAAATAAATTTGAGTTAAGAAACCCTAATTTGTAAATAAAATTAGGAAAATTATCTGTGTAACGACTTACTATATCAAACCAATTAAGTCGATAATAAAATCAACTCAAATCGTTCGAAGCAGCAGATTGTTATTGCTATGGGGTTAAATAAGAATCAAATCACAGAATCAGACATAAAAATAATAATATACAACATCTTAAGTGAAATAAATTTATACAATATATCAAAGTTTTCAGAAATAAATACAGCGGAAATTTAATACATTTGATTTTCTAATTCATTTGGTATCAACGAAAATAAAAGAATAAACGAGTCTTAAGAAAATCTCCAGCTCCAAAAGGCTTAGCCTCAAACCTGTAATACTCAGACTAACCCGAGCATTTTGGAAGAAAAGAAACAAATAAAATACTCCACTTAGGACTAAAAATCTCATATAAGTGAATCAACTCAAGTGAAATGCCCAATGAAATGCATCAATAACTTAGAGGGTGTTTGGGATTTCCATCCTCTAAGGATCCGTGGAACTAGATACATATAATATAATATGCCATTATAATAGTTTCTATTCAGTAAAGTAAATATAATAAATAATGTAAGTGGGATTACATTTTTACCCTTACATCATTTACAGATATTGTCGTACACATTGCATATAAAACACCAGTACGTCGGTAGATAGGGATACACCGCGATATGACAACGTTAAATCAAAATCGTAGGGGGTTCGATCAGGATAAATATGAAAAGGCACCAAGGAATATCCAAGATAGGATTTTACCATTTGCATACCTGGATCAGTGGTAACGCATAGTAGCAACTACTGCCCACCTCGGAACACACTCCCATAATCAAAGGGTGCATACAAATTGATCACAAAAGTCATAGAGATGGTATCGGAGAAGCGTGTCCGATCGGAGGTGCAACCTCACTTAGTCACGGTATAACACCTGCTTTAGAAATTTTAATTGACCCGAAGGTCACGACCAATCCATCAGCGTTCTCCTTCTTCAAATCCAGTAATCGTCTCCATACCATCCTACTTCATTCTGAATTCACCACCACATGTACAGTTATTAAAGTGGTATCGATATTGGCAGAGAGTATGACAATACCAACTCCGGTCTCTTTAACAACCAAATGTTTACATTTTTCACATCGCGGCCATTACATTTGAAATCATATTCCAATATCGAAAATCAATTAACATAAAAATATTGAGTTTATCATCAATTTATCAAATCAATTCAATTATTTCGTATCGCTTCAATTCTAAATTGATATTTACAAATTGTTTCATCATCAATATTTCATTTGATATCGCTTAAGTTCCCAATTCATATTTACGAATAAGTTCATTCTCAAAACTTCACATTTCAATTAGAATAACAATCACAAGTATATTGTTATTCAATTGAATCTTCATATTCAATCATTTTTATTTTAATTGCTTGAAATTGGAAACATATTCTTTTATTTTAAAATAGTTAAATATAACAGTTTAAATAAAATATTAAGTTAATACATATATTTTAAGCAAAATGGATAGACTCAATATAAAATTTGTTTAAATAAAATAGATAGGTTTGGTATAAATAATTTGAAATAAAATAAATAAGTTTCATATAAGTAGTTAATTAAGATAGTTAAGTTTTATATACCAAATAGTTTAATTCAAGCTAATAAATAAAAATATCAGTAGTTCTAATAAAATAGTTGTAAATCATATATTATTTATCAAGTAAAATAATACTAACTCCAAGAAATAATTTAATCTAAATCAATTATCAACATTTTCAAAATTCAACTTAATGTTTAAATCATACTTCAAAGTCAAATTCTATTTATTTAAGACTCAGTAAGTATACATTTCAAGTTTAAAACCAAGTAGTCAATTTAGTTTTAACTTAAATTTCTTGGCTTCGATTTGGTTGGAAACTTGAATTCTAAATTCCTTTCATCTCATTGGTCTTAAACCAATATTTCCAAATATAAAATTCTATTACAAAAATCAATTCTTTAAATTTGGAATAATAAATCCAATTTCTACTTAAATTAAAACTCCTAATCAATTTATCAAAGTTTGATTACCCATTCATTGAATTCGTTAAGTTTAACTTATACTTTCAAATTTAAATATTTTTAAAAAAAGCTACTTTTAGCTTAAAATATAAATTGTCTATCAAAAGTTAATTTCATAAACTAAAATATACCTGTGAAATTTCTGAATTGATATTATCTCCAAATAACAAATTCAATTTAGAAAATCATGCCAAATCAAATTTAATTGAATTCATACATTTAAAAAAATCAAACCTTATATGTAAACTAAATTAACTTAGTTCCAATATATATATATATTGTTCACCCCTTAAAAACCATACATATATTGGTCTATTAAATCTGTGATAAAACTACGGGACGAGCGTTATTAGGGTCGATCGTGCATAGTTCTATCCAGTACACCCAGGAAGTTTGCGAAATGTAAGGGTGTAACACCCCGTAATTCTGTATCACTAGGATTCACAAATCAAGGCAGAATTAAATTTTAAAATCAAAATCAAGGGAAATGGGCTGCGCCATTGCGTTCGTCTTGGAGTTCTGCATGAGATAGAGTCCGTGTTTGCGTTAATCGGACTTCGTATAAAAGAGTTATGGTCTTCAGAAGTTTCAGAATTCGATTTAAAATTCGAACAGGTCAGCAAACGAGTTCAAAATTCAATATCGGACCTAGAGTGGGTTGGGTGGGAATTTTCCCGGCCAAGACCCAGATCGACTAGGTAGTCGACCTGGGGGTCGACCTCCCCCGCTTTTTCTAGATCTGCAGCCTGGTTCGTTTTTCTGTATCCGGACACCATTCTGACTAGATTCGTTGACTTCTACACTATATAAACAGCCTTGCTCTCCTTCTCTATTCACAATTCTTTTCTATCCTTCTGCTGCCACTGAGAAAATGTATAAAAAAATGAAATAATATATAAAATAAATCAAGACGAGGAAATGCTGCTCAAGACTTTCAAGAAGAAGATTCGAATCAAGATTAAAACTTCAAGATAAGAATCAAAGGGCAACTCAAACGGTTTCGAGCAACGTCGCACAAATCATAGCAACGCCATCTTTCTATTCTAAAAACCGATCACAGTAAGTCGGTTACTTTTTAGATTTGAACGTTTTTCTCTGTTCGTGACATGAAATTAAAGGAATAAAAGAATATGCCAAATCTTTCTATTCAAATCAGTGCTTATATCTTTGGACCTAATTAAGAACTGTTATGATTCGATGACCAATTAGGCCTTGCCTATGACTATGAGCATTGCCTATGACTATGAACATTGCCTATAACTGTGACTGTGACTATGAGAATTATTTCCTTGACTATGAACACAAGCCTATGCCTTTGATTAGGAAACATAAACTATTGCCTATGACATAACAAGGACAACTGTGATTAAACACCTATGATTTAATGACTAGGAAAGTGTTGCTTAAGTTTTGTGACTATAAAATTGGGTCTAGACATGATTATCTATTCTGTCTATTCTTGGTTTTCTTTGGTTTTAGACCTTGGGAATTTACCTATTAAGTTAGGTCTACCCATGTTCTTGAACCTACGTCATTATTCAACCCTTTTTATAAGATTTTCAGACCTATAGGCCTTCGATGTTTTAGATCAATTTCAGTGGAATTCGTTAGGTCTGTAATTAGTAAATTATCATTTTATGCCAGTTATTATGTCTATCATTTTCATAGCATCTTTGGTACATTCCCTATTTTCTACGAATCTAGATTTATCTATAATCTAGATTGAATCACGATTATACGAACGGTGGGAATACAATTTGGGCAAAATATGAAATTTACTAAAAACGTAGTTATAAACTTGGAAATTGGCATAAATTGGGAACATGTATTATGGCATGTTCATAGAAATGCAAATTGGATAAATTTGACATGAATTGTAGGATGTGTAATTCGAATCTAGTATTGACTTGTAAATCTAGCATTTACATGAATTGTGAACTGGAATAATAAGTCTAGTTTGACATGAACTGTAATTAGAATGTTAAATCAGAATTGGATTAGCTAATTTGGTATGATAAGTATATTGGCATATATTTGAAATTGGCCATAATTGGGGGTAATTGTCAGGTTTAGCAAAATCATGGTTAGTGACACTTAATTTGGTATAGTTTACATACCAAAAGCATAAATATGATATAGAGGGGAAAATGGGCCGTAATAATAAAGGTTGACAATTTACATTATAAGAGTAATTATGAAATAAGTAAATTAGGCATGATTTAATTATAGAATTTGTCCTAAATGAGAAAATGTAAATTTTGACAAATTAAAGGTTTATTAATGACATCTCTTTTAATAATATACCTGAAAGTTCTAGGGTGACAGAGAGGATAGTGTCTAGGCTTAGGTTTGGAAAATACAAGTTTCCTGCTCTCCCTGGCTATCCCTAACTGATCCGACGGACGGGATGGTTACCTTCAAAAGCTGTTTTGAAAATTAGTTAAAACCCTTTGAACTTAGAAAACACGAATATGCCTAACCCGAGGTTAGACTGAGTTGCGATGTAAACCTGCCCGGAATCAACCGGCACATCCAGTAATCGCAACAATACCTGTCTAATGTGAGTGGTCGCGGCTTTAATTTATTTAGTTAAAGCTAGAACAAGAATGGTAGGGTTAAGTTAATTAAGACACTTAACCAATTCAACATGATAACAAAGCCGATGGGTGGGGGTTAGGTTCATATAGACACTTAACACAGTTAAGCTAGAATGGGAGGGTTAAGTCCATAGGAACACTTAATCAACTTAACACAGTTAAGCTAGAATGGGAGGGCTAAGTCCATAGGGACACTTAACCAATTTTACATGGTAACAAGACAAGATTTGTAGGGGTTAAGTAACTAAGAAAACACTTAGCCAAATTAACATGTTAACTAGACTAGAAGGTGGGGTTAAGTAAAGTTAATACACTTAGCCAAATTAGCATGTTAATTAGACTAGAGGTTGGGGTTAAGTAAAATCTAATACACTTAGCCAATTTGATATGTTAGCTGGGCTAGACCGTAGGGTTAAGTAAACTTGAACACTTAACCATCAGATTGTGATAAAGGAATAGGGTTAAGTCCAAAACATGAAGGGATAATACTTAACCATTAATAACATGTTAGTTAAAACAGACGGGCAAGGTTAAGTTAAAAAGGAAACACTTGACCAATACAGGATGAATGGGTAGGGTTAAGTAATAAGAAATACTTAACCATTATAACTTGGTTTGTGGTAGGGTTAAGTCAACATGAATTACTGATAACACTTAACCAGTTTAACAGGATAAATGAAGAGGGTTAAGTTAGCTTGAATGGACTAATGACACTTAACCAATCCAAATTGACGAGAAAGATAACTAAGTGGTAAACCTTAGTTAGCAGAACTAAGTAATAATTCTTAGTATAACACGGGAAGGAGCGAACGTCCATCTGATTAAAGCGAAGGCTCCAACGAATTGGGTTACGAAGCCCGAGCCTTCGAGGGGACTTGAGGGTACTCTTGGTATCCCTCTGTGAGGCTGTAGATGATCCTCCTGGGCTCACAGAGGTTAAGGTATGCGTTAAAAGAACCAGGGGTATGCCTTGGTTGCAATATATGGCAACCTAAAGACTAGGATGGACCAGCGTGATTCAGTGAGAAAAGGTAGCCCTGTGATAGCAACTCATCGTCTACCATCCATCTTGAGTCAATCGAGATACGTGAAGCGGAAAGGCGGAGAACTCCAAAAGACCATATACTTGCTATATAGTTATGGTTGCGGATGGCCATTGGACAGTAGGGCATAGGGGGCCTGCGTATAGTTCTCATTTTTCAAGGTGTGCCTTTCATTAGTTGAGGGAGGGGTCAAGTGGGACCATAGCCACTGGAATAAAAATAGACCTTAGCATCTGCATCGACAGATATCTGAAAGCTCCCGATGGAGTTCGGTGTTTCTTGATTTGTCCTGCCACAGGACTCGGGCCGCACATTACAGGACATGTGCATCTAGACAAGCGATAACGATTCGCGATAAATGCGCGGGGAAGTATATGAACATATACCACTCTAGGTAGTGTGTCCTAGACTTGGGGGCATCGTTCGACAGGTAGCATAATCCCTAGTTGGACTAGGTGGCATAAACCCTGAATCCGAGAAGCGTTCAGCAGATAGCGTAAACTTTAATTGAATCTAGAAAGCACTTGGTAGAAAACCCTAGATTAGATCTAGGTAACAAATAATAAATGTATTCCTGAAGGCAATGGAAACTACAGGGATTGGGATCACGTTATCGTTACTAGTTGAGACAAGAGTTAGGTGGTGCAGAGATATAGAAACCAGTATAACATGGAAATAGCGAAGCGGAGAAAGTATTAGAGCATATCCAGTTAATCTTATCTTAGCATATCTTGTGTAAATCTTGTCTAATCTTGCTGATCCTATCATCATGGTGTTATCTTGTATTCAGTTAATTCATGTCGTTTTGTTTTTCCATGTTCACATGCTAGAAGTTACTGAACTTACTCAGGCTTTATGTCTGACTCTGTTTTTCTTTCTTCTTCTTTTCTTCCGTTTCCCCCAGGTAGTAAAGGAGGGAATAGTATAGCTCAGGTTAAGTCAGATTGTCACTCTTTCCCAGCTTGAAGATTTTTCGAAGTCTTGCTTGCATTCTCTTTTCAGATGCTATGGCTGGCTCTTGCTAAAATTGGGGAATATAAATGTTGTTTTATGCTTCTTTATTTTGTAAGACAAATGATACTCTGATATTGTAAAGAAATCATTGTACAAACTATTTTATCAATAAAGTAAAGTTTTATTTTCCGCTATTTAATTTTTGTCTGTCTTGTAATTTATCTGCATCTTTTACCCTAAATGCTCCACAGAACTTAGTGCATTCCCTTTGTGAGTGACCCTAATGGATGTGGGGTGTTACACGTGGTATCAGAGCTGAAGGTTACCAGATCAGATAAAGGATTTGAAAAATTATTTTCAAAACGGTTTTTAAAGAAGCATTTTCAAGATAAAAGATTTGTTTTAAAGGCATATTCCCCAAAGCCATACGCACTATCTTCTCTTCCTCTGTTTGAATTCTTGTCTCCTTCTTTCTTGAGTCTCTGGGGCTCCTAGCTTTCTGGGAGGTAACCTCATCGATGGGCGAAGTAGTGCCCGACTTCCATCCATAGCCGTTGTTGTTTCACCTACGGCCAGTTTTCTTTTAAGCTTATAGGCTTTTCTGTACGATGGAAGTAGCTTTCGAGAGATTTGTCAACATGGTTACGCACGGAAGGGGATGAGGAATTTAGCTAAGGAGCACAACCCTAGGATGAGAAATCCATGGATGTAGATTTAGCTCACGAAGGAGGAAGAAATTATAAAACCTAAGACAAGAGGAAGTATCTTTACTAGGGTATGATAGGGCATATAATTAAGGACAAGGGCAAGAACGAGGAACAAGATTTTCAGAAGGGTAAGTACATACTTTCACCACCAAGCGTACCTAGGAGAAAGGTAGTGAAGTTCTGTTGGAAGAGTCTAGTTTTGCTGTTCGTACTCTTTCCTTTGGTTTTAGCGCTTCGCATTTGTTCATATCCACTTCCATAGTTGAGTCTCTGCACCATAGTACTTGTATAGTAGAAAGATCCCACTAGAGTCTCAAATCCAATTGGTGGTCCGACCGTCTAAATTCAATTGAGAATAGCTATCGAGTTTGCTTATATCATCTCGCGCAGATCGTCTAAATTCGGAGGAGATATTCCTTGGGTGCTTGTCTGATATTGGTTTAGGCCTTTGGGGCTTGTACTTGAGGAATGTCGAGTTCGACTAAGATGGTTTGCGTGAGAGATGGATAGTTGTGGCAGGCACTCTAAAAAGCATGTAGTGACCTTTCGACCCTTACAGTTATGGCATGGTGATAAGAGAGAGACCTCTAATCATTTTAGTACATACACTTGGTACCGTGATTGACATCTGTTTATTTTGAAAATAAAGATCAGGGACTTCATAACCGTGAAGTTAAATTAGTTAAGATACAATGAAGTAAAGCTCAAGAAGGCTAGATACTAGCATCATACCCTTTTCCTTAAGGGTGCATCCTTGATTTCTTTTTTTTTTGTAGGAGCTTTTCACATAATTGTTTCTCTCTTTCCAAAGTATATCCTCTAGGTCGTATCATCGATCCTTAGGTAGAAGACAATGGATGTAAACATGTATTTGAAACATGTTATGGCTGATGGTTGCAAGTGGTTGCTAATGGTTGCTCGTGGATGCATATGCATACGTATTAGGCACTAGATCAGTTCAGACGCTTTCATATTGCATTTACAGATATGTATTTGTTTGAAAGTTGAACTTGATATGTTATCATATGGATGTTGCATATGGATGAATGGCTGTGCACGCATGTAGTATTTACATAACTAGGGATGCTTGCATACATGATTGGACGCATGGCACTAACATGATTCGCATTAAGGAGGTCAACTGAATCAGTAGACCGCCTGATTTTGCGTTAGATAAAGACATATACACGCACTATGCATATGAACATGAAAGCATTAGAAATCTTTTAAGGACAAGGAATGCCTGTGATTGAATGGTTGAGTAGATGGGTGATTGGATGGTAGGACACATTCTTCCTAACTTGAAGATTTCGGGGACGAAATCCTTTTAAGTGGGGGAGAATGCAACACCCCGTAATTCTATAACACTAGGATTCACAAATCAAGGCAGAATTAAATTTTAAAATCAAAATCAAGGGAAACGGGCTGCGCCATTGCGTTCGTCTCAGAATTCTACATGAGATAGAGTCCGATTTTGCGTTAATCGGACTTTGTATGAAGGAGTTATGGTCATCAGAAGTTTCAGAATTCGATTTAAAATTCGAACAGGTCAGAAAACAAGATCAAAATTCAAAATCGGACCCAGAGTGGGCTGGGCGGGAATTTTCCCGCCCAAGACCCAGGTCGACTGGGTAGTCCACCTGGGGGTCGACCTCCCCCGCTTTTTCCAGATCTGCAGCCTGGTTCGTTTTTCTGTATCCGGTCGCCATTCTGACCAGATTCGTTGACTTCTACACTATATAAACAGCCTTGGTCTCCTTCTCTATTCACAATTCTTTTCTATCCTTATGCTGCCTCTGAGAAAATGTATAAATAAATAAAATAATATATAAAATAAATCAAGACGAGGAAATGCTGCTCAAGACTTTCAAGAAGAAGATTCGAATCAAGATTAAAACTTCAAGATAAGAATCAAAGGCCAACTCAAACGGTTTCGAGCAACGTCGCACGAATCATAACAACATTATCTTTCTATTCTAAAAACCGATCACAGTAAGTCGGTTACTTTTTAGATTTGAACGTTTTTCTCTGTTCGTGACATGAAATTAAAGGAATAAAAGAATATTCCAAATCTTTCTATTCGAATCAGTGCTTATATCTTTGGACCTAATTAAGAACTGTTATGATTCGATGACCAATTAGGCCTTGCCTATGACTATGAGCATTGCCTATGACTATAAACATTGCCTATGACTATGAACATTGCCTATGACTGTGACTGTGACTATGAGAATTATTTCCTTGACTATGAACACAAGCCTATGCCTTTGATTAGGAAACATTAAATATTGCCTATGACATAACAAGGACAACTGTGATTAAACACCTATGATTCAATGACTAGGAAAGTGTTGCTTAAGTTTTGTGACTATGAAATTGGGTCTAGACCTGATTATCTATTCTGTCTATTCTTGGTTTTCTTTGGTTTTAGACCTTGGGAATTTACCTATTAAGTTAGGTCTACCCATGTTCTTGAACCTACGTCGTTATTCAACCGTTTTTATAAGATATTCAGACCTATAGGCCTTCGATGTTTTAGATCAATTTCAGTGGAATTCGTTAGGTCTGTAATTAGTAAATTATCATTTTATGCCAGTTATTATGTCTATCTTTTTCATAGCATCTTTGGTTCATTCCCTATTTTCTACGAATCTTGATTTATCTATAATCTAGATTGAATCACGATTATACGAACGGTGGGAATACGATTTGGGCAAAATATGAAATTGAATAAAAACGTAGTTATAAACTTGGAAATTGGCATAAATTGGGAACATGTATTATGGCATGTTCATAGAAATGCAAATTGGATAAATTTGACATGAATTATAGGATGTGTAATTCGAATCTAGTATTGACTTGTAAATCTAGCATTTACACGAATTGTGAACTAGAATAATAAATCTAGTTTGACATGAACTATAATTAGAATGTTAAATCAGAATTGGATTAGCTAATTTGGCATGATAAGTATATTGGCATAAATTTGAAATTGGCCATAATTGGGGGTAATTGTCAGGTTTAGCAAAATCATGGTTAGTGACACTTAATTTGGTATAGTTTACATACCAAAAGCATAAATATGATATAGAGGGGAAAATGGGCCGTAATAATAAAGATTAACAATTTACATTAAAAGAGTAATTGTGAAATAAGTAAATTAGGCATGATTTACTTATAGAATTTGTCCTAAATGAGAAAATGTAAATTTAGACAAATTAAAGGTTTATTAACGACATCTCTTTTAATAATACACCTGAAAGTTCTAGGGTGACAGAGAGTATAGTGTCTAGGCTTGGGTTTGGAAAATACAAGTTTCTTGCTCTCCCTGGCTATACCTAACTGATCCGACGGACGGGATGGTTACTTTCAAAACCTGATTTGAAAATTAATCAAAACCCTTTGAACTTAGAAAACACGAATAGGCCTAACCCGAGGTTAGACTGAGTTGCGATGTAAACCTGCCCGGAACCAACCGGCACATCCAGTAATCGCAACAATACCTGTCCAATGTGAGTGGTCGCAGCTTTAATTTATTTAGTTAAAGCTAGAACAAGAATGGTAGGGTTAATTTAACTAAGACACTTAACCAATTCAACATGATAACAAATCTGATGTGTGGGGGTTAGGTTTATACAGACACTTAACATAGTTAAGCTAGAATGGGAGGGTTAAGTCCATAGGAACACTTAACCAGCTTAACACAGTCAAGGTAGAAGGGGATGGCTAAGTCCATAGGGACACTTAACCAATTTAACATGGTAACAAGACAAGATTTGTAGGGGTTAAGTACATAAGAAAACACTTAGCCAAATTAACATGTTAACTAGACTAGAAGGTGGGGTTAAGTAAAGTTAATACACTTAGCCAAATTAACATGTTAACTAGACTAGAGGTTGGGGTTAAGTAAAATCTAATACACTTAGCCAATTTGATATGTTAGCTGGGCTAGACCGTAAGGTTAAGTAAACATGAACACTTAACCATCAGATTGTGATAAAGGAATAGGGTTAAGTCTAAAACATGAAAGGATAATACTTAACCATTAATAACATGTTAGTTAAAACAGACGGGCAAGGTTAAGTTAAAAAGGAAACACTTGACCAATACAGGATGAATGGGTAGGGTTAAGTAATAAGAAATACTTAACCAATATAACTTGGTTTGTGGTAGGGTTAAGTCAACATGAATTACTGATAACACTTAACCAGTTTAACAGGATAAATGAAGAGGGTTAAGTTAGCTTGAATGGACTAATGACACTTAACCAATCCAAATTGACGAGAAAGATAACTAAGTGGTAAACCTTAGTTAGCAGAACTAAGTAGTAATTCTTAGTATAACACGGGAAGGAGCGAACGTCCATCTGATTAAAGCGAAGGCTCCAACGAATTGGGTTACGAAGCCCGAGCCTTCGAGGGGACTTGAGGGTACTCTTGGTATCCCTCTGTGAGGCTGTAGATGATCCTCCTGGGCTCACAGAGGTTAAGGTATGCGTTAGAAGAACCAGGGGTATGCCTTGGTTGCAATATATGGCAACCTTAAGACTAGGATGGACCAGCGTGATTCAGTGAGAAAAGGTAGCCCTGTGATAGCAACTCATCGTCTACCATCCATCTTGAGTCAATCGAGATACGTGAGGAGGAAAGGCGGAGAACTCCAAAAGACCATATACTTGCTATCTAGTTATGGTTGCAGATGGACATAGGATAGTGGGGCATAGGGGGCCTGCGTATAGTTCTCATTTTTCAAGGTGTGCCTTTCATTAGTTGAGAGAGGGGTCAAGTGGGACCATAGCCACTGGAATAAAAATAGACCTTAGCATCTGCATCGGTAGATATTTGAAAGCTCCCGACCAAGTTCGGTGTTTCTTGATTTGCCCTGCCACAGGACTCGGGCCGCACATTACAGGACATGTGCATCGCGATACATGCGTGGGGAAGTATAGGAACATATACCACTCTAGGTTGTGTGTCCTAGACTTGGGGGCATCGTTCGACAGGTAGCATAATCCCTAGTTGGACTAGGTGGCATAAACCCTGAATCCGAGAAGCGTTCAACAAATAGCGTAAACTCTAGTTGAATCTATAAAGCACTTGATAGAAAACCATAGATTAGATCTAGGTAACAAATAATAAATGTATGCCTGAAGGCAATGGAAACTACAGGGATTGGGATCACGTTATCGTTACTAGTTGAGACACTAGTTAGGTGGTGCAGAGATATTGAAACCAGTATAACAAGGAAATAGCGAAGCGGCGAAAGTATTAGAGCATATCCAGTTAATCTTATCTTAGCATATCTTCTGTAAATCTTGTCTAATCTTGCTGTTCCTATCATCATGGTGTTATCTTGTAACAACCCGAAAATCTGGGCCAGTTTAAAATTTTTATTTTGGCAATTTTAGCGAATTTTGATTATTTAAAATGAATTATTTTAAATAATATCGACGAGAAATTTATTTTGAATGGAATTAGAGCGTATATATTATATACGTCGTCATTAGAATATAAATAATTATATATAATTATAAAAGGAATTGAAAATGGCCCGGTAGTTCGATAATTCGATTTCAAACTTCAATTGAATGTACCGGGTGCAAAATAAACCGGATTTTAGTGAAACCAAAAATAATGGAATCTAATAGAGAATATCTTTCCAACGAATCCGACAAATCAAAATTTCATAGCGGGAATCAAAAGATATGTCCAGTTGAAAATTCAGAATAATCGCTATGGAATTCGGGCCCTTAAAAATGGAAATTTTGCAAACGACCTCGGATTTCGACGAAACCACTTTGGTTGGATCCAGGATGTAAAGTTATTGCTATGTTTCAAATTTCATAATTTTTCGAATCAATATGTGAGCGTGGAAAAGGAAAACGCGTTTGACCAGTTTTAGTTGATTTTAATCGACTAGAAAATGTCCATTTTTCAAACGGTCTCAGAATTCGACGAAACTAGTTTTGTTAGGACCATATCATCAATACAAAGCTAGAAAATATTTTTCGGGAATTTTTATAGTTAGTATGTGGCCCCGGTAATTTGAAATGTACCTTTGAAATTCAATATAATGATTTAAATGTAAATTCAACGGAAACTGATCGAAACGATCGAATCAACTTGCGATACATATCCCATTGTGTTCGGAATGGGGGTAAAACGCTATGGACGACAGGCGGTGGGTCTCGTCTCGAGGTCGAAATAAAAAGTTACTTTTTGAAATTTATTTAATGAAATTAAATAATATATATTATTGTATATCCCTTTACCTCTCTCTCCTCCCTCATTAGTCAAACACGCTCAGTTTAAAAATAAAATTAAAAAAAAAACCACTGAAGCCCTCGAGTCGTTCCCCGTCGTCGCGCCGCCATGCCCTGGCGCTGGCCACCGCCGAACTCCGGCATCTCCCTTCCCCCTCGCGCCTCTCTCTTCCCTCGCCCCTCCTCCTCTGTACGGATCACACCACCCCCAAATCAACCGATGCCCTAGCCCTAGGACCGCCGAACGCCAGCCACCATTCGTCGATACGCCCTCCTCGCGCGCCTCCTTCTCCATCCTCTTTCCCCCCAATCCAACTCCAACGCCACCAGATCAGAACGCGCCGCCCTTGCTCCGCCCCCGGCAACGCGCAGGAAGAACCCCTCCTCCTCCGATAACTGTAAGCTTATATTTTTATTTTTCTTTATTTCTTTTAGTTTAAGAAAATCAGTTTTTATATTTTTTATTTTTTATTTTACATAGTAAAGATAATCAGTTTTAAAAATATATAACATAATAAAAGTTAGATTTTATTGTAGAGCTAAGAAAATATAATCTTTTATATTGTAGCGGTATAAAAATATAATCTTTTATATTGTAGCGGTATAAAAATATAATCTTTTATATGTTGAAGTAAAAATGTAATCTCTATAGTGAAGAAATAAAAATGCGATCTTTATATACGAAATATAAAGATAGGATTTTTATATAGAATGGATCGTTTTAAAAATACATATGAAGTGGAAATAAAAATATGATTTTTATTTTATTGAAATTTGAAAAGGCGAAATCTTTAAATTTGAAAGGGCGAAATCTTTAAATTTGAAAAGGCGAAATCTTTATATTTGAAAAGGCGAAATCTTTATATAGAGAATAGCGTGATAAAAATATAATCTTTTATATGTCGAAGTAAAAATATGATTTTTATATATTGAATAGCGAAGTAAAAATATGATTTTTATATATTGAATAGCATAGTAAAAATTCGATTTTTATATATGGAATAGCAAAGTAAAAATTCGATTTTTATATATTGAATAGAGAAGTAAAAAATTCGATTTTTATATATTGAATAACACAGTAAAGATTCGATTTTTATATATTGAATAGCGAAGTAAAAAAAATTCGATTTTTATATATGTTGTGGCTACGGGCGAAGAAAGTGATAAGAGACGAGAACAGCGAAGATTTCCTGCATTACAAGTGTCGTGGAGTTAGGATAGCTATCGATGAGAACTTCTCACTCAAAATTCTTTTTCTAGTTATATATATATATATATACTAGGATGCAGACGGTGTTTAGTAGCACCCGACACCCGTCATCCACAGACCATGGATGGCTTGTTTGTTTAATTGTTTGGTTGTGTAGTTGGTTAGATTATTTGGTTTGAATTGAATTGTTTGGTGAAATGAAATTGATTTGATTGATGTGTGAATGGCGTGGGCCTTCACTAGACCGGGGATAAGGCTAGGCCTTGTCCCGTTTCTAGTATCGTGCCGTTATGCCGCCGAAATTTTCTAAAATAAGTTAGGAAAATAAAGATAACATTTTATTTAATAAATGAACCGAATAGAATATTCATAGGTTGAACAAAATAGTTTGATCGTTAAAAATATAATTTTTAACGTGAATGTGAATAAATAAATATTCATTTACAAACCGGACGGTTTGTTTATGTACACCTATTTGAAGGACATTGATTGGGATGATAAATTTTACACATCGCCCAACTGCACAAATAAAAATCTGTGTTTGATTGCTTGAAACCCCACACGGGTATTGGGATGATATTTGACATACACTAATCCTGATTGTTTAGTTGTATGTCGATCGATTGATTGACAGGCTGTTATAAGCGTTGAATATTTATATTTGATGCTTATACAGTGTAGAATGCACTTTGGATGATGGTTGATTATTCATCGTTGTTGATATATACATGTGTTCTAGAAAATCCATATAATTAACATTATATGGTAATTGTTTGGGCCTCATTCCAGTTTTGAAATAGAAATATTTGAAATGAAATATTTGAATAGAAATATTTGAAAAAAGAAATATTTAAAATAGAATATTTGAAAATTGAAATATATGAAGCCGCGTTGATAGATTGACGCCATTTTGACGTGAACGATATTTATATCGATTTTATTCAAATTGAAGTGAATATTAAAGTGAATTGAAATTCGAATTTAATTGAATTGATTTGAAATTCGAAATAAACTGAAAGGGTTTGAAATTCGAATAGAATTGAAATCGTTTTGAAATGAATTTGAAATAGAATTTAAATCGTTTTGAAATGAATTCGAATAGAATTGAAATCGTTTTAAAATGAATTCGAATAGAAATTGAATTGAATTGAAAACGAAATGAAATTTAATTAGAAATCAATTTGAATTGAAATCAATTTGAAATGAATTTAAAATGAATTTAAATTGGAATATTTAATTTTGATTTGAAATTGAATATGAAGTTGAAACCGTTTTGAAAATGAATTTAAAACGATTTATACAGCACGTTTTGAATTTAAATCGACGAAGTATATATTATATAATGGCCTTAATAGAACGCGCCGCGGCAGTTCGCGAATTTCGACCATTGACTTCGAACGGACATTGCGGGAGATCCGACCGTCGGATTCTCCTAAAACCGGAACCGTTGGGTTCGTATCGAAAAGATCTGTCTAACGATTATTAGAAATTAGAAATCTAACGGTTGGATTTGGAATTATGTCCAAATCAAATTTGAAAAAGGTCGCTGTAAGTGCAGTTCGATGGCCGTTGATGGAAATCGACTGTTTGAGCCTTGATAAAATTATTAAAAATAGTAATAATTTGTGTAAAATCATAAGAAATGATTTAGAAAGAATTGGGATGAAAAACTCCATATTTGAAAAGATAAAAATAGATTTTTATCGAAATGAACTAGTTTTGAACTAGAATTATAATTCTATTTATTTTTAAAATAAATAAACTGGATTAGAAATGGTTTTGAAAATAACCAGAATTTCCAATAATTATATTGGAATGGATTTGAATCGAAATTGTCTTTGGATTTTTTCGATGTTGGATTTCGTGATGATACAGATATTGTTATTGGAATTTGAAAGATATATATATCGTTATTCCAATACGATATTTGTTAGTCGTAGAATTTGATATTGAATATAAGCCGGTATATTTTCTATTCAGAGCCTTGTGTTTAATATCAAATGTGATTTGGGTTTGTCGTGAATGGTGTCTTCATTAACACTGTTCTTGAACCCAGTTGGGAAAAGATTAAATCTTTTTATTTAGATTTAATGAAGTGTACCAATTAAATAATATTTAATTGGAATTGAATTGATATTGATTTTTGGGTTTATCGTGGACAGTGTTTTAAATAACACTCGTTCTTTAACCCGATAATTAATGGAATGTGATTTTGGGTTTATCGTGAACCGTGTTTTAAATGACACTGATTCTTTAACCCAGTTAGCGATTAAAACTAAGTGGAGTTTTAATGAATCTTTAATTAGATTGAAATAATCGAGAATGGAGTATCACCAGTTTTACTCCAGGCGATAGTTAAATCTTTAATTAGATTTGAACGTGAAATGGTAATTGAATTTACCGATAACACCGTGGTGTTAAATATGAAGTATTACCAGTTTTACTTCATGGGATGACTAGGTTGGGATTGGGAAATTAAAACAAATGATTACTTCGGTAAGGTTCGTTAATCCCAACTAGTTGAATCAAAATTCAAAAGAAGATTAAAGAATAAATTCAAGGAATTTATCTTTGATAAAATTAATGAGAACCTCTCCCTATGAATGTGAAATTTAGAAACTAACTGTCGGTTAGCGAAGCAGAATGGTTTTCTGGATATTGATCTGATGTTGGTTTCGGCCTTCGGGGTTAATATTTGGGGAATTATTCTCTTGATTAATTTATGGTTATTGACTGATAAATTGGAATGAGGCATATGTTGTGTTTGTGTAACACTTATTTAAAATATACGCGAGTTATTCGGGAAGACCGGGTTTATCCCATTCTGAATAACTGATACGACGATAAGTCGAAGATGAAGACGATGGTCGAAGACCGGAAGTCTTCACGTCGTTTGGGTGATTACTGATGATCTTGATTGGGCTGTACAACCAAAAAGATGGAAACAGTTGGTGATCGTCCAGACGTGCTTGGAGATCGATGGATATGCATGGTACTAGGTGCCTCCGGTTTCGTTCAGACCCAGAACGAACTTGTAAATGGACTGTGTGTATGACATTGGATTTTAGTCCGTGTGATTAATCTCTATTAAATATATATCTGCTTGGAGGCGGAGAATTTATTCTCTTGCTTAACGCCCTTCTCTGAGACGTACGAGCTCAGGGGTTATATATTGATGGATATCAAACGCATGGAGTGAATTACCTGTGTGGCATGCCTAAGTGGCAATTGATCAAGGCTTCTGTTGAAAAGCAAAGTCTTGTGGTGATGATCAAAGCATAGCCTGTGTGGCACAGCTTTGTGTAACGTGAATTCGCGAGCCTCGCACCACGGTTGTGAACCAAAAACGGGAGAGGACCTTAGGGAGGGCATGCGTTTCCTTCTAGCTAGGGTGGTGTCAGTGACCTACCAGCCCTGACATTTATATACTTTTCACCTGTGTGGTTGTTGCTGTTGCGAGGCGCCTCGGTTAGATCGAACGATCCGGGTCCGATGGAGCCATTCGTTGGCTCATTTACGCCCCAAAGGGCGGGGAAACGTAGTGCTCAGGAATTTTAATCCACATCGGTGGACCGGCCCTGTCGCTCCAAGGGTCACTCGAGCTCTGATCCTGAGACTCGGGCTAGACAGTCTCGAATCGGTTGAGGACTATCTTTTGCCTCGGTTCATAGATGGAAACCCAATTTCCAAATACGTGACTTTGCGATTTTGGTTGTATAAACTATATATGGCAACATAGTGGTATGGGGCATTCATGCCGCCTATGATTGATACTTATGATTTGAAGATGTTTTATATAATATGCACTTATAATAGTATCAAATGATTTGTTTTAAACGTATCAAGCATTCTTGGCTATTATAAGGTAAAAACCCTATCCTCCGGCTTGCGTTGCATTGTGTGATGGGACCTGGGTCTTATAATAGCTTCATTTTTCTTTATTTAGCATTGCGCTGTTGTTTTATGCACTGGTATTCTTGGGAGGAAACCCGTTCCGTGTTATACGGCGTGGTCCCTTGATTTACTTTACTTTGAAAATAAAGATAAATGCCTGTTTTAGTTCTCACACCAGTCACATGACTAACCTGGAGTTTATTGTTTTAACCTAAACTCTGGGTGCCCCTATTTTCGACACGGGCAGCTAGCAGTTTTGGTTTTGTAGATTTATATTCACAGGATCCTGGTTTACAGCTGGAACGATATCCGGAAAGCTTTGTATCCGTATATCTCCCTCAGTTGTGTATTGTATTATTTTCCGCTGCTATGTAATTTATTGTAATCTCTGATATTTTTGTGTAATATTTAGTTGTTTATACTCTGTATATTCTTGTAATCTGATGCATTGTTGTAATATACAATGAAATGTTCTTCCGTCTGCATTCTGTTTTGTCGTGTTCTCAAAACAATCCGTCCTTTCCCTTCTTTTCGGAGACCGGGGAAGTTCGGGTCGTTTCAACGTGGTATCAGAGCTTTGGTTTACAAAGCTCAGAGAACAAGGCACATTAGAACCATACGAAAGAATTCATCAGATATTGGATTAGTAATATCCAATGGGATGACTCGTTAGAGATGGGGTCAGTAGTATCCTAGAACGAGTGTGAAGAGTATATTTTTAAAATGAAAACAAATTTTGTTTTGAAAATTTAAATCAATTATTCGTATTTGATTATTTATTTTAGATGAATTTGGGCAATTCAGTATATAAAGAATTTGCATATACGCCTTGCAAACGTATATTCAAAATTTTAATATATTGGATAGATATAGCATCACACTCTAGTCGCCCGGAGATGATATTGATTATAGCGATCGCATCATCAACATTTATGTTCGAGTTTCGAAGGTGGGATTTCTATATATTTCCTATTGACTGGTGTGAGAACCAAAAACTATATAGGATTTATTGTTGTGATTTGACATCAAAAATGTGATTTTTGACTATATACCAAAGTTATGAATTTGAAAAGCTAATCAACTAATTGATTGATGGTTGTGTTGTTGCTTATTGGTTGATTAATTAAAATTTGTATTATATAGCCAATTTGATCAAATATTGATTTGTATTGGAAATTGGTCGCATTTGCTTGCATATACATATACTTACATTGAACAGGTCATAGCAAGAAGGCTAGAGCAGAGAATAAAATTTGTTTGCCCGACAAATAGGTACATGTTTACTACATAATTTACTGTTTTGTTTGGGTGATGATGATTTTATGAGCCTATTGGCTTTTTCTTTTTCTTTTTGAGATCAGAAGGCCTGTATGGCAATTTCGGGATTTTCCCGTGGCTCCAGGTGCAGGGGAAGTTATGGCGAATTTTTTCGAAAATTTAGGGTGTTAGCCAAATTTTTGAAGAATTTGAAAATTCTCAGAAACTGAAAAGTTAGAGAATGGAAGCCAGATCGAACGTAGAATTGATTGATCAAACCACTTTCGACTTTGTTCCTTTTCGGGGACGAAAAGTTTTAAGTCGGGGAGATTGTAACAACCCGAAAATCTGGGCCAGTTTAAAATTTTTATTTTGGCAATTTTAGCGAATTTTGATTATTTAAAATGAATTATTTTAAATAATATCGATGAGAAATTTATTTTGAATGGAATTAAAACGTATATATTATATACGTCGTCGTTAGAATATAAATAATTATATATAATTATAAAAGGAATTGAAAATGGCGCGGTAGTTCGACAATTCGATTTCAAACTTCAATTGAATGTACCGGGTGCAAAATAAACCGGATTTTAGTGAAACCAAAAATAATGGAATCTAATAGAGAATATCTTTCCAACGAATCCGACAAATCAAAATTTCATAGCAGGAATCAAAAGATATGTCCAGTTGAAAATTCTGAATAGTCGCTATGGAATTCAGGCCCTTAAAAATGGAAATTTTGCAAACGACCTCGGATTTCGACGAAACAACTTTTGTTGGATCCGGGATGTAAAGTTATTGCTAGGTTTCAAATTTCATAATTTTTCGAATCAATATGTGAGCGTGGCAAAGGAAAACGCGTTTGACCAGTTTTAGTTGATTTTAATCGACTGGAAAATGTCCATTTTTCAAACGGTCTCAGAATTCGACGAAACTAGTTTTGTTAGGACCGTATCGTCAATACAAAGCTAGAAAATATTTTTCGGGAATTTTTCTAGTTAGTATGTGGCCCCGGTAATTTGAAATGTACGTTTGAAATTCGATATAATGATTTAAATGTAAATTCAATGGAAACTGATCAAAACGATCGAATCAGCTTGCGATACATATCCCATTGTGTTCGGAATGGGGGTTAAACGCTATGGACGACAGGCGGTAGGTCTCGTCTCGAGGTCGAAATAAAAAGTTACCTTTTGAAATTTATTTAATGAAATTAAATAATATATATTATTGTATATCCCTTTACCTCTCTCCTCCCTCATTAGTCAAACACGCTCAGTTTAAAAATAAAATAAAATAAAAAACCCGATGAAGCCCTCGAGTTGTTCCCCGTCGTCGCGCCGCCATGCCCTGGCGCTGGCCACCGCCGAACTCCGGCATCTTTCTTCCCCCTCGCGCCTCTCTCTTCCCTCGCCCCTCCTCCTCTGTACGGATCACACAACCCCCAAATCAACCGATGCCCTAGCCCTAGGACCGCCGAACGCCAACCACCGTTCGTCGATACGCCCTCCTCGCGCGCCTCCTTCTCCATCCTCTTTCCCCCCAATCCAACTCCAACACCACCAGATCAGAACGCGCCGCCCTTGCTCCGCCCCTGGTAACACGCAGGAAGAACCCCTCCTCCTTCGATAACTGTAAGCTTATATTTTTATTTTTCTTTATTTCTTTTAGTTTAAGAAAATCAGTTTTTATATTTTATATTTTACATAGTAAAGATAATCAGTTTTAAAAATATATAGCATAATAAAAGTTAGATTTTATTGTAGAGGTAAGAAAATATAATCTTTTATATTGTAGCGGTATAAAAATATAATCTTTTATATTGTAGCGGTATAAAAATATAATCTTTTATATGTTGAAGTAAAAATGTAATCTCTATAGTGAAGAAATAAAAATGCGATCTTTATATACGAAATATAAAGATAGGATTTTTATATAGAATGGAGCGTTTTAAAAATACATATGAAGTGGAAGTAAAAATATGATTTTTATTTTATTGAAATTTGAAAAGGCGAAATCTTTAAATTTGAAAGGGCGAAATCTTTAAATTTGAAAAAGGTGAAATCTTTATATTTGAAAAGGCAAAATCTTTATAAAGAGAATAGCGTGATAAAAATATAATCTTTTATATGTCGAAGTAAAAATATGATTTTTATATATTGAATAGCGAAGTAAAAATATGATTTTTATATATTGAATAGCATAGTAAAAATTCGATTTTTATATATTGAATAGCAAAGTAAAAATTCGATTTTTATATATTGAATAGCGAAGTAAAAAATTCGATTTTTATATATTGAATAGCATAGTAAAAATTCGATTTTTATATATTGAATAGCGAAGTAAAAAAAATTCGATTTTTATATATGTAGTGGCTATAGGCGAAGAAAGTGATAAGAGACGAGAACAGTGAAGATTTCCTGCATTAGAAGTGCCGTGGAGTTAGGATAGCTATCTATGAGAACTTCTCACTCAAAATTCTTTTTCTAGTTATATATATATATACACACTAGGATGCGGACGGTGTTTAGTAGCACCCGACACCCGTCATCCACAGACCATGGATGGCTTGTTTGTTTAATTGTTTGGTTGTGTAGTTGGTTAGATTATTTGGTTTGAATTGAATTGTTTGGTGAAATGAAATTGATTTGATTGATGTGTGAATGGTGTGGGCCTTCACTAGACCGGGGATAAGGCTAGGCCTTGTCCCGTTTCTAGTATCGTTCCGTTATGCCGCCGAAATTTTCTAAAATAAGTTAGGAAAATAAAGATAACATTTTATTTAATAAATGAACCGAATAGAATATTCATAGGTTGAATAAAATAGTTTGATCGTTAAAAATATAATTTTTAACGTGAATGTGAATAAATAAATATTCATTTACAAACCGGACGGTTTGTTTATGTACACCTATTTGAAGGACATTGATTGGGACGATAAATTTTACACATCGCCCAACTGCACAAATAAAAATCTATGTTTGGTTGCTTGAAACCCCACCCGGGTATTGGGATGATATTTGACGTACACTAATCCCGATTGTTTAGTTGTATGTCGATCGATTGATTGAAAGGCTGTTATAAGCGTTGAATATTTATATTTGATGCTTATACAGTGTAGAATGCACTTTGGATGATGGTTGATTATTCATCGTTGTTGATATATACATGTGTTGTAGAAAATCCATATAATTAACATTATATGGTAATTGTTTGGGTCTCATTCTAGTTTTGAAATAGAAATATTTGAAATGAAATATTTGAATAGAAATATTTGGAAAAAGAAATATTTAAAATAGAATATTTGAAAATTGAAATATATGAAGCCGCGTTGATAGATTGACGCCATTTTGACGTGAACGATATTTATATCGATTTTATTCAAATTGAAGTGAATATTAAAGTGAATTGAAATTCGAATTCAATTGAATTGATTTGAAATTCGAAATAAACTGAAAGGGTTTGAAATTCGAGTAGAACTGAAATTGAATTGAAATCGTTTTGAAATGAATTTGAAATAGAATTTAAATCATTTTGAAATGAATTCGAATAGAATTGAAATCGTTTTAAAATGAATTCGAATAGAAATTGAATTGAATTGAAAACGAACTGAAATTGAATTAGAAATCAATTTGAATTGAAATCAATTTGAAATGAATTTAAAATGAATTTAAATTGGAATATTCAATTTTGATTTGAAATTGAATATGAAGTTGAAACCGTTTTGAAAATGAATTTAAAACGATTTATACAGCACGTTTTGAATTTAAACCGACGAAGTATATATTATATATATAATATAATGGCCTTAATAGAACGCGCCGCGGCAGTTCGCGAATTTCGACCATTGACTTCGAACGGACATTGCGGGAGATCCGACCGTCGGATTCTCCTAAAACCGGAACCGTTGGGTTCGTATCGAAAAGAGCTTTCTATCGATTATTAGAAATTAGAAATCTAACGGTTGGATTTGGAATTATGTCCAAATCAAATTTGAAAAAGGTCGCTGTAAGTGCAGTTCGATGGCCGTTGATGGAAATCGACTGTACGGGCCTTGATAAAATTATTAAAAACAGTAATAATTTGTGTAAAATCATAAGAAATGATTTAGAAAGAATTGGGATGAAAAACACCATATTTGAAAAGATAAAAATAGATTTTTATCGAAATGAACTAGTTTTGAACTAGAATTATAATTCTATTTATTTTTAAAATAAATAAACTGGATTAGAAATGGTTTTGAAAATAACCAGAATTTCCAATAATTATATCAGAATGGATTTGAATCGAAATTGTCTTTGGATTATTTCGATGTTGGATATCGTGATGATACAAATATTGTTATGGGAATTTGAAAGATATATATATCGTTATTTCCAATACGATATTTGTTAGTCGTAGAATTTGATATTGAATATAAGCCGGTATATTTTCTATTCAGAGCCTTGTGTTTAATATCAAATGTGATTTGGGTTTGTCGTGAATGGTGTCTTCATTAACACTATTCTTGAACCGAGTTCGGAAAAGAATAAATCTTTTTATTTAGATTTAATGAAGTGTACCAATTAAATAATATTTAATTGGAATTGAATTGATATTGATTTTTGGGTTTATCGTGGACAGTGTTTTAAATAACACTCGTTCTTTAACCCGATAATTAATGGAATGTGATTTTGGGTTTATCGTGAACCGTGTTTTAAATGACACTGATTCTTTAACCCAGTTAGCGATTAAAACTAAGTGGAGTTTTAATGAATCTTTAATTAGATTGAAATAATCGAGAATGGAGTATCACCAGTTTTACTCCAGGCGATAGTTAAATCTTTAATTAGATTTGAACGTGAAATGGTAATTGAATTTACCGATAACACCATGGTGTTAGATATGAAGTATTACCAGTTTTACTTCATGGGATGACTAGGTTGGGATTGGGAAATTAAAACAAATGATTACTTCGGTAAGGTTCGTTAATCCCGACTAGTTGAATCAAAATTCAAAAGAAGATTAAAGAATAAATTCAAGGAATTTATCTTTGATAAAATTAATGAGAACCTCTCCCTATGAATGTGAAATTTAGAAACTAACTGTCGGTTAGCGAAGCATAATGGTTTTCTGGATATTGATCTGATGTTGGTTTCAGCCTTCGGGGTTAATATTTAGGGAATTATTCTGTTGATTAATTTGTGGTTAGTGACTGATAAATTGGAATGAGGTGTATGTTGTGTTTGTGTAACACTTATTTAAAATATACACGAGTTATTCGGGAAGACTGGGTTTATCCCATTCTGAATAACTGATACGACGATAAGTCGAAGATGAAGACAATGGTCGAAGACCGGAAGTCTTCACGTCGTTTGGGTGATTACTGATGATCTTGATTGGGCTGTACAACCAAAAAGATGGAAACAGTTGGTGATCGTCCAGACGTGCTTGGAGATCGATGGATATGCATGGTACTAGGTGCCTCCGGTTTCGTTCAGACCCAGAACGAACTTGTAAATGGACTGTGTGTATGACATTGGATTTTAGTCTGTGTGATTAATCTCTATTAAATATATATCTGCTTGGAGGCGGAGAATTTATTCTCTTGCTTAACGCCCTTCTCTGAGACGTACGAGCTCAGGGGTTATATATTGATGGATATCAAACGCATGGAGTGAATTACCTGTGTGGCATGCCTAAGTGGCAATTGATCAAGGCTTCTGTTGAAAAGCAAAGTCTTGTGGTGATGATCAAAGCATAGCCTGTGTGGCACAGCTTTGTGTAACGTGAATTCGCGAGCCTTGCACCACGGTTGTGAACCAAAAACGGGAGAGGACCTTAGGGAGGGCATGCATTTCCTTCTAGCTAGGGTGGTGTCAGTGACCTACCAGCACTGACATTTATATACTTTTCACCTGTGTGGTTGTTGCTGTTGCGAGGCGCCTCGGTTAGATCGAACGATCCGGGTCCGATGGAGCCATTCGTTGGTTCATTTACGCCCCAAAGGGCGGGGAAACGTAGTGCTCAGGAATTTTAATCCACATCGGTGGACCGGCCCTGTCGCTCCAAGGGTCACTCGAGCTCTGATCCTGAGACTCGGGCTAGACAGTCTCGAATCGGTTGAGGACTATCTTTTGCCTCGGTTCATAGATGGAAACCCAATTTCCAAATACGTGACTTTGCGATTTTGGTTGTATAACCTATATATGGCGACATAGCGGTATGGGGCATTCATGCCGCCTATGATTGATACTTATGATTTTAAGATGTTTTATATAATATCGCGCTTGAAACCCGAGGTTAGACTAGGTTGTGGTGTAAATCTGCCCGGACCCGCCCGGCGTAACTAGTAACCACAACAACGTCTAATGTGAGAGGTTGAGAGTGCATTAATTCAATTAATGCCACATGATAAGGTTAAGTAAATATGACTAAAGACACTTAACCGATATGACATGAATGGGTAGGTTAAGTGAAACCGAACTTGATTTCTTAATGACACTTAACCGTAAAATACAGTTAGGGGATGGGGTTAAGCTAATCCATACTTAACTAATCCGACTCGATAACTAGATGGGGTTAAGTAACCTACACTTAACTAATCTAAACATGGTAATTAGATGGAGTTAAGTTAACCTAGACTTAACTAATCTAAACACTGTAATTAGATGGAGTTAAGTTAACCTAGACTTAACTAATCTAAGCACGGTAATTCGATGGGGTTAAGTAACCAACACTTAACTAATCAAAACACGGTAATTAGATGGAGTTAAGTTAACCTAGACTTAACTAATCTAAACACGGTAATTCGATGGGGTTAAGTTAAACACTTAAACAATCTAAACATGATAATTCAATGAGGTTAAGTAACCAATACTTAACCAATTTAACATGATAATTCAATGAGGTTAAGTAACTTATACTTAACCAATTATACATGATGATTTGATGAGGTTAAGTAACCTATACTTAACCAATTTAATGTGAGAACTTGATAGGGTTAAGCCACAAGACCGTTTAAATATACTTAACCATTGTAATACGATTAGTGGATGGGGTTAAGCTAACCCATACTTAACCAATCCGACTCAATAATCTGATGGGGTTAAGATAATCTATGCTTAACCAATCTAACACGATAATCTGATAGGGTCAAGACAAACTAATACTTAACCAATCTGACTTGATAATTGAATAGGGTTAAGTCATGAGCTTCTTGGTATACTTAACCAACTTGTAGCGCTAAGTCTTGAGCTAAATACTTAGCCAATCTTGACATGATTCGTAGGCGGGTTAAGTCATGAACTGGATGACAACACTTAACCCATTAGACAAAACCCTAGTTCAGGGGACTAGGCGGAAAATCGTAGTTAACAAGGATAACGGGAAAGGGAACTAAGTGATAAACCTTAGTTTAGGAGAACTAAGTAATAATTCTTAGTCAAGGGATTTGGACCAGTTCACAGATAGATGAGTAACCCGATACGGTAGGTCATCGCTTAAACACACGAGGAGGAGCAAATTATCTGACTTAGATAAAGGCTCCAAAGAACTGGGTGACGAAGCAGTAGCTTCGGGGGACGTGAGGGTACTCTTGGTATCCCTCTGTGAGGTTGCAGATGATCCGCCTAGGCTCACAGAGGTTAAGGTCTGTGGTAGAAGAACCGAGAGTATGCCTTGGTTGCTGTGCGAGCAACCTAAAGACGGGGATGGATTAGCGTGGAGTCGACGATACTTGATTTTTGGCCTGGATAGCGCATCGTGGAATACCTACCATCTTTAGTCAATCGTGTACGTATACAGAAAGGCAGAGAACTCCCAACAGACCATATACTTGCTATCGAGTTATGGGTGAGGTTGGCCAATAGGTAAGTGGGGCATAGGGGGCCGAAGTATAGTTCTCGTGCATGATTTTTCTTGGATTGCCTTTCAGTAGTTGAGGGAGGGGTCACGTGGGACCATAGCCACGGATACAAAAACAGACCTTGATATCTGCATTCGGCAGACGACTTAAAGCTCCCGACCGAGTCTCGTATTTCTTGATTTGCCCTGGCACGGGACTCGGATGGCACATTGAGATACATGTGCAGTTAGACATGGAAAAACGATTTACAGTGCTTACGTGGGAAAAAGGGCGCGGTTGACGGGTAGCATAATCCCTAGTAGCCCTAGGTGGCTAAAACCCAAACCGAGATACGAAAACGTTCATTAGGTAGCATAATCCCTAGCGGTCCTAGGTGGCATAAATCCTAGGTGGACACACGATAGTTCATGGTAAGAAAACATAACCAGATCAAGGGTAGCAGTCCAAAACAACTTCAAGGATAAAATGGTACTACGTTGAGGTGGTATAGATTTACATGGGAAAGCCCGTACGGCTTACGGCAAAGGACTGAACTTATACATAGAAAGAAACATACGAGTTAGGAAAACCTATATACGCGATATATTAGGTTGACATGGACCATTTTATGACTTTGGTCAAGGGACATTTTATAGTTAACTCATGACACGGGTTGGGATACTAGTACGGGAGGTGCAGAGCAAATATACATGATAGATACCTTGGGGTATTATACTTGATAGAAACCTGATGATGTGATACTTTGATTTACCTTGACACCGTAGTTTATCATGATACCTTAGTTTATCTTGATACCGTAGTTCACCCTGTTATCTTTGTAACACCCCGTAATTCTGTAATACTAAGATTCACAAATCAAGGCAGAATTAAAAGTTAAAATCAAAATCAAGGGAAATAGGCTGCGCCATTGCGTTCGTCTCGGAATTCTGCATGAAATCGAGTCTGAGTTTGCGTAAATCGGAGTCTGTATGAGGAAGATATGGCCTCCGGAAGATTCAGCGAAGTTCAAATTTCAAAACAGGGCCGAAAAGGAGTTCAAATTCGAAAACAGACCCAGGTTGGGCTGGGCGGGAATTTTCCCGCCTTAGGCTCCTAGGTCGGCTGGGTAGTCGACCTGGGGCACCCAGGTCGACTGGGTAGTCGACCTGGGTCACCCAGATCGACTGGGTAGTCGACCTGGGGGTCGACCCCCCTGCTTTTTCCTGTTTTCTGCACCTGGTTCGTTCTTCTGTATCTAGACGCCATTCTGACTAGATTCGTCCACCTAACACTATATAAACAGCCCTAATCTTCTTCTCTATTCACAATTCTTCTCTACCCTTACGCTGCAAAGATTCTTAGTGAACATGGCTTCTTCTCCTCCTCTTAATTAAATAATAAATAGAATAATATATATATAAAATAAATCAAGACGAGGAGATGCTGCTCAAAGACTTTCAAGAAGAGGAGATTCAAGCTAGAATTCAAGTGAAGATTCAAACGACTGCAACGACTATTTTTCTACGAATCTAATCTAATCACTGTAAGTCAGTTATTTCTAGATTTAAACGCTTTCTCTGTTCGTGACATGTAATTAAAGGAATAAAAGAATATGCCAAATCTTTCTATTCGAATCTGTGCCTAAATCTTTGGACCTAATTAAGAACTGTTATGATTCGATGACCAATTAGGCCTTACCTATGACTATGCACATTGCCTATGACTATGAACATTGCCTATGACTATGGACATTTCCTATGAATATGAACATTGCCTATGACTGTGACTGTGACTATGAGAATTATTTCCTTGACTAAGCCTATGCCTTTGATTAGGAACATAAACTATTGCCTATGACATAACAAGGAAATCTGTGATTAAACACCTGTGATTCATGACTAGGAAAGTGTTGCTTAAGTTTTGTGACTATGAAATTGGGTCTAAACCCGATTATATATTCTGTCTGTTCTTGGTTTTCTTTGGTTTTAGACCTTGGGAATTTACCTATTCAGTTAGGTCTACCCATGTTCTTGAACCTGCGTCTCTATTCTGTCTATTCTTGGTTTTAGACCTTGGGAATTTACCTTTAAGTTAGGTCTACCCATGTTCTTGAACCTACATCGTTATTAAAAAACCATGTTATGCCAGTTGTTATGTCAATCCTTTTAATAGCATCTTTGGTTCATTCCCTATTTTCTACGAATCTAGATTTATCTATAATCTAGATTGAATTACGATTATATGTACGGTGGGAATATGATTTGGGAAAAATATGAAATTTACTAAAAACGTAGTTTAACTTGGAAATTGGCATAAATTGGGAACATGTATTATGGCATGTTCATAGAAATGCAAATTGGATAAATTCGACATGAATTATAAGATGTGTAATTTGAATCTAATATTGACATGTAAATCTAGCATTTACATGAATAGTGAACTAGAGTAATAAGTCTAGTTTGACGTGAATTAGAATGTCGAATCGGAATTGGATTAGCTCATTTGGCACGGTGAGTATTTTGGCATAAATGTGAAATTGGCCATAATTGGGAATAACTATCAGGTTTAGAAAAATCATGGTTAGTGACACTTAATTTGGTGTAGTTTACATACCAAAAAGCATAAATATGAAATTAGGAAGGGAAATGAGCTATAGGAATAAATGTTGACAATTTACATTAAAAGAGTAATTATGAAATAAGTAAATTAGGATTAATTTACTTATAGAATTTGTCCTAAATGAGGAAATGTTAATTTATAAAAATTAAAGGTTTGTTAACGACATCTCTTTTAATAATAAACCAGAAAGTTCTAAGGGTGATAGAGAGGATAATGTCTAGGCTTGGGTTTGGAAAATACAAGTTTCCTGCTCTCCCTGGCTATCCCTAACTGATCCGACGGACGGGATGGTTACTTTCAAAACGTAATTTGAAAATTAGTCAAAACCCTTTGAACTAGAAAACATGAATAGGCCTAACCTGAGGTTAGACTGAGTTGCGATGTAAATCTGCCCGGAACCAACCGGCACATCCAGTAATCGCAACAATACCTGTCTAATGTGAGTGGTTGTGGCTTTAATCTATTTAATTAAAGCAAGAACAATAATGGTAGGGTTAAGTTCACTAAGACACTTAACCAATTCAACATGATAACCAGATTGGTGGGTGGGGTTAGGGCCATATAGTTAAGCTAGAATGGGAGGGTTAAGTCCATAGGAACACTTAACCAATTTAACACAGTTAAGCTAGGATGGGAGGGCTAAGTCCATAGGGACACTTAACAGACTTCACATGGTAACAAGACAAGATTTGTAGGGGTTAAGTAAAGTTAATTCACTTAGCCAAATTAACATGTTAACTAGACTAGAAGGTGGGGTTAAGTAAAAACACTTAGCCAATTTGATATGTTCGCTGGGCTAGACCGTAGAGTTAAGTAAGCTTGAACACTTAACCATCGGATTCTGATAAAGGAATAGGGTTAAGTCTAAAACATGAAGGGATAATACTTAGTCATTAATAACATGTTAGTTAAAACAGACGGGCAAGGTTAAGTTAAAAAGGAACACTTGACCAACACAGGGTGAATGGGTAGGGTTAAGTAATAAATACTTAATCAATATAACTTGGTTTGTGGTAGGGTTAAGTCAACACGAGTTACTGATAACATATAACTAGCTTAACTGGGTAAATGAAGAGGGTTAAGTTGGCTTGAATTGACTAATGACACTTAACCAATCCAAATTTGGTGGGAAAGAGAACTAAGTAGTAAACCTTAGTTAAGAAAACAACGATTCTGGAAACTAAGTGGTAAATCTTAGTTAGTAAAACTAAGTAGTAATTCTTAGTATAACACGGGAAGGAGTGAATGTCCGTCTGAGTAGAAAGAAGGCTCCAACGAATTGGGTTACGAAGCCCGAGGCTTCGAGGGGACGTGAGGGTACTCTTGGTATCCCTCTGTGAGGCTGCAGATGATCCTCCTGGGCTCACAGAGGTTAAGGTCTGCGTAGAAGAACCAGGGGTATGCCTTGGTTGCAATACATGGCAACCTAAAGACCAGGATGGACCGGCGTGATTCGGCGAGAAAACGGTAGCCCTGTGATAGCAACTCATCGTCTACCATCCATCTTGAGTCAATCGAGATACGTGAAGTGGAAAGGCGGAGAACTCCAAAAGACCATATACTTGCTATCTAGTTATGGGTGAGGATGGCCATAGGATAGTAGGGCACCGGGGGCCGGCGTATAGTTCTAATTTTTCAAGGTGTGCCTTTCAATAGTTGAGGGAGGGGTCAAGTGGGACCATAGCCACTGGAATAAAAACAGACCTTAGCATCTGCATCGGCAGATGTCTGAAAGCTCTCGACCGAGTTCTGTATTCCTTGATTTGCCCTGCCACAGGACTCGGACCGCACATTACAGGACATGTGCATCTAGACAAGCGATAACGATTCACGATACGTGCGTGGGGAAGTATAGGAACATATACCACTCCAGGTAGTGTGTCCTAGACTTGGGGGCATCGTTCGACAGGTAGCATAATTCCTAGTTGAACTAGGTGGCATAAATCCTGAATCCGAGAAGCGTTCAGCAGACAACGTAAGCTCTAGTTGAATCTAGAAGGCACTTGGTAGAAAACCCTAGATTAAATCTAGGTAACAAATAAATAAATGGATGCCTGAAGGCGATGGAAAATACAGGGATTGGGATCATGTCAGCGTTACGAGTTGGGACATTAGTTAGGTGGTGCAGAGATAATAGAAATCCGTATAACAAGGAAATGGCGAAGCAGCGAAAGTATTAGAGAACATCCAGTTTATCTTATCTTAGCATATCTTGTGTTGATCTTGTCTAATCTTGCTGACCCTATCATCATGGTGTTATCTTGTACTCAGTTAATTCATATCGTTTTGTTTTTCTATGTTCACATGATTGAAGTTACTGAACTTACTCAGGCTTTATGTCTGACTCTGTTTTTCTTTCGTCTTCTTTTCTTCCGTTCCCCCCAGGTAGTAAAGGAGGGAATAATATAGCTCAGGTTAAGTTGGACTGTCACTCTTTCCCAGCTTGAAGATTTGTCGAAGTTTTGCTTGGATTCGCCTTTCAAATGCTATGGCTGGATCTTGCTAAAATTGGAGAATATAAATGTTTGTTTTATGCTTCTTTATTTTGTAAGATAGATAATACTCTGATATTGTAAAGAAATCATTGTACAAACTATTTTATCAATAAAGCAAAGTTTTATTTTCCGCTGTTTAATTTCTGTCTGTCTTGTAATTTATCTGCATCTTTTACCCTAAATGCTCCACAGAACTTAGTGCATTCCCTTTGTGAGTGACACTAACGGATGTGGGGTGTTACACGTGGTATCAGAGCTGAAGGTTACCGGATCAGATAAAGGATTTGAAAAATTATTTTCAAAACGGTCTTTAAAGAAGCATTTTCAAGAGAAAAGATTTGTTTTAAAGACATGTTCCCCAAAGCCATACACACTATCTTCTCTTCCTCTGTTTAAATTCTTGTCTCCTTCTTTCTTGAGTCTCTGGGGCTCCTGGCTATCTGGGAGGTAACCTCATCGAAGTGCAAAGTAGTGCCCGGCTTCCATCCATAGCCGTAGTTATTTCATCTACGGGCAGTCTTCTTCCGAAGCTTATAGGGTTTTCCGGACGATGGAGGCAATTTTCGAGAGATTTGTCAACATGACTACACACGGAAGGGGATGAGGAGTTTGGCTAAGGAGCATAACCCTAGGATGAGGAATTCATGGATGTAGACTTAGCACACGAAGGAGGAAGAAATTATAAAACCTAAAACCAGAGGAAGTATCTTTACTAGGGTATGATAGGGTAAGAACGAGGAACAAGGTTTTCAGAAGGGCAAGTACATACTTTCACCACCAAGCGTACCTAGGAGAAAAGGCAGTAAAGTTCTGATGGAAGAGTCTACTTTTGATATTCGTACTATTTCCTTTGGCTTTAGTGCTTCTCATTTGTTCATATCCACCCCCATAGTTGAGTCTCTGCACCATAGTACTTGTATAGTAGAAAGATCCCACTAGAGTCTCAAATCTAATTGGTGGTCCGACCAGTTTACTTTGGGTTAGTAGGGATTTGAGAATAGCTATCGAGTTTGCTTATATCATCTCATGCAGATCGTCTAAAATCGGAGGAGATATTCCTCGGGTGCTTGTCTGATATTGGTTTAGGCCTTTGGGGCTTGTACTTGAGGAATGTCGAGTTCGACTAGGATGGTTTGCGTGAGGGATGAATAGTTGTGGCAGACACTCCAAAAAGCACATAATGAGCTTTCGACCCTTATAGTTATGGCGTGATGGATAAGCTAAGAGGAGAAACCTCAAGCCATCTTAGTACATACACTTGGTACCGTGATTGACATCTGTTTATTTTGGAAATGGAGATCGGAAACTTCACAATCGTGAAGTAAAATTTGTTAAGATACAAAGGAGTAAATCTCAAGAAGGCTAGATACTAGCATCATACCCTTTTTCCTTAAGGGTGCATCCTTGATTTTTTTTTATATATAGGAGCTTTACGCATAATTGTTTCTCTCTTTCCAAAGTATATCCTCTAGGTCGTATCTTCGATCCTTAGGTAGAAGCCAATGGATGTAAACATGTGTTTGAAACATGTTATGGTTGGTGGTTGCAAGTTGTTGCTAATGGTTGCTCGTGGATGCATGTGCATACGTATTAGGCACTAGATCAGTTTAGACGCTTTCATATTGCATTTACAGATATGTATTTGTTTGTAAATTGAACTTGATATGTCATCATATGGATGTTGCATATGGATGAATGGCTGTGCACGCATGTAGTATTTACATAACTAGGGATGCCTGCATACATGATTGGACGCATGGCATTGACATGATTCACATTTAGGAGGTCGACTGAATCAGTAGACCGCCTGATTTTGCATTAGATAAAGACATATACACACTATGCATATGAACATGAAAGCATTAGAAATCTTTTAAGGACAATGAATGCCTGTGATTGAATGGTTGAGTAGATGGGTGATTGGATGGTAGGACACATTCTTCCGAACTTGAAGATTTCGGGGACGAAATCCTTTTAAGTGGGGGAGAATGTAACACCCCGTAATTCTGTAAAACTAAGATTCACAAATCAAGGAAGAATTAAAAGTTAAAATCAAAATCAAGGGAAAAGGGCTGCGCCATTGCGTTCGTCTCGGAATTCTGCATGAAAACGAGTCCGAGTTTGCGTAAATCGGAGTCCGTATGAGGAAGATAGGGCCTCCGGAAGATTCAGCGAAGTTCAAATTTCAAAACTGGGCCGAAAAAGAGTTCAAATTCGAAAACAGACCCAAGTTGGGCTGGTGTAACACCCCACACCCGCTAAGGTCACCCACTAAGGGAATGCCTTAACTTCGGTGGAGCATTTTAAGTGAATATAGAACAGAAAAATTACAACAAGACAGATATAAATACTTGAAAATCAAAAACATCATTTCATTGCAGCAGAAGGTAAACATGTTTAGTTACAACACCATAAAGAGTCAAGTACTAAATATCCATCCTGATAAAACATAAGTACATAATCCCACTACATAAACAATAGCCATAATAGAAAAGATAAGCTGGGCTTTACATCACGGTCCAAGCTCCAAAAGATAGATAAAGAAATCTGATCAAAGCCCACTAGTGCTAGTCCCAACCTGAGGACCTGAGGTGGAAAAAGATAAAAACAACGGGGTCAGACATAAGTCTGAGTGAGCCCTATAACTTTAACAACACAATCATTAAAGTAATTAGGGTATGATATAAACTTGGTACGGGATGACTGGGGATAAATTACTACACTAAGTAGCCCACTAGACATAGGATGAACTAAGATAACGGTAAAGACGCATCTACCCACCCAAGGGTAATTACTAACTGCACCACACCAGTCATTCCTACTTAAAGGTTGATCCCACCCAAGGACTTAGAAAATTTACCCAGTAGTTTCGTGTACCCCTAGCTGACTACATAGGTGCCGTCTGCCCCTATCTCCACTAGGTGTACCCACTACTCACCAAGCGATCGGTTCCCTACCGTAGATACCCGTGCTGGCCCCACAGTGGGGTGTATCACTCCCCAAAGTGGCAACCCGATACAACCAATGGTGCACGGCTTATACCTACATGATACAACAACGTCTTACCTACCAGCCCGGGTCCACACACGCATATGAAACTCGTTGGACTTGCATTGCCACTGCTAACCTGTTTTGGCCTCTTATAGTCAAGCCCAGTACGCGTGTCCCGTCCTCGACATGGGTCGAGCCCAATAAGATACATATGGGTTACTGGTTGAAATGGGCCCCCACAAGCTAACCCACCTAAGCTTGTCACTTTATCTAGTGCATCCCACTTAACCCTTTAATCATGTTTAATTACATGTTTCCACTTGGTTAAGTATTCTAATCGTATTTTCTATTGCCACCCAAGGCAACCCACTAGATTTCCACATGCCACCCAAGGCACTTACTTGATTTCCACATGCCACCCAAGGCACCCACTTAACCCCTCATGCCCACTACATGCTTATCTGGTTAAGTGTTTCTTAATTGATTAAGAACGTAACCGTTGTAAAGACCTCTCACATTAGACTATCTTTTATGGCAGCTGGATTTGCCGGTTGGGTCCGGGCAGCCTTACGCCATAACCGAGTCTAACCTCGTGTCTATACACTTGTCACATATTTAGTTTGTGCCTAAGACCTCTCACATTGGGCCAATCATTTGTAGCCGCTGGATTTGCCGGTCGGTTCCGGGCAGTCTTATGCTACAAAAGGTCCAACCTCGTGTCTTAGTCAATTAATTACACCTAATTAATCACCCCAATATTTCGAATTAATTTTCCCTAATTAATTCCAATTTGAACGATGTACATAATTGACTCAATTATGTCCATCCACTTTATGGCATGCATAATCATGCCAACTTCACACCATTTCATTAACATGTATATTAACCCCATCGTTCCCCATGTAATTCGCTAACATGACATAAAAGGGAAGATTCATCACAAATACAATGGGTTCAACTTGAATAACATTAGCATCAACATGGGTTTTAAGGGTGTCAACATGCATATAGAATCAACCCAACTAGCATAAATAATCAACCCAAACTTGCATGAATCACATATGTCATAAAGAGGGTAACTTGCATAAGCTACTTGTGTCATTCAAAGGGGTAAACTTGCATATGTATGTATGACATACAAAGGGGTTAACTTGCATATGTATGCATATCATACAAAGGTGTAAACTTGCACATGTTACTTGCATATAATCAAACACCATACTTGCATAACATGTCATATGTGAACTTGCATATAATCATACACCAAACTTGCATACAAATCATATATGAACTTGCATATAATCATACACCAAACTTGAATAATCATGGTGTCATAATGGATCAATGTTTATCATAGCAATTTGCATAACTAGCATCATGAACACATAGCCTAACACTTGCATAACTTGCATAACATCATGATCATATAGCATATAACTTGCATAACTTGCATAACATCATGAACATGTAGCATATGACTTGCATAACTTGCATAATATCATGAACATGTAGCATATAACTTGCATAACTTGCATAACATCATGAACATGTAGCATATGACTTGCATAACTTGCATAACATCATGAACATGTAGCATATAACTTGCATAACTTGTATAACATCACAAACACATAGCACATAACTTGTATAACTTGCATAACATCACAAACACATAGCATATGATAACATAATCTTGCATTGATCCACATTCATAGCCATAACCTCATTGTATCCTATCATAATCATTTAACAATTGGTCATTAAGGCTATAGAAACTCACAACTTGTTGATTAGCACTCCTAAGAAGAAGATTAAGTTGCTAGAGTTGATTAGAAGTTGATTTGAGAAGCTATCTTCCTCTTTAATTTAATGGAGGCTCCTTCAAGTTGCATTTTGACGGCATTGTATCTATTTTTAGTATGAATCAGGGTAGTCTTAGGGTGTATTTATAGAGTAGTTAGGTGTTTTAGGCCATTAGATTAACCCTAAATCAGATTAGAGCCGTTAGATCTCGTCCTAGCCACCAAAACACAGCCCAAAAGCCAAACTGGTGCACCCAGGTCACCTGGGCTCGACCAGGGGGGGTCGAACCCCAGGTCGACACTAGGGTCGACACCCTAGTCGACCTGGTGGGCAGGTCGACACCCCTGTCGACCCCCAAGTCGACTCCCTCAACATGGCGGGAATTTTCCCGCCACTCCTGAAATGTTTAAATTTCTGTTTTTAAATCTGTTTTGAATTTCTGAAAACTTCTTCGGGCCTTAACTGGGTCATACGGACTCCGATTTTCGAAAACTCGGACTCTATTTCGCGTATTTTTCCGAGACGAACGCAATGGCATAGCCCGTTTCCCCTGATTCAGATTTTAAAATTTAATTCTTCCCTGTTTTATATTATAACAAGTCATTCAACATACGGGGTGTTACATTCTCCCCTACTTAAAGGATTTCGTCCCCGAAATCTCTAAGTCAAGAAGAATGTATCCTACCAACCAAACAACCATCTACTCAAACCATCAAACACTGGCATCCATTGTCCTTAAAGTTTCTAATGCTGTATGAACATATGCAAAGAGTGTGTGTATATGTTCCCTGTCTAATGCAAAATCAGGTGGTCTACTTATTTAGTTGACCTCCTTAATGCAAACCATGATAGTGCCATGCATCCAATATGTATGCGAAAGATCCCTATCGACACATACTATTTCTACATGTGTGCACAACCATACACCAAAATGCATCATCCATATGATAACACAATCATTATACATCCATTAATATAGCTACCTTCACACAATTATATGCAATATGCAATATGAAGTGACTGAGCCGATCTAGTGCCTAAAGTGTGTGTATATGCATCCACGAGCAACCACTAGCAACCACTTGCATCCACACGCATCCATCAAACATAACATGTCTCAAACACATGTTTCAACCATATGTTTACCCTATCTATAGGTCAAAGGTACTAATGAGAGGACATACTAAAGATAAGATAAGTACTAGACAAAGGATAAAGGAGAAGTTAAAAAGACATACCCTCAAAAAGGAATGGGTATAGTGAAAGCATCTTCGCTTCTGTCTCCCAAGTAGCATTGCTCTCATCCTCTCCCCATTGCACTTTGACTAGTCGCACCTCTCTGTTTCTCAACTTCCTAATCTCTGACCCAAGGATGCGGGTAGGAGCTCGTCGAATAGTTGCATCACGCTCTACTTCCACTTCTCTAAGCAAGCTCGGCTCTACCACCTCTACGGTCTCATGTAGGCACTTCCTAAAATGTGACACATGGAATACGTCATGCACCCGACTAAGTCTCTCGGGTAAATCCACCCTATATGCTATCCGTCCAATCCTTTCCTTAATAGGAAACGGTCCTACAAATCTTGGAGCTAACTTCCCAACGGACGCAAAGCGGATAACATTCCGTAATGGGGATACTTTGACAAAGACCATGTCCCCAACATCAAACTCAAGATCCGTCCTCCTCTTGTCCGCGTAAGATTTCTGTCTGTCTTGCGCTGCTTTCATCCTTCTTCGAATCAAATCAATCTTTTCCGAAGTCTCTCTAACCATATCGGGCCCAAGCAAGATCTTATCCGTAGATTCCCACCAACATGTAGGTGATCGACAAGGCCTTCCATAAAGAGCTTCGAAAGGAGCCATACCAATACTGGACTGAAAGCTGTTATTATACGCGAACTCTACCAATGGAAGATGCTCTTCCCAAGTACCTCCAAAATCTAAGATACAAAGCCTCAAAAGGTCTTCCAGAACACGATTCACCCTCTCGGTCTGGCCGTCCGTCTGAGGATGATATGCGGTGCTCAGACACAACTGAGTCCCTACTGCTTCTTGCAAACTTCTCCAAAACTCGCTAGTGAAGATAGGATCTCGATCGCTCACTATGCTAGAGGGTACTCCATGCAATCGAACTATCTCTCGAAGATAAACTGAAGCTAGCCATGGAGCAGTCCTCTTGCTCTTTACGGGTATAAAATGGGCACTCTTAGTAAGTCTGTCTACCACAACCCAAATTCCCGTATTACCCTTCCTTGATCTAGGTAAACCATCAATAAAATCCATTAAGATGCTATCCCACTTCCATTGCGGAACTTCCAATGGGTGAAGCAACCCACCAGGTTTCTTTTGCTCCGCTTTCACTTGTTGGAACACCAAGCATCTAGCGACATACTCGGCCACATCTTTCTTCATACCGGCCCAAAAGAAAACTCGCTTCATATCTTGGTACATCTTGTCCCCACCGGGATGAATGGTCATCCTAGAACGGTGTGTATCATCAATAATAGCCTTCCTCAAACCCTCGTCTTGCGGTACACAAAGTCTACCGTCCCTACGCAAGCACCCCCTATCGTCTAGGGTGTACCTACTCAAATGGCTGGACGACTCCCCCCTTATGAGCCTCTCTACTAACTCAACCAACTGTGGGTCGTCCCGCTGTGCCTCGCCAATCCGTCCCAAAAGAGTAGGTCTGACCACCAAGGATGCTAGAAAACCGGGTATATAGTCAACGGAAGGTCTGAAATCAAACATCGAGATAAATTCCAAGCTTCGTCGTTCCACGAACAATGGACTCAAGGACAACCTTTTTCTACTCAAGGCGTCCGCCACCACGTTACCCTTGCCAGGGGTATACGCTATATCGAAATCATAGGATGCTAAGAACTCCATCCACCTTTGCTGTCTCAAGTTCAAATCCTTCTGAGAAAACAAGTACTTCAATGATTTGTGGTCAGTGAACAACTCGAACCTCTCTCCCAGAAGATAATGGCGCCAAATCTTAAGCGCAAAAACAATAGCGGCCAACTCTAGATCATGGGTAGGATAATTTTTCTCATGCGCCCTCAACTGCCTTCCACCGTAGGCTATTACCCTTCCCTCTTGCATTAAGACTGCGCCCAGTCCTGTTCCACAAGCATCGGTATAAACAACAAATGGCTTACTCCTATCTGGCAACACTAAGACTGGAGCTGTGGTTAAAGCTCTCTTTAACCGTCGGAACGCATCATCACAATCTACGTCCCATACGAAGACTAGATTCTTCTTCGTCAAGCGAGTTAATGGGGTTGATATCTTCGCAAAGTCCTTGATAAACTTCCTATAGTAGCCAGCCAACCCCAAGAAACTCCTCACCTCGGTAGCATTCTTCGGAACCTTCCAATCTTGGATAGATACTACCTTCGCGAGATCCACAGCTATCCCTTCCTTGGAGACCACGTGCCCCAAGAACCGCACTTCCTTCCTCCAGAAGTGACATTTAGAGAATTTAGCCTTAAGGCTATGCGCTCGAAGAGTCTCCAACACTTCCCTAAGATGTAGGGCATGCTCTTCTTCACTCTTAGAAAAGACTAAGATGTCATCCACAAAGACCACCACGAACTTATTAAGGTACTCCCTGAACACCCTACTCATCAAATCAACAAAGTATGCTGGGGCGTTCGTCAAACCAAATGGCATCACCAGCCACTCATAGAAATCATACGGAGTCCTAAAGGTAGTCTTGTCTATGCTATCCTCAGCCACCCTCAACTGATGAAACCCCGTGGCTAAGTCCAACTGAGAAAATACTGAGGCGCCAACCAACTGATCAAAGAGATCATCAATCGTCGGCAATGGGTGTCTATTCTTCTTTGTGAGCTTGTTGAGTTCTCTATAGTCTACACAAAGTCTGAGGGACCCATCCGCCTTCGTGACAAAAACTACTGGAGCACCCCACTCCGATATACTTCGTCTTATGAACCCCTTCTCAAGCAACTCCCCTACTTGCTTATGGAGTTCCCTCCTCTCACGAGGAGCCATGTGGCGCACTGGTAAAGATACTGGTTTAGCATTATCCACCAGATATATTCGGAAGTCTATCTCCCGCTTCGGAGGTAAGCACTTCACCTCCTCAAACACATCTGAGTATTCCCGGACCACTCTAACAGATCGCAAACTCTCGACCGAAGCGTCAAGCGATTCAAGATAACTTAGCATAACAGAATCCATTGGATTACAAGAGATCTCGAGAGTGTTACCCAAGCGGGTCATGAGCCTAACAACTCTCCTTTCACAATCAAGAACGACACCATTACTGGATAACCAGTCCATACCCAAAATCAACCCATAGCCTGTGAAGCCCAAAACAAAAGCATCACATCTAAACTCAACGCTAGGTATAGAAATCTTCAAACCCAAACATATCATGGACAAATAAGTGGAGCCCCCAATTGGGTTTGAAACAACCAAGGGATCATCTACTAGACTGGTATCTAAGTGCAGTGACTCAACTAATGATGATGAGATAAACGAATGCGATGCGCCAGAGTCAAACAATGTGCGGACATGATGATCAAATAGAAAAACCAGACTTTCAACGGAAATAGTTCTACCTCTTTCCTGAATTGGTGGAACCGCGAGAGCCTGAACTTGCCCCCTTGCCTGACCCGATGCCATAAGAGCTTGCACCTGTCCTCCTGAGGTAGATCCCATCCTTTGCCCTTTCTTAGGGCAGTCCTTCACTAGATGCCCTGCTTCGCCACAGTGGTAGCAGCCAGTCTTCTTCTTCTTCCGACAATCTTTGCTTAGGTGGCCTGGTATCCCGCAATTGAAGCACTTCTTCTTCCCCTTGCCACCGTTGCCTTTCCCACCTTTGTTTTGTTGCTGTTGAGGTCTCTTTTGATCTCCTTTCTTCTCGGGTGCCTTATTAGCATTGGGACCCTTCTCTTCCTCATGCATGAGTGCCATGTCAACTAGCTTCTCAAAGGTGGCCCCCATAGGGATGTGAGTCATAGCCAATCCATGTATTGGTTCATTCAAGCCTTTAACGAACCTCAAAGCCTTCTTCTCCGGTGTATTCACCATATCTATGCCAAACCTTGCCAATTGATTAAACTTGTTGACATATTCCTTCACCGAGAGGTTTCCTTGCTTTAGAGTCAAGAACCTTTCGATATACAAGTTTTCCTCCGCCCTTGAGAGAAACTTTGCCACAAATCTTTGCCTGAAATCCGCCCAAGAGTCAACAGGGCTCTCTCCATTAGTGACCTCCCACCAGAATGAGGCCTCTCCCTTCATTAACCAAGCAGCTAACTTGACTTTCTTTCCTTCTTCCATCTCAAAGATGTCTATCAACTCTTCCACCTCCTTAAGCCAATCTCTAGCCTCCACAAAAGTTTCTGATCCTTGAAACGGTTTCCCTCCCATAGCTTTAAATTCCTTGAAGTCTTAGCAAAAGTATCCGTGCGAGGAGGAGGAGGGGGAGGAGGAAGATCGGGTGCTACTATTGGTGGAGGAACATTTGCTGGACCCGCAGTGGCGGCCCTAGCCTCCATCAATCTCCTATACCATACTGGTATCGTCACACCCTCCGGAAAGTTAAGATCTTCAGCCATGCTGAAACGAAAAAGGAAAGATTCAAAACGAAGAATTTGAAAGATAAAGATATGGCTATTGGGGATTATGCTTTTCTTTCAAAAACTTTTCTCTTTAAAGACATGTTTTTGAAAATACTTCTTTCCAAAAATGTTTTTAGAAAAATAGTTTTCTAAAATTTTTATCTGTTCTGGTAACCTTTGCTCTGATACCACGTGTAACACCCCACACCCGCTAAGGTCACTCACTAAGGGAATGCCTTAACTTCGGTGGAGCATTTTAAGTGAATATAGAACAGAAAAATTACAACAAGACAGATATAAATTCTTGAAAATCTAAAACATCATTTCATTGCAGCAGAAGGTAAACATGTTTAGTTACAACACCACAAAGAGTCAAGTACTAAATATCCATCCTGATAAAACATAAGTACATAATCCCACTACATAAACAATAGCCATAATAGAAAAGATAAGCTGGGCTTTACATCACGGTCCAAGCTCCAAAAGATAGATAAAGAAATCTGATCAAAGCCCACTAGTGCTAGGCCCAACCTGAGGACCTGAGGGGGAAAAAGATAAAAACAACGGGGTCAGACATAAGTCTGAGTGAGCCCTATAACTTTAACAACACAATCATTAAAGTAATTAGGGTATGATATAAACTTGGTACGGGATGACTGGGGATAAATGACTACACTAAGTAGCCCACTAGACATAGGATGAACTAAGATAATGGTAAAGACGCATCTACCCACCCAAGGGTAATTACTAACTGCACCACACCAGTCATTCCTACTTAAAGGTTGATCCCACCCAAGGACTTAGAAAATTTACCCAGTAGTTTCGTGTACCCCTAGCTGACTACATTGGTGCCGTCTGCCCCTATCTCCACTAAGTGTACCCACTACTCCCCAAGCGACCGGCTCCCTACCGTAGATACCCGTGCTGGCCCCACAGTGGGGTGTATCACTCCACAAAGTGGCAACCCGATACAACCAATGGTGCACGGCTTATACCTACACGATGCAACAACGTCTTACCTACCAGCCCGGGTCCACACACACATATGAAATCCGTTGGACTTGCGTTGCCACCACTAACCCGTTTTGGCCTCTTATAGTCAAGCCCAGTACGCGTGTCCCGTCCTCGACATGGGTCGAGCCCAATAAGATACATATGGGTTACTGGTTGAAATGGGCCCCCACAAGCTACCCACCTAAGCTTGTCACTTTATCTAGTGCATCCGACTTAACCCTTTAATCATGTTTAATTACATGTTTCCACTTGATTAAGTATTCTAATCGTATTTTCTATTGCCACACAAGGCAACCCACTAGATTTCCACATGCCACCCAAGGCACTTACTTGATTTCCACATGCCACCCAAGGCACCCACTTAACCCCTCATGCCCACTACATGCTTATCTGGTTAAGTGTTTCTTAATTGATTAAGAACGTAACCGTTGTAAAGACCTCTCACATTAGACTATCTTTTATGGCAGCTGGATTTGCCGGTTGGGTCCGGGCAGCCTTACGCCATAACCGAGTCTAACCTCGTGTCTATACACTTGTCACGTATTTAGTTTGTGCCTAAGACCTCTCACGTTGGGCCAATCATTTGTAGCCGCTGGATTTGCCGGTCGGTTCCGGGCAGTCTTATGCTACAAAAGGGTCCAACCTCGTGTCTTAGTCGATTAATTACACCTAATTAATCACCCCCATATTTCGAATTAATTTTCCCTAATTAATTCCAATTTTAACGATGTACATAATTGACTCAATTATGTCCATCCACTTTATGGTATGCATAATCATACCAACTTCACACCATTTCATTAACATGTATATTAACCCCATCGTTCCCCACGTAATTCGCTAACATGACATAAAAGGGAAGATTCATCACAAATACAATGGGTTCAACTTGCATAACATTAGCATCAATATGGGTTTTAAAGGTGCCAACATGCATATAGCATCAACCCAACTAGCATAAATAATCAACCCAAACTTGCATGAATCACATATGTCATAAAGAGGGTAACTTGCATAAGCTACTTGTGTCATTCAAAGGGGTAAACTTGCATATGTATGTATGACATACAAAGGGGTTAACTTGCATATGTATGCATATCATACAAAGGTGTAAACTTGCACATGTTACTTGCATATAATCAAACACCATACTTGCATAACATGTCATATGTGAACTTGCATATAATCATACACCAAACTTGCATACAAATCATATATGAACTTGCATATAATCATACACCAAACTTGAATAATCATGGTGTCATAATGGATCAATGTTTATCATAGCAATTTGCATAACTAGCATCATGAACACATAGCCTAACACTTGCATAACTTGCATAACATCATGATCATATAGCATATAACTTGCATAACTTGCATAACATCATGAAAATGTAGCATATGACTTGCATAACTTGCATAATATCATGAACATGTAGCATATAACTTGCATAACTTGCATAACATCATGAACATGTAGCATATGACTTGCATAACTTGCATAACATCATGAACATGTAGCATATAACATGCATAACTTGCATACCATCACAAACACATAGCACATAACTTGCATAACTTGCATAACATCACAAACACATAGCATATGATAACATAATCTTGCATTGAACCACATTCATAGCCATAACCTCATTATATCCTATCATAATCATTTAACAATTAGTCATTAAGGCTATAGAAACTCACAACTTGTTGATTAGCACTCCTAAGAAGAAGATTAAGTTGCTAGAGTTGATTAGAAGTTGATTTGAGAAGCTATCTTCCTCTTTAATTTGATGGAGGCTCCTTCAAGTTGCATTTTGACGGCATGACGACATTGTATCTATTTTTAGTATGAATTAGGGTAGTCTTAGGGTGTATTTATAGAGTAGTTAGGTGTTTTAGGCCATTAGATTAACCCTAAATCAGATTAGAGCCGTCAGATCTCGTCCTAGCCACCAAAACACAGCCCAAAAGCCAAACTGGTGCACCCAGGTCACCTGGGCTCGACCAGGGGGGTCGACCCCCAGGTCGACACTAGGGTCGACACCCTAGTCGACCTGGTGGGCAGGTCGACACCCCTATCGACCCCCAGGTCGACTCCCTCAACTTGGCGGGAATTTTCCCGCCACTCCTGAAATGTTTAAATTTATGTTTTTAAATCTGTTTTGAATTTCTAAAAACTTCTTCGGGCCTTAACTGGGTCATACGGACTCCGATTTTCGAAAACTCGGACTCTATTTCGCGTATTTTTCCGAGACGAACGCAATGGCATAGCACGTTTCCCCTGATTCAGATTTTAAAATTTAATTCTGCCCTGTTTTATATTATAACAAGTTATTCAACATACGGGGTGTTACAGCTGGGCGGGAATTTTCCTGCCCAAGGCACCCAGGTCGACTGGGTAGTCGACCTGGGGGTCGACCCCCCTTGCTTTTTCCTGTTTTCTGCACCTGGTTTGTTCTTCTGTATCTAGACGCCATTCTGATCAGATTCGTCCACCTAACACTATATAGACAGCCCTAGTCTTCTTCTCTATTCACAATTCTTCTCTACCCTTATGCTGCAAATTTTCTTAGTGAACATGGCTTCTTCTCCTCCTCTTAATTAAATAATAAATAGAATAATATATATATAAAATAAATCAAGACAAGGAGATGCTGCTCAAAGACTTTCAAGAAGAGGAGATTCAAGCTAGAATTCAAGTGAAGATTCAAACGACTGCAACGACTATTTTTCTACGAATCTAATCTAGTCTCTGTTAGTCAGTTATTTCTAGATTTGAACGCTTTCTCTGTTCGTGACATGAAATTAAAGGAATAAAAGAATATGCCAAATCTTTCTATTCGAATCTGTGCCTACATCTTTGGACCAAATTAAGAACTGTTATGATTCGATGACCAATTAGGCCTTGCCTATGACTATGAACATTGCCTATGACTATGAACATTGCCTGTGACTATGGACATTTCATATGACTATGAACATTGCCTATGACTGTGACTATGAGAATTATTTCCTTGACTAAGCCTATGCCTTTGATTAGGAAACATAAACTATTGCCTATGGCATAACAAGGACATCTGTTATTAAACACCTGTGATTCATGACTAGGAAAGTGTTGCTTAAGTTTTGTGACTATGAAATTGGGTCTAAACCCGATTATATATTCTGTATGTTCTTGGTTTTCTTTGGTTTTAGACCTTGGGAATTTACCTATTCAGTTAGGTCTACCCATGTTCTTGAACCTGCGTCTCTATTCTGTCTATTCTTGGTTTTATACCTTGGGAATTTACCTATTAAGTTAGGTCTACCCATGTTCTTGAACCTACATCATTATTCAAAAACCATTTTATGCTAGTTGTTATGTCAACCCTTTTCATAACATCTTTGGTTCATTCCCTATTTTCTACGAATCTAGATTTATCTATAATCTAGATTGAATTACGATTATATGAACGGTGGGAATACGATTTGGGCAAAATATGAAATTTACTAAAAACATAGTTTAGCTTGGAAATTGGCATAAATTGGGAACATGTATTATGGCATGTTCATAGAAATACAAATTGGATAAATTTGACATGAATTATAAGATGTGTAATTTGAATCTAGTATTGACATGTAAATCTAGCATATACATGAATAGTGAACTAGAGTAATAAGTCTAGTTTGACGTGAATTAGAATGTTGAATCAGAATTGGATTAGCTAATTTGGCACGGTGATTATATTGGCATAAATGTGAAATTGGCCATAATTGGGAATAACTATCAGGTTTAGAAAAATCATGGTTAGTGACACTTAATTTGGTGTAGTTTACATACCAAAAAGCACAAATATGAATTTAGGAAGGGAAATGGGCCATAGGAATAAATGTTGACAATTTACATTAAAAGAGTAATTGGGAAATAAGTAAATTAGGATTAATTTACTTATAAAATTTGTCCTAAATAAGGAAATGTTAATTTAGAAAAATTAAAGGTTTGTTAACGACATCTCTTTTAATAATAAACCAGAAAGTTCTAAGGGTGACAGAGAGGATAGTGTATAGGCTTGGGTTTGGAAAATACAAGTTTCCTGCTCTCCCTGGCTATCCCTAACTGATCCGACGAACGGGATGGTTACTTTCAAAACCTAATTTGAAAATTAGTCAAAACCCTTTGAACTAGAAAACACGAATAGGCCTAACCCGAGGTTAGACTGAGTTGCGATGTAAATCTGCTTGGAACCAACCGGCACATCCGGTAATCGCAACAATATCTGTCTAATGTGAGTGGTTGTGGATTTAATCTATTTAATTAAAGCTAGAACAATAATGGTAGGGTTAAGTTCACTAAGACACTTAACCAATTCAACATGATAACCAGACTGATGGGTGGGGTTAGGGCTATACAATTAAGCTAGAATGGGAGGGTTAAGTCCATAGGAACACTTAACCAATTATCACAGTTAAGCTAGGATAGGAGGGCTAAGTCCATAGGGACACTTAACCAACTTCACATGGTAACAAGACAAGATTTGTAGGGGTTAAGTAAAGTTAATACACTTAGCCAAATTAACATGTTAACTAGACTAGAAGGTGGGGTTAAGTAAATACACTTGGCCAATTTGATATGTTAGCTGGGCTAGACCGTAGAGTTAAGTAAGCTTGAACACTTAACCATCGGATTATGATAAAGGAATAGGGTTAAGTCTAAAACATGAAGGGATAATACTTAGTCATTAATAACATGTTAGTTAAAACAGACGGGCAAGGTTAAGTTAAAAAGGAACACTTGACCAACACAGGGTGAATGGGTAGGGTTAAGTAATAAATACTTAACCAATATAACTTGGTTTGTGGTAGGGTTAAGTCAACATGAGTTACTAATAACATTTAACCAGCTTAACTGGGTAAATAAAGAGGGTTAAGTTGGCTTGAATTGACTAATGACACTTAACCAATCCAAATTTGACGGGAAAGAGAACTAAGTAGTAAACCTTAGTTAAGAAAACAATGATTCTGGAAACTATGTGGTAAATCTTAATTAGTAAAACTAAGTAGTAATTCTTAGTATAACACGGGAAGGAGCGAATGTCCGTCTGAGTAGAAAGAAGGCTCCAACGAATTGGGTTACGAAGCCCGAGGCTTCGAGGGGACGTGAGGGTACTTTTGGTATCCCTCTGTGAGGCTGCAGATGATCCTCTTGGGCTCACAGAGGTTAAGGTCTGCGTAGAAGAACCAGGGGTATGCCTTGGTTGCAATACATGGCAACCTAAAGACCAGGATGGACCGGCGTGATTCGGCGAGAAAACGGTAGCCCTGTGATAGCAACTCGTCGTCTACCATCCATCTTGAGCCAATCGAGATACGTGAAGCGGAAAGGCAGAGAACTCCAAAAGACCATATACTTGCTATCTAGTTATGGGTGAGGATGGTCATAGGATAGTAGGGCACCGGGGGCCGGCGTATAGTTCTCATTTTTCAAGGTGTGCCTTTCATTAGTTGAGGGAGGGGTCAAGTGGGACCATAGCCATTGGAATAAAACAGACCTTAGCATCTGCATCGGCAGATGTCTGAAAGCTCCCGACCGAGTTCTGTATTCCTTGATTTGCCCTGCCACAGGACTCGGACCGCACATTACAGGACATGTGCATCTAGACAAGCGATAACGATTCGCTATACATGCGTGGGGAAGTATAGGAACATATACCACTCCAGGTAGTGTGTCCTAGACTTGGGGGCATCGTTCGACAGGTAGCATAATTCCTAGTTGAACTAGGTGGCATAAATCCTGAATCCGAGAAGCGTTCAGCAGACAGCGTAAGCTCTAGTTGAATCTAGAAGGCACTTGGTAGAAAACACTGGATTAAATCTAGGTAACAAATAAATAAATGGATGCCCGAAGGCGATGGAAAATACAGGGATTGGGATCATGTCAGCGTTACGAGTTGGGACATTAGTTAGGTGGTGCAGAGATAATAGAAATCCGTATAACAAGGAAATGGCGAAGCGGCGAAAGTATTAGAGAACATCCAGTTTATCTTATCTTAGCATATCTTATGTTGATCTTGTCTAATCCTGCTGACCCTATCATCATGGTGTTATCTTGTATTTAGTTAATTCATGTCGTTTTGTTTTTCCATGTTCACATGCTAGAAGTTACTGAACTTACTCAGGCTTTATGCCTGACTCTGTTTTTCTTTCGTCTTCTTTTCTTCCGTTCCCCCCAGGTAGTAAAGGAGGGAATAATATAGCTCAGGTTAAGTTGGACTGTCACTCTTTCCCAGCTTGAAGATTTGTCGAAGTTTTGCTTGGATTCGCCTTTCAAATGCTATGGCTGGCTCTTGCTAAAATTGGGGAATATAAATGTTTGTTTTATGCTTCTTTATTTTGTAAGACAGATAATACTCTGATATTGTAAAGAAATCATTGTACAAACTATTTTATCAATAAAGCAAAGTTTTATTTTCCGCTGTTTAATTTCTGTCTGTCTCGTAATTTATCTGCATCTTTTACCCTAAATGCTCCACAGAACTTAGTGCATTCCCTTTGTGAGTGACACTAACGGATGTGGGGTGTTACAATCTTGGTTTAGTTTATCTATCCTGTCATCATCCTTATGTTTATTTTCAGTTTATGCATGTCATGTTACCTTTACCAGTTTTTATGCTGGAAGTAGATAGGACTTACCAGTCTTTATGACTGACCCTGTTTTCTTTTGCCTCTTTGTCTTCCATTTCCCCCCCCCCCCCAAGGTTTTCAGGGAGGAAATACTGTTGTTAGTTCGGACCTCTTCTGCTTGAAGGTCATCATGTATGGCTTGAACTTCCATGGGCTATGGCTGCTTTACTGCTTTACTTGGGGAATAATTAATGAAAGGTTTATTGCTTCTTTACTATTGCAAGACAGGTTTCTATGTAATCTGTTGTAAAAAAGCTTTACTGTTTATAAAGAAATGAATTTTTTTTACTTCCGCTGTTTTATATGTTCTGTCTTGTAATATTTCTGTCCATGTTTATCAATAATGCCCCTCCAAACCTAGTGCATTCCTTTGTGAGTGACCCTGGCGGAGGTGGTGTGTTACATTTGGTATCAGAGCAGAAGGTTTCCAGACTGGGAAAAGTTTTTAAAACCTTCTGAAAACTATTTGAGAAACCGTTTACAAAGAAGCATTTTTCAAGAAAAGTTTTTAAAGGCTATTCCCCAAAAGCCATTAGCACTATCCTTTGTTTCCTTGATCGAGTCTCTTTTCCTTTCCTTCCTCCATCCGTAGTCACAGTAGTTTTAACTGCGACTAATCCTTGTCTAGCTAAGTAAGAGTTTTCCTTACGATGGGGGGAGTCCTCGAGCGACCTGTTGCCGTGCTATAAGGAAGGATAATAAGAGCAAGGATAGAGGACACGAGCTTAAAGATAAGCAACTTGTTGATATGGCTTAATCCACAAAGGAGGGAAAAAGATGAACAATAAAACCCATGACGAGAGAGTATCTTTGGCAGGGTAAAATGGGACGCATAGTTAAGTGTTATGGGACGAGGACAAGATCATCGAGAGGGCAATTGTATGCTCTCATTTCTAATGTACCTAAGAGGGATGGTACCGTTTCTGTTGAAGGTTTAGCCTTTCTTTTCTATCATCCCGTCTAGACTTTGTCTTGATCATCGCATCATTTAAGTTTACTTCGATAGTTGAGTCTCTGCACCTTAGTACTAACGTGGTAGACGATCCCATTTTTGTCTCAAATCATGTTGGAGGATCGGTCCATTTATTCATGACTTGTTTTGAATTGAGAGTGTAAATGCCAAGTGTTGAGATTAGAAGCAATTCTTCTATTATTGAGCTATGGATGGACTCTAGGGATGAAGTGGTTATCTAGTAAGGGATGCCATTCTCGGTTTTAAAAGGAGGGTAGTTAAACTCTTAATTTGCCTTGGTAATACCCTCGAAGTCTCGTATAACCTTTTGGGTTTTGTCATGGTTAGTTACCTAGAATCTCTTGATGCATTTATCAGAAATCTCTAATGCGATCGAGTTACGTTCGCCAATAAGGTGGATGGTTCATTCCGCTTGAGCATGGGTTATAGGAATCACCCTAGTAAGTGCACGTGGTAACATAGGTTGGCATCGGTAAACGAGATCCAGAATTCACTAGTGAATTTTGGAGAGCTTGCATGAGTACGCAGATATGTTTGAGCTGAGCATACTAGGGAAAGAATAAGTGAAAGTGAAATGAGAGGCGACAGTGAAATGCGTTCCAACTCATACCTTGGAAATAGGAATCAAGGAGCTACGAAAATCATGAAGTCAAAGGTGGTCAAGGCACACTGGAATTAAGCTCAAGGAAATGCGGCTTAAACACGCGCATCATATCTCTTTTCAAGAGTATATCGTTGATCCCTGGTTCTCCTGTAGAGTTTGCTTGCATGCTATCGCTTGGTGGATATCCTCTCGATCCTGTTTCCGTTGCAAACCCCGTAAGGAGTTTATCTTGTTTATCTCCTCGATCCTATCTTGGGAACCTTAGGTAGAACCCTATGGATGTAAACATGTATTTGAAACATGTTATGATTGATATGGTTGCGAATGGTTGCAAGTGGTTGCTCGTGGATGCGCGAATACACACTAGATACTAGATCGACTCAATCACATTTCATGTTGCATACGCACGAGTATTTATACTTGTTTATGGATGAAATTGAATATGTTATCATGTGGATGTTGCATGTGGATGAATGGTTGTGCACACATATAGTGTTTATATGACTAGGACTATTTGCATACATGTTGGACTGATGGCACTAAACATATTTTGCGTTAGAAAGATCATTCATGCCTGATCATTAGCATTAGCTATGGAACATATACACACACTTTCTGCATGTATTTATAAAGCATTAGTAGCATTTTAAGGACCATGGTTTCCTGTGGATGATGTTTTGAGTAAATGGATGATGGATGGTAGAATACGTTCTTCCTAACTTGAAGATTTCGGGGACGAAATCATTTAAGGTGGGGAGAATGTAACAACCCGTATTTTGAATAACATGTTATAACATAAATCAAGGCAGAATTAATTGTTAAAATCTGAATCAAGGGGAACAGGCTGTGCCATTGCGTTTGTCTCGGAAAAATACGCGAAATAGAGTCCGAGTTTTCGGAAATCGGAGTCTGTATGACCAAGTTATGGCCCGTCAAAGTTTTCAGAAAAATTCAAGTTCAAAAACAGTTCGAAATTCAAATCTGGAGCCAAACGGACTGGGCGGGAAAATTCCCGCCCAAGCCCCAGGCCGACTGGGGTGTCGACTTGGGAGTTGACATGCCCAGGGGGCAGGTCGACTGCCCAGTCGACACGGGTGTCGACCTGGGTGGTCCGGCCACTTGGGCCTGGGTGCACCTGCTGCTGTCTTGGCTCGGTTTTACGGCCTGTAATGGATTTTGAGGGCTTAGATCTATCCTAGGGTTTATCCTATGGCCTAAACTACTCCTAATCTCTATAAAAACACCCTAGGACCTAACCTAAATCACTCAAAATCAATCTAACAACGAAGTGCTGCCCAAATCCCACTTGATCATGGCCTCCATCTCCAACTCCAAGAGCTTAAGCATTCAAATCAGATCCGAATCAAAGGTGCTAGCTTGCTACATCAAATCAAGGGAGTGGATCAACGTTACTACGCAAATTTCACGACGATTATACGACAAGATGATTCATGCTCATAATCCCTTAGCCACGCTATGTAAGTTCTAGCTCCTTGTAGATCTAAACGATAGTTCTAATGTGACATGGAATAAAATGCGATGAACATAAGTATGCTAGCCTATATGAACCTTGTCATGCCTCTTTTGCTTGAACCTATGACTTTAGGCTATGTTTAGTGACTAAATCAAGTTACTCATGTTGCATTGGACTTAGTTTTCCATGCAAGATTGTACCTTTATTTGTGGGATGTTGGCATGAACACTTGGAACCATTTTGACTTGTGAAGTATGTGCGTGAATTTGACTTGGGGCATATGCATGTAAAAGAACCCAAAACCCCTTATGATTTCATGTTTATGTGAGGCCAAACCCCTCATGATATTATGCATGTTTGAGGCCAAACCCCTTATGATACCGTGCATGTTTGTGGCCAATCCCTTTTATGACATCGTGCATGTTTTGAGGCCAATATGCAATATGCTAGTTATGTGAACACCTTTGCCTCAATTTTCACCATGTTTAACTTGTGATTCATCTTTGCCATCTTGTACCCATCTTTGTCATATTATTCCAAATATGTTGATTCACTTTCATGTGCGTTGGGGACACGTTTTGGGTAGTTTAGGCAAACTTGAAAATGGGCTATGAACTTGACGTGGAATTACATGGAACATGTAATGATAATAAACGTGAATAGGACACGAAAACTTGACATGGGGTTACATGAAAACATAGACTTAAAAAGGGGTCTAAACTTGACGTGAACATGACATGTAGAAAAACATCGAAGTGGCCAACTCGAGGTTGGGTTGAGTTTGTAGCATAAATCTGCCCGGACCCGCCCGGCAAATCCAGTGGCTACAAACAATAGGACCCAATGTGGGTAGTTGGTCATATCGCGCTTGAAACCCGAGGTTAGACTAGGTTGTGGTGTAAATCTGCCCGGACCCGCCCGGCGTAACCAGTAACTGCAACAACGTCTAATGTGAGAGGTTGAGAGTGCATTAATTCAATTAATGCCACATGATAAGGTTAAGTAAATCTGACTAAAGACACTTAACCGATATGACATGAATGGGTAGGTTAAGTGAAACCGGACTTGATTTCTTAATGACACTTAACCGTAAAATACAGTTAGGGGATGGGGTTAAGCTAATCCATACTTAACTAATCCGACTCGGTAATTAGATGGGGTTAAGTAACCTACACTTAACTAATCTAAACACGGTAATTAGATGGAGTTAAGTTAACCTAGACTTAACTAATCTAAACTCGGTAATTAGATGGAGTTAAGTTAACCTAGACTTAACTAATCTAAGCACGGTAATTTGATGGGGTTAAGTAACCTACACTTAACTAATCTAAACACGGTAATTAGATGGAGTTAAGTTAACCTAGACTTAACTAATCTAAACACGGTAATTCGATGGGGTTAAGTTAAACACTTAAACAATCTAAACATGATAATTCAATGAGGTTAAGTAACCAATACTTAACCAATTTAACATGATAATTCAATGAGGTTAAGTAACTTATACTTAACCAATTATACATGATGATTTGATGAGGTTAAGTAACCTATACTTAACCAATTTAATGTGAGAAGTTGATAGGGTTAAGCCACAAGACCGTTTAAATATACTTAACCATTGTAATACGATTAGTGGATGGGGTTAAGCTAACCCATACTTAACCAATTCGACTCGATAATCTGATGGGGTTAAGATAATCTATGCTTAACCAATCTAACACGATAATCTGATAGGGTCAAGACAAACTAATACTTAACCAATCTGACTTGATAATTGAATAGGGTTAAGTCATGAGCTTCTTGGTATACTTAACCAACTTGTAGGGCTAAGTCTTGAGCTTAAATAATTTGCCAATCTTGACATGATCGTAGGCTGGTTAAGTCATGAACTGGAATGACAACACTTAACCCATTAGACAAAACCCTAGTTTAGGGGACTAGGTGGAAAATCGTAGTTAACAAGGATAACGGGAAAGGGAACTAAGTGATAAACCTTAGTTTAGGATAACTATGTAATAATTCTTAGTCAAGGGATTTGGACTAGTTCACAGATAGATGAGTAACCCGATACGGTAGGTCATCACTTAAACACACGAGGAGGAGCAAATTATCCGACTTAGATAAAGGCTCCAAAGAACTGGGTGACGAAGTAGTAGCTTCGGGGGACGTGAGGGTACTCTTGGTGTCCCTCTGTGAGGTTGTAGATGATCTGCCTGGGCTCGAAGAGGTTAAGGTCTGCGGTAGAAGAACCAAGAGTATGCCTTGGTTGATGTGCGAGCAACCTAAAGACAGGGATGGATTAGCGTGGAGTCGACGATACTTGATTTTTGCCCTGGATAGCGCGTCGTCGACTACCTACCATCTTTAGTCAATCGTGTACGTATACGGAAAGGCAGAGAACTCCCAACAGACCATATACTTGCTATCGAGTTATGGGTGAGGTTGGCCAATAGGTAAGTGGGGCATAGGGGGCCGGAGTATAGTTCTCGTGCATGATTTTTCTTGGATTGTCTTTCAGTAGTTGAGGGAGGGGTCACGTGGGACCATAGCCACGGATACAAAAATAGACCTTGATATCTGCATTCAGCAGACGACTTAAAGCTCCCGACCGAGTCTCGTATTTCTTCATTTGCCCTGGCACGGGACTCGGATGGCACATTGAGATACATGTGCAGTTAGACATGGAAAAACGATTCACGGTGCTTACGTGGGAAAAAGGCGCGGTTGATGGGTAGCATAATCCCTAGTAGCCCTATGTGGCTAAAACCCAAACCGAGATACGAAAACGTTCATTTGGTAGCATAATCCCTAGCGGTCCTAGGTGGCATAAATCCTAGGTGGACACGCGATAGTTCATGGTAAGAAAACATAACCAGATCAAGGGTAGCAGTCCAAAACAACTTCAAGGATAAAATGGTGCTACGTTGAGGTGGTATAGATTTACATGGGATAGCCCGTACGGCCTACGGAAAAGGACTGAACTTATACATAGAAAGAAACATACGAGTTAGGAAAACCTATATACGCGATATATTAGGTTGACATGGACCATTTCATGACTTTGGTCAAGGGACATTTTATAGTTAACTCATGACACGGGTTGGGATACTAGTACGGGAGGTGCAGAGCAAATATACATAATAGATACCTTGGGGTATCATACTTGATAGAAACCTGATGATGTGATACTTTGATTTACCTTGACACCGTAGTTTATCAAGATACCTTAGTTTATCTTGATACCATAGTTCACCCGTTTATCTTGGTTTAGTTTATCTATCTTGTCGTCATCCTTATGTTTATTTTCAGTTTATGCATGTCATGTTACCTTTACCAGTTTTTATGCTGGAAGTAGATAGGACTTACCAGTCTTTATTACTGACCCCGTTTTCTTTCACCTCTTTGTCTTCCGTTCCCCCCCCCCCCAGGTTTTCAGGGGGGAAATACTGTTGTTAGTTCGGACCTCTTCTGCTTGAAGGTCATTATGTATGGCTTGAACTTCCATGGGCTATGGCTGCTTTACTGCTTTACTTGGGGAATAATTTATGAAAAGGTTTATTGCTTCTTTACTATTGCAAGACAGGTTTCTATGTAATTTGTTGTAAAAAGGCTTTATTGTTTATAAAGAAATGAAAATTTGTTTACTTCCGCTGTTTTATATGTTCTGTCTTGTAATATTTCTGTGCATGTTTACCAATAATGCCCTTCCAAACCTAGTGCATTCCTTTGTGAGTGACCCTGGCGGAGGTGGGGTGTTACAAACTTTGAATCGAGAAATTTAAGATTCCTCTAGGCCATCCGTAACACGAGATGAACTCAATATGGGTATGTGGTTTGAACGAAAAAATGGATGCTATGACAAAAATGATGATGGAAAGGCTTGATGCCCTGATTAGTGCTCAAGCCAGTCTTCTGCCATCGAATGTTGTAAACAATGTTGACGAAAAAGAGGAATCTTCTTCCTCAGACCCTAGTCGATCCCACTTCTTAGTGGAAGACAAGGGGGAGGCTAGCTTTGAGGACTCTAAGGTCAAATCCCCACAACATGAGGTGAAACATTCGACTCGGAGCGCCCAAGTCCCACCAAAGGGACACCCCCAAAAGAGGTGCAAGGCATTAGAGCTTGAGCCGTGATCGCACTGGCAATAGCATCCATGCCAATCTTGTGGTATAAGCGAGCGACGAGAAGCACATTGTGGATATAATTCAGCGAATAATGAAAGAAAAAAATGGTCTGAGAGGATAATGAGAAAGAATGGGAGTTTTCACCCAGCAAAAACCCATTTACAGAAAGGATCCGTCAAGCGATGTTTCCTAAGAAATTCATACCCCCGACAATTAGCACCTTATGGTAGGACTAGAGATCCGAACATCTTCCTATTCAAATATGATCAACAAATTAATGGAGCTAGGGCAACTAATGAGATAAAATGCTTGTACTTCCCCGTACGCCTAGAGGGTGTGGCTTCACCATCGTTCACTAGGCTCCCACCTAAGTGCATTGATCAATTTGCCAACTTGGCAAGAAGGTTCCAGGACCAGTTCTATCTACAAACTACCAAAGCAAGGGATGTAATGTTGCTCAATGAGATGGAACAATTTTATAGAGAAACCATCAAAGCTTTTCTTATATGATTTGATGTTGCGGCAGCTGAAGTCATAGAACCAAAACCTTGGTATTTGTTAGAAGCCCTAAAAGGTGCTATTGATAAGAAATCGTAATTTAGGAAATGACTCAAGATGAAGAAACATAAAAATCTAAAGAAGTTCTATAAGAAAGCCAAAGAGTTTATGAGCGTGGAAGATGATGCGTCGAATATTCAGAAGGTCATAGAAAGTAGTACTACCAAAGAAGGGAAAGGCAACGAGTTCCAAACCGAGTAGAAGAATGACTCTGGGAAGAAGAGGGGAAGTGATGAGAAGGATAGCAAAGCCTATAAGAAAATGCGGCTTTACAAGCATTCATAATTGACTCTCTTAAATGAAACCCCAGAGAAGATTTACTCTGCCACAAAGGATTCAGGCATATTTCCTTAAATAAAGCCTTAGAAAATTACAGAGCAATAAGCCAACTCCGGCAAATTCTGCCAATTTCATAATCAACCGTGGCATAACACTAACGAATGTCGACAGCTGAAAAGTTTGATTGAAGAACTCATCAGAAAGAACCAACTTCAACAATATGTGAAGAATCCTCAAAATGCTTCGACTACCCAGGGACAGAATAATACCACCAGCAAATCCGGTCCTGGTGAGAAAGCTCAAGCACCCGCTGATTCGATACCAGTAATCAACAATATTTTTGGTAGGCCCTACCTAGCCAGAAGTAGCTAGGCAGTAATGGAAAGGTATGCTAACGAACTGAAGGGTGTCTCGAAAGAAGAGAGGTGCATGGTCCTAAGCAACGAGCTCCCAATGATGACGATGAAGACTTCAGCCGATGATGTGGTATTCAGGGATAGAGATTCTGACGGACTACTTACACCAACTGTTGATGCCATAGTGATTATAATTGGTCTTGTCCCTGCAATTGTAAAAAGAGTCCTAGTTGACACGGAGGCATCCGCCAATGTGTTCTTTATAAATACATTTCAGAAAATGAACCTTTCTATGATAGAAGTGCGAGCCTATCCAAACAAAATCCGTGGATTTACCAGACAACACACGCAACCCATTGGTATAATTGACTTGCTCGTCGAACTAGCAGATAGGAAACGCAAGGTCTCTATGATTCAATGTGGATGAGCTCTCCGCCTAGAATGCGTTCCTCGGGCGACCGACTCTCGCAGGCTTTAAAATTGTGCTACCCCATTGTAATGACCCGCATTTTTCAGCGATATAATAATTAATTTATTTAATTATTTAAATGGTGATCAAGAGAATTTAATGGTCATTTAATTAAATAACTAGGAATATTTAATTAAAATAATAATATAATAATATATTTAATTTCTAAAATAATCAGAAATAGTGGAATTCACAATATGGTGTGAACTGGATCATCTATGATATTTAATTCAGTTTAGAATTTGATTTAGAATAACGAATATATTTAAATAACGACAGTTTGAATGTACAATTATATTATAATTATAATTGAGCTCGAAATGGCGTTGCAGTTCGTAAATTGGCGATTCGAACTTCAAATGAATATACAGAAGCCGTTTTAAATCGGATTTCTGTGAAACAAGAAACGTTAGGAGCCGGTGAAGTATATTTTTCTTGTGGAAGAGAAAAATCGGGATTTCATCGTGTAGATTTTGATTTGTGTCCAAATCAAATTTCAGAAAAGTCGCTAAGGAATTCCTTTATAATTTATAAAGGAATTATATATATTTTAAAAAAAGGAATTTCATTATAAATCGAATATCGATTTAATCGGGATTTGAAATATCAAGTTAGAAATTCATATAAGAATATTGTGGAACTGTATGGTATCGTATGTGAATATATACGATAATATTTATTTTCAAATATTAAATTTAATTGTTTTTAAATATATTTATATATTTAAAAGGGTTATTTAGGGCTTTAAAAATAGACAATTTTGCAAACGACCTCATAATTCGACGAAACCAATTTTTTTGGATTCGTAATATTAAATTATTGTTAGATGTCAAGTTTTGTGATTTTTAGAGTTGGTGTGTGACCGTATAGATTTTTAAAGTGAAAAACTGTTAGTATTTTGACAGTTAAAAATACACTGTGTGAGCAAACGGAGTCGGAATTCGACGAAACCAGTTTCATTGGGTCCATAATGTCAGACTGTAGCTTCGTGTCTAGTTTCGTGATTTTTAGGTATCGTGTGGGATCACACGAAATTTTGAAAGGAAAAATAAACAAAAATAAAATATCTAGAACAAAATGTGTGAACATTAAAGGAGCCACACACTCAACTTTTCAGCCACACAAAATTTCTACCCTAGGTATAAAATCGTTCTTCCAAGCCGCCACAAATAATGTTCACAGTAAAACAAATGAGAAAAGAAAAACCTCTAGAAATTCAAACTAACCCCTATAAATCATATTATAAATATATTTACACTCCTAGCAGTATCCTCTTCGATTTGGTATGATGATTCATGGGTGCGATGCTCATTCTTGAGTTTGATGTTGAAGAGGAGGACCTAGGGTTCGATCTATCGGGGATTCGGAGCATCGATTGATGGATTGGTGATTATATTCAGGATCCTTGTAGAAAACTGTGCCTGTATGCAATGTATTGTGGTATACGGTAATTAAGTGGTTCGATGTTCTGAGTGTTGCGTGAAATTGGGGGGGGGGGGGGGGTGTAACACCCCGTATTTTTTTAATATAATTAAAAACGAAATAAAATATATGAAAATATGCTTATGATAGGTAAATAATGGTGATGCATAAGGAGAATTAATTAATACATGGAAGAGAAGAAAAATTAGTTCGATAACGGCGTATGTAACGGAAAAGTTAGTAAAATAAGGATAACTAATTCAAGAATCATGAATTAGGTAAAATGGACATCACCATTGCGTTCCTCTCGGAAAAACACGCTAAATAGAGTCCGAGTTTTCGAAAATAGGAGTCCGTATGACCAAGATATGGCCAAACCAAGATTTCAGCAGACTTTTTGGCAGACCGACCCAGGTCGACCATAGTATCGACACTATTGTCGACCTGCCCCACCAGGTCGACTGTAGTGTCGACCTCCCCCTATACAGGTCGACCTGGTCGGCCTAGGGTGGTCTAGAACCCATTTTTGAGGCCCGGGACGAGTTTTGATGGTCCGGATGGGTTTTAGGGTTAATCCGATGGCTGAAATGAAGTGCTACACCTATAAAATAACACCTAGACCTAGCCTAACTCACACAAATTCATATGACACCTAAATGCTGCTGGAATCTCTCTTGAGCCATGGTCTCCGTCTCCAAATTAAAGCTTAAGCGTCCAAACTCAAATCAAATCAAAGATCAATGCTTCTATAACAAATTCAAGGGGATAGATCAATGACACTGCAACTTTCTACGACAAATTCACTCCCTAATTCATTAGCCGTTCTCTGTAAGTTCTAGTTGCTTTCCGATTTAAATATTTAATTATAATGTGTCCATGAATTAAAGTGGAATTGGATTAAGTATGATCTATTCCTGTTGCTTTTTGAATCTTTTGCTTTGAGACTTGTCTACCTTTATTCTCATGACAAGTTTGTGATTTATTCAGCAGTTTCCTTGATTCGTAATGATGTTATCATCAAGTTGTAATCGTTATGCCTATCATGATGTTGTTTTCTCTCTGATATATTTATTATGCAAATTTCTACCTTCCCCTATTTATTTTCTTTTGATGAACCTTGGTCAACTTCGGACCTTGGCCTAAATTCGCGATTCGCATACGAGATGTATATTGGGGAATAATGGGATTATTTCCTATAAGAATATGATTAATAATTGGCAACATGAAATTGGATGTTATCCTTTTATTTGCAAGTTTGGGGTAGATCTGTAAATTTTAGTATAATCCTATTATGATAAAATTTGCATAAATATTATATACATGGAATTCGACACCAATTGGATCTATATAATGTAACATGAAATTTGGTATATATAACATGTATGTAATTTTGCATGTAAAATAAAATTATGAGTTTTGGAGCCTATGTAAATTAAATCAAAAGATTGGGCTTATGTTAATTAGGCATGTGTAGACTTGGAAATTTGAGCATGAAAGCGATTGTAAACTTTATAATTGGCATAAACATGTGTTATGAACTTGGGCAACTGGCATGTATTGAAATAAAAAGATTATAGTTTGGGATAACTACATCATGAATCATCGGATTTGGGTTTATTGGGTATGAAACTTGATACATTAATTTTGGCTAGATCTTGACATATGTAAAAAGGCATGAAACTTGGTATATATGTAAGCTGACTAGAATTGGGTACATATATTAGTTGGTATGCAATAGCCTTAAAAGAGGGATAAATATAAATTGAGATAAGTTGCCTTTAATGGCCTAAGATAAATTGTGGTAAAATTGGTATGATTTTGCATACCATTAATTGATGGACATAATTGAGTCAATTATGGACATCATTAAATTAGGAATTAATTGATAATTTGAATAGGGGAAATAAATTCAAATTGGGGTAAAAGATTATAAGTGATAATCAATGCTTAGGACACGAGGTTGGACTCATTTGTGACGTAAACCTGCCCGGAACCGCCCGGCGAATCCAGTAGTCACAAATGTTAGCCCAATGTGAGAGGTCCTAGGCCCAAATTAAAAGCGTAATAGTTGTAAAGACACGATGTTAGACTCTTTTATGGTGTAAGATTGCCCGGACCCGCCTGGCAAATCTAGCTGCCATAAATGTCAGTCTAATTTGAGAGGTCTTTATAAGGTTACGGCCTTAATGAATTAAGAAATACTTAACCAGATAAACATGTGGTGGGACATGGGGGTTAAGTGGGTGACATGTGGAAATACGAATAGTAATACTTACCAACGTAACATGGTAATTAGACCAGTGGATAGGGTTAAGTAAATAAGAACACTTAACCAATATGATATAAATGGGTGGGTTAAGTAATATGATTATGTTAATCTGGACACTTAACCAATTTAATATGTTGACTACGGGAGTGGGTAAGGTTAAGCAAATGTTTAAACATTATAACATGATTAAACTGGACTAGAGAGTGAGGTTAAGTTAATGAGAACACTTAACTAATACAATGGGTTAATTAGACAGGTGGTTGCGGTTAATTAGTAACACTTAACCAACATAACAGGACAAGCGGGCGGGTTAAGTTAACTTGAATAAGTTGATAACACTTAACCATTATAATATGACTAGTGGATGGGGTTAAGTTAACATGCACTTATCCAATCTGATGTGATACGTGGTGGGGTTAAGTAACACATGGGGTTAAGTCAACAAGAAAATTCTTAACCAATGTAACTAGATAGACGAACGGGGTTAAGTTAATAAACCACACTTAACCAATCAAACATAATAAGCGAGAAAGGTTAAGATAACTAAGGTAAACACTTAACCATGGTAACATAACGAGTAGAAGGGTTAAGTACATATCGGGTTGGTGGGTAATATTAGTAAATATAGGCCCACATACACTTAACCATTAAATACACATGCTTGAATTAGTAGCGGGGTTAAGTACACATCAGGGTTGGTGGGTAATATCAGAGAATATAGGCCCACAGACTTAACCATTAGGAAAACCTAGAAACGGGGACCCATTTCAGCAGTAACCCACATTAGGTATCAACGGAACCCTGAGCTAGGCAGGGTGGGGCACGATTACTGGGCCGATTATAAGAGGTCAAATTAGCGGCGGTTGGTGCAGCAGTGCAGGTTCTAACGGAGTGCGGGCGTGCACACACTTCGGCGCAGAAAATTTAGCCACTGGGCATCAGTAGGTATAAAGCTGTGCATCTTGATTGTGTCAGGGTTGCCACCATGGGACTTGATACACCCCATGGTGGGACCAGCACAGGTATCTACAAGTAGGGGGCCACCTAACACAAACAAGAACTAGGTTAAGTAGGGAGCCAATCGATAAGGTAGTAAGGGTGCATCAAATATATATACATGGCCATTGGGGTGATCGAGGTGGAATCCTCAAAATCGATGTACACCTGAAGACTACCATAATTGCGGGGATTGGGATCACGTTGTAATTATTATATAACACGGGCTACTAGTTGGGACACTAGTAGGGGTTACAGATCCTTGTTACACAGGACACTAGTTGGGACACTAGTAGGAATACGGATCATTCAATGTAGGACACTTATGGGGATGCTAGTTAGGTGGTGCAGAGCAAATAGATATCGTTTTAATAGTAAAGCTTAGAAACCTTGCGATGTTATTCTTGATAGAGACCATGCGATGGGATACTTGATAGGAATTATGGGATGTTATACTTGTTTCATCGTGCCCGAAGTTTATCTTGTTACCTTAGTTTATCTTGTTATCATAGTTTATCTTGATATCTTAGTTTATCTTGCCTACCTTGTTATCATGCTTATGTTTACTTTCAGTTTATTCATGCCATGTTATCTTTACCTATTTTTATGCTGAAAGTCACTAGGACTTACTCGGTCTTTATGACTGACCCGTTTTGTTTCACCTCTTTTTCTTCCGTTTCCCCCCCAGGTTCACAGGGTGGGAATACTGCTTAGTTCGGATCTTACCAAGCTCCAAGGCTCTTTCATGTATGGCTTGGATTTCTCTTGGCTATGGCTTGCTTTGCTTTATTGGGGAATACTGCAGTTTGTTTTTATGCTTCTTTGTTTTTGAGCAAGACAGATATTTTAACTATGAAATTGGGTATTGGAAGTTGATGGGCTTTTCTTGTAAACATTTATATTTAATAAATGATTTAAAGTACTTCCACTTTAATTTCCGCTGTTTTATATATGTCTGTCTTGTAATATTTCTGTTCCAGTACCCATAATACTCCATTGAAGTTAAGGCATTCCCTTTTTGAGTGACCTTAACAGATGTGGGGTGTTACGGGGGGGGGGGGGGGGGGTTCGACGCAGATGCAAAAGCTGGACGGAGTTGGGATAGGAGGGAATGACGAGGAGGAGTTTGGGAAGGGAAGTTTAATGGTATTCTCGGTTTGTTAAATGGTGAAGCAAAGTGGAAGTTTGGTGGAGGGGAAGGTCGACTAATGGCCATTTGAAAAGGAGGAAATGCTGCTGTAAATTCTGGATTTGGAGAAGATAGGAGGGAAGTGGTTGGGCTGGTGCGGGTAGGTGAAAATGGGCCGATGTTTATTGGGTTAAGCCCGATAACTAAAATCCTAAATTTTTAAAACTATTTAAATAATGTATAATGTTGTAACTGCAGTATCTTCCTCACACGAAAACAAAATTCAGCAAAACAAGATCCGTCGGGATCATATGGATGGACACTACACAATGGAACTGACCGCGAGTTAATTGGAGTCCATTACAATTTATAGCAAAATAAATTGTCCGTCTGAATCGAGCGATGGTCATCGTTATTAACGATGATCGTCTAATGTGAGTAAAACTCACCAACTCTGAACATTTATATTTTTCTAACGTATATTTAGAACTGATAATTTTCTGTTAATTGATGTGTGTTAACTGTTTGATTGAATTGCATATGTATTGGTTGAAATTATAGATAACGATATTTATGAAATGGCCCGAAATCCCCCTTTCGGGAAATCACAGATTGAGTTGAGAACAAGCCACAAAAGAACCCAGACAGAAGAACATTTCATTGTTAATTACAACAATTCCATAAGAATACAAGAATATACAGAGAATGAATAAATATTACACAGAAAATATCATAGATTTAAATTACATTTAAATACATCGCAGCGGAAAATAATACAATGCACAACTAGAAGTAATACACGGATACAGAGCTTTCCGAGTATCGTTCCAGCTGTAAATCAAGATCCTATGAATATAAATCTGCAAAACCAAAACTACTAGCTGCCCGTGTCAAAATAAGGGCACCTAGAGTTTAGGTTAAAACAATAAACTCCAGCTCAATCATGTGACTGGTGTGAGAACTAAAACAGTTATTAATCTTTATTTCAAAGTTAGGTATATCAAGGGACCACACCGTATAACACGGAACGAGTTTCCTCCCAATAATACCAGTGCATAAAACAAATAGCGCAATTCTAAATAAAGAAAAATGAAGCTAATATAAGACCTAGGTCCCATCACACAATGCAACGCAAGCCGGAGGATAGGATTTTTACTTATAATAGCCAAAGAATGCTTGATACGCTAAATTTCATCTTTTGATTCTTAATCAGACTCCAACCGTAAATTAGTAAGAGAACGATTATCTAAGTATTAACCTCGAAGGCCGAAACCAACATCAGACCAATACCCAGGAAACCATCGATCTTAACTCGTTTCCAGTTATTTTCTAATTTTATATACAATCATAAATATCAATCATAGACGACATGGGTACCATATATCATGTCGCCATACTAGGCTCTACAATCAAAACCGCAAATGTCACGTATTTGGAAGTTGGATTTTCATCTGTGAACTGAGGCAAAAGATAGTCCTCACCGAATTCGAGACTCTCTAGCTCGAGCCTCAGGACCCAAACACAGGTGAGCGCATGGATCGTCAGGGCCGGTCCGCTGATGTGGACTAAAATGCCTGAAAACTGCGTTTCCCCACCCTTTGGGGCGTAAATGAGCCAACAAATGACTCCATCGGTTTCACATAGTCACCTATACATCCGAGGCGCCTCACAACAACAACAACCACATAAGTCAAACTCGTTAGGGCGTGTAAAACCGCTGATGCCACTTCTAACTAGAAGGAAACGCATGCCTTCCCTGATGTCCTCTCCTGTTTCTGGTTCACAACCGGGGTGTGAGGCTCGCGAATCAACGTTACACAAAGCTATGCCACACAGGCTGCGCTTTGATCATCAACCACAAGATTTTGCTTTTCAACAGAAGCCTTGATCATTTGCATCTTAGCATGCCACATAGGCAAACCACTCCATGCAACCGATATCCATCAATCACACAGAATAATATCCAATATCAGACACACAGTCCATTTACAAGTCCGTTCTGGGTATGAACGAAACCAGAGGCACCTTGTACCTCGCATATCCATCGATCGCCAAGTGCGTCTGAATGATCACCAACTGATTCCCTCCTCTTGGGTGTATGTCCCAATCAAGATCATCAGTAATTATCCAAACGACGTGAAGACCTCCGGTCTTCGACCACTGTCTTCATCCTCGACACCACGTCGAATCAGTTATTCAGAATGGGATAAACCCGGTCTTTCTGAATAACTCGCGTATATAATAAACAAGTGTTACACAAACACAACATACGTCTCATTCCAATTCATTAGTCACTAACCGTAAATTAGTAAGGGAACAATTCCCCAAATATTAACCCCGAAGGCCGAAACCAACATCAGATCAATACCTGAGAAACCCTTCTTCTTAGCTAAGCTACAATTAGTTTCTAAATTTCACATTCTTAGGGAAAGGTTCCCATTAATTTTATCAAAGATAAATTCTTTTAAATTTATTCTTTAATCTTCTTTTGAATATCAATTCAAACTAGTCGAGATTAGTGAACCACACCGAAGTAATCATTTGTTTTAATTTCCCAATCCCAACCTATTCATCCCATGAAGTAAAACTGGTAATACTTCATATCTAACACCACGGTGTTATCGGTAAATTCAATCACCATTTCACGTTCAAATCTAATTGAAGATTTAACTATCGCCTGGAGCAAAACTGGTGATACTCCATTCTCGATCTTTTCAATCTAATTAAAGATACATTAAAACTCCACTTAGTTTTAATCTTTAACTAGATTAAAGAACCGATGCCATTTAAAACACGGTTCACAATGAACCCCAAAATCACATCACATTCTATCAGCTTTTAACCGTAAAACATCAAGTGAACAATTCCCTAAGTACTAACCCCGAAGGCCGAAACCAACATCAAATCAATACCCTTGAAACCGTCCAACTTAACTAATATCCAGTTAGTTTATGATTTTCTTAACTCAGTGGGGTCTAAGAATAGTATTATTGAAGTTACCGTTCACGACAACCCAAAATCACATTCCATTAATTATCGGGTTAAAGAACAAGTGTTATTTAAAACACCGTTCACGATAAACCCAAAAATTAACTCAAATTCAATTTCAATTAAATACATTTAATTGGTACACTTCATTAATTCTAAATAAAAAGATTTAATCTTTTTCTCAACTGGGTTTATAAGAACAGTGTTCATGAAGACACCATTCACGACAAACCCAAATCACATTTGATATTAAATACAAGGCTCTGAATAGAAAATATATCGGCTTATATTCAATATCAAATTCTGAAACCAACAAATATCGTATTGGAAATAACGATATAAATATATCTTGCAAATTTCCATAACAACATCTATATAATCACGAAATCCAACATCGAAATATTCCAAAGACCATTTCGATTCAAATCCATTTCCACTTTATATATTGGAAATTCTGGTTATTTTCAAAACCCTTTCAAATCCACTTTATTTATTTTAAAAATAAATAGAGTTATAATTCTAATTCAAAACTGATTCATTTCGATAAAAATCTATTTTTATCTTTTCAAATAGGGAAATTTTCATCCTAATTCTTCACAAATCATTTCTTATGATTTTACACAAATTATTGATATTTTTAATAATTTTATCAAGGTCTGTACAGTCGATTTCCATCAACGACCATCGAACTGCACTTACAGCGACCTTTTCCAAATTTGATTTGGACATAATTCCAAATCCATCCATTAAATTTCAAATCTCTAATATTCGTTAGAAAGCCCTTTTCGATACGAACCCAACGGTTGCAGTTTTAGGAGAATCCGATGGTTGGATCTCCCGTAATATTCATTCGAATTCAATGGTCGAAATTCGCGAACTACCGCGGCGCGGCGCGTTCTATTCAGTCCATTATATATATATATAATATATATATTTCGTCGATTTCCTTTCAAAACTATTTTATAAATCGTTTTAAATTCGTTTTCAAAATGATTTCAACTTCCATCTCAAATTCAAATCAAAATTGAATCTTTCCAATATAAATTTGTTTTAAATCCATTTCAACTCGATTTCAATTCAAATCGGTTTCAGTTCAAATCGATTTCAGTTCAATTTCAATACGTTTTAAATTCAATTCAAAACGATTTCAATTCTATTTGAATCTAATTCGAATTTCAATTCTTTTCAATTTAATTCGAATTTCAATTTATTTCGAATTTCAATTCATTTCAAAATATCAGATTTTGAAATCACTTTCAATATTCATTATAAAACGAATAAAATCTATATAAATATCATTCACGTCAAAATGGCGTCAATCTAATCAACACGGCTTTTATTCAATATGAGAAATTATTTTATTTCAACACATGAATTTATTCTAAATTGGAATGAGACCCAATCAATTACTATATAATGTTAATTATATGGATTTTTTTAACACATGTATATAATAACAACGGTAAATAATCAACCATCATCCAGACTGCACCACACAACTGCATAAGCATTAAATATAAATAATTAACGCTTACACGGTCTGTCAACCCATCGATTGACATACAACTAAACAATCGGGATGTAACGACCCTGAAAATCTGAACCAATTTAAAAATTTTGAATTGGCTAAAATAATGGATTTTAAATATTTAAAGTAAATATTTTAAATAATAGCGATGAAAAGTTAGTTTGAATCGACAATTGAAAACGAATATAATTAATTCTAATTATAAACAAGGCCTGAATTGGTGCTGCAGTTTCAAAAAATTGAATTCAAACTTGGTCGGACTGTACCGGGTGCAAAACAAAACGGATTTGAGTGAAACGAAAAATATTTAAATCTGTTAGCGAATACCTTTCTAACGAATCTGAAAAATCGAATTTTCATAGCGGAAAGAAAAAGTTATGGCCAAATGAATTTTCAGAAAGGTCGCTATGGAATTTATATAGCTCGTGAAATTGGTCATTTTGCATACGACCTCAAAATTCGACAAAACCACTTTTGTTGGATCCGTTGTAAAGACCCGCAACTTCCCCGTAAAGGAAAGCGTCGGATAGTTCGAGAACAAGCCACAACAGAACACATACAGAAGAACATTTCACTGTATATTACAACAATGCATCAGATTACAAGAATATACAGAGTATAAAAGAATATTACACAGAAATATCAGAGATTTAAATTACATTTAAATACATAGCAGCGGAAAAATAATACAATACACAACTAGAATGAGATATACGGATACAAAGCTTTCCGGATATCGTTCCAGCTGTAAACCAGGATCCTGTGAATATAAATCTGCAAAAACCAAAACTACTAGCTGCCCGTGTCAAAATAAGGGCACCCAGAGTTTAGGTTAAAACAATAAACTCCAGGTCAGTCATGTGACTGGTGTGAGAACTAAAACAGTTATTAATCTTTATTTTCAAAGTTAGGTAAATCAAGGGACCACGCCGTATAACACGGAACGGGTTTCCTCCCAAGAATACCAGTGCATAAAACAAACAGCGCAATGCTAAATAAAGAAAAATGAAGCTATTATAAGACCCAGTTCCCATCACACAATGCAACGCAAGCCGGAGGATAGGGTTTTTACCTTATAATAGCCAAGAATGCTTGATACGTTTAAAACAAATCATTTGATACTATTATAAGTGTATAGTGTATAAAACAACTTCAAATCATAAGTATCAATCCTAGGCGGCATGAATGCCCCATACCACTATGTCGCCGTATATAGGTTATACAATCAAAATCGCAAGGTCACGTATTTGGAAATTGGATTTCCGTCTATGAACCGAGGCAAAAGATAGTCCTCAACCGATTCGAGACTGCCTAGCCCGAGTCTCAGGATCAGAACGCATCGACCCTTGGATCGTCAGGGCCGGTCCACCGATGTGGATTAAACTTAAACCCTGGACACTGCGTTTCGCCGCCCTTTGGGGCGTAAGCGAGCCAACGAATGACTCCATCGGACCCGGATCGTCCGATCTAACCGAGGCGCCTCGCAACAGCAACAACCACATAAGTCAAACTCGTCAGGGCGTGTAAAACCACTGACGCCACTTCTAGCTAGGAGGAAACGCAGGCCCTCCCTGAGGTCCGTCTCCCGTTTTTGGTTCATACCTGGTGTGAAACACGCGAGGTAAACGTTACACAAAGCTACGCCACAAAGGCCGTGCTTTGATCATCACCACAAGACTTTGCTTTTCAACAGAAGCCTCGATCATTTGCATCTTAGCATGCCACACAGGCAAGCCATCCTATGCAACCGATATCAGTCACACAGAATGAAATCCGATGTCAGACACACAGTCCATTTACAAGTCCGTTCTGGGTCTGAACGAAACCGGAGGCACCTAGTACCCCGCATATCCATCGATCTCCAAGTACGTCTGGACGATCACTAACTGTTTCCATCTTCTTGGGTGTACAGCCCAATCAAGATCATCAGTTATCACCCAAACGACGTGAAGACCTCCGGTCTTCGACCACCGTCTTCATCTTCGACTTATCGTCGTATCAGTTATTCAGAATGGGATAAACCCGGTCTTTCCGAATAACTCGCGTATATATTATAAAAGTGTTACACAAACACAACATACGCCTCATTCCAATTCATTAGTCACTAACCGTAAATTAATCAAGAGAATAATTCCCCAAATATTAACCCCGAAGGCCGAAACCAACATCAGATCAATATCCAGAAAACCATTCTGCTTGGCTAACCGACAGTTAGTTTCTAAATTTCACGTTCAAATCTAATTAAAGATTTAACTATCGCCTGGAGCAAAACTGGTGATACTCCATTCTCGATCTTTTCAATCTAATTAAAGATTCATTAAAACTCCACTTAGTTTTAATCTTTGACTGGGTTAAAGAATCAGTGTCATTTAAAAACACGGTTCACGATAAACCCAAAATCACATTCATTAATCATCGGGTTAAAGAACGAGTGTTATTTAAAACACTGTTCATGATAAACCCAAAAATCAATATCGATTCAATTCCAATTAAATGTTATTTAATTGGTACACTTCATTAAATCTAAATAAAAAGATTTAATCTTTTCTCAACTGGGTTCAAGAACAGTGTTAGTGAAGACACCATTCACGACAAACCCAAATCCCATTTGATATTCAATACAAGGCTCTGAATAGAAAATATATCGGCTTATATTCAATATCGAATTCTACGACTAACAAATGTCGTATTGGAAATAACGATATCAATATATATCTTTCAAATTTCCATAACAACACCTGTATAATCACGAATTCCAACATCGAAATATTCCGAAGACAATTTCGATTCAAATCCACTCCAATGCAATCATTGGATATTCTGGTTATTTTCAAAACCCTTTTCAAATTCAATTTATTTATTTAAAAATAAATAGAATTATCACATCATTGGGGGTATTAATTCCCTACAATATGCTGATGACACCATTATTTTTTGCAACCCTGATTGCAAGAATATTGCCTCTTTAAAATTTTTGCTTTATGCTTTTGAAAGTTTATCTGGCTTAAAAATTAATTTTCACAAGAGCAGTGTTTACACTTTGGGTTGTAGTGTTGATGTGCACAGGAATTGCGCTGAAATGCTCAACTGCATGGCTGATTCTTTCCCTCTCAAATACCTTGGTGCTTATATCCGTCCAAAGAGATTGATGAAGAGTAATTGGCAATATGTGATTGATAAAGTGGACAGGCGATTAGCGAGATGGAAAGGAAATTGTCTATCAAAGGCTGGACGCCTGGTGCTGGTAAATTCTGTCCTGGCGGCTATCCCTTTGTACTGGCTCTCTTTTTATTCGTGTCCGGGTTGGGTTGTTCAGAAGATTGATGCTGTTCGTCGGAATTTTTTTTGGACCGGTACGAAGGACACGCGCAAATCCTGCTGTCTAGTGTCGTGGGATCAGGTGTGCAAGTCCAAAGATCAAGGAGGCTTAGGTGTCATCAATTTGAAGAATATGAATCATGCATTACTTTGTAAATGGCTTTGGATTATGCTTAGCGAAAAGAAAGTTCTCTGGAAGGAGTGGATCTTAAACACTTGCTATGGTGGTAGATTTGACTGGAATGCGGACATTTCCCATTGCTCAATATTCTGGCGTGGGGTTATGGCAAATGTTCACTGGATGAAGATTGGGACTGAGATTGTAGTCAAAAACGGCCGAAGCGTCTCTTTCTGGTATGACTGTTGGTTGCTTCCTATCCCCTTGCGTAATGAATTTGCCGATCTGTTTTCTATTGCATGCAACAAAAGTGCTTCAGTCTGTGAAATGTTTAATGCGAATTCTGCTAACTTTAAATGGAACCTGTCCTTTAGTCGTATTGTGGCTGGTAATGCTTTGCTTCAACTTTGTGGACTTATTCGTTTGCTTGAAGATGTTCACCTTCATAGCAATGAGGAGGATGACTTTGATTGGAAGATTGGTGGTAAATTTTGCGTGAGTGCACTTTATAAGTTGATGAACTTCTCAGGAAGAAAGTACGATGGATTCATGAGAATGTGGAGTTTTAAAGCTGTACCTGCTAAGGTCAGGATACATATGTGGACGATCATGCACAACAAGCTCAATACAGTGAAAAGATTAAGGCTTAAAGGTGTTCATGTTACTGGGGGATGTGTTTTCTGCAATGACGATGACGAGGATTATGTGCATCTTTTTCTTGATTGCGATTTCGCCTTTTACGTGTGGACGAAGTGTTTAGTTAGCCTTAATATCTGCTTAGATTGGTCTCACTTCATCTCTGACCAATTTCTCTTCTGGAATAGTACTATTATTTCATTACCTGACACTGACATGCGCCATATGTTTGCTCTTTTGAACTTTGCTTATGTTTGGATCCTCTGGCATGAACGCAACTCACGAAAGTTTAAAAGCAAAATGAAACGGCCCAACTCAGTTATTTCTCGCATACTTAATTTTGTTTCTCTTTGGTCAGGCAATGAAGAAATCAGGTTTGTTGACACAATAGGAGCCAGAGTGATGGACAGGGCCCGTGGTAGTAGAGCTTGATGTTGCCATGATTCACTTTATTGGGTTTGCATGCTGTTTTTGCTGTAGTTTCATAAAATTTTTGGACTCTATGTAAACATGCCTGCGTGCATGTATTTTGATTGTATATATGTATGTAAATATATGTAACTATTGTAACTAGTAGATAGCTCTATGTATGCTGAACACGATGTACTTGCTCTTTGCTTAATGAATGAATGAAGGCGTGAATCTAGCGATTCACTACCTTTTTTGCATCAAAAAAATAAATAAAAAATAAATAGAATTATAATTCTAATTCAAAACTAGTTCATTTCGATAAAAATCTATTTTTATCCTTTCAAATAGGGAGTTTTTCATCCCAATTCTTTCTAAATCATTTCTTATGATTTTACATAAATTATTACTATTTTTAATAATTTTATCAAGGCCCGTACAGTCGATTTCCATCAATGGCCATCGAACTGCACTTACAGCGACCTTTTTCGAATTTGATTTGGACATAATTCCAAATCCAACCGTTAGATTTCAAATTTCTAATATTCGTTAGAAAGCTCTTTTCGATACGAACCCAACGGTTCCGGTTTTAGGAGAATCCGACGGTCGGATCTCCCGCAATGTCCCTTTGAAATAAATGGTCGAAATTCACGAACTGCCGCGGCGCGGCACGTTCTATTCAGGCCATTATATTATATATATAATATATATAATATATACTTCGTCGATTTCTATTTAAAACGAATTATATAAATAGTTTTAAATTCGTTTCAAAAGCAATTTCTATTCAATTCAAATTTCAATTCAATTTGAATTCATTTCAATTCGTTTTCAATTCAATTCATTTCGAAATCGTTTTCAATTCAATTCATTTCGAAATCGTTTTCAATTCAATTCATTTCGAAATCGTTTTCAATTCAATTTGAATTCGTTTTTAATTCATTTCATTTCGAAATCGTTTTCAATTCAATTTATTTCGAAATCGTTTTCAATTCAATTTAAATTCGTTTTCAATTCATTTCGAAATCGTTTTCAATTCAATTCAAAATATTCGATTTCGAAATCACTTTTCAATATTCATTTTTAAGATGAATAAAATCGATATAAATATCGTTCACGTCAAAATGGCGTCAATCTAATCAACACGGCTTCATAAATTTCTATTTTCAAACATTCTATTTCAAATATTTCTTTTTCAAAATAGTTGTTATTATCAAAATATTTCGTTCAACACATGACTAATCTCAATGAATGAGTACTGTCAACACATGAACTTTTATTTTATAATATTCTTTATTTTTCAAATTGGAATGAGACCCAATCAATTACCATATAAGGTTAATTATATGGATTTTCATACAACACATGTATATCATAGCATTGAAAAATAATCAACCATCAACCAAAGTGCACTACACTGTATAAGCATCAAATATAGATATTCTACGCTTATAACAGCCTGTCAATCAATCGATCGACATATTTAATCAATTAGGATGAGTGAACTACATATTTCATCCTAACACCCGTGTGGGGTTTCAAACAATCAAACAAATATTTTATTTGTGCCGTTGGGCGATGTGTAAAATTTATCGACCCAATCAATGTCATTCAAATAGGTGTACATAAACAAACCGTCCGGCTTATAAATGAATATTTTATTTTATTCACTTCACGTTAAAAATTTATATTTTTAACGACAAAACATTTTATTTCAACCTATGAATTTCTATTCAATTCATTTACACAATAAAATGATATTTTTATTTTTCTAACATATTTTAGAAAATTTCGGCGGCATAACGGCACGATACTAGAAACGGGACAAGGCCTAGCCTTATCCCCGGTCTAGTGAAGGCCCACGCCATTCACACATCAATCAAATCAATTCGTTATGCAAACCACAAAATTTGGAGTAAGAGTCTAACCTAGCCTTACTCCTTCGCCTTATAACGGCGCACGTCTAATCCTAACCAATTTATCGATTCGATTTTTCACACCACAAACCACATTCAAATCAAATCATATAACTAACTACACAACCAAACAATTTAACAAACAAGCCATCCATGGTTTGTGGATGACGGGTGTCGGGTGCTACTAAGCACCGTCTGCATCCTAGTATATATATAACTAGAAAAATTAAATTGAAAAGTGAGGAGTTCTCACATATAGCTATCCTAGCTCCACGGCTCTTCTTTTGCAGAAGTCTTCGTCGTTTCGCCTTTTTGTCACCTTCGTTGCTGCTTTCACTACATATGTAAAAATCGAATTTTTATTTCAAAGTTCAATATATAAAAATCGAATTTTTAGTTCAAAGTTTAATATATAAAAATCGAATTTTTATTTCAAAGTTCAATATATAAAAATCGAATTTTTATTTCAAAGTTCAATATATAAAAATCGAATTTTTCTATCGAAGTTCAATATATAAAAATCGAATTTTTAGTTCGCTATTCAATATATAAAAATCCTATTTCAAAAATATAGACTTCGCCCTTTCTAATAAAAAGTTTTCCTTTTTTTTTCTAATAAAGATCCGATCTTTTTCCTTTTAAAGTTAAAACCTTTTCCTATTTTAAAGCTTAAAATAAAATTCAGTTTTATACTAAAATAAAATTCAGTTTTAACTTCCTTAAAATTTCAGTTTTAACTTCCTTAAAATTTCAGTTTTGATTTCCTTTAATTTTCAGTTTTGATTTCCTTTTAAAATTCAGTTTTGATTTCCTTTAATTTTCAGTTCTGAATTCTAATTACAATCAGTTTTATAACTTCTTAAAAAAAATCTAAAATCAGTTTTTACTTAATTAAAATTTCAGTTTTAAAATCTTATATAAAATTTCAGTTTTTAAAGTAAATAAAAAAAACGTTTTAAAGAAAATAAAAAAACAAAAACAAGATCAGGAAACTTACAGGGAGAGGGGGGCTGTCGAGTGGTCGGCGCCGCGATGGGGGGGGGGGGCTCTCGAGCAGGCGGAGGGGGCGGTTGCTCTGGGGTTCGAATCGAGGGCTCGCGCGAGCTGAGGGTGGAGGAGATGGATGGAAACGAGGAGGGGAAGGGGAAGCTCCGGTGGAGACTGGCGAGGCGGACGTCAGTGGCTCCGGGGCCCCAGGGCGGCGGCGCGATTTTTATTTTCCCTTTTTTTTTTTTTATCTGTTTTCTGATTTGAAATGAAACGTGAAAGGGGGGGGCCAATGATAAAGGGGGAAAATATATTTCCCTTTTTTTTTTTTTTTAATCGGAAAAAGTTGACTTTCATAAACGACCTCGAAACGAGGCCCACCGCCTGTCGCCCATAGCGTTCTACCCCCATTCCGAGCACAATGGGATATGTGTCGTAGGCTGATTCGACTATTTGAATCAGTTTCCGTTAAATTTACATTTAAATCACTATATTGAATTTTAAACGTACATTTCAAATTACCGGGGCCTCATACTAACTCTAAAAATTCCCAAAAAATATTTTCTAGCTTCGTATTGACGATACGGTCCTAACAAAACTAGTTTCGTCGAATTCTGAGACCGTTTGAAAAATGGCCAATTTCCAGTCGATTAAAATCAACTAAAACTGGTCAAACGCGTTTTCTTTTGCCACGCTCACATATTGATTCGAAAAATTATGAAATTTGAAACCTAGCAATAACTTAACATCACGGACCCAACAAAACTGGTTTCGTCGAAATCCGAGGTCGTTTGCAAAACGGCTATTTTTAAGGGCCTTATATATATATAAATATATATAAATTCCACAACGACTATTTCTAATTTTTAACTGGACATATCTTATCATTTCTAAGATGAAATCTCAGTTTGTTAACTTCGTTACAAAGATATAGTTATACAGATTCAAATATTTCTTGTTTCGTTCAATTCTGACTTATATTGAATTCTGTATATTCATTTGAAATTAGAAATCGAATTTTCGAACTACCGCGCCATTTTCAATTCCTTTTATAATTATATATAATTATTTATATTCTAACGACGACGTATATAAATATATACGTCGAATTATATTCAAAATAAATTTCTCGTCGATATTATTTAAAATAATTCATTTTAAATAATCAAAATTCGCTATAACGGCCAAAATAAAAATTTTAAACTGGCCCAGATTTTCGGGTTGTTACAATCTCCCCCACTTAAAACTTTTCGTCCCCGAAAAGGAACAAAGTCGAAAGTGGTTTGATTAATCAACTCTACGTTCGATCTGGCTTTCATTCTCCAACTTTTTAGTTTCTGAGAATTTTCAAAATTTCAAAAATTTGGCTAACACCCTAAATTTTTGAAAAATTTCGCCATAACCTCCACTGCACCGGGAGCATCGGGGAATTTCAAATAGCTTCCCCGGTCCTTCAGATCACAAAAAGAAAAAGAAAAAGCCAAGCGGCTAGCCATTAGGCTCACAAAATCATCATCACCCAAACAAAACAGTAAATTATCTAGTAAACATGTACCTATTTGTCGGGCAAACAAATTTTATTCTCTGGCTCTAGCCTCCTTGCTATGACCTGCTCAATATAAGTATATGTATATGCAAGCAAATGCGACCAATTTTCAATATAATCCAATATTTGATTCAATTAGGCTAAATGGTTTAAAATTAGTAAACAAATGAACAAACAACACAAACATCAATCAATTAGTGAATTAGAGTTTCAAATTCATAACTTTTGATACATATAAAGAAAATCATGTTTTGATGCCAAATCACAACAATGAATTCTAGCTATATTAGTTTTGGTTCTCACACCAGTCTAATGGAAATATATAGAAAATCACACCTTCGAAACTCGAACATAAATGTTGATGATGCGATCGCTATCATCAATATCATCTTCGGGCGACTAGAGTGCGATGCTATATCTATCCAATATATTAAAACTTTGAATATACGTTTGCAAGGCGTATATGCAAATTCTTTATATACTGAATTGTCCAAAATCAATATAAAATAATTAATCAAATACGAATAGTTGATTTTAAATTTTCAAAACAAATTTGATTTTCACTAAAAAAAAATATACTCTTCACACTCGTTCTAGGATACTACTGATCCTATCTCTAACGAGTCATTCTAATTGGATATTACTAACCCAATATCTGATGAATTCTTTCGTATGTTTCTAATGTGTCTTGTTCTCTAGCTTTGTAAACCAAAGCTCTGATACCACGTGTAAAGACCCGCAACTTCCCCGTAAAGGAAAGCGTCGGATAGTTCGAGAACAAGCCACAACAGAACACATACAGAAGAACATTTCACTGTATATTACAACAATGCATCAGATTACAAGAATATACAGAGTATAAAAGAATATTACACAGAAATATCAGAGATTTAAATTACATTTAAATACATAGCAGCGGAAAAATAATACAATACACAACTAGAATGAGATATACGGATACAAAGCTTTCCGGATATCGTTCCAGCTGTAAACCAGGATCCTGTGAATATAAATCTGCAAAAACCAAAACTACTAGCTGCCCGTGTCAAAATAAGGGCACCCAGAGTTTAGGTTAAAACAATAAACTCCAGGTCAGTCATGTGACTGGTGTGAGAACTAAAACAGTTATTAATCTTTATTTTCAAAGTTAGGTAAATCAAGGGACCACGCCGTATAACACGGAACGGGTTTCCTCCCAAGAATACCAGTGCATAAAACAAACAGCGCAATGCTAAATAAAGAAAAATGAAGCTATTATAAGACCCAGTTCCCATCACACAATGCAACGCAAGCCGGAGGATAGGGTTTTTACCTTATAATAGCCAAGAATGCTTGATACGTTTAAAACAAATCATTTGATACTATTATAAGTGTATAGTGTATAAAACAACTTCAAATCATAAGTATCAATCCTAGGCGGCATGAATGCCCCATACCACTATGTCGCCGTATATAGGTTATACAATCAAAATCGCAAGGTCACGTATTTGGAAATTGGATTTCCGTCTATGAACCGAGGCAAAAGATAGTCCTCAACCGATTCAAGACTGCCTAGCCCGAGTCTCAGGATCAGAACGCATCGACCCTTGGATCGTCAGGGCCGGTCCACCGATGTGGATTAAACTTAAACCCTGGACACTGCGTTTCGCCGCCCTTTGGGGCGTAAGCGAGCCAACGAATGACTCCATCGGACCCGGATCGTCCGATCTAAACGAGGCGCCTCGCAACAGCAACAACCACATAAGTCAAACTCGTCAGGGCGTGTAAAACCACTGACGCCACTTCTAGCTAGGAGGAAACGCAGGCCCTCCCTGAGGTCCGTCTCCCGTTTTTGGTTCATACCTGGTGTGAAACACGCGAGGTAAACGTTACACAAAGCTACGCCACAAAGGCCGTGCTTTGATCATCACCACAAGACTTTGCTTTTCAACAGAAGCCTCGATCATTTGCATCTTAGCATGCCACACAGGCAAGCCATCCTATGCAACCGATATCAGTCACACAGAATGAAATCCGATGTCAGACACACAGTCCATTTACAAGTCCGTTCTGGGTCTGAACGAAACCGGAGGTACCTAGTACCCCGCATATCCATCGATCTCCAAGTACGTCTGGACGATCACTAACTGTTTCCATCTTCTTGGGTGTACAGCCCAATCAAGATCATCAGTTATCACCCAAACGACGTGAAGACCTCCGGTCTTCGACCACCGTCTTCATCTTCGACTTATCGTCGTATCAGTTATTCAGAATGGGATAAACCCGGTCTTTCCGAATAACTCGCGTATATATTATAAAAGTGTTACACAAACACAACATACGCCTCATTCCAATTCATTAGTCACTAACCGTAAATTAATCAAGAGAATAATTCCCCAAATATTAACCCCGAAGGCCGAAACCAACATCAGATCAATATCCAGAAAACCATTCTGCTTGGCTAACCGACAGTTAGTTTCTAAATTTCACGTTCAAATCTAATTAAAGATTTAACTATCGCCTGGAGCAAAACTGGTGATACTCCATTCTCGATCTTTTCAATCTAATTAAAGATTCATTAAAACTCCACTTAGTTTTAATCTTTGACTGGGTTAAAGAATCAGTGTCATTTAAAAACACGGTTCACGATAAACCCAAAATCACATTCATTAATCATCGGGTTAAAGAACGAGTGTTATTTAAAACACTATTCACGATAAACCCAAAAATCAATATCGATTCAATTCCAATTAAATGTTATTTAATTGGTACACTTCATTAAATCTAAATAAAAAGATTTAATCTTTTCTCAACTGGGTTCAAGAACAGTGTTAGTGAAGACACCATTCACGACAAACCCAAATCCCATTTGATCTTCAATACAAGGCTCTGAATAGAAAATATATCGGCTTATATTCAATATCGAATTCTACGACTAACAAATGTCGTATTGGAAATAACGATATCAATATATATCTTTCAAATTTCCATAACAACACCTGTATAATCACGAATTCCAACATCGAAATATTCCGAAGACAATTTCGATTCAAATCCACTCCAATGCAATCATTGGATATTCTGGTTATTTTCAAAACCCTTTTCAAATTCAATTTATTTATTTAAAAATAAATAGAATTATAATTCTAATTCAAAACTAGTTCATTTCGATAAAAATCTATTTTTATCCTTTCAAATAGGGAGTTTTTCATCCCAATTCTTTCTAAATCATTTCTTATGATTTTACATAAATTATTACTATTTTTAATAATTTTATCAAGGCCCGTACAGTCGATTTCCATCAATGGCCATCGAACTGCACTTACAGCGACCTTTTTCGAATTTGATTTGGACATAATTCCAAATCCAACCGTTAGATTTCAAATTTCTAATATTCGTTAGAAAGCTCTTTTCGATACGAACCCAACGGTTCCGGTTTTAGGAGAATCCGACGGTCGGATCTCCCGCAATGTCCCTTTGAAATAAATGGTCGAAATTCACGAACTGCCGCGGCGCGGCACGTTCTATTCAGGCCATTATATTATATATATAATATATATAATATATACTTCGTCGATTTCTATTTAAAACGAATTATATAAATAGTTTTAAATTCGTTTCAAAAGCAATTTCTATTCAATTCAAATTTCAATTCAATTTGAATTCATTTCAATTCGTTTTCAATTCAATTCATTTCGAAATCGTTTTCAATTCAATTCATTTCGAAATCGTTTTCAATTCAATTCATTTCGAAATCGTTTTCAATTCAATTTGAATTCGTTTTCAATTCATTTCATTTCGAAATCGTTTTCAATTCAATTTATTTCGAAATCGTTTTCAATTCAATTTAAATTCGTTTTCAATTCATTTCGAAATCGTTTTCAATTCAATTCAAAATATTCGATTTCGAAATCACTTTTCAATATTCATTTTTAAGATGAATAAAATCGATATAAATATCGTTCACGTCAAAATGGCGTCAATCTAATCAACACGGCTTCATAAATTTCTATTTTCAAACATTCTATTTCAAATATTTCTTTTTCAAAATAGTTGTTATTATCAAAATATTTCGTTCAACACATGACCAATCTCAATGAATGAGTACTGTCAACACATGAACTTTTATTTTATAATATTCTTTATTTTTCAAATTGGAATGAGACCCAATCAATTACCATATAAGGTTAATTATATGGATTTTCATACAACACATGTATATCATAGCATTGAAAAATAATCAACCATCAACCAAAGTGCACTACACTGTATAAGCATCAAATATAGATATTCAACGCTTATAACAGCCTGTCAATCAATCGATCGACATATTTAATCAATTAGGATGAGTGAACTACATATTTCATCCTAACACCCGTGTGGGGTTTCAAACAATCAAACAAATATTTTATTTGTGCCGTTGGGCGATGTGTAAAATTTATCGACCCAATCAATGTCATTCAAATAGGTGTACATAAACAAACCGTCCGGCTTATAAATGAATATTTTATTTTATTCACTTCACGTTAAAAATTTATATTTTTAACGACAAAACATTTTATTTCAACCTATGAATTTCTATTCAATTCATTTACACAATAAAATGATATTTTTATTTTTCTAACATATTTTAGAAAATTTCGGCGGCATAACGGCACGATACTAGAAACGGGACAAGGCCTAGCCTTATCCCCGGTCTAGTGAAGGCCCACGCCATTCACACATCAATCAAATCAATTCGTTATGCAAACCACAAAATTTGGAGTAAGAGTCTAACCTAGCCTTACTCCTTCGCCTTATAACGGCGCACGTCTAATCCTAACCAATTTATCGATTCGATTTTTCACACCACAAACCACATTCAAATCAAATCATATAACTAACTACACAACCAAACAATTTAACAAACAAGCCATCCATGGTTTGTGGATGACGGGTGTCGGGTGCTACTAAGCACCGTCTGCATCCTAGTATATATATAACTAGAAAAATTAAATTGAAAAGTGAGGAGTTCTCACATATAGCTATCCTAGCTCCACGGCTCTTCTTTTGCAGAAGTCTTCGTCGTTTCGCCTTTTTGTCACCTTCGTTGCTGCTTTCACTACATATGTAAAAATCGAATTTTTATTTCAAAGTTCAATATATAAAAATCGAATTTTTAGTTCAAAGTTTAATATATAAAAATCGAATTTTTATTTCAAAGTTCAATATATAAAAATCGAATTTTTATTTCAAAGTTCAATATATAAAAATCGAATTTTTCTATCGAAGTTCAATATATAAAAATCGAATTTTTAGTTCGCTATTCAATATATAAAAATCCTATTTCAAAAATATAGACTTCGCCCTTTCTAATAAAAAGTTTTCCTTTTTTTTTCTAATAAAGATCCGATCTTTTTCCTTTTAAAGTTAAAACCTTTTCCTATTTTAAAGCTTAAAATAAAATTCAGTTTTATACTAAAATAAAATTCAGTTTTAACTTCCTTAAAATTTCAGTTTTAACTTCCTTAAAATTTCAGTTTTGATTTCCTTTAATTTTCAGTTTTGATTTCCTTTTAAAATTCAGTTTTGATTTCCTTTAATTTTCAGTTCTGAATTCTAATTACAATCAGTTTTATAACTTCTTAAAAAAAACCTAAAATCAGTTTTTACTTAATTAAAATTTCAGTTTTAAAATCTTATATAAAATTTCAGTTTTTAAAGTAAATAAAAAAAACGTTTTAAAGAAAATAAAAAAACAAAAACAAGATCAGGAAACTTACAGGGAGAGGGGGGCTGTCGAGTGGTCGGCGCCGCGATGGGGGGGGGGGGGCTCTCGAGCAGGCGGAGGGGGCGGTTGCTCTGGGGTTCGAATCGAGGGCTCGCGCGAGCTGAGGGTGGAGGAGATGGATGGAAACGAGGAGGGGAAGGGGAAGCTCCGGTGGAGACTGGCGAGGCGGACGTCGGTGGCTCCGGGGCCCCAGGGCGGCGGCGCGATTTTTATTTTCCCTTCTTTTTTCTTTATCTGTTTTCTGATTTGAAATGAAACGTGAAAGGGGGGGGGGGGGGGCAATGATAAAGGGGGAAAATATATTTCCCTTTTTTTTTTTTTTAATCGGAAAAAGTTGACTTTCATAAACGACCTCGAAACGAGGCCCACCGCCTGTCGCCCATAGCGTTCTACCCCCATTCCGAGCACAATGGGATATGTGTCGTAGGCTGATTCGACTATTTGAATCAGTTTCCGTTAAATTTACATTTAAATCACTATATTGAATTTTAAACGTACATTTCAAATTACCGGGGCCTCATACTAACTCTAAAAATTCCCAAAAAATATTTTCTAGCTTCGTATTGACGATACGGTCCTAACAAAACTAGTTTCGTCGAATTCTGAGACCGTTTGAAAAATGGCCAATTTCCAGTCGATTAAAATCAACTGAAACTGGTCAAACGCGTTTTCTTTTGCCACGCTCACATATTGATTCGAAAAATTATGAAATTTGAAACCTAGCAATAACTTAACATCACGGACCCAACAAAACTGGTTTCGTCGAAATCCGAGGTCGTTTGCAAAACGGCTATTTTTAAGGGCCTTATATATATAAATATATATAAATTCCACAGCGACTATTTCTAATTTTTAACTGGACATATCTTATCATTTCTAAGATGAAATCTCAGTTTGTTAACTTCGTTACAAAGATATAGTTATACAGATTCAAATATTTCTTGTTTCGTTCAATTCTGACTTATATTGAATTCTGTATATTCATTTGAAATTAGAAATCGAATTTTCGAACTACCGCGCCATTTTCAATTCCTTTTATAATTATATATAATTATTTATATTCTAACGACGACGTATATAAATATATACGTCGAATTATATTCAAAATAAATTTCTCGTCGATATTATTTAAAATAATTCATTTTAAATAATCAAAATTCGCTATAACGGCCAAAATAAAAATTTTAAACTGGCCCAGATTTTCGGGTTGTTACATCCGTGATGTGAAGTTATTGCTAGGTTTCAAATTTCATAATTTTTGAAGCTAGTATGTGAGCGTGGCAAAGGAAAATGTGTTTTGGTCAATTATAGTTAAATTGGATCAACCAGAAATGAGCCTTTTTGCAAACGGTCTCAGAATTCGACGAAACTAGTTTTGTTGGGACCGTATCGACAAAACATAGCAAGATTTATTTTTCTGGAATTTTTCGAATTAATTTGTGGCCCTGGCAAATTGAAATGTACGTTCAAATCAAATATTGAATGTTATATATTTTAAATTGAATGAAAACAGACTGAAACTGTCGAATGGGCCTACGAAACATATCCCATTGTATTCGGAATGGGGGTAAAACGCTAAGGACGACAGTCGTTGGGTTTGGATTAGGGTTCGTGTGTGAAAGGGGTATTTTAGAGAATTTAAAATATATAAATGAAAAAAAAATCCTATTCGTCCACATCAGAAATTTCTCTCTCCCCGATGCTCCGATTAAAGGCGGAAACCCATTGTCCACTTCCCGCCCACTTTCCGACCAAACCAAGCAAAATCAGCCACTCCTCCAGTTGAGAATTTTGAAGTGCTCGAGACGAGCTTCAAATCCATATATAGTTTGATTTTTTTCGTTGAGTATATCTCCAGAACCGACCTCGTGAAGATCCGTCGTTCGAAGGTCGATCGCGCCGCCCAGGAGCCGCCGAGTTCGACGCCGTCAGCACCTCAGGGGTGCCTCTCGAGGCTGGTCAACGCTGCGTGGTCCGATCGTGGAAATACTTCACGGTTTGGTCAAGAATTGAAGACCTAGTTTTAAAGAAAACAATGAGGTATACGGCCAAATTTATTTTCAGCAGTTTTAATAGTTTAAAACCGTTGCAAACTTTGAAAAATCATATCTTTTTCGTTTCTTGTCGAAATCCAGTGAAACAAGAGACAGTGGACTCGTGTGGACGTCTTCTACCTTCTAGAAGAGACCGCATATTTTTCTGAGCCTTCTGCTATTTTTGGTGGAGTGGAACCCAATGTGAGATTTCTAATTTGTAAACGATATGGAAAATGACGATGTATAAATTATATAGTCGATGTATGAGTTATATAAGCATTGTACACCTCATGTATAAGCGTTGTATAAGTTGTACGTTCGATGTATAAGCTATATATGCGTTGTAAAAATTATATATGTGTTGAAATAGAAGTGAATTGCTATATATATATATATATATATATATATATATATATATATATATATACACACACACGCCCCTCGTACACAAACCATGGACGATATTTATTGGTTGTGATTGGTGTGAAAATTGATTGATAGCGAATGGTTGATTGGAATTGTTTGTGGTTGATATTGATTGATTGTGGTTGAAAAATACCCATTTATGGTTGAGAAATATTTGGTTGAAACCACATAGGATTAGTTTGTGGAAATGAAATAAATATATACATGCCGCCTGCGTGCGAACTAGATGCATGATTCCCATTGTCAAAAACAGCGAGGTTTTAAGGTAGAGCGAGGAGCCATACTAGGGACGGTCCCGGTTTTAACTACCCTGCCGTTATGCTGCCGAAATTTTGAATAATATTCATGTGTTTGAATTATTCTCATTTGCTGAAACTATATTTATTCGTTGAATAGAAAACTTTCATGTGTTGAATCGAAATTCATTCGTTAATTAGAAATTCATGTGTTGAATGGTATTCATGTTTTGAAATAAATTGTTCTATAATAAAAATCACCTTTTTATCATCTATATGGACTATGTAAAATAATCTCGTTTTAAAAGAAATTGTTTTATAATAAAAATCCTATTTTTATTACCTATATAAACTATATAAAATAATAGTGTTTTGAAATGAATTGTTTTACAATATGTTAGATCAAAATTTGGACCTAACACCCAAATTGTTTGAAGCTTATAGAGTTTCAACTGAAGAATGAAAAAAAAAAAGAAATAACACACAGAATTTATAGTGGTTCGGCGTTAACGAGCCTACGTCCACTTTATATATTATTGATTATACTTTGAAAGCTAATACAATCAAGGATTTCTCTCAATATTTTAGTATTTTGACAACAATGGCGGATTCAGTACTCAATATTTCCAAAAGAGATCCCAAAAAATGCCAAGCTCCGGGCTGTTTATAGCTGATTTTGTCAGGCGGGTCGTGGTTACACGTGGCACGAATCCCGAGAACATCGGATCGCATCGCCACCGTTGAGGAAATAGTCAAATTAGCCGTTGTGGACAGGTGTCGCGATCTGCTTAAAAATCGGATCGTGTGGATGGGGAGAATTGGTCCAAATGACGGTTAGGGACACGTGTCGCTAGATCCGTGCGTCTCGGATCGCTGAAGACTAGCTCACACTTGAACGGGTCAGAGGGTTCGCCACGCATCAGGGGATCGGATCGATCAATACTGGGCAACAACATATGCATGGATCGGATCGCATAGAGGTGTCGTTTCGCTGATGAAATTGGGGCGATCCGATGGTGGGCGAATCGGTAGCGTGCGATCCGTAATCGGGCGAGTCGATTAAGCGATCCATTCCTTCATATTCTTAGAGAATGTAGTTTCATGCTTTCTTCTTATGAATGATCCTGAGTGGCTTGGTCAAAAAGCGAGCCAACATTTTGCCCCCTCGAAGTATGTTTTATTGATGATGGAACATGCTTCGAAGCTATAGAATCGTCTTTTCTCAACGAGTCGCGGATCACAGAACGATTCTCTTTCTGGGATTTTTTCAGAATCCTCATTCCTGAATTTATTGATTCGGATCGCGAGCTCAGGTCACGGTCCGTTAGCGAGACATTCGTTCCGTTCTTGGGTGTGCACTTGGGCCTCGGAACGAAACGGGCTCCTCCTCGAGTCTTGGTGGGCTTTTTGGTTCGCGGCCCGCCGGTCTTTCGTGGATCGAATAGGACAAAGAAGGGGAGACAGACAGTCGCCCTCTTTGCCTATATAAGACGACCCTCCCCTCTTCACTTTCCTTCTTCTTTTTCTTCTGCCGCATCGTTTCGCCTGCACTGTCGAAGAACGAACCCAAGCTTTTCAAACCTTCGAAAATCCGAGCATTTCCTCAATTTTTAGAAAGGTAACTCCACGAAAAGCATTCTAATTCGTGAACGCTGCTCTTTCATGAACTTTTTCGACTAATTTGAGGGAGAAACGACGGAAATTTGCGATTTTCCGAAGGAATCATCAAGACGCCATGGCTGACTGGCGTAGAGCTCGGAGTTCGAGGATGGGAATGAGAGGAGGAAAACGAAGGAGGAAGAAGAAGAGGGAAGGCCGGTTCGGATCGTAGGCAAAGAGAGGAGAAGATGAAGGCGAGACGGAAGATCGTGGTGACAGCAAAGGCACGTATCGTGGGGGCTGCAATGATTCGTGAAGAAGCGATCCCTTTGCCCTGCGATTCGATGGGGGGCGATCCCTCTGCCATGCGATCCGAAAGGGGGCGATACCTCTGCCTTGCGATCCGAAAGGGGGCGATCCCTCTGCCTTGCGATCTGACTCATAGTTGACGATGCGAAGAATTTTCAAACTTAAATCGATGCCTTGTCGCCATAAAATTCTGAACAGTTAGGCTAGGGCCCTGATGTTGGACTTTCTGGTCTAAATGACCACATAATTCGGCTGCATATGATGACTAATATTTTGATGATCTCGATTGCTTTCATGCTTTATTTTCAATGCACACACAAGTACACACACCGGCACTTGCACACACGGGGATCGGGTAGTATTAATCTCATTGTTCATGTTTTCTCGTCCTAGCAGTAATGTCGAATAATCACTCTTCTTCAAGATCTGCAACAGAAGCGGAATCTGAGGTTCCTGAGAAATACAACCCCGAGATTCCTCCCACTAATCCAGGAGGTGAAGATTCTGGATTTGAGTACGAGGCCACAGAATCAGATCCGTCCGAAAGTACTTCGTCTAGCGATGATTCTGAGATGGATAGGCGAGCCCCCGACGAGATTCCTGGGGCACTCGGGATAGATAAATTCTCCGATTCTCTAGCATCCAAGCTCGACGATATAAAGCTTAAAATAATCTGCTTAAGACACGGAATTCCTTGGGATGATGTCTTGTCGCCCGGAAGCGAAGATAGACCCCACCTAGCTCCGGAAGGATATATGGCAATCAGTCGAACCATGTGCTTAGTAGGAGCTATTCCTCCGTTTCCTCCGATCGCCATCGAAACTTTAAGATGACTAGGTATTGCTCCGATGCAGCTTCATCCTAACGCCTACGCATCTCTATACTCTCTATATGTTGCATACGCGGAGATCCTACACACCGAACTTAAATTTAGAGATCTGGTATTCTTCTTTCTTTTCAAGCACCGTTCTTCGGCAACTCCAAATTTCTCTTTCTTTGAATCGGTGGCGAATAGGAAGGTCCTGTACGATGGATATAGCAATATAGGGGATCCTAAGTCTGACTGGTTTTATATAAGAAAACAGGCCGGGTGCTCACGAAGATGGCTCAAATCAAGTAAACTTTAAGCTTCTAATCGAATGTGTTGTTCAAGAAGTCTAGGCGTTAACATTCTCCCCCCCTTTTTCTTTGTTTTAAACAGATCATGTCTTCCCGAAAACGGAGGGTCCACTATACAACAATCGATTATCCATTCTTTTACAAAGCAGATCCAACTTTCTAAGGATCAAAAAATGCATTACTGATGACAATGTTCATAAGCATCGTCTTCTGGATAGAAGATTTGGACTTGGCACTGGCGGCAAACCTTATAAGTACGTGCCCCCAACAGAGGGAGAGGGAACTTTGCAAGCGGTAGAAACAACTAAATTTCGCAAGAGTCCTTCTCCTATAGTCATCCAAGACGATGAAGATCTGAACATATACAGAGGGGGTGAGGTCCGTGGTGACGTATCCAAGGAAATCCCGATTTCTACTCCAATCGAAACCGCTGCCCCTGATGATTTGACGGAAGAGCAGTTATTTGACGAGTTGAATAAAATTCCTCTACCCGATGATGTATATACGGAGAAGGACTTTGAAGAGGGGCCTTCCTTCCCTGCTTCTGAAGAGACCATCGCTCCAACTAGAGGACAAGAAACTGGTCAGATGAGCTTGTCTTCGGGCCCGGGTCTGTTAGGGGGAATTATATGGGATGCACAAATCACACACACTATCTGACTCTGCACTCTTATATCACGGGTATTCAAAGTTTTAGCATGCTCTTTTCTTTTTTGCAGGACCGATGTCCCACAGGAAATCTTACTCGTATCGTTCTCTTCGTGAGGGCACACCCAGCCTTCGTCCGAATACTGAGCGCTCTCGTGGTCCTTCTCACATGCCGACTTCCTCGCAACCTCGGTCTCCACCGAAATCGACCTCTACCAAGCCCTCCAGCTACCCGGCAGTTCCTACAGGGGGAAAGAAACTTCCTAAAGAGTTAACTCCTCCAAAGAGTGCACCTTCCCACAGCCGGTCGTCAAAAAGGCATCAAGAGTCTAAAGATAAGGGCAAGGATGTATCCAAAGAATCTGAAAAGGAGAGGAGTGACATCGTCCCCTCCAGCCAGCCAGAGTTGGCTGCTCCAGGGTCACGGGATTACATGCATGGTCCCGAGATTCAAGGCAGGCTGGAAAAGATTCGGGAACAATTCCCAGACATATTCTTTGACCGGATGACATTTGTTCCAGCCTTGGAACCGGTCCCCAAGAACTGGGATAGCGAAGTTGTCGGGCATATTCGTCATGTTGCCGGCAATATGAGATGATGAAAAAACATGCAGTTAACCTTTCAGAAGTCATCCGATCGCTTGAAATAGAGGCACACAGATCTAAGGAGAAACTCGAAAACAACGAAAGAGCCAGGACCAAGATGGAGAAGGACCTGGAAGATGCTCAATCATAGCTTGCTTTAGCACGGAGGGACGCTGAAAATTATAAGATTGAATTAGAGAATGCTAAGCAACGCTTTCATACGGAGCTTGATTCCAATAGCCAAGAGAAAATGACTTTAAAGAAGGAGGTTGAAGATCTCAAAATGGCCAACATTGAATTGAAAACAGCACAAGGCCATTTTGAAGCTGAGAGAGCTACTTGGGAGGCAGAAAAGGAAAATTTAAAAGAAAGTCTGGCTTTGGCTAAAGCTGAAAAGGTGATTTTAAATGATCAGGTCTCGGACGCGGAAAGACGGGCAGCTCTCACCGAAAAGAATGTCGAAAGTGCCATCGAATTGGCTACCGCTTCTAACAACAAACTCCTCGAAAGAGAGAAGGAGATCGAGGGGTTTGAAGAGATGATTTTTGACTTCCTTGGCCAGGTTCTCAAAACTCGCAACATCTCATGGATCCCTGACTACCACGTTACTCTAGCTAATTTATGGGATGCCATTGTTGAGGGTGAAAAGCATAGATTGGGGGTCGAAGAAATCAATGAGGATGAATTGATGAAAAGCATCTTAAGGGATAATGAGCCTGAGGACCTAGCAGAGGGTCGTCGTCTGATTTTAGCGGAGATGGAAAAGGAGAAGGCCTTGGCTAAAGGTAAAAGCAAAATTGACGAAGGTTCAAGTTCTGCCGTGGAGCCCAAAACCTCCGTAGTTGAGGAGTACCATCCCGATGATCCGCTAATCCCTTTAGGCCTAACTCCCGTAGTTGCTGGAGTTCCTGCAACTATTCAAGAAGGAGGGTCTACGGAAGGTATCTCCATTCTTTCTCCACAATTTTTCAAAGCAACTGTGAATTGTCGTCGTTTGGTAGAACAACCAATTGAGTTAGTAACGTGTGTTCCTCGTAATACAGGTGACGAGCCCATCGACAAGGGTGTTGACAAAGAAAAAGAGGCGGAGAAGGAGGCTGTCTCGCAAGGTGTCGGTGCTGATATATCAAGACAGGCTGAGGTCACAACAGTAGAGAAAAGCGTCCCGGCATCTAGCACTGTCGTTCCCAAAGATGCTGAGACCATCGAAGCCTTGAGAGACATGGATGGGCGCCATGTAGATGATGAAGAAGACATTATCGGCGCTAAAAAAGCCGACGATGATGACGACGAAACATTGGCCAGCCGAAAGGCTAGGCAGGAGACAGAGATGGCTTCGAAAAAGGTGGGAGATGAGGCTTTGGACGTAGTCCCCCTTGCAGAATTCGATCCCAAAACTGGGATGATTGTGAAAATCCAGCCCAAATCTATCAGCCGACAGCTTCATTTTGCAAATCCCGATGACTTCCCGACTTCCCTTTCTGATAGAAGGAAGAGAAAAGAGGTGGAAGAGGAATCTTCAGAAGAATCGGATGTTCCTCTTATTGACAAAAGGAAGAGGAAGAAAGGGGATCCATCTGATACCGACAAGGCGAAGCTGGAGAGGCAGAAGCAAGAGAAGAGGCCAAAGCATAAATAGGATATTTGTTGTTTGTTGATATTTTGTCTTTAGGTTTTCCACTGGCCAGGAAGTGTAACTGTGAGACTGGTCCTCACTTTTGTTTCTAGGTTGTTTTTCACTTTGTTGATTCGCAGTATATAAATAAAAGTTTATCTCTCCTTGCATCATTGTGTACCTGTATTCAGATAAACTTTCCATGTTTAGTCTTTAGCCAACTAATAATAATTACAAATCAGTCAAACAACAGAAGAAGAATTTTCATGCTGTGTTGCATTGATGTATCAAAGTTCAGTATATGTATACGAGTGCATGTGCCCCCCAATCAGTTGTTATCATAGCGTCTGACTGGGGTTTACTAAGGATTGATTAGTACTGTCGGCAGGTTGCCCCCTATTTCTGAATATGGGGGACTTAGGAGATTTCATGGGATAACAGTAGTTCGGTCGGCCCTTATTCCTTTAGCAGGGAATAAGTTCTTTCTCAGCGCTCAATCAGAGACGCTTTTATACTCTCTCTCTCTGGAGAGTTAGAGTTTATGCTCAGCGACTCATTCACTCCCCGATCCTTCAGCGGGGAAGGAGCTATTTCTCAGCGCTCAATCGGAGACGCTTTTATACTCTCTCTCTCTGGAGAGTTAGAGTTCGAGCTCAGCGATTCATTCGCTCCCCGATCCTTCAACGGGGAAGGAGCTATTTCTCAGCGCTCAATCGGAGATGCTTTTATACTCTCTCTCTGGAGAGTTAGAGTTCGAGCTCGGTGATTCATTTACTCCCCGATCCTTCAGCGGGGAAGGAGCTCTTTCTCAGCGCTCAATCGGAGATGCTTTTATACTCTCCTGGTGGTCACCGAGGTTAGACTTTTGCTCAGGCGGCTCCGATCATGGTACACCGCCATTCTTCGTGGATGTCATCTTCGCGTCCTTTATACTCTCTCTCTACTCTGGAGAGTTAGAGTCACGGGTCAAGCAGTCTGCAATCATGCATGCTCATCAAACTCGTCCTAGGTGTATATTTTAACCCAAGCTTCGAGGATTAAAACCAGTCGGACAAGCAGTCGGAGCTTTTGCCAAGCCTTTGAGTTCCTCCAAACAGTCTACGGGAGGAATAGTTGGCACCAGACTTCGGGTACCTGCATTATTCACGTCGATTTCCATAAAAATAAACAGGTAGATAAATAAAGATGCAATAAAGGTAAATGACACACAATATTTTTATAGTGGTTCGGTCGAATCATGACCTACGTCCACTTTATAATTTTTGCTTTAAGGAATCAAACTATTCTAGGCTAGTCGTGCCTTATACATGGTTTTCAACAAAGCAAAGGAACAGATTTGAAACTTTTATGCTAAGTATGGCCGCAAATGTTGGGCATTCCACACTCTGGGGATTTCCCTTCCATCTACGGTTGCCAGCTTGAAGGTTCCATTATCAAGCTTGCTCAGGATGGAGTACGGTCCTTCCCACTTTGCTCCCATACGAGTTGGGGGTGGAAAGACACGTTTCCGAACCAAGTCTCCGGGTTCCCAGGTTCGGGTTCGAACCTTTTTGTTGTAATATCGAGCGATTTGTTGCTTGCATCTCAAGGCGCGCAGGTCCACCTCATCCCTCTTTTCTTCAATCATATCTAGGGACTCAAGGAGCAATTCATTATTGGTCATCGGATCATAGTAAGTCACCCGGTGAGAAGGTACTTTTATCTCGACCGGGATGACTGCTTCTGTTCCAAAGGCAAGGGAGAATGGGGTATGTCTTGTTGCCGATTTATATGTTGTCCTGTAGGCCCATAGTGCCAAGGGCAATTCATCAGCCCACATGGCTCTAGCCCGCTTCAGTCTTTTTTTCAGAATAGACTTAATCACTTTATTCGCCGCTTCTACTTGTCCGTTCGATTGCGGGTGCGCCACAGAGGTGTATCGATTCTCAATGTGGTATTTTTGGCAGAAATTTCTGAATTCCGCGCTATCGAACTGAGTTCCGTTATCCGTTATCACAATCTTTGGAACCCCAAATCGGCATTTCTCACGATAAAGTTGATCACTCGTTTGGTTGTAATCGTAGTTAGTGGCTCAGCCTCGACCCACTTAGTGAAGTAATCCACGGCCACGATAGCGAACTTCGCTCCGCCCCTTGCTATGGGGAGACTTCCAATAATATCAATTCCCCACATAGCGAAAGGCCATGGGCTCATCATTGTTTTTAACTGATTAGGACGTGCTCTAGGTATCTTCGAAAATCTCTGGCATGCGTCACACCGTCGTGCGTATCTTGTTGCATCCTTGTTTATGGTAGGCCAGAAATAACCATGCCGCAACACCTTTTTTGCCAAAGTTTGCCCCCCAGTATGGCCGCCACATTCGCCTTCGTGGACCTCTTGCAGCACACGTTTGATGTCATCATGGGCTATACACCGAAGGAGGGGCATTGAAAACCCTTATCTGTAAAGAACTCCGCCTTGCAGAACGTATCGGGCGGCCTTACGAATTACCTTATGCCTCTCGCTTTTCTTGGTCGGAAGCGTTCCATTCATCAAGAAATTCTTTAGAGGGGTCATCCAAGACTCCCTTTCTGGTTCCGTTTCAAGTATTAGGTCGATTTCCATTTGATCTATGCTAGGGGACCGAAGTACTTCAACGGGGGCGACCCAGTCACTTCAGGATCGTCAGAACTAGCCATCTTTGCCAACTTGTCTGCCTGCTGATTTTCTGACCGCGGAATATGAGATATGCTGTAGTGATGAAAATCGTTCAGCAATTCTTTCACTTTCTTTAAGTATAAAACCAATCTTGCACTTTTAGCTTGGAACTTTCCAGTGACTTGGTTCACAACTAACTTGGAGTCGCAGAAAATGTTCAGCTTTGTGACTTCTAGTTCCTTTGCAATCTTTAATCCGGCTATCAGAGCTTCATATTTGGAATCGTTGTTAGTGGCATGAAACTCCATTCGGATTGCATAGGTTATCAATCGTTTCTCGGGGGTTTCAAGCACTATCCCAATGCCGGATCTTTCGTCATTCCTAGCGCCATCAGTATACAATCCCCAGGCATTGGGATCGAAAAGTAATTTTGAGGGATTGTCCTCTTCATTGGCTATATCTTCCTCTGGTACGGTAAACTCCACTATGAAGTCGGCTATCACTTTCCCTTGAATCGATCGTCTGGGCTGAAAGTTCAAATCAAATTGACTCAACTCAATATTCCATTTAAGCAATCTTCCAGATGCCTCTGGTCTCTGTAGGACTTGCTTGAGTGGATGATCGGTGTATATAGTGATAGGATGCGCCTGAAAATAATGTCGAAGCTTTCTAGAGGCGATCAGCAAACTATATGCCAACTTTTCTATCCGTGGATAATTACGCTCTGCTACTGTCAATTTTTTGCTCACATAATACATAGGTCTTTGGACCTTACCCTCTTCCCTTACCAATGCTGAGCTGATCGCATAGGATGACACCGCCAAATACACGAATAAGTCCTCGTGATCTATTGGCTTAGATAATATCGGAGGTTTCTGTAGGTGCCTGAGTAAATTCTGAAACGCTTCTACGCAGTCGGGTGTCCATTTGTAGTGGCGTTTTCCTCGCTTTATTAATTCGAAGAATGGGATGCACTTATCCGTAGCCCTGGAGATAAATCTGCTTAGTGCGGCCACTTTTCCAGCAAGGCTTTGCACATCCCTAATTTGCCTAGGTTCCTGAATGTCTCTGATTGCCGTGATCTTATCTGGATTAATCTCAATACCACAGGAACTGACGATGAATCCCAAGAATTTTCCAGAGGCAGCACCGAATGAACATTTGGCGGGGTTGAGTTTCATTCCGTACTTTCGAAGAATGTCGAACATCTCTGCCAAGTCAGTAGTGTGTTGAGAAGATTGCTTGGACTTAACCAACATATCGTCGACGTATACTTCTGTTGTTTTCCCGATCTGGTTATAAAACATTCTGTTGACTAAGCGTTGATATGTAGCGCCCGCATTCTTCAAGCCAAAGGGCATCACCACATAACAATATAATCCCAGATTCGTGATAAAACTAGTGTGCTCTTGATCTGGAACATGCATCGGAATCTGGTTATATCCTGAATAAGCATCCATAAATGAGAGAAGCTCATGACCTGCCGTCGAGTCTACCAACTGGTCAATCCGGGGCAACGGGAAACTATCTTTTGGACAGGCTTTGTTCAAATACGAGAAGTCGATATAGGTTCGCCACTTCCCGTTGGCCTTCTTTACCAGGACTGGATTCGAAATCCAGTCTGGGTAGGTCGAGTCTCTGATAAATCCATTACTCTTTAGCTTTCCAACTTCTTCTTTCAAGGCAGCGGACCTCTCTGGGCCCAACATTCGCCTTTTTTGCTTTACTGGAGGATGTTTAGGGTCAATGCTTAAGGAATGGCTCATGATTGATGGGGATATCCCACACATGTCCGCGTGGGTCCAAGCAAATACATCCAAATTGTTTTTTAAGAAATCCATCAATTCTTTAGCGAGATTCGGGTTTAACTGGGATCCAATCTTAAGGACCTTCTCCGGGTCACTGTCATCGATCGGTACATCCACAGTTGTCTCGTTGTGAGTCGCCATTCTGCCCCCGGGTTCTTGATCCTCTCTGGGATCTATATCCTCGGGCATCTCTCTGGGCGACTCTCCAACGACTATCCTCTTTGGTTGCTATAAGGTTTCCGCCCCCGAAGGGGGAGAGGTGCCTTTAGTTTCAATATCCCCTCCATTGCGAAGTAACTTTAGTTCGGCAACATAACATGCTCGCGCAGCAACTTAATCCCCTCTGACGATACCAATGCCAGCTTCTGTGGGGAATTTCAATAACAAGCACCAGGGGGCTATACAGGCTCTAAACTTTGCGAGGGCCGGTTGGCCCAAAAAGGCATTGTAAGGTGATTCAACATCCAAAACCACGAAGGGAAGGATTCTCACTCTCTGGCGTTCTCCTTCCCCAAGTGTAACTGGTAACTCTACATAACCCATTGGAGCGGTAGAGGCTCCGTTGAATCCACGGATCCATCCTTGGTAGGGCTTCAAGTCTTTTATTTCGAGGTTCATCTGGTCAAATGTCCTTTTGAAAAGAATGTTGACAGAACTCCCGTTGTCCACTAAAACCTTATGGACAGTGGCTGGACCAATAGGTACTGTAATTACAAATGGATCTTCTGTCGGAGCATGGACTCCAATGCTTTCTCGTTCTCGGAAGACGACATCGTCGGTCATCATCTTTTGCTGCTTCATCGGGATACCGTCCTCGGGGTTGCTACACTCCCCTACCTCGAGGTGTTGTTTGGCTGCATTGACGTATTGATCCAATGCCTTGGAACTATGCCCGACGAGATAAAGTCCTCCGATTACGGTATTGATAACAATGTTCTTTCCCTTTTACTGGGCAGTCGGCCTAGCAGCAAGTTGATTCTGGTTCTGATTTGGGGCCTGTATTGCTTGCCCCCTGTCTCTGGGCGTCACTCGGTATTCATCTAGCTTTCCTTCTCGAAGCAGCCTTTCGACTACATCTCTTAGGTGACGGCATTCATTTGTCGAATGGCCGTGAATCTGATGAAAGAGACAAAACTTCCCTGTTTCACGCTCTTTCTCCGTCGACTCTCTGGGAGGCGGCCTCTTATTCTAGAGGACTTCATACGCGTCCATGAAGATATTTTCCAGAGTATCATTTATTGGTGTATAACTTTCAAAGGCCCTGGGACGAGTCCTTCTCTGGGAGTCGTTCCCTCGGTTCCTCTTCCGGTTGTTGCCGTTACCATTATTATTGTTGCTACCTGGCCGACGACCACCCTGATTCTGATTTCCGACATTAACTTCAACTTTCCCCGAGCTGTCTCCCGTCTGTTTGATGGCGACATTGCTCTGGATTTCCTCCTTATCAGTTGTTTTAGCCTTTCGGTTAGCATATACCTCTTCCCGGCGTAAATGTACGTTGGCTTTCTCGTAGAATAACTCTCTAGTGTGGGGCGGTTTGCCTGCCAGGTACCTCCCGAATTCAGTGTCCTTATCTACTCCGTCAATCAGTGCTGCGACAATGGTCGGTTCATGGGGATCTTTAACCTCAGTAGCGGCCAAATTGAAACGATCCAGGTACACCCTTAAACTCTCGCCTGGTCGCTGCTTGACAAGGAACAAATCGATCACACTTTTTGTCTTCTGTGCGTAGAAACGGAATTGCTCTACGAACTTCTCACTCAATTCCCTGAAGCTAGAAATCGATCTCGCCGGCAAGCGAGTAAACCATAACAAAGCCACATCCTCTAGGAATATGGGAAACGCTTTGCACTTGACAGCGTCAAAGGCTGCGGCAGCGGTCATTGATCAAGAGTATCTCATCAGATGCTGGACAGGATCAGACCTACCCGCATATCGGTTCATTTGTGGCATGTTGAAACGCCTTGGAAAAGTCGCATCCAAAATATCGTCAGTGAAAGGGGTGTGACTGCGGTCAATTCCCCAATCTTCGTTCCGTTGTCCACGGCTGTCTGCCAGAATCTGATGGATCATGGCTGCAACATTCGCACTGGTCAGCGGAGGTTCAGGGTCAGTGCCTCTGGTCCGGCGGGGTTCTCTGATCTCTCTTCTGGGAGCAATCACAAAATCCGGGGCTCGAATAGGGCTCCGCTGCCCCCGGTCACCATGAGCATGTGCGCGACGGCGGGGCTGAGGTAGTCTGTTATGCACAGGACTGTTCACATCTCGAGTCCTGGGAGCTGTGGCTTGATCGTTCACATTACAATTTGAGGGCCCCGCCCCTAGCGCTTCTTCTTCCTGTGATGGTAGGGTTCCGAACCGAAGTTGCTCTATGTTTTCGGCTCTCTCATACGGTCGTCGCGGAGGTCTTGGCGATTCCTCAGACGAAGAAGAATATCCCGGAGTGGGTGAACGAATCGGCGGCGTTCTTTGCCTTGCGAGTTCATCAAGCCTTCTATCCATAGCCATCAAATTTTGTCGTAGGACGGAAATTTCCTGCCTTTGGGCAGCCAATTCATCAAACAATCTATCCCACATTTCGGAGAAGCGAGAGAGATCCCCCTCAGTGACAGGAGCAGCAGGATCATATTGGTCATCATCACTCTCTCTTATGCGCAAAGAGCTTGAGCCGGGTCAAGCGGAGGGGCCAGGACGGTAGGAGCGAACCATAGGCTCCTTTCCAGGTCGAGTTGTAGTCTGATCATCAATTCGGATAGCTGCGGTTTATGGATGGCGACTCGCAACACCCCCCTGAGATCGATTCGCGGTCGTGGTGCGCGGAGGGTGCGAGGCGTTACCTCGGGATCGAGTAACAATCCCTTCAGCGGTCCGGATCGCCTCGTTCTCATCGACTCGAAGCGTGGTGTCTTCATCGGATCGGTTCGCCCCTGCGCTCTGCGATCCAGAGTTTCTTCATTGCCCAGCTCGTGCACACTCTCTTCGATTGTTTCATTGGTTTGCGAAGCTCGTGCTTCCTTAGATCTTTTTCCAGCCATGATATCCGAATCGCTGGAATCTTCAAAGAATTAAATAGTGGAATTTTAGGACTGAGTTCTCAGAGAAAGCACCAAAATGTTAGATCAAAATTTGGACCTAACACCCAAATTGTTCTGAAGCTTATAGAGTTTCAACTGAAGAATGAGAAAAAAAAGAAATAACACATAGAATTAATAGTGGTTCGGCGTTAACGAGCCTACGTCCACTTTATATATTATTTATTATACTTTGATAGCTAATACAATCAAGGATTTCTCTCAATATTTTAGTATTTTGACAACAATGGCGGATTCAGTACTCAATATTGCCAAAAGAGATCCCAAAAAATGCCAAGCTCCGGGCTATTTATAGCTGATTTTGTCAGGCGGGTCGTGGTTACACGTGGCACGAATCCCGAGAACATCGGATCGCATCGCCACCGTTGAGGAAATAGTCAAATTAGTCGTTGTGGATAGGTGTCGCGATCTTCTTAAAAATAGGATCGTGCAGATGGGGAGAATTGGTCCAAATGACGGTTAGGGACACGTGTCGCTAGATCCGTGCGTCTCGGATCGCTGAAGACTAGCTCACGCTTGAACGGGTCAGAGGGTTCGCCACGCATCAAAGGATCAGATCAATCAATACTGGGCAACAACATATGCATGGATCGGATCGCATAGAGGTGTCGTTTCGCTGATGAAATTGGGGCGATCCGTCGAGACACGATCCGATGGTGGGCGAATCGGTAGCGTGCGATCCGTAATCGGGCGAGTCGATGAAGCGATCCATTCCTTCATATTCTTAGAGAATGTGGTTTCATGCTTTCTTCTTATGAATGATCCTGGGTGGCTTGGTCAAAAAGCGAGCCAACACAATAAAAATCACATTTTAGTATATACATGAATTATTGAAATGTGAAGTGTTAAAAATAGCCACTCGTTCAAATAAATATGCATGAGTTGAAATATTCATTAATTAGCTAATGATATGATTTTTGCCTATGCATGCAACATTAGAATGAATGGTGTTTTTAAACCAAATGGAATCAAATATGAAGTTGAAGGGAAAATGATAAGTGATAAGAACTGTATATATGTACATGCATATTTATTGAACATGTTATAGCAAAGGGGCTAGAGAAGAGGAATAAAATTTTTTTGCCCGACAAATAGGTACACATTTACTATTTTGTTTGGGTGATGATTTTATGAGCCCGTTGGCTAGCTGCTTGGCTTTTTCTTTTTCTTTTTGACATGAGACGCCCGTGTGGCTATTTGGGAATTTTCCCAGCCCCTCCCGTACAAAGGAGGTTATGGCGATATTTTCCAAAATTTAAAGGCGTTAGTGAAATATTGGAAGTGAAAACGATATTGGAATTGTTGAATGAACTATATTTATATAAATATATAAATATAAGTAAAATTAAAACGAAACATGGCCGTGCAGTTCGTGTTTTGAAATCGTGATTTCAAACAACTAGTGCGGGAAATCCGACCATTGGATTTTCCCGAAACCGCAACCGTTGGCTTCGCCTTGGAAAAGTCTTTCCAATGGCACCAACTTTGTAAAAATCCAACGGTTGGATTGTCTGGAATGTTTAATTCAAATATGAACAAAAACAGCGCCAGAATCGAATATATATATATATATATATATAATTATATTTAATCGAATAACGACGCTGCAGTTCGTATTTTAAAATCGAAACTTCAAACGATTGTACCGGGAGATCCGACCGTCGGATTTTCCCGAAACTAGAACCGTTGGATTCGTTTTGAAAAGTCCTTTATAATGATGTAAATTGTGTGAAGATCCAACGGTTAGATTTTCAGATATGTGTAAGTCAAATCTGAAGAAAAACAGCGCCACAACCGCGTTATGGCCCGAAGCGTCGTTTTGAATAAATTGGCTATTTTAAAATAAATAAAAATAGCGATAAATCGTTATAAAATATCATAAACGATATGGAATGGAAATAAACTGAATTTGCTCGATTTATGTGGTATTTGATGGTTGAATGTGTTTGGTGTGAAAATTACATTAAAGAACAAAATTGGTTTTGTCGAATGATTTAACCATTGAAATGAATTGATTTGAAGTTCTAAATATACGTGAATTATTTGAAAAGGCCGAGTTAATTCTCATTTCAAATAATTGACCGACGATTGAAAGTCGAAGATGAAGACGCTGGTAGAAGACCGGAGATCTTCGCCTCGTTTGGATGATAACCGAGGTCCTGATTGGGAGGCATCCCGAAATATGGATAATGAGTGGTGATCGTCCAGACGTACGTGGTGATCGATGGGTTTGCGAGGTATTTAGTGCCTCCGGTTTCGTTCAGACCCAGAACGGACTTGTAAATGGAATGTGTGTCTGACATTGGATTTTATTCTATGTTGATTGATCTCTGTTAAATATACATCTGTTTTGGCGACGGAGAATTTATTCTTTTGCTTAACGCCCTTCTCTGAAACGCATGAGCTCAGAGGTTGTATATCGATGGACATCAGTCGCATGGCATGAATTGCTAGTGTGGCATGCCCAAGTGGCAAATGATCAGGGCTTCTGTTGAAAAGAAAAGTCTTATGGTGATGATCAAAGCACCGCCTGTGTGGCGTAGCTTTGTGTATAATGTGAATTTGCGAGCCTTACACCCCGGTATGAACCAGAAACGGGAGAAGGACCTTAGGGAGGGCATGCGTTTCTTCCTAGCTAGGGTGGTGTCCGTGACCTACCAGGCTTGACATTTATATACTTTTCACCTGTGTGGTTGTTGCTGTTGCGAGGCGCCTCGAATATATCGGTCGATCCGGGACCGATGGAGCCATTCGTTGGCTCATTGATGCCCCATAGGGCGGGGAAACGTATTGTTCAGGCATAATAATCCACATCGGTGGGCCGGCCCTGACGATCCAAGGGGCAATTGCGGCTGTTCCTGAGACACGGGCTAGAGCGTCTCGAGTTCGGTAAGGACTATCTTTTGCCTTGGTTCATGACGGAAATTCAATTTCCAAATACGTGACTGTGCAGTTTCGATTGTATATATATATATATATATATATATATATATATATATATATATATATATATTTGGCGACATAGCGGCATAGGACGCTCGTGTCGTCTATGATTGATAGTTATGATTTGAAATTGTTTTTAAAACATATAAACACTAGTAGTAATATCAAATGCTTTTGTTTTATTCGTATCAAGCATATCTTGGCCATTACGAGGTAAAAACTCTATCCTCCGGTTTGTGTTGCATTGTGTGATGGGAACTGAGTCTTATAATGGCTTCATTTTTATAAAAAGCATCGCGATATTTAAAAGAATGATTTGTTTTAAAGCACTGGCAATCCAATGGAGTAAACCCGTTCCATGAAAGTGGCGTGGTCCTGTGATTAGCCATATCTGAATTGTGTTGAGTAGATTTCTCATACCAGTCCCATGACTGACTCGTAGTTTGTTTCACTTTCAAACTCGGGTGCCCTTTTTCTACACAGGCAGCCTTGTATTCAGGTTTAGCTGGCTTCCTCTGGATAACTGGAGCTGAAGATGGATTCTATCATTTATCTCTTTTTATGCTGTTCAACTCCTATTGTACATATTTTGTTTGTGTCCGCTGTAGACATTTATGTATAGCTGAACTGTAATTGTACTAAGTAAGATCCTGTATATTGTGTAACTCTGATGTTTACTTTTATCCAGTATATTCTGTTGTTCATTATTTGGTGTATTTATTTAATTCTGTTCTGCTGTTATCTGTTTCTGTATTATATTCCACGGATTACCCTTGCCACCATCTGTACGGGGTTTGGGGTCGTCTCAGTTTGGTATCAGAGCCACGGTTAAGCTTAGTTTTGGAATATAACATATTAACGAACTCGTCAGAAATAGAACCAGTAGTGTTCTAGGACGGGTAACTCATTACAGATAGGTTCAGTAATATCCTAGTATGAGTAGCAGATTGAAATAACACCTAGATAGACGCATCTACATTCAAGTACTTGTCTCTATATTTTGAAATATCTTTTCTGTTGACCTAACACTTTGTCTGCTAATTGCAGATACACTAGAAAATGAGTGTTAGAAACAGAAGGAATGCAGAACCGGATATTGAGGCCCTATTAATCAAATATCGAAATATGGGTGGAATACCGTTCTCAGGTGAAGAATCTATTATGAAGACACAAGCTTGGATTCGTTCTGTTGAGAAAATCTTCGAAGCATTAAAGCTGAGGGATGACCAGAAAAGATTACTGGCATCCTGGGCACTCAAAGATGAAGCTTTGTTCTGGTGTGAATCAGTTATCAAGGATAATCCAGAAGGTGATATCACCTGGGACAGATTCAAAGTGATTTTCTTGGAAAGATTTACTCCTCCCGAAGCGACTGAGCGCCTATGTGATGAATTTTCTTATTTGATTCAAGGAGATATGACCATCCCAGAATATCATAAGAAATTTAACGAACTTTCTCACTTTGCTCCCCATCTAATTAAGAATACAAGGAGACAGAATCTAAGATTTATCAACGACTTCAAAGGAAATACCAGAATAAAGTAATGGGGCATGTGAAGCTTCCTTTTTCAGAAATGATTTATATGGCTTATCAGTACGAAGATCTCGACAAGAAAGGCATGTTGCGCGAAGATGAGGAAGTCAGCTCTAGTAATAAAATTGAATCTTAAACTGATCATCCTGAGGCCAGTACGATGTCGGGGGTCAGTAAGGAGCCTAAAATCAATCGGAAGAGGGCAAGACCAGGAAAAGAACCGGTAACAACCACCGTAAGCAACAACTGCCATCAGAAAGGGCATTTGTCGATAAACTGTGGACCCTTAAAGAAGCGATTGAAAGGTGGGCTTCAATCCAAGAAGGGATTTCAAGAGGATAGAAAATGCAATCGCTGTCATCAGGCTGGTCATGTAAAGAAAGATTGCTGGCAGTTGAAAAAGGCTGAAATAGTTCAAGTGAATGCAGTAGCAGAAACTCCAACACCCTCAACTATTCAAGAGAGGCCAGATGTTTTAGAAGGAACACTAACTGTCAAAGATATTCTAGTTAAAGTACTGTTTGACACAGGCGCGTCACGAAGCTTCATTGCAAAGGTTGCAGCTAAGAAACTGGATTTGAATTTGAAAAAGCTGAAGGAACCAATGACTGTCCAAAATCCGGTTAGGGGTTCCATTGATCTCAGTTGGGTTTGTGGAGTGCCGGTTTCTTTCTCTCGTTATCGGTTTCCTACCATCGCGGTCGTTATGAATTTTAAAGAGTTTGATCTTATCTTGGGGTTAGACTGGTTGACCAAATATGAAGCTGAAGTTAAATGCGCCGACAGAGTCGTAAAGGCGAAGATTAAATCAGGTGATTATATAACCATTCCCTGTGAGGGTCAGAATGCTAATAGAAAGGACTTCTAGGAAGATTTGAATGTTTCTCCATCTCAAATAGAAAATATCCCTGAAGTCGCTGAGAATATTCCTGACCTCGTCAAAGACATTCCCGTTGTCAAGAACTATGCGGATGTGTTCGAAGAAGTTGTTCGCTTACCTCCGCAAAGAGAAATAGATTTCAAGATCACTTTGATTCCTAATGCAAGGCCGGTAGTTCACGCTATTCGAACAATGTCCTTGAAGGAGAAAGAGGAATTAGACAATCAAACACGACAGCTCGTATGGAAGGGTCTGATCAGGCCTAGTTTCTCTGATTGTGGAGCAGCAGTGGTGTTTGTCCCAAAATCTGACGGTACTCTACGGCTATGTGTGGATTATCGTGATTTGAACAAGCAGACCATAAAGAACAAATATCCATTGCCACGAATAGATGATTTATTGGATCGATTAAATGGAGCACAAGTATTTTCACGAATGGACCTAGCTACAGGATTCCATCGAGTGTGTTCCAATGACAGCATTCAGAGGTCCCGACTTATTCTACGGGTAGTTAGTAATGCCGTTCGGCTTATGTAACGCTCCAACTTACTTTGTCGATATGATGAATAGAGTGTTCAGAGGAGTTTTGAATAAATTTGTTCTGGTTTTCATTGACGATATTCTAATCTTCTCTAAATCAAAGGCCGAACATGAAAAGCATCTGGAGCAGGTTCTAGAAATTCTGAGACAGAATGTATTAAAAGCCAAACTATCCAAATGTATATTTTGGCAAGATGAAGTGAAATTTCTAGGCCACGTCGTATTGAAAGAAGGAATTGCTCTGGATACAAGCAAAATCACAGCTATTCAGAATTGGAAATAGCCCAGTACCCCTACTGAAGTCCGCAGTTTTCTCGGATTGGCTAGTTATTACCGGAAATTCATTAAGGAATTTTCGAAGATATCTGGTCACTTAACGAAGCTTACAAAGAAGCATTCTAAATTCAAGTGGACTCCAGAATGTGAAGAGGATTTTGAAGAGCTAAAGTTAAGATTAACGACAGGTCCAGTGTTAACCATCATCGATGGAAATCAGGATTTGAAAGTCTGGACTGATCCTTCTAGAGAGGGCCTTGGCGCAGTGTTAATGCAAAGGGGTCAAGTGATTGTGTATGCTAGCCATCAGTTGAAGCCGCATGAAAAGAACTACGTAACTCATGATCTTGAGTTGTTGGCTATAGTATTTGCTTTGAAAATCTGGAGACACTATATGCTAGGTGAGAGATTTGAACTGTATACAGACCATCAGTCATTAAAGTATCTGTTCACTCAGAAAGACCTGAATTTGAGGCAGCAACGTTGGCTAGAGTTCCTTGCAGCATATGATTTTGAGATTCTATACACTCCAGGGAAAGCAAATGTCGTGGTCGATGCGTTAAGCCGAAAGAATGAAATGATCGCCAGTTTTATCATTGCGACTTCGTTGATTGACAGGATATCGGCTCTCCAAAAAGACGACCAATTTATCAAAGGAATAAGTTAGCGAATTCGTGAAGGCAATGCTTCGGATTTCCAGCTCGACAGCGAAGGGATTCTGAGGTTAGAAGGACGAATTTGTGTTCCAGAAATTCCTGAACTCAGAAGGGATGTGCTTGATGAATGCCACAAATCTAAGCTCAGTATCCATCCGGGTGTGAGTAAAATGTATAACGATATAAAGCGCACATTCTGGTGGAAATCTTTAAAAAGAGACATCTCGATATATGTTGGACGATGCCCTACTTGCCAGCTAGTCAAAAGCGACCAACAGAAACTTGCTGGATTATTACAACCGCTAGACGTCCCAGGCTGGAAGTGGGAACATATTTCCATGGACTTCATTGATGGTTTGCCCAGAACCAGAAAAGGGAATGACAGTATTTGGGTGATCGTAGATCGCTTCACGAAGACCGCCCATTTCATACCTGTCAGATCAAAAGAACTGCTCAGAGTCTGGCGCAGATATACTTCAAGAAAATAGTTAGACTACATGGAGTGCCGCTCAGTATAGTCAGTGATAGAGATACAATATTTACTAGTAAATTCTGGGAGGCATTTCAAGTAGAGCTGGGAACCAAGCTGAACTTGAGCACCGCTTATCATCCTTAGACAGATGGTCAGACTGAGAGGGTAAATCGTATTTTAGAAGATCTATTGCGAGCTTGTGTTCTAGATTTCGGTGGATCATGGGAAGACCATCTGCATTTGGCTGAGTTCTCATACAATAACAGCTACCAGACGAGCCTGACAATGTCGCCGTTCGAAGCATTGTTTGGTAGACCGTGCCGATCTCCTGCTTGTTGGGTCGAACCTGGAAATAGACTTGTGTTAGGGCCTGATATGATCTGAGAAGCTGCTGACAAAGTCGACTTTATTAAGAAACGATTACTGGCCGATCAAAGCCGACAAAAGAGCTACGCCGATGGGAGAAGAAGGGATATATCATTTGCTGTTAGCGACTATGTATATTTGAAAGTATCGCCTTTGAGAGGAGTTATCCGGTTTGGTAAAACTGGAAAGTTGGCGCCTAAATTCATTGGTTCGTTTCCTATTCTGGAACGGATCGAAACTCTCGCTTATAGGGTCAAACTGCCTGGTTGGTTGCCTGGAGTTCATGATGTATTTCACATATCTCAACTTCGAAATCACATTCATGATCCAGACTTGATCGTGGAGGAAGCAACTCAACAGGATATTGAAATTACCACGGAATTAGCTGTGAGAAGAGAGCCACTAAAGATCATCGGCAAAGAAACCAAAGAGCTGAGGAACAATAAGGTTCACTTAGTCAAAGTGCAATGGAGTGGAGATCTGCGAGATTGTACTTGGGAAACTGAGGAGAGCATTCAGAAAGCCTATCCTAGATGCCGAGTAGATATCTCTGATTGATTCCGGTGCAAGGTACATTTACCATACTTTGCATTACCAATTAATTCTCTACTCTGTTGTTATTTTCTTTTCATGGATGTGCACTTTTAATTTTATAGTCTAAATGAATTTAAAATTTTATAGAAATTGATTAGTAATTTTTGAAAAGCTAAAAACAATTTGATTGATTGGTTGTGTTGTGTGATTGTAGATTTGATTAATTAAAGTTATTAAATCGATAGTTAATTTAATCAACGATAGAATTATGGCGAAATTTTTCGATAATTCTGGGTGTTAGCCAAATTTTTTGAAGAATTTGAAAATTCTCAGAAACTGAAAAGTTGGAGAATGGAAGCCAGATCGAACGAAGAGTTGATTAATCAAACAACTCTCGACTTTGTTCCTTTTCGGGGATGAAAAGTTTTAAGTGGGGGAGATTGTATCGACCAAGAAAATCTGAACCAATTTAAATTTTTTTAATTGGCTAAAATAATGGATTTAAATATTTAAAGTAAATATTTTAAATAATAGCGATGAAAAGTGAGTTTGAATCAACAATTGAAAATGAATATAATTAATTCTAATTATAAACAAGGCCTGAATTGGCGCTGCAATTTCAAAAAATTGAATTCAAACTTTGTCGGACTGTACCGGGTGCAAAACAAAACGGATTTGAGTGAAACCAAAAATATTTAAATCTGTTAGTGAATACCTTTCTAATGAATCTGAAAAATCGAATTTTCATAGCGGAAAGCAAAAGTTATGGCCAAATGAATTTTCAGAAAGGTCGCTATGGAATTTATATAGCCCGTGAAATTGGCCATTTTGCATACGACCTCGGAATTCGACGAAACCACTTTTGTTGGATCCGGGATGTGAAGTTATTGCTAGGTTTCAAATTTCATAATTTTTGAAGCTAGTATGTGAGCGTGGCAAAGGAAAACTTGTTTTGGTCAATTATAGTTAAATTGGATCGACCAGAAATGGGCCTTTTTGCAAACGGTCTCAGAATTCGACGAAACTAGTTTTGTTGGGACCGTATCGTCAAAGCATAGCTAGATTTATTTTTCTGGAATTTTTCGAATTAATTTGTGGCCCTAACAAATTGAAATGTACGTTTAAATTAAATATTAAATGTTATATATTTTAAATTGAGTGAAAACAGACTAAAACAGTCGAATGGGCCTACGAAACATATCCCATTGTGTTCGGAATGAGGGTGAAATACTAGGGACGACAGTCGTTGGGTTTGGATTAGGGTTCGTGTGTGAAAGGGGTATTTTAGAGAATTTAAAATATATAATTCAAAAAAAAATCCTAATCGTCCACATCAGAAATTTCTCTCTCCCCGATGCTCCGATTAAAGGCGGAAACCCCTTCTCGACTTCCTGTCCACTTTCCGTCCAAACCAAGCAAAATCAGCCCCTCCTCCAGTTGAGAATTTTGAAGTGCTCGAGACGAGCTTCAAATCCATATATAGTTTGATTTTTTTCGTTGAGTTTATCTCCAGAACCGACCTCGTGAAGAACCGCCGTTCGAAGGTCGATCGCGCCGCCCAGGAGCCGCCGAGTTCGACGTCGTCAGCACCTCAAGCGCGCCTCTCGAGGCTGGTCAACGCTGCGTGGTCCGATCGTGGTAATACTTCACGGTTTGGTCAAGAATTGAAGACCTAGTTTTGAAGAAAACAATGAGGTATACAGACAAATTTATTTTCAGCAGTTTTAACAGTTTAAAACCGTTGTATACTTTGAAAAATCATATCTTTTTCGTTTCTTGTCAAAATCCAGTGATACAAGAGACAGTGGACTCGTGTGGACGTCTTCTACCTTCTAGAAGAGACCGCATATTTTTCTGAGCCTTCTGCTATTTTTGGTGGAGTAGAACCCAATGTGAGATTCCTAATTTATAAACGATATGGAAAACGGCGATGTATAAATTATATAGTCGATGTATGAGTTATATAAGCGTTTTACACCTCATGTATAAGCGTTGTATAAGTTGTACGTTCGATGTGTATGTTATATATGCGTTGTAAAAATTATATATGTGTTGAAATAGAAGTGAATTTCTATATATATATATATATATATATATATATATATATATATATATATATATATATATATACACGCCCCTCGTCCACAAACCATGGACGATATTTATTGGTTGTGATTGGTGTGAAAATTGATTGATAGCGAATGGTTGATTGGAATTGTTTGTGGTTGATATTGATTGATTGTGGTTGAAAAATACCCATTTGTGGTTGAGAAATATTTGGTTGAAACCACATAGGATTAGTTTGTGGAAATGAAATAAATATATACATGCCGCCTGCATGCGAACTAGATGCATGATCCCCATTGTCAAAAACCGCGAGGTTTTAAGGTAGAGCGAGGAGTCATACTAGGGACGATCCCGGTTTTAACTACCCTGCCGTTATGCTGCCAAAATTTTGAATAATATTCATGTGTATGAATTATTCTCATTTGCTGAAACTATATTTATTCGTTGAATAGAAAACTTTCATGTGTTGAATCGAAATTCATTCATTAATTAGAAATTCATGTGTTGAATGGTATTCATATTTTGAAATAAATTGTTCTATAATAAAAATCACCTTTTTATCATCTATATGGACTATGTAAAATAATCTCGTTTTAAAAGAAATAGTTTTATAATAAAAATCCTATTTTTAATACCTATACAAACTATATAAAATAATAGTTTTTGAAATGAATTGTTTTACAATAAAAATCACATTTTTATTATATACATGAATTGTTGAAATGTGAAGTGTTAAAAATAGCCACTCGTTCAAATAAATATGCATGATTTGAAATATTCATTAATTAGCTAATGATATGATTTTTGCCTATGCATGCAACATTAGAATGAATGGTGTTTTTAAACCAAATGGAATCAAATATGAAGTTGAAGGGAAAATGATAAGTGATAAGAACTGTATATATGTACATGCATATTTATTGAACAGGTTATAGCAAAGGGGCTAGAGAAGAGGAATAAAATTTTTGTGCTCGACAAATAGGTACACATTTACTGTTTTGTTTGGCTGATGATTTTATGAGCCTGTTGGCTAGCCGCTTGGCTTTTTCTTTTCCTTTTTGACATGAGACGCCCGTGTGGCTATTTATGAATTTTCCCAGCCCCTCCCATACAAAGGAGGTTATGGCGAAATTTTCCAAAATTTAAAGGCGTTAGTGAAATATTGGAAGTGAAAACGATATTGGAATTGTTGAATGAACTATATTTATTTAAATATATAAATATAAATAAAATTAAAACGAAACGTGGCCATGTAGTTCGTGTTTTGAAACCGTGATTTCAAACAACTAGTGCGGGAAATCCGACCATCGGATTTTCCCGAAACCGCAACCGTTGGGTTCGCCTTGGAAATATCTTTCCAACGGCACCAACTTTGTAAAAATCCAACGGTTGGATTATCTGGAATGTTTAATTCAAATATGAAGAAAAACAACGCCAGAATCGATTATATATATATATATAATTATATTTAATCGAATAACGACGCTGCAGTTCGCATTTTGAAATCGAAACTTCAAACGATTGTACCAGGAGATCCGACCGTCGGATTTTCCCGAAACTGGAACCATTGGATTCATTTTGAAAAGACCTTTCTAATGATGTAAATTGTGTGAAGATCCAACGGTTAGATTTTCAGATATGTGTAAATCAAATCTGAAGAAAAATAGCGCCACGGCCGCGTTATGGCCCGAAGCGTCGTTATGAATAAATTGGCTATTTTAAAATAAATAAAAATAGCGATAAATCATTATAAAATATCATAATCGATATGGAATGGAAATAAACTGAATTTACTCGATTTATGTGGTATTTGATGTTGAATGTGTTTGGTGTGAAAATTACATTAAAGAACAAAATTGGTGTTGTCGAATGATTTAACCATTGAAATGAATTGATTTGAAGTTCTAAATATACGTGAATTATTTGAAAAGGCCGAGTTAATTCTCATTTCAAATAATTATCCGACGATTGAAAGTCGAAGATGAAGACGGTGGTAGAAGACCTGAGATCTTCACCTCATTTGGATGGTAACCGAGGTCCTGATTGGGAGGCATCCCGAAATATGGATAATGAGTGGTGATCGTCCAGACGTGCGTGGTGATCGATGGGTTTGCGAGGTATTTAGTGCCTCCGGTTTCGTTCAGACCCAGAACGGACTTGTAAATGGAATGTGTGTCTGGCATTGGATTTTATTCTGTGTTGATTGATCTCTGTTTAATATACATCTATTTGGCGGTGGAGAATTTATTCTTTTCCTTAACGCCCTTCTCTGAAACGCATGAGCTCAGAGGTTGTATATCGATGGACATCAGTCGCATGGCATGACTTGCTAGTGTGGCATGCCAAAGTGGCAAATGATCAGGGCTTCTGTTGAAAAGCAAAGTCTTGTGGTGATGATCAAAGCACCACCTGTGTCGCGTAGCTTTGTGTATAACGTGAATTCGTGAGCCTCACACCCCGGTATGAACCAGAAACGGGAGAAGGACCACAGGGAGGGCATGCGTTTCATTCTAGCTAGGGTGGTGTCAGTGACCTACCAGCCCTGACATTTATATACTTTTCACCTGTGTGGTTGTTGCTGTTGCGAGGCGCCTCGGATATATCGGTCGATCCGGGACCGATGGAGCCATTCGTTGGCTCATTGACGCCCCATAGGGCGGGGAAACGTATTGTTCAGGCATAATAATCGACATCGGTGGACCGACCCTGACGATCCAAGGGGCAGTTGCGGCTGTTCCTAAGACATGGGCTAGAGCGTCCCGAATTCGGTAAGGACTATCTTTTGCCTTGGTTCATGACGGAAATTCAATTTCCAAATACGTGACTGTGCGGTTTCGATTGTGTGTATATATATATATTTGGCGACATAGTGGCATGGGACGCTCATGTCGTCTATGATTGATAGTTATGATTTGAAATTGTTTTTGAAACATATAAACATTAGTAGTAATATCAAATGCTTTTGTTTTATTCGTATCAAGCATATCTTGGCCATTATAAGGTAAAAACTCTATCCTCCGGTTTGCGTTGCATTGTGTGATGGGAACTGAGTCTTATAATGGCTTCATTTTTATAAAAAGCATCGCGATGTTTAAAAGAATGATTTGTTTTAAAGCACTGGCAATCCAATGGAGTAAACCCGATCCACGAAAGTGGCATGGTCCTGTGATTAGCCATATCTGAATTGTGTTGAGTAGATTTCTCATACCAGTCCCATGACTGACTCGTAGTTTGTTTCACTTTCAAACTCGGGTGCCCTTTTTCTACACGGGCAGCCTTGTATTCAGGTTTAGCTGGCTTCCTCTGGATAGCTGGAGCTGAAGATGGATTCTATCATTTATCTCTTTTTATGCTGTTCAGCTCCTATTGTACATATTTTGTTTGTTTCCGCTGTAGAAATTTATGTATAGCTGAACTGTAATTGTACTAAGTAAGATCCTGTAACACCCCACATCCGTTAGTGTCACTCACAAAGGGAATGCACAAATTTCTGTGGAGCATTTAGGGTAAAAGATGCAGATAAATTACAAGATAGACAGAAATTAAACAACGGAAAATAAAACTTTGCTTTATTGATAAAATAGTTTGTACAATGGTTTCTTTACAATATCAGAGTATCATCTGTCTTACAAAATAAAGAAGCGTAAAAACAACATTTATATTCCCCGATTTTAGCAAGAGCTAGCCATAGTATCTGAAAAGAGAATCCAAGCAAACTTCGACAAATCTTCAAGCTGGAAAGGGTGACAGTCCAACTTAACCTGAGCTAAACTATTCCCTCCTTTACTACCTGGGGGGGGGGGGAACGGAAGAAAAGAAGACGAAAGGAAAACAGAGTCAGACATAAAGCCTGAGTAAGTTTAGTAACTTCTAGCATGTGAACTTGGAAAAACAAAACGACATGAATTAACTGAATACAAGATAACACCATGACAATAGGGTCAGCAAGGTCACAAGATTAACACAAGATAGTTACAGGGTTTGCTAAGATAAGATAAACTGAATATGCTCTAATACTTTCGCCGCCTCGCTATTTCCTTGTTATACCGATTTCTATATCTCTGCATCACCTAACTAATGTCCCAACTAGTAACGATAACGCGATCCCAATCCCTGTATTTCCCATCGCCTTCAGGAATACATTTATTATTTGTTACCTAGATTAAATCTAGGGTTTTCTACCAAGTGCCTTCTAGATTTAACTTGAATTTACGTTATCTGCTGAATGCTTCTCGGATTCAGGATTTATGCCACCTAGTCCAACTAGGGATTATGCTACCTGTCGAACGATGCTCCCAAGTCTAGGACACACTACCAGGAGTGGTATATGTTCCTATACTTCCCCACGCGTGTATCGCGAATCGTTGTCGCTTGTCTAGATGCACACGTCCCGTAATGTGCGACTCGAGTCCTGTGTCAGGGCAGATCAAGGAATACAGAACTCGGTCGGGAGCTTTCAGATGTCTACCGATGCAGATGCTAAGGTCTGTTTTTATTCCAGTGGCTATGGTCACACTTGACCCCTCCCTCAACTAATGAAAGGCACACCTTTTAAAATGAGAACTATACGCCGGTCCCCGGTGCCCCTCTATCCTATGGCCATCCTAACCCATAACTAGATAGCAGGTATATGGTCTTTTGGAGTTCTCCTCCTTTCCGCTTCATGTATCTCGATTGACTCAAGATGGATGGTAGACGACGAGTCACTATCACAGGGCTATCGCTTGCTCGCCGAATCACGCCGGTCCATCCTAATCTTTAGGTTGCCATGTATTGCAACCAAGGCATACCCCTGGTTCTTCTACGCAGACCTTAACCTCTGTGTGCCCAGGTGGATCATCTGCAGCCTCACAGAGGGATACCAAGAGTACCCTCACGTCCCCTCGAAGCCTCGGGCTTCGTAACCTAATTCGTTGGAGCCTTCCTTTTTACTCAGACGAACATTCGCTCCTTCCCGTGTTATACTAAGAATTACTTACTTAGTTTTACTAACTAGGATTTACCACTTTGTTTCCAAAATCGTTGTTTTCTTAACTAAGGTTTACTTAGTTCTATTTCCCGTCAACTCGGATTGGTTAAGTGTCATTAGTCAATTCAAGCTATCTTAACCCTCTTCATTTATCCTGTCAAACTGGTTAAGTGTTATCAGTAACTCATGTTGACTTAACCCTACCACAAACCAAGTTACAGTGGTTAAGTATTTCTTATTACTTAACCCTACCCATTCATCCCGTATTGGTTAAGTGTTCCTTTTTAACTAAACCTTGCCCGTCTGTTTTAATTAACATGTTATTAATGGTTAAGTATTATCCCTTCATGTTTAAGGCTTAGCCCTATCCCTTTATCACAATCTGATGGTTAAGTGTTCAAGTTTACTTAACCCTACGATCTAGCCCAGCTAACATATCAGATTGGCTAAGTGTATTTACTTAACCCCAACCTCTAGTCTAGTTAACATGTTAATTTGGCTAAGTGTATTAACTTTACTTAACCCCAACAAATCTTGTCTTGTTACCATGTGAAGTTGGTTAAGTGTCCCTATGGACTTAGCCCTCCCACCCTAGCTTAACTGTGTTAAATTGGTTAAGTGTTCCTATGGACTTAACCCTCCCATTCTAGCTTAACTGTTTGGCCCTAAACCCATCCACCAGTCTGGTTATCATGTTGAATTGGGTTAAGTGTCTTAGTTAACTTAACCCTACTATTCTTGTTCTAGCTTTAACTAAATAAATTAAAGCCGCTACCACTCACATTAGACAGGTATTGTTGCGAATACTGGATGTGCCGGTTGGTCCCGGGCAGGTTTACATCGCAACTCAGTCTAACCTCGGGTTAGGCATATTCGTATTTTCTAAGTTCAAAGGGTTTCAATTTATTTTCAAATCAAGTTTTGAAAGTAACCATCCCGTTCATCGGATCAGTTAGGGATAGCCAGGGAGAACAGGAAACTTGTATTTTCCAAACTCAAGCCTAGGCACTATCCTCTCTGTCACCCTAGAACTTTCTGGTATGACATTAAAAGAGATGTCGTTAATAAACCTTTAATTTTGTCTAAATTTACATTTCCTCTTTTAGGACAAATTCTATAAGTAAATTAATCCTAATTTACTTATTTCCCAATTACTCTTTTAATGTAAATTGTCAACATTTATTCTTATGGCCCATTTCCCTTCTAAATCATATTTATGCTTTTTTGTATGTAAACTATACCAATTAAGTGTCACTAACCATGATTTTGCTAAACCTGACGGTTATTCCCAATTATGGCCAATCTCAAATTTATACCAATATACTTATTACGCCAAATTAGCTAATCCAATCCTTATTTAACATTCTAATTACAGTTTACGTCAAACTAGACTTATTATTCTAATTCATAGCTCATTTAAATGCTAGATTTACAAGTCAATACTAGACTCAGATTACACATCCTATAATTCATGTTAAATTTATCCAATTTGTATTTCTATGAACATGCCATAATTCATGTTCCCAATTTATGCCAAATTCCAAGTTTATAACTATGTTTTTAGTACATTTCACATTATGCCCAAATCGTATTCCTACCGTTCGTATAATTGCGATTCAATCTAGATTATGGATAAAACTAGACTCGTAGAAAATAGGGAATGAACCAAAGACGCTATGAAAAAGGATGGACATAATAACTAGCATAAAAAGGGTTGAATAACGACGTCGGTTCAAGAACATGGGTAGACCTAACTCAATAGGTAAATTCCCAGGGTCTAAAACCAAGGATAGAAAAAATAGAGACGCAGGTTCAGAACATGGGTAGACCTAACTTAATAGGTAAATTCCCAAGGTCTGAAACCAAAGAAAACCAAGGATGAGCAGAATAAATAATCGGGTTTAGACCCAACCTCGTAATCATAGAACTTAAGCAACATATGTCCTTGTCTTGTCATAGGCAATAGTTTATGTTTTCTTAATCAAAGGAATAGGCTTAGTCAAGGAAATAATCCTCATAGTCACAGTCACAGTCATAGGCAATGTTCATAGTCATAGGCAAAGTCCATAGTCATAGGCAATGTTCATAGTCATAGGCAAATGTTCATGGTCATAGGCATATGGTTTTAAGGTCCATAGTTTCATAGTCATGGTCTATTTTGTCCTCGAATCATAACAGTTCTTAATTAGGTTCAAGAGTATAGGCACTGATTCGAATAGAGAGAGAGAATTGGCATATTCTTTTATTCCTTTAATTTCATGTCACGGACAAAGAAAACGTTCAAATCTAGAAATAACTGACTTACAGAGATTAGATTAGAACAGAAAGATGGCGTTGCTAAGATTCATAGAAAAACAGTCGTTGCAGTCGTTCGAATCTTCACTTGAATTCTAGCTTGAATCTCCTCTTTGAAAGTCTTTGAGCAGCACCTCCTCGTCTTGATTTATTTTATATATATTATTCTATTTATTATTTAATTTAAGAGGAGGAGAAGAAGCCATGTTTTTCAATAATCTTTGCAGCATAAGGGTAGAAAATAATTGTGAATAGAGAAGAAGACTAGGGATGTTTATATATTGTTAGGTGGACGAACCTGGTCAGAATGGCGTCCAGCTACATCAGAACGAACAGGGTGCAGAAGGCTGGAAAAACAGGGGGGGTCGACCCCCAGGTCGACTACCCAGTCGACCTGGGTAGCCCAGGTCGACTACCCAGTCGACCTGGGTGTCTTGGGCGGGAAAATTCCCGCCCCGGCCAATCTGGCCCAATTTTGAAATTTGAATTTTGCTGAATCTTCCAGAGGCCATATCTTTCTCATACGAACTCCGATTTACGCAAACTCGGACTCGTTTTCATGCAGAATTCCGAGACGAACGCAATGGCACAGCCGGTTTCCCTTGATTTTGAATTTAACTTTTAATTCTGCCTTGATTTGTGAATCTTAGTGTTACAGAATTTTGGGGTGTTACAGATCCTGTATACTGTGTAACTCTGATGATTACTTTTATCCAGTATATTCTGTTGTTCATTATCTGGTGTATTTATTTAATTCTGTTCTGCTGTTATCTGTTTCTGTGTTATATTCCACGGATTACCCTTGCCACCGTTTGTACGGGGTTTGGGGTCGTCTCACGGGATTAGTGTACGCCAAATATCATCCCAATACCCGTGTGGGGTTTCAAATCAACAAACATATATTTTATTTATGCGGTTGGGCGATGTGTAAAATTTATCGTCCCTATCAATATCAGTCAAATCAGTGTATATAAACAAATCGTGCAATTTGTATATAAATATTTATTTTATATATACATTAAAAATCATATTTTTAACTATAAAATATTTTCCACTCTAAAATATTTTATATCATTCCACATCACACAATCAAATTTCACAACATAACAACCAAACAAACAAGTCATCCATGGTCTGTGGATGACAGGTGTCAGGTGCTACTAAGCACCGTCTGCATCCTAGTATATATTTCAACTAGAAAATAAATTAAAAGTGAGAAGTTTCTCACCGACTAGCTAAACCAAACGCCACGACTCTTCTTATGTAGAAATCTTCGTCATGCTCGCCGTTTGTCACTTTCATTGTCCGTAGCCACTACATATATAAAAATCACATTTTTTTCTTGTTGCTATGTATATAAAAATCAAATTTTTATACCGCTACTACATAGATAAAAATTATATTTTTACATCACTATTGTATAGATAAAAATTCTATTTTTACACTGCTACTATATAGATAAAAATTCTATTTTTACATCACTACTATATAGATAAAAAATCTATTTTTACTTTAAAAGTCTATTCCATTTTCTATTTTATTTCCTTTGTTTTTCAAAACAATTTTATTTTCTAATTTTAAAACCATTCTATTTTTGTTTTAGAAACAAAAATCATAATTTGATAGAAACAAAATCATATTTCTATAGATCATTATTCCTATATAAAACAATACTAATTTTATTTTATAAATTGATTTTACTTTATTTTATAAACTGATTGTATGAGTAAAATAAAATAAAATGAAAATAATAAAAAAAAACCTTTCACTGTTAAACTCGTTCCAGGTTCGAACCCTTCCTCGATTCCTTTCTTCGATCGTGCAAGCCACCAGAGTGGGCCAGAGTCACATCGGCCCACGCCACCGTGGGGCTGCCAGCGCCGACGATCCAAGTTAACCACCTCGGCCAGCTCGGCCTCCGCAGGCGCCACCAAATGGCACTCGAACTCGCTTAGTTTGAGCTTCGATTTTGCAGCCAAGACCATACGAGATTCGATCCTGCTTGCATAAATGGTAGAGCTAACTGAGCTCGAGGTTTCCGTGTTGAAATGCCCTAGAACGGGATCGTGGATTTTGAGATTTGAAGGGGAGAAGGTTGGAGCGTTCGAATCATTGATACCAGGAGGAGGCGGGTCAGATAATTGTTGACCGCGGTTTGGATTTGTTTTAGGGTTTGACCCCATTTGACTCTTGTATATATATTTATATAATTTTCTTTTTATTTCAATCTAATTCTATTTATCAATCTAAACTCCAAATCAAACCCAACGACTGTCGTCCCTAGCTAAATACCCTCATTCCTAACATAATGGGATATGTATCGCAGGCCACTTCGCTTGTTACGATCTGTTTCCGTTCAAATACAAAAATAAAAAAAATAAAAAAATCAATTTATATTGAATTTGAATGCACATTTCAATTTACTGGGGTCACATACTGACTCGAAAAATCCTCGAAAAATATTTTCTAGCTTTGTATTGACGATATGGTCCTAACGAAACTAATTTCTTCATATTCCGAGATCGTTTGAAAAATGGCAATTTTCCAGTCGATTAAAATCAACTGAAACTGTCAAAACATGTTTTCCTTTGTCACGCTCACATATTGATTCAGAAAATTATGTATTTTGAAACCTAGCAATAACTAGACATCCCAGATCCAACAAAAGTGGTTTCGTCGAAAACCGAGATCGTTTGCAAAATTCCCATTTTTAATTGCCTTTATATATATATTAAAATATATATAAATTCCACAGCGACTTTTCTGAATTTTAAACTGGACATATCTTTCAACTTCTAAAGTGAAATCTCAGTTTCTTACATCCGTTTGAAAGATATCGTCAAACAGATGTAGATATTTCTGGTTTCGTCCAATTCCGACTAAAAATGAATTATGTATATTCATTTGAAATTCAAAATCGAAATTTCAAACTACCGCGCCGTTTCAGGCTCGTTATATAACTAAAATAAATTTATTTGTTTTAACTTCATCGAAAATAATTTTTCGTCGTTATTATTTAAAATAATTCATTTTAAATAATCAAAATTCATTTAAATAGCTTAAATAAAAATTTTAAATTGGCTCGGATTTCCGGGTTATTACAATCTCCCCCACTTAAAACTTTTCGTCCCCGAAAAGGAACGAAGCCGAAAGTTGTTTCACAAATCAACTCAACTTTCACTATTTCCATTACGGCTTAAGTTCTTCAACTTTTCAGTTTTTAAGAACTTTTCAAATTTTTCAAAAATTTGGCTGACACCCTAAATTTGCGAAAAATTTCGCCATAACCTCCACTATACCGGGGACTTCGGGATATTTCATATAGCCTCCCATGGCCTTCTTCAATCCGAAAGAAAAATAAAAAGCCAAGCGGCTAGCCAATTAGCTCACAAAATCATCCAAAACCCAGTAAATACAATAAACATGTACCTATTTGTCGGGCAAACAATTTTATTCTCTGCTCTAGCCTCCTTGCAATGACCTATTCAATGTAAGTACATGTATATGCATGCAAATGTGACAAATTTTCAATACAATTCTATATTTGGTTCAATTTGGCTAAAGGTTCAACATTTAATTAATCAAACAACACAACCAACAATTAATTAGTTGATTATCATTTCAAATTCATAACTTTGATACATAGTCAAAAATCAGATTTTTGATGCCAAATCACAACAATAAGCCCTATCTAGTTTTGGTTCTCTCACCAGTCAATTGGAATCATATAGATATCACACCTTCAAAACTCGAATACCAATTCTGATGACGTCTAGATTATCATCAGAATCGTCTCCGAGCGACCAGAGTGTGATTCTATATCTATCTAGTATATTAAAATTTCAAATACACGCGGACGTATATAAAAACCTCTATATACTTGATAGTCCAAATCAATATAAATAAATATTCAAATACGAATAGTTGATTTACATTTTCAAAACAAAATTTGTTTTCACTTTTATTTTTCAAAACAACACTCTTCACACTCGTTCTAGGATACTACTGATCCTATCTCCAACGAGTCATTCTTATTGGATATAACTGATCCAATCTCTGATGAATTCTTTCGTTTGGTTTTAACGTGTCTTGTTCTCTGAGCTTTGTAAACCAAAGCTCTAATACCACGATGAAACGACCCGAAATCCCCCTTATGGGAAATCACGAATTGAGTTGAGAACAAGCCACAAAAGAACCCAGACAGAAGAACATTTCATTGTTAATTACAACAATTCCGTCAGAATACAAGAACATAAAGAGTATGAATAAGTAATACACAGAAAATATCGAAGATTTAAATTACATTAAATACATCGCAGCGGAAAATAATACAAAACACAACTTGAAGTAATACACGGATACAGAGCTTTCCGAGTATCGTTCCAGCTGTAAATCAGGATCCTATGAATATAATTCCACAAAACCAAAACTACTAGCTACCCAAACAATAAACTCCAGGTCAGTCATGTGACTGGTGTGAGAACTAATACAATTATTAATCTTTATTTTAAAGTTAGTTAAATAAAGGGACCATGCCGTATAATACAGAACGGGTTTCCTCCCAAGAATACCAGTGCTTAAAACAAACAAAGCAATGCTAAATAAAGAAAAATGAAGCTATTATAAGACCCATGTCCCATCACACAATGCAACGCAAGCCGGAGGATGGGGTTTTTACCTTATAATTGTCAAAGAATGCTTGATACACAAAATTTCATCTTTTGATTCTTAATCAGACTCCAACCGTAAATAAGTAAGAGAACGATTCCCTAAGCATTAACCCCGAAGGCCGAAACCAACATCAGACCAATACCCAGGAAACCATCCATCTTAACTCGTTTCCAGTTAGTTTCTAATTTTATACACAATCATAAATATCAATCATAGACGGCATGGGTACCATATATCATCTCGCCATACTAGTCTCTACAATCAAAACCGCAAATGTCACGTATTTGGAAGTTGGATTTCCATCTGTGAACCGATGCAAAAGATAGTCCTCACCGAATTCGAGACTCTCTAGCTGAGCCTCAGGATTTAGACACAGGTGAGCCCTTGGATCGTCAGGGTCGGTCCACCGATGTGGATTAAAATGCCTGAACACTGCGTTTCCCCACCCTTTGGGGCATAAATGAGCCAACAAATGACTCCATCGGCTTCACATAGTCACCTATATATCTGAGGCGCCTCGCAAGAGCAACAACCACATAAGTCAAACTCGTCAGGGCGTGTAAAACCGCTGACGCCACTTCTAACTAGAAGGAAATGCATGCCCTCCCTGATGCCCTCTCACGTTTCTGGTTCACAACCGGGGTGTGAGGCTCGCGAATCAACGCACACAAAGCTATGCGACACGGGCCGTGCTTTGATCATCAACCACAAGACTTTGCTTTTCAACAGAAGCCTTGATCATTTGCATCTTAGCACGCCACACAGGCAAACCACTCCATGCAACCGATATCCATCAATCACACAGAATGATATCCAATGTCGGACACACAATCCATTTACAAGTCCGTTTTGGGTCTGAACAAAACCGGGGGCACCTTGTACCTCGCATATCCATCGATATCCAAGTACGTCTGAACGATCACCAACTGATTCCCTCCTCTTGGGTGTACGGCCCAATCAAGATCATCAGTAATTATCCAAACGACGTGAAGACCTCCGGTCTTCGACCACCGTCTTCATCCTCGACACCACGTCGAATCAGTTATTCAGAATGGGATAAACCCGGTCTTTCTGAATAACTCGCGTATATAATAAACAATTGTTACAAAAACACAACATACGCCTCATTCCAATTCATCAGTCACTAACCGTAAATTAGTAAGGGAACAATTCCCCAAATATTAACCCCGAAGGCCGAAACCAACATTAGATCAATACCCGAGAAACCATTCTTCTTACTACAGTTAGTTTCTAAATTTCACATTCTTAGGGAAAGGTTCCCATTAATTTTATCAAAGATAAATTCTTTTAAATTTATTCTTTAATCTTCTTTTGAATATCAATTCAAACTAGTCGGGATTAGCGAACCACACCGAAGTAATCATTTATTTTAATTTCCCAATCCCAACCTATTCATCCCATGAAGTAAAACTGGTAATACTTTATATCTAACACCACGGTGTTATCGGTAAATTCAATCACCATTTCACGTTCAAATCTAATTAATGATTTAACTATCGCCTGGAGCAAAACTGGTGATACTCCATTCTTGATCTTTTCAATCTAATTAAAGATTCATTAAAACTCCACTTAGTTTTAATCTTTAACTGGGTTAAAGAACCGATGTCATTTAAAACATGGTTCACGATAAACCCCAAAATCACATCACATTCTATCAGCTTTTAACCGTAAAATAGCGAGTGAATAATTCCCTAAGTATTAACCCCGAAGGCCGAAACCAACATCATATCAATACCCAAGTAACCATTCAACTTTACTAATCTCTAGTTAGTTTCTGATTTTCTTAACTCAATTGGGTATAAGAACAGTATTATTGAAGATACCATTCACGACAACCCAAAATCACATTCCATTAATTATCGGGTTTGAAACACCCCACCTCCGTTAGAGTCACTCTCAAAGGGAATGCCCTAATTTTGGTGGAGGTTTATAAGTATAAGTCACGGATATACAAGACAGATAGAAGAACACATATTTTTGAACAACGGAAAATAACAACAACTTTTATTTCAACATAATACGTGTTGCACAAACCATGTCATAATTTGTTTTACAATACTTCCAGAAGCATAACATCTTCATAACTGTCTTGATTACATTATTTAAAGAAGCATAAAGAAAACATAAATAAACCGCATAAGTCCCATAATTGCTATCCAAAGCCATAGTCCAAAACGAAAAAGATCCAAGCAATACATTCTTTCTCTTCAAGCTGGATGTGAAAGCTAGTCAAGCTGCGGTATTCCCTCCCTGTGGACCTGGGGGGGGAACGGAAGAAAAGAAGACGAAAGAAAAGTAGAGTCAGACATAAAGCCTGAGTAAGCCTAGGACTATTCAGTCTATGAATAAAGAACCGGGTATGATAAGTATAAACTAGAAATGGGAAAGCACCATAAACTAAGTTAAGTTGTCTAGGGTCGAATATACTATTGTACCCCATATTAATCTCTATACCCATATAAACTAGTTCCCAATAGGAACCCCATAATCAGGGTGAAGTGATCCATTTCTGATGATCGTCTCCTACTCGCATAGTTACATGTGTCTTACGGCCCTCGATGTTGTAGTTACCTATGCTGGTCCCACCATGGGGTGTATCAAGTCCCATGGTGGCGGCCCGACACAATCCTAGAATGCACAGGTATGCTACTGGTGCCCAGTGCCTTATTTTTCTACGCCGGAGTGTGTGCACGCCCGCACCCCGTTAGAACCTACACTGATGCACCACCGCCGTCGATTTGACCTCTTACAGTCAGCCTAGTAATCGTGCCCCACCCTGCCTAGTTCAGGGTATCCTGATACAACTTGTAGGGTTACTGCTGAAAAGGGTCCCCCCGCTACTAGGTTTTCTATTTCTAGCCAACATGCTAAGTTGGTTAAGTGTTTTATAAACCTAACCCCCAATCAGTCTGTATAGTTTTGCATCTTCCATTTTGATTAAGTATTAATATAATTTACTTAATCCTATCAATCCCGACTCAGCCTTAATTGTCTTATTAAAGCCTTGACCTCTCACATTAGACATGTATTGTTGTGGCTGCCTATTGACGGTTGGGTCCGGGCAGTCTTACGCCACAAATCAGTCTAACCTCGGGTCCTTATTGGGCTCCGTGTTTAACCACCCATATTAGATAGGTATTGTTGTGACTACTGGACAACCGGGCGGTTCCGGGCTGGTTTACATCACAACTCAATCCAACCTCGGGTTAAACACATCGTATTTTCTACATCTACATATTTTGTCTCTTTTCTTTTTATATGTAAATATTGAGGCCCATTATTAATAAATTCATCTTTATTGATTAAAATTTATTTATGCCACTTAATTGTTTTTCAAGGTTGTTGGCATGCGTCAAACATGCCAACACATATGTTCTATATTTTAACCCAAACGTCATTACCCCCGTTTTACACGTTCGCTACAATGAAAGATGTGTTGGGTTTAACATTTAAACCCAACTTAGCCATATGAAAAGGGGAGGCTTATAGCATGGTGCTTATAATATAAAAAGGGGAGTGTGAACGCATGAACTTGCAGCATAACGATTCAATTAACATAAAGTAGGCACATGTGAACTTGCAATTGTAACATCATATAATCATGGCATAACATGAATCATTTTATCCATATAATCATAGCATAAACAATACTTAAACATGAATCATTCTATTCATATAATTATGGCATAGAAAATACTTAAACATGAATCATTCTATTCATATGATTATGGCATAAACAATACTTAAACATGAATCATTCTATTCATATGGTTAATGCATAGACAATACTTAAACATGAATCATTCTATTCATATGATTATGGCATAAACAATACTTAAACATGGATCATTTATTCATATGATTATGGCATAACAATACTTAAACCTGAATCATTCTATTCATTTAAACATGAATCATTCTATTCAAATGATTATGGCATAAACAATACTTAACCATGAATCATTCTATTTATATGATTGTGGCATAAACAATACTTAAACATGAATCATTCTATTCATATGATTATGGCATAAACAATATTAAACAAGAATCATTCTATTCATATGATTATGGCATAACAATACTTAAACACGAATCATTCTATTCATATGATTATGGCACAAACAATACTTAAACATGAATCATTCTATTCATATGATTATGGCATAAACAATACTTAAACATGAATCATTCTATTCATATGATTATGGCATAAACAATACTTAAACATGAATCATTCTATTCATATGATTGCGGCGTAAACAATACTTAAACATGAATCATTCTATTCATATGATTATGGCATAAACAATACTTAAACATGAATCATTCTATTCATATGATTATGGCATAATAATACTTAAACACGAATCATTCTATTCATATGATTATGGCATAAACAATACTTAAACATGAATCATTCTATTCATATGATTATGGCATAAACAATATTTAAACATGAATCATTCTATTCATATGATTATGGTATAAACAATACTTAAACATGAATCATTCTAAACTTGCAATTGGAATGTAAATCTAACTTAATTGTGTCACATATATCACCATATGGTTTTGATAACAACTTAGGCCTAAAACATAATTCAACTAGGCATAATACCAAACATAGTTTGGTCATGTTCATAAAGGTGCTTACTTTTGTTTCTAACACAAAAGTATGATTTGCCAATTTCAACATAGATTCATATAAATCATAGTACTTAATCGATTCAATTACACAGTAAAAGTTATCATAAAAGTATGTACATCACATTAGCATAATAATGAATCATATACTTGCATGAGTCCCAATTAAAATTCCACAACACGTGGTTGTCAATATAAATCATATACTTGTATGAATCCAATCGTACACCATAGCATTGCCAAATCGTTTAGAATCAAAATAACATACAAATATAGATTATTATCGCCACAATTCCATTTCATTGTTAACTTCCAACTCAAATCACATACTTGCAAATATCCAATCGTATACCATAATATTCCCAAATCGTTTAGAATCAAAATAACATACAAATATATATTATTATCGCCACAATTCCATTTCGCATCTTACACAAATCAAACGCAATTAATTATTCACATCGGAATAGCACTCTACTTACAACGTATGATGAATCTTCAATTCAGGAATCTGAATTCTGAATTTGGAGATGCTATCCTTTGTTGTAGGCGTTGCTTTGATTCAATTAACGTTGCTTTAAGCTTTTGATTTATCTCCTAATTGTCTCTCTATTTCTGACGGCTATCCTTAGCCTCTCCTCAGCAACATGACGGTCTCATCTCCATTTTAGTTTGTGTGAATTAGGGTTAGTATTAGGTCCTTTTTATGGAGTTTGTGAGTTGATTTAGACCGTTGATGGAGCTTGGTTCAATAATAGCCGTTCGTTTGAAGGAGGGACCAACCAGGAGCTGACACCTAGCCCTAGTGACAAGGCAAGGCTCAGAAAATCGACCAAACACAGACCAGGCCAGCCAAGGCCTGACCAGCAGGTCATTTTGACCTGGGCGCACTTGGCAGGTGCGCCAGGCTAAAAATGTACTGGCGCACTTCCCAAGTGCGCCAGTTCATTTTTGTTCTGGCGCACTTCCCAAGTGCGCCAGTGCATTCTGACCCGTTTTCTGGTTTTTCGCCAAATTTCGTTCGTCCATATCTTCTTCATACGATATCCGTTTTACACAAACTCGTACTCTATCTCAAGCAGAATTCCGAGACGAACGCAATGGCGTATCCCGTTTCCCTTAATTCTTTGATTTGAAATTAGTTATACTTTAATTTGTGAATCTCACTGTTATAAAATGCACGGGGTGTTACATTCTCCCCCACTTAAAAGGATTTCGTCCCCGAAATCTTCGAGTTCAGGAAGAATGTACATCCTAACATCCAAACATCCATCTACTCATCCATCAAACATGAGCATCCATTGTCCTTAAAAGACTTCTAATGCTTCGTGATCATATGCGAAGTGTGTGTGTGCATGTACTTATCTAATGCAAAATCAGGCGGTCTACTAATTCAGTTGACCTCCTTAATGCGAATTATGTAAGTGCCATGAATCCATTATGTATGAAAATTCTCCTATTCATGATTCTACATGAGTGCACAATCATTCATATAAATGCGACATCCATATGACAACACATTAAACTTCAACCGTATACGAATATAAATACATATATGCATATGCAGTATGAAGTGACTGAGCCGATCTAAAACCTAGATTGTGTGTGTATATGCAACCACGAGCAACCACCAGCAATCACTTGCAACCACTTGCAACCATCAATCATAACATGTCTCAAACACATGTTTACACCCAATTGTTCCTATCTAAAGGTATAGTCGAATGATAGAAGCAAGTAAAAACTTTGTGCCCATTAGGCAATGTCAAAACTGGAAATCTATGCCACATATATATTGATTAGGAGAAGAACTCTCTAAGCATCAGCCCCGAAGACCGAAATCAACATCAGACTGACACCGAAAGAATTACTCAACCCAACCACTATATATGATTCTAAGAAACAAAGCATGATGGACTCCTTTTAGGTCACAAGGGAGTCCCTTCCTAAGACCAACCCGTATCCTATAAAACCCAAAAAAAGTTTAGTCAAACAAACGAACACCCTCAAGCCCCATCATGTGTTACTAACAGATGAGTCATACTCCCTATGGGGTTTGCAACAAAAATTGGATTGAGAATGGGACCTGTAACACCCCGAATTTCAGTTAACAATGATATTCACTAATTACAGAATTAATAATCTCAGATGTGAGAATCAGGGGAAACGGGTTACGTCATTGTGTTCGTGTAACAACCCGTATTTTCAGTAACCTGTTATAACATAAATCGAGGCAGAATTTAATTCTAAAATCTGAATCAAGGGAAACGGGCTATGCCATTGCGTTCGTCTCGGAATAATACGCGAAATAGAGTCCGAGTTTTCGAAAATCGGAGTCCGTATGACCCGATTAAGGCCCAACGAAGTTTTCAGAAAATTCCTAAGTAAAAACAGATTTGAATTTCAAGTTCAAAGTTGGGAATTAGGGCAAACTGGCGCAGGCGGGAAAACTCCCGCCAGGACCCCCATGTCGACAGGCATGTCGACAGGGTCCCCAGGGTGTCGACAGCCCTGTCGGCAGCCCTGTCGACACAGAGTGGCCGGGCAGTTTTGCCTGGCGCACCATTTTGGGTCTTGGTCTGGTCTTGTGGCTTGGTTCTAGAGAATTCCGAAATCTGATGGACCTAATTCAACCTAGGGTTAATCCTATGGTCTAAATCACTAGCCTAATCTATAAATAAGACCCTAACCTACCCTAAATCATTCATTATTCATTTTAGCAACTAAACTATGTCAAAATCCATCCTCTCATGGCCTCCACTCTCTTCATACAATTCCTAAACAAATTCCTAAGAGATTTCCATGCATACAAGTGTATTTAGGCTTGTATGATCCTCTTTAGCTTGCATTAAAGTCTTGTTTCTCTATTGTCATCATAAAGGAGGAGTCTTGATCAAGTTTGCTTGCATTTTGGGGTTTTATTTTGTTGCATAAGGGGTTTCTTACATTTGCAATACTCATTTGAGTCCGCATAAGCATTGTAAGCCCTCTTACCTTCATTTTAGAAACTCTAAAGTTAATATGTGATGAAAGTTGGGATTTATGCATGTTTAATAAGTTATGCATGTTTATGCAAGTTCACTAAGCCATGATTTGCAAGTTTATTGAGTTATGCATGTTTATGCAAGTTCACTAAGCCATGATTTGCAAGTTTATTGAGTTATGCATGTTTATGCAAGTTCACTAAGCCATGATTTGCAAGTTTATTGGGTTATGCATGTTTATGCAAGTTCACTAAGCCATGATTTGCAAGTTTATTTAGTTATGCATGTTTATGCAAGTTCACTATGCAATGATTTGCAAGTTTGATAAGTTATGCATGTTTATGCAAGTTCACTAAGCCATGATTTGCAAGTTTATTGGGTTATGCATGTTTATGCAAGTTCACTATGCCATGATTTGCAAGTTTATGCATGTTTATGGTAATATGCAAGTTCGCTATGCTAAGTTATGCAAGTCTAACATGTTATGCATGTTTGTTGTGATATGCAAGTTCATCATGTATGTTATGCCAAGTTCCCTCTTCCTATCCTTTATGCGTTATTACGAATATGTAAGCGATAGAATGACGTTGGGGGGTTTGGGTAAACTTAAAATACATGAAAATATAAGATTGGGAATTTACCTATTAAGTTAGGTCTACCCCTTGGGAATTTACCTATTAAGTTAGGTCTACCCAAGTATTTGTTGACTTGTAATTATGTTTTGAAATAAAGTGGACATGACACTTAGAAAACATAAGCGTGGCCAACTCGAGGTTGGGTTGAGTTTGTAGCGTAATTCTACCCGGAACCTACCGGCTTAACTAGTGGCTACAAACAATAGGACCCAATGTGAGAAGTTGGTCATGTGGTGCCAAGACCCGAGGTTAGACCAAGTTGTGGTGTAAATCTACCCGGAACCCACCGGCTTAACTAGGTAACCACAACAAAGTCTAATGTGAGAGGTTAAGGTGCCTTAAATTAATTAATGCCTTATGATTAGGGTTAAGTCAGGGTCCACTAATACTTAACCAATTTGGGGATTCGAGGGATTGAAATGGGGTTAAGTTGTGAACTGTCGGTTACACTTAACCAATTTAATCCATTTGGGGGTTCGAGGGATTGAAATGGGGTTAAGTTGTGAACTGTCGATTACACTTAACCAATTTAATCCATGATTAGTGAAGGGTTAAATCGCACTTAACCCTCTTAGGAAACCCTAGCAACGTGGTCTGTTCCAGCAGTAATCCCAGTTTGGTATCATCACAACCCTAGAGGCTAGGCTAGGGCGGGGCACGATTACTGGACGGATGTAAGCGACCAAAGCGACGGCTGAGTGGTACAGCGGTGCGGGTCCAGGCGGGCTACGGACGTGCACGTAATCCGGTATTGGACAAACTCGAGCCACGGGTACCAGTAGGTTTAGACTGTGCATTATTGCTTCAGTGTCTGGGGCTGACACCCGAAGGCTTGATACACCCGAAGGTGGACCCAGCACATTCTGACTACATCCATATGTGGGCCGTATGGACACCAACACTGGACGTGTTAGGCTTATAGGGAGCCGATCGACTAGACCGTTTGGTTGGACCTAATATTAAGGTCACTTCATGTGATTGGGTCAAAGCTTGGGCCAAGGGATCAATACCTGTATGTTGGGTTGCTAGTACACCGTGGTGCAAAACTTAACCTTGTTTATGCGCTGACACCTCTATCTATCTTGTAGTTAATTTATCATGCCAGTATGTTGCTATCTGCGATCATCTCAGTTTCCATCATGCTGTTAACTTTATTAGTTTATAGACTGATCGTAGCAGGGCTTACTCAGTCTTTTTGACTGACCTGTTTTCTTTCGCCTCTTTTCTTCCGTTCCCCCCCCCAGGTTCTCAGGGAGGGAATACAGGAGCCTAGCTTGGATCTTAGCTGCTTTCTTGGATAGCTCATGTATGCTTTGGACTTGAGCCCGCTATGGTTTATCACTCTTATTTGGGGATAGTACTTATGTATTTCAGTTTATCAGATGATGTTTTTATCTAGACTTGTAATTTTGGGAAATTGACATTTTGATGTACCAGACTTGTGTTTTGAAATGGTTTAAAAATCTTCCGCTGTTTTATCTACTTACTCTGTTTATTTACATATATATATGTCATGTCCTGCCTTGTTATATCATTATGCATGTTTACCTTGTTTTAAAACGCCCCACCAAAGTCAGAGTTGCTTGCAAGAGCCACCCTGGCGGAGGTGGGGTGTTACATTTGGTATCAGAGCATATGGTTTACGAGAAGGGATAAAAAGGTTTTTAAAAAAAAAAACTTTTGAAAAACTATTTTCAAAACCAGGTATAAAGTATTTTCCAAAGAAAAGTCTAGTTATTTTTAAAGGCGATTCCCCAAAAGCCATTAGCACTATCCATTGACCCCTCGTTTGAACTCTTTTCTTTTCGTTTCCAGCATGTCTGATAATCTCATCTTGCCCGAAGGAGTAACAATACCCGATTGGTTTCGTCGGTACTTGGAAGTCACGGCACCGGTCCCGGGTGTCTCTAATGTTGTCTTTCCAGTCAAGGCCGTTGTTCCTCCTCCTCCTTTCGTAGCTGATGTTCCTCTTCCCCCTCAGCCTCCACAAGCGGATTTTGCAGAAACTTGTAAGAACTTTAAGATGATGGGTGGCAAGAATTTTAGTGGAACAGAGACTTTTGTACAGGCAAGGAATTGGTTGAAAAAGACCGAAGATCTTTTAGCCACCTTTGATATAGGCGACCGCAGGAAGGTTTTATTAGCAGTATGGTTGCTAGAGGAAGAAGCTGCACGTTGGTGGGTAGTCACCACCGCTACTAGGCCAATTGAAACTTGGGATGATTTTAGAGGAAGGTTTGGACTGAGGTTCTTATGACTGAAGTAAGGGGACATGACTATTAGGGAATACATTGATAAGTTTAATCAACTGGCTCGGGTCGATTTAGACTTGGTTAATACAGCTCAGAAGAAGGCCCTACACTTTGCTCTAGGATTAAACGAGCCATTACATAGTTTGGCCATGTCTCATATACCCTTGGGGGCGACTTTTGAGAATTTGGTGAGTACGGCCCTACTTCAAGAAGAAGATAACAGTGACAAGAAAGAGGTCAAGGCGAATGAGTCTCAAGGCAAGAGGGTAAATTCCGGGAAACGAGGCAAGAATAACAACCGCAAGGACAAGCCAAGAGAGAATAGGAAATGCAACTTCTGTGGTAAAGTTGGACATATATCTAGGGAATGTAGGAAGAAGAAGAGAAAGCGGGGCGAATGCTTTCATTGTGGTGAGTTTGGACATCTCAGCAAGGATTGCCCGAAGAAAACAAGGGCAAGGTCAGACTCAGTGTGCAGGACTATCAGGAGGGCGAGTTCATCCCCTCAACACCGTTCTTCCAGCTCATGATAGAGGTAGTGTTTCTGTTGAAAGTCTTGTTTACATTTTCTGACTTTCCTGTTCGTACTTTGTTTGATTCTGGCACATCGCATAGTTTTATTTCATCTGATCTAGTTGAAAGTTTGCACCTAAGTACTAGCCTAGTTGATGATCCCGTATGTGTTTCAAATCCAATTGGGAGTTCCGCCCAATTGTCTGTGGTCTGGGTGGATTTGAAAATTTCTATCTTGAGTATAGAATTTTCGTGGGATGTTTATATTCTCGGTTTCAGTGGATATGGGTTGGTTTTGGGCATGTAATGGTTGTCCTGTTTTGAAGCCATTCTTGGTTTTTGTGCATAGGGTTGTGAGGCTCATGATTCGCCTCGGTAATACCCTAGAAATTTCTAGTAACCCTATGGATCCCGTCATGTTATGTTATCTTGAATCCCTCAACTCGTCTATCGATAGTTTGCAATCTGTGAGGTTGGTCCGAGAATATCCTGATATCTTGGGGGAAATAAAGGGGTTACCCCTAGACGTGGGATAGATTTCCGCATTATCTGGTTGGTAATACCAAGCCAGTTTCGGGGCCGGTTAGGCGCATGACCTCGCGAGATGAGAGTTGAGAAAGCAAGTCAAGGAGTTGCTTGAGAAGAACTTCCTGAGACGAAGTATTTTCGAGTAGGGTGCTCCAGTAGCATTCGTTACTAATGTGGACAGTCTGCTTCGCTTGTGTGTTGATTATCGTGAGAAGAATAGACAACCGTTACCAAGGATCGATGATTTGTTTGATCAGCTTGTAGGAGCATCTGTTTTCTTTTGATCTAGCTACCGGATTCCATCAGCTTAGGATGGCTGAGGATGGAATTGACAAGACTGCATTTAGGACTCTAGATGGATTTTTAGAATGGCTAGTCATGCTACTTGGTTTGACTAATGCACCCGTATATTACGTGAACTTGATGGGTAGGGTGTTTAGGGAGTCCTTGAACAAGTTTGTCGTGGTCGTCGTAGACGATATTTTGATCTCCTTAAAAGAACGAAGAAGAGCATGCTAGACACATCTCAAGGAGGTGATGGGTACGCTTAAAGCCACCAGTTGAAGGTCAAGTTCTCCAAATGTCACTTTGGAGGAAAGAAGTTGGATTACTTGGGCACATAGTTCCTAAGTAAGGCTTAGCGGTGGATTCCGCTAAAGTGGTTGCGATTTAAGACCGGAAAACTCTGAGGAGGGCAATTGAAGTAAGAAGCTTTCTCCGTTTGGCTAGTTAGTTAGCATTCCCTGAGCTGAGACTTACTCTTCTGGATCAAGAAGGGGGTTTCACAGGAAGAAGACCCGCAGTTAGTCAAGAACATGGACCAGTTGATTCGAGGCGAGATGTTAAGTCACCTCGCTAGATATATTATAGATGACAAGGGATGACTAAGGCGCGATGAGAGATTATGCGTTCCTCGAGTGGAAGACTTGGTAAAGAAGGTTCTTGAAGATGCGCATCACTCGAGGAGGTGGCCGAGTTGGTCTCAGGATGCATGTTGTGCCACCAGGTTAAGGCCAAGTCATAGAAGCCCGGCGGGTCATTACCTCCATTGGAGGTTCCGCAAGGGAAGTGTGAAAACATCTCGATAGATTATGTGGATAGATTACCTAGATCAAAGAAAGGGAATACGGGTAGGCGGGTCATAATAGGTAGACTCACGAAGAGTGCTCATTTCAATCCGGTGAAGAGCGAGAGGACTACATCATGGTTAGCAACGGTTTACCCTCAAGAAGTTGGCCAGTTTTGAAATAGCCTACAGGAAGCCATGGGTAGGCGACTGAATCTAGGTATGGCATATCACTCATAGGCGGATGGTTCATTTCGATTAAGCATGAGTTATAGAAAATCACGTTTGTAAGGGCAATTGGCAACGTGGATTGGTATTTTCAAGAAAAGTTCTGCTGCGTGGAATACTTTATAGTAAGTAGACGAGATCCAGGATTCACTAGTGAATTTTGGAGAGCTTGCATGAAATCATGAGGTTACAGTTATGTTTAAGCCAGGTATACAGAGAAAAAAAAAGAATAAGTGAAAAAGGAAGACGAGAGGCGATAATGAAATGAGTTCCAACTCGAATTTGGAAAATAGGAGTTAGGGAGCCAAGAAATCATGAAGTAAAAGACGGTCAAAGTACAGTGGAGTTAAGCTCAAGGAAACGTGGCTAAGAAGAGTGAAGACTAGATACACGCATCATATCTCTTTGTAAGAGTGCATCCTTGATCCTTGTTTTCCTGTGGAGCTTGCTTGCAAGTTATCTTTTGTATATATATCCTCTCGGTCCCATTCTCGATCTTATTTCTGTTGTAAACTCCATAAGGGGGTTATGACTCATCGGTTAGTACTACATGTCAGAGTTTGAATGGATTTCTTGTGATCCAAAAAGGAGTTTATCTTGCTTATCTTCTAAGATCTCTTTTTAGCATATCTCTCTGTCCATGTTTATCTAGTTTATCTAGTTTATCATATTTATCTTGTCATGAGAACCTTAGGTAGAAACCCTTTGGATGAAACATGTATTTGAAACATGTTATGCTTGATGTTTGCAAGTGGTTGCAAGTGTTTGCAAGTGGTTACTCGTGGATGCATTATACACATTAGGCACTAGATCGGCTCACACACTCTTCATGTTGCATATGCATGAGTGCTTACACTTATTCATGGTTGAAACTTGTTGTGCTACCACATGGATGTTGCATATGGATGAATGTTATGTGCACTCATATAGATACTATGAATTATGTTAGGAATTTGCATACATATGGATTCATTTCACTGACATACATATGCATTAAGGAGGTTTACTGTATCAGTAACCGCCTGATCTTTGCATTAGATAAGTACATATACACACACTTTTGCATATGTTCATACCACATTTAGAATCTTGTAAGGACAATGATTGCTCGTGGATGATGCTTTGAGTAGATGGATGATTGGATGGTAGGATACGTTTTTCCTAACTTGAAGATTTCGGGGACGAAATCCTTTAAGGAGCGGAGAATGTAACAACCCGTATTTTCAGTAACCTGTTATAACATAAATCGAGGCAGAATTTAATTCTAAAATCTGAATCAAGGGAAACGGGCTATGCCATTGCGTTCGTCTCGGAAAAATACGCGAAATAGAGTCCGAGTTTTTGAAAATCGGAGTCCGTATGACCCGTTTAAGGCCCAACGAAGTTTTCAGAAAATTCCTAAGTAAAAACAGATTTGAATTTCAAGTTCAAAGTTGGGAATTAGAGCAAACTGGCGCAGGCGGGAAAACTCCCGCCAGGACCCCCATGTCGACAGGCATGTCGACAGGGTCCCCAGGGTGTCGACAGCCCTGTCGACACAGGGTGGCCGGGCAGTTTTGCCTGGCACACCATTTTGGGTCTTGGTCTGGTCTTGTGGCTTGGTTCTAGAGAATTCCGAAATCTGATGGACCTAATTCAACCTAGGGTTAATCCTATGGTCTAAATCACTAGCCTAATCTATAAATAAGACCCTAACCTACCCTAAATCATTCATTATTCATTTTAGCAACTAAACTATGTCAAAATCCATCCTCTCATGGCCTCCACTCTCTTCATACAATTCCTAAACAAATTCCTAAGAGATTTCCATGCATACAAGTGTATTTAGGCTTGTATGATCCTCTTTAGCTTGCATTAAAGTCTTGTTTCTCTATTGTCATCATAAAGGAGGAGTCTTGATCAAGTTTGCTTGCATTTTGGGGTTTTATTTTGTTGCATAAGGGGTTTCTTACATTTGCAATACTCATATGAGTCCGCATAAGCATTGTAAGCCCTCTTACCTTCATTTTAGAAACTCTAAAGTTAATATGTGATGAAAGTTGGGATTTATGCATGTTTAATAAGAAATGCATGTTTATGCAAGTTCACTAAGCCATGATTTGCAAGTTTATTGAGTTATGCATGTTTATGCAAGTTCACTAAGCCATGATTTGCAAGTTTATTGAGTTATGCATGTTTATGCAAGTTCACTAAGCCATGATTTGCAAGTTTATTGGGTTATGCATGTTTATGCAAGTTCACTAAGCCATGATTTGCATGTTTATTTAGTTATGCATGTTTATGCAAGTTCACTATGCCATGATTTGCAAGTTTGATAAGTTATGCATGTTTATGCAAGTTCACTAAGCCATGATTTGCAAGTTTATTGGGTTATGCATGTTTATGCAAGTTCACTATGCCATGATTTGCAAGTTTATTGAGTTATGCATGTTTATGCAAGATCACTATGCCATGTTATGCATGTTTAATAAGTTATGCATGCTTATGCAAGTTCACAATGACATGTTATGCATGTTTGACAAGTTATGCATGTTTATGCAAGTTCCCTATGCCATGTTAGGCAAGTTTAACATGTTATGCATGTTTATGGTAATATGCAAGTTCACTATGCTAAGTTATGCAAGTCTAACATGTTATGCATGTTTGTTGTGATATGCAAGTTCATCATGTATGTTATGCCAAGTTCCCTCTTCCTATCCTTTATGCGTTATTACGAATATGTAAGCGATAGAATGACGTTGGGGGGTTTGGGTAAACTTAAAATACATGAAAGTATAAGATTGGGAATTTACCTATTAAGTTAGGTCTACCCCTTGGGAATTTACCTATTAAGTTAGGTCTACCCAAGTATTTGTTGACTTGTAATTATGTTTTGAAATAAAGTGGACATGACACGTAGAAAACATAAGCGTGGCCAACTCGAGGTTGGGTTGAGTTTGTAGCGTAATTCTACCCGGAACCTACCGGCTTAACTAGTGGCTACAAACAATAGGACCCAATGTGAGAAGTTGGTCATGTGGTGCCAAGACCCGAGGTTAGACCAAGTTGTGGTGTAAATCTACCCGGAACCCACCGGCTTAACTAGGTAACCACAACAAAGTCTAATGTGAGAGGTTAAGGTGCCTTAAATTAATTAATGCCTCATGATTAGGGTTAAGTCAGGGTCCACTAATACTTAACCAATTTGGGGATTCGAGGGATTGAAATGGGGTTAAGTTGTGAACTGTCGGTTACACTTAACCAATTTAATCCATTTGGGGGTTCGAGGGATTGAAATGGGGTTAAGTTGTGAACTATCGATTACACTTAACCAATTTAATCAATGATTAGTGAAGGGTTAAATCGCACTTAACCCTCTTAGGAAACCCTAGCAACGTGGTCTGTTCCAGCAGTAATTCCAGTTTGGTATCATCACAACCCTAGAGGCTAGGCTAGGGCGGGGCACGATTACTGGACGGATGTAAGCGACCAAAGCGACGGCTGAGTGGTACAGCGGTGCAGGTCCAGGCGGGCTACGGACGTGCACGTAATCCGGTATTGGACAAACTCGAGCCACGGGTACCAGTAGGTTTAGACTGTGCATTATTGCTTCAGTGTCTGGGGTTGACACCCGAAGGCTTGATACACCCGAAGGTGGACCCAGCACAGTCTGACTACATCCATATGTGGGCCGTATGGACACCAACACTGGACGTGTTAGGCTTATAGGGAGCCGATCGACTAGACCGTTTGGTTGGACCTAATATTAAGGTCACTTCATGTGATTGGGTCAAAGCTTGGGCCAAGGGATCAATACCTGTATGTTGGGTTGCTAGTACACCGTGGTGCAAAACTTAACCTTGTTTATGCGCTGACACCTCTATCTATCTTGTAGTTAATTTATCATGCCAGTATGTTGCTATCTGCGATCATCTCAGTTTCCATCATGTTGTTAACTTTATTAGTTTATAGACTGATCGTAGCAGGGCTTACTCAGTCTTTTTGACTGACCTGTTTTCTTTCGCCTCTTTTCTTCCGTTCCCCCCCCAGGTTCTCAGGGAGGGAATACAGGAGCCTAGCTTGGATCTTAGCTGCTTTCTTGGATAGCTCATGTATGCTTTGGACTTGAGCCCGCTATGGTTTATCACTCTTATTTGGGGATAGTACTTATGTATTTCAGTTTATCAGATGATGTTTTTATCTAGACTTGTAATTTTGGGAAATTGACATTTTGATGTACCAGACTTGTGTTTTGAAATGGTTTAAAAATCTTCCGCTGTTTTATCTACTTACTCTGTTTATTTACATATATATATGTCATGTCCTGCCTTGTTATATCATTATGCATGTTTACCTTGTTTTAAAACGCCCCACCAAAGTCAGAGTTGCTTGCAAGAGCCACCCTGGCGGAGGTGGGGTGTTACAGTTCGTCTCGGAAAAATACGCGAAATAGAGTCCGAAATTTTGTAAATCGGAGTCCGTATGACCCGGTTAAGGCCCAAAGAAGTTTTCGGGAAATTTGAATTTCGAAACATGCAGAAATGGGGGCCAGGCGGCAAAAATCCCGCCCAGCCAAGTCGACTTGGCTGTCGACAGGGCTGTCGACTTGCCCTGTCGGCTGATTCTGGCCTGGTGCACCATTTTAGTGTTTGGGCTGTGCTTTGGGGCTGGTTTCTGGAAGCTTCCGATATCTGATGGCCCTAATCTAATTTAGGGTTAATCTAATGGCCTAAAACACTTGCCTAATCCTATAAATAAGACCCTAAGCTAGCCCTAAATGATCAAAATCCTATCTCCTAACTAAACTATGCCAAAATTTTCTATGATCATGGCCTCCACTCAAAACCCTAGCCTCCATCCTATTTCTAAACTATTTCTATGAAGGCTTTCATGTTCATACAAGCATCTTTGAGTTGTATGAGTGATCATTAGCTTGCATTCATCATCAAGTTGCAAGCTTTATGTTCAAGGCTAGAGTTTTTGGGTGATTTTTGGCAAGGGTTTGCTTATGGGAGTTTAGTGGTGAGTTTCTATAGACTTAACAATCAATTGTTAAATTGATTATGATAGGATATGATAAGATATGGCTATGTTTGTGGAATCAATGTGTTTATGCAAGTTTGGTATAGTGTATGTTGTGTGCTATATGCAAGTTTAATGCTATGAAAGTTATGATGCAAGTTCATATGCAAGTTTGTCTCTTTTTATGATATGCATAATATATGCAAGTTTGCCTCTAAGTATGGCATGTTATGCGAGTTCATATGCAAGTTATGATACATGTTCATGTGCAAGTTATGATGCAAGTTCGTATGCAAGTTATGATGCAAGTTCATATGCAAGTTATGATGCAAGTTCATATGCAAGTTTGCCTCTATGTATGACATAAGTACATGTGCAAGTTCATCCCTTTTAGACCTATGACATGTATGCAAGTTGACACCTTTATGATAGGTCTATGACATGAACATTTAAGCAAGTTACCATCTTTATGACATATGTGATTCATGCAAGTTTGGGTTGGTTATTTATGCAAGTTGGGTTTATGGTCATATATACAAGTTGACACCTTTTAAACCTATGATAATGCTAATGATATGCTAAGTTGAACCCGTTGTGCGTATGATAAATCTTCTCTTTTGAAGTATGTCATGTTAACGTATTTACGTGGGGACGATGGGGTAAAAATTAATGAACACATAAAATTGTGTGAAGTGGGTATGATTAAACATACCGTAAAGTGGATGGACATAATTGGGAATTTACCTATTAAGTTAGGTCTACCCATATTATGAAATTGGAAATTTACCTATTGAGTTAGGTCTACCCATATTCTTAAACATTTGTAATTAATTAGGGATAATTAATACAAATTAAGGGGGTGATTAATTAGGTGTAATTAATCTACTAAGACACGAGGTTGGACCCTTTTGTAGCATAAGACTGCCCGGAACCGACCGGCAAATCCAGCGGCTACAAATGATTGGCCCAATGTGAGAGGTCTTAGTCATAAACTAAATACGTGACAAGTGTAAAGACACGAGGTTAGACTCTGTTATGGTGTAAGGCTGCCCGGAACCAACCGGCATATCCAGCTGCCATAAAAGACAGTCTAATGTGAGAGGTCTTTACAAAGGTTACGATCTTAATCAATTAAGAAACACTTAACCGAATTAGCATATAGAGGGGCATGAGGGGTTAAGTGGGTGCCTTGGGTGGCATGAGGAAACTAGTGGGTTGCCTTGGGTGGCAATAGAAAATACGATTAGAATACTTAACCATAGTGGAACATGTAATTAAACATGATTAAAGGGTTAAGTAAGTGCCTTGGGTGGCATGTGGGAATCAAGTAAGTGCCTTGGGTGGCATGCGGGAATCTAGTGGGTGCCTTAAGTGGCAATTGAAATATAATTAAATGACAAGCTTAAGTAGTAGCTTGTGGGGGCCTTAAGTGGCAATTGAAATATAATTAAATGACAAGCTTAAGTAGTAGCTTGTGGGGGCCTTAAGTGGCAATTAAAATATAATTAAATGACAAGCTTAAGTAGTAGCTTGTGGGGGCCTTAAGTGGCAATTGAAATATAATTAGATGACTTAACCAAACCTTAACATGTAAGTGGGCATGATTATAAAAGGGGTTAAGTGGGATGCACTAGATAAAATGACAAGCTTAAGTAGTAGCTTGTGGGGGCCCATTTCAACCAATATCCCAAACGTATCTTTGTGGGCTCGACCCAAGTCGAGGACGGGACACGCATATTGGGCTTGACTATAAGAGGCCAAAACGGGGTAGCGGTGGCAACGCGAGTCCAACGGGTTTCATATGCGTGTGTGGACCCGGGCTGGTAGGTAAGACGTTGTTGCATCGTGTAGATATAAGCCGTGCACCATTTGTTGTATCGGTTTGCCACTTTGGGGAGTGATACACCCCATTGTGGGGCCAGCACGGGTATCTACGGTAGGGAGCCGATCGCTTGGGGAGTAGTGGGTACACCTAGTGGAGATAGGGGCAGACGACACCTATGTAGTCAGCTAGGGGTACATGAAACTACTATTAAAAATTACTAAGTACACTTAGTGGGATCAACCTGTAAGTAGGAATTACCTTTGGGTGGGTAGAACTGGTGTGGTGCAGTGTAGGAATTACCCTTGGGTGGGTAGATCTGGGGTGGTGCAATCTAGTAATTATCCTTGGGTGGATAGATGCGTCTTTTCGGTTATCTAAGTACATCCTGTGTTTAGTTGGCTACTTAGTGTAGTCATTGTCCCCAGAGGTACCGTACCTTGTTATATCATACCCTAATTACTTTAATGATTGTATTGTTAGGGTTATAGAACTCACTCAGACTTATGTCTGACCCCGTTGTTTCTTTATCTTTTTCCCAACCCTCAGGTTTTCAGAGTGGGCCTAGCACTAGTGGGCTTTGATCGGACTGCTTTATCTATCTTTTGGAGCTTGGACCGTGGATGTAAAGCTCGGTTTATCTTTTCTATTATGGCTATTAGGTTATGTAGTGGGATTATGTACTTTTGTTTTTATCAGGATGGATATTATGTACTTGACTCTTATTTATGGTTTTGGTGTAACCAAACATGTTTTACTTTCCGCTGGAATGAAATGATGTTTTAAATTCTCAAGTATCACTTATATCTGTCTTGTTGTAATTTTTCTGTTCTATATTCACTTAAAATACTCCACCGATGTTATGGCATTCCCTTAGTGAGTGACCGTAGCGGGAGTGGGGTGTTACACGTGGTATCAGAGCTTAAGGTTACCAGAACAGATAAATTTTTTAGAAAAACTATTTTCTAAGAATATTTTTGAAAGGAGTATTTTCAAAAACATGTCTTTTAAGAGAAAAGTTTTTGAAAGAAAGGCATAATCCCCGATAGCCATATCTTTATCTTTCGAATTCTCCGTTTTGAATCTCTTCCTCTCTCGTTTTGAGTTTCCCCTCCGCGTATAGATGATCTTTCTAAGATAGATAAGAATGGAAAACCACTTCAAGGGACTTAGACATTAGTCGGACTAGAAGTTGGTTCAAGAAGGAGGAGGACTTGTAGGTACCTATTGGATAGACGATGGAAGGAAGGCTCAAATAGTTGTTTAGTTAATGAAGAGCGAAACCTCATTTTGATGGGAGGTTACGAGTGGATAATGGGAAGAAGAGGGCTAGTAGTTATCCTTTTGGGAGGAATAGGACACCTTATTAGGATTGTCCAAAGAGGCAAGGGCATGGTACGGAATCTCCTGGAGGGTAGTTGTATTCCCTTACGGCTAGTGTACCAGATGGGGATAGGACCGTCTAGGTTGGAATTTGGATTTCTTTATTATCCGGTTCGAACTTTATTTGATTCTGACGCATCGAGTTCGTTTATCTCATCATTGTTAGTTGAGTCACTGCACTTAGACACCAGTTTAGTAGATGATCCCTTAGTTGTTTCAAACCCAATTGGGGCTCCATGATGTGTTTGGGTTTGAAAGTTTCTATACTTAGCGTTGAGTTTAGATGTGATGCTTTTTGGGCTTCACGGTCTATGGGTTAGTTTTGGGCATGGACTGGTTATCCAGTAGAGGTGCCGTTCTTGATTTTGAAGGGAGAGTTGTTTGGCTTATGACCCGCTTGGGTAACACTCTCGAGATCTCTTGTAATCCCATGGAATCTGTTATGCTAAGTTATCTAGAATCGCTTGACACGTCGGTCGAGAGTTTGCAATCTGTTAGAGTGGTCCGGGAATACTCGGATGTGTTTGAGGAGGTGAAGGGCTTACCTCCGGAGCGGGAGATTGACTTCCGAATATATCTGGTAGACAATGCCAAACCAGTATCTTGGCCAGTGTGCCACATGGCTCCTCATGAGAGGAGGGAACTCCATAAGCAAGTAGGCGATTTGCTTGAGAAGGGGTTCATAAGACGAAGTATATCGGAGTGGGGTGCTCCAGTAGTTTTTGCCACGAAGGCGGATGGGTTCCTCAGACTTTGTGTAGGCTAAAGATAACTAAATAAACTCACAAAGAAGAATAGACACCCATTGCCGAGGATTGATGATCTCTTTGATTAGTTAGTTGGCGCCTCAGTATTTTCGCAGTTGGACTTAGCCACGGGGTTTCGTCAGTTGAGAGTGACTGAGGATAGTATAGAGAAGACTGCCTTTAGGACTCCGGATGATTTTTTTTATGAGTGGCTGGTGATGCCATTTGGTTTGACGAACGCCCCCGCATACTTTATTTATTTGATGAGAAGGGTGTTTAGGGAGTACCTAAATAAGTTCGTGATGGTCTTTGTAAATGACATCTTGGTCTTTTCTAGGAGCGAAATAAGTTTTCGTATGTGCTCAATAGGTTGAGCAAAGCCAGTTATGGGATAAACGGTGGTTTTGGAGCGAGACTGGCAAGGACATCCAGAGTTGGACAAGGGCTTAATTATTTAGCCGTTTTTACTAGTATCATCTCACGTAGGTCGTCTGAATTCGAAGGAGGTATCCCTTGGGTGTTTGTCTGATATTGGTTTAGGCCTTTGGGGCTTGCATTTGGGGGATGTCAAGTTCGACTAGGGTGGTCTGCATGAGAGATGGACAGTTGTGATGATTTTGGATGGGATTCTTAACATCCTATGAGTTTGAGATAGCGTATACCCGTGGAAAGGGTAATGTGGTAGCAGACGCCTTAAGTAGAAAAAGGTTGTCCTTGAGTTCATTGTTCGTTGAACGACGGAGCTTAGAGTTTATTTCTATGTTTGACTTTAGACCTTCCGTTGACTTTGTACCCGGTTTGCTAGCCTCCTTGGAGGTTAGGCCTACTCTTTTGGGACGGATTGGCGAGGCACAGCGAGACGACCCACAGTTGGTTGAGTTAGTAGAGAAGCTCATAAGGGGGTAGGGGGGGGGGAGTCGTCCAGCCATTTGAGTAGGTACACCCTAGATGGTAAGGGGTGGTTGCGTAGAGACGGTAGACTTTGTGTACCGCAGGACGAGGGTTTGAGGAAGGCTATACTTGATGATGCACATCGGTCGAAGATGACCATTCATCCCGGTGGGGACAAGATGTACCAAGACATGAAGCGAGTTTTCTTTTGGGCCGGTATGAAGAAAGATGTGGCCGAGTATGTCGCTAGATGCTTGGTGTGCTAGCAAGTGAAAGTGGAGCAGAAGAAACCCGGTGGGTTGCTTCACCCATTGGAGGTTCCGCTAGGGAAGTGGGATAGTGTCTCGATGAATTACCGAGATCGAGGAAGGGTAATACAGGAATTTAGGTTGTGGTAGACAGACTTACTAAGAGCGCCCATTTTATACCCGTGGAGAGTAAGAGAACTGCTCCATGGCTAGCTTCAGTTTACATTCGAGAGATTATTAGATTGCATGGTGTACCTTCCAGTATAGTGAGCGGTCGAGATCCTATCTTCACTAGAGTGTTTTGGAAGAGTTTGCAAGAGGCGGTAGGGACTCAGTTGTGTTTGAGTACCGCATATCATCCTCAGACGGACGGCCAGACCGAGAGGGTGAATCGTATTTTAGAGAGACTTCGGAAAAGATTGATTTGATTCGAAGAAGGATGAAAGCGGCGTAAGACAGACAGAAATCTTATGTGGACAAGAGGAGGACGGATCTTGAGTTTGATGTTGGGGACATGATCTTTGTCAAAGTATATCCGCTACGGAATGTGGTTCGCTTTGGATCTGTTGGGAAGTTAGCACCAAGGTTTGTTGGACCGTTTCCTATTAAGGAAAGGATTGGACAGATGGCCTATAGAGTGGAGTTGCCCGACAGACTTAGTGGTGTACATAACGTATTCCATGTATCACATTTGAGGAAGTGCCTACATGAGACCGCAGAGGCGGTAGAGCCGAGCTTGCTTAAAGAAGTAAAGGTAGAGCGTGATGTGATTATTCGACGAGCTCCTACCCGCATCCTTGGGTCAGAGATTTGGAAGTTGAGAAACAGAGAGGTTCGACTAGTCAAAGTGAAAAGGGGAGAAGGTGAGAGCAATGCTACTTGGGAGATAGAAGCGAAGATGCGTTCGTTATACCCATTCCTTTTTGAGGGTACGTCCTTTAAACGTCTCCTTTATCGTTTGTCTAGTGCTTATCTTATCTTTATTATGTCCTCTCATTAGTACCTTTGACCTTTAGATAGGGTAAACCTATGGTTGAAACATGTGTTTGAGACATGTTACGATTGATGGATGCATGTGGATGCAAGTGTTTTCTAGTGGTTGCTCGTGGATGCATATACACACACTCTAGACACTAGATCGGCTCAATCACTTCATATTGCATATTGCATAAAATTGTGTGTAGGTAGCTATATTAATTGATGTATAATGGTTGTGTTATCACATGGATGATGCATGTTGGTGAATGATTGTGCACTCATGTAGAAATAGTATGTGTCGATAGGGATCTTTCGCATACATATTGGATGCATGGCACTATCACGGTTTGCATATGTTCATACATTAGATAGGGAACATATACACACACTTTTTGCATATGCTCATACATCAGTAGAAATTTTTTTAAGGACAATGGATGCCCGTGTTTGATAGATTGCGTAGATGGTTGTTTGGATGGTAGGATATGCATTCTCCTTAACTTGGAGATTTCGGGGACGAAATCCTTTAAGGAGGGGAGAATGTAACACCCCGAATTTTAGTTAACACTGATATTCACTAATTACCGAATTAATAATCTCAGATGTGAGAATCAGGGGAAACGGGTTACGTCATTGTGTTCGTCTCGGAAAAATACGCGAAATAGAGTCCGAAATTTTGTAAATCGGAGTCCGTATGACCCGGTTAAGGCCCAAAGAAGTTTTCGGGAAATTTGAATTTCGAAACATGCAGAAATGGGGGCCAGGCGAGAAAAATCCCGCCCAGCCAAGTCGACTTGGCTGTCGACAGGGCTGTCGACTGCCATGTCGACAAGCTTGTCGACAGGCAAGTCGACAGGGCTGTCGACTTGCCCTGTCGGCTGATTCTGGCCTGGTGCACCATTTTAGTGTTTGGGCTGTGCTTTGGGGCTGGTTTCCGGAAGCTTCCGATATCTGATGGCCCTAATCTAATTTAGGGTTAATCTAATGGCCTAAAACACTTGCCTAATCCTATAAATAAGACCCTAAGCTAGCCCTAAATGATCAAAATCCTATCTCCTAACTAAACTATGCCAAAATTTTCTATGATCATGGCCTCCACTCAAAACTCTAGCCTCCATCCTATTTCTAAACTATTTCTATGAAGGCTTTCATGTTCATACAAGCATCTTTGAGTTGTATGAGTGATCATTAGCTTGCATTCATCATCAAGTTGCAAGCTTTATGTTCAAGGCTAGAGTTTTTGGGTGATTTTTGGCAAGGGTTTGCTTATGGGAGTTTAGTGGTGAGTTTCTATAGACTTAACAATCAATTGTTAAATTGATTATGATAGGATATGATAAGATATGGCTATGTTTGTGGAATCAATGTGTTTATGCAAGTTTAGTATAGTGTATGTTGTGTGCTATATGCAAGTTTAATGCTATGAAAGTTATGATGCAAGTTCATATGCAAGTTTGTCTCTTTTTATGATATGCATAATATATGCAAGTTTGCCTCTAAGTATGGAATGTTATGCGAGTTCATATGCAAGTTATGATACATGTTCATATGCAAGTTATGATGCAAGTTCGTATGCAAGTTATGATGCAAGTTCATATGCAAGTTATGATGCAAGTTCATATGCAAGTTTGCCTCTATGTATGACATAAGTACATGTGCAAGTTCATCCCTTTTAGACCTATGACATGTATGCAAGTTGACACCTTTATGATAGGTCTATGACATGAACATTTAAGCAAGTTACCATCTTTATGACATATGTGATTCATGCAAGTTTGGGTTGGTTATTTATGCAAGTTGGGTTTATGGTCATATATACAAGTTGACACCTTTTAAACCCATGATAATGCTAATGATATGCTAAGTTGAACCCGTTGTGCGTATGATAAATCTTCTCTTTTGAAGTATGTCATGTTAACGTATTTACGTGGGGACGATGGGGTAAAAATTAATGAACACATAAAATTGTGTGAAGTGGGTATGATTAAACATACCGTAAAGTGGATGGACATAATTGGGAATTTACCTATTAAGTTAGGTCTACCCATATTATGAAATTGGAAATTTACCTATTGAGTTAGGTCTACCCATATTCTTAAACATTTGTAATTAATTAGGGATAATTAATACAAATTAAGGGGGTGATTAATTAGGTGTAATTAATCTACTAAGACACGAGGTTGGACCCTTTTGTAGCATAAGACTGCCCGGAACCGACCGGCAAATCCAGCGGCTACAAATGATTGGCCCAATGTGAGAGGTCTTAGTCATAAACTAAATACGTGACAAGTGTGAAGACAAGAGGTTAGACTCTGTTATGTTGTAAGGCTGCCCGGAACCAACCGGCATATCCAGCTGCCATAAAAGACAGTTTAATGTGAGAGGTCTTTACAAAGGTTACGATCTTAATCAATTAAGAAACACTTAACCGAATTAGCATGTAGAGGGGCATGAGGGGTTAAGTGGGTGCCTTGGGTGGCATGAGGAAACTAGCGGGTTGCCTTGGGTGGCAATAGAAAATACGATTAGAATACTTAACCAAAGTGGAACATGTAATTAAACATGATTAAAGGGTTAAGTAAGTGCCTTGGGTGGCATGTGGGAATCAAGTAAGTGCCTTGGGTGGCATGCGGGAATCTAGTGGGTGCCTTAAGTGGCAATTGAAATATAATTAAATGACAAGCTTAAGTAGTAGCTTGTGGGGGCCTTAAGTGGCAAGTGAAATATAATTAAATGACAAGCTTAAGTAGTAGCTTGTGGGGGCCTTAAGTGGCAATTAAAATATAATTAAATGACAAGCTTAAGTAGTAGCTTGTGGGGGCCTTAAGTGGCAATTGAAATATAATTAGATGACTTAACCAAACCTTAACATGTAAGTGGGCATGATTATAAAAGGGGTTAAGTGGGATGCACTAGATAAAATGACAAGCTTAAGTAGTAGCTTGTGGGGGCCCATTTCAACCAATATCCCAAACGTATCTTTGTGGGCTCGACCCAAGTCGAGGACGGGACACGCATATTGGGCTTGACTATAAGAGGCCAAAACGGGGTAGCGGTGGCAACGCGAGTCCAACGGGTTTCATATGCGTGTGTGGACCCGGGCTGGTAGGTAAGACGTTGTTGCATCGTGTAGATATAAGCCGTGCACCATTTGTTGTATCGGGTTGCCACTTTGGGGAGTGATACACCCCATTGTGGGGCCAGCACGGGTATCTACGGTAGGGAGCCGATCGCTTGGGGAGTAGTGGGTACACCTAGTGGAGATAGGGGCAGACGGCACCTATGTAGTCAGCTAGGGGTACATGAAACTACTATTAAAAATTACTAAGTACACTTAGTGGGATCAACCTGTAAGTAGGAATTACCCTTGGGTGGGTAGAACTGGTGTGGTGCAGTGTAGGAATTACCCTTGGGTGGGTAGATCTGGGGTGGTGCAATCTAGTAATTATCCTTGGGTGGATAGATGCGTCTTTTCGGTTATCTAAGTACATCCTGTGTTTAGTTGGCTACTTAGTGTAGTCATTATCCCCAGAGGTACCGTACCTTGTTATATCATACCCTAATTACTTTAATGATTGTATTGTTAGGGTTATAGAACTCACTCAGACTTATGTCTGACCCCGTTGTTTCTTTATCTTTTTCCCAACCCTCAGGTTTTCAGAGTAGGCCTAGCACTAGTGGGCTTTGATCGGACTGCTTTATCTATCTTTTGGAGCTTGGACCGTGGATGTAAAGCTCGGTTTATCTTTTCTATTATGGCTATTAGGTTATGTAGTGGGATTATGTACTTTTGTTTTTATCAGGATGGATATTATGTACTTGACTCTTATTTATGGTTTTGGTGTAACCAAACATGTTTTACTTTCCGCTGGAATGAAATGATGTTTTAAATTCTCAAGTATCACTTATATCTGTCTTGTTGTAATTTTTCTGTTCTATATTCACTTAAAATACTCCACCGATGTTATGGCATTCCCTTAGTGAGTGACCGTAGCGGGTGTGGGGTGTTACAGGACCGAGAGGATATACACAAAAGATAGCATGCAATTAAGCTCTACAGGAAGAGAGGGATCAAGGATATACTCTTAAGAAGAGATAGGATGCACGAATCTAGTCTTCAATCTTCTAAGTCGCATTTCCTTGAGCTTAACTCCATTATGCTTTGTCCGTCTTTAACTTCACAATTTCGTAGCTTCTTAATTCTTGTTTCCAAAATATGAGTTGAAACCTATTCCACTATTCCCTCTCGTTCCTCTTTCACTTACTCTACTTCTAGTATACTCGGCTCAAACATAACGGCGTACTCATGGTTTCATGCAAGCTCTCCAAAATTCACTAGTGAATCTTAGATCTCGTGCACTTACTATCAGGTATTCCACGTAGAAGAACTACCTCTTGGAAATAAATGCCAACCATGTTGCCAAATGTACTTACTAAGGTGATTCTCCACAACTCATGCATAAGCGAAATGAACCTTCTGCCTTAGTGGCGAACACTACTCGATCGGATTACAAATTACCAATAAATGTGTCAAGAGATTCTAGGAAACAAATCATGATAGAACCCTAAAGGTTACCTGCGACTTCGAGGGTATTACCGAGGCAAGTCAAGAGTCTAACTACCCTCTTTTCGAAACCGAGATGGTCACCCTTACTGGATAACCACTCCATCGCTAGAATCAACCAATGGCCCAAAACAAAGGCACTACATTTAAACTCTACGCTTAGAATAGAAATTTTCAATCCCACACAGATCATAGGCAAATGAGCCGGGCCCCCAATTGGGTTTGAAATAATTAAGGGGTCCTCTACCATACTAGTTTTTTAGGTGTAGAGATTCTACATAAGTATTTATACCTCGCTGTTGCAGAGGTGGCGCCTCTAGCACATGAACCTGTGCCCCTGTGGTGGATCCAGCCCTCTGCCCCTGTCCTCGTTTCTTTGGGCAGTCCTTAGCCATGTGGCCTGTCTCACCACAAGAAAAGCACCCTCCATTCATCTTGGCCTTCTTTTTCCGGCAATCTTTCACTAAGTGCCCCCACTTTGCCACAGAATTTACACTTCCTCTTCTCTTGGGACTTGCTGTCTTTCCCGCCCTTCTTAAAGTCTGTCTTCTCAGGGCAGTCTTTGCTGATGTGTCCAGTCTCCCCACAATGAAAACATTCTCCTTGCTTTCTTTTCCTCTTTCTACAATCCTTGGCTATGTGCCCTTCCGTACCACAAAAATTGCATTTCCTTTTTTCCCCGTTTCTTGTTATTACTGTTACGATCCTTTCTTGTTTGACTATTATTCGTCTTCCTGCTCCGGGACTCTTCCGCTTGCTGGTTCACGTGGAGGAGGAGGAGTGAAAGCGTCAGCAGCTGGGGAGTAGGGTCTCCAGACATGCTGAAACAGAAAGGATAGATTCAAAACGAAGGATAGAAGACAGTACCAATGGCTTTGGGGGACTTTGCCCTTTTTTTTTTAAAATAAAATAATATTTTATCTTTTAAAAATGCTTCTTTAAACTTTCTTTTGAAAATAAATTTTTCAAAACTTTTTTATCTTATCTGGTAAACCTATGCTCTGATACCAAGTGAAACACCCCACCTCCGTTAGAGTCACTCTCAAAGGGAATGCCCTAATTTTGGTGGAGGTTTATAAGTATAAGTCACAGATATACAAGACAGATATAAGAACACATATTTTTGAACAGCGGAAAATAACAACAACTTTTATTTCAACATAATACGTGTTGCACAAACCATGTCATAATTTGTTTTACAATACTTCCAGAAACATAACATCTTCATAACTGTCTTGATTACATTATTTAAAGAAGCATAAAGAAAACATAAATAAACCGCATAAGTCCCATAATTGTTGTCCAAAGCCATAGTCCAAAACGAAAAAGATCCAAGCAATACATTCTTTCTCTTCAAGCTGGATGTGAAAGCTAGGCAAGCTGCGGTATTCCCTCCTTGTGGACCTGGGGAGGGGGGGGGGGAACGGAAGAAAAGAAGACGAAAGAAAAGTAGAGTCAGACATAAAGCCTGAGTAAGCCAAGGACTATTCAGTCTATGAATAAAGAACTGTGTATGATAAGTATAAACTAAAAATGGGAAAGCACCATAAACTAAGTTAAGTTGTCTAGGGTCGAATATACTATCGTACCACATATTAATCTCTGTACCCATATAAACTAGTTCCCAACAGGCACCCCATAATCAGGGTGAAGTGATCCATTTCTGATGATCGGCTCCTACTCGCATAGTTACATGTGTCTTACGGCCCCCGATGTTGTAGTTACCTATGTTGGTCCCACCATGGGGTGTATCAAGTCCCATGGTGGCGCCCGACACAATCCTAGAATGCACAGGTATACTACTGGTGCCCAGTGCCTTATTTTTCTGCGCCGGAGTGTGTGCATGCCCGCACCCCGTTAGAACCTACACTGCAGCACCACCGCCGTCGATTTGACCTCTAACAGTCAACCCAGTAATCGTGCCCCACCCTGCCTAGTTCAGGGTATCCTGATACACCTTGTAGGGTTACTGCTGAAAAGGGTCCCCCCGCTACTAGGTTTTCTATTTCTAGTCAACATGCTAAGTTGGTTAAGTGTTTTATAAACCTAACCCCCAATCAGTCTGTATAGTTTTGCTTGTTCCATTTTGATTAAGTATTAATATAATTTACTTCATCCTATCAATCCTGACTCAGCCTTAATTGTCTTATTAAAGCCTTGACCTCTCACATTAGACAGGTATTGTTGTGGCTGCCTGTTGCCGGTTGGGTCCGGGCAGTCTTACGCCACAACTCAGTCTAACCTCGGGTCCTTATTGGGCTCCGTGTTTAACCACCCACATTGGATAGGTATTGTTGTGACTACTGGATAGCCGGGCGGTTTCGGGCAGGTTTACATCACAACTCAATCCAACCTCGGGTTAAACACATCGTATTTTCTACATCTACATATTTTGTCTCTTTTCTTTTTGTATGTAAATATTTGCGGCCCATTATTAATAAATTCATCTTTATTGATTAAAATTTATTTATGCCACTTAATTGTTTTTCAAGGTTGTTGGCATGCGTCAAACATGCCAACACATATGTTCTATATTTTAACTCAAACGTCATTACCCCCGTTTTACACGTTCGCTACAATGAAAGATATGTTGGGTTTAACATTTAAACCCAACTTATCCATATGAAAAGGGGAGGCTTATAGCATGGTGCTTATAACATAAAAAGGGGAGTGTGAACGCATGAACTTGCAACATAACGATTCAATTAACATAAAGTGGGCACATGTGAACTTGCAATTGTAACATCATATAATCATGGCATAACATGAATCATTTTATCCATATAATCATAGCATAAACAATACTTAAACATGAATCATTCTATTCATATAATTATGGCATAGAAAATACTTAAACATGAATCATTCTATTCATATGATTAAGGCATAAACAATACTTAAACATGAATCATTCTATTCATATGGTTAATGCATACTTAAACATGAATCATTCTATTCATATGATTTTGGCATAAACAATACTTAAACATGGATCATTTATTCATATGATTATGGCATAACAATACTTAAACATGAATCATTCTATTCATTTAAACATGAATCATTCTATTCATATGATTATGGCATAAACAATACTAAAACATGAATCATTCTATTTATATGATTGTGGCATAAACAATACTTAAACATGATTCATTCTATTCATATGATTACGGCATAAATAATACTTAAACATGAATCATTCTATTCATATGATTATGGCATAACAATACTTAAACACGAATCATTCTATTCATATGATTATGGCATAAACAATACTTAAACATGAATCATTCTATTCATATGATTATGGCATAAACAATATTTAAACATGAATCATTCTATTCATATGATTATGGCATAAACAATACTTAGACATGAATCATTCTATTCATATGATTACGGCATAAACTATACTTAAACATGAATCATTCTATTCATATGATTGTGGCGTAAACAACACTTAAACATGAATCATTCTATTCATATGATTATGGCATAAACAATACTTAAACATGAATCATTCTATTCATATGATTATGGCATAACAATACTTAAACACGAATCATTCTATTCATATGATTATGGCATAAACAATACTTAAACATGAATCATTCTATTCATATGATTATGGCATAAACAATATTTAAACATGAATCATTCTATTCATATGATTATGGTATAAACAATACTTAAACATGAATCATTCTAAACTTGGAATTGGAATGTAAATCTAACTTAATTGTGTCACATATATCACCATATGGTTTTGATAACAACTTAGGCCTAAAACATAATTCAACTAGGCATAATAGCAAACATAGTTTGGACATGTTCATAAAGGTGCTTACTTTTGTTTCTAACACAAAAGTATGATTTGCCAATTTCAACATAGATTCATATAAATCATAGTACTTAATCGATTCAATTACACAATAAAAGTTATCATAAAAGTATGTACATCACATTAGCATAATAATGAATCATATACTTGCATGAGTTCCAATTAAAATTCCACAACACGTGGTTGTCAATATAAATCATATACTTGTATGAATCCAATCGTACACCATAGCATTGCCAAATCATTTAGAATCAAAATAACATACAAATATAGATTATTATCGCCACAATTCCATTTCGTTGTTAACTTCCAACGCAAATCACGTACTTGCAGATATCCAATCGTATACCATAATATTCCCAAATCGTTTAGAATCAAAATAACATACAAATATATATTATTATCGCCACAATTCCATTTCGCATCTTACACAAATCAAACACAATTAATTATTCACATCGGAATAGCACTCTACTTACAACGTATGATGAATCTTCAATTCAGGAATCTGAATTCTGAATTTGGAGATGCTATCCTTTGTTGTAGGCGTTACTTTGATTCAATTAACGTTGCTTTAAGCTTTTGATTTATCTCCTAATTGTCTCTCTATTTCTGACGGCTATCCTTAGCCTCTCCTCAGCAACATGACGGTCTCATCTCCATTTTAGTTTGTGTGAATTAGGGTTAGTCTTAGGTCCTTTTTATAGAGTTTGTGAGTTGATTTAGACCGTCGATGGAGCTTGGTTCAATAATAGCCGTTCGTTTGAAGGAGGGACCAACCAGGAGCTGACACCTAGTCCTAGTGACAAGGCAAACTCAGAAAATCGACCAAACACAGACCAGGCCAGCCAAGGCCTGACCAGCAGGTCATTTTAACCTGGGCGCACTTGGCAAGTGCGCCGGGCTAAAAATGTACTGGCGCACTTCCCAAGTGCGCCAGTTCATTTTTGTTCTGGCGCACTTCCCAAGTGCGCCAGTGCATTCTGACCCGTTTTCTGGTTTTTCGCCAAATTTCGTTCGTCCATATCTTCTTCATACGATATCCGTTTTACGCAAACTTGGACTCTATCTTAAGCAGAATTCCGAGACGAACGCAATGGCGTATCCCTTTTCCCTTAATTCTTTGATTTGAAATTAGTTATACTTTAATATGTGAATCTCACTGTTATAAAATACACGGGGTGTTACAGGGTTAAAGAACAAGTGTTATTTAAAACACCGTTCACGATAAACTCAAAAATCAATTCAAATTCAATTTCGATTAAATACATTTAATTGGTACACTTCATTAAATCTAAATAAAAAGATTTAATCTTTTTCTCAACTGGGTTTAATAAGAACAGTGTTCATGAAGACACCATTCTCGACAAACCCAATTCACATTTGATATTAAATACAAGGCTTTGAGTAGAAAATATATCGGCTTATATTCAATATCAAATTCTGAAACCAACAAATATCGTATTGGAAATAACGATATAAATATATCTTTCAAATTTCCATAACAACATCTGTATAATCACGAAATCCAACATCTACATATTCCAAAGACCATTTCGATTCAAATCCATTTCCACTTTATATATTGGAAATTCTAGTGATTTTCAAAACCATTTCAAATCCACTTTATTTATTTTAAAAATAAATAGAGTTATAATTCTAGTTCGAAACTAGTTCATTTCGATAAAAAACTATTTTTATCTTTTCAAATATGGAAATTTTCATCCTAATTCTTCACAAATCATTTCTTATGGTTTTACAGAAATTATTGATATTTTTAATAATTTTATCAAGGTCTGTACAGTCGATTTCCATCAACGACCATCGAACTGCACTTACAGCGACCTTTTCCAAATTTGATTTGGACATAATTCCAAATCCAACTGTTAGATTTCAAATCTCTAATATTCGTTAGAAAGCCCTTTTCGATATGAACCCAATGGTTTCAGTTTTAGGAGAATCCGACGGACGGATCTCCCGTAATATCCAATCTAAGTCAATGGTCGAAATTCGCGAACTGCCACGGCGCGGTGCATTCTATTCAGGCCATTATATATATAATATATATATTATATATATTTCGTCGATTTCCTTTAAAAACGTATTTTATAAATCGTTTTAAATTCGTTTTTAAAACGATTTCAACTTCCATCTCAAATTCAAATCAAAATTGAATCTTTCCAATATGAATTCGTTTTAAATTCTGTAACACTCCACCTCCATTAAGGTCACTCACAAAGGGAATGCCTTAACTTTGGTGGAGCGTTTTAGTAGAGAGAACAGAAATTTACAAGACAAATCAAAAATACTTGAGAAATTATAACTTTATTACAACGGGAAAACAGAAATCAGTTTGGTTACATCTTTACCAAAAACTCAAGTACATAAATATCAGTCTTGTTCAGAAAACCATCAGAGTACAAAACTTTAAAGTCATAATCCCCACAGTAGCTGCCATAAAGAGTGAAGCCATACTTTAAGCACTCTGAGTACTTCAAGCAGAAGAAATCCGGATCAAGATAAAGTATTCCCTCCTTGGAAAACTTGAGGGGGGGGGGGAACGGAAGAAAAGGGGCGAAAACAAGCATGGTCAGACATAAAGCCTGGCAAGTCCTGTGACTTTCAGCATATGAACAGATAATAATAATCATGGCATGCAAGTAAAACTGGATGAGAGATAACAATAACAGGAGCAGCTAATGTACTTAGGTTAAACAGAAGAAACAGAATAATATTACTTTTCATTTCTCTGCACTAATACTAGTATAACAGGATTAGGGGTCACCCTAATGTCTAAACTGAAGCAGAAATAGGAACAGAATAATTTCCACAGAAACAGAAAGCTAATAATGGGCCTTACCACCCGAACAGAAACAGAATGTTAATAATGGGCCTTTACCACCCGAACAGAAACAGACAAAAACAGAATGTTAATAATGGGCCTTTACCACCCGAACAGAAACAGACAGAAACAGAATGTTAATAATGGGCCTTTACCACCCGAACAGAAACAGACAGAAACAGAATGTTAATAATGGGCCTATACCACCTGAACAGAAACAGACAGAAAAAGAATGTTAATAATGGGCCTTTACCACCCGAACAGAAACAGACAGAAACAGAATGTTAATAATGGGTCTTTACCACCTGAACAGAAACAGACAGAAACAGAATGTTAATAATGGGCCTTTACCACCCGAACAAAAACAGACAGAAACGGACTACTCCCCACGGAAACAGAATGTAGAATTAGGTGTACACTAGTAAATGAGCCTTTACCACCCGAACATACGGTACCACGCAGAAACAGACGGGTGTTGCCACCCAACAGAAACAGATGGCACCAACAGAAACAAACAGAACAAAGTGTACCCTAAAATCCTACCCCAAGCAATCGGCTCCCTAAACATAAATACCTTGTGTCGGCCCCACAGTAGGGTGTATCACTCCCTAAAGTGACATCCAATTGGCATAGACCTATTTACAGATGTCACGACTTCTTACATCCACAGAGGCAGGCTGGGATCCATGCACGCACATGACCCGGTTGGAACGCACCATCAACACCCCTCGCCATTATCAGAATGAACCACTTATAATTAGTTCAGTAAGCGTGCCCGGACCCTACCTACTATTGGGTCAAAGTTTGATACCAGAAAGGGTTACTGACTAATATGGGTCCCAAACAACAGATGACACAAGTAATTTCCCTCCTAACCTTGTGTCCCCAAACTAACAGATTTCAGATTAACTTGTTTACAAGTTCGGACATACAGAATTCAGATCAACCAGTTCACAGATTAGACAAGTTTTTAGACCAACGGATCAGATATATGGATTTAACAGACTTACAGATTAACTGGTTACAGATTAACAGACTTACAGATTAACCGGTTACAGATTAACAGACTTACAGATTGTCTAACTTTGTATTGGGCCTACAGATTCATGAGATGGGTTTATTAATTTCATCAGTCTTGTTGGTTTAACCCTATCCACCCAACACGTTTTAGACATCATATTTATCCAGATTTTCATTCATTAAATATTAATGCCTAGACCTCTCACATTAGACTGACCGTTTGTGGCTACTGGTTAGGCCGGTTGGTTCCGGGCAGGTTTCTGCCACAAACTGAGTCTAACCTCGGGTTTCAAGCACGTTATGACTAACTTCTCACATTAAAACCTATTGTTTGCGGCCACTGGATGTGTCGGGCGGTTCCGGGCAGAATTACGCCGCAAACTCATTCTAACCTCGAGTTAGTCATGTCTATCTTTGCGGCCAATTAATTAATAATTTACCATTTATGCCCATGCCTAATATACATGTCAATTATTCATAACTATAGCCAATTCAGATTATGTCAATAACAGACTAAATATATCAACTCAACACATATGGCAGATAACAGATTTCGCAGATTAGGCGACTTAACGGATTTAGCAAATTAAGCAATTTAGCAGATTTAGCATATATCAGATTAGGCATTTTCAGCAGACTTAGCAGGTGATAGATTTAGCAGATGAACAGATCTAGCAGGTTGGGAAATATAATAGAACTAGCAAATTTGGCAATATAACAGAACTAGCAGATTAGGCAATATAACAGATTTAATCATTTCTTAAAGTTTCATAAACATATCTTGCCTAATTGTAGATTTGGCCTAAGTTTGCATGCCTAAATAGTTGTCATGATTCACAATATGATCATATACCCCGCGTTTGCATTGAATTTACATGGCACAGATTATGGTCATAATTTACCATATAACACATGTCCCAATTTAGTTAAACTTTACTAGTACAAGAGATTCACATATAAATTATACCAAATATAGCCATTAATCTCAATGCATGTCATATATTCAAAAATCTCCCACTTAGATATTATTCACATTTAATAGTTATCAAATCTTAATATAAACCTTCACACCTAAGTCATATTCTCTTTTTATCCCAAATCATGAATTGTTATATAAACAATATGCCCAACAATCTAGAACTTTAAATTATAACAGATCTTAATTCAAAATATGTGTTATGTCAAAGCCTCAAGTCATATGTTAACATATAATGGTTCCTCTTCTTCCAATTCACAGAATATGCATAGATCTAAATCTAGTTTACAACCTATGTCCTTTTTCTTAAATCAATCACAGATTAGCCATATCCTATTTATGCCATCATTCATTATTTGTCCCAAAGTTTAACGTTCGTGCGTTAATCTCTTATGAGATTTGGCGCAGGCTCGTGGTAGCCTGGCTATAGAACAGAAAGAAGAAAGAGATGTAGAATAAAATAGATCAGAACAGAACAGAACAGACATAACCTCAAATTCAGATTTACAGTTCATGTCACAATCATAATTAACGTTTATAGCGGAAAAAAACTGTACTTGCCTTGATTGGATTAAAAAAGAAGAAGAGTTGCAGTTGTTCTCTTTTAATTTTAATCAATTTGGAAGAAGATGCTTTAGTCCTAGTTCCAGTTCATATTTCAGCAGAGTAGCGACGCCACTTTTATTTTAATTAGAACAGAGGCAGAGCATAGGTAGAATGAAATGGTGTGGAGAGAAAGTGAGGTCTGGGGGTGTTTAAATAGGATTAGGCGGACGAATCTAGACAGAAAACGAGTCTAAATACATCAGAATGCATCAGGTTCAGAAAGTGGGTTTCGGGAGGCAGGTCGACCCCAGGTCGACACTATGGTCGACCTGGCCCTGGGGAGGTCGACTACCCAGTCGACCTGGGTCCTGGGCGGGAAATTTCCTGCCCAGCACGCTTCAGGGTTTGAATTCGAAATTCGAGTTTTTTTCGATTCTGAAATTCTCCGAAACTTCGGAGGGCCATATCTCCCTCATCCGTACTCCGTTTCTCGAAAACTCGAACTCGTTTCCAAGCAAAATTTCGAGACGAACGCAATGGTGCAACCCGTTTCCCTTGATTGTTATTTTAAAAATTAATTATTCTCTGATTTGTTACTTATACGATCATAGAAAATACGGGGTATTACAAATTCATTTCAACTCGATTTCAATTCAAATTCATTTCAGTTCAAATCGGTTTCAATTCAAATCGATTTCAATTCAATTTCAATACGTTTTAAATTCAATTCAAAACGATTTCAATTCTATTTCAATCTAATTCGAATTTCAATTCTTTTCAATTTAATTCGAATTTCAATTCATTCCAAAATATCAGATTTTGAAATCACTTTCGATATTCATTATAAAATGAATAAAATCGATATAAATATCGTTCACGTCAAAATGGCATCAGTCTAATCAACATGGCTTTTATTCAATACATGAAATTATTTTATTTCAACACATGAAATTATTTTCTAAATTGGAAAGAGACCCAATCAATTACCATATAATGTTAATTATATGGACTTTTTTACAACACATGTATATAATAGCAACGATAAATAATCAACCATCATCCAGATTGCACCACACTACTGCATAAGCATTAAATATAAATAATTAACGCTTACACAGTCTGTCAACCCATCGATTGACATACAACTAAACAATCGGGATTAGTGTACGCCAAATATCATCCCAATACCCGTGTGGGTTTTCAAATCAACAAACACATATTTTATTTGTGCGGTTGGGCGATGTGTAAAATTTATCGTCCCAATCAATATCTGTCAAATAAGTATATATAAACAAAAAAATATTTTATATCATTCCACATCACACAATCGAATTTCATAACATATGTGACGACCCCAAACCCCGTACTGACGGTGGCAAGGGTAATCTTTGGAATATAACACATAAACAGATAACAACAGAACATAAATAAATAAATACACCAAATAATGTACAAATAATACACTGGATAAACATAATCATCAGAGTTATGCAGTATATAGGATCATACTTAGTACAAATGCAGTTCAACTATACATAAATGTCTACAGCGGAAAACAAACATAATATGTACAATAGGAGTTGAACAACATAAAAAGGGATAAATGATAGAATCCATCTTCAGCTCCAGCTATCCAGAAAGAGCCTGCTAAAACCTGAATACAAGGCTGCCCGTGTAGAAAGAGGGGCATCCGAGTTTGCAAGTGAAACAAACTACGAGTCAGTCATGGGACTGGTGTGAGAAATATACTTAACACATTTATAATATGGCTAATCACAGGATCACGCCACTTTCGCGGAACGGGTTTACTCCATTGGATTGCCAGTGTTTAAAATCAATAAATCTTTTGAACATCGCAATGCTTTTTATAAAAATGAAGCCATTATAAGACTCAGTTCCCATCACATAATGCAACGCAAACAGGAGGAAAGAGTTTTACCTTATAATGGCCAAAATATGCTTGATACGAATAAAACAAAAAAATTCTGATATTATTACTAGTGTTTATAGGTTTCAAAAACAATTTCATTCATAACTATCAATCATAGATGGTATGGGTACCATATATCATGTCGCCATATATATATATATATATATATATATATATATACACACACAATCAAAACCGCATGGTGTCGTATTTGGAAATTTGATTTCCGTCATGTACCAAGGCAAAAGATAGTCCTTAGCGAATTCAAGATGCTCTATCCCGTGTCTCAAGAACAACCGCAACTGCCCCTTGAATCGTCAGGGCCGATCCACCGATGTGGATTATTATGCCTGAACACTGCGTTTCCCCGACCTTTGGGGCGTCAAAGAGCAAACAAATGGCTCCATAGGCTTCACATAGTCACCGATATATCCGAGGCGCCTCGCAACAGCAACAACCACATAGGTGAAAAATAGTATAAATGTCATCCCGTTTTAAGTACTGACACCACCTCTAGCTAGAAGGAAACGCATGCCCTCCCTGAGGTCCTCTCCCGTTTCTGGTTCATACCAGGGTGTGAGGCTCGTGAATTCACATTATACACAAAGCTACGCCACACAGGCGGTGCTTTGATCATCAACCACAAGACTTTGCTTTTCAACAGAAGCCTTGATCACTGCATCTTAGCATGCCACACAGGAAATTCACATCATGCAACTGATGGCTATCAATAACACAGAATGAATTCCAATGTCAGACACACAGTCCATTTACTAGTCCGTTCTGGGTCGGAACGAAACCGGAAGCACTATATACCTCGCATATCCATCGATCTCCACGTACATCTGGACGATCACCACTCATTATCCATATTTCGGGATGCCTCCCAATCAGGATATCAGTTACCACCCAACCGAGGTGAAGATCTCCGGTCTTCGACCACCGTTTTCATTGTCGACTTCTTATCGTCGATTCAGTTATTCATAATGGGATAAACCTGGTCTGTAACAACCCGAAATTTAACAACATGTTAAATCAAGAGTCAAGGCAGAATTATATTATAAATTCTGAATCAGAAGAAACGGGCTATGCCATTGCGTTCGTCTCGGAAAAATACGCGAAATAGAGTCCGAAATTTCATAAATCGGAGTCCATATGGCCGAGATATGGCCTTCGGAAGTTTCACGAAAAATCAGAATTCAAAACAGATTTCAAAATCACAGAAATCAGAGCAGGCGGGAAAAATCCCGCCAGGCAGGGTCGACACAGGGGTCGACACCTGTGTCGACCCCCCCACCAATGGGTCGACACCCATGTCGACCCAGGGGTCGACACCCCTGTCGACCTAGGGGTCGACCCCCCCTGTCGGACCAGTTTTTCTGGTGCACCTGTTTTGGCTCCTGGGTCTTGTTTTGGAGGCTTGTGACGATTTTTGAGGGTTCAGATCTATCCTAGGGTTTATCCTACGTCCTAAACTACTTCTAATCTCTATAAAAAGACCCCTAACCTAGCCTAAACCCTCATAAATTGATCCTACAACTAAACTATGCCAAAATTTCTAATGATCGTGGCCTCCACTAAAAACCCTAGCCTCCATCCTCTTGTCATAAATTCTATCTTCATTCTCTTGAGAGATTACATGATCATATGAGAGTTTCTATGTTCATATGAGAGCTTCTAAACTTGATTTCAAGGCAAATCTTCATCAAAGCAAGGATCTTTCTTATTATTTTCTCAAGGATTTTATTGGAGCTTATTGATTTGGGGTTTTAGCTAGTGGGGCTTCGTCTCAATCTTTTTATATATTGATTTATGCCTTCATAGCATTGTAAGTCCCCTCCTACTCTTAGATATTAACTATGAAGTTAAATGTTCATGTTGCAAGTTTTGGGTTTGAACTTGAGTAGGTTACATGCTTAGAAACTATCATGCTATGCGTAGATTTATCCTATGCATATTCGTAAAGTCATCACCTTGATGTTGTGGGCTAAAAGCTATAGGCTTTAGGTTGAAATGTTGCATTATGCAACATAAGAACTCTCTTATCCCTTGAGTTAACTTGCATAGAATGCTATATGTGAACTTCTAGCCATTTTTCTATGTCATCTATCACCATGATTCACCTATATGCTAAGTTTTGGGGTTATGCATGTTTTTGGGGCTTAATAATGTAGCATGCAAGTTTGTGAACACATTATGTCTCATATGCCACCATGTTTAACTTGTGGCCTTAGACCCCTTTTGTCATACCTTGGCCAAGTTCCTTCTTTTAATCCATTATGCGTTGTTGCGAATGTATATGCGAGTTTAAAAGCGTTGGGGTTACGTTATGGGTAAACTTTAATGACATGGAACATGATTTGGGTAAATTGGTACAAACATGACAACATGTAATTTTGGCTATGAACATGGGACTTGAAAACTTGACACGTATGGGTTGTAGGTGTAATAAGACACTAGACCAAACATGAAAGTGGCCAACTCGAGGTTGGGTTGAGTTTGTAGCATAAATCTACCCGGACCTGCCCGGCTTAACTAGTGGCTACAAAAAATAGGATCCAATGGGAGAAGTTGGTCATGTCGCGCTTAAGACCCGAGGTTAGACTAGGTTGTGGTGTAAAACTACCCGGACCCGCCCGGCTTAACTAGTAACCACAACAAGGTCTAATGTGAGAGGTTGAGAGTGCATTAATTAAATTAATGCCACATGATAAGGTTAAGTAAATTTGACTAATGACACTTAACCGATATGACATGAATGGGTAGGTTAAGTGGGACCGGGCTTGATTTCGTAATGACACTTAACCATATAAGACAATTAGGGGATGGGGTTAAGTAATTTACGCTTAACTAATCCGACTTGGTAATTATATGGGGTTAAGTAATTCACACTTAACTAATCCGACTCGGTAATTAGACGGGGTTAAGTAACCTATACTTAACTAATCTAAACACGGTAATTTGATGGGGTTAAGTTAAACACTTAACCAATCTAAAATGGTAATTCAATGAGGTTAAGTAACCAATACTTAACCAATTTAACATGATAATTTAATGGGGTTAAGTAACTTACACTTAACTAATTATACATGATGACTTGATGAGGTTAAGTAACCTACACTTAACCAATCTAATATGTGGACCTGGTAGGGTTAAGTCACAAGACCTTTTAAATTAGGCTTAACCATTGTAATACGATTAGTGGATAGGGGTAAGTTAACCTATACTTAACCAATCCGACTCGATAATCTGATGGGATTAAGATAGTCTATGCTTAATCAATCTAACATGATAATCTGATAGGGTTAAGACAAATAAATACTTAACCAATTTGACTTGATAGTGTTAAGTCATGAGCTTCTTGGTATACTTAACCAACTTGTAGGGCTAAACCTTGAACTTAAATACTTAGCCAATCTTGACATGATTCGTAGGCGGGCTAAGTCATGAACCTGAATAACAATACGTAACCCAACAGACAAAACCCTAGTGAGAGGAACTAGGTAGAAAATCGTGGTAAATCAAGGGTAACGGGGAAAAGAAGCTAAGTGGTAAACCTTAGTTAAGTATGACTAATTCTTAGCCAAGGACAGAGGACTAGTTCATGAATGGATGAGTATCCCGATATGGTAGGTCATCGCTTAAACACACGAGGGGGAGCAAATTATCCGACTTGGATAAGGGCTCCAATGAACTGGGTAGCGAAGCGGTAGCTTCGGGGGACGTGAGGGTACTCTTGGTATCCCTCTATGAGGTGGCAGGTGGTCCATGAAACCCGACCTCATAGAGGTTAAGGTCTGCGGTAGAAGAGCCAAGAGTATGCCTTGGTTGCTATGCGAGCGACCTAAAGACTGGGATGGATTAGCGTGGAGTCGACGATACTTGATTTTGCCCTGGATAGCACGTCGCCGACTACCTACCATCTTTAGTCAATCGTGTACGAACGGAAAGGCAGAGAACTCCCAACAGACCATGTTCTTGTTATCGAGTCATGGGTGAGGTAGGCCTATAGGAAAGTGGGGCTATAGTGGGGCCGGGATGTAGTTCTCATACATGATTTTTCTTGGATTGCCTTTCAGTAGTTGAGGGAGGGGTCACGTGGGACCATAACCACGGATACAAAAACAGACCTTGATATCTGCATCAGCAGACGACTTAAAGCTCCCGACCGAGTTCCGTATTTCTCGATTTGCCCTGGCACGGAACTCGGATGGAACATTGGGATACATGTGCGTCTAGACATGGAAAAACGGTTCACGATACATACGTGGGATAAAAGGGCGCGGTTGACAGGTGGCATAATCCCTAGTGGTCCTAGGTGGCCAAAACCCAAACCGAGACACGGAAACGTTCATTAGGTAGCATAATCCCTAGGGGTCCTAGGTGGCATGAATCCTAAGTGAACACGCGATAGTTCATGGTAAGAAAACATAACTTGATCAAGGGTAGCAGTCCAAAACAACTTCAAGGATAAAATGGTACTACGATGAGGTGGTATAGATTTACATGGGGAAGCCCGTACGGCCTACGGCAAGGACTGAACTTATACATGGAAAGAAACATACGAGTTGGAAAAACCTGCATATGCTATATATTAGGTTGATATGGACCATTACATGACATTGGGCAAGGGACATTCATAGTTAACACATAACGCGGGTTGGGATACTAGTACGTGAGGTGCAGAGCAAATATACACGATAAATACCTTAGGATGTTATACATGATAGATACCTTGGGATAGTATACTTGATAGAAACCTGACGATGTGATACCTTGATTTATCTTGACAACGTAGTTTATCATGACACACTCGTTTATCTTGGTACAGTAGTTCATCCTGTTATTTTGGTTTAGCTTATCTATCTTGTCATCATACTTATGTTCATCTCAGTTCCTCATGCCAGTTAACTTTACTAGTTTATATACTGATAGTAGATAGGGCTTACCAGTCTTTATGAATGACCCCGTTTTGTTTCGCCTCTTTGTCTTCCGTTTCCCCCCAGGTTACAGGGAGGAAATGCTATTGTTAGTGCGGACTTCCCCTGGTTGAAGGTCATCATGTATGGCTTGGACTTTTCTTGGCTATGGCTACTTTACTGTTTTACTTGGGGAATAATTTATGAAAAGGTGTTTATGCTTCTTTACTATTGCAAGACAGGTTTCCATGTAAGAAATTCTCTAATGTAAAAGGCTTTAGACCTTATTTATTAATGATATGAAAGTTGGTTTTACTTCCGCTATTTTATATGTTCTGTCTTGTAATATTTCTGTACATGTTTACCAATAATACCCCTCTAAAGCTAGTGCATTCCTTTGCGAGTGACCCTAGCGGAGGTGGGGTGTTACACGGTCTTTCTGAGCAACTCGCGTATATAATTAACAAGTGCTACACAAACACAACATACGCCTTATTCCAATTCATTATTCACTAATCGTAAATTAGTAAGAGAACGATTTCCCAAATATTAATCCCGAAGGCCGAAACCAACATCAGATCAAAACCCAGGAAACCATCCGACTTAGCTAACCTCCAGTTAGTTTATAAATTTCACGTTCAACCATCAAATATTCAATAAACCAGGTAAATTCGGTTTATTTCCATTCATATCGTTTATAATATTTTATAATGATTTTTTGCTATTTTTATTTAATTATTTATAGCCAATTTATTCAAACGACGCTTCAGGCCATAACGTTGCCATGGCGCTGTTTTTCTTCAGATTTGATTTACATATCTGAAAATCTAACCATTTGATCTTCACAAATTTTATATCATTAGAAAGATCTTTTCAGAACGAATCCAATGGTTCCAGTTCCGGGAAAATCCGACGGTCAGATCTCCCGATACACTCGTCTGAAGTTTCGATTACAAAATACGAACTGTAGCGTCGTTATTTGATTTAATTTAATTATATATATATATAATCGATTCTGGTGCTGTTTCACTTCAGATTTGAATTGAACATTCCAGACAATCCAACCGCTGGATTTTCACAAAGAGGGTATCATTGGAAAGATATTTCCAAGACGAACCCAACGGTTTTGGTTTCGGGAAAATCTGATGGTCGGATCTCCCGCACTAATCCTTTGAATTCACGGTTTCAAAACACGAACTGCAGCTTCGTTATTCGATATATTTCAATTATATATATATATATATATATATATATATATAATCGATTCTTCGATTTCAAAACTATTTTCTTTTCATACATTTGATAAAAATGATATTTTTATCCAACCGACATTTATTTCGACACTTCACTATTTTTAACAATTCTTGTATATAATAAAAATGTGATTTTTATTGCAATACAATTTATTTCAAAACACGACTATTTTATATAGTTCATATATATGATAAAAGTATGATTTTTATTATAAAACAATTTATTTCAAAACACAGCTATTTTATATTGTTCATATAGATGATAAAAATATGTTTTTTATTATAAAACAATTTATTTCGAACACGAATACCATTCAACACATGAATTTCTATTCAACACATGAATGTTTTCTATAGTTCGTATATATAAAATAAAAATGTGATTTTTATTGTTAAAACAATTTATTTAAAACACGAATACCATTCAACACATGAATTTCTATTCAACGAATGAATTTCTATTCAACACATGAATGTTTTCTATAGTTCATATGTATAAAATAAAAAATGTGATTTTTATTGTTAAAACAATTTAATTAAAACACGAATACCATTCAACACATGAATTTCTATTCAACGAATGAATTTCTATTCAACACATGAATGTTTTTTATTTAACACACCAATATAGTTTCAACACATGAAAATCATTCTAACACATGAATATTATTCAAAATTTCGGCAGCATAACGACAGGGTAGTTAAAACCGGGGCCGTCCCTAGTACGGCTTCTCGCTCTACCTTAAAGCCTCGCAGCTTTTGACAATGGGGATTTCATGCATCTAGTTCGCATGCAGGCGACATGTTTATATTTTTTCTTTTCCACAAACTAATCCTATGTGGTTTCAACCAAATTGTTCTCAACAACAAATGGGTATTTTTCAACCACAATCAATCAATTTCAACCACAAACAATTCCAATCAACCATTCTCTATCAACCAATTTTCACACCAATCACAACCAATAAATATCGTCCATGGTTTGTGGACGAGGGGCGTATATATATATATATATATATATATATATATATATATATATATATATATTAGTATATTTCACTTCCATTTCAACACATATATAATTTTTACAATGCATATATAACTTATACATCAAACGTACAACTTATACAATGCTTAAACATGAGGTGTACAACGCTTATATAACCCATACATCGACCATATAATTTATACATCGTCGATTTCCATATCGTTTATAATTCAGAAATCTCACTTTGGGTTCCACTCCACCAAAAATAGCAGAAGGCTTAGAAAAATATCCGGTCTCTTCTAGAATGTATAAGACGTCTGCACGAATCCACTGTCTCTTGTTTCACTGAATTTCATCAACAAATGAAAAAGATATGATTTTTACAGTGAAATCAAAAACCGTAACGCTTTATAGTGCTATAATATAGTTTAATTAAAATCAGTCATTACCTCGTTTTGATTTTCTAAACTAGGTTTAGATTTTTCTCGTAATCCGCAGCGCGAGGCGTTGATCAGGTTGCGCCTCCTTGTAGTGCTTGGAGCAAGCTTTCCATGCCTACTGGTGGCACTGGAATCGAACCACCATGGAGGGAGAAATCAAAGTCGACGCGGGCGCACTTCGAGACGTTGGATCAGAGAAAATACTCCACGATAGTTGACAAACCAGGTATGGATGTGAAGAGGGGATTCAGATCTACAAAATTTTCCACTAGAGGGAAGGCTATAGATGCGTGGATTTGGAGGAATCAAGGAGAGAAGTTTTGAATGCAATCCGCCATGCGTCGAGGGCTTATCGGGGAGAGAGAGACAGTAATGACCAATGGTATTTTTTTTATATTTATAAATATTAAAAATCCAAAAATACCCTCTTTCACACACAAACCCCAATCCAGACCCAACGACTATCGTCCCTAGCTAAATAACCCCATTCCGAGCACAATGGGATATGTTTCGTAGGCCCATTCGACTGTTTCAATCAGTTTTCCTTCAAATTAAAATATAAAACATTCAATATTTGATTTGAACGTACATTTCAATTTGCCGGGGCCACATATTGATTCTAAAAATTCCCGAAAAATAAATCTAGCTATGTTTTGAAGATGCGGTCCCAACAAAACTAGTTTCATCGAATTCTGAGACCGTTTGAAAAATGGCCTTTTTCTGGTCGATCCAATTTAACAGAAATCGGTCAAATACATTTTCCTTTGCCACGCTCACATACTAGCTTCAAAAATTATGAAATTTGAAACCTAGCAATAATTTAACATCCTGGATCCAAAAAAAGTGGTTTTGTCAAATTCTGAGGTCGTTTGCAAAATGGCCATTTTCACGGGTTATATAAACTCTATAGCGACCTTTCTGAAAATTCATTTAGCCATAACTTTTGCTTCCCGCTACGAAACTTCGATTTCTCAGATTTTTAGAAAGATATTCACTAACAGATTTAAATATTTTTGGTTTCACTAGAATCCGTTTTATTTTGCACCCGGTACAGTCAGTCAAATTTTGAATTCAAATTTTGAAACTACCGCACCATTTCAGGCCTTGTTTATAATTAGAATTAATTATATTTATTTTCAAACATCAATTCAACTTACTTTTCGTCGTTATTATTTAAAATATTTATTTCAAATATTTTAAATTAACTAAAATAGCCAATTTAAAAAATTTTAATTGGTTCAGATTTTCCGGGTTTTTACAACATAGCAACCAAACAAACAAGTCATCCATGTTCTGTGGACGACGTGTGTCGGGTGCTACTAAGCACCGTCTGCATCCTAGTATATATTTCAACTGGTAAATAAATTAAAAGTGAGAAGTTTCTCACCGACTAGCTAAACCAAATGCCATGACTCTTCTTATGTAGAAATCTTCGTCGTGCTCGCCTTTTGTCATTTTCATTGTCCGTAGCCACTGTATATATAAAAATCACATTTTTATATTGTTGCTATATATATAAAAATCACATTTTTATACCGCTACTACATAGATAAAAAATCTATTTTTACATCACTATTCTGTACATTAAAATTCTATTTTTACACCGCTACTATATAGATAAAAATTCTATTTTTACATCACTACTATATAGATAAAAATTCTATTTTTACTTTAAAAGTCTATTCCATTTTCTATTTTATTTCCTTTGTTTTCAAAACAATTTTATTTTCTAATTTTAAAACCATTCTATTTTTGTTTTAGAAACAAAAATCATAATTTGATAGAAACAAAATCATATTTCTATAGATCATTATTCCTATATAAAACAATACTAATTTTATTTTATAAACTGATTTTACTTTATTTTGTAAACTGATTGTATGAGTAAAATAAAATAAAATGAAAAAAAAAATCTTTCACTGTTAAACTCGTTCCAGGTTCGAACCCTTCCTCGATTCCTTTCTTTGATCGTGCAAGCCACCAGAGTGGGCCGGAGTCGCATCGGCCCGCGCCACCGTGGAGCTGCCAGTGCCGACGATCTACGTTAACCACCTCGGCCAGTTCGGCCTCCGCAGGCGCCACCAAACGGCACTCGAACTCGCTCAGTTTGAGCTTCGATTTTGCAGCCAAGACCATATGAGATTCGATCCTGCTTGCATAAACGTTAGAGCTAACTAAGCTCGAGGTTTCCATGTTGAAATGACCTTGAATGGGATCGTGAGTTTTGAGATTTAAAGGGAAGAAGGTTGGAGCGTTCGAATCATTGATTCCGGGAGGAGGCGGCTCAGATAATTGTTGACCACAATTTGGATTTGTTTTAGGGTTTGACCCCATTTGACCCTTGTATATATATTTTTCTTTTTATTTCAATTTAATTCTATTTATCAATCTAAACTCCAAATCAAACCAAACGACTGTCGTCCCTAGCTAAATACCCTCATTCCGAACACAATGGGATATGTATCGTAGGCCACTTCGCTTGTTACGATCAGTTTTCATTCAAATAATAAAAAAATAAAATAAATGTATATTGAATTTGAATGCACATTTCAATTTACTGGGGTCACATACTAACTCAAAAAATCCTCGAAAAATATTTACTAGCTTCGTATTGACGATACGGTCCTAACGAAACTAATTTCGTCATATTTCGAGACCGTTTGAAAAATGGCCATTTTCCAGTCGATTAAAATCAACTGAAACTGTCCAAACACGTTTTCCTTTGCCACGCTCACATATTGATTCAGAAAATTATGAATTTTGAAACCTAGCAATAACTAGACATCCCGGATCCAACAAAAGTGGTTTCGTCGAAAACTGAGGTCGTTTGCAAAATTCCCATTTTTATTGGCCTTTATATATATTAAAATATATATAAATTCCACGGCGACTTTTCTGAATTTTAAACTGGACATATCTTTCAACTTCTAAAGTGAAATCTCTGTTTCTTACATCCGTTACAAAGATATCGTCAAACAGATTTAGATATTTATGATTTCATCTAATTCCGACTTAAAACGAATTCTGTATATTCATTTGAAATTCGAAATCGAAATTTCAAACTACCGCACCATTTCAGGCTCGCTATATAATTAAAATAAATTAATTCGTTTTAACTTCGTCGAAAATAATTTTTTCATCGTTATTATTTAAAATAATTCATTTTAAATAATCAAAATTCATTAAAATAGCCAAAATAAAAAATTTAAATTGGCTCGGATTTCCGGGTTATTACAATTTATATTTATCGTTAATGAAATATTGATTCTGTTTAGCAGAATATTTCATATTGAAATGAAATCGATGTTAATTATATTGTTTAACATCTGTGATGCAGGGAAACCGGCTGGAGGGGTCCAACTGGATTCCTTAGTATATAAAATACCGTTTTGTTTCATATATTGTGTTATATGATATGATATGAAATCTAATGATGTTTTTATATGTTTGAATGATACTGATCATTGTTATATGGTACGTTAAATACCATAAGGAATACTGGAAAGTAAAAAAGGGAATTTTCAAAGTGTTTATTGAAAATAGAACATTTATAAAATCAAGAGATTTTATAAGAAGGGAATTATTTATAAAATCAAAGGATTTTATAAAGAGGAATATTTATTTAGAAAATAAATACGATATTATAAGAAGAATATTTATTTGTTAAAAAAATAGAATTGAAAAGGAGATATTTGTAAACCATTTACAAATAGGATTGTAAAGGGAAATATTTGTAGACCATTTACAAATAGAATCAGAAAGGAAAATATTTGTCAAACAATTAGAAAGAGAAATATTTGTAAACTATTTACAAATCGAATAGAAAGGGAAATATTTGTAGACCATTTACAAATAGAATCAGAAAGGAAAATATTTGTCAACTAATTAGAAAGAGAAATATTTGTAAACTATTTACAAATCGAATAGAAAGAGAAATATTTGCAAACTATTTACAAATAGAATAGAAAGAGGAATATTTGTAAAACAATTACAAAAATATTAAATGGAAATATTTATTTATAGGAAACAAATAGAACGTTATAAATAAGTTATTTATTTAGAAAATAAATAGAAAGAAAAAAAGGGTATATTTATTTGTTATATAAATAGGATTAAATCAAAGGAATATTTATTTGATAAATAAATAGAATTTAATCAAAGGAATATTTAGAAGATGAATAGGAAATGAAAATCTGATTTTAACAGATAATTAAGAAAGATAAATTCATAAATAACAGTTTATAAATTAAATTAAATATTTATCATTCGATAAATGGGATATATAAGTCTGAACTTATATAGAGAAGAGATATTGGTTTTAACACCGATAGTTGTGAATAGAATGTGTACACAATACTTGTATAAGGGAGTACCGTTATTAAAGCGAACATTTATAAAGTGAAGAACCGTCACTAAAAGTAAATCTTTATAAATGAATAAACGTTATCAAATAGGAGTTATTCAAATAGGAGAAGTCGATTAGAGTTAGAAATAATCGATTAGAGTTAGAATGAATCGATTAGAGTTAGAACTAACCAGATAGAGTTAATCAGTTCGTGTTAACCAGTTAGAATTTATCAATAGAGTTAATCGATTAGAATTAAAGAAATCGATTAGAGTTATAGTTAATCGAATTAGGATTTAACTGAATATTAGTTATTCAATTAGAGTTGATCGAATATAGTTATTTGAGATAGAGTTAGTCAAACATAGTTATTCAGGATAAGTTACCATTTCGTACGACTGCTAGCGTAATTCGCAGGGCTGCAGATAGCCTACAGTGGTTGGATGTTTCCTGAGAGAATCAGGCGTAACCATTGTGATCGCTGTGATCTAGAGTCAAGCGAATGGAGTTAAATCGAATATTAGTTATTCGATAGGAGTTAATCAAGTTAAGATTAAATAAGTTGAGTTAACTAGTAAGTTAACCAAGTGAGTTAATCAAATATAGTTTATTCGAAGAAAGGTTTTCGAATCCAGTCATTACGTAAGGAAGATTGTTAAAGGTTTAAAAGATAAACTTTGTCTATTTCGAAGTTAAAACGTTGTTCAGTTAAGGTCTGAGAGGTAATTACACCCCAACTTGATTGACTTCCTTCTTAACTAAGGAATGGTAAGGTTTGATAGTGAATGATGGTTAAGTGAATTTAGTAAATGGTTTGAGTTAGCATGGCGATGTTTTATTTAAACATCTGTTTAAGTCCAATGAAGGAACTTTGGAAATGTTTTTTCCAAATAAGAAATCAGAAATGTTTTCTAATATACAGAAAACAGGAAATGGAAATGCTTTCTATTGTTAATGACGTATATTTTCTAAACTAGAAAATAAGAAATGTTGAATATATGGAAACAGGAGATAAGCAAATTAATGAACTAAAGTGATAAATGTTGAATGATGATTGATCGATATAATTTCCATCTGGAAATAATATCGTTGTTTGCACACCTGTTTTTCTTTGATAGTTAACTCACCGACTATCGAAGTTTTTGACCATTTTAACGTTGTTAATATGGAGAGACCGGTCGGATTATTATCCGAAGAAACACTCTGTATTGGCATAAGCGTTGCGAATCATATATGCCAAAGATAATTGAAGACGGAGTAAAGTGCAAGGGCTTTTGTGCAAATCTTAGATAACAGTGCCTAAGATGGATATACTGAATAGTGCCTTCAGTTTGTCCAGTCCTAGGACGACCTCTATGGAAGAATGTCTGACAGAGTATATTTAATAGATTGCGTAAGTTGATCTGTTCAAACGTATTCACGTTTGGTGGTGGAGGAATTCGTTTCTCTTAGCTGTATACCCATGGTATTTTTGGGTAATTCAATTTGTGATTTGGCAGGTATGACGATGTGACATTCAAAGTGAATGAAGATGTGGCATGGAAAAGATAAGCGTAGCTTCTAGCCTCACATCCGATAAATGACAAGAATCGGGCAGGCAGCATGGCTATGTAGGTCGTACCTATAAGGTTGTATAATCACCTAATCTAGAGTTTCATTTATTTCTAAAAATCTATTGTTGATGCTGTCCCATTCGGGAAACGGTTGCTGATCCCAACCGTTGGTGATATACATTCGATACACTCAAGCGAAATGAGTGGTCGGTCATGTGTGGCCGGGTTGCAAGATGTTCTTGTTGAACCCAGTGTATTCCTCTCTAGAGTTACACTAGCGAAAAGTGGTTCCATACCTTGTCATAGTTGGAAATCCATTACCCAATACATGCTTGCGGTTTTGATTGTATACTATATATATGCAGAGCATGAGATGAAAGCATTTCTACTAGATGATTATTATACTGTGGTTGATAGATATTATTATAATATCAAAAGGTTTTTGATATAAAGATGTTTTGGATTCTCATAAGGGAAAAACCCGTTCCGTTATACGGTGTGGTCTTATGAGTTATCGTTTACTTGTTCAAACTGTTTTAACTGTTTTACTCATACCAATCCCATGACTGACCCGGAGTTTATTTTGTTTTGTTTTCCTTAAACTCTTGGGTGCCCAATTTTGTATGGGCAGTCAAGTAATCAGGATTTTACAGACATACCAGCAGAGCTTGGAGCAGGAGGCTTCAGGATTTTATGGCTATAGTTATTTCCGCTGTGTTGTAAGTGTTGTACTTTGATAATGATATGTATATTCAAGTATTAATGTATATTTCAAACTTATTTTATATATTATATGTTATTCGTTTCGCTGTGCGGTTTGTGTTACTCTGATGTTGTGTTCTTCTTCTTCTTCTTCTTCTATTCTAAGTTTCTATCTTATCTATTCTCACCTTCTAATTTCTTTCATTAACTACCGATATTTTTCGATGTTTGGTTAGTCTTCATTGAGTTTATGTCGATAAACAAAGTCCCTAAAAACCGGGTCGTTACAGTTGGTATCAGAGCTTAAGGTTAAATTATTGCCTTGGCTCTTTGGCGTGACTCAGTAGAGATGGGGTTAGTAACACCCTAGATTGAGTTGAGTGTATATATACGAGTGAACGTATTTATTATTTATATTGAGTAGATTTATCGGTTGATTTGTTTATGGATTCTGGTCGATGGTGGGGCACCACAATATCGATAAGGGTTTCTAAACACTCGAATACGATGGGTCGAGACGATATGTTTTGAAAATAGGGTAAATGTAATAATTTTACCCAAAGTGTATTTGTTATTATAATCGAGTAAGATTATAAAAATGTGGAACAGTTATGTAAATAACCAATTAAAATTCGTATAAGTATTACAAAGTGAATTAGATCTGAAATTTAAATCAGAATTGAAATTAAGACTCTGGAAATTTGAAAAAAAAGTGTTTGTAAATGGATTGGATTAAATATACGAGAATTTTAAGATCTTGGGAGATTTAAAATTGTATTCCAAGCATTTGTGAATGATATTTTGAACTGATTTCAAAATGGAAGTGTTAGAAATGGTTTTGAAAGGTGATATATTATTGAACTCACTTTGATCGCTGGAAAATAAATACTGATGATGATGGCCACATCATTAGTGTTCATTTTCAAGTTCGAAGTGACGGATTACTACCAAAGACATTGTTTTTGAATTGATTGGAGAAAACAAGCGTTTTGAATCCTAAAAAGGGAAGTTCGATTTTTGATATGGTAAACTGTTTAAAAAAACTCACAGGGAGAGAATATTCGAATTAAAAACAAATTTGAATAGAAATTTGTGAAACCGAGCTGGAACTGAATTGAAACCAATTGACTGGAAATTTGAATTGGAACCAGATTAAGGGATTATGAGTTTAGAATCAAGCATAATACTTGAATTTGAAATGGAATTTGGCATGGTTAAAAACGAATGGTTGTGTTGGAGATAAAACAGATTGGAATTTGATTGGGATGACCCTTGTATCTGTTGAATTGATAACAGGTGGAAAGGATATAACGATATGCTCGACAAAAAGGTACCAGTTTATATTATATATGGGTTTGAGATTTTGATGGGCCAAATAGGCAAGCCGCTTGGCTGTTTGATTTTCTTTTAGGTTGGAGAAGGCCCAAAGAGGCGAGTTGGAGTTTGACCTATTGACCAGTATAAAGGAGGTGCTGGCGAAATTTTTCAAAAAGTTAAGGTGTTAGAAAATTTTCAGGATTTTTGAAAATTTTCGTTGGTAAGAATAAATTAATAATTTAATTGAAATTAAATTGGCTCAGTTGAAACTAAAGTTAAGAAGTGAACAAATAAATTCTAACCAGTTAATAGGGTTCATTTACTACCTTAGCAATTTCGAGGACGAAATTATTTTAAGTGGGGAAGAATGTAATGACCCGCATTTTTCAGCGATATAATAATTAATTTGTTTAATTCTTTAAATGGTGATCAAGAGAATTTAATGGTCATTTAATTAAATAACTGGGAATATTTAATTAAAATAATAATATAATAATATATTTAATTTCTGAAATAGTCAGAAATAGTGGAATTCACAATATGGTGTGAACTGGATCATCTGTGATATTTAATTCAGTTTAGAATTTGATTTAGAATAACAAATATATTTAAATAACGACAGTTGGAACGTATAATTATGTTATAATTATAATCGAGCTCGAAATGGTGCTCCAGTTCGTAAATTGGCGATTCGAACTTCAAACGAATATACAGAAGCCATTTTAAATCGGATTTCTGTGCAACATGAAACGTTAGGAGCTGGTGAAGTATATTTTTCTAGTGGAAGAGAAAATTCGAGATTTCATCGTGTAGATTTTGATTTGTGTCCAAATCAAATTTTAGAAAAGTCACTGTGGAATTCCTTTATAATTTATAAAGGAATTATTTATATTTTAAAAAAAGGAATTTCATTATAAATTGAATATCGATTTAATCGGGATTTGAAATATCAAGTTAGAAATTCATATAAGAATATTGTGGAACTGTAAGGTATCGTATGTGAATATATACAATAATATTTATTTTTAAATATTAAATTTAGTTGTTTTTAAATATATTTGTATATTTAAAAGGGTTATTTAGGGCTTTAAAAATAGACAGTTTTGCAAACGACCTCAGAATTCGATGAAACCAATTTTGTTGGATTCGTAATATTAAATTATTGTTAAATGCCAAGTTTTGTGATTTTTAGAGTCAGTGTGTAGCCGTACAGATTTTTAGAGTGAAAAACAGTCAGTATTTCAATAGTTAAAAATACACTATGTGAGCAAACGGAGTCGGAATTCGAGGAAACCAGTTTCATTAGGTCTGTAATGTCAGACTGTAGCTGCATGTCCAGTTTCATGATTTTTGGGTATCGTGTGGGATCACACGAAATTTTGAAAGCAAAAATAAACAAAACTAAAATATCTTCAACAAAATGTGTGAACATTAAAGGAGCCACACACTCAACTTTTAAGCCACGCAAAATTCCTAGCCTAGGTATAAAATCATTCTTCCAAGTCGCCACAAATAACGTTCACAGTAAAACAAATGAGAAAAGAAAAATATGTAGAAATTCAAACTAACCCCTATAAATCATATTATATATATATATATATATATATTTACACTCCTATCAGTATCCTCTATCATTTGGTATGCTGATTCATGGGTGCGATGCTCATTTTTTAGTTCGATGTTGAAGAGGCAGGCCTAGGGTTCGATCTATAGGGGATTTGGAGCATCGATTGATGGATTGGTGATTATATTCGGGATCCTTGTAGAAAACCACGCCTGTATGCTATGTATTGTGGTATACGGTGATTAAGTGGTTCGATGTTCTAAGTGTTGCGTGAACTTGGGGGGGGGGGGGGGTGTCGTTCGATGCAGATGCAAAAGCTGGACCGAGTTGGGATCGGAGGAGATGACGAGGAGTAGTTTGGGAAGGGAAGTTTAATGGTATTTTCGGTTTGTTGAATGGTGAAGCAAAGTGGAAGTTTGGTGGAGGGGAAGGTCGACTAATGGCCATTTGAAAAGGAGAAACTGTGACGGCAAGGAATTTCGCTCGGTCCGAACCAGTCGCTAAACCGATCCAGGCCGTTCGAAACGCCCTATCGTTTGAGAACAGGACAAAACAGAACGCATACAGAAGAACATTTCATTGTATATTACAACAATGCATCAGATTACAAGAATATACAGAGTATAAACGAATAAATATTACACAGAAATATCAGAGATTTAAATTACATTTAAATACATGGCAGCGGAAAGTAATACATTACACAACTAGAAGTAGATATACGGATACAAAGCTTTCCGGATATCGTTCCAGCTGTAAACCAGGATCCTATGAATATAAATCTGCAAAACCAAAACTACTAGCTGCCCGTGTCGAAAATAGGGGCACCCAGAGTTTAGGTTAAAACAATAAACTCCAGGTCAGTCATGGGACTGGTGTGAGAACTAAAACAGTTAATCTTTATTTTAAATCATTAGGTAAATCAAGGGACCACGCCGTATAACACGGAACGGGTTTCCTCCCAAGAGTACCCGTGCATAAAACAAACAACGCAATGCTAAATAAAGAAAAATGAAGCTGTTATAAGACCCAGGTCCCATCACACAATGCAACGCAGTCGAGGATAGGGTTTTCCCTTATAACAGCCAAAGAATGCTTGATACGGTTAAAACAAATCGTTTGATACTATTATAAGTGGATTATAGTGCCTGAACAATACGTTTCTCCGCCCTTTGGGGCGTAAATGAGCCAACTAAATGACTCCATCGGTTCGAGAACGACCAATCAATCCGAGGCGCCTCGCAACAGCAACAACCACATAAGTCAAACTTGTCAGGGCGTGTAAAACCACTGACGCCACTTCTAGCTAGAAAGAAACGCAAGTCCTCCCTGATGTCCCCTCCCGTTTTTGGTTCATACCGGGTGTGAAACTCGCGAAGCAAACGTTACACAAAGCTACGCCGCCACAAAGGCCGTGCTTTGATCATCACCACAAGACTTTGCTTTTCAACAGAAGCCTCGATCAATTGCCACTTAGGCATGCCACACAGGCAATTCACTCCATGCGTTTGATATCCATCAATATATAACCCCTGAGCTCGTACGTCTCAGAGAAGGGCGTTAAGCAAGAGAATAAATTCTCCGCCGCCAAACAGATATATATTTAATAGAGATCAATCACACAGACTAAAATCCAATGTCAGACACACAGTCCATTTACAAGTCCGTTCTGGGTCTGAATGAAACCGGAGGCACCTAGTACCCCGCATATCCATCGATCTCCAAGTACGTCTGGACGATCACCAACTGTTTCCATCTTCTTGGGTGTACAACCCAATCAAGATCATCAGTTATCACCCAAACGACGTGAAGACCTCCGGTCTTCGACCATCGTCTTCATCTTCGACTTATCGTCGTATCAGTTATTCAGAATGGGATAAACCCGGTCTTTCCGAATAACTCGTGTATATTTTAAATAAGTGTTACACAAACACAACATACGCCTCATTCCAATTCATTAGTCACTAACCGTAAATTAATCAAGAGAATAATTCCCCAAATATTAACCCCGAAGGCCGAAACCAACATCAGATCAATATCCAGAAAACCATTCTGCTTGGCTAACCGACAGTTAGTTTCTAAATTTCACGTTCATAGGGAAAGGTTCCCATTAATTTTATCAAAGATAAATTCCTGGAATTTATTATTTAATCTACTTTTGAATTTCGATTCAACTAGTCGGGATTAACGAAACTTACCGAAGTAATCATTTGTTTTAATTTCCCAATCCCAACCTATTCATCCCATGAAGTAAAACTGGTAATACTTCATATCTAACATCACAGTATTATCGGTAAATTCAATTACCATTTCACGTTAAAATCTAATTAAAGATTTAACTATCGCCTGGAGCAAAACTGGTGATACTCCATTTTCGATCATTTCAATCTAATTAAAGATTCATTAAAACTCCACTTAGTTTTAATCTTCGACTGGGTTAAAGAATCAGTGTCATTTAAAACACAGTTCACGATAAACCCAAAATCACATTCATTAATTATCGGGTTAAAGAACGAGTGTTATTTAAAACACTGTCCACGATAAACCCAAAAATCAATATCAATTCAATTCCAATCAAATATCATTTAATTGGTACACTTCATTAAATCTAAATAAAAAGATTTAATCTTTTCTCAACTGGGTTCAAGAACAGTGTTAGTGAAGACACCATTCACGACAAACCCAAATCACATTTGATATTCAATACAAGGCTCTGAATAGAAAATATATCGGCTTATATTCAATATCAAATTCTACGACTAACAAATGTCGTATTGGAAATAATGATATACATATATATCTTTCAAATTTCCATGACAACATCTGTATAATCACGAATTCCAACATCGAAATATTCCTAAGATAATTTCAATTCAAATCCACTCCAATGCCATTGGAAATTCTGGTTATTTTTAAAAACCCTTTCGAATTCAATTTATTTATTTAAAAATAAATAGAATTATATTTCTAGTTCAAAACTAGTTCATTTCGATAAAAATCTATTTTTATCTTTTCAAATATGAAGTTTTTCATCCCAAATCTTCACAACTCATTTCTTATGATTTTACACAAATTATTACTATTTTTAATAATTTTATCAAGGCCCGTATAGTCGATTTCCATCAATGGTCATCGAACTGCACTTACAGCGACCTTTTTCAAATTTGATTTGGACATAATTCCAAATCCAACCGTTAGATTTCAAATTTCTAATATTCGTTAGAAAGCCCTTTTCGATACGAACCCAACGGTTCCGGTTTTAGGGGAATCCGACGGTCGGATCTCCCGCAATGTCCGTTTGAAATAAATGGTCGAAATTCACGAACTGCCGCGGCGCGGCGCGTTCTATTCAGGCCATTATATTATATATATAATATATATATAATATATTTCGTCGATTTTTATTTAAAACGAATTATATAAATAGTTTTAAATTCGATTCAAAAGCAATTTCAACTTCCATTTCAATTCAAATCAAAATTGAATTCTTCTCTATAAATTCGTTTTAAAATTCATTTCTATTCAATTCAAATTTCAATTCAATTTGAATTCGTTTCAATTTGCTTTCAATTCAATTTGAATTCGTTTTCAATTCAATTCATTTCGAAATCGTTTTCAATTCAATTCATTTCGAAATTGTTTTCAATTCAATTCATTTCGAAATCGTTTTCAATTCAATTCATTTCGAAATCGTTTTCAATTCAATTCATTTCGAAATCGTTTTCAATTCAATTCATTTCGAAATCGTTTTCAATTCAATTCATTTCGAAATCGTTTTCAATTCAATTCATTTCGAAATCGTTTTCAATTCAATTCATTTCGAAATCGTTTAAAATCGATATAGATATCGTTCACGTCAAAATGGCGTCAATCTAATCAACACGGCTTCATAAAATAATCTATTTTAAATATTCTTACTTCAAATATTTCTTTTTCAAAATAGTTGTTATTATCAAAATATTTCGTTCAACACATGACCAATCTCAATGGATGAGTACTGTCAACACATGAACTTTTATTTTATAATATTCTTTATTTTTCAAATTGGAATGAGGCCCAATCAATTACCATATAAAGTTAATTATATGGATTTTCATACAACACATGTATATAATAACATTGAAAATAATCAACCATCAACCAAAGTGCACTACACTGTAAAAGCATCAAATATAGATATTCAACGCTTATAACAGCCTGTCAATCAAACGATCGACATATTTAATCAATCAGGATGAGTGAACTTCAAATTTCATCCCAACACCCGTGTGGGGTTTCAAACAATCAAACACATATTTTATTTGTGCTGTTGGGCGATGTGTAAAATTATCGTCCCAATCAATGTCATTCAAATAGGTGTACATAAACAAACCGTCTGGTTTGTAAATGAATATTCTATTTTATTCACTTCACGTTAAAAATTATATTTTTAACGATAAAATATTTTATTTCAACCTATGAGTTTCTATTCAATTCATTCTTTAAATAAAATGATATTTTTATTTTTCTAACTTATTTTAGAAAATTTCGGCGCATAACGGCACGATACTAGAAACGGGACGAGGCCTAGCCTTATCCCGGTCTAGTGAAGGCCCACGCCATTCACACATCAATCAAAATCACCAAACAACCAAATTCAAATCAAATCATATAACTAATCTATGCAACCAAACAAACAAGTCCATGGTCTGTGGACGATTGTGTCGGGTGCTGCTAAGCACCGTCTACATCCTAGTATATATATATATAACTAGAAAAAGAAATTGAAAGGTGAGAAATTCTCACATATAGCTATCCTAGCTCCACGGCACTTCTATTGTAGAGATCTTCGTCGTTTCGCCTTCTTGTCACCTTCGTTGACCGTAGCCACTACATATGTAAAAATCGAATTTTACTTCGCTATTCAATATATAAAAATCATATTTTTATTTCGAAGGCATATAGATAAAAATTCCATTTCAAAAATATTTATTTCGCCCTTATAAAAATAAAGTTTTCGCCTTTATATAAAATAAAGATTGCGCCTTTATATAAAATAAAGATTTCGCCTTTTTATTAAAAATAAAGTTTATATTTTTTTTTCTCGAAGTAAAAATCATATTTTTACTTCACTACTCATCTCAAAATATTGTCTTTTCATATCTAAAAATATCGCCTTTTTATATTTAAAAATATCGCCTTTTTATATTTAAAAATATCGCCTTTATTTCGCTACCTATATAAAGATGATATTTTTAATATTCCTATCATGTAAAAATTATATTTTTAATTTTCTACCTAACCAAAAATCATATTTTTACATCATCTATATAGTAAAGACTATATTTTTAATACTTTAAAAATATAAAAATCATATTTTTAACTTCATAAAAAATCCTATCTTTACAGTCTCTTCCTATAAAAAAAATCAAACTTTTTCTAATTATAAGCAAATAAAAAAAAAGAATTAAAACTAAAAAGAAAATCAAAGCTTTCAAATAAAAACCCTTTTCTTCTTTATGACTTGAATTTGCAGTTTTATTTTAGGAATGTAAATTATGTAATAAATGATAAAGAAAATAAAGCAAATAAATAAATAAAAAAACTAAAATTAACTTACAGCGGGGGGGGGGGGGGGGGGGGGGGGGGCTGTGCTTGTTCGTCAGTGGAAGGGGGGGTTCGGAGCTGCGGAGGAGCTTCAGAAGGCGGAGGCTGGGGGTCGGAGGGGGGTGCGATCGGTGGCCCCACAGGCGCGGCGGCGCTGTTTAGGTTTCAAGGGGTTCGGATGCTGGGGGGGGGGGGGTCACGCGGTCGAAGGGGAAGAGGGTGGGGTTCGACGAGGTGGGGAAGGCGTTGAACGGCGCGGTGATCGATGGGGGGCCGCGTCACCAATGTCGCCATTTTTTTTTCCTGTTAAAATCGATAAAAGGATTTGGGGGGGGGGGGGGCAGCGGGTTAAAGGGGAAAGTTAAAAAAAAAAATTTAATTAATTTAATTATTTTATTTTCTTCAAAGAGTTGACTTTCACATACGACCTCTAAACGAGGCCCACCGCCTGCCGTCCCTAGCTAATTACCCCCATTCCGAACACAATGGGATATGTATCATAGGTTGATTTGATCGTTTGAATCAGTTTCCGTTAAATTTATATTTAAATCACTATATTGAATTTTAAACGTACATTTCAAATTACCGGGGTTACATATGAACACGAAAAATTCCAGAAAAATATTTTCTAGCTTCGTATTGACGATGCGGTCCTAACAAAACTAGTTTCGTCGATTCTGAGACCGTTGGAAAAATGGCCAATTTCCAGTCGATTAAATTCAACTAAAACTGGTCAAACGCATTTTCCTTTGCTACGCTCACATATTGATTCGAAAAATTATGAAACTTGAAATCTAGCAATAACTTTACGTCACGGACCCAACAAAAGTGGTTTCGTCGAAATCCGAGGTCATTTGCAAAATGTCCATTTTTAAGGGCCTGAATTTCATAGCGACTGTTCAGAATTTTCAACTGGACATATCTTTTGATTCCCGATGTGAAATCTTGATTTTTCGGATTCATTGGAAAGATATTCACTATTAGATTCCATTATTTTTGGTTTCACTAAAATCCGGATTGTTTTGCACCCGGTACATTCAATTGAAGTTTGAAATCGAATTATCGAACTACCGCGCCATTTTCAATTCTATTTATAATTATATATAAATATTTATATTCTAACGACGACGCGTATAATATATACGTTCGAATTTCTATTCAAAATAAATTTCTCGACGATATTATTTAAAATAATTCATTTTAAATAATCAAAATTCGCTAAAATTGCCAAAATAAAAATTTCAAATTGGCTCGCATTTTACGGGTTGTTACAATCTCCCCCACTTAAAACTTTTCGTCCCCGAAAAGGAACAAAGTCGAAAGTGGTTTGATAATTCAACTCTACGTTCGATCTGGCTTCCATTCTCCAACCTTTCAGTTTCTGAGAATTCTCAAAAATTTCAAAAATTTGGCTAACTCCCTAAATTTTCGAAAAATTTCGCCATAACCTCCCCTGCAATGGGAGCATCGGGGAATTTCAAATAGCTTCCCCGGTCCTTCAGATCTGAAAAAGAAAAAGAAAAAGCCAAGCGGCTGGCCAATAGGCTCATAAAATCATCATCACCCAAACAAAACAGTAAATTATGTAATAAACATGTACCTATTTGTCGGGCAAACAAATTTTATTCCCTGCTCTAGCCTCCTTGCTATGACCTGTTCAATGATATACTTGTATATGCAAGCAAATGCGACCAATTTCGATATAACTCAATATTTGATGCTATTAGGCATAATGGTTCAAAATTAGCAAACAAATAAACAAACAACACAAACATCAATCAATTAGTGGATTAGAGTTTCAAATTGATAACTTTGATGCATAGTCAAAAATCAGATTTTTGATGCCAAATCACAACAATAGGCCCTATCTAATTTTGGTTCTCACACCAATCAATAGGAAGTATATAGAAATCTCCCTTTCGTCACTCGAACATAAATTCTGATGATGATGCATCAATCATCAGAGTTCTCTCCGGGCGACATAGAAGGTGATTCTATATCTACCCAGTATATCAAAACTTCGAATACACGCGGATCAGACGTATACGCAAAATCTATATATACTGGATTGTCTAAATTCATTAAAATAAATAATCAAATACGAATAGTTGATTTAAATTTTCAAAACAAATTTTGTTTTCATTTTAAAAATATACTCTTCACACTCGTTCTAGGATACTACTGATCCCATCTCTAACGAGTCATTCCATTGGATATTGCTAATCCAATATCTGATGAATTCTTTCGTATGGTTCTAATGTGTCTTATTCTCGAGCTTTGCAAACCAAAGCTCTGATACCAACTGTGACGGCAAGGAATTTCGCTCGGTCCGAACCAGTCGCTAAACCGATCCAGGCCGTTCGAAACGCCCTATCGTTTGAGAACAGGACAAAACAGAACGCATACAGAAGAACATTTCATTGTATATTACAACAATGCATCAGATTACAAGAATATACAGAGTATAAACGAATAAATATTACACAGAAATATCAGAGATTTAAATTACATTTAAATACATGGCAGCGGAAAGTAATACAATACACAACTAGAAGTAGATATACGGATACAAAGCTTTCCGGATATCGTTCCAGCTGTAAAGCAGGATCCTGTGAATATAAATCTGCAAAACCAAAACTACTAGCTGCCCGTGTCGAAAATAGGGGCACCCAGAGTTTAGGTTAAAACAATAAACTCCAGGTCAGTCATGGGACTGGTGTGAGAACTAAAACAGTTAATCTTTATTTTAAATCATTAGGTAAATCAAGGGACCATGCCGTATAACACGGAACGGGTTTCCTCCCAAGAGTACCCGTGCATAAAACAAACAGCGCAATGCTAAATAAAGAAAAATGAAGCTGTTATAAGACCCAGGTCCCATCACACAATGCAACGCAGTCGAGGATAGGGTTTTCCCTTATAACAGCCAAAGAATGCTTGATACGGTTAAAACAAATCGTTTGATACTATTATAAGTGCATAGTGTATAAAACAACTTCAAATCATAAGTATCAATCATAGGCGACATGAGCGTCCCATGCCACTATGTCACCATATATAGGTTTACAAATAAAACCGCAAAGTCACGTATTTGGAAATTGGATTTCCGTCTATGAACCGAGGCAAAAGATAGTCCTCAACCGATTCGAGACAATCTAGCCCATGTCTCCGGAGCAGCCGCAACTGCCCCTTGGATCGTCAGGGCCGGTCCACCGATGTGGATTATAGTGCCTGAACAATACGTTTCTCCGCCCTTTGGGGCGTAAATGAGCCAACTAAATGACTCCATCGGTTCGAGAACGACCGATCAATCCGAGGCGCCTCGCAACAGCAACAACCACATAAGTCAAACTCGTCAGGGCGTGTAAAACCACTGACGCCACTTCTAGCTAGAAAGAAACGCAAGTCCTCCCTGATGTCCCCTCCCGTTTTTGGTTCATACCGGGTGTGAAACTCGCGAAGCAAACGTTACACAAAGCTACGCCGCCACAAAGGCCGTGCTTTGATCATCACCACAAGACTTTGCTTTTCAACAGAAGCCTCGATCAATTGCCACTTAGGCATGCCACACAGGAAATTCACTCCATGCGTTTGATATCCATCAATATATAACCCCTGAGCTCGTACGTCTCAGAGAAGGGCGTTAAGCAAGAGAATAAATTCTCCGCCGCCAAACAGATATATATTTAATAGAGATCAATCACACAGACTAAAATCCAATGTCAGACACACAGTCCATTTACAAGTCCGTTCTGGGTCTGAATGAAACCGGAGGCACCTAGTACCCCGCATATCCATCGATCTCCAAGTACGTCTGGACGATCACCAACTGTTTCCATCTTCTTGGGTGTACAGCCCAATCAAGATCATCAGTTATCACCCAAACGACGTGAAGACCTCCGGTCTTCGACCATCGTCTTCATCTTCGACTTATCGTCGTATCAGTTATTCAGAATGGGATAAACCCGGTCTTTCCGAATAACTCGCGTATATTTTAAATAAGTGTTACACAAACACAACATACGCCTCATTCCAATTCATTAGTCACTAACCATAAATTAATCAAGAGAATAATTCCCCAAATATTAACCCCGAAGGCCGAAACCAACATCAGATCAATATCCAGAAAACCATTCTGCTTGGCTAACCGACAGTTAGTTTCTAAATTTCACGTTCATAGGGAAAGGTTCCCATTAATTTTATCAAAGATAAATTCCTGGAATTTATTATTTAATCTACTTTTGAATTTCGATTCAACTAGTCGGGATTAACGAAACTTACCGAAGTAATCATTTGTTTTAATTTCCCAATCCCAACCTATTCATCCCATGAAGTAAAACTGGTAATACTTCATATCTAACACCACAGTATTATCGGTAAATTCAATTACCATTTCACGTTAAAATCTAATTAAAGATTTAACTATCGCCTGGAGCAAAACTGGTGATACTCCATTTTCGATCATTTCAATCTAATTAAAGATTCATTAAAACTCCACTTAGTTTTAATCTTCGACTGGGTTAAAGAATCAGTGTCATTTAAAACACAGTTCACGATAAACCCAAAATCACATTCATTAATTATCGGGTTAAAGAACGAGTGTTATTTAAAACACTGTCCACGATAAACCCAAAAATCAATATCAATTCAATTCCAATCAAATATCATTTAATTGGTACACTTCATTAAATCTAAATAAAAAGATTTAATCTTTTCTCAACTGGGTTCAAGAACAGTGTTAGTGAAGACACCATTCACGACAAACCCAAATCACATTTGATATTCAATACAAGGCTCTGAATAGAAAATATATCGGCTTATATTCAATATCAAATTCTACGACTAACAAATGTCGTATTGGAAATAATGATATAAATATATATCTTTCAAATTTCCATGACAACATCTGTATAATCACGAATTCCAACATCGAAATATTCCTAAGATAATTTCGATTCAAATCCACTCCAATGCAATCATTGGAAATTCTGGTTATTTTTAAAACCCCTTTCGAATTCAATTTATTTATTTAAAAATAAATAGAATTATATTTCTAGTTCAAAACTAGTTCATTTCGATAAAAATCTATTTTTATCTTTTCAAATATGAAGTTTTTCATCCCAAATCTTCACAACTCATTTCTTATGATTTTACACAAATTATTACTATTTTTAATAATTTTATCAAGGCCCGTATAGTCGATTTCCATCAATGGTCATCGAACTGCACTTACAGCGACCTTTTTCAAATTTGATTTGGACATAATTCCAAATCCAACCGTTAGATTTCAAATTTCTAATATTCGTTAGAAAGCCCTTTTCGATACGAACCCAACGGTTCCGGTTTTAGGAGAATCCGACGGTCGGATCTCCCGCAATGTCCGTTTGAAATAAATGGTCGAAATTCACGAACTGCCGCGGCGCGACGCGTTCTATTCAGGCCATTATATTATATATATAATATATATATAATATATTTCGTCGATTTCTATTTAAAACGAATTATATAAATAGTTTTAAGTTCGATTCAAAAGCAATTTCAACTTCCGTTTCAATTCAAATCAAAATTGAATTCTTCTCTATAAATTCGTTTTAAAATTCATTTCTATTCAATTCAAATTTCAATTCAATTTGAATTCGTTTCAATTTTCTTTCAATTCAATTTGAATTCGTTTTCAATTTAATTCATTTCGAAATCGTTTTCACTTCAATTCATTTCGAAATCGTTTTCAATTCAATTCATTTCGAAATCGTTTTCAGTTCAATTCATTTCGAAATCGTTTTCAATTCAATTCATTTCGAAATCGTTTTCAATTCAATTCATTTCGAAATCGTTTTCAATTCAATTCATTTCGAAATCGTTTTCAATTCAATTCATTTCGAAATCGTTTTCAATTCAATTCATTTCGAAATCGTTTTCAATTCAATTCATTTCGAAATCGTTTTCAATTCAATTCATTTCGAAATCGTTTTCAATTCAATTCATTTCGAAATCGTTTAAAATCGATATAGATATCGTCCACGTCAAAATGGCGTCAATCTAATCAACACGGCTTCATAAAATAATCTATTTTAAATATTCTTACTTCAAATATTTCTTTTTCAAAATAGTTGTTATTATCAAAATATTTCGTTCAACACATGACCAATCTCAATGGATGAGTACTGTCAACGCATGAACTTTTATTTTATAATATTCTTTATTTTTCAAATTGGAATGAGGCCCAATCAATTACCATATAAAGTTAATTATATGGATTTTCATACAACACATGTATATAATAACATTGAAAATAATCAACCATCAACCAAAGTGCACTACACTGTAAAAGCATCAAATATAGATATTCAACGCTTATAACAGCCTGTCAATCAATCGATCGACATATTTAATCAATCAGGATGAGTGAACTTCAAATTTCATCCGAACACCCGTGTGGGGTTTCAAACAATCAAACACATATTTTATTTGTGTTGTTGGGCGATGTGTAAAATTTATCGTCCCAATCAATGTCATTCAAATAGGTGTACATAAACAAACCGTCTGGTTTGTAAATGAATATTCTATTTTATTCACTTCACGTTAAAAATTATATTTTTAACGATAAAACATTTTATTTCAACCTATGAATTTCTATTCAATTCATTCTTTAAATAAAATGATATTTTTATTTTTCTAACTTATTTTAGAAAATTTTGGCGGCATAACGGCACGATACTAGAAACGGGACGAGGCCTAGCCTTATCCCCGGTCTAGTGAAGGCCCACGCCATTCACACATCAATCAAAATCACCAAACAACCAAATTCAAATCAAATCATATAACTAATCTATGCAACGAAACAAACAAGTCCATGGTCTGTGGACGATTGTGTCGGGTGCTACTAAGCACCATCTGCATCCTAGTATATATATATAACTAGAAAAAGAAATTGAAAGGTGAGAAATTCTCACATATAGCTATCCTAGCTCCACGGCACTTCTATTGTAGAGATCTTCGTCGTTTCGCCTTCTTGTCACCTTCGTTGACCGTAGCCACTACATATGTAAAAATCGAATTTTTACTTCGCTATTCAATATATAAAAATCATATTTTTATTTCGAAGGCATATAGATAAAAATTCCATTTCAAAAATATTTATTTCGCCTTTATAAAAATAAAGTTTTCGCCTTTATATAAAATAAAGATTTCGCCTTTTTTTTAAAAATAAAGTTTATATTTTTTTTTTCTCGAAGTAAAAATCATATTTTTACTTCAATACTCATCTCAAAATATTGTCTTTTCATATCTAAAAATATCGCCTTTTTATATTTAAAAATATCGCCTTTTTATATTTAAAAATATCGCCTTTTTATATTTAAAAATATCGCCTTTATTTCGCTACCTATATAAAGATGATATTTTTAATATTCCTATCATGTAAAAATTATATTTTTAATTTTCTACCTAACCAAAAATCATATTTTTACATCATCTATATAGTAAAGACTATATTTTTAATACTTTAAAAATATAAAAATCATATTTTTAACTTCATAGAAAATCCTATCTTTACAGTCTCTTCCTATAAAAAAAATCAAACTTTTTCTAATTATAAGCAAATAAAAAAAAAAGAATTAAAACTAAAAAGAAAATCAAAGCTTTCAAATAAAAACCCTTTTCTTCTTTATGACTTGAATTTGCAGTTTTATTTTAGGAATGTAAATTACATAATAAATGATAAAGAAAATAAAGCAAATAAATAAATAAATAAACTAAAATTAACTTACAGCGGGGGGGCTGTGCTTGTTCGTCAGTGGAAGGGGGGGTTCGGAGCTGCGGAGGAGCTTCAAAAGGCGGAGGCTGGGGGTCGGAGGGGGGTGCGGTCGGTGGCCCCACAGGCGCGGCGGCGCTGTTTAGGTTTCAAGGGGTTCGGATGCTGGGGGGGGGGGGGGGGGTCACGCGGTCGAAGGGGAAGAGGGTGGGGGTTCGACGAGGTGGGGAAGGCGTTGAACGGCGCGGTGATCGATGGGGGGCCGCGTCCACCGATGTCGCCATTTTTTTTTCCTGTTAAAATCGATAAAAGGATTTGGGGGGGCAGCGGGTTAAAGGGGAAAGTTAAATTTTTTTTTTATTAATTTAATTATTTTATTTTATTCAAAGAGTTGACTTTCACATATGACCTCTAAACGAGGCCCACCGCCTGCCGTCCCTAGCTAATTACCCCCATTCCGAACACAATGGGATATGTATCGTAGGTTGATTTGGTCGTTTGAATCAGTTTCCGTTAAATTTATATTTAAATCACTATATTGAATTTTAAACGTACATTTCAAATTACCGGGGTTACATATGAACACGAAAAATTCCAGAAAAATATTTTCTAGCTTCGTATTGACGATACGGTCCTAACAAAACTAGTTTCGTCGAATTCTGAGACCGTTGGAAAAATGGCCAATTTCCAGTCGATTAAATTCAACTTAAACTGGTCAAACGCATTTTCCTTTGCTACGCTCACATATTGATTCGAAAAATTATGAAACTTGAAATCTAGCAATAACTTTACATCAAGGACCCAACAAAAGTGGTTTCGTCGAAATCCGAGGTCATTTGCAAAATGTCCATTTTTAAGGGCCTGAATTCCATAGCGACTATTCAGAATTTTCAACTGGACATATCTTTTGATTCCCGATGTGAAATCTTGATTTTTCGGATTCGTTGGAAAGATATTCACTATTAGATTCCATTATTTTTGGTTTCACTAAAATCCGGATTGTTTTGCACCCGGTACATTCAATTGAAGTTTGAAATCGAATTATCGAACTACCGCGCCATTTTCAATTCTATTTATAATTATATATAAATATTTATATTCTAACGACGACGCGTATAATATATACGTTCCAATTCTATTCAAAATAAATTTCTCGACGATATTATTTAAAATAATTCATTTTAAATAATCAAAATTCGCTAAAATTGCCAAAATAAAAATTTCAAACTGGCTCGCATTTTACGGGTTGTTACGGAAACTCTGCTGTAAATTCTAGGTTTGGAGAAGATAGGAGGGAAGCGGTTGGGCTGATGTGGGTAGGTGAAAATGGGCCAGTGTACATTGGGTTAAGCCCGATAACTAAAATTCTAAAATTTTAAAACTATTTAAATAATGTATAATGTTGTAACTGTATTATCTTCCTCATACGAAAACGAAATTCAGCAAAACAAGATCCGTTGGGATCGTATGGACGGACACTACACAACGGAACTGACCGCGAGTCAATTGGAGTTCGTTGCAATTTATAGCAAAATAAATTGTTCGTCTAAATTGAGCAATGGTTATCGTCATTAACGATGATCGTCCATTGTGAGTAAAACTCACCAACTCTGAACAGTTATATTTTTCTAATGTATATTTAGAACTGATAATTTTCTGTTAATTATTGTATGTTAACTGTTTGGTTGAATTGCGTATGTATTGGTTGAAATTATAGATAACGATATTTATATATATCGTTAATCAAATATTGATTCTGTTTAGCAGAATATTTCATATTGAAATGAAATCGATGTTAATTATATTGTTTAACATCTGTGATGCAGGGAAACAGGTTGGAGGGGTCCAACTGGATTTCTCAATATATAAAATACTATTTTGTTTCATATATTGTGTTATATGATGTGATATGAAATCTGTTGATGATTTTATATGTTTGAACGATACCGCTCATTGTTATATGGTACGTTAAATACCATAAGGAATACTGGAAAGTGAAAAATGGATTTTTCAATGGGTTTATTGAAAATAGAACATTTATAAAATCAAGAGATTTTATAAGAAGGGAATTATTTATAAAATTAAAGGATTTTATGAAGAGGAATATTTATTTAGAAAATAAATACGATATTATATGAAGAATATTTATTTGTTAAATAAATAGAATTGAAAAGGAGATATTTGTAAACCATTTACAAATAGGATTGTAAAGGGAAATATTTGTAGACCATTTACAAATAGAATCAGAAAGGAAAATATTGGTCAAACAATTAGAAAGAGAAATATTTGTAAGCTTTTTACAAATTGAATGGAAAGGGAAATATTTGTAGACCATTTACAAATAGAATCAGAAAGGAAAATATTTGTCAAACAATTAGAAAGAGAAATATTTGTAAACTATTTACAAATCGAATAGAAAGAGAAATATTTGTAAAATATTTACAAATAGAATAGATAGAGGAATATTTGTAAAACAATTACAAATAGACTAAATGGAAATATTTATTTATAGGAAATAAATAGAATGTTATAAATGAGTTATTTATTTAGAAAATAAATAGAAAGTAAAAAAAGGGAATATTTATTTGTTAAATAAATAGGATTAAATCAAAGGAATATTTATTTGATAAATAAATAGAATTTAATCAAAGGAATATTTGGAAGATGAATAGGAAATGGAAATTTGTTTTTAACAGATAATTAATAAAGATAAATTTATAAATAACAATTTATAAATTAAATTAAATATTTATCATTCGATAAATGGGATACATAAGTCTGAACTTATATAGAAAGGAGATATTGGTTTTAACACCGATAGTTGTGAATAGAATGTGTACACAACACTTGTATAAGGGAGTAACGTTATTAAATCGAACATTTATAAAGTGAAGAACCATTACTAAAAGTAAATCTTTATAAATGAATAAACGTTATCAAATAGGAATTATTCGAATAGGAGAAGTCGATTAGAGTTAGAAACAATCGATTAGAGTTAGAATAAACTGATTAGAGATAGAATTAACCAGATAGAGTTAATCGGTTAGAGTTAACCTGTTAGAAGTTATCAATAGAGTTAATCGATTAGAATTAAAGAAATCGATTAGAGTTATAGTTAATCGAATTAGGATTTAACAGAATATTAGTTATTCAATTAGAGTTGATCGAATATAGTTATTTGAGATAGAGTTAGTCAAACATAGTTATTCAGGATAAGTTGCCATTTCGTACGACTGCTAGCGTAATTCGCAGGGCTGCAGATAGCCTACGGCGGTCAGATGTTTCCTGAGGGAATCAGGCGTAACCATTGTGATCGCTGCGATCTAGAGTCAAGCGAATGGAGTTAAATCGAATATTAGTTATTCGATAGGAGTTAATCAAGTTAAGATTAAATAAGTTGAATTAACCTAGTAAGTTAACCAAGTGAGTTAATCGAATATAGTTTATCCGAAGAAAGGTTTTCGAATCTAGTTATTCGTAGAAGAGATTACCAAATATAGTTATTCAAAGGGAGGAGTTATCGAATAGAGATTATTTGAGAGAGAGTTACGTAAGGAAGATTGTTAAAGGTTTAAAAGATAAACTTTGTCTATTTTGAAGTTAAAACGTTGTTCAGTTAAGGTCTGAGAGGTAATTATACCCCAACTTGATTGACTTTCTTCTTAACTAAGGAATGGTAAGGTTTGATAGTGAATGATGGTTAAGTGAATTTAGTAAATGGTTTGAGTTAGCATGGCGATGTTTTATTTAAACATCTGTTTAAATCCAATGAATGAACTTTGGAAATGTTTTTTCCAAATAAGAAATCAGAAATGTTTTCTAATATATAGAAAATAGGAAATGGAATTGCTTATAATTGTTAATAACATATATTTTCTAAAATTAGAAAATAAGAAATGTTGAACATATGGAAACATGAGATAAGCAAATTAATGAACTAAAGGGATAAATGTTGAATGATGATTGATCGATATAATTTCCATCTGGAAATAATATCATTGTTTGCATACCTGTTTTTCTTTGATAGTTAACTGACCGACTGTCGAAGTTTTTGACCATTTTAACGTTGTTAATATGGAGAGACTGGTTGGATTATTATCCGAAGAACCACTCTGTATTGGCATAAGTGTTGCGAATCATATACGCCAAAGATAATAGAAGATGGAGTAAAGTGCAAGGGCTGTTGATAAATCTTAAATAACAGTGCCTAAGATGGATATGCTGAATAATGCCTTCAGTTTGTCTAGTCCCAGGAGGACCTGTATGGAAGAATGTCTGACGGAGTATATTTAATAGATCGCGTAAGTTAATCTCTTCAAACGTATTCACGTTTGGTGGCGGAGGAATTCGTTTCTCTTAGCTGTATACCCGTGGTATTTTTTGGGAAATCAATTTGTGATTTGGCAGGTATGACGATGTGACATTCAAAGTGAATGAAGATGTGGCATGTAAAAGATAAGCGTAGCTTCTTGCCTCACATCTGGTAAATGACAAAAATCGGGCAGGCAACATGGCTATGTAGGTCGCACCTATTAGGGTGTATAATCATCTGATCTAGAGTTTCATTTATTTCTAAAAATCTATTGTTGATGCTGTCCCATTCGGGAAACGGTTGCTGATCCCAACCGTTGGTGGTATATATTCGATACACTCAAGCCAAATGAGTGGTTGGTCATGTGTGGCCGGGTTGCAAGATGTTCTTATTGAACCCAGTGTTTTCCTCTCTAGAGGTACACTAGCGAAAGGTGGTTCCATACCCTGTCATAGTTGGAAATCCATTACCCAATACGTGCTTGCGGTTTTGGTTGTATACTATATATGCAGAGCGTGGGATGAAAGCGTTTTTACTAGATGATTATTATATTGTGGTTGATAGACATTATTATAATATCAAAAGGTTTTTGTTATAAAGCTGTTTTGGATTCTCATAAGGAAAAAACTCGTTCCATTATACGGCGTGGTCTTCTGAGTTATCATTTACTTGTTCAAACTGTTTTAACTGTTTTATTCATACCAGTCCCATGACTGATCGAGAGTTTATTTTGTTTTGTTTTCCCTAAACTCTTGGGTGCCCAATTTTGTACGGGAAGTCAGGTAGTCAGGATTTTACATATATACCATGAGAGCTTGGAGCAGGAGGCTTCAGGATTTTATGGCTATAATTATTTCCGCTGTGTTTTAAGTGCAATACTTTGATAATGATATGTATATTCAAGTACAGATTTATATTTCAAACTTATGTTATATATTATATGTTATTCGTTCCGCTATGAGGTTCGTTTTACTCTGATGTTGTGTTCTTATTCTTCTTCTATTCTAAGTTTCTATCTTATCTATTCTCACCCTCTAATTTCTTTCATTAACTACCTATATTTTCGATGTTTGGTTAGTCGTCATTGAGTTTATGTCGATAACCAAAGTTGCTAAAAACTGGGTCGTTACACCCATGGTGTTTAACTATGAAGTTTCCAACTGAGAATGGAATTGGCATAATTAAGGGTGATCAGGCCACTACGAGGGATTGCTATCTGACAGAGCTGCGTGAGGCTAAGAAGAAAGATTTAGGGAAGAATGCAGAGGCTCCACCTCGCATTTGCAAACTCTCTTTATAGCAATTAAGGAGCGGTCCCTGCACTGGCGAACACAGTGGAGCACAAAAGGAAATTGATCCTAGAAAAGGAAGTGCAGAGAATGAAAGAGCGGCCTGAGCTGAGATCACAATTCCTATAGCTGTTAATCCGAAAGATCCAAACTGCGTACTGAATATAGGATCTCGGTTGAACCCCGAATTGAAGAGTCATCTGATTGTCTTTTTAAAAGCTAATTTGGACGTGTTTGCGTGGAACCATTGTGACATGAGCGGCATATCTCTAGATGTTGCAGTCCATAAACTTAATATTAATCCACCTGTTCCATCCGTCAAGAAGAAAAGGAGAACCCAGTGGCTAGGGAGAACGAAGGCCTTAAAAGAGGAGGTCGACAAGCTAATGGAAAATAATTTCATTAGGGAATCTACCTATCCAAACTGGATTTCCAATCCTGTACTTGTAAAGAAAGCAAACGGAAAATGGCAAGTCTGTGTAGACAATTCGGATCTTAATAAAGCTTGTCCAAAGGATAGTTTCCCTCTTCCCAGAATAGATCAATTGGTGGATTCCACGGCTGGGCATGAGTTGTTGTCTTTTATGGATGCGTATTATGGCTACAATCAAATCATGATGTACGGACCGGATCAAGAGGACACAAGTTTTATCACCGATCTTGGCTTATATTGCTACAAAGTGATGCCATTTGGCCTACAGAACGCAGGGGATACTTACCAGGGATTGGTAAATGCTATGTTCAAAAAATGCAAATTGGCATGACAATGGAAGTCTATGTCGAGGTTATGTTGGTAAAGTCAAAAAGAGCGGTAGATCATTTAGAAGTTCTACCCCAGATGTTCGATATTCTACACCAATATGGTATGTAGCTGAATCCTTTATATTGTTCCTTCAGGGTCGGTTTAGGAAAGTTCCTAGGATTTATGATCAACGCTAGGGGCATTGAAGCCAATGCAGCAAAAATATAAGCATTGAGGGAAATGCGTGCCCCAGGAACCAAGAAAGAGCTTCAACGTTTAAATAAAAAACTGCAGCTTTGAATCGCTTCATATCCAGGGAAATGGACAGATGTCTTCCCTTCATCGATGGCCTTAGGAAAGGAAAGAAAGAGATACAATGGACTTCTGAATGCCAGAAAGCTTTCGAAGAACTAATCTAACACATGGCGACACCTCCAATGTTGTCGAAGCCTAGTGATGGAGAAGATTTGTTTGTATATCTAGTAGTATCCGCCCATGCTCTAAGCACGACATTGGTAAGGGAGGATTCGAAGGTTTAGAGGCCGGTTTATTACATCAGTAAGAGATTATCTGGGGCAGAACTGGACTACCCAAAACTCGAAAAGCTTGCTTATTGTTTACTTATCGCCTCAAAGAAGCTTCAGCCCTACATTCAGGCTCACCCTATCAAGGTCCTCACGGATCAGCCTCTGAGGAAAGTTTTGTTTTGACCAGAGACTTCTGGGAGGTTGTTAAAGTGGAATATTGAGCTTAGTCAATATGACATTATATACCACCCTCGAAAGGCAATTAACGGACAAGCACTTGTAGATTTTATCGCAGAATTTACCGATCGAGGAGAGATCAAAGAGGAGCCAAAAATTAAAACCAACATCCGATGGAAATTATTTGTTGATGGAGCATCAAACAATTACTGCTCTGGGCAGGAGTAGTCCTGGAAACCCCTGCAGGAAGATCTATTATATGATATGCATTAAGACTAGAATTTCCATCAACAAATAATGAAGCTGAATATGAAGCCCTCATAATAGGAATAAGACTAGCAAGAGAATTACAACTAAAGACCATACAAATCTTCAGTGACTCCCAACTAGTGGTGTGTCAGGTCCAGGGAGAGTTCCAAGCCAAAATGGGTAAGTTACTGACTTTTCTATCTAAGGCCTTGGAACTACTAGAGAGCTTCGAGCATTATACCATATCTCACATTTCAAGAGAAGAAAACACCAAGGTGGATTCACTGGCGAAATACACAAGTATAGGAGATGCACAACTTATAGGATTGGTTCCAATGGAAATCCTTTCCAGCCCAACCACGGGGCAGGTTGAGATGGATTGGGTCATGGAAGCAGCCTATGAGCCAGAATCATGGTTGACACCAATCAAACAGTATCACATGACCAGTGCACTCCCAGTAGAGGTTAAGAAGCGAAGGAAAATCTTACGGAAAGCCCCTATGTATCTCATTCAGGATGGACGACTATACAGACGTGTATTTTCTATGCCCTTACTTCGTTATTTACAAAAACGGTATCAAAGGCGATCATGTTAGAATTACATGAGGGCGAATGCAGGGGCCATACTGGCGGTCAGACTTTGGCTAAGAAAATCCTACGATATGGTTACTTTTGTTCAGACATAAATAAAGACTCCGTGGCTTACTCCTAAAAATGCGACAAATGTCAAAGATTTGCTAATATTCCAAGAATGCCATCCACTTCTATAACCCATATGGTCAGCCCATGGCCATTCCCCATCTGGGGAATTGTGTAACACCCCACTCCCGCTATGATCACTCTCAATGGGAATGCCACAACATCGGTGGAGTATTTTAGTGAATATAGAACAGAAAAATTACAAGAAGACAGATATAAATAGTACTTAAAATTTTAAAACATCATCTCATAACAGCGGAAGTAAAACATGTCTGGTTACATCATAAACTCACAATAAAAGTCAAGTACAATATCCATCAAAATAAAGAAGTACATAATCCCACTCTCATACAATAGCCAAAACAGAAGAAAAGATAACTGGATAACTGGAGCTTTACATCTACCCAAGCTCCTAAAGACTGGAACAGCAATCCGATCAAGCTCCACTACTGCTAGGATCCACCACAGGACCTGAGGGTTGGGAAAAAGATAAAAACAACGGGGTCAGACATAAGTCTGAGCGAGTCCTATAACTTTAACAATACAATCGTTAAAGTAACCAGAGAAGACATGAATTGATATACGGTAACATATACGGATGAATAGCTACCCTAACAGTCAACTAAACTAAGATAAAGGATAAAGACGCATCTACCCTTCCTAAGGTAAATTACTAAACTGCACCACACCAGTCGTTCCTAACTTAAAGGTTGATCCCACCCAAGGACTTATAAAATTAACCTAATAGTACTTGCGTACCCCTAGGTGACCAAGTAGGCGCCACGGGGCCCTACAATCCACCAGGTGTACACACTACTCCCCATTCGATCGGCTCCCTAACGTAGATACCCGTGCTGGCCCCACCATGGGGTGTACCATTCCCCAACGTGGCAACCCGATATTATTAACGGTGCACGGCTTATATCTACACGATGCAACAACGGCTTATCTACCAACCCGGGCCCACTCACGCATATGAAGCCCGTTGGACTTGCGTTGCCACCGCTAACCCGTTTTGGCCTCTTATAATCAAGCCCAATATGCGTGTCCCGTCACTCGACATGGGTCGAGCCCACAAAGATACGTTTGGGATATTGGTTGAGATGGGCCCCCACAAGCTACCCACTTAAGCTTGTCAAATATCTAGTGTATCCCACTTAACCCTTTAATCATGTTTAATTACATGTTTCTCTTGGTTAAGTATTCTAATCGTATTTTCTATTGCCACCCAAGGCAACCCACCAGATTCCACATGCCACCCAAGGCACCCACTTAACCCCTCATGTCCCACTACATGCTATAATGGTTAAGTGTTTCTTAATTAATTAAGACCGTGATCTCCCGTAAAGACCTCCCACATTAGACTGACTGTTATGACCGCCTGGTTAAGCCGGTAGAATCCGGGCAGTCTTACGTCATAACAGAGTCTAACCTCGTGTCTTTACCTTAATCACGTATTTAATTTATGGCCAAGACCTCTCACATTGGGCTGACATTTGTAGCAACTGGTTAAGCCGGTCGGGTCCGGGCAGCTTTACACTACAAATGAGTCCAACCTCGTGTCTTAGTTGATTAATTACACCTAATTAATCACCCCCATATTAATTATCGCTAATTAATGTCAAGCTTTTCATAACATGGGTAGACCTAACTCAATAGGTAAATTCCCATGGGGTAGACCTAACTCAATAGGTAAATTCCCAACACATAGTATGGGTACACCTAACTTAATAGGCAAATTCCCATACTATGTTCCTTTATTTTATGTTATGCATAATTATATTAATTTCACACAATCTTATTAACTTATGCATTTAATTACCCCATCGTTCCCACGTAATTTCGTTCTCATGATATAACACATATAAAAGGTGTCAACTTGCATATGAATGAACATGTTTCAAAGGTGCCATCTTGCATATTAACAAACACATAACTTGCACATGCACTTGCATAACATGTCACATAACTTGCATATAATATGTCACATAACTTACATATTCTCTTGCATAACAAACTTGCATATTAACTCATAGACTTGCATAATGTGTCATCATGAACTTGCATATTAACAAACACATATAACTTGCATATTTACATACATGTAACTTGCATATTAACAAACATGTAACTTGCATATTAACAAACATGTAACTTGCATATTTACATACATGTAATTTGCATATTAACAAACATGTAACTTGCATATTAACAAACATGTAACTTGCATATTAACAAACATGTAACTTGCATATTAACAAACATGTAACTTGCATATTAACAAACATGTAACTTGCATATTAACAAACATGTAACTTGCATATTAACAAACATGTAACTTGCATATTTACATACATGTAACTTGCATAGCATATCACCATGAACTTGCATAACATGCATATGATTACATAGCCCACAACTTGCATATTTAGCATCATGCAAACATAACATACATCATATTAAACTTGCATAAACTTACATACTCAACATGCATAAACATAAGATTAATGCTAACATCATATCATATGATTCAAAGCTCATTAACCCACATACAAAACCATAAATCTCATCACATCTCATCTAATTAGTTTACCAAAAGATCATCAAAGTGATAGAAACTCACTACTAGCAATTTTTGCACACCAAATGAAGAAGATTAAGATGCTAAGAAGAGATTAGAGGTTGATTAGAGAGTGATTAGCATGCAACCCTCTTCATAGATTTGTGGAGGCCATGATCAAGTTGCATTTTGCCATAGTTTAATTACAAAGTTTAATTATGAATGAATTAGGGTAGGGTTGGGGTCTTATTTATAGGATTAGAAAGTGTTTTAGGCCCTTAGATTAACCCTAGATTAGATTAGGACCCTTAGATTTCGGAACCCTCTAGAACATAGCCCTAGACTCAGCCAAGACCAAACCTGGTGCACCCAGACTAGCAGGGTCGACACCCTGTGTCGACACCCCTGTCGACAGGGCTGTCGACACCCCTGTCGACACCCCTGTCGACATGGCTGTCGACACGGGGCTAGGCGGGAATTTTTCCCCCCTTTCCTCTTTTGGCTCCAAACTTGTTTTTCAAATCTGAAATTTAAATTTAAATTTCCTAAAACTTCTTTGGGCCATAACCGGGCCATACGGACTCCGATTCTCGAAAACTCGGACTCTATTTCGCGTATTTTTCCGAGACGAACGCAATGACGCAGCCCGTTTCCCCTGGTTCTCACATCTGAGATTAATTATACTTTAATTTCTTAACCATTAGTATTAATTGAAATTCGGGGTGTTACATTCTCCCCTGCTTAAAGGATTTCGCCCTCGAAATCTCTAAGTTAAGAAGAACGTATCCTACCAACCAAACAACCATCTACTAAACCATCAACCACAAGCAACCATTGTCCTTAGAAACTTCTAATGATGTATGTACATATGCAGAAAGTGTGTGTATATGTCCGTATACTAATGCAAAATCAGGCGGTCTACTGATTCAGTCGACCTCCTTAATGCAAACCATGATAGTGCCATGCATCCAATATGTATGCGAAACCCTATTGACACATACAAATTTCTACATGCGTGCACAACCATACACAAAAATGCATCATCCATATGATAACACAGCCATGATACATCCATCAATACTAACTACCACATCCATTTATGCAATATGCAACATGAAGTGTCTGAGCCGATCTAGTGCCTAATGTGTGTGTATATGCATCCACGAGCAACCACTAGCAATCAATTGCATCCACATGCATCCATCAACCATAACATGTTTCAAACACATGTTTCAACCATAGGTTTTACCCTATCTAAAGGTCATAGGTACTAGCGAGAGGATATACTAAAGATAAGATAAGTACTAGACCAGCGATAAAGGAGAAGTTAAAAGACATACTCTCAAAAAGAAATGGATACAAAGAACGCATCTTCGCTTCCGTCTCCCAAGTAGCATTGCTTTCGTCATCTCCCCATTGCACTTTCACTAGCTGAACTTCTCTATTCCTCAACTTCCTAGTTTCTGACCCAAGGATGCGAGTAGGAGCTCGTCGAATCGTCGCATCACGCTCTACCTCTACATCTCTAAGCAAGCTCGGCTCTACCACCTCTGCGGTCTCATGTAAGCACTTCCTCAAATGTGATACATGGAATACATCATGAACACCACTAAGTCTGTCGGGCAACTCCACCCTATATGCCATTCGTCCAATCCTTTCCTTAATAGGAAATGGTCCAACAAACCTTGGTGCTAACTTCCCAACGGACCCAAAGCGAACAACATTTCTCAATGGAGATACTTTGACAAAAACCATATCCCCAACCTCAAACTCAAGATCCGTCCTCCTCCGATCCGCATAAGATTTCTGTCTATCTTGCGCTGCCTTCATCCTTCTACGAATTAAATCAATCTTCTCTAAAGTCTCTCTAACCATATCTGGCCCAAGCAAGATCTTATCCGTAGATTCCCACCAACATGTAGGAGATCGACAAGGCCTTCCATAAAGTGCTTCGAAAGGAGCCATACCAATACTGGACTGAAAGCTGTTATTATATGCGAACTCCACCAAAGGAAGATGTTCTTCCCATGTACCTCCAAAATCCAAGATACAAAGCCTCAAGAGATCTTCTAAGATACGGTTCACCCTCTCGGTCTGACCGTCCGTCTGAGGATGATATGCGGTGCTCAAACACAACTGAGTCCCTACCGCCTCTTGCAAACTTCTCCAAAACTCACTAGTGAATATAGGATCTCGATCACTCACAATGCTGGATGGTACGCCATGCAATCTAACAATCTCTCTAACATAGACTGAAGCAAGCCATGGAGCGGTCCTCTTACTCTTCACGGGTATAAAATGGGCACTCTTGGTAAGTCTGTCCACCACAACCCAAATTCCCGTATTGCCCTTCCTCGATCTCGGTAACCCATCGATGAAATCCATCGAGACACTATCCCACTTCCATTGCGGAACTTCCAATGGGTGTAGCAACCCACCAGGTTTCCTTTGCTCCGCTTTAACTTGTTGGCACACCAAGCATCTAGCCACATACTCGGCCACATCTTTCTTCATACCGGCCCAGAAGAAAACTCTCTTCATGTCTTGGTACATTTTGTCTCCACCGGGATGAATAGTCATTCTTGAACGATGTGCATCATCCAAAATAGCCTTTTTCAAACCCTCATCTTGCGGTACACAAAGTCTACCGTCTCTATGCAACCATCCTTTATCATTTATGGTGTATCTACCCAAATGGCTGGACGACTCCCCCCTTATAAGCTTCTCTACCAACTCATCCAACTGTGGGTCGTCTCGCTGAGCCTCGCCGATCCGTCTCAAAAGAGTAGGTCTAACCTCCAAGGATGCCAACAAACCAGGTACAAAGTTAACAGAAGGTCTGAAGTCGAACAAAGAAAGAAACTCCAAGCTTCGCCGTTCCACGAACAATGGACTCAAAGATAGCCTTTTTCTACTCAAGGCGTCTGCCACCACGTTACCCTTGCCAGGAGTATACGCTATCTCAAAATCATAGGATGCTAAGAACTCCATCCACCTTTGCTGTCTTAAATTTAAATCCTTCTGAGAGAATAAGTACTTCAATGATTTATGGTCAGTGAACAACTCGAATCTCTCACCAAGAAGATAATGGCGCCAAGACTTAAGTGCGAAAACAATCGCGGCCAACTCTAGATCATGGGTAGGGTAATTCTTCTCATGCACTCTCAATTGCCTCCCTCCATAGGCTATTACCCTTCCCTCCTGCATCAAGACTGCGCCCAATCCTGTCCCACAAGCATCGGTATAAACAACAAACGGCTTACTCCCATCTGGAAGTACTAAAACTGGAGCGGTGGTCAAAGCTCTCTTTAACCGTCGGAAAGCATCATCACAATCTACGTCCCATGAGAAAACCAGATTCTTCTTCGTCAAGCGGGTTAATGGGGCTGATATCTTCGCGAAGTCTTTGATGAACTTCCTATAATATCCTGCCAACCCCAAGAAACTTCTTACTTCGGTAGCACTTCTAGGAACTTTCCAATCCTGGATAGATACTATCTTTGCGGGATCCACAGTTATCCCTTCCTTAGAGACCACATGCCCTAAGAATCGCACCTCTCTTCTCCAAAAATGACATTTAGAGAATTTAGCTTTAAGACTATGTGCTCGAAGAGTCTCCAACACTTCCTTGAGATGTAAGGCATGCTCTTCTTCACTCTTGGAAAAGACCAAGATGTCATCCACAAAAACTACTACAAACTTATTCAGATACTCTCTGAACACTCTACTCATGAGATCAACAAAGTATGCAGGGGCGTTTGTCAACCCAAATGGCATCACTAGCCACTCATAAAAACCATCCGGAGTCCGGAAAGCAGTCTTCTCTATACTGTCCTCCGCCACTCTCAACTGATGAAACCCTGTAGCTAAATCCATCTGTGAAAACACTGAGGCGCCAACTAACTGATCAAAGAGATCATCTATCCTCGGCAATGGGTGTCTATTCTTCTTCGTGAGCTTATTAAGTTCTCTATAATCCACACAAAGTCTGAGGGACCCATCCGCCTTTGTGGCAAATACTACTGGAGCTCCCCACTCCGATATACTCCGCCTTATGAACCCCTTTTCAAGCAACTCCCCTACTTGCTTATGAAGTTCTCTTCTCTCACGAGGAGCCATGTGGCGCACTGGCAAAGACACTGGTTTGGCATTATCCACCAAATAAATTCGGAAATCTATCTCCCGCTTCGGAGGCAAACCCTTCACTTCTTCAAACACATCCGGATATTCCCGGACCACTCTGACAGAACGCAAACTCTCGACCGAAGCATCGAGCGATTCAAGATAACTTAGCAAAACAGATTCCATGGGATTACAAGAGATCTCGAGAGTATTACCCAAGCGGGTCATAAGCCTGACAACTCTCCTTTCACAATCAAGAACGGCACCATTACTGGATAACCAGTCCATGCCCAAAATCAACCCATAGCCCGTGAAGCCCAATACAAAAGCATCACATCTAAACTCAACGCTAAGTATAGAAATCTTCAAACCCAAACATATCATAGACAGATATATAGAGCCCCCAATTGGGTTTGAAACAACCAAGGGATCATCAACTAGACTGGTGTCTAAGTGCAGTGACTCAACTAACGATGATGAGATAAAAGAATGCGATGCGCCAGAGTCAAACAAAGTACGAACTGGATGATCACACAGAAAAACCAGACTTTCAACGGAAATAGTTCTACCTCTCTGCTGAATCGGTGGAACTGAGAGAACCTGAACTTGCCCCCCTGACTGTGGTGGTGCTATAAGAGCTTGCACCTGACCTCCTGAGGTAGACCCCGTCTTCTGCCCCTTCTTTGGGCAGTTTTTCACAAGATGCCCTGCTTCACCACAATGAAAGCAACCGGTCTTCTTCTTTTTGCGACAATCCTTACTGAGGTGGCCTGGTGTTCCACAATTGAAGCACTTCTTCTTCGTCTTCTTCTTGTCACCATTGCCTTTTCCGCCCTTGCCTTGTTGTTGTTGTTGCGGTTTCTTCTGATCCCCCTTTTTCTCTGGTGCCTTAGAATTCTTATCATCCTCATGCATAAGTGCCATGTAGACAAGCTTCTCAAAGGTGGCCCCCATAGGAATGTGAGTCATAGCTATTCCTTGCAATGGTTCGTTCAAGCCTCTAACGAACCTCAAAGCCTTCTTCTCCGGTGTATTCACCAACTCTATGCCAAACCTTGCTAATTGATTGAATTTGTTGACATATTCTTTCACCGTGAGATTCCCTTGCTTCAAATTCAAGAACTTCTCCATAAACAGATTCTCTTCCGCCCTTGAGAGAAACTTAGCCCCAAACCTTTGCTTAAAATCTGCCCAAGAGTCAATAGGGCGTTCTCCGTTAGTGACCTCCCACCAGAATGAGGCCTCTCCCTTCATCAACCAAGCCGCCAACTTGACTTTCTTTCCCTCTTCCACTTCAAAGATATCTAGCAACTCTTCCACTTCCTTAAGCCAATCTCTATCTTCTACGAAAGTCTCTGAACCTAGAAAAGGTTTTCCTCCTATCGCCTTGAACTCCTTGCAAACCTTAGCAAAATTATCCACTCTAGGCTGAGGAGGAGGAGCGGTTGTCTCTGGTGTAGTAGCATTGGCTGGACCCGCAGCCGCGGCCCTAGCCTCTTGCAACCTCCTATACCATAGTGGTATAACTAAACCCTCCGGGATGTTAAGATCTTCAGCCATGCTGAAACGAAAGAGGAAAGATTCAAAAAGGAGATTCCGAAAGATAAAGATATGGCTATTGGGGATTATGCCTTTCTTTTTCAAAAACTTTTCTTTTAAAAGACATGTTTTTGAAAATACTTTCTTCGAAAATACTCTTAGAAAATAGTTTTTTTTTTTCTAAAAAATTTTTTTATCTGTTCTGGTAACCTTAAGCTCTGATACCACGTGTAACACCCCACTCCCGCTATGATCACTCACAATGGGAATGCCACAACATCGGTGGAGTATTTTAGTGAATATAGAACAGAAAAATTACAAGAAGACAGATATAAATAGTACTTAAAATTTTAAAACATCATCTCATAACAGCGGAAGTAAAACATGTCTGGTTACATCATAAACTCACAATAAAAGTCAAGTACAATATCCATCAAAATAAAGAAGTACATAATCCCACTCTCATACAATAGCCAAAACAGAAGAAAAGATAACTGGATAACTGGAGCTTTACATCTACCCAAGCTCCTAAAGACTGGAACAGCAATCCGATCAAGCTCCACTACTGCTAGGATCCACCACAGGACCTGAGGGTTGGGAAAAAGATAAAAACAACGGGGTCAGACATAAGTCTGAGCGAGTCCTATAACTTTAACAATACAATCGTTAAAGTAACCAGAGAAGACATGAATTGATATACGGTAACATATACGGATGAATAGCTACCCTAACAGTCAACTAAACTAAGATAAAGGATAAAGACGCATCTACCCTTCCTAAGGTAAATTACTAAACTGCACCACACCAGTCGTTCCTAACTTAAAGGTTGATCCCACCCAAGGACTTATAAAATTAACCTAATAGTACTTGCGTACCCCTAGGTGACCAAGTAGGCGCCACGGGGCCCTACAATCCACCAGGTGTACACACTACTCCCCATTCGATCGGCTCCCTAACGTAGATACCCGTGCTGGCCCCACCATGGGGTGTACCATTCCCCAACGTGGCAACCCGATATTATTAACGGTGCACGGCTTATATCTACACGATGCAACAACGGCTTATCTACCAACCCGGGCCCACTCACGCATATGAAGCCCGTTGGACTTGCGTTGCCACCGCTAACCCGTTTGGCCTCTTATAATCAAGCCCAATATGCGTGTCCCGTCACTCGACATGGTTCGAGCCCACAAAGATACGTTTGGGATATTGGTTGAGATGGGCCCCCACAAGCTACCCACTTAAGCTTGTCAAATATCTAGTGTATCCCACTTAACCCTTTAATCATGTTTAATTACATGTTTCTCTTGGTTAAGTATTCTAATCGTATTTTCTATTGCCACCCAAGGCAACCCACCAGATTCCACATGCCACCCAAGGCACCCACTTAACCCCTCATGTCCCACTACATGCTATAATGGTTAAGTGTTTCTTAATTAATTAAGACCGTGATCTCCCGTAAAGACCTCCCATATTAGATTGACTGTTATGACCGCCTGGTTAAGCCGGTAGAATCCGGGCAGTCTTACGTCATAACAGAGTCTAACCTCGTGTCTTTACCTTAATCACGTATTTAATTTATGGCCAAGACCTCTCACATTGGGCTGACATTTGTAGCAACTGGTTAAGCCGGTCGGGTCCGGGCAGCTTTACACTACAAATGAGTCCAACCTCGTGTCTTAGTTGATTAATTACACCTAATTAATCACCCCCATATTAATTATCGCTAATTAATGTCAAGCTTTTCATAACATGGGTAGACCTAACTCAATAGGTAAATTCCCATGGGGTAGACCTAACTCAATAGGTAAATTCCCAACACATAGTATGGGTACACCTAACTTAATAGGCAAATTCCCATACTATGTTCCTTTATTTTATGTTATGCATAATTATATTAATTTCACACAATCTTATTAACTTATGCATTTAATTACCCCATCTTTCCCACGTAATTTCGTTCTCATGATATAACACATATAAAAGGTGTCAACTTGCATATGAATGAACATGTTTCAAAGGTGCCATCTTGCATATTAACAAACACATAACTTGCACATGCACTTGCATAACATGTCACATAACTTGCATATAATATGTCACATAACTTACATATTCTCTTGCATAACAAACTTGCATATTAACTCATAGACTTGCATAATGTGTCATCATGAACTTGCATATTAACAAACACATATAACTTGCATATTTACATACATGTAACTTGCATATTAACAAACATGTAACTTGCATATTAACAAACATGTAACTTGCATATTTACATACATGTAACTTGCATATTAACAAACATGTAACTTGCATATTAACAAACATGTAACTTGCATATTAACAAACATGTAACTTGCATATTAACAAACATGTAACTTGCATATTAACAAACATGTAACTTGCATATTAACAAACATGTAACTTGCATATTAACAAACATGTAACTTGCATATTAACAAACATGTAACTTGCATATTTACATACATGTAACTTGCATAGCATATCACCATGAACTTGCATAACATGCATATGATTACATAGCCCACAACTTGCATATTTAGCATCATGCAAACATAACATACATCATATTAAACTTGCATAAACTTACATACTCAACATGCATAAACATAAGATTAATGCTAACATCATATCATATGATTCAAAGCTCATTAACCCACATACAAAACCATAAATCTCATCACATCTCATCTAATTAGTTTACCAAAAGATCATCAAAGTGATAGAAACTCACTACTAGCAATTTTTGCACACCAAATGAAGAAGATTAAGATGCTAAGAAGAGATTAGAGGTTGATTAGAGAGTGATTAGCATGCAACCCTCTTCATAGATTTGTGGAGGCCATGATCAAGTTGCATTTTGCCATAGTTTAATTACAAAGTTTAATTATGAATGAATTAGGGTAGGGTTGGGGTCTTATTTATAGGATTAGAAAGTGTTTTAGGCCCTTAGATTAACCCTAGATTAGATTAGGACCCTTAGATTTCGGAACCCTCTAGAACATAGCCCTAGACTCAGCCAAGACCAAACCTGGTGCACCCAGACCAACAGGGTCGACACCCTGTGTCGACACCCCTGTCGACAGGGCTGTCGACACCCCTGTCGACACCCCTGTCGACATGGCTGTCGACACGGGGCTAGGCGGGAATTTTTCCCCCCTTTCCTCTTTTGGCTCCAAACTTGTTTTTCAAATCGGAAATTTAAATTTAAATTTCCTAAAACTTCTTTGGGCCATAACCGGGCCATACGGACTCCGATTCTCGAAAACTCGGACTCTATTTCGCGTATTTTTCCGAGATGAACGCAATGACGCAGCCCGTTTCCCCTGGTTCTCACATCTGAGATTAATTATACTTTAATTTCTTAACCATTAGTATTAATTGAAATTCGGGGTGTTACAAATTGACCTCATATGAGCACTTCCCACCGTGAAATCTGGTTTTAAATACACCATTGTCGCTGTTGATTATTTCACAAAATGGGCTGAAGCGGAACCATTGGCAACTATAACTTCAAAGAAAGCTATTAACCTTGTCTTGAAAAAAATCATTTGTAGGTTCGGAGTGCCACAAAAAATAATCACAGACAACAGAACCTAGTTTGAGAGCGAAGAGTTCCAAAAATTTTCTGCCAAGTATAAAATACAAAAAAGTTTTTCCACAGTTTCCCTTCCGCAAGCAAACGGGCAAGTGGAAGTGGTAAATAAAATCATTAAATCGAACATTAAGAAGCGGTTGGAGAAATCCAAAGGTGGTTGGGCAGATGAGCTTCCACTAGCACTATGGGCATACCCTATCACTCATAAAACTACGACTGGGCACACTCCCTTTTCCTTAGATTTTGGCTCTGAAGCCATGATCCCTATGGAATTGGAAGTTCCCACCCATAGGAGGATTCACTACAACCAGGAGGAAAATGAGAGGTTACAACTTGAGGCCCTCGACCAACTCAAAGAAAAAAAGAAAGGAAGAAGAACTTAGGGTGGCTGCACATCAGAGAAGGGTGGCCAGGCATTTCAATTAAAAGGTCAGACATAGGACTTTCGAGATCGGAGACCTTGTGCTGAAGAAAATAATGACCAGAACTGGGTTTTTGGACCAAATTGGGAAGGGCCCTATGTTATAAACCAAAAACTTTGAGACGATACTTTCAAATTGACCACCACAGATGGAGTCCAGATTCCTCGAGCTTGGAATAGCGAGCACATCCTCCATTACTTTTTATAATGCATCGTTCAAATCTATTGTAAAAGCTATAAATATTTGCAAAAACTTCGCATTCGAGCTATGAACATATAAAAAAACACATGAGTGAGAAACTCCATTTGCTTACACGAATCGTATATTTGCAGACTTCTGCTAAAAGTTGACTTCTTTATGTAGGCAAACAAGAACAATTACTCTCTCAAAATCCAAACATAGTTGGAGACTTCCCAAGCGTATCCCAGCTGGAACGATTCAAAAACATCAACTGTCGAAGCATCATTCAAACTAAGCAATGAGTGGGTGGCGAATCAGAAAGCTACATCTTTCATCGCAAAAATACCAAATCCTTAATAAGCATCCAGCAGAAGGATCGGTGCCAAACTGTGAAAATAACGCAAAGGCGGAAGCAACCAAATTTATCCCATGGATAAAAGATTTCCAGTCCCAAAAGAGACACCTTGTTAGGTGCAGGAAACGAATTCTTTAAATCAAACTAAAATTTGATAAGATTAACTAGTGTCTACCTCCCGGGATGAGGCATAAAGTCGGAAGGACCGACAAAACCTAGGCTGGAATTACCAGTCCTAGTGCCGGAAAGACCGACAAAAAAGCTGGAAGGACCAGCTGTTGGTAGGACCGAAAAACCTAGGCTGGACACAACAGTCTTAGTGCAGGAAGGACCAAAAAACAAGCTGGAAGGACCAACGCAAACAGAAATCCTAGCCGAAAAGGAGTAACAGATATCCTAGCCAACATGGGGTAACAGAAATCTTAGCCGAAAGGGGGTATCTGATTTAATCTTCCTAGTCTTGAGCTAATCAAAACTGAGAAGGTATAAAGTTGGATTAAACTCAAAAGTATTTAAACCCGATCTCTGAGGGACTCGGGTCACTGAGTTAGTGAGAAGTGTGGTTCAATACGTTATAAAAATGTGTACCTAACCAAATCTCCAAAGGTCTTGGGTCACCAGGTTGACGAGAAATATGGTTAGATACATCAAAAACCAAAAACATGTATTTAAACTAAATCTCCGAAGGACTCAGGTCATTGAATTAGCGAGAAGAGCGATTAAATACATCATAAAATTTATAACCCTCTTTAGGGGCAGGCATTCAAGTCCAAATTCTGAAGGACTTGGGTCACTGGGTTAGTGAACGTATGAATGAATGCATGATCACCAAAAAGAGAGAAAAATGGTATAAAATCAGTCAACTAAATTGAATTCTAAGAAGCTGATCGCTTCCATTCTAATAAAACTATAGCAAGCTATTATGACATCAAAAAACAAGTCGGTAGCGTTAAAATTACACACCATAAGCTCGATACAAACATATGGTCGACAAAGAAAATTGTGATGCAAGGTACAGATAGAAAGTGTTACCAAATAGGATGAAAGACCATAGTGTAACAAATAAGAGCATTGTCCCATACAAACAAAACAGAGCACAGAAGCATCACAACGTCCCAAACCAGTCACAGAACCACCAAAATTCCAAAATAAGCACAAGTCGCAACACAGACCAACATAAAGTTAAATGCAAGGATCGACACCCGATTATACAACCATTCTAAAAGCATAGTTCGCAAAAGAAATGACCAAAGGTAAGATAGAAAAGCTATAGATCCTTGTTCTTCCTAGGCCTACCAACCTTCCCTTAACCTAGGTAGAGCAGGATGGAGGATCGCTACCAAGGACTTTTTGCGCTCTGAAACTGCCAACTCAACATCTTCTGGATTGAAGGAGGCAACGACACTATCCTTGGATCTAAAAGAGCTTGGATAACCTTTGCCTTGTCATCCTCTAGAACGAAGATACGCTTGAGATTATCCTTGTGAAGCCTTAGGGGATCGCAAGCTAGTGTGGGCCAACCGCTCATTTGTTTTGCAGAATGATCCTTGAGCAGATCCATCTGTTTCCCAAACTGATACATAGCGGTCTCAAAACGGGCAAGCATCTGAGCCTTCACGGCAATCATATCACTTGAAAAAGTTTGATGATCAGACGTAGATATGTCCACGTTAGAAGATACTCCCTGCAAACTCCAGCCTTTGAGTCGTTTAGCAAGCTTGGGATTCCATGGCCTAGGGGCATAACGTGGCCTGCTAATGATTGTTTGAAGTTCTGTATGGGAGGGACTGAGGGGAGAGTTCACAGACCAACGACCAGTCGATTGAATGCCAGTTATTTGAACATCCAAATCAAAAAACTTTTCCAACCAACGTAGCTCCAGAGACGTATCCATCCTGCAATTCAGGGATTTAAAGGGTCAGTCAAGAATAAGGTTAAACAAGTAACGCAACCAAAAGAAGAACTGTGAATGACCAATCCCTCCAAACCTAGCCGCGCATAAGAAGTTCATGTTGTTCTCACATGCTTCACTCAAAACGGTCGCTCATATTTAACCAAGTCAGGGCCATTCAGGATTAACTTGAGGGCAAAAAGAGGGAACGACCCTCTGTCAATTGCACTTGGGTGACCATAGGAGTCAAAACCAGAAGTATAAACCATAGTAACAATATCTAAGCCACATGGTTTAAGCATTTCGTCAAACATCATGTGTGTAAAATAGACAACTTGAAACACCCCACCTCCGTTAGGGTCACTCTCAAAGGGAATGCCATAATTTTGGTGGAGGTTTATAAGTATAAGTCACAGATATATAAGACAAATATTAGAACACATATTTTTGAACAGCGGAAAACAACAACAAATTTTATTTCAACAAAATACGTGTTACACAAACCATGTCATAATTTGTCTTACAATACTTCCAAAAACATAACATCTTCATAACTGTCTTGATTACATTATTTAAAGAAGCATAAAAACATAAGTAAACTGCATAAGTCCCATAGTTGCTGTCAAAGCCATAGTCCATAACGAAAAAGATCCAAGCAATACATTCTTTCTCTTCGAGCTAGATGTGAAAAATGGTCAAGCTACGGTATTCCCTCCCTGTGGACCTGGGGGGGGGGGGGGAACGGAAGAAAAGAAGACAAAAGAAAAGTAGAGTCAGACATAAAGCCTGAGTAAGTCTAGGACTATTCAGTCTATGAATAAAGAACTGGGTATGATAAGTATAAACTGGAAATGGGAAAGCACCTTAAACTAAATTAAGTTGTCCAGAGTCGAATATACTATCGTACCCCATATTAATCTCTGCATCCATATAAACTGGTTCCCAACAGGCACCCCATAATCAGGGTGAAGTGATTCGTTTCTAATGATCGGCTCCTACTCGCATAGTTACATGTGTCTTACGGCCCCCGATGTTGTAGTTACCTATGCTGGTCCCACCATGGGGTGTATCAAGTCCCATGGTGGCGGCCCGACACAATCCTAAAATGCACAGGTATGCTACTGGTGCCCAATGCCTTATTTTTCTGCGCCGGAATGTGTGCACGCCCGCAGCCCATTAGAACCTACACTACTGCACCATCGCCGTCAATTTGACCTCCTATAGTCAGCCCAGTAATCGTGCCCTACCCTGCCTAGTTCAGGGTATCCTGATACACCTTGTAGGGTTACTGCTGAAAAGGGTCCCCCGCTACTAGGTTTTCTATTTCTAGCTAACATGCTAAGTTGGTTAAGTGTTTTGTAAACCTAACCCCCAATCAGTCTGTATAGTTTAGCATGTTCCATTTTGATTAAGTATTAATTTAATTTACTTAATCCTATCAATCCTGACTCAGCCTTAATTGTCTTATTAAAGCCTCGACCTCTCACATTAGACAGGTATTGTTGTGGCTGCCTGTTACCGGTTTGGTCCGGGCAGTCTTACGCCAAAACTCAGTCTAACCTCGGGTCCTTATTAGGCTCCGTTTTTAACCACCCACATTGGATAGGTATTGTTGTGACTACTGGACAGCCGGGCAGTTCCGGGCAGGTTTACATCACAACTCAATCCAACCTCGGGTTAAACACATCGTATTTTCTAAATTTACATATTTTGTCTCTTTTCTTTTTTATATGTAAATATTAGCGGCCCATTATTCAAATCCATCTTTATTGGGTAAAATTAATTTATATCACTTAATTGTTTTTCAAGTTTGTTGGCATGCGTCAAACATGCCAATACATATGTTCTATATTTAACCCAATCGTCATTACCCCCGTTTTATACATTCGCTATAATATAACATATGTTGGGTCTAACATTTAAACCCAACTTAGCCACATGAAAAAGGGGAGGCTTATAACATGGTGTTTATATATTCTAAGTAACATAAAAAGGGGAGTGTGAACACATGAACTTGCAACATAGCGAACTAATTAACATAAGTTTGGCACTTGTGAACTTGCATAGTGATAGCATATAATCATGGCATAAACATACTTAAAGATGAATCATTCTATTCATATAATCATGGCATAAACATACCTAAACTTGAATCATTCTATTCATATAATCATGATTTTTAATCTATTCATGTAAACTTGCAATTGGAATGTAAATCTAACTTAATTATGTGTCACATATATCACCATATGATTTTGATAACAACAAAGGCCTAAAACATGTTTTTCAACTAGGCATAACACCAAACATAGTTTAGTCATGTTCATAAAGATGCTTACTTTTGTCTCTAATACAAAAGTTTGGTTTTACACTTGAATCACGATGCCAATTCCAACATAAATTCATATAAATCATAGTACTTAGTTGAATCCAATTACACACTAAAAGTGATCATAAAAGTATGTACATCATATTGGCATAATAGTGAATCATATACTGGCATGAAGCTCAATTAAACTACCGCAAACATGTAGTTGTTAACTTCCAACATGAATCACATACTTGCAAATATCCAATCGTTATACCACAACATTCCAAGTCGTTTAGAATCAAAGCAACATACGAATATAGATTATTATCACCACAAATCTAATACAATTCTATTTCTCATTTTACACAAATCAAAACATAATTATTTATTCACATCGGAATAGCACTCTACTTACAACGTATGACGAATCTTCAATTCAGGAATCTGAATTCTGAATTTGGAGATGCTATCCTTTGTTGTAGGCGTTGTTTTGATTTAATTGACGTTGCTTTAAGCTTTCGAATTGTCTCCTAATTGTCTCTCAATTTCTGGTGGCTATTCCTAGTCTTTTCTCAGTAGCATGACGGTCTCATATCCATTTTAGTTTGTGTGAATTAGGGTGAGTCTTAGGTCCTTTTTATGGAGTTTGTGAGTTGATTAGGATCGTCGATGGAGCTTGGTTTAATAATAGCCGTTCGTTTGAAGGAGAGACCAATCAGGAGCTGACACCTAGCCCTAGTGACAAGGCAAGGCTCAGAAAATCGACCAAACACAGACCAGGCCAGCCGGAAGGGGTGCTGGGTTCGACCTGGCTCAGGGGCCAGGTCGACTACCCAGTCGACCCTCAGGTCGACTCTGTAGTCGACATGGGTGCTCCAGGTCGACTACCAGTCGACCTGGGTGGCCCAGGTCGACTACCCAGTCGACCTGGATGCCTTGGGCGGGAGAAATCCCGCCCTGGCCAATCCGGCCCGATTTTTGAAATTTAAACTTGTTTTCTAAACTGTTTTGGTCTGTTTGAATTTTAAACTGAATTCTGAAACTTCCGGAGGCCATATCTCCCTCATACGGAGTCCGTTTTACGCAAACTCGGACTCTATCTCAAGCAGAATTCCGAGACGAACGCAATGGCGTATCCCGTTTCCCTTAATTCTTTGATTTGAAATTAATTATGCCTTAATTTGTGAATTTTACTATTATAGAATACACGGGGTGTTACATTCTCCCCCACTTAAAATGATTCCGTCCCCGAAACCTTCAAGTTCAGGAAGAATGTACGTCCTAACGTCCAAACATCCATCTACTCATCCATCAAACACGAGCATCCATTGTCCTTAAAAGACTTCTAATGCTTCATGATCATGTGCGAAGTGTGTGTACATGTACTTATCTAATGCAAAATCAGTCGGTCTACTGATTCAGTTGACCTCCCTAATGCAAATTATGTAAGTGTCATGAATCCATTATGTATGCAAATTTTTCCTATTCATGATTCTACATGAGTGCACAATTATTCATATAAATGCAACATCCATATGACAACACATTAAACTTCAACCATATACAAATGCAAACATATATATATGCATATGCAATATGAAGTGACTAAGCCGATCTAAAACCTAAATTGTGTGTGTATATGCAACCACGAGCAACCACTAGCAATCACTTGCAACCACTTGCAACCATCATCCATAACATGTTTCAATTACATGTTTTCATCCAATGAGTTTCTACCTAAAAGATAATATCGAGGAGATATACCTAAAAAGATAGATAAAAGCGCAACTTAAGGAAAAAGAAAGATCAAAGATGTACCCTCGAAAAGAAAAGGGCAGGCTGCGCGTATTCTAGCTTCAGTTTCCCAAGTTGCGTCTCCCTCGGCGTCGCTCCACTGAACTTTGACGAGCTTGACTTCGCGGTTGCGTAGCTTCTTCACTTCCGTTCCTAATATGTGGGTTGGAACTTTCCTCACGGTTGCTTCGCGTTCCACTTCAACTACTTCTAGAATATTTGGCTCTACCACTTTAGTAGATTCATGTAGACATTTTCGGAGGTGCGAAACATGGAAAACGTTGTGAACTCCGGCCAGCTTTTCGGGTAGCTCTAATCTATAGGCCATTTTCCTAATTTTCTCAATAATAGGAAATGGTCCTACGATCCTTGGTGCTATCTTTCCTGTGGTTCCAAAACGAACAACGTTCCTTAGCGGAGATACCTTAAGAAAAACTCTGTCCCCAACCTCAAATTCAAGGTCGGTCCTCCTCTTGTCGGCGTAGGATTTTTGTCTGTCTTGGGATGTCTTCATTCTTCTCTGTATCAAGTCTACTTTTTCTGAAGTCTCTCGGATCATATCCGGTCAAAGTATGAGCTTGTCAGTAGACTCCCACCAACAAGTGGGCGATCGGCACGGTCTTCCATATAAAGCTTCGAAGGGCGCCATTCCGATGGTTGCTTGGTAGCTGTTGTTGTAGGCAAATTCCACCAAAGGAAGATGGTCTTCCCACGTCCCTCCGAAGTCAAGGACGCACAGTCTTAAAAGGTCCTCTAAAACTCTGTTCACTCTTTCTGTCTGGTCGTCGGTTTGGGGATGATAGGCTGTGCTTAAGCATAACTGTGTGCCTACCGCTTCTTGTAGACTCCACCAAAACTCACTTGTGAAGATAGGGTCTCGGTGACTAACAATGCTGGATGGTATTTCATGGAGTCGAACAATTTCCTTGAAGTAAAGAGATGATAGGGATGAGGCAGTTCTTTTACTCTTGATAGGTAAGAATTGGGCGCTTTTAGTAAGCCTATCCACTATTACCCAAATGCTAGTGTTGCCTCTTCTAGACCTAGGCAGCCCATCAATGAAGTCCATTGAGATGCTATCCCACTTCCACTGCGGGACCTCTAGAGGATGGAGCAGACCGCCAGGCTTTTTCTGTTCTGCCTTAACCTGTTGGCACACCATACACTTAGAAACGAAATCTGCCACGTCCTTCTTCATGCCGTTCCAAAAGAAAGTTCTCTTTATGTCCTTGTACATTTTATCCACGCCTAGGTGTATCGTCATCTTGGAGTGATGTGCTTCCTCGAGAACCTTCTTTACTAAATCCCTTGTCTATGGGATGCATAGTCTTCCGTCTCGCCTTAGCCAACCCTTGTCGTCGATGGAGTATCTGCTGAGGAGACTTGAAGTCTCACCCCTAATGAGCCTATCAATCGTCTCCACAGGCTGAGGGTCTTCGCGTTGTGCCGTCCCTATTGCGTCCACTAAAGTCGGGCGTACTTCGAGAGATGCTAGCAAGGCCGGGACAAAATCGGAGGAGGGCCTAAAGTCAAAGCTGGCTATAAACTCTAGGCTTTGTCTTTCAACAAACAGTGGGCTTAGGGTTAGTTTCTTTCGGCTCAACGCGTCTGCCACTACGTTACCTTTGCCCGGAGTGTAGGAGATCTCGAAATCGTATGAGGCAAAAAACTCCATCCATCTATGTTGCCTCAAGTTAAGATCTTTCTGAGAGAAAAGTTATTTCAATGATTTATGGTCAGTGTAAAGTTCGAACTTCTCACCTAGGAGATAGTGTCACCAAGACTTGAGTGCAAAGACGATGGCAGCTAACTCAAGATCGTGGTTCGGGTAGTTCTTTTCATGCACTTTCAATTGCCTTCCACCATAAGCTACTACTTTTCCTTCTTGCATTAAGATAGCGCCTAGCCCTGTCCTACATGCATTTGTATAAACTGTGAACATCTTGCCTCCATCTGGCAACGTCAAAACTGGGGCTGTTGTAAGAGCCCTTTTTAGTCGTTGGAAAGCAAATTCGCAATCCAAGTCCCAATTGAACACTAGATTCTTCTTGGTCAGCTTTGTGAGCGGAGCTGATATCTTTGCAAAGTCTCTGATGAATTTCCAATAGAAGCCTGCTAGCCCGAGAAAGCTTCGGACCTCTGTTGCGTTCTTTGGTGTCTTCCAGTCCTGCACCGCTACTACCTTAGCCGGGTCTACTGCTAACCCTTCTTTGGATACTATGTGCCCAAGAAATCTTACTTCCTCTCTCCAAAAGTGGCATTTGGAGAATTTGGGTTTTAGTTGATGGACTCGCAGGGTTTCCATGATTGCCCTTAGGTGCTGAGCATGCTCTTCTTCACTCTTTGAGAAGATCAAGATATCGTCTACGAAGACTACTACGAACTTGTTGAGGAATTCTCTGAACACCCTACTCATTAGGTCCACGAAGTAAGCGGGTGCGTTTGTCAAGCCGAAAGGCATGACAAGCCATTCAAAGAAGCCATCTGGGGTTCTGAATGCTATCTTATTGATACTATCTTCAGCCACCCTTAGCTGATGAAATCCGGTTGCTAAATCGAGTTGGGAGAAAACAGACGCTCCTACAAGCTGATCAAACAGATCGTCAATTCTGGGGAGAGGTTGCCTATTCTTTTTCGTTAGCTTGTTGAGCTCCCTATAGTCAACACACAGACGGAGTGAACTATCCGCCTTTGTACCGAACACCACTGGAGCGCCCCATTCTGAAATGCTCCTTCTAATGCACCCCTTTTCTAGAAGCTCTTTAATCTATTTACTGAGCTCTTTCCTTTCCCGTGGAGCCATGTGTCTAACGGGAAACGCAATGGGCTTTGCATTATCTACAAGATATATGCGGAAGTCCACTTCCCGCTTCGGAGGCAAGCCCTTCACCTCTTTGAAGACATCCAGATATTCCCGGACCACTCTAACCGATTGCAAACTTTCAACAGAGGCATCTAGCAATTCAAGATAACTAAGCATAACCACATACGAGGGATTACAAGTAATTTCCAGAGTGTTACCGAGTTGGGTCAGAAGCCTAAACACTCTTCTCTCACAATCAAGGATGGCACCATTATTGGATAGCCAATCCATGCACAAAATCAAACCATATCCCAAAAAGCCCTAAACAAAGGCACTACATTTAAATTCTATGCTTAGAATAGAAATTTTCAACCCACATAGATCATAGATAAATAAGCTGGGCCCCCAATTGGATTTGAAACAATTAAGGGTTCCTATACCATTATAGTTTCTAGGTGCAGAGATTCTACTAAAGCAGATGAGATAAAGGAATGTGATGCGCCAAAATCAAATAAAGTGCGAACTGGGTGATCATAAAGATAAACTACACTTTCTATAGAAGTATTTATACCTCGCTGCTACAGAGGTGGTGCTTCTAGCGCATGAACTTGTGCCCCTGCGGTGGATCCAGCATTCTTCCCCTGCCTTCGCTTCTTTGGGCAATCTTTAGCCATGTGGCCTGTTTCACTGCAAGAAAACATCCACCATTCATCTTGGCCTTCTTTTTCCGGCAATCTTTCACTAAGTTCCCCACTTTGCCACAGAATTTACACTTCCTCTTCTCTTGGGACTTGTTGTCTTTCCCGCCCTTCTTAAAGTCTATCTTCTTAGGCTGTAAACACTCTTTCTTCCCTTGAGAGCTTTCTGCCTTTGTCTCCTTCTTCTTTGGGCAGTCCCTAGCCCAGTGGCCTGTCTCCCTACACTGAAAGCAAGTAGCACTCATCCTCCTCCTCTTCTTCCTGCAGTCTCCCTCCAGATGTCCAAGAATTCCGCAGAAACAACATTCCTTTTTTTCACGTTTCTTGTCATTACTGTTACGATCCTCTCTTCTTTGACTATTATTCGTCTTCCTGTTCTGGGACTCTTTCGCTTGCTGGTTCATGTAGAGGAGGAGGTGTGAAAGCGTCAGTAGCTGGGGAGTAAGGTCCCCAGACATGCTGAAACAAAAAGGATAGATTCAAAACGAAGAATAAAAGATAATACCTATGGCTTTGGGGGGACTTTGCCTTTTTAAAATAAAATAATATTTTATCTTTAAAAATGCTTCTTTAAATTTTCCTTTGAAAATAAATTTTCAAAACTTTTTATCTTATCTGGTAAACCTATGCTCTGATACCAAGTGAAACTCCCCACCTCCGTTAGGGTCACTCTCAAAGGGAATGCACTAATTTTGGTGGAGGTTTATAAGTATAAGTCACAGATATACAAGACAGATATAAGAACACATATTTTTGAACAGCGGAAAACAACAACTTTTATTTCAACAAAATACGTGTTACACAAACCATGTCATAATTTGTCTTACAATACTTCCAAAAACATAACATCTTCATAACTGTCTTGATTAGATTATTTAAAGAAGCATAAAAACATAAGTAAACTGCATAAGTCCCATAATTGCTATCCAAAGCCATAGTCCATAACGAAAAAGATCCAAGCAATACATTCTTTCTCTTCAAGCTGGATGTGAAAACTGGTCAAGCTGCGGTATTCCCTCCCTGTGGACTTGGGGGGGGGGAGGGAGAGGGGGACGGAAGAAAAGAAGACGAAAGAAAAGTAGAGTCAGACATAAAGCCTGAGTAAGTCTAGGACTATTCAGTCTATGAATAAAGAACTGGGTATGATAAGTAAAAACTGGAAATGGGAAAGCACCTTAAACTAAATTAAGTTGTCTAGAGTCGAATATACTATCGTACCCCATATTAATCTCTGCATCCATATAAACTGGTTCCCAACAGGCACCCCATAATCAGGGTAAAGTGATTAGTTTCTAATGATCGGCTCCTACTCGCATAGTTACATGTGTCTTACGGCCCCCGATGTTGTAGTTACCTATGCTGGTCCCACCATGGGGTGTATCAAGTCCCATAGTGGCGGCCCGACACAATCCTAGAATGCATAGGTATGCTACTGGTGCCCAGTGCCTTATTTTTCTACGCCGGAGTGTGTGCACGCCCGCACCCCGTTAAAACCTACACTGCTGCACCACCGCCATCGATTTGACCTCTTACAGTCAGCCCAGTAATCGTGCCCCACCCTGCTTAGTTCAGGTTATCCTGATACACCTTATAGGGTTACTGCTGAAAAGGGTCCCCCGCTACTAGGTTTTCTATTTCTAGCCAACATGCTAATTTGGTTAAGTGTTTTGTAAACCTAACCCCCAATCAGTCTGTATAGTTTAGCATGTTCCATTTTGATTAAGTATTAATTTAATTTACTTAATCCTATCAATCCTGACTCAGCCTTAATTGTCTTATTAAAGCCTCGACCTCTCACATTAGACAGGTATTGTTGTGGCTGCCTGTTACCGGTTGGGTCCGGGCAGTCTTACGCCACAACTCAGTCTAACCTCGGGTCCTTATTGGGCTCCGTGTTTAACCACCCACATTGGATAGGTATTGTTGTGACTACTGGACAGCCGGGCGGTTCCGGGCAGGTTTACATCACAACTCAATCCAACCTTGGGTTAAACACATCGTATTTTCTAAATTTACATATTTTGTCCCTTTTCTTTTTTATATGTAAATATTTGTGGCACATTATTCAAATCCATCTTTATTGGGTAAAATTAATTTATATCACTTAATTGTTTTTCAAGGTTGTTGGCATGCGTCAAACATGCCAACACATATGTTCTATATTTAATCCAATCGTCATTACACCCATTTTATACGTTCGCTACAATATAACATATGTTGGGTCTAACATTTAAACCCAACTTAGCCACATGAAAAAAGGGAGGCTTATAACATGGTGTTTATATATTCTAAGTAACATAAAAAGGGGAGTGTGAACGCATGAACTTGCAACATAGCGAACTAGTTAACATAAGTTTGGCACTTGTGAACTTGCATAGTAATAGCATATAATCATGGCATAAACATACTTAAACATGAATCATTCTATTCATATAATCATGGCATAAACATACCAAAACACGAACCATTCTATTCATATAATCATGGTTTTTAATCTATTCATGTAAACTTGCAATTGGAATGTAAATCTAACTTAATTATGTGTCACATATATCACCATATGATTTTGATAACAACGTAGGCCTAAAACATGTTTTTCAACTAGGCATAACACCAAACATAGTTTAGTCATGTTCATAAAGATGCTTACTTTTGTCTCTAATACAAAAGTTTGGTTTTACACTTGAATCACGATGCCAATTCCAACATAAATTCATATAAATCATAGTACTTAGTTGAATCCAATTACACACTAAAAGTGATCATAAAAGTATGTACATCAAATTGGCATAATAGTGAATCATATACTTGCATGAATCTCAATTAAACTACCACAAACATGTAGTTGTTAACTTCCAACATGAATCACATACTTGCAAATATCCAATCGTTATACCACAACATTCCAAATCGTTTAGAATCAAAGCAACATACAAATATAGATTATTATTACCACAAATCTAATACAATTCTATTTCTCATTTTACACAAATCAAAACACAATTATTTATTCACATCGGAATAACACTCTACTTACAACATATGACGAATCTTCAATTCAGGAATCTGAATTCTGAATTTGGAGATGCTATCCTTTGTTGTAGGCATTGTTTTGATATAATTGACGTTGCTTTAAGCTTTCGAATTGTCTCTCAATTTCTGACGGCTATTCCTAGTATTTCCCCAGCAGCATGACGGTCTCATCTCCGTTTTTGTTTATTTGAATTAGGGTGAGTCTTAGGTCCTTTTTATAGAGTTTGTGAGTTGATTAGGACCGTCGATGGAGCTTGGTTTAATAATAGCCGTTCGTTTGAAGGAGAGACCAATCAGGAGATGACACTAGCCCAAGTGACAAGGCAAGGCTCAGAAAATCGAACAAACACAGACCAGGCCAGCCGGGGGGGCTGGGTTCGACCTGGCTCAGGGGCCAGGTCGACTACCCAGTCGACACCCAGGTCGACTACCCAATCGACCTGGGTGGCCCAGGTCGACTACCCAGTCGACCTGGGTGCCTTGGGCGGGAGAAATCCCGCCCTGGCCAATCCGGCTCGATTTTTGAAATTTAAACTTGTTTTCTAAACTGTTTTGGTCTGTTTGAATTTTAAACTGAATTCTGAAACTTCCGGAGGCCATATCTCCCTCATACGGAGTCCGTTTTATGCAAACTAGGAATCTATCTCAAGAAGAATTCCGAGACGAACGCAATGGAGTATCCCATTTCCCTTAATTCCTTGATTTGAAATTAATTATGCCTTAATTTGTGAATTTTACGGTTATAGAATAAACGGGGTGTTACATATCTGGGAGCAAATCGTTGGCACGTACTCATAAGATTGGGAATTGTGCAAGATATGAACTTGTCTTAAGTATTTTAACAAGCATATCATGTGTACAAAGTTTAGAACCAGAGATAAAAGGAATATTGGAGTTAAATGTTCTCAGATAAGTGCATGCATAAAACAAATCAGATCCTGTCCAAAAATTTCTGAATATTATCATCATAAAAAGATCAACAACAACACAAATCATATCTAATGATCATAAGGGTTTCAGAAAGTAGTCCAAGAAAGCATAAGAAGGACTTATTCCTATTAAAACATATATTATCAATTCAAAAGAGGAAGAAGCATAAGCAAGGATTGACAAACCTGCGCTTCACAAATTGATGATGGGAAGGAGTACGGGGTTTTTTGACTGGGAGAATCTACTCGAAGTAGAAGTTAGGTTTTTTTAGAAAATGAAGTAACTGTTATCAATGTGTTTTATCTGGAAAGTAAAAGTGAATTAAAGAAAGGAGTAAGAAAACGATGGGGAAGACTAAAAGACTCGCTTCCAGATCATTCTCGCCATGTCAGCTCAGTACTCGATTGCGCAAATATAAGTGGCCTATTAGATCCAGGGGGCTTTCCCGCATCCCCATGATTTGATCGATTGTGATGATACTTCGACTCAAAATAAATAGTGTAAGTGACTCATGATTTTCACTCACGAGTAGGAACAATCTCAACCATCTTTACCCAAAAAGTCCTAAGTTACGTATAATCATCCCTTGATAAACCAGATTCAATCTACCAATTATTGTTTTGATCAATTATTTCGAAGCTTGTAATTTTTTGTAAAATAAAAATTACAAACTTCGAGGGGCAAATGTTTGTCCCTTAAAAACCATACATATATTGGTCTATTAATTCTATGATAAAACTACGGGACGAGCGTCATTAGGGTCGGTCGTGCATAGTCCTATCCAGTACTCCCAGACAGTTTGCGAAAGGTAAGGCACGATCACATAGAACAAACTTCAAATGCCAATATAAAGGTTAAACACGAAAAGGAAGGTCGCATTTTTCAGAAAAGGTTGGGTCGTCTGCTCAACATAGTCAGGATCGGTCATACAGCATAGCACGACCAATACAAAGAGGTCATGCACGCGACGTTAGCTCAAGAATGGCGCGGCCCAAGGACAGTATGGCTCGTACATCCTATAAAGGTCGCCCATGTTAAGGGAAGTCGCTCATACCATATCGAAAAGGTCGGTCGTACAAGACAAGGAGAAGAATTGGTTTCGGTCACACGTTCCACCCTATAATCATTCGTTCATACTACCCCGATCAATCGTACATAGCAGGGAATACAAAGATGCCAGAGGTTGCACATGCATCCCATGTCCGCTCATAAATTGTAACCACAGCCGGTCACTCAGTCCCTAATCAGTCACTGATACTTTAATCATATGCTACCATATGTCAACCCCAGAATGATCGCACGTATGTCTGCCCTACAAGCGTCGGTCAGTCGCCTGTTCATTTACAATTAGATATAGATGCTCCAACCAGATATTATCTGTTGGTCATAAAAGGCTTAACATGATGACCCAGTTGGTCGTTCTTATACCAACCAAGAAGCTTTGAAAAGCCGCTTGAACGCTCATCGCCTGTCCGCTCATTCAATGTGCTTAGACCTATGCAATCGCTCGCTCCTATGCAACCGCTCGCTCCCATGAAGCCGCTCATGCGGGACAACTGAATACAACTATCAACAATTGGCTACAGATAGGCGGTTGCATTTTCGTAATTAATGAAACGAGCAACCCATAGCCTGCACATATGAATTTCAGCTCATTTCTTCAGGGGAGCTCACCTATAAATAGGCCATGGCTTCCATCATAAGGGGGATCCACTCCTTGTGACCACGAAGTGTTGCTGAATTCTTTCCTCCACCATTCCTTAAGCATTTCAACCATCATCATAATCCCCTCTTGAAGGTTATTCATTCATTTGGCCATGGCATCCATTAGAATCCTATAAGTGAGAAAAGATCAAAGACGTCCCCCTTCTCCATCACTCACCCATCCCTCTCTTCTCCTTCAAGGATCCCACCATTCCTCCATTGAGTTCTATGAATTTAAGCAAGATTTGTTTGTGAGAGTGAAAATATGTTGAGCGAATGAGAAGATGTATGAACAAAGAGAGTTTATATGCTTTGTAATCATTGTTATGATAATGCAAGCTACCTTCATAGTGGACGTAGGCCTAGCTTAGGGCCGAACCAGTCTAAAACATTTGTCTTCATTTTATTTTCCTCGTTTTTTGCATTTAATCCTTGTGATTGCGGCTCCATCTTTTTCTAACCACATTGGTGAAGTACGATTTTCGTATCATTGGTTTCTAAGCCATTTTTTGGTGAAAACATATATTTACTTATAAAAGTTTAGAAAACAGTCTCTATTTATTGACCACGGTGTCCGCATACAGTTTTCTATCATATGGTCAAGTGGTACAGATATTTATCAATCCAGTCTGTTCTTATATTAAATTCAAATCCTAGGTATTCATTTCAACCCGCATCCCAAATCGATTCGAATTTATTTTCTAAATCTATATGGTTGTTCGGGTAATATCATTTCAACCCACAGTGATGTTTCCTAAATCTTAGGGAACTTGCTATGATAACCCGAATTCCGATAAACCGATTTTTTTTTCAAAATTCCAATCCATCAAAATTCGGATTGGTTTGCTCTGGTATCCTGCAGAAAAGATAGAGACATAAAATATGTCAGAGCTCAGAAAATATCTCACAGTGGAATGGATAAAATATAGTATAATCAAAACATAGCCTTACCGTATTATTAATACTACCTAACCAGTATCCAAAGCTATCATGTCTCTCCTACAAACCTAACCTGCGAGTATGTTATGAGGAGGGGGTCAGAACACAAGTTCTGGTTACTCGATTTAAACTACACACTTTGGATAATCCTACAAATACCGTTCAATCATGTTATCTTATTTATTAGGTTACTTGGGTTATTGGTATTCAAGGCTTACACACACGTCGTACCCATTTACTTCCCAGTGCATTAACCTAACATAGTATATATGTAGCTACCCCCAATATTAAGGTACATCACATGGTATCCCACTCGCATGGTCTCCACCGTAACACCATTGAAATATACGCAATCCCTCATCGTACACCGTAGTGACATACGGATAACAATATTACGTTCCGCATATATCTGTCATTACTATGCTACGCAAATGTACGGACTGTCACCTTTTGTTTGAATTTGAATTCATATCGGAGTAATGCCCTCAAGTCTACGATACACCACCCAGATCTGACATGGATGTATCTAGACTATCCACCATACGTATCTTCAATTGTAGCTCGATGTCTCCATCGCACGTCCTCTAATGTGCACCGAGTTCCATGGCAGGCCGATACATGAAACACGGAAATCGCTCGGGAGCTTTTCCATATCTATACAAGCCCATTTTTAAGAGCCTCTACAGATATTCCTAGGGTCTGTTTTCATGGTCGCTATGGCCCCACCTCAGCCCCTCCCTCAACTAGTAAAGACTACAAGAGCTAAGCCGCTGCCCTTACATAAACAATCTAAACATCCATGTGGCGTCTCCCCTCAACCCCTTACCCCGATAGTAAAGGGTGAAATGGTATCTCCGGTTTAGCTCTAGTCTTTCTGCATCCCACTGGTTGCCGATGACCGGTGTCTGACGGTCTTCTATCCTTGTTGGTCGTGACCCTCTGCCTCCTCGTGAGGCAACCGCCTAACTACCCTGGTATCACCACGTCACAGCATTCGGACTGCATAGCTACATCTGCATTCAAGGCCCACCCACCTAGTAGTTACGCACAGACGCGACCTCTACGAGCACAGCTTAAGACATCTGTCACCGCACAGAGGACTACTAGGATCACCTTATGTACATCAGGAAGCCGCAAGTCCTTTGGAGCCATTAGAACAATCAGATGAATGTGCGCTCCCCCAGTGCCTTATAACACCTCGATGATCTACCCCGTTGGGTTGTTCACCATCAACCGTACAGACTGGTCTAAGCACATTATGTTGTTAGACCCTATGTTTAAACTTTCTTTTACGTGCTTACCTTACCTCATCAGGTTTCCAATTAACTTCGTGATTCCCATTCATATTGAATTCTTATTCAAATTACCAAGTTTCTCTTGCTTATTAATTTCAATTATATAACTTAATCCATTTAAGTTTATTAATAAGCCCATAACATGTTATTCCCTAGATTGTGGCCCAAGGTCTGTAATCCACAACCCCTTTTTATTTTCTAGTTGGTTTCATCACTACAATAACATGTTTTGCTTAATATGTAATTAAGTATATCCAATTCACTTGTTTTCTAATTAACATGTCACTAACCATTTATGATTAAATATAACTTATTTTATTTCATAATTTTTCCTCATCCTTTCTCATTTAATCATAGTTCCATTTTACATTGTCAATACTTATCGTTGTTTACTTATTAACATAGTTCTATTAACTAAGGTCAATTATTAAGTTTCTCTACCCATTTATTATAAATTGTGTTATAATTTCCTCTTGCCCTAGGACAAGCCTAAACATTCTTATCAACGAGTTTCAAATTTCCAAGCTTACAGATTAGTTAATTTATAATTAAGTACAACTTCTTATATTTCATATATTTTCCCTCTTTTATCAACTAGTTTCCGGCTTTCCCCATTTACTGATTACTTAATTTACAATTAGGTGTCCCTTAACTCATTTCACCAGTTATCCCATTTTCTTATTAGTTTATTATAACCTAAGTTATAATCATCACTTGTCCCTAGGACAATTCTAACTATTATGCAACATTTTCATTAATGTTATTTATTTACAATAGGTGATTATCATTTTTACGAGCTATGCATATGATTGACATAGAAATGTGTTTATTTTATGCTCTTATATCTTATCTTTTGTATATAAATAAATATTACTTGGTATTGTTTTGTTACTTTTACATATATTCCAACCCAGCCTGCATGCAACCAGAAAACTAGAGAAATGGAGATCAGATTGCTATATATTTACATTTTGAAGAATTGTAGAGGAAGATCCCACATCTAGTTGCTGTTGGACAAGAAAATGATTGATAAAAAGGCCATCCACATCTCAAATCGAGGGAGGCTTGTCAAAGAACCAAGAAAAGAAGAAAGGCCAAAAAAATTTAATAGATTTAACTAAGGCCAATTTGTAATTAGGGTTAGGGTTTGGTTATCTCCTATAAATACCCTTGTAATATCATTGTAGCCACCATCCTATTCTATATTTTCTTCTCCATTAATAAAGTTTCTAGTTCTCTTTTATTTTTCTGTATTTTAATTTTCATAGCAACTAATGCCATCTACACAATTAGGTTTGATAGATTACTAGTTGTATTTTGTACACCTTTTCATTAGTGATTGACTGTCTGATTAGATTCAGCGGTAATCCTAATTTTAATTTCTGTTTGTTAGTTTTAATTTCTGCAATTTCAATTTCTGTTCTTTTTATTGCGTTCTTAGGTCATATTGGGTTGAATATAGATTTGAGTAGATTCAGATCTGTACTCAATTCAATAATTGTTTTATTGTTTTTTTCAAAACCAACCTCCAAGATAGATCTAACTCGCCCAAAAAATTATTTAAATAATTTGATTTAATTTGCCTCCCTGTGTTCGACCTGTATGCTACACACCTGTGCGCTTGCAGTATTTATTTCAAAATTCGCGCTTTTCTAGTCCTTAGAAAGCGACGATCAAGTTTTTGGCGTTGTTGCCAGGGAGGTAACGATTAAATTTTATTATTTATTTAACTTCTGATTCGTGTTAGTTTTTTTTTGTTTTGTCTGTTAAAAAAATCATTCCTTGCAAGTTTTGTTTGATTGCCTTCCCTGCTCATTTATTTTTCTTTCTCCTTTTTGAAATTCTCCCCTTTACATTTTTTTCTTCTTTTCCATCTTTCAAACACTTCCATAAAAATAAAAAAAAATAAAAATCTTTCATTTCCTTTTTTATTGTCTGATCTCTATTTTTCTATTACAGTACATATTTCCTTCTTTATTATCTGATCTCTTTTCCTCTGGAAAAAAATACAAACTTTCCTTTACTATTTTCTCCCTCCACAGACCTTTTCACTTCGAACAACCACCATATCAATACCACCCCAAAACTTCATCACCATCCGTTTGCTCTCCACCTTCAATCTTCAAAACATCACAAACATCTCTACAACTTGCTTCACCAAATTCATCCTCTCACAACCATATTGCCTTACAACAAACCCATATCTACATCCTCCTCCACAAACACGCACAGATCACCATGTAACACCCCGTAATTTTGTAACACTAAGATTAACAAATCAAGGCAGAATTAAATTTTTAAAATCAAGGGAAACGGGCTGCGCCATTGCGTTCGTATCGGAATTCTGCATGAGATAGAGTCCGAGTTTGTGTTAATCAGACTCCGTATGAAGGAGTTATGGTCTTCAGAAGTTTCAGAATTCGATTTAAAATTCGAACAGGTCAGAAAACGAGTTCAAAATTCAAAATCGGACCCAGATTGGGCTAGGCGGGAATTTTCCCGCCCAAGACCCAGGTCGACTAGGTAGTCGACATGGGGGTCGACCTCCCCCGCTTTTTCCGGATCTGCAGCCTGGTTCGTTTTTCTATACCCGGATGCCATTCTGACCAGATTCGTTGACTTCTACACTATATAAACAGCCTTAGTCTCCTTCTCTATTCACAATTCTTTTCTACCCTTATGCTGCCTTTGAGAAAATATATAAAATAATATAAAATAATAAATCAAGACGAGGAAATGCTGCTCAAGACTTTCAAGAGGAGATTCAAAACAAGCTAGGATTCAAGTGAAGGTTCAAACGACTTCAACGACTGTTTTTCTACGAATCTAATCTAATCTCTGTAAGTCGGTTACTTTTTAGATTTGAACGTTTTCTCTATTCGTGACATGAAATTAAAGGAATAAAAGAGTATGCCAAATCTCTCTATTCGAATCAGTGCTTATATCTTTGGACCTAATTAAGAACTGTTATGATTCGAGGACCAATAAGACTGTGACTATGAAACTATGGACCTTAAAACCATATGCCTCTTTGACTTTGAACATTGCCTATGACTATGAACACTGCCTATGACTATGACTCATGACTATGAGAATTATTTCCTTAACTATGAACACAAGCCTATGCCTTTTGATTAGGAAACATAAACTATTGCCTATGACATAATAAGGACAACTGTGATTAAACACCTATGATTCATGACTAGGAAAGTGTTGCTTAAGTTTTGTGACTGTGAAACTGGGTCTAAACCAGATTATCTATTCTGTCTATTCTTGGTTTTCTTTGGTTTTAGACCATGGGAATTTACCTATTAAGTTAGGTCTGCCCATGTTCTTGAACCTACGTCGTTATTCAACCCTTTTTATGTCATAAGATTTTCAGACCTATAGGCCTTCGATGTTTTAGATCAATTTCAGTGAAATTCGTTAGGTCTGTAATTAGTAAATTATCATTTTATGCCAGTTATTACGTCTATCTTTTGCATAGCATCTTTGGTTCATTCCCTATTTTCTACGAATATAGATTTATCTATAATCTAGATAGAATCACGATTATACGAGCGGTGGGAATACGATTTGGGCAAAATATGAAATTTACTAAAAACGTAGTTATAAACTTGGAAATTGGCATAAATTGGGAACATGTATTATGGCACGTTCATAGAAATGCAAATTGGATAAATTTGACATGAATTATAGGATGTGTAATTTGAATCTAGTATTGACTTGTAAATCTTGCATTTACATGAATTGTGAACTATAATAATAAGTTTAGTTTGACATGAACTGTAATTAGAATGTTAAATCAGAATTGGATTAGCTAATTTGGCATGATAAGTATATTGGCATAAATTTGAAATTGGCCATAATTGGGTGTAATTGTCAGGTTTAGCAAAATCATGGTTAGTGACACTTAATTTGGTATAGTTTACATACCAAAAAGGCATAAATATGATATAGAGGGGAAAATGGGCCATAATAATAAATGTTGACAATTTACATTAAAGGAGTAGTTAGGAAATAAGTAAATTAGGAATGATTTACTTATAGAATTTGTCCTAAATGAGAAAATGTAAATTTAGACAAATTAAAGGTTTATTAACGACATCTCTTTTAATAATACACCAGAAAGTTCTAGGGTGACAGAGAGGATAGTGTCTAGGCTTGAGTCTGGAAAATACAAGTTTCCTGCATTCCCTGGCTATCCCTAACTGATCCGACGGACGGGATGGTTACTTTCAAAACCTGATTTGAAAATTAATCAAAACTCTTTTGAACTTAGAAAACACGAATATGCCTAACCCGAGGTTAGATTGAGTTGCGATGTAAACCTGCCCGGAACCAACCAACACATCTATTAATCGCAACAATATCTGTCTAATGTGAGTGGTAGCAGCTTTAATTTATTTAGTTAAAGCTAGAATAAGAATGGTACGGTTAAGTTAACTAAGACACTTAACCAATTCAACATGATAACCAGACCGGTTGGTGGGGTTAGGTTCATACAGACACTTAACACAGTTAAGCTAGAATGGGAGGGTTAAGTCCATAGGAACACATAACCAAACTTAACATGGTAACAAGACAAGATTTGTAGGGGTTAAGTAACTAAGGAAACACTAAGCCAAATTAACATGTTAACCAGACTTGAGGTTGGGGTTAAGTAAAGTTAATACACTTAGCCAAATTAACATGTTCACTAGACTAGAGGTTGGGGTTAAGTAAAATTTGATACACTTAGCCAATTTGATATGTTAGCTGGACTAGACCGTAGGGTTAAGTAAACTTAAGCACTTAACCATCAGATTGTGATAAAGGAATAGGGTTAAGTCTAAAACATGAAGGGATAATACTTAACCATTAATAACATGTTAGTTAAAACATACGGACAATGTTAAGTTAAAAAGGAACACTTAACCAATACCGGATGAATGGGTTGGGTTAAGTAATAAGAAATACTTAACCAATATAACTTGGGTTGTGGTAGGGTTAAGTCAACATGAATTACTGATAACACTTAACCAGTTTAACATGATAAATGAAGAAGGTTAAGTTAGCTTGAATTGAATAATGACACTTAACCAATCCAAATTGACGGGAAAGGGAACTGAGTAGTAAACCTTAGTTAAAAGGAGCTAAGTAGTAAACCTTAGTTAAGAAAACAACGATTTTGGAAACTAAGTGGTAAACCTTAGTTAGCAAAACTAAGTAGTAATTCTTAGTATAACACGGGAAGGAGCGAATGTCCGTCTGAGTAAAAAAAGAAGGCTCCAACGAATTGGGTTACGAAGCCCGAGGCTTCGAGGGGACATGAGGGTAGTCTTGGTATCCCTCTGTGAGGCTGCAAATGATCCGCCTGGGCTCACAGAGGTTAAGGTCTGCGTTAGAAGAACCAGGGGTATGCCTTGGTTGTAAAATATGGCAACCTAAAGACTAGGATGGACCAGCGTGATTCGGCGAGAAACCGGTAGCCCTGTGATAGCAACTCGTCGTCTACCATCCATCTTGAGTCAGTCGAGATACGTGAAGGGGAAAGGCGGAGAACTCCAAAAGACCATATACTTGCTATCTAGTTATGGGTGAGGATGGCCATACGTTAGTGGGGCATAGGGCGCCTGCGTATAGTTCACATTTTCAAGGTGTGCCTTTCATTAGTTGAGGGAGGGGTCGAGTGGGACCATAGCCACTGGAATAAAAACAGACCTTAGCACCTGCATCGACAGATATCTGAAAGCTCCCGACCGAGTTCTGTGTTTCTTGATTTGCCCTGCCACAGGACTCGGGCCGCACATTACAGGACACGTGCATCTAGACAAGCGATAACGATTCGCGATACATGCGTGGGGAAGTATAGGAACATATACCACTCTATGTAGTGTGTCCTAGACTTGGGGGCATTGTTCGACAGGTACCATAATCCCTAGTTGGACTAGGTGGCATAAACCCTGAATCCGAGAAGCGTCCAGCAGATAGCGTAAATTCTAGTTGAATCTAGAAAGCACTTGATAGAAAACCCTAGATTATATCTAGGTAATAAATAATAAATGTATGCCTGAAGGCAATGGAAACTACAGGGATTGGGATCACGTTATCATTAATAGTTGGGACACTAGTTAGGTTGTGCAGAGATATAGAAATCAGTATAACAAGGAAATAGCGAAGCGACGAATGTATTAGAGCATATCCAGTTAATCTTATCTTAGCATATCTTGTGTAAATCTTGTCTAATCTTGCTAATCCTATCATCATGGTGTTATCTTGTATTCAGTTAATTCATGTCGTTTTGTTTTTCCATGTTCACATGCTAGATGTTACTGAAATTACTTAGGCTTTATGTCTGACTCTGTTTTTCTTTCGTCTTCTTTTCTTCCGTCCCCCCCCTACCAGGTAGTAAAGGAGGGAATAGTATAGCTCAGGTTAAGTCGGACTGTCACTCTTTCCCAGCTTGAAGATTTGTCGATATTTTGCTTGGATTCTATTTTAAGATGCTATGGCTGGCTCTTGCTAAAATTGGGGAATATAAATGTTGTTTTATGCTTCTTTATTTTGTAAGACAGATGATACTCTGATATTGTAAAGAAATCATTGTACAAACTATTTTATCAATAAAGTAAAGTTTTATTTTCCGCTGTTTAATTTTTGTTTGTCTTGTAATTTATCTGCATCTTTTACCCTAAATGCTCCACATAACTTAGTGCATTCACTTTGTGAGTGACACTAACGGGTGTGGGGTGTTACACGTCGTATCAGAGCTGAAGGTTACCAGATCAGATAAAGGATTTGAAAAATTATTTTCAAAACAGTTTTAAAAGAAGCATTTTCAAAAGAAAAGGTTTGTTTTAAAGGCATATTCCCCAAAGCCATACGCATTATCTTCTCTTCCTCTATTTGAATTCCTGTCTCCTTCTTTCTTGAGTCTCTTGGGCTCCTGGCTTTCTGGGAGGTAACCTCATCGATGGACGAAGTCGTGCCTGGCTTCCATCCATAGCCATAGTTGTTTTACGACCGGTTTTCTTTCAAGCTTAGTAGGGTTTTCTGTACGATGGAAGCATCTTTCGAGAGATTTGTCAACATGACTGTACACGGAAGAGGATGAGGAATTCATGGATGTAGATTTAGCTCATGAAGGAGGAAGGAATTATAAAACCTAAGACAAGAGGAAGTATCTTTACTAAGGTATAATAGGGCATATAATTAAGGACAAGGGCAAGAACGAGGAACAAGATTTTCAGAAGGGCAAGTACCTACTTTCGCCACCAAGCGTACCTAGGAGAAAGGTAGTAAAGTTCTGTTGGAAGAGTCTAGATTTGCTGTTCGTACTCTTTCCTTTGGTTTTAGCGCTTCGCATTTGTTCATATCCACTTCCATATTTGAGTCTCTGCACCATAGTACTTGTATAGTAGAAAGATCCCACTAGAGTCTCAAATCCAATTGGTGGTCCGGCCAATTTATTTTTGGTTAGTAGGGATTTGAGAATAGCTATCGAGTTTGCTTATATCATCTCACATAGATCGTCTAAATTCGGAGGAGATATTCCTTGGGTGCCTGTCTGGTATTGGTTTAGGCCTTTGGAGCTTGTACTTGAGGGATGTCGAGTTTGACTAGGACAGTTTGCGTGAGAGATAGATAGTTGTGGCAGGCGCTCTAAATAGAAAAAGACTAACTTTAAGAGAGGTAAAAAGTACGTAGCGACCTTTTGACCCTCATAGTTATGGCGTGATGGATAAGCTGATAGGAGAGACCTCAAACCATCTTGGTATGTACACTCAGTATCATGGTTGACATTTGTTTATTTTGGAAATGGAGGTCTGAAACTTCACATTCGTGAAGTTAAATTGGTTAAGATACAATGGAGTAAAGCTCAAGAAGGCTAGATACTAGCATCATACCCTTTTCCTTAAGGGTGCATCCTTGATTTCTTTTTTTAGGAGCTTTACGCATAATTGTTTCTCTCTTTCCAAAGTATATCCTCTAGGTCGTATCTTCGATCCTTAGGTAGAAGCCAATGGATGTAAACATGTATTTGAAACATGTTATGGTTGATGGTTGCAAGTGGTTGCTAATGGTTGCTCGTGAATGCATATGCATACGTATTAGACACAAGATCAGTTTGGACGCTTTCATATTGCATTTACAAATATGTATTTGTTTGTAAGTTGAACTTGATATGTTATCATATGGATGTTGCATATGGATGAATGGCTGTGCACGCATGTAGTATTTACATAACTAGGGATGCTTGCATACATGATTAGACGCATGGCACTGACATGATTCGCATTAAGGAGGTCAACTGAATCAGTAGACCCCCCCCCCCCCCCCCAGGTAGTAAAGGAGGGAATAGTATAGCTCAGGTTAAGTCGGACTGTCACTCTTTCCCAGCTTGAAGATTTGCCGAAGTTTTGCTTGGATTCTCTTTTCAGATTCTATGGCTGGCTCTTGCTAAAATTGGGGAATATAAATGTTGTTTTATGCTTCTTTATTTTGTAAGACAGATGATACTCTGATATTGTAAAGAAATCATTGTACAAACTATTTTATCAATAAAGTAAAGTTTTATTTTCCGTTGTTTAATTTTTGTCTGTCTTGTAATTTATCTGCATTTTTTTACCCTAAATGCTCCACAGAACTTAGTGCATTCCCTTTGTGAGTGACACTAACGGATGTGGGGTGTTACACACCATCTCCAACCCGACCATGTTCACACAGCTTCAACACACCACTTCAGATCTACCACCATTCACAGTTCAAACGCCTCACCAAACAACCCTAAACTTCATTGCCGTCCACCATCAGGTCCATAAATTTCCTTGCCAAAGTGACAAACCTTACCAGTTCTGTAATACCCATCGCCAACCCTGAAACATCACGCAATACCTTTCTACCACCGACCTGAACACCATCAACTTCAGCTCACAAAACCATGGCATCTTACCAGAAACAACACACCAAAACCCAACGCCGGTTTCCCCCACAAACCCATCATCGCACTTTTACACAAAACACCTTCACATCAGTCAGATAGCAGTACAATCTCTAAGTCAAAACCACACATCTCCACCCAAAAATCAACATTAGAACCCAAAACCCGATTGGAATCAACCTGATTCGAGCTGCAAGTTCAAATCCGAACCCCAGTATCAAATTCGAAGATACCCGGCAATTCAAATTCGAAAAAAAGGGCAAACCTGATTTGATAACCAATAGCATATTCGATTTGAAAGCTAACCGATCGGGATTTGTTCTCTGAAACAATAGTGGCGTGATTTTTTTTAATTGCCAAGTAATGGGCGATTTGTTTCCATATTTTTCTTTTTGACACGATTTGTTTTTATTTGAAAAATAGAAGAGGCGTGATTTTATTGACTAGTTGGATTTTATTGGGAAAGAAATAGAAGAGGCTGTGTTAAAATTAATTTGTTCCCTTTGTCTTTGCACTATTTGTTTTGGAAGATATTAAAGGAGCAGGAGATTTTGTTTGAGCATATCAGGGATGTGGTGTTTGCTTTTAAGTGCGAGATTTGAGCTTGTCCAAATCGGCAAATCCTATTCAAATTGTTGGCTTTGTTTTAGTCCTTGTGAGTTTTTTTTATCCGTGCGTTTTTGGACTGATTCATGGAGTGCCTTGATTAGTCTTTGAGTTCGCTGATAGATATGGTGTGTGGGTTATTGTTTTCGTAACTGCGTGTGTTCCCTTTTTGTTTATTTTTGTTTTTGTCAAAGCTTAGATATTTTTTTTAATTTTGAGTAGAAAAAAAAATCCTCTTTTTCTTTTGTTGAGTATAGTTATATTCATATTTTTTTTTTCTAGTCTAGTTGGTTTTTCTTTTTCCTTTTATATTTTTGTTTTTTTTTTCAAGTTGCTTTCCTTTTCAAAAAAAAAAAATAAGAAAAAAATCATGAAGAAAACCAACTCAAGGGTCAAAGGAACACGGTCAAGCAAAGAATTGATAGGATCGAGCAATTACAATCAAGAAAGTCGCATAGTTCTGGACGGACAGCCATACCCCTCGGTAAAATTTTCTGAACTCTACAGGTGCTCTGCTGCAAAGAAAAAAAATATAGACATTGCTTGTAAAAAAAATTCTGCAGGGGCAGCGGCTTGCTTGTAAAATTCTTTTATTTCTGTAATTATTTGTGTTTGATTGTTGTTTTGGCTACATTCTGAAATAAATCTAGTTACGAGCAAAGCCCTAACAAACATAAGGTGAGGAAGTTATTACCTTTCCTTGGCTCCAAAACAATTAAACTCTGTCATTTGCATATTCCCTGGACTTAAATAAAAATTGATTAGACGCTGGACTTAGGAGCAAAACTCAAGCTCAATAGGACAAAGAAATTGGGTTAAAATTCTTAGATTTAAAAATTTATTTTTCTGTGTGGAATTAGTTCTATTCCTTTTGTAAAGGACAGTGATACGTATTACATCAGGAATTTTTTGACATTCTAGCAAATTAACTTTTTCAATCTATTTATTTAATTTGATTTGCAAAATATTTAACTGCAAGAGTGTATTTTGAGAAATTGATCTTCTCAAGGATTTGATCCTGGATATATATTAGTTCAATTTATTGAACTTTTAGCAAAAAAGGTTGCATACTACCCGTAAAACATTGGTCGTATCCCTTAGTATTTATACTGTACGTGAACGGCCATAAGACCCTCTTCCCCCTTCAAATCGAGATTATCAACCAATAAGATACACTTGTGTTCGTTATTTATTTCGATTAGGAGCTTCTTATGTCAACCTTAAGTCTAGGATTTTTCCGTGTGTGCATTTAACAATAATGAGTGAAAAAAGTGTTAACTAACAAAATTCTCCTAGGGGTTCTCAAAAAACCAAAATTTTCCAAACGAGTTGGATCAAAATCAAGTACATTAAAATTTTCCAAACTTTGGGGATCAAAATCGAGCACATCAAAATTTTCAAAATCTCAATATCGAAATGGATAGACCCTTATCTCTTCGTGATTGATGTTATCCAACTAGGACTGTTCAACCCTCTGTCATCGTGTTCCCCCCAGCTGAAGGAAACAATTTTGAGCTTAAACATTCTTTTATTCAAGGGGTACCAAAATTTACTGGGTCTGAAAAAGTTTATGAATTTCTAAGTGAATTTGAATTGTATGCGTCCACAACAAAAATGCAACTATTGTCTAACGAATCGATCAAGCTAAGGCTAATCCCATTTGCACTACTTAAAAGCGCTAAAAGATGGCTAAATTCTCTTCCAAAACATTCCATAAGAAGTTGCGTTGAATTTGTCACTGCATTGTTGAAAAAGTTTTTTCCTTTCCATAAAACTCTCAAAATTTGAACCGAGATAAATCAATTTTGTCAAAATGAGAGGGAAACTTTTTCAAAATACTTTGAAAGATTCAACCAACTATTATATAGTTGTCCTCATCATGGAATTCTAAAAGACCACTTATGTCAAATTGCATATGAAGGGCTAAACTATCAGACTAGAACTCAACTAGAATCAATGTGTAGAGGAGACTTTAGGTCCAAGACGGCCGATGAAGCTTGGAAATTCTTAAAAGATTATTCTGAAAAGGACATGCAGTGGGAATCAATTCGTGTTCCCATTCGTACTTCTACTAGAGGAGTGCATGTCGTGGACCAAGTCAAATTCCCTTAGAAAATCAAACTCCTCAAGCCGGAGAAGGGATACCCCACTATTACTCCAAGGACCAAGCTAATGCTATAGCTCAAAATAATCCTTACTCATCCACATACAACCTTGGTTGGAGGAACCACCCAAAATTTTCTTGGTCAAACCCAAATAATTCGGCTAACCCATCTCACATGCAACCCTTTATTCCAAACCCGATTTTTCAAGCTCCACCTCCCAATTCTCAAACCTCTCAAATAGCATCTCAATCCAAACAACATTATAGGCATCCCAATTTTCAATCATCGAGCCAGTCCTCTCAATCCGGTCAATCTTCACAAGATTTTGTTCGATTAGAGAAACAAATAAATAATCAAGATGTTAAACTCGAACAAATGATGAATACGATGAAAGAACTAATGAAAAATAATGAGAAAGGAAAGTTGCCTAGTCAACCTGAGGTGAATCCAAAATATAACTCTCGTGCTGTAAATTCTTGTGAGGACGAAAACCATAATCCGGTCAATGCTATTACTACCCTTCGATCTGGAAAGAGGGTTGATAATAACGTGGGTAACCCCGACGAACCATCTAACTCGACCCCAATGCCAAATCTTGATGATCACCCATTGGCTTCGAATGCCAATTCTTCTAAACCTCCATTTTCCTCAAATGTTGGCAATCCCAACAGTTCCTCCCCTATTGTCGGCAAACCCGACCCAATTCGAAAATTAATAATGGCATTACTAACATTCCATCTTCTGCAACCTTTCCACCTTCTTTTTCCTTGGATAAACCTTCTTCTTCGAATGATGAAACTGATCACAGAGTCAAAAAACCAATATCTCCATTTCCCCATAGATTTAATAATAAGAAGAAAGCGGCGAATTTCGATAAAATTTTGGAAATTTTCAAACAAGTCCATGTGATTATTCCCCTTTTAGACACCATTGAACAAATTCCTCAATATGCTAAATGTCTTAAGGAATTGTGCACACAAAAGCGTGCGACTAATGTCCCAAAAACCGCTTTCTAACTGCGAATACAAGCTCTGTTCTTTCGAATCCTGCCCCAGTCAACTACAAAGACCTTGGTTGCCCTACGATTGATTTCAAAATAGGAAGCACTCACATCTCTCGTGCCCTACTCGATCTTGGTGCCAGTGTCAATCTTCTTCCTTATACCGTTTATCGTCAACCTGGATTAGGGGAGATTAAACCAACACACATCACTCTTCAGCTAGCTGATCGATCTGTCAAAAAGGCATTGGGAATAGTCGAAGACGTCTTGATACAGATCGAACAGTTTTACTTCCCTGTCGATTTCATAGTTTTAGAAACAGAGCCTGTCTCAAATCCCAAAGTTCAAATACCGTTGATTTTAGGATGGCCCTTCTTAGCAACCTCAAATGTTGTAATAAACTGTAGGAACGGTCAACTTCGACTTTCCTTCGGGCACCTAACCATTGAGCTAAACATCTTCAATCTCAACAAACAACCTAGGGATTCTAAGACCAATGAAATCGAAATGTTTCAAACCATAGTTGACAAAACCTCTAATGACACTTCTGAAGCCTTGAAAATGTGTCTTGACCATTTCGACTCCGATTTCGAAGAACACGAATACATTTCTGAACTGAATGAATTTCTTGACTTCAATCCTTCGTCATCTGAATCTAACCAAGGAATGTTGACCAATGTTAACACTTAAGAACATCCTAAGTTAGATCTCAAACCCTTGCCACAAGATGTAACAACCCGTATTTTTAACAACATGTTAAGACAAGAATCAAGGCAGAATTAAATGATAAAATTTGAATCAGTGAAAACGGGTTGAGCCATTGCGTTTGTCTCGGAAAAATACGAGAAATAGAGTCCGAAATTTCGTAAATCGGAGTCCGTATGACCAAGATATGGCCTCGCAAAGTTTCACGAAAAATTCAAATTCGAAAACAGATTCAAAATTTTCAGAATTCAGGGTAGGCGGGAAAAATCCCGCCCAGACAGGTCGAAAGGGGGGTCGACACTAGGGTAGACCTCCCCCTAACCAGGTCGACACTAGAGTCGACCTGGGAGTCGACATGGGTGTCGACCTCCCTGGTCGGCCAGGTCGGCCTGGTGCACCTGTTTTGGCTCCTGGGTCTTGTTTTGGGGGCTTGTGACGATTTTGGATGGCTCAGACCTATTCTATGGTTAATATAAAGGCTGAAATCAATTGCCTACAACTATATATGACCATAAGACCTAACCTAAATCATACTATTTCATTTTAGCCTCATGCAGCCGCCATTAAACCTAAAACTCTAAATTAAAAATACAAAGAACAAAATTAAAGAAGACGAAGGACAATTCTTGAAGGCTTCAACTAGAAGCTACAACAACTACGACGCTTTAGACAACGGATTTGGGGCTATTTGATTTAAAGTTTTGATTTGGATTGCTTGCTTCATATTGTAAGTTCTATGACACTTTTAGGCAAAAACGCTAAAATAACATGGACATGCTATGAATTGAAACCGGATTTAGGAACTATTATTAATCCATGTTTATATTGTTTAACTTTGAATCATAATTTGGGAATATTGCTATGTCAATGTTGCAAGTTAAACTTATCATGATTTTGATGTGGTTATGAATCACTTGGGCTTAATTGTGTGGCAAGTTGGACTAATACATGTCCATGAAATCACCATGTTTATTGAAATCTTTATGTTGATTAAACCATGCCTATGATGCTAATTAAACCATGTCTATGATATTAATGAAACTATGCCTGTGATGTTAATATACCTATCATGTTAATGACAAATTAGGAATTGCTAGGTTATGATGAAAAGTTGGAATCATTATGTTTATAATGCTAGATGAGAATCATTATGTTAAAAATGCTAAATTGGAATCCACTATGCCTATTAGAATTACCTTGCCTTTAATGTTTCATGTTTGTAATAAAATTATTATTATGCCCACAATGATTATTATGCCTATGATGTAAAGTTGAAATCATCATGTTAAACTAAGTTGGAACCATTACTATGCCAAGTTATCATCATGCTAGTATTGAAACCATGTGATATGTTATAGCCTGTTTATTATGCAAGTGATGTTGGAATTGTCAGATATGCCTATCACATGTTTGGTGTTATTCCCTTTTATCTCTTGAATTGTTTATGCTTGTGAACGAAGTACGTTTATATGAGTTGGGGATATGATTGGGTAGAATAGGCAAAACTTGAATTGATTATAATCATAAATCGTGAAATTTGGCATAAGTAGAACATGAAATATGGAACGAAAAACTTGACTTGAACATTCCATAACTTGACTTGAAACATGCCTTAGTTGGGCACGAAATTGACATACGAACATGCTATGAAAATAGCACGAATCTGATAAGAACATAGGCATGACTTTAGAAAACAAGAAAGTGCCCAACTCGAGGTTGGGTTGAGTTTGTAGTGTAAATCTGCCCGGAACCGCCCGGCAAATCCAGTTGCTACAAACAATAGGATCCAATGTGGGTAGTTGGTCACATCGCGCTTGAAACCCGAGGTTGGGTTGAGTTTGTAGCGTAAACCTGCCCGGAACCGCCCGGCAAATCCAGTGGCTACGAACAATAGGATCCAATGTGAGTGGTTCAGTGCATTAACAAATCAATTAATGTCAATTAGGGTTAAGTCATGAACATGAAAAGATAACTTAACCAACTTTAACATGATTTGTAGGGCTAAGTCTTGAACTTGAAACGACAACACTTAGCCAACCTGACATGACATGTAGGCGGGTTAAGTCACGAATTTAAATGACATACTTAACCATCTTGACATGACTAGACTGGAAAAGGATTAAGTCACGAATTACATGACTTAGTCTGTTAGGCGGGTTAAGTCACGAATTACATGACTTAATCTGTTAGGCGAAATCCTAGACACGACCCTTTTCAGCAGTAACCCTCTAGATGTATCAAGGTACCCTGGGGCTAGGCCGGGTGGGGCACGATTACTGGGCTGATTTTAAGAGGTGAACGACGGCAGTGGGGTATGCCAGTGTAGGTTCGGTGGACTATGGTCGTGCATGTATTCCGGGGCATACACTGGGTATCCGTAGATTTATCTGTGCATCTTGAATCGTGTCAGGGGTTGACACCCTAGGGCTGATACACCCGAAGGTGGACCCAGCACAGGTGACTACATTCGTGATTAGCCGTACGACACGGACACTTGACGAGCTAGAACTTGTAGGGAGCCGATCGACTAGATAATCGCTCCGTAGGACCCCGTACTTGGGTCAGACCCCGTTTCAGGGTCATTTCACGATATTGGGCCATGGGATTTATTTCATGATTAACTTGTGACATGGACTTAGTATACTAGTATAGTCGATGCAACGAATCTTGAACATGTGATGCTTTATTTGACTTGTCTTGACTTATCATGATCACCTTAGTTATCTTGCTCACCTTGACACCATTCTTAAGTTTAGTTCCAGTCCATACATGACCTGTTGTTTTAACCATTTTTACACTGAAAGTCACTAGGACTTACTCAGTCTTTATGACTGACCCTTTTTTCCTTTCGCCTCTTTTTCTTTCCTTCCCCCCCAGGTTCTCAGGGAGGAAACACTAGCTCTTAGCTTGGATATCACTTGCTTTGGCTCAGCATGTACGGTTTGCTATGGCTGCTTCATTTTACTGCACTTGGGGAATAAGCTGTTTTTCTGTTTTTAATTTATTACTTCTTTGGGTATTATTACAAGACAGTTGTAATGAAGTTATTTGAAATGTTTGCAAAAGACATGGTTTATTTTGGAATGAAATGAAGTTCTGTTTTGCTCATAAATTCTTCCGCTGTTTACTTAATTATTTATGTTCTGTCTTGTGATAATTCTGTGATGTTATCTCGATAATACCTCTCCAAAACTAGTGCATACCCTTTGTGAGTGACCCTAGCGGAGGTGGGGTGTTACACAAGACCTTAAGTACGCATACTTAGACTCCTCAGAAACTCTTCCCGTAATCTTGGCCCCTGATCTTACCGAGGACCAAGAAGAAAAACTCTTAGAAATTTTGTGGGAAAATAAAGATGCTTTGGGGTGGGAACTGAGTGATATAAAACGAATTAGCCCATCAATTGTGGAACATCGCATACATTTAGTTGATGAGGCTAAAACCACCCGTGAGGCTCAAAGGCGATTAAACCCCAACATGAGAGAAGTGGTCAAGGAGGATATAATCAAATGTCTAGACAATAACATCATTTATCCCATCTCTAATAGTACTTGGGTGAGTCCGGTACAAGTTGTACCAAAGAAGTCAGGAGTCACAGTGATCAAAAATGAAAGTAATGAGCTTGTCCCAACAAAAATCAAAACAAAATGGCGTGTGTATCGACTATCGAAAGCTCAACTCAGCCACACGAAAAGACCATTTTCCCTTGCCTTTTATTGACCAAATGCTCGAACACTTAGCGGGTCATGAGTACTATTGTTTTCTCGATGGATACTCTGGCTATAACCAAGTCCCTATTGCTTTAGAGGATCAACATAAGACCACCTTTACTTGTCCCTTTGGAACCTTTGCTTATCGTTGCATGCCTTTTAGTCTTTGTAATGCCCCCGCGACTTTCCAAAGGTGTATGATGAGTATTTTCTCTGATATGGTGGAAGAATTCTTGGAAATATTTATGGATGATTTTTCAATCTACGGATCATCTTTTTCCCATTGTCTCACTAATTTAGAACTCATCCTAAAACGTTGTAAGGAGAAATCACTCGTGCTTAATTGGAAAAAATGTCATTTCATGGTAAAAAGGGGGATAGCTCTAGGTCATGTCGTTTCAAAAGATGGCCTTGAACTCGATAAATCCAAAATCGATTTGATTGCTAATCTACCTCCTCCTAAGTCTGTTAAGGATGTTCGTTAATTTCTTGGCCATGCAGGACTCTATAGAAGATTCATTAAGGATTTGTCAAAAATTTCAAAAACCTCTCTCAAACTTACTTGCCAAAGATGTCAAGTTTGAATTTTCTAATGATTGCAAAACATCTTTTGAAACTCTTAAGTCAATCTTGACCACAACTCCCATCATTCAACCCCCTGTATGGACTCAGCCATTCGAACTTATGTGTGATGCTTCTGATTTTGCGATTGGGGCCATCTTGGGCCAACGAATCGATAAAATCCCTCGAGTCATTTACTATGCTAGCAAAACCTTAAATGAGGCCCAATTGAATTATTCAACTACTGAAAAGGAAATTTTAGCAGTTGTCTTCGCTCTTGAGAGATTCAGACCATATCTCATAGGATCCAAAGTCATAGTTTACATTGACCATGCTGCCTTACGATATTTGCTTTCTAAAAAGGATGCCAAGACCCGTTTGATTCGTTGGATCCTTCTTCTTCAAGAATTTGACATAGAAATACGAGATAAAAAGGGTTCTGAGAATGTTGTAGATGACCATCTCTCACGAATTGTGCATGAAAATATTGATGACACCCAAATCGATGACTATTTTCCTGACGAACAAATTCTTTCCATCTCTAACACCCCTTGGTACGCTGACATTGTGAATTATCTTGCCACACAGCAAACAGCCGCTGAATGGTCGAAACAAGATAAAAAAAAAATTTCTCTCTAAAGTTCGAAACTTCTATTGGGACGACCCATATCTTTTCAAATACTGTCCAGACCAAATCCTTCGAAGATGTGTACCCGATCATGAGCACCAAAGTATTCTCTCTTTCTTACATGACCATGCTTGTGGCAGTCATTTTGGAGCAAGAAAATCTGCTACAAAAGTATTACAAAGCGGTTTTTATTGGCCCACACTCTTCCGTGACGCTTTCGAATTTTACTCTAACTGCGATCGATGTCAAAGAACGGGTTGAATCACTAAGCGAAACATGATGCCTCTCAACCCCATTTTAGTGATTGAGTTATTCGATGTTTGGGGCATCAATTTCATGGGACCATTCCCTAACTCATTTGAGAATCTTTACATCTTACTTGCGGTAGGCTATGTCTCGAGATGGGTTAAAGCCATCCCGACCAAAACCAACGACAACAAGGTTGTTATCAAATTCCTCAAATAAAACATCTTTTCGCGCTTTGGCACATCTCGAGCTATCATTAGCGATAATGGAACTCACTTCTGTAATCGTGCTTTTGAGTCCTTGCTCAAGAAATACTCAATCACACACAAGCTATCAACCCCTTACCATCCACAAACAGTGGGCAAGTAGAAATTTTCAATAGACAAATCAAACAAATTCTTGAGAAAACCATGAATTCCAATAGAAAAGATTGGTCCGTTAAATTGATTGATGCACTTTGGGCATTTTGCACTGCTTACAAAACCAATCTAGGAATGTCACCATATCGGTTAGTCTTTGGGAAAGCCTGTCACTTACCTCTTAAATTAGAGCATCATGCTCTTTGGGCAATTAAACTTTTGAATTTTGACTTAGAGAAGGCCGACTCACATAGGAAGTTACAGATCTCAGAACTAGAGGAATTAAGGAATGAAGCATATGAAAATGCGAAAATATTCAAAGAAAGAACCAAAGCCCAACACGACAAGAACATACTTCGTAAGGAATTCAATGTAGGACAAAAAGTTCTTTTATACGACTCTAGACTTCACTTGTTTCCAGGAAAACTCAGATCTCGATGGACTGGACCTTATGTTGTGAAAACTGTATATCCTCATGGAGCAGTTGAAATTGAAAATACTAAGGATGGAAAAATCTTCAAAGTAAATGGTCAACGACTGAAACCATTTTTGGAATTCGAGCAATACAAAGACGATGACCTTATCAATCTTCATGAGCCTGATCATCCACCATGAAATCAGGTGGTACACGTTCTTTTCTTTTAATTTTCATTTTTTTTCTTTCCTCCCATTTTGGTCTGCATATCTTAGACAGTTGGGACACTGTCTCAATATAGTGTGGGTGAGCCAAGTCTGCATCACATCTAGTTCTCTTTCTTTTTTTAAAAAAAACACACATACACAATCACACAGACATGACTCCTTTTAGAGTGATACTACGAAATGAGTTTACAACTTTTTGTCAGTTGATAGTATTTTTTTCTCTCAACTTTGATCGAATAAGAAATATAATGAAAATTTTAAATTTGAGGAATAATAGTGTAACCGGTACATAGGGAGATTCTTAGGTGATGGCCATGAAATCTATTCTACATTGTAGTCTTTGTTTAAATAAGTGGAGGACTTAAAATACTTATATTGGCTTTTTGAATCTTTAAAACTAAGTTGTGTTAAGTTGAATTCGCATAACTCTCTTTTGTGCTTATAAATTCAAAAATAATAATAGTAATCCAAGGGTATCCAACATTGCTTGTATATCAAGTGTTGGTGTGCAAACCCGCCAAGCTCTATCCGACATGTTGTTGACAAAGTTAGCATTGGAATATCTTGGTCTCATTTTATGAGATTGGACACCTAAGGATTACCGACACGTTGTTGACAAAGTCAAAGTCGGCCTGCACAATCCGCCAAGCTCTTTACCCGCTCTCCGTTAGTCCGCGAGGCAGTGCATGGGTGGTAAACCTTGGTCTTCTAAGTTAGGTGTATGTACTTAATCATAAATTTTAAATTTTTATAGAATAAAGAATAAGCGATGATGCCCAAACACTTCTTGACCTTATTGATTTGACTAGCCATACATGAGAAAATAATAATACCACTTTGCAAACTGTGCCAAGCAAACATAGAATCTATTTCATGGATGCACTATGTTATCGACCGAACTAACTGGCCAAACTGGAATTTAACATTTGAAAACTTGATTTATATTGAAATTTTCTGACAAGTTGAGGTATCTAAAATAAAATCAACTGACTAGAAATTGTTAACCTAAATTGTTGTACCACTCTCCTGAAATAAGTCGTGTTTCAATTTTTGTTTTCAATTGCATATGTCCATTACATTCATGTAGTTTCATTAGAATCATAGCATACTGCATTTGGATTTTGTGGGTAGTATCCAATGAAAACCTTTACGAGACACCACTCGTCCTACTAGGGACACCTAGAGGTTTAACGGCTTGTTGCGTTCGCTCAATGCAATCGTGTTTCCTACGAAAGTGTGACCTATCTAGTTAGTTTTTAATTTTTGTTTTACTCGAGGACGAGTAAAAGATAAGTGTGGGGGTATTTGATTGACATAGAAATGTGTTTATTTTATGCTCTTATATCTTATCTTTTGTATATAAATAAATATTACTTGGTATTGTTTTGTTACTTTTACAGATATTCCAACCCAGCCCGCATGCAACCAGAAAAGTAGAGAAATGGAGATCAGATTGCTATATATTTACATTTTGAATAATTGTAGAGGAAGATCCCACATCTAGTTGCTGTTGGACAAGAAAATGATTGATAAAAAGGCCATGCACATCTCAAATCAAGGGAGGCTTGTCAAAGAACCAAGAAAAGAAGAAAGGCCAAAAAAATTCAATAGATTTAACTAAGGCCCATTTGTAATTAGGTTTAGGGTTTGGTTATCTCCTATAAATACCCTTGTAATATCACTGTTGCCACCATCCTATTCTATATTTTCTTCTCCATTAATAAAGTTTCTAGTTCTCTTTTATTTTTCTGTATTTTAATTTTCATAGCAACTAGTGCCATCTACACAATTAGGTTTGGTAGAGTACTAGTTGTATTTTGCACACCTTTTCATTAATGATTGACCGTCTGATTAGATTCACCGGTAATCCTAATTTTAATTTCTGTTTGTTAGTTTTAATTTCTGCAATTTCAATTTCTGTTCTTTTTATTGCGTTCTTAGGTCATATTGGGTTGAATATAGATTTGAGTAGATTCAGTTCTGTACTCAATTCAATAATCGTTTTATTGTTTTTTTCAAAACCAACCTCCAGGATTCGTCTAACTCGCCCAAGAAATTATTTAAATAATTTGATTTAATTTGCGTCCCTGTGTTCGACCTGTATGCTACACACCTGTGCGCTTGCAGTATTTACTTCAAAATTCACGCTTTTCTAGTCCTTAGAAAGCGACGATCAGCTTACCCTAAAAGGTGTCTTTAATTACAAAACTTTTATACTTTCCTCTGGTTATGTATACCGCTAAATGTCCTTAATTACATAACCCTATCGGGCTAAGTTTGCGGGCTTATATGTAAATATTACCCACCCCCTCAGATTTGATTAGCCCACCCACTGTCCAATCAATTTTACTTAACCCTAATTTTAGTTCATACTCATACAATCCCTATGGGTTAGATTAGGTTAAGTAGTCTAATTCATTACCATGTCCATTTATGGTTTATAATGGGCTAGACCCCCACAATAGGCCTACAACTTGTGGATGCTGGATATGCCGATCAGGTCCGGGCATACTTCTTCCATAAGTTGGGCCTAACCTCGTGTCATACTCGTCTCATATTTGCGCACTTAGACCTCTCACACTAGGTTCAACATTAGTGGCTGCTGGTTATGCCGGTTGGCTCCGGGCAGACTTCCACCACTAATGCAACCTAACCTCGTGTCATAATTGCAATTACAATTTCTAATTGTAATCCTAGGAATTCATTATTGATCAATTATTTAAACCTATGCCTTTACAGGTGTTAATGCCCATTTACCCACTTATATTCATGATGGATTATATGTCTAAATTCATATTATTTGAATTATGCCAATTCATATTTTATATATGATCCCACTTGCGTCCAAATCATTTTTCTATACTTATGATCCAATTTAAGACCTTTAAACATAATTTGGTCGATGCCCCAAACCCATATATATTTATTCAATTCTATGTTAACATGAAACTATATAATCATATACTTACTCCAATTATTCCCCATATATAATTGGGACAAATTTACATGTAAACTTTTTAGCACTCCAACAAATCCAATAAATGAATTTTTCATATTAAAAATTTGGCATTATATCATGCTAATCATTCCCACAATTCAGTAGATTCAACATATGAATTTCCTGATCTATTCATATTAGTGTCTCAACTTGTTATAACAACAATTTATAATTAAACTAGGAATTTCACAATTTATTGAAAGGGGAATAAAAAATGATAGTCATAACATTATCTAAAGGCTATAGTTTAAACCCACTCACCTTTCATGCTTTCCCAAATTTTGGATCCGATCCCGTTTCAGCATCCATCGTTTTTCCCTTAATCGGATTTACAACCTATCGATCATGGATTTATTATTTTCTTTAAAAGAGATAAGGGAAAGAAAGAATAAGAATTAGAATGGATTAGATATAAAATTTTACCTTGCTTTCATGATTCAATAATCCTTTATTAACATTGAATCCCTTTTCCAAATCTGAATTCATAATTTTCGTAGACTAATATTTTAATTTTCAGAATAGATTTGAGAAGAGGGAGAGTAATGGCAGAGTTCTAGCGTAGTCACCGAATTACGAGGCTTAGGGTTAGGTCTATGGTCTTATTTATAGGTGTATGGAGCAACCAGGACCCTCAGATTTACCCAAAAGCCATATGAATCATGAAAATATCATAAAACCCTAATCTGCCGTAGGTGTGTAGACCCACCCTTGAGGGGGTTGACCCCGGTGTCGACCCACGCTTGAGGGGGTCGACCCTGGTGTCGACCCACCTGGGGGGGAATCTGCGGCCTTATGAGATTTTGAATTTTGAATCGATTTTCGAATTTTTGGACCCATTTTTGAATTTCTGAACCTGACATATATACATATATTCTTCTTGCGCGTATACAAACTTCAAACCTTAATAACTTCTTCATACGATGTCCGATTTACGCAAACCAGGTGTCGATTTTGACTAAAATTTCGAGATGGACGCAATGGCGCAGTCTGTTTTACTTAATTCTGAATATTTAATTAATTTATTCTTATTTTATTATCTTACACTAAACATATGGGGTGTTACACTTGTAGTGTGAGAATAAAATAAAATAAATATAACATCACACATATCGCACAACAATCGAACATAGCAACCAATCACATAGCAAGTTTTATTGTGTCATTTATTTCATATGCATACGTGTCACCTATGGACAAGTTATATAGAAAATGATCATAAATTTCTTATGCATCCTAAGATTTCATATATAATTCCAAAGGATTTAATTCACTTAATAAAAAGGTTATTCATAAGTGAGGGGAATCTCACCTTGATTTGAGTTAATGATGGCAAGATTGTATCTTTTAAACTAAAATCAAACTATATTTGATTTTAGCTTATATTAAAAACCGAAGAATATGGAAAATTTAACTCCGGATTGTAGCCTACGTTAATAAAAATTCAAAAGATCCAACAGTGCATGATTTAGACCTAAAATGAGTTATACTTTGAATTTATAAGATAATGATTCGATTGAATTTATTTAACATAAAACCTTAATCAAGTTAAATAAGCAAATTACCCCCTTCAGCATATGTTGTAGTCATGCATGTCCAAACTTGACCTCGATACCCATCATCTCGACATCTTCTTCCAACAATATTAAGTTTCCTTTTAACAACCCAACAAAACCACCTCCCACTTCTCTACTACATGAAATGCGGCATCAGCTTCACCCATTCCAACACTCGATAACAAGAGTTGCAAATACCCAATCCTAAACCCGAACTGCCTCCAAACTCCAATTATTTTTAAATCATATAGACTGCACAATGACCTTCATTCCATCAATCACCATGCACAAGGCTACCTTCTCCCTCCTGTTCGCCAGTGTTGGGAATAAACGAAACTCGCATGCATATTTTTTTTGGACGGGAAACAAATAGGCTGTAGTTTTGTTTGTGGGTTCAATGGTAACTAGATCAAACAGTTTTTGGGTCACATCTTTCAACTATCTTAGAATTTCGATTTAAGGGAAATGGGTTTCACTAGGAAAGGACATGCTAATCTGAGGTCGAGGTAGTGGTGTGTTGGTGCCGCAACGGAGTTCGACAGTGTTGAAGCAAGGCCATGCATTTGCAATTTGTTTTTGAGATTCAAAGAAAAATAAAGAACGAAAAAGGTCATAGAAATTGGATTAGGGATTTTGAGGAAATTGCGAGTTCCCTCTAGATTCGGAAGTGGTGAAAGCAGACGCGTCGATGTTGCAAGGAGGCGGAGGAACATAGTTAATGAGGTTGGTGATTCGAATCCGATGAAACTGGTTTCATCGAGTTTCGAGATTGTTTGCAAAATGACTAATTTCCGTATTGGAATATTATTTTTATAATACAATTCAACTATCAATCGAATTACAAAACAATTATTAGCGTCTATAAATTTACTAAATGGATTTAGAATCGATATTAATTAACTAACGGAGTCCATTGCGATTATTGAATTGATTTTTGATTAATACCTAATTCTGTGCAGTTAAAGCACTCAGCAGATCCAGTACGGCGGAGGCGCAAAAAGTTGTAGTGAGGATAAAGCGATGAAATAGCAGGATATAGCAGATAAGTCTATAATAGCATATAAAACTTGTATTTAATACTTTTACAAATATATAAATGATAAATAAGTGGAAAATTAACATTTAACATAATTATAATTAGTACATTCTTAATTTTAAATAAAAGCATATGGAAATATATGTAAATAAGTGTAAAATTTTATTTAGCTTGACTAAATTTAATAGAATATTATATCATTTTATAATCTAAAAAAGTTATGTTAAAAAATTATATTTAAAAAATAATTTTATAATGCATAAATGTCATTTTAATTCGTTTGTTTTATACTAGATATAGCGGAAATAGCAAAATAAAATTGAAATAATGGGATATATCGGGAATATTGGAATATGGAGGGGATTAAAGCGGAATTGCAATTTCAGAGGCTATTTTGAAAATAGCATAGCGTTGGAGACCCGCTACATGATATAGCGGGGGATATGGCGGGGTAATAGCAAGGCATAAACTACACATATCTAATTGCCCATTCAAGTTTTTAAGTTATATTCGTTAATTATATTAAATAAGAACGTTCGAGTTTATGAGTCGTTACAGTCTGCAAATCTTGAAGTTCTCAACAAAAGAATTCACCTAAGCCTGTAAGATAATAAGTGAGAAATTATTCGATTAATATATAATTATTTTATGTTAACTTTGCAGCTTCATTCCTAAAGTTGCATGGAAACATTACAATATATGAGACATCCCCTCTCGTCCATTTTCCAAGGGTCACAAGTAATGAGATTAACCACCTTCCTTCGTCATTGGTATGAATGATAGAGACCCCATCAAAATTCTCTTCGTGATGGTTCATAAAGTTCTTTAGCATACAGATAATTTTAGACCCCATTCCAACTACCCAACAAGGTCTTCTCAAGTCAACCGAAACCACACAAAGCTATGGTTTTTTGAGATTACATAATCCAACAGGACCTAATTTTTTTCCCCTTTGGGCTTTTGGAAAATCTGATAGCATGCTACTGAGAGGATATCAAACCCTTTAAAATGAACAACAGAATTCCACACTATTTTCCATGGGAATGCTAATGGATCATAATGAAACTACAAGGAAAATGCTGAAATGTGGACTGATTGTTTGAATGGACTTCTTTCTCCCAAAAGTTAAGGAAATCTTATTTTTAACCTTTTTTCTATAGGAATCTTCTTTCAAAAGATCCCACAACTCAATCCCATGGATTTCTTTAGATAAATTCCACTTAATCCTAACTTCTTCCCTTCATAAGAAAGGAATCCTATAGGAAAGCTTTATTTTGGGGTGTTATCCATAAATTTAGCTATTATTTTTAGCACTAGATGGAGAGCTTGAACCACCGAAACCCTTAACCTCTCTATTCAATAAGATCTCCTTTTTAAGAATTAACAAATGGATTCTAAGCTAGTAAAAGTTCGAAATAATCCATGAAGGATCGCAGATACTTCAATAATTTTTTTGAATCATAGATAAGTAATAATCTCAGACTGGAAAAGAGTTTCGTAGAAATAGAAGAATTCTTCCAAAGGGTTAAAAACAAGCCTAAATGGGGAAACAGACACTTCCATGGTCTTTTAAGAGGTGGCGACTCCTTCACTTCCTCAATGGAGTAACATTGAAGGAAGAATAAAAATGGTGTCTAACTGAGAAAGATATATGGTATGTAACACAAGCAAGTATAGAGTATAGCTTGCTTAAATATAAGCAAGAAGATTATAATCCTGCAAAGCTAAAGGCAAACAGTGAAAGCCTACACTTCTATGCGTAACTAACCTTAAAAATGGAACGTATCATGTCGAAAGTGGGATGAAGCCTATGATTCAAACAAATGAAGTATAAATCCCTTCCATTATGGAGCCACACCCATCTTTGCCTATGAATTTTTCTAAAAGGATAATAGCTTGTTTATTGGAATGGGGAATGAAATCCAAAACTTTTTCTCAAAGGATTAAGTTTGAAGGAGAAACGAGGAAAATGCACCATGCCTTGCTCCCAAAATGGGAATCAATTGGCAAACCCTCTGTACTCCACAATGAATACCCTATAGGGGTAAAGGAATTAGAAAACCTTTCCACTAAACTTCCAAAAGCCTTAATAGAAAAACAATGGCATCTCACAACAAGGAGCCTCCAGTAACTTCCAAGAAGCAAAAAATTATTTCCCTCAAAGTAAGGTTCAATTCGGAAATGTTAAAAGAATCCAACCTAACTACTTCTATTAAATAAATATATAAGTAAACCAAGGATAAGTTTGATTATTGGCCTTCCAGTAGAAAACCAACAAAGTCCGAAATGATTAAAGGATAAATCTATTGCCTCTATCACCAAGTCAATGGTCATGGAACCAACCGGTGCAGGGTATTGGAAATAGTGATTACTACTTTTGTAAGAAAAGGAAAATTAAATGGGTATTTATAAGAGAAATAAAAGTATTCAATGTAATTTTGTCTTAATATAAGATCTCGTGCAGAACTTATGGATGAAAACCCAAAATAAGAGATTCTACTTGGTTGGAGGTAAAATAACCTTCATGGATTAACTTAAAAATTCCTGGGTATTTTTCTGACTCCTCAAAAAGGGAAGGAGGTAAGCCTATGGCATCATGTTCCTGGATCCAAGCCCCAGGTATATCTCGGGCACCTCCTTGGTGGAGGAGGGTAAGACATCATTCGCGCCTCCGGGCTAGCACCACCATTGCTTGACGCAGTAAGGCACTTACTAAAGAAGGGACAGGTAATCGCCGGTGCATAAGCTCGGTTCTGAGCGAAGCATGCTCTGCATCTAATCCTTTTAAGATCAAGCCATGCCTCTGCTTTAACATAAGAATGCACTGCCTCTACTTATGTCCAGCCCCATAGAGGGAGACGAAAGCTCGAAGAGATAGAGCTATAACATACCAAGCCTCTACTTTAGCAAAAATCCTATAATGGCAGAAAAATCAAAACTGGAAGCGCTTTTGAATCTATGACCTTCCAAAGAAGGGTTCCAAGCTTATTTCTAAATGCCTTAATTTGGGTTTTGGGTCTTCTAAGCCAAATGAGGTTTCATCTAATATTGCCTTTAGAAGAGAATTTCCAGACTTCTACTACTTTACAGACCCAAATTTGGTTTTTGGGTCTTCTGAGCCAAAAGAGGCTTCATAAAATATTGTCTCCAGAAAAGAATTTCTGGATTTATATTATTTCAAGTACCTGAACTTGGGTTTCAGGTCTTCTAGTCTGAAGGATTGTAACACCTCACACTTTTTCAAGCCCGAATTTATAAAAAATCAAAACTTAAACTCGTCCAATTACGGAGAGTATAAATCTAGTATCTGCAATTAATAAGTATAAGCATAATCAGAGTAAAATAAAGCTAACTCGCAGCGGAAATGAAATAAGATAACAAATATCGACTAAGGTGACTACCTCAAGGCATATCACCACATCGATATCGAGCATGAGTGAACGAGAACCGAAAACCAAACTTGAACACTAGCTAAGATCTGCCTTCTCCGAGATAAATCTGAGAGTTTTTATGAGAAGATAGGTCATAACAATAAGTCCTGGTGAGGGGAAAATGTATGACACTGTATACAATACAAAATTGTACTCCGTCTAGTAAAAACAAAAACATATGTCTAAAAGGGCTAGTAATTCTAACCTAACCCATTTATAGTTTACGCATGACGACCGACCACAAAACCCAAGGTAATATTCCACACCTAGCGATATCATAATACTAAGATATAACATTTATAAATAAGTATGAAGCCTTTAAACCACCAATAACTAATTAAGAGGCGAGCAAACTAACTTATAACTATCACACAAGGAGGGTACTTATTATATATATATAGCCACTTAAGACATTGCCGCCTATGCAAGGTAAGGGAAGATACAATCAATTAATACCCAAGGCATACCTTTTGGTCATTTAATACCTTATACGGTGGTTTATTCTACCATAATATAAATTAGATTACACTAGCTACTAAGTCCAACTAATCCAAGGCTTCCGTCATTCACACATATAACTATGCCCCGTATAGGACAAGAGATAGTAAGCAGTCACTTATTACCTACATGATAAGTAGATGACATCTCGCCATTTACGATATTCCTCCGAGGGACCCCTCATTACTATCTAGCTGGCCTTATTGGATAATTCACTTAGTAACTTAATACCTCCTGCACGATAGGTAGACCTTTGGTACCTACGGAGCGGTCATTTAATATATATTCTTAAGGCAGACCTGTAACCCAATCACTTTGTAACAACCCGAATTTTAACAACACGTTAAAACAAGAAATCAAGGCAGAATTACATTTTAAAATCTGAATCAAGGGAAACGCGTTGTGCCATTGCGTTCTTCTCGGAAAAATACGCGAAATAGAGTCCGAGTTTTCGAGAATCGGAGTCCGTATGACCAAGATATGGCCCGTCAAAGTTTTCAGAATTTTCAGAATTTAAAACAGATTAAAAATTCAAAAAGTCAACCCTGGTCAAAGGGGTGTCGACTCTAGAGTCGACACCACCCCCCCCTAAGTCGACTCTAGAGTCGACTTGGGAGTCGACACAGGTGGCTAGACCAGTTTTGGCCTGGTGCACCTGACTTCTTCCCCAAGACATGTTTTGGGCCTGATTTGTTGGCTTGTGACGGATTTTGATGGCTAGGATCTGAATTGGGGTTAATCCTATGGCTAAAACTAATCCTAATCTCTATAAAAAGACCCCTAACCTAACCTTTAAACCCTCATTATTTGATCCTACAACTAAACTATGCCAAAATTTCTAATGATCATGGCCTCCACTCAAAATCCTAGCCTCCATCCTCTTGTCATAAATTCTATCTTCATTCACATGAGAGATTACATGATCATACGAGTGTATGAGGGTTTCTATGTTCATATGAGAGCTTCTAAACTTGATTTCAAGGCAAATCTTCATCAAAGCAAGGATCTTTCTTATTATTTTCTCAAGGGTTTTATTGGAGCTTATTGATTTGGGGTTTTTGCTAGTGTGGCTTCGTCTCAATCTTTTTATATATTGATTTGTGCCTTCATAGCATTGTAAGCTCCCTCCTACTCTTAGATATTAACTATGAAGTTAAATTTTCATGTTGCAAGTTTTGGGTTTGAACTTGAGTAGGTTACATGCTTAGAAACTATCATGTTATGTGTAGATCTATCCTATGCATATTCGTAAAGTCATCACCTTGATTTTGTGGGCTAAAAGCTATAAGCTTTATGTTGAAATGTTGCATTATGCAACATAAGAACTCTCTTATCCCTTAAGTTAACTTGCATAGAATGCTATATGCGAATTCTAGCCATTTTTCTATGTCATCTATCACCATGATTCACCTATATGCTAAGTTTTGGGGTTATGCATGTTTTTGGGGCTTAATAATGTAACATGCAAGTTTATGAACACATTATGTCTCATATGCCACCATGTTTAACTTGCGGCCTTATACCCCTTTTGTCATACCTTTGCCAAGTTCCTTCTTTTAATCCATTATGCGTTGTTGTGAATGTATAAGCGAGTTTAAAAGCGTTGGGGTTACGTTATGGGTAAACTTTAATGACATGAAACATGATTTGGGCAAATTGGTATAAACATGACAACATGTAATTTTGGCTATGAACATGGGACTTGAAAACTTGACACGTATGGGTTGTAAGTGTAATAAGACACTAGACCAAACATGAAAGTGGCCAACTCGATGTTGGGTTGAGTTTGTAGCATAAATCTACCCGGACCCGCCCGGCTTAACTAGTAGCTACAAACAATAGGACCCAATGTGGGTAGTTAGTCATATAGCACTTAAAACCCGAGGTTAGACTAGGTTGTGGTGTAAATCTACCCGGACCCGCCTGGCTTAACTAGTAACCACAACAAAGTCTAATGTGAGAGGTTGGGGTGCATTAATCTAATTAATGCCACATGAAAAGGTTAAGTAATTTTGATTATTAACACTTAACCGATATGACACGAATGGGTAGGTTAAGTTAAACTGGACTTGGTTCCTTAATGACACTTAACCTTATAAGACAGTTAGGGGATGGGGTTAAGTAATTTACACTTAACTAATCCGACTTGGTAATTAGATAGGGTTAAGTAACCTACACTTAACTAATCTAACCACGATAATTAGATGGGGTTAAGTAATCCATACTTAACTAATCTAACACGGTAAATTCGATGGGGTTAAGTAATTTACACTTAACTAATCCGACTTGGTAATTAGACGGGGTTAAGTAACTTAGACTTAACTAATCTAAACACGGTAATTAGATGGGGTTAAGTAACCTTCACTTAACTAATCTAAGCACGGTAATTCGATGGGGTTAAGTTAAACACTTAACCAATCTAAACTTGGTAATTTAATGAGGTTAAGTAACCAATACTTAATCAACTTAACATGATAATTTAATGAGGTTAAGTAACTTATACTTAACCAATTATACATGATGATTTGGTGAGGTTAAGTAACCTATACTTAACCAATCTAATATGCGGACCTGGTAGGGTTAAGTCACAAGACCTTTTAAATTAGGCTTAACCATTGTAATACGATTAGTGGATGGGGTTAAGTTAACCTATACTTAACCAATCCGACTCGATAATCTGATGGGATTAAGATAATCTATGTTTAATCAATCTAACATGATAATCTGATAGGGTTAAGACAAATAAATACTTAACCAATTTGACTTGATAGGGTTAAGTCATGAGCTTCTTAGTACACTTAACCAACTTGTAGGGCTAAACCTTGAACTTGAGTACTTAGCCAATCTTGACATGATTCGTAGGCGGGTTAAGTCATGAACTTGGATAACAACCCTTAACCCATTTGGCAAAACCCTAGCTCAGGGGACTAGGTTGAAAATCGTGGTTAACAAGGATAGCGGGAAGAGAAGCTAAGTGGTAAACCTTAGTTAAGGATAACTAAGTAATAATTCTTAGCCAAGGACATGGGACTAGTTCATAAATAGATGAGTAACCTGATACGGTAGGTCATCGCTTAGTATACAAGGAGGAGCAACTTATCTGACTTGGATAAAAAGCTCCATCGAACAGGGGTAACGAAGCGGTAGCTTCGGGAGATGTGAGGGTACTCTTGGTATCCCTCTGTGAGGTGGCAGATGGTCCATGAAACCCGGCCTCATAGGGGTTAAGGTCTGCAGTAGAAGAACCAAGAGTATGCCTTGGTTGCTATGCGAGCGACCTAAAGACTGGGATGGATTAGCGTGGAGTCGACGATACTAGTTTTTGCCCTGGATAGCACATCGCCGACTACCTACCATCTTTAGTCAATCGTGTACGTACGGAAAGGCAGAGAACCCCCAACAGACCATGTTCTTGCTATCGAGTCATGGGTGAGGTTGGCCCATAGGAAAGTGGGGGCTATAGAGTGGCCGGGATGTGGTTCTCATACATGATTTTTCTTGGATTGCCTTTCAGTAGTTGAGGGAGGGGTCACGTGGGACCATAGCCACAGATACAAAAACAGACCTTGATATCTGCATCAGCAGACGACTTAAAGCTCCCGATCGAGTCCCGTATTTCTTGATTTGCCCTGGCACGGAACTCGGGTGGCACATTGGGATACATGTGCGTCTATACATGGAAAACGATTCACGATACATACGTGTGATAAAGGGCGCGGTTGACGGGTGGCATAATCCCTAGTGGCCCTAGGTGGCTTGAACCTAAACCGAGACATGGAAAGGTTCATTAGGTAGCATAATCCCTAGTGGTCCTAGGTGGCATAAATCCTAAGTGAAAACGCGATAGTTCATGGTAAGAAAACATAACCAGATCAAGGGTAGCAGTCCGAAGTAACCTCAAGGATAAAACGGTACTACGTTGAGGTGGTATAGATTTGCATGGGAAAGCCCGTACGGACTACGGCAAAGGACTGAACTTATGCTTGGAAAGAAACATACGAGTTGGGAAAACCTACATATGTTATATATTAGGTTGACATGGACCATTACATGACATTGGGCAAGGGACATTCATGGTTAACACACGACACGGGTTGGGATACTAGTACGAGAGGTGCAGAGCGAATATACATGATAGATACCTTGTGATATTGTACTTGATAGAAACCTGACGATGTGATACCTTGACTTATCTTGACACTGTAGTTTATCATGACACACTTGTTTATCTTGGTATAGTAGTTCATCCTGTTATTTTGGTTTATCTTATCTATCTTGTCATCATACTTATGTTCATCTCAGTTCCTCATGCCAGTTAACTTTACTAGTTTATATACTGATAGTAGATAGGGCTTACCAGTCTATATGACTGACCCCGTTTTGTTTCTCCTCTTTGTCTTCCGTTTCCCCCCCAGGTTACAGGGAGGAAATGCTATTGTTAGTTCGGACTTCTTCTGTTTGAAGGTCATCATGTATGGCTTGGACTTTTCTTGGCTATGGCTGCTTTACTGTTTCACTTGGGGAATAATTTATGAAAAGGTTTTTATGCTTCTTTACTATTGCAAGACAGGTTTTCATGTAAGAAATTCTCTGATGTAAAAGGCTTTAGACCTTATTTATTAATGATATGAAAGTTGGTTTTACTTCCGCTATTTTATATGTTCTGTCTTGTAGTATTTCTGTACATGTTTACCAATAATACCCCTCTAAAGCTAGTGCATTCCCTTGCGAGTGACCCTAGCGGAGGTTGGGTGTTACACACTTCCTTTCTAGAGGAAGTGGACAAGTGTGGGGATTACCAAGTTTGTATCCAATAACCATTAAATGGGGAGGTGAGTTATGCGCTTAGTTAATACCCTTTAAAGGGTGGAACAAACTACTTTAGGACCTTTACCCTGAAACATGCTACGATGTGAGTTATTTCCTTTCCAAGGTTTCCTCTTTTGGGATGGGAAACGAGAACCTCATTCTTGAGAATAAACCTTTTTTGGGAAATAACCCTTGCTACGCAGTCAACTATCATTACACAATTAACTATTGTCACGAGTCTTATGGTTAATGATATCTCACATTAGTTGAACATATATCCGGTTGTTGGAAAGTGCAGACTTCTATCGAATAAGGAAACTAACCTCGCATCATTAACCTATTAAGTCCAATTCCTATTGCAAATTATAATAATTCTTGATTAAATAGAAATAAATAAAGAAAACCTATAACTTCCTATCTTAGGATGTTTATTTATTAATTTCCTTATTGAAGTTAGCATTTACTTCGTTAATCAGTCCCCAATAATTTCCCCTTTACTATTATTAATTAGGGTTCCTGCCACTAATGACTCTAACAGTAAAATTTTCCTAAGGCTCTAATTAACCTATTAAATACCATTAATTAGAATTAATGTCATTGTATGAACCTAAAGGTCATATTTCCTAAGGAATTAAATGTCCTTTTAATATCATTCCCTTTTTAAATTATATTCTATTTATTGTAGCTCCTTAAAGTTTTCTATATTACTATAATTCAGTTTAATTATTTTTTGCATTCACGCACACACACACACACACACACACACACACACACACATATATATATATATATATATATATACACATACATACATGTGTTTATAGGTATTATTTATTTACTTCCCTAATTGGAGCTACATTTTCTAATCTTAGCACAATTCTAATTGTAACTACTTAGCATATTTATCTTATTTAATTCATTTTCCCAGAAATGGTTATAACACTGCTTATTTTATTTATGACCTTATTTATAACAAATCAAATTCATTTATTGCTACAACGATTGTGACACCCCACGTCTATTAATGCCACTCACATAATAATGCATTAAGTTTCATGATGCGCAATTGGTAAATAGTAACTAAAATTCACAAGACATATATAAATATGCAGCGTCAAACCAGTTACAACATCACGTTGTTTCAAATATTAAAAACTTCAATTAAAGCCATCTGTCTCATAATACCAAACATCAGAGCACAAAAATGTAAAATCATATCCTTTCTCAAAAGCTATAATAAAAAATAGAACAATAATCAAAGCGGTACATCTAGTCAGAAGAAGTCCAAGTCCAAGAATGAAATCGTGGTCACAAATACTGTCCACTCCCACTCTGAGAACCCGAAGGAAGGAAAAAGGAAGAGAGAGAAAGGAAATAAAATAGCTTAGACATAAAGTCTGGCAAGTTCCAGTGATTTTCAGCAATAGGAAAAGATAGAAAGTATCAAAACAGGTAAATAATGTTGAACATGAAACTATAGTAAAATAGACAAGTACATATAAAATGGTAGCAAGATAATAAGAAAGCAAGATGACAAGATAAAGGTAAAGATCATATACGCTTCTCATTCATATCCTAAGTATAAGTTTATTGCACCACTAGTAGAATATCAAGATTATTTGTTATTATAATTACTACCCATGCGGTCGGCTCCCACTGCACAAATATCCTGTGCCAGCCCTGATAGTAGGGTGTATCAGTACCTCACCCAATGACATATAGGACATATACCTATTTTTTGGTGTTACATCATCTTAGTTTCCTCTAATCGGACCTATGCATGCTCATGACTCCGTCGAAACGCGCCCGTACCCACCTTCCACCTTGAACCTCGTACAATCCAGATTTGTAAAGCGTCCCCTGACCCCTTCCTAGTGCGAGTCCCCTCTCTAAAATACTAATAGGGATACAGACCGATACATGTTCCACACAACCTGACACAAGCCAACCCTCTAGGCTTGTTCCCCCACCCTAGAATTTTAAAAGTCCCAAAACTGAATACCAACAACAAGACTGTGGGACCTCTTAGTTTATTAATCAACATGTAGTAACTTAGCAGGTTTAAGTTTACTAATAAGCATGGTTGTAAATGACATTTCCTATAAATGTTATTATGTGTGCAACCCCTTTCCCAAACAAATACTTGCCCAAATGTATATATATATATATATATATTAAGTTGTCTATTTTACTTAATTATACCTAATACTACCAACATGTCCTACTTAATTATTTAATTAAGCTTAACCTACATGTTTTGCATATTATCCTGATTTTACAGTTATTGTATTTCATGCTCAAGATGCCTAATTCTCCTTTTTACTATCATTTTAAGTTATTCCAAGTTTTACCCAATTTACACGATTTTAACATGAATAATCTAGGCATTAAATAGCCTAGGTACAACGAAAAATATAAAGTAAAAGGAGAAAAACATAAATCGAATTCAAAAACACATAAACTGAATAAAATAGGTATACGACTGTAAATAAATCTAAAATATAACAGGGATAATATGATATACACGTAATAGTAAAACAACTGAAACTGAATAGATATGTGACAGTAAAATAATGTCATATAAACATATAAAATCTCAAATTCAGATTTCTTTACTGTCGTAATACTGTTTATGAAACACCCCACCTCCGTTAAGGTCACGCACAAAGGGAATGCCTTAACTTCAGTGAAGCATTATAGGTAAAAGACGCAGATAAATTTCAAGACAAACAAGAAAAAGCAGCTGAAAATAAATTCATTTTATAAACAATGTGGTTCAGTCAAGCTTTTACAACTATTGTCTCAATCATACTTAAAAGTAATACATAAAACTTTTGTCTTGATTCAAAAACTTACAAGTATAAAAGAGGCATAAAAATAACAATGATATTCCCCAATAAAGCATGAACCAGCCATAGCAGTGGAAGAGAGAGTCCAAAGCAATACATCGACTATCTTCGAGCTTGGAAAGAAAACTGAGCTAAGAGGTAACATTTCCTCCCTGTGAACATGGGGGAGGGGGCGGAAGAAAAGAGGGAAACAAACTAGGTCAGACATAAGTCTGGTAAGTCCAGTGACTTTCAATATGTGAACAGGTAAAAGTAACATGACATGAATAAACTGAATATAAGACAATATTGTGGTAACATGGATAACACAAGATTAGCAAAAGATATGATAAGGCAAGATAAACTGAATGCACTTCTACTCTTTCTCTGCTTCGCTACTACCTTGTTATTCTGATTTCTATATCTCTACATCCCCTGTGTAAAACGATGATATGATAACATGATCCCAATCCCCGTAATTGTGGTAGCCTTCAGGTGTACATCTAGTATGAGGATCTTACCTCAATCAGCCTAATTGCCATGAAGATGTTAGATGTACCCTTACTATCCTATCGATCGACTCCCTACTTGAATTAATGTTCCATATGTCTGGGTCAATCGGCCCTCTCTTGCGTGTTGATACCCTGTGTTGGTCCCACCACAAGGTGTATCAATCTTTATGATAGCAACCCGACACGATTCAAGATGCACAGTGTACAACTACTGGTACCCAGTGCCTACTTTCTTCCACTCCGGAGTTCGTTCACGCCAGAAATCCGTCGGAACCTACACTGACATACTCCCTGCCGCTATTTTGACCGCTTATAATCAGACCAGTAATCGTGCCCCCCTGAATAGGGTACCTTGATACATCTATGTGGGTTACTGCTGAAATTGGTCCTCGTTACTAGGTTTTCTTGCTGGTTAAGTTTGTGGGCCTATATTTACTAATATTACCCACCAACCCGATATACACTTAACCCACCCACTGATTCAAACATGTTTACTTAATGGTTAAGTTTGTGGGCTTATATTTACTATTATTACCCACCAACCCGATATGTACTTAACCCTCCCACACAATATGTCATATTGGTTAAGTGTTGTCCATTCATGTTAACATAACCCACCCACTCATCATGTCATGTTGGTTAAGTGTTTCTTATTAACCCTTCTCACTCGTCATGTTGGATTGGTTAAGTGTTTTCTATTAACTTAACCCCGCTCATTCATCATGTTATATTGGTTAAGTATTTCCCATTAACTTAACCCCATTCGTTCATCAAGTTACATTGGTTAAGTGTTTCTTATTAACTTAACCCCACACGTTCATCATGTTGCATTGGTTAAGTGCCATCAATCAATTCAAGTCACTACAACAAAAACACCATATTACAACTTTAATTTTACAACTGTGGGAAAAGCACAGTTGTAATAAATGTTTATTACAACTGTGGGAAAAGCACAGTTGTAATAAATTTTTATTACAACTGTGGGAAAATCACAGTAGTAATAAATGTTTTTTTACAACTGTCAGCTCTCTAAAGTTGTAATAAAAATATTTTTAACAACTTTTCATTTTATTAGTTGTAATAGATGTTGTTACAAACTTCATGTTTATAATATATTTTTTGATAACTAATCATATTAATATTTAATAATAATAATTAATAATAAACTTAGAAATCATTAATATTTATCAATTATTATTAAATAATTAATATTTAATAAGTAGTAATTTATTTTTAATAGTTAATGTATGTTAACTACTTACTAATAACTGGTATTAGTAATTAATATATTTAATGAGAAATTAATAACTGGTAATTAATATTTAATAAATATTTATTAATGAGTAATTAGTAAAATATACAAAATAAACTTTTAATACATTATATATAATTATAATTAAGCATAAATAATTAATAATAACTAATATTAATAAGTAATATATAATATTTTAGCAAAATAATTCCCAAGATATCCATATTATATTTAATACAAATTTATATTTGGTTCTAGCTTATAATATTTAATTATGTAGGTTTAGGTGAATCCTAAACATGCACAACGAAAAATGGGGTGGTCATAGAGATGTTAGCCAAATTTTGGCGAGAACAACGAAATTTTGGCTCCAAAAAAATCACCTTTCTTATTTTACTCTCTCACGCAAGCGACTCTTCTTATGTCTAAATTCTCATTCCTCACGCTGCCGTCTCTGAACCCTAAATCCAAATCGATCTCCCCAAATTCTCCTTCCTCACGCTGGCGTCTTCCTCAAGGTATCCACTTCTGTTGTTTTTTTCCTACTTCCCACTTCCTCAAGCCATTAGCCTCTATTCTAGATGTCCCAATTAACCCTAATTAATTTTGATATGATTTAATGTCCGACGCCGAGGTGCCGACGACATTAGTACACCGATAAATCATTGTTGGACAAGTAGCTCCACCATATATTGATCTTCCTCACCTCTTCATCGATGAATCGAATAAAAATATTCTCCGATCTTCTGAGGAGTTGCGGACAGGGCGGCGGGTTAAATTTTGTCCTAAAGTTGAAAGGTACTGCTTATTCGGACGACATTATAGAAATTGCCTAATTTTAAATCATTGACAAATTACATCTGTTACAAACAAATTTACGGTTGTTGGAATTTTCGATGGCCTTATCTTGTATGTTAGAGGTATATTTAGTTTATGCCATCATTCCTACTCTCCGATATGTTTCCTATTCTGTAGATGATGCTTTGCATCGAATGAACGATATGCCTATGATAACTGATACTATCTTTTACAAACTATAGATGGTGCTTTGCATTGAATGAATGGCATGCCTATTAATAACTGATAAAAGTTCTCTTACCACTTGGCAGGAAGGCATAGACGGTAAAAGTTCACTTCTCTTAGCAATTTTATTTTACATAATCAATACATAGTAAATATACTTTCTACCATAAATTTTCAAAAGCATTTACATGGTAAATATACCATAGATTTACTTTTGAATCCAAGTAATAGTTTTCTTCTTTGGATTTCAAGTACAATAGTATACAAAGCATTAAGCTAAAATGGTAAGTACATTAATCTAATTTTTCAAACCCTTTCTCTCCCATGCCTTTTCAAACACAAATTGAAAAGAAAAACATAAAACTTGAAGTTCAAACCAAACGGGTCCTAAGATTTTATGTTGCTTGGTTTATCGAGTCATCTTCATATTTGCTAAAAAAAATATGAAATAAAAATCAGCTGGCTCCAATTCTGTAGTACTTGGTAAATTTATATTCATGTTGTATGGTTTGGCTAGTTTTAACACGGAAAAAATAAAAATCATTAGTTCTCACAAATCAGTTAATTTTGCTAGGAGTGACATGTGAAGTAGAAAGGCTCAAAGAAGGCGCCATCTTGTGAAAATATGTGCCAATGCCACAAAAGTTGTTGCAGATATGTGAAAGCCTTTCGAAGAAAGCATCAAAAGGAGAGGGCAACCTGCCAAAACCAAGAGTATTGCTTCAATAGAGATGAGCAATGCATCGGAGAATGTTGATCATAAAATCACTGCTGATAATTGATTGCAGCACCCGAAAACAAAAATAAGTGCCGAGAGTACTTCGGCTCAGCAGGGTTAGAGACAGGTATTTTCCAAGAAATATATATTAATTTATTTTTACTTCAGAATCACTTGGTATTGGAAAATGACTACCGCTATTCTATTAATTTTTAGGTAGTGGATGCACTTTGTTCTTATGCAACAGGTTTCAGATCACTGCAGTGAACTTGCACCAAAAAGATAAATGACATAAAGATTTCGTTGTCTTCGACTAGTGTAATTCCGTAGGATACGCAATTTTTTGTGGATAACTTGTGCTTGTACCAAGTTGTTTGGTAATGGTCAAGTATGTAATAATAGGCGAAATGTTTTCTTAAACTTATTTATAATACTGAAAATTTGAGTATTTTAATAATTTAGCTTGCAAATAACTGTTGTGTTTGATTTGCTTATGGAGTATTGCAATATTTAGTGTATTGTTCATTTTAGTTGCAAAAGATGTCTATTTTTTTTAAATGCAATTGTCAATCACAACGGTGTATAACAGTTGTAGTAGAGATTATTACAATGGTGCATAACTATTGTGATAAAGTTTATTACAATGGTAGAAAAAAGTTGTAAAATTTACATATTACAACGGTGTCGCAATGGTTCAGAAAAGTTGTAAAAGAATTTAATCTATTACAACTTCTTAATAGATGACGGTGGCTCCACCGTTGTAAAAAGTCTTTTACAACTTTTTTCCACCGTTGTAATATGGTGTTTTTGTTGTAGTGAGTTAACTTAACCCACCCACTTGTCATGTTACATTGGTTAAGTGTTGCCTTCTTGTGTTAACTTAACCCTTCCCATTCATCATGTTATATTTGTTAAGTGTTGCTCTCTTGTTTTAACTTAACCCTTCCACGCATCATGTTATATTGGTTAAGTGTTGCTATCTTGTTTTAACTTAACTCTACCCATTCATCATGTCATATTGGTTAAGTGTTTCTTATTAACTTAACCCTACTCACCTGTTTAATTAACATGCTATATTGGTTAAGTGTTACCTAAATTAACTTAACCCTACCATTCAGTTATTAACATGTCTTGCTTATTAGCATTAATTCATTCATTAACGCCTTAACCTCTCACATTAGAACTGTTGTTTGCGGTTGTTGGATGTGCCAGGCAGTTCCGGGAAGACTTCTACTGCAAACTCAATCCGACCTCGAGTTTTTGGGCTAAATGCGCTAACCTCTCACATTAGATCTATGTTGTTGCGGTTACTGAATGTGCCGGGCGGTTCCGGGCAGTTTTACACCGCAACTCAATCTAACCTCGGGTTAGGCATGTTTATCTTTTTAGCTTATTTCCCATACATGTCCAAGTCTAGATTTTATATGCTAATTATCCCAAATTCACAAAACTAGTCATGTTCCAATTCTCAAGTTATACCTCAACAAAGCTAATTACAAGTTATGCCCTACAAATTCAAATTCAAGTTATTACTCAATATAGATTACACCCAATCTTCCCAAATTTGCAATAATAATCATGCCCCAAAATTACAATATTCATTATGCTTGGTGTCCTAGCCAATAGTTAGGCCCAATCTATATTTAATATTCCAATTTGCATTTTTCCCCCAATCTAGGTTTAATGTTTCAAGTTACACCAAATTCGGAACAATAACAATCATGCCCAAAACTTGATTTATATTCAAATTAATCCATCTTGTAGTTATATCGATATTAATGCCCAATATCAATTACAAGTTATACCCAAATCTCAGTTACAAGTTATGCCCAAATCTAAAATACAAGTTATGCCCAAACCTCAATTACAAGTTACGCCCAATAGTACAAAAAAATAGATTTGGCCCAATTCTCCCGTATTCCAATCGTGTGTGTGTGTGTATAACTAGCTTTCGTCTAGGTTTGAGACAACCTAGATCCATAATAAAAGGGGAAGCATAAGAAACATAAAAGATTAGGCATAAAATAGCCATACGACGCTAGATTTGATAATAGCAATATCAAGAACATAAAAGAAGTATAGATCTGAATAAAATTACATCGCAGGCTGAAACACCCCACCCTCCATTAAGGTCACTCACAAAGGGAATGCCTTAACTTTGGTGAAAGTTTTTAAGTAAAAGTCACAGATAAACACAAGACAGATATATATAAACACATATATATAAGCAGCGGAAAACAATAGACTTTTTATTTCATAAATATGTGTTCATACAAAACATTTCCATAACTGTCACATAATAACTTCCAAAACATTACATCTTCATTTCTGTCTTGGTTATTAAATAAAGAAGCATCAAAACATAATTAAAACTGCATAATCCCTATAGATTGTGTCCAACAGCCATAGCCAAGGAAAGAGAGTCCAAACCGTACATCTACTATCTTGAAGCTTGCAAAGTGTCTGACTAAGCTGAGTTGTTTCCACCCTGTGGACCAGAGGGGGGGATGGGGAACGGAAGAAAAGAAGACGAAAGAAAATAGGGTCAGATATAAAGCCTGGTAAGTCTAGTGACTCTTCAGTATGAGAATAAGAATAAGGGCATGATAGGTATAAACTGGAAATGGGAAAATATCATAAACTAAGATAAAGCAGTTTGAGTCGAATATACTATCGCACCCCACACTATATCTCTGCACCTACTTCTATTGTATTAATTGGCACCCCATGCGGGAGGTAAACTGATCCCCTTTTTCTAAATATTGGCTCCTACTCGCATAATCGTCTGTGTCTTATGGCCCCCGAAGATTGTAGTTACCTATGCTGGTCCCACCATGGGGTGTATCAAGTCCCATGGTGGCGGCCCGACACAATACTTAAAATGCATAGGTTTTACTACTGGTGCCCCTAGTGCCCTATTTGTCTGCTCCGAAGTGTGTGTACGCCTGCACTCCGTTAGAACCCACACTATTGCACCCACCGCCGTCGCTTTTGACTGCTTACAATCAGCCCAGTAATCGTGCCCCACCCTGCCTAGTTTCAGGGTACCATGATACCTAATTGGGTTACTGCTGAAATGAGTCCCCGTTACTAGGGTTTTCTAGTAAACGTGTTAAGTGGTTAAGTGTCTGTATTTACCTAACCCCACCCATCAATTTCATTAACATGTTGAATTGGTTAAGTGTTTTAGTTAACTTAACCCTACCATCCTAACTTGCCCGTCCTTCGCTTTTTAAAGCACCGACCACTCATATTAGACAGATATTGTTACGGTTACAGGATGTGCTGGTCGGCTCCGGGCATATTTACACCGTAACTCAGTCTAACCTCGAGTACTTATTGGGCTCCATGCTTAACCACCACATTGGATAGGTATTGTAGTGAATACTGGACAGCCGGGCGGGTCCGGGCAGGTTTACATCACAACTCAATCCAACCTCGTGTTAAGCATATTCGTATTTTCAAAATTTACATATTTGTCTTTATTAATTGTTATATGTTAATTTTTCAACAATTAAATGTTGTGGCCCACTTTCCAAGTTTAACATTTTTGGTATAAGAATTTATACCATTCAAGTGGCACCAATTTTGGCATTTGACAAATATGCCAATTTCATATGTTTTTACTAATTTATGTCAGGTTATCAATTTTCCCACGTTACCCCGTCTAAATATTAGGCTAAAAATCTTAGCCTAATTTTCGTTCACATGGTTTTTAACATATAATATTAGGCTAAAAACTTAGCCTAATTTAGCGTACACAAAATTGGCATAAAGCAGTTCACTAACATAAACATGACAAAGGTGTATACTTGGCATTTTTGGCATAGTCAATATGAACATCATAGGTGTGAACTTGCAAAATATTCAACATGAATGTCATAGGTGTGAACTTGCAACATAGACTAATCAACATACATATGAATTTACAACATAGCCAAAATAAACTTACATATATGTGAACTTGCATTGAAATAGGGTTTTAACCAAACAGGTGTCACATAAATTAGCATATGATTTAGACAACATAAGCCTAAACAAGTTTTGGATCTAGGCATAACATCGGACATAACTAGCATATGACAAGAATATGACATTTTCATAAAGTATGCATAATTTCATCGCATGTGTGAACTAGATCCAATCATATGTCTAATTACAACATGCAACATATATTAAAGTGGATCTTGACATGGATCCAATTAGGAACTTGCAACTTTTGTATAAACATAGGAGCATGTATATGAACATAACCATTTAGGCATAAGAGTTCTTAGCATAAAGTATACATACAACCTATATAATCACATAAACATATATGTGTAGATTACAACATGAACTATACAACTTGCATGCGATGTTGTTTTCATTCTAAATGTACAATAAGATCAACATAAACTCAATTATACCACAAACATCACAGTACCACAATCATTTCAATACATGAATTAACATCGTCATTACATAATAGCACAATTCCATTCCCAATTTACATCGAATCAAGTCTTAATTTCATTCACATCGGAAAAATCGCTGTACTTACAACAAACGACGGTCTTGTTTTCTGATTTCTGAATTCTGAATTTGAATTGCTTTCCTTTGGATAGACTAACGTTGTTTGAATCATGTTTTAACTTTGATTTTGGCTCATCTATAAGCTTTCTACAAGTGGAGGCTACTCTTGGCTTCCTTCCAACAACAATACGGCTCTATCTCCAATTTATTTGTGTGAATTTAGGTTTAGACTCAAGTTGTATTTATAGAATTTCAAAATAATTAGAACCGTCGATAAAGCTAGAGTGAATCCAGACCATCCATTTAAAAAGAAGCCAATCAGAAAGCGACATATAAGCCCTAGTGACACAGCCAAGCCCCAAAAATCGACCAGAAACCCAACCAGGTCAGCCAGGGCCAAACCAGGTCGACTGGGCAAGTCGACCCCCAGGTCGACCCTTTGGTCGACCTGGTCACCCAGGTCGACCCCCAGGTCGACCCTATGGTCGACCTGGTGCCTGGGCGGGAATTTTCCCGCCCAGCCCAGTTTGGGTCTGATTTTTGAAATTTGAACTTCATTTGAAACGTTTGAATTTTAATTTGAATTCTGAAACTTCCGGAGGTCATAACTCCTTCATACGGAGTCCGATTTACGCAAACTCGGACTCTATATCAGGCAGAATTCCGAGACGAGCACAACGGCGTAACCCGTTTCCCTTAATTCTTTCATTAAGAATTAATTAGACTTAAATTTGTTAATTTACAGTTAACAGAAAATTCGGGGTGTTACATTCTCCCCTCCTTAAAGGATTTCATTCCCGAAATCTTCAAGTCTAGGAGAACGTAAGTCCTAACATCTAATCGTCCATCTACTCAATCAACAAACACAGGCGTCCATTGTCCTTAAAAGACTTCTAATGCTTTATGATCATATGTACAGTGTGTGTACATGTCCTTATCTAATGCAAAAATTAGGCGATCTACTGATTCAGTCGACCTCCTTAATGCAAATCATGTAAGTGCCATGAATCCATTATGTATGCAAAATTTTCCCTATTCATAATTCTACATGAGTGCACAACCATTCAAACAAATGCGACATCCATATGAAGACATATCAAATTTCAACCACATACAAATATGAATACATATATGCATATTAAGTATGAAGTGACCGAGCCGATCTAAAACCTAGGTTGCATGTGTATATGCATCCACGAGCAACCACTAGCAATCATTTGCAACCACTTGCAGCCATCAACCATAACATGTTTCAATTACATGTTTACATCCAAAGGGGTTCTACCTAAGGATAAAGAATAATATCGAGGAGATTATACCTAAAAAGATAGATACAAGCATAAGTTAAGGAAAAACAGAGAGATCAAATATGTACCCTAAAAAAGAAAAGGGTAAGCCGCGCGTATTCTGTCCTCAATTTCCCAAGTCGCGTCTTCCTCGGCATCACTCCATTGAACTTTGACGAGCTTGACTTTGTGGTTGTGTAGCTTTTCACTTCAGTTCCTATGATTCGAGTTGGAACTCTCCTTACAGTTGCTTCGTGTTCCACTTTGGCTTCTTCTAGAATGCTCGGCTCCACCACTTCCGCAAATTCATGTAGACATTTACGAAGGTGAGAAACGTGAAAGACGTTGTGAATTCTAGCCAACTTTTCGGGCATCTCTACTCTATAAGCCATTTTCCCAATCTTCTCGATGATAGGGAACGGTCCTACAAATCTTGGTGCTAGCTTTCCTGCGGATCCAAAGTGAACGACGTTCCTTAAAGGGGATACCTTAAGGAAAACCCTGTCCCCAACCTCAAACTCAAGGTCGGTCCTTCTTTTGTCGGCATAGGATTTCTGTCTATCTTGGGCAGTCTTCATTCTCCTTCATATCAAGTCCACTTTTTCTGAAGTCTCTCTAATCATGTCTGGCCCAAGTATAATCTTGTTAGTAGACTCCCACCAACAAGTTGGTGATCGACAAGATCTTCCATAAAGAGCTTCGAAGGGCGCCATGCCGATAGTGGCTCGGTAACTATTGTTTTAGGTGAATTCCCCTAAAGGAAGATGATCCTCCCAAGTCCCTCCGAAGTCAAGAACGCATAGTCTTAGAAGATCTTCTAGTACTCTATTCACCCTTTCTGTCTGACCATCAGATTGGGGGTGATAGGGCGTGCTCAAGCATAACTGTGTGCCTACAGCTTATTGCAGACTCCGCCAAAATTCTCTCGTAAAGATGGGATCTCTGTCACTCACTATACTGGAGGGTATTCCATGGAGTCGAACTATTTCCTTGAGATAAAGAGAATCTAGAGATGAGGTAGTCCTTCTACTCTTGATAGGTATAAAGTGGGCGCTTTTAGTGAGCCTATCCACTATTACCCAAATGCTAGTATTTCCCCTTCTTGACCTAGGCAACCCGTCAATGAAGTCCATTGAAATGTTATCCCACTTCCATTGCGGGACTTCTAGAGGATGAAGCAGTCCTCCAGGCTTCTTCTGTTCTGCCTTGACCTATTGGCATATCATGCACTTAGAAACTAAATCTTCCACGTCCTTCATCATGCCGTCCCAAAAGAAAACTCTCTTTACGTCCTTGTACATCTTGTCCCCGCCTGGGTGTATTGTCATCTTGGAATGATGTGCTTCCTTGAGAACCTTCTTCACTAAATCCCTTTCTTGTGGGACACATAGCCTTCCATCTCGCCTTAGCCAACCCTTACCATCGATGGAGTACCTATTGAGGTGACTGGAAATTTCACCCCTAATTAGTTTATCCATCACATCCACAAGCTAAGGGTCTTCACGTAGTGCGGTCCCTATCGAGTCTAAATGAGAGGGCCATACTTCTAGGGATGCCAATAAACCAGGTATAAAATCAGAGGTTGGCCTAAAGTCAAAACTGGCCATATACTCCAAGCTTTGCCTTTCTACAAAGAGAGGGCTTAAGGTCAGTTTCTTTTGGCTCAACGCGTCTGCTACTACGTTGCCTTTGCCGGGAGTATAGGAAATTTCAAAATCATAGGAGGCAAGGAACTCCATCCATCTTTTCTGCCTTAAGTTAAGATCTTTCTACGAGAAAAGACACTTCAACGATTTATGGTCAGTATATAATTCGAACTTCTCGCCTAGGAGATAATGGCGCCAAGACTTAAGCGCAAAGAAGATGGCGGCCAACTCAAGATCGTGGGTTGAGTAGTTCTTTTCATGAACTTTCAATTGTCTTCCACTAGAAGCTACTACCCTCCCTTCCTGCATTAGAACAATACCTAGCCCCGTACCACAAGCATCTGTATATACTGTGAACATCTTGCTTCTATCAAGCAAAGTTAGAATTGGGGCTGTTGTGAGAGCCCTTTTTAGGCGTTGGAAAGCAATATCACAATCTAAATCCCAAATGAATGGCAGATTCTTCTTTGTTAGCCTTGTGAGTAGAGCTGAGATTTTCTTGAAATCCCTAATGAACTTTCGGTAAAAACCTGCTAGCCCAAGAAAGCTTCGGACTTCGGTTGCATTTCTTGGTGTCTTCCAATCTTGCACTGCCACCACTTTCGCGGGGTCCACTGCTAACCCTTTTTTGGACACTATATGTCCAAGGAATCTTACTTCTTCTCTCCAAAAGTGGCACTTAGAGAATTTGGCTTTTAGCTGATGTGCACGGAGAGTATCCATGATTTCTTTCAGATGCTGAGCATGTTCTTCCTCATTCTTCGACAAGATCAAAATATCGTCTACGAAGACCACCACGAATTTATTGAGGAATTCTCTGAATACCCTGCTCATTAGGTCTACGAAATAAGCAGGTGCATTTGTCAAGCCGAAAGGCATGACAAGCCACTCGAAGAAACCGTCTAGGGTTCTGAACGCCGTTTTACCAATACTATCTTCAGCTACCCTTAGCTGATGGAACCCAGTAGCAAGATCAAGTTGGGAGAAGACCGACGCACCTACAAGTTGATCAAACAAATCGTCTATTCGGGGAAGCGGATGTCTATTCTTTTTAGTCAGCTTGTTTAGCTCCCTATAGTCCACACAAAGACGTCGTGAACCATATGCTTTTGGTGGCGAACACCACTGGAGCACCCCGTTCTGAGATACTTCTCCTTATAAACCCCTTCTCGAGATGCTCCTTAACATGCTTACTGAGCTCCTTTCTCTCCTTCGGAGCCATGTGTCTAACAGGCAGAGCTATGGGCTTTGCATTATCAACAAGATATATGCGGAAGTCTATTTCCCGCTTCGGAGGTAAGCCTTTCACCTCTTCAAAGACATCCGGATATTCCCGGACCACTCTAACCGACTGCAAATTCTCAACAGAAACGTCAAGCGACTCTAGATAACTAAGCATAATAGCATTCAAGGGATTACAAGAAATTTCTAGAGTGTTACCGAGCCAAGTCAAGTCAAGAGTCTAACCACTCTTCTCTCACAATCAAGAATGGCACTATTACTAGATAACCAGTCCATACCTAAGATCAGTCCATATCCTGAGAAGCCCAACAAAAAGGCACTACATCTAAATTCAACACATAGAATAGAGATTTTTCAAATCCAAGCAAACCATCGACAAATAAGCCGAGCCTCCAATTGGATTTGAAACAACCAAGGGATCTTCTACCATACTAGTGTCTAGGTGCAGAGATTCTACTAAAGGAAATGAAATAAAGGAGTGTGATGCACCAGAATCAAAGAGAGTGCGAGCTGGATGATCATATAGATAAACTAAGCTTTCTACAGAAATATTTCTACCTCGTTCCTGTGGAGGTGCCGTCAGCGCGTGAACCTGCCCCCCTGAGGTGGATCCAGCTCTTTGTCCCTGCCCTTGCTCCTTTAGGAAGTCCTTAGCCAAGTGCCCAGTCTCACCACAATGGAAACAGGCACCATTCATCTTCGCCTTCTTCTTTCTGCAGTCTTTTGCTATATGTCCCACAATGCCACAGAAATTGCACTTTCTCTTTTCACGGGATTTGTTGTTCTTCCGACCTTTCTTGAAGTCTGTCTTCTTAGCCTGTAAACCTTCTTTCTTTTCTTGAGGCACTTCCACCTTTGTCTTTTTCTTGCCTTTATCTTCCTCGTGTAGCAGTGTCATGCCCACCAAGCTTTCACAAGTCGCTCCCATGGGTATATGGGTCATAGCAAGGCTGTGTAGAGGCTCATTCAGACCTTTGACGAAGCAAAGGGCCTTCTTGTGTTGGGTGTTTATTAAATCCAGCCCAAATCTGGACAGTTGATTAAACTGATTGACATACTCCTTGATTGTCGTATTTCCTTGTTCCAAAGTTAGGAACTTCTCCATTTGCAGGCTTCTTTCAGCTTGGGAGAGGAATCTCATCTCAAACCTCATCCTAAAATCTTCCCAAGTCTCCACTAGCCTCTCAGCATGGGTAACTTCCCACCAATAGGAAGCTTCATCTTTAAGCAACCACACTGCTAGCTGTATCTTTTGCCTATCGTCAACTTCAAAGATGGTGAACAAATCTTTGGTCTCCTTCAGCCAGTTCCTTGCTACCACAAAGGATTCAGTTCCATAAAAGTCCTTTCCACCCATAGCTTTGAAATCTCTACATATCTTAGCAAAAGTATTTCCACGAGGAGGAGGAGGTACCGCTGCCAATGTGGGAGGAGGAATGTTTGTTGGGCCTGCACCATTGGCCCTAGCCTCTAGGTACCTTCGGAACCAGCCAGGGATCGGTACTCCTTCCGGAAGGTTAAGATCTCCAGACATGCTGGAACAAAAAGGAAAGTATTCAAGACAAAGGATAGAGAGATAGTGCATATGGCTTTGGGGAATTATGCCTTTTAAAAACAAAACTTTTTCTTGAAAAAGAATGCCTCTTTAAACTTCTTTTTGAAAATAGTTTCAAAAACTTTTATCTAGTCTAGTAAATCTATGCTCTGACATCAAGTGAAACACCCCACCCTCCATTAAGGTCACTCACAAAGGGAATGCCTTAACTTTAGTGGAGGTTTTTAAGTGAAAGTCATAGATAAACACAAGACATATATATATATATATATATAAACATATATATATATAAGCATCGGAAAACAACAGACCTTTTATTTCATAAATATGTGTTCATACAAAACATTTCCATAACTGTCACGTAATAACTTCCAAAACATTAAATCTCATTTCTGTCTTGGTTATTAAATAAAGAAGCATAAAACCATAATTAAAACTGCATAATCCCCATAGAGTGTGTCCAACCGCCATAGCCAAGGAAAGAGAGTCCAAACCGTACATCTATTATCTTAAAGCTTGCAAAGAGTCTGACTAAGCTGAGTTGTTTCCTCCCTGTGGACCTGGGGGGGGAACGGAAGAAAAGAAGACGAAAGAAAATAGGGTCAGACATAAAGCCTGGTAAGTCTAGTGACTCTTCAGTATAAGAATAAGAATAAAGTCATGATAGGTATAAACTGGAAATAGGAAAATATCATAAACTAAGATAAAGGAGTTTGAGTCGAATATACTGTCGCACCCCACACTATATCTCTGCACCTACTTGTATACTCTTAACTGGCACCCCATGCAGGAGGTAAAGTGATCCCCTTTTTCTAAAGATCGGCTCCTACTCGCGTAATCATCTGTGTCTTACAGCCCCTGAAGATTGTAAACACCTATGCTGGTCCCACCATGGGGTGTATCAAGTCCCATGGTGGTGGCCCGACACAATTCTTAGAATGCATAGGTTATACTACTGGTAGCCCAGTGCCCTGTTTGTCCGCTCTGAAGTGTGTGCACGACCGCACTCCATTAGAACCCACACTGTTGCACTAACCGCCGTCGCTTTTGACCACTTACAATCAGCTCAGTAATCATGCCCCACCCTGCCTAGTTTCAGGGTACCATGATACCTAATTGGGTTGCTACTGAAATGGGTCCCCGTTACTAGGGTTTTCTAGTCAAACATGTTAAGTGGTTAAGTGTCTGTATTTACCTAACCCTACCCATCAATTTCATTAACATGTTGAATTGGTTAAGTGTTTTAGTTAACTTAACCTTACCATCCTGACTTGCATGTCCTTAGCTTTTTAAAGCACCGAACACTCACATTAGACAGATATTGTTACGGTTACTGGATGTGCCGGTCAGTTCTGGGCAGATTTACACCGTAACTCAGTCTAACCTCGGGTCCTTATTGGGCTCCATGCTTAACCACCCACATTGGATAGGTACTGTTGTGACTACTGGACAGTCGGGCGGGTCCGGGCAGGTTTACATCACAACTCAATCCAACCTCGTGTTAAGCATATTCGTATTTTCTAAATTTACATATTTGTCTTTATCACTTGTTATATGTAAATTTGTCAACAATTAAATGTTGTGGCCCACTTTCCAAGTTTAACATTTTTATATAACGATTTATACCATTCAAGTGCCACCAATTTTGGCATGTGACAAACATGCCAATTTCATATGTTTTTACCAATTTATGTTAAGTTATAATTTTTCCCACGTTACCCCATCTAAATATTAGGCTAACAATCTTAGCCTAATTTTCGTTCACATGGTTTTTAACATATAACATTAGGCTAAAAACTTAGCCTAATTTAGCGTACACAAAATTGGCATAAAGCAGTTCACTAACATAAACATGACATAGGTGTAAACTTGGCATTTTTGGCATAGTCAATATGAACATCATAGGTGTGAACTTGCAAAATAGTCAACATAAACGTCATAGGTGTGAACTTGCAACATAGACTAATCAACATATATGTGAATTTATAACATAGCCTAAATCAACTTACATATATATGAACTTGCATTGAAATAGGGATCTAACCAAATAGGTGTCACATAAATTAGCATATGATTTAGACAACATAAGCCTAAACATGTTTTGGATCTAGGCATAACATCGAACATAACTAGCATATGACAAGAGTATGACGTTTTCATAAAGAATGCATAATTTCATCGCATGTGTGAACTAGATCCAATCATATGTCTAATTACAACATGCAACATATATTAAAGTGGATCTTGACATGGATCCAATTAGGAACTTGCAACTTTTGTATAAACATAGGAGCATGTATATGAACATAACCATTTCGGCATAGGGGTTCTTATCATAAAGTATACATACAACCTATATTATCACATAAACATATAGGTGTAGATTACAACATGTACTATACAACTTGCATGCGATGTTGTTTTCATTCTAAATGTACAATAGGATCAACATAAACTCATTCATACCACAAGTGTCACAATACCACAATCATTTCAATACATGAATTAACGTCGTCGTTACATAATAGCACAATTCCATTCCCAATTTACATCGAATCAAGTCTTAATTTCATTCACATCGGAAAAATCGCTATACTTACAACAAACGACGGTCTTGTTTTCTGATTTCTAAATTCTGAATTTGAATTGCTTTCCTTTGGGTAGACTAACGTTGTTTGAATCGTGTTTTAACTTTGATTTTAGCTCGTCTCTAAGCTTTCTACAAGTGGAGGCTACTCTTGGCTTCCTTCCAGCAACATGACGGCTCTATCTCCAATTTATTTGTGTGAATTTAGGTTTATACTCAAGTTGTATTTATAGAATTTCAAATTAATTAGAACCGTCGATGAAGCTAGAGAGAATCCAGACCATCCATCTCAAGAGAAGCCAATCAGAAAGCGACATGTAAGCCCTAGTGACACAGCCAAGCCCCAAAGATCGACCAGAAACCCGACCAGGCCAGCTAAGGCTAAACCAGGTCGACCCCCAGGTCGACCCTATGGTCGACCTGGTGCCTGGGCGGGAATTTTCCCGCCCAGCCCAGTTTGGGTCTGATTTTTGAAATTTGAACTTCTTTGAACCATTTGAATTTTAATTTGAATTCTAAAAATTCCGGAGGTCATAACTCCTTCATACAGAGTCCGATTTACGCAAACTCGGACTCTATCTCAGGCAGAATTCCGAGATGAGCGCAACGGCGTAAACCTTTTCCCTTAATTCTTTCATTAAGAATTAATTATACTTAAATTTGTTAACTTACAGTTAACAGAAAATTCGGGGTGTTACACAGGCATAAATCTGATAGATTAGATTTGAATAACATCGCAGGCACATATTTGATAAAATAGATTTGAATAATATCGCAGGCACAGATATGATAAAAAAAATAGGATAAATCTGAAAGGATTATCTCATAATCAGGTATAGCTTGGATTCATATTATTACATTCCAAGAATTTCATTTAAGAATTCACATCTGAAAATAACTTGAACTTACGAAACAAAGGAAAAATCTTGTTTTCTGGATTTGTTTTCTGAAACTAAAAAGCTATCCTTTGATGTAGACTATCGATTCTCTAATTTAGATTTGATTCGTAGCTTCTAACTTGTACTCTTGTTTTAGGGAAGACTAGAGGCTACACTAGTTTGGCCATGGACAATATGACGGCTCCTTGAAATGAAATTGAGTGGTTTAGGGTTGAGGGTTGGGGTTGTTTATATAGAAGTTTAAGTTAATGTAAGTCGTTAGATCAACGTAGGAGAAATCGGAACCATCCAGACAATTTAGAGCTATCTAGAAACCGCCACCTATGCCCTAGTGACTCAGCAACAAGTCAAAAATCGTCACTGTTCGGATATGGCTAAGGGAGTTGACCCCTATGGGGGGTCGCCACCCTAGTCGACACCCCTCTTGGGGGGTCGACACCTATGTCAACCCCCCCCCCCCCCCGGGAGGAGTCGACCCCTATGGGTGGGAATTTTCCCGCCAGTTGATTCTCAGAATTTTGAAATTCGAACTACTTTCTGAATTAAATATTATTTATATTTAATTTCTGATTAAACTAGAAATCTTCTAAACTCCATAACTTCTTCATACGGAGTCCGATTCATGCAAACTCGGACTCTATCTCAAGCAGAATTCCGAGATGAACGCAATAGCGCAACCCATTTCCCTTAATTTCCATTTTAAAATTAAGTATTCTTTAACATTCACAGAAAATATAGGGTGTTACATTCTCCCCTCCTTAAAGGATTTCGTCCCCGAAATATTCAGGTCAAGAAGAATGTATATCCTATCATTCAATCGTCCATCTACTCAACCATCAAACGCAGGCACCCATTGTCCTTAAAAAGACTTCTAATTCTTTCATGACTGTATGCATAGTGTGTGTGTATGTCTTTATCTAATGCAAAATCAGGCGGTCTACAGATTCACTTGACCTCTTTAATGCAAATTATGGCAGTTCCATGAGTCCATTATGTATGCAATCATTCCTAATCATACTTGCACATGAGTGCACGATCATTTATACAAATGAGACATCGATACGTTAACACATCAAGTTTCAATCCATATACAAATACATATATGCATATGCAAATGAAAGTGACTGAGCCGGTCTAGTACCTAATGTGTGTGTATATGTATCCACAAGCAACCACTAGAAACCACTTGCAACCATGAATCATAACATGTTTCAAAAAATGTTTACATCCATTGGCTTCTACCTAAGGATTGAGGATAGGACTGAGAGGATATACTTAAAAGATAAAGTATAACATACAAATAAACTTTACAGAAAAAGAGGAATCAAGGATATACCCTCAAAAAGGGTATGATGCGCATATCTAGTCTTTAGTCTTCGAAGTCGCATCTTCTTGAGCTTCACTCCATTGTGCCCTGAATGTCTTAACTTCACGGTTGCGTAGCTTCTTAATTTCTATTTCCAAAATATGAGTTGGAACTCATTTCACTGTCTCCTCTCGTTCCACCTCTTCTCCTTCTAGTATACTCGATACTACCACTTCTTCTGTGTCATGCTAACATTTCCTCAAAAGGTTTTCCAAAATCCTATTCACCCTTCCTGTCAAAAGATGACAAGCGGAGCTTAACACAACTGCGTACCTATCGCCTTTTTCATATAACATTTCCTTCTTGCATTGATAGCTGCTCCAAGCCCGGTTCCGCAAGCACCAGTATATACTATGAACGGTTTTCTCCCATCTAGCAAAGTCAAGACTGCGGCTGATATCTTCGCAAAGTCCTTATATCGTTGTTTATTATACCCCTGTGGATTTTGGAATGCGAGGCACCTCGGATATACCGGTCACTTCGGAGCCAATGGATATCGGTCCGATAGGACCAGGAAATGTGTGTTCAGGAATAACTAATCCTCAAACGTAACGGAGGACTGGTCCTAAAGATCCAAGGGTTACCCAGAGTGTGTAGTCCTGAGACATGTGCTAGAGTGTCTCGAAGCGGTGAGGAGCTTGCTCCTGGCCTCGACTCATGACGGAAATCCATTTTCCAATATGTGATATCTCGGTTTTAATTGTAGAGCCTAGTATGGCAACATAGTGGGATGGGGTATTATGCCGTCAATGATTGATACATTTATATTTGAAGTTGTTTTCATACAATTTACACATAATAGTATCAAAATGATTTGTTTTGAACGTACCAAGCATGTTCGGCTATTATAAGGTAATACTCTATCCTTCGGCTTGCATTGCATTGTGTGATGGGACCTGAGTCTTATAATAGCTTCATTTTTCCAAAAAGCAGTGCGCTGTTTATTCTATGCACTTATATTCTTGGGAGAAAACCCGTTCCGTGTTATAAAGCGTGGTCCCTTGAATTACTCTCTTTTAAAATAAAGTTTTAAATAACTGTTTTAGTTCTCACACCAATCACATGACTGACCTGGAGTTTATTGTTTTAACCTAAACTCTGGGTGCCCCTATTTTCCACACGGGCAGCTAGTAGTTTTGGTTTTGTAGATTTATATCCATAGGATCCTGATTCACAGCAGGAACGATATTCAGAAAGCTTTGTATCCGTATATCTCTTTTAGTCGTGTATTGTATTATTTTTCCACTGCTATGTAATGTATTATTATCTCTGATATTTTTCTGACGTATAATATTTATTCATACTCTATATATTCTTGTAATATCATGGAATTGTGGTAACAAACAATGAAATGTTATGCTGTTTGTGTTCTGATTTGTCGTTTTCTCAAGGCAATTCGTTCCTCCAGATGTGCCCAGTCTGGTGGTAGTTGTAACACTCTACAGGTTTGCAGGGGTTCTGGCTCGATTTGGGTTGGTTGGTCTTCTTCCGCTTTGGAGCGGTGCATACATTAAAGTAATGGCCAGCTTGACTGTAGTTATAGCAGCTTCCTCTGGGTGGCCTAGTCGTTTGTGGCTTGGCATTAGTTGTTGTGTTGTTCGATTCAGGCTGATTTTCTGAAGTCTTGCGCTTGCTTCCCACCTGATTTTTTGTGCGGTCTATTTGCATGTTCCTTTGATCTAGGCTCTCATAATTGCAAGCCATTTCCACCATCTCGGCGAATGTAAGGTTAACATGACTCATTGCCCTATCCTGATATTTGCATTGATGTCCATGAATGAACCTCTTATTCTTTGCCTTCACAGTCTGAACAAGCTCCGGAGCGTAGCGGGATAACTGAGTGAACTTATTGAGGTAGTCCTGGATGGTGCGATCTCCCTGCTGGAGATAGGCAAACTCATCATGCGAGCGCTCCATCTCTTTCTTTGGAACGAACTTCTCCTTGAACAGTGTTTCGAATTCATTCCATGTCATATCTACCTCTTCCTCATTAAAGGTGATGGTGTCCCACCAGAGTTGGGCCTTGTCACGTAATAGCCAAGCGCCCATAAAGCTTTTCCTCCAATCCTCAAGACCCATGCCCCTGAAGATCTTCACAAATGTGTTCAATAAGCCCAAGGCCTCAATTGCAGTTCCAGTGCCAGAAAATGGTTTGCCTCCCAGATTCCTATAAGTCTTTCCCACTCGGTCTAACTCAAACAGTCGACGGGGTTGTGGTGGCTATGGTTGAACCAAAGGCTCTGGGGCAACAGGGATATTCCCCCATCCTCCGCCTCGGCCTCCTCGGCCTGCTCTACCTCTAGCTGTTGTTGCTCGGGTAGCCATCTAGTCAAATTCTGTACAAGCAAGAAAAGAGTCAAGCTCCCACAAATGATAATTTTAAGATATGGTAAAAGCAGAAGAATTTACGAAAAGACAACGATGTACTGATCAAGTTATTTTACTATTCTGCTTAGCTCATTCTAGGACATTTCTAATCCTATCTCTAATGAGCTACTCGTCTTAGAACACTAGTGATTCTATCTTGAAGAGGTGTTTAATGTGTTAAATTCCAGAACTAAGATTAACCAAAGCTTTGATACCACCTGTGACGATCCCAAAACTCCGTACGACGAAATTAAGGATAATCATTGGAATATAACACATTTATCATCATTAGTAGAGAACAGATAATAGCATAAACAGAAAATAGAATAATTTACATCAATATGACAGCGGAATCATAATATGTAACAACACCAGAGTAGCACAGTATAGGATACAACTTAGTGCATAAAAGTAAATGAGCAGTTAACATCGAGATCACAGGTACATAGACATCATAAATACATAATAGTAATAATCTGTCTACATCGCGATAAGCGGAAATCATATACATATAGAACTAATGGCGGGATATCACTTAGCCAAAATACTGAGAATCAAGCCCTCGCCATACTAGCTAAAAGATGCACTTCATGCTGTAGTTCAAAAGCCAAAATATATCCTGCTACCTATCACTAGGCTGCCCGTGTGAAAGTAAGGGCACCCGAGTTTGCAAAGTGAAACAAACTACGAGTCAGTCATGGGACTGGTATGAGAAATCTGCTTACTTGGATAAACAACAATAAAGAGGCAAATCATAGGACCACGCCACTTTCGTGGAACGGGTTTACTACAATGATTGCTAGTGCATTAAATAAGGTAATTTATTTAAACAATGCAATGCTTTTTATAAAAATGTAACCATTATAAGACTCAAGTCCCATCACATAATGCAACGCAAATAGGAAGATAGAGTTTTACCTTATAATGGTCAAAATATGCATAATACGTGTAAAGCAAAATCATATGATATTATTACTAGTGCATATATGTTTCAAAAGCAAATTCAATCATAAATATCAATCCTAGGTGGCATAAGTGCCTCATACCACTATGTCGCCATATATAAGTTACAATCAAATCTGTGATTTCGTATTGGAGATTTGGATTACGTCATGAGTTGAGGCAAAGGGCAAGCTCCTTACCGGCTTTAGGACACTCTAGCAAGTTCCCCAGGACTACACACTCTGGGTAGCCCTTGGATCTTCAAGGCCGGTCCTCTCATACGTTTGAGGATTAGTTATTCCTGAAAACACGTTTCCCGATCCTATCGGACCTATCCATCGGCTCCATAGATACTGATATAATCGAGGCGCCTCGCATTCCAACATCCACAGGGGTATAATAAACAACGATGTCAGGGCTAGTAAAACGCTGACACCATCCATAGCTAGAAAGAAATGTCGTGCACTCCCTGCAGTCCTTATCCCGTTTTTAACTCATGCCGAGGTGTGAGGCTCACGAATAAGCATCATACACAAAGCTACGCTATAAAGCCGTGCTATGATCATCAACCACAAGACTCTGTTTTTCAAAAAAAAACTTGATCATTACATGCCACATTGTCAACCCACACCATACCACTGATGTCCACCGATATATAACCTCTGAGCTCGTGCGTCTCAGAGAAGGGCGTTAAGCAAGATAATACATTCTCAACCGCCAAACAGATGTATATTTAGTAGAGATCAACGAATACAGCACATAATACACGTCAGACACATGTCCATTTACAAGTCCGTCCTGGGTTTGAATGAAACCGGAGGCACCTTATTCCTGCTCCCGTATGTCCAATATAGCAGAGAGGCCCTCACATATCCGGACGATCAACAAGTACATCTAGACCACTATCACTGTAACCTCGTCAAGGGAGCTACCCATCTCGAAGGCATCAGTAGTAATCTACACGATGTGAAGATCACTGGTCTTGCACCGTCTTCATATCTTCGACATTTATTCGTCGATCAATTATTTGAAATGAGCATTAACTCAGCCTTTTCAAATAATTCATCTATATTAGAATTCAAATCAATTCGGTCCATGGTTAAATTATTCGACATCCACATTTTAGTTCTTTATATAATTTTTAATGTCAAACACATTCAACCATCACATATCAAGCAAACCCAGTAGAATCGGTTTATTTCCATTCCATATCGCCTATAATATTTTATAAAGATATATTGCCACTTTTATTTATTTAAAAATAGCGTCGTTTAATTAAACGACGTTTCAAGCCATAATGTGGTCCTGGCACTGTTTTTCTCTAATTTTGATTTACAAATTTCTCAAAATCTAACCATTGGATCTTAACAAAGTTGATTCCATTGGAAAGATCTCTTCAATATGAACCCAACGGTTCCGGTTTCGGGAGAATCCAACGGTCAGATCTCTCGATATAATTATTTAAAGTTACGATTTCAAAACACGAACTGCAGCGACGTTATTCGTTTTATTTAATTTATATATATATAGTTCATTCTGGCGCTGTTTTCATTCAAATTTGAATTAAACACTACACACAATCCAACCGTTGGATTTTAACAAACTTTATATCGTTGGAAATGTTTTTCCAAAGTGAACCCAACGGTTTCGGTTTTGGGAAAATCCGATGGTCGGGTTTCTCTATATAATCGTTTAAAATTATGATTCCAAAACACGAACTACAGCTGCGTGATACGTTTATATAATTTATTTATATATATATAAATATAATTCATTCGACGATTTCCATATCATTTTTCACTTCAAATATTTCACTAACGCCTTTAAATTTCGGAAAATTTCGCCATAACCGCATTTGTACCGTGAGGGGTTTGGAAATTTATTGGGCTATATTAGGCACCCAATAAATCATAAAAAGCATGCACATATTTATAGTGATATATTCCGTGTTCACAGGGGAGTGTGTATAGATCATAACTCCAGAGAATAAATTCTTGTCACCCTATAAATGGTTTTTGTGCCTTAATGACCAGAGATGCGTGTTTATTGTCATCTCCAGACCCTTGTGGGGTTTTTATTAATCTGGCAATTTATCGTTATATTTTATATAGTCCATATCAGTCTTCAGCTCAACCTGAAATATAGTCATTGCCATACAAGCCTCTCGCTTGTATGGTACATCTTCAACCTCGTCACATAAGCTCCAAATGCTTATGTGGTATATGATAGTGTGTGCTATCTTCAAGAAATATGCCATATAGCGTAGTTCAAAATTAATTGTTACTATCCTATGGCGACGTTTATTCACACAGAACAACTAGCACTCCGCATCCAATGGCATTCACAGGAGTTTATATAATAATAAAATCGCGTAGCCAACTCATTAAGGCTTACCTATTTGTCGGGCATGCAAATATATTCTTTACTCTACAGCTAATCCATATTCCTGTTCAACACATGTATATATATGCAGAACTAAACTACAAATAATATCTTTTTAGCGAACAAATGTTCGTTTCAATATGCGGTTATTTTTAACACTTCATACATTGGATAAAAATGTTATTTTTGGAGAACAAAAATATATTTCAGCACATTTGTATTTTTCGCGAGTCGTATACATGATAAAAATGATATATTTATCGTTCAAAATATTTATTCCATACATGAATGTTTTTAGCACTTCATATTCACAATAAAATGTAAATTTTATTGTTCAATCTTTTTATTCAACACATGAATCCTTTTCAACGCATGAATATTTTAAATAGTTCATACATATGATAAAAATGTTATTTTAAAAGTTAAAATAATTTATTTAAAATACTAATATTTTATTTACTCCATATTTATGATAAAAAAAGTTATTTTTGAAGTTAAAATAATTTATTCAACACATGAATGTCATCCAACATATGAATATCTCAACGTATGAATATCTCATACATGCACACTTCATATACTTCACATGCATAATAAAAACTTGATTTTTATTATCTAAACAATTCATTCTACACATGAATATAATTCAATACATGAAAATAATTCAAACACATAGATATTAGTGAAAATTTTGGCAGCGTAACGGTAGGGAGTTAAAAACCGGCACCGTCCCGAGTACGGCTCCTCGCACTACCTTAGGCCTCGCGGCGTTCCATAAGGGGGTTAACTAAATGATCTAAGATCAATTTCATATCATATGAATTTTCCACAATTATTCCCATTGTTTCAACCACAAATAATTTCTTTCAACCACAAACAATTATTCCAACCATTCGCATTTCAACTAATTTTCAACCATTCGCATTATCAATCAATTTCACGCCAATCACAATCAAATTATATCGTCCATGGTCTGTGGACGAGGGGAGTGTGTATATATATATATATATATGCATATAAATATATTTCATTTCCATTTCAACATATATATGATTTTTACAATGCGTGTACAATTTATACATCACTCATATAACTTATACGACAATCATACATGTGGTGTACAACGCATATATAATTTATATTTCGCTCATATAATTTATACAACGCATTTCCATTCCATATTGAATTTAGATGTCTCACATTGATTTTAATCCTTCTGAAATTTGTAGCGAGCTCGGAACACGTTCTAGGTTCTTCTTGAATGTAGACACGAGTCCGATGTTTCCTGTTTCATCGAATTTCATCAACATAGCAAAAAGATATGATTTTTATTTGAAAATCAAGATTTGCAACACTTAAGAGTGTTATTTTCAGTTTTGAAAACCAAGGCCGTATACATTAGTTATTTCTTCGAAACTAGGTTTCGATCCTATAAAGAATCCGTGCAATGATGTCAAAATCTGTCAGCACCACGGCCTGGAGCCTGGAAATGCGCGCCCGACGATGTTAAAGGGCCCCACTTCGACTGAGGATGGAGGGCGTGGCAGTGAGATGAAACGACGGAATTTGAAGAGGTGGTTCTCTCGATTGGAGCAACGAGAAGGGTGCTGCTTGTCTTGATTTGAAGAGGGGGAGATGGACTTCAAAAGTTGAACTGGAGTTGGGTGTTTTGATGCGTGGATCGATCGGAATATGGTCGGGAACGATGGTGAAGCCTCCGTCGTCAGTTACGAGAGAGGGGCGGGGTCCCTGAGATATTTTTATAATTTAATTAATGAATGAAAAGTTTTTATTTGTCGATATATATATTTCAAAAATTAGGGTTTTCTCCAAACGAACTCCAATTAAAACCCAACGACAATCGACCCCAACTAAATACCCCCATCCCGGACATAATGGGATATGTTTCGTAGGCCCATTTGACTGTTACAGTCAGTTATTCTTCAAATTAAAATGTAAAACATTCAAATTCTATTTTGAACGTACATTTTAATTTACTGGGGCCACATATTGATTCTAAAAATTCCCAAAAAATTTATTTAGCTATGTCGGGATGATACGGTCCCAACAAAACTAATTTCGTCGAATTCTGAGACCATTTGAAAAATGGTCATTTTATGGTTGATCCAGTTTGACTAAAATCAACCAAACACATTTTCCTTTTCCACGCTCACATATTAACTCCAAAATTTATGGAATTTGAAACCTAGCAATAAATTGACATCCCAGATCCAACAAAAGTGGTTTCGTCGAAAACGGAGGTCATTTGCAAAATGTCAAATTTCAAGGCCAGTATAAACTCCATAGCGACCTTTCTGAAAATTCATTTGGCCATAACTTTTGATTCTCGCTATGAAATTTCGATTCTTCAGATTCATTAGAAAGATATTCATAAACAAATTTAAATATTTTTGGTTTTACTAAAATTCGTTTTATTTTTGCATCTGGTACAGTCAGTCGAAGTTCGAATTCAAATTTTCAAACTGCTGCGCCATTTCTAACTCATTATATTATTGAAATATTTTATTTCAATTGCTCCAATTTCATTAAAATAACCAAATTAAATTTTTTAAATTGGCTCGTATTTTCTGGTTTGTTACGTTAACGAATCTTCTGTAGCAGCCCGCCAACCCTAGAAAACTTCTTACCTCCGTTGCTTTTCTAGGAACCTTCCAACCTTGGATTGCCACTACCTTTTGCAGGATCCACTGCTATTCCTTCGCTAGAGACCATGTATCCTAAGAACCTCACTTCTTTCATCCAAAAATGACATTTGGAGTACTTAGCCTTAAGCTGATGCACTTGGAGGGTATTCGAGACTTAGATACATAGCATGTTCTTCCCCACTCTTAGAGAAAACCAAAATATTATCTATGCACAAGCGAAGTGAGCCATCCGCCTTTGTAGCAAAAACAACTGGAGCACCCCATTTAGAAGTTCTTCGCCTTATGAACCCTTTCTCAGGTAACTCTTTTACTTGTTTACTGAGACCTTCCTTTCCCTTGGAGTCATGTGTCGTATAGGTAATGCAACTGGCTTTGCATTGTCAACTAGATATATGCGAAAGTTTATCTCGCGTTTTAGGGGACAAACCCCTAGCCTAATCAAAAACATATGCGTACTCATGGACTACTCTAACGGATCGCAAATCTTTGATAGATGCTTCAAGTGATTCTAGGTAGCTAAGCCAAATTGATCCCTTAGGAATGTACAAAATATCGAGGGTATTCCCGAGGCAAGTCAAAAGTCTAACTACCCTCCTTTCACAATTACTAGCTAACCAATCCATGCTTAGAATCAACCCATAGCCCATGAAACCAAAAACATAAGCATTACACTAAACTCAATACTTAACATAGCTATTCTCAAATCCTTACAAACCAAAGATAAATGAGCCGAACCACCAACTGGATTTGAGACAATAATGGGATCTTCTTCTATACAAGTACTAATGTGCAGAGGCTCAACTATGGAAGCAGATATAAATGAATGTGAAGTGCTAAAATCAAAAAGAGTACTAACAAGATGATCAAAAAGAAAAACTAAACTTTACTATCTCTCTCTCAGGTACGCTGGTGGTGAAAGCATGCACTTGCGTTCCTGAAAATCCTGTCCTTTGTCCTTGTTCTTGTCCTTCGGGCAATCCTTGATAAGATGCCCTGCTTCACCATACAGAAAAGAACCACCTGTCTTCTTCTTCCTAAAATTAAATGACCATTTATACCACAGAAAAGACACTTCCTCTTGTCGCAGGATCTGTTATTTCTTCCACCCTTCTTATATTGCAATCCCTTGTTTGTGATTCTTCCACCTTGGCTTCTTTCTTTTTACCTCCTTTGTGAACCATGTTGACAAGTCTCTCAAACGTTGCCTCCATCGCACGGAAAACCCTACAAAGCTTGTAAGAGAATTAGCCGCAGGTGAAACTACTGCGACTATGGATGGAGGTTGGTCACTTCTTCGCCCTTTGACAGGTGTCGTAGTCTCACCAAGCCTACGAAACCATGTCGCGATGAGGTTACCTCCTAGAAAGCCAGGAGCCCCGGAGTCTCAGGAAAGAAGGAAACAAGGATTCAAACAGGGGATCAAAAGATAATGCATATGTCTTTGGGAAATATGCCTTCAAAACAAAACTTTTCTTTTGAAAATGCTTCTAAAAATGTTTTGAAAATAATTTTTCAATCTTTTATCTGATCCGGTAACCTTCAGTTCTGATACCAAGTACAACACCCCACCTCCATTAAGGTCACACACAAAGGGAATGCCTTAACTTCAGTGAAGCATTATAGGTAAAAGATGCAGATAGATTACAAGACAGACAAGATAAAGCAACGGAAAATAAAGTCATTTTATAAACAATGTGGTTTAGTCAAGCTTTTACAACTATTGTCTCAATCATACTTAAAAGTAATACATAAAACTTCTGTCTTGATTCAAAAACTTCCAAGTATAAAAGAAGCATAAAAATAACAATGATATTCCCCAATATAGCATTAAGCAGCCATAGCAGTGGAAGAGATAGTCCAAAGCAATACATCGACTATCTTTGAGCTTGGAAGAAAACTGAGCTAAGATGTAACATTTCCTCCTTGTGAACCTGGGGGAGGGGACAGAAGAAAAGAAGCGAAACAAACTAGGTCAGACATAAGTCTGGTAAGTCCTGTGACTTTCAGTATGTAAATAGGTGAAAGTAACATGATATGAATAAACTGAATATAAGAAAATACTGTGACAACAGGATAACAAGACAACATAAGATTAGCACAAGATATGATAAGGAAAGATAAACTGAATGCACTTCTACTCATTCTCTGCTTCGCTACTACTTCGTTATTCTGATTTCTATATCTCTACACCGCCTAACTAGTATCCTAACTAGTAAACTGTGTAAAATGATAATATGATAATGTGATCCCAATCCCCGCAATTGTGGTAGCCTTCAGGTGTACATCTAGTATGAGGATCTTACCTCAATCAGCCTAATTTCCATGAAGATGTTAGATGTACCCTTACTACCCTATCGATCGGCTCCCTACTTGTATTAATGTTCCATGTGTCCATGTCAATCGGCCCTCTCTTGCGTGTAGATTCCCTGTGCCGGTCCCACCATAAGGTGTATCAATCCTTATGATAGCAACCCGACACGATTCAAGATGCACAGTGTATAACTACTAGTACCCAGTGCCTGCTTTTTCCCACTCCGCGTACATGGACGCCCGTAATCTGTCGGAACCTACACTGATGTACCCCTTGTTACTTTTTCGATCGCTTATAATCATCCCAGTAATCGTGCCCCACCCCGCCTAGTTTCAGGGTACCTCGATACATGTATGTGGGTTACTGCTGAAATGGGTCCCCGTTACTAGGGTTTCTGACTGGTTAAGTTTGTAGGCCTATATTTATTAGTATTACCCACCAACCCGATATGTACTTAACCCTCCCACTGATTCAAACATGTTTACTTAATTGTTAAGTTTGTGGGCCTATATTTACTAATATTACCCACCAACCCGATATGTACTTAACCCTCCCACACATTATGTCATATTGGTTAAGTGTTGTCCACTTAACCCACCCACTCATCATGTCATGTTGGTTAAGTGTTTCTTATTAACCCTTCTCACTTGTCATGTTGGATTGGTTAAGCGTTTCCTATTAACTCAACCCCATTCATTCATCATGTTATATTGGTTAAGTTTTTCCCATTAACTGAACCCCATTCGTTCATCAAGTTACATTGGTTAAGTGTTTCTTATTAACTTAACCCCGTGCATTCATCATGTTGCATTGGTTAAGTGTCATCAATCAATTCAAGTTAACTTAACCCACCCACTTTTTGTGTTACATTGGTTAAGTGTTGCCTTTTTGTGTTAACTTAACCCTTCCCATTTATCATGTTATATTGGTTAAGTGTTGCTCTCTTATTTTAACTTAACCCTTCCATGCATCATGTTATATTGGTTAAGTGTTGCTCTCTTGTTTTAACTTAACCCTACCCATTCATCATGTCATATTGGTTAAGTGTTTCTTATTAACTTAACCCTACTCACCTGTTTAATTAACATGCTGTATTGGTTAAGTGTTGCCTAAATTAACTTAACCCTACCATTCAGTTATTAGCATGTCTTGCTTATTAGCATTAGTTCATTCATTAACGCCTTAACCTCTCACATTAGAACTATTGTTTGCGGTTGCTGGATGTGCCAGGTGGTTCCGGGCAGACTTCTACTGCAAACTCATTCTAACCTCAGGTTTTTCGGCTAAATGCGCTAACCTCTCACATTAGATCTGTGTTGTTGTTTTTACTGAATGTGCAGGGCGGTTCCGAGAGGTTTTACACCGCAACTCAATCTAACCTCGGGCTAGGCATCTCTATCTTTTTAGCATATTTACCATACATGTCCAAGTCTAGATTTTTTATGCTAATTATCCTAAAATTCACAAAACTAATCATGTTCCAATTCTCAAGTTATACCTCAATAAAGCTAATTACAAGTTATGCCCCCACAAATTCAAATTCAAGTTATTACTCAACATAGGTTACACCCAATCTTCCCAAATTTGCAATAATAATCATGCCCTAAAATTATAATATTCATTATACTTGGCGTCCCAGCCAATAGTTATGCCCAATCTAGACTTAATATTTCAATTTACATTTTTCCCGCAATCTAGGTTTAATGTTTCAAGTTACCTCAAATTCGGAACAATAACAATCATGCCCAAAACTTGATTTATATGCAAATTAACCCATCTTGTAGTTATATCGATAATAATGCCCAATATCAATTACAAGTTATACCCAAGTCTCAGTTACAAGTTATGCCTAAACCTCAATTACAAGTTAAGCCCAAACCTCAATTACAAGTTATGCCCAATAGTACAAAAAAATAGATTTGGGCCAATTCCGCCATATTCCAGTCGTATATATATAACAAGCTTTCGTCTAGGTTCGAGACAACCTAGATCCATAATAAAAGGGGTAGAAGAGGAAACATAAAAGATTAGGCATAAAATAGCCGTATGACACTAGATTTGATAATATCAATATCAAGAACATAAAAGAAGTATAGATCTGAATAAAATTACATCGCAGGCATAAATCTGATAGATTAGATTTGAATAACATCGCAGGCACAAATCTGATAAAATAGATTTGAATAAATCGTAGGCACAGATCTGATAAAATAGATAGGATAAATATGAAAGGATTATCTCATAATCAGGTACAGCTTGGATTCATATTATTACATGCCAAGAATTTCAATTAAGAATTCACATCTAAAAGTAACTTGAACTTACGAAACAAAGGACAAATCTTATTTTCTAGGATCTGTTTTATGAAAGTGAAAAGCTCTCCTTTGATGTAGACTATCAATTCTCTAACTTAGATTTGATTCGTTGCTTCTAACTTGTTTTCTAGTTTTAGGGAAGACTGGAGGCTACACTAGTTTTGGCCATGGACAGCATGACGGCTCCTTGAAATGAAATTGTGTGGTTTAGGGTTGAGGGTTGGGGTTGTTTATATAGAAGTTTAAATTAATGTAAGCCGTTAGATCAACCTAGGAGAAATAGAAACCATCCAGACCAATTAGAGCTATCCAAAAACCTCCACATATGCCCTAGTGATATAGCAACAAGTCAAAAATTGTCACTGTTCGGATCTGGCTGAGGGGGTCGACACCCCAGTCGACACCCCTCTTGGGGGGTCGGCACCTATGTCAACCCCCTTAGGGGGAGTCGACCCCTATGGGCATGAATTTCCCCGCCCAACCGATTCTCAAAATTTTGAAATTTAAACTACTTTCTGAATTAATTATTATTTATATTTAATTTCTGATTAAACAAGAAATCTTCTGAACTCCATAACTTCTTCATACGAAGTCCGATTCATGCAAACTCGGACTCTATCTCAAGAAGAATTCTGAGACGAACGCAATGGCGCAACCCATTTCCCTTAACTCCCACTTTTAAAATTAAGTATTCTTTAATATTCACAGAAAATATAGGGTGTTACAGTTTAATTATCAAATCTAAAAATAACTGAACTCGCAGTAGTTGGATTGAAGGACAGAAAAATATCTCTTTTATATTGTTGTTGAAGAAAGTCCTCTTTAGATTCATTATAGAAAACTTGGAATTTGTCCTCTTTAATCTAGGCTTAGGCAGCATTTAAGCATCTTTATATTTTTAGTTACAATATAGTTGGAAGGAAGAAGAAATGAATAATAGTTTGTGTGTAGAAAAGAATGAGATTGCTAGCCTTTATATAGATTAACTAGGATAATTCCATACCGTTAGTTTTAGGTTTACAAATCCAACCATACACCTAATGCTGAGTTAGCAAACGAATAAGGTAAATAAATCAATCCAAATATGTTTACAGGAAACCAGCCTGAATGCAGGTGGGTCAACCCATGTGTCGACCCTTGGTTGACCTGCCTTGGACATGGGTCGACCCGATCAGGCTGGGTCGCCCAATGACCGTTGCTTTCTGAGTGCTGTATATTTTATTTTATATATAATCTGTATATGTTTTTGTGCATTCTTCTTAAGTCCATAACTTTTTCATATTAAATCCAATTTATGAAAACCAAGAGTCTATCTGAACCAAAATTTTATAATGGATGCAATGGCGAAGTAGGTTTTAGCTAATTCAGAATATTTTATTAACTAATATTCATTTTGTTACCTTCGTTATATAATTACTATGTATTAAAATATGAGGTGTTACATACTCACCTCCTTAAAGGATTTCGTCCCCGAAGTATCTAAGTTAAGAAGAATGTTATTACTTAAAACCTACATCCATCTACTCGTCCATCATCAACAGGCATTCGTTATCATTAAAGTTTCTAATACTTTGTATGAATATATGCAAAGGTGTCGTGTATATGCTCCTAAACTAATGTGAAAATCAGGCGGTCAACTGATTCAGTTGACCTCCTTAATGCAATATATGTATGTGCCATGTATCCAATATGTTTGCAAGTAATCCTAATATTACATATAAGTTCCATTTGTGTGCACATCCATTCATCAATATGCAATATCCATGTGATGATTCAACCATTTTCATCCATTGAAAAATTAAAATGCACACACATCCATGTGCAATATGTAAGTAGTTGAGCTGATCTAGTGCCTAATGTGTGTGTATATGCATCCACGAGAATCCACCAGCAAACAATTGCATCCACTTGAAATCATCAAACATAACATGTCTCAAACATATGTTTCACAAAATAGGGTTTTACCTAAGGATTGATGATTCAAATGATAGGGCTGAACAAATCCAAACTCAAAATATGAAAGGAAATTAAGAACGTATTGTCAAATAGAAAAGGGTAAGAAGCACAAACCTTGTCTTTGTGTTCCCATGTCACATCGACTCGGTCTTCTACTCATTGCACCTTCATTAACTTGATCTCTTTGTTGCATGGCGTCTTAACTTCCGATTCAAGAATATGAGTAGGAACTTTTTGAACTGATGCTTATTTCTTGACTTAAACATTACTTGGCTCTACTACCTCCACCGAATCATGCAGACATTTCCTCACATAGGAAACGTGGAACACGTTGTGAACTCCTACCAGCCTCTTCGATATTCTAACTCTATAGGCCATTTAGCCTAACCTCTTAACTATGGGAAATGGTCCAACGAACCTTGGTGCTAATTTCCTTATCAAGCCAAATTGAACTACGTTCCTCAAAGGCGATACTTTAATGAAGATCATATCTTCTACTTCGAATTCCAAGTCAGTCCTTATCTTATCGACACATGACTTTTGTCTATCTTGATCTGCTTTCATTCTCTTTCGAATTGGTTTATCTTCTCAGAAGTCTCTCTCACCATCTCTTGGCCAAGTAGTAGTCTGTCCGTAGACTCCTACTAACATGTTGGTCATCCGCAAGGTTATCCATATAGTGCCTCGAAGGGTTCCATCCCTATTCTTAATTGGTAACTATTATTGTAGGCGAACTCAACCAATGGGAGATGCTCCTCCAGTTCCTCCGAAATCTCTGGTACATAGTCTTAGTTGATCCTCGAGAACTCTGTTAAACCTGTCGGTCTTCCCATCGGTCTGAGGTTATAAGCTGTGTTAAGTCTTAACTATGTACCTAGGGACTTTTGCAAACTCCTCCAAAATTCTCTAATAAATATGGGGTCATGGTCACTTACTATACTGAAGGTACCCCATGAATTCGGACTATCTCTTTAAATTATACTAATGCTAGCTAAGTTGTAGTCCTCTTGCTCTTGACTGAATAACGTGATCTCTCTTAGTAAGCTTGTCTACTATCAGCCATATGATCCTGTTGACCTTCCTCGATCGGGGCAGTCCATTAGTGAAGTCTATAGAAATACTCTCCCATTTTCATTGTGGAATATCCAACGGCTAAAGCAATCCACCAGGTTTCTTTCGTTCAGCCTTGACTTGTTGACAAGTCAAACATCGAGCCACGAACTCTTCCACGTCTTTCTTCATGCCAATCCAATGAAAACCTCACTTTATGTCTTGGTACATCTTGTCACCGCCCGGATAGATAGTCATCCGAGAGTGACGAGCCCCCTCAAGAAATGACATTAGCAAATCTTCAATCCTGGGAACATACAACTTACCATCTCATCTGAGCCACCCTTTATCCTTCATTGAATATCTTTTTAGGTGACTAGAGGTCTCTCATCTACTATGTCTATCCAAGATGTCTGTCAATTATTGATCCTCTCGCTGCATTGATCCAATGCGCTCCATAAGAGTAGGTTGCACCTTTAATGATGCTAACAATTCGAGCGTAAAATCCGTAGATGGCTCAAAATCAAAGGTCGATATTTACTAGAGAGATCACATTATTCAGTCAAGAGAGATCACGTTATTCAGGGATAGTAGACAGGCTTACTAAGAGAGATCACGTTATTCAAGAGATTACAAAATGGGTTAAGTTATATAACTGAGATTAATAAACAAGAGGGGCCCATTCCTTAGAGATTTAAGGGGCTAGGGAGAACTTGGTAACTTGAATAAAAAATTAAGATAACCAAGTTAAATGGAAACCTGATAACGTAAAGCAAGCGCGTAAAAGAATGTTTAGACATAGAGTCTAATAACATATTATAGTTAGGCGCATGGACCAGTCTGTACGTTTGAAGGTGAATAACCTAATGGGGTAGATCATTGTGGTGTTATAAGGCAGGATGGGAGCGAACGTTCATTTTATTATTCTATCGGCTCCGAAGGATTGGAAGGGGAAGCACGCGACTTCTTGAGATACGTAAAGTGCTCTTGGTAGTCCTCTGTGTGGTGGCAGATGTTTAGGCTGTGCTCGCACAGGTTGGGTCTGTGCGTAACTACTAGGCAGGCGGGCCTTGACTGAAAAATAGCTTTGCAGTCAGAATGCTGTGACGCGGTGACACCAAAGTGATTTGGCAGTCGCCTTAATGGGGAGGCGAAGGGTCACGACCAACAAGAATAGTAGATCGTCGAATACCCATCATCGGTAGCCAATGGGATGCGAGATGACTAGAGCTAAAACAAATAGACCATTCACCTTTCACTATCGAGGTACAGTGGTTAAGGGAAGACGCCAACTAGATGTTTAGATTGTTTGTTAAAGGCCAGTCGTTTAGCTCTTGTAGTCTTTACTAGTTGAGGGAGGGGCCAAGGTAGTGCCATAGCCACCATGAAAAATAGACCCTAGGGATATTTGTATTTTGAGGCTCTTAAAGGTGGGACTGTACAGATATGGAAAAGCTCCCGACCGAGTTCCGTGTTTCTTGTATCACCTTGCCACAGAACTCGGTGCGCATTAGAGGTCGTGCGGTTAAGGCATCAAGCTACAGTTGACGATATGCATGTGGGACAGTCTAGATACATGCATGTCGGCTCTGGGTGGTGTATCGTAGTTTTGAGTGCATTACTACGGTATGAAATCTGATTCGATCAACGGTAGAAGTCTGCACGCTTAAATGGCATAGTAATGATAGATATATGCGGAACGTAACCTTGTTATGTAGAGATCCGTACGTCATTCCGGCATAGGATGAGGGACTGCGTTCATTTCTGTGGCATTATGGTGCAAATCGTGTGACTAGGGTACCATGGGATGTACCTTAGTATTGAGGGGTAGCTACATATATACTATATTTGGTTAATCCACTGGGGAGTAAATGGGTACGATGTGTGTGCAAGCCTTGAGTGCTGTTAACCCAAATTACATAATAAATAAGAAAATAAGATTGAACGGTATATGTAGTATTATCCAAAGTGTAAAATTTAAATCCAGTCACCAGAACTTGTGTTCTGGGCCCCTCCTCATAACATACTCGCAGGTTAGATTTGTAGCAGAGACATGATTGCTTTGGATACTAGTTAGACAGTATTATTAATACGGTAAGGCTATATTTTGATTACATTATATTTTGTCCATTCCGCTGCGAGATATTTTTTGAGCTCAAACATATTTTATGTCTGTTTTTTCTGTAGGATACTAGAGCAAACCAACACGAGTTTTGATAGATTGGAATTTTGAAAAAAATTCGGTCTGTCGGAATTCAAGTTGTTACATCTAGTATCAAAGCCTAGGTTTAGGATTCCCGTATAGATAGTGAATGAACATACTTGTATTTTTTTAAAATATAAATATATATTATATATATACACCTAGATCCATAGTGGAACCCACTAAATAGAAACAGTATAATATGGTAAGAAATGGGATGTTTGTTTTGTACACTAAAGGAATGGATATGGCGATCTGAGATCCTTAAGTAATTTGGGTGAAAAGGGTACAATGTACTTTGTACGGAGGAAAAGTGAATCCCATACGATTAGTATTTTGGGTTAGTTGGCTTGAAAACCTTATAGATTAGAAAAGGTTAAAAAGAGAAAAATGGATTAGGAATACATATAGTTGAGAGAATTGACCTCAGGAATTGTCTAGGAAAGCCTTGAAAAATTGGAAACATGTTTGAGTCTAACCCCATTGTTAACTTTTAAGAACTTGAAATTGTAAAAGTTTTCGGAAAATGGTTTATGGTGTTTTCAAGTTTTAATCTTAAAAGTTATAGTTTTAAATATGTAAAGTATACATATTGAGTTTTAAACAAAAATGGGGTATATTTTGTAAATAGTGATTTCTTGCGAAAACTTTGTTTAAAGTAAAATTCTTTTAGTAAAAGGTGCATATTATAGAGCATGTATAGCTTATTAGTTTTCTTGTTATATTTCATACAAGAATTTTTAATAAAGAAAGTTTTGAAATCTCTATTCTTCTGACAATCATTTTTGATAAATTGATTTATAGGGGAAATTTTGTTGGGTGGACAAAATAAGTTATAGGAATTAATAATAGAGTAAATGTGTGCAACTTGTAGTAAGAGACTGAACTGACCTCATAGGCAAGAATCAGTCGTAAACCTGATTGAGGATTAGTTGTCCTTGTCTACTCTAGTTTTTGTGATTTGAAAAAAAAAATGATTTGCATTTTTATAAAATGACATGTTTTATGGTTTGGCGAAAGTAAGTTTTCATGAGGAAAATAAAGTTTTGACACTTTTAATTTTTGGATGAAAATTTAAATGAAAAGCCAAACCGTGTTTCGAAAAGTATGGAGTAGGTAAGGATTAATGCCTAGGGAAAACAGGAAAAGTTTTGAGGCTATTAAGTAAATAGCGAGAATTATCTTGGAAAAATGGTAACTTCTCGTAAAATGCATAAGCATTGGAAAGCCTAGGTGTTACTTGAAATAATTGTTGGTACATAGCTAGGACTAGTGGTGACTACTAGATAGTAAAAAGGGCAAGTAAGTGTTTAGATCCTGTTGCTAATTTTCATGTTAGGGGTAAGACCCGTTACTACATTTATGTTGGATCATTCCGTTATTTTTGTTCTTGTTATGTATTTAGGGTAACACTTAAACTTGTCGTGGATCCCATTGTTTGGACTTTTCTGTCTGAGGGGGACATAGTCCCGAGATTTTTGGCCCTTAGTAGTAGCTATGTAGAGTGTCTGTTTTCATATTTCAGTTGAAAGAGTAGAAGGCTTATTTAAATTTAAACTTAAATCAGATGATTAAATAAGCTAAGACGGGAGAATGGTACAAAAGGAAACAGCAAATTCAGTAAAGCAACAAACATGACAAATTATGAGAAAAGATGGATAAAGATAACAATTTCCAAGATAAAATGAAAAATAAAATCTGTTACAAAAGAAAATTTTCTTATATCGGATGTGCTTTGATAGGAAAATAGGGAATCTGTAACAACCCGTAATTTTCGATAACATGTTAAAACGAGAATCAAGGCAGAATTTAATTTTAAATTCTGAATCAAGTGAAACAGGCTATGCCATTGCGTTCGTCTCGGAAAAATACGCGAAATAGAGTCTGAGTTTTCGAGAATCGGAGTCCGTATGACCAAGTTATGATCCGTCGAAGTTTTCAGGGTTTTCAAGTTTGAATATCACCTAGGAAGTTCAAGTTTTGGGGCAGGAGGGAATTTTCCCGCCAAAGCCCATGTCGACAGGGGAGTCGACAAGGCTGTCGACACCCCTGGACCCCAAGTCGACAGGGCTGTCGACTTGGGTGTCGACTGGGTCCAAAAACACAACTCCGTGTTTTGTGGCCTGGTGCACCTGGATGCAGTCTTGGTCTGGTCTGATGGGCCTGTGACGATTTCTGTGGCCTAGATTAATCCTAGATCTAATCCTAGGGCCTAAAACTATCCTAATCTCTATAAAAAGAACCTAAACCTAACCTAAATCCCTAAAAATCAAACCTAGCAACTAAGTGCTGCCAAAATCAATCTTGATCATGGCCTCCATCTCCAATCCCTAGAGCCTATGCATCCAAATCGGGTTCAAATCAAAAGATGCAAGCTTGCTACACCAAATAGAGGCCAAATCGACGTTGCTATGCGAGTTTCGTGGCGGATCTTCATCAAAGGAGCCACCTTTCTTCGCCAAAACGATTTGTGCTCCTAGTCCTCTTGCCATGCTATGTAAGTTCTAGCTACTTTTGGATCAAACGGTATTTTTAATGTTGACATGGGATAAAATGAGGCTAAACATGATTATGCGAATCTATATGAACCTTACCATGACTCTTGTGTTCATATTTATGATCTTAGGCTATGTGAGTGACTTAATCATGCCTCTCATGCTAAACATAACCTAGTTTAACTTGCAAGTTTGGATCTTTATGCATAAAATGCTAGCATGAACCTTTAGGAACCACTTTACTTGTGAAACATTGGCTAAGGCAAGATTTTGGGGCTTATGCATGTTTATGAACCTAAACCCCTTATGCTAACATGCAAGTTTGTGGCCAAATCCTTTATGAGATTATGCATGCTCGTGGCCAATCCCCTCTTTTAAGTTGTGCATGTTTATGGCCAAACCCCTTTTGATAATATGCATGTTTGTGGCCAAATTACCTTATGACACTATGCATGTTTATGGCCAATCCCTTTATGATGTTATGCATGTGGAAGCCAAGCCCTTTTTGGCATCATGCATGTTTTGAGACCAATATGTGACATAGTATCCTTACTATGTTGACTCGCTTTGCTTGCGTTGGGAAAACACGATTTTGGGTAGTTAGATAAACATGAACATGTCGCAAAATCTTAACTTGAATATGACATGTGTTTATACTTGAAAATATGACTTGAAAGATAACATGGAAGATGACATGTAAGTATGCATAAAAACATGAGCTTGGGAATTTACCTATTAAGTTAGGTCTACCCTTTGGGAATTTACCTATTAAGTTAGGTCTACCCAAATGCTTGAAAAACTTGTAACATGTTTTGGAAACATGATGAACTTAGATAATATGAGTATGGCCAACTCGAGGTTGGGTTGAGTTTGCAACGTAAAACTACCCGGAACCGACCGGCCTAACTAGTAGTTGCAAACAATAGGACCCAATGTGAGAAGTTGGTCATGTCGCGCTTAAGACCCGAGGTTAGACTAGGTTGTGGTGTAAATCTACCCGGACCCGCCCGGCTTAACTAGTAACCACAACAAGGTCTAATGTGAGAGGTTGAGGGTGCATTAATTAAATTAATGCCACATAATAGGGTTAAGTTAATTTGATTAATGAGGCTTAACCAAATATGATATGGACAAATGGGTTAAGTAATTTGATTAGGCTAATGATACTTAACAAAACATGATAAGCTTGGGTAGGTTAAGTAACTTGATTTGCCTAATGACACTTGACCATTTTATACGACTAGTGGACGGGATTAAGTTAACCAACACTTAATCAATCCAACACGATAACGTGATAAGGTTAAGTAAATTTTCTTAATGACACTTAACCGTATAATACAGTTAATGGATGGGGTTAAGATTAGGCTTAACTAATCTAAACATGGTAATCGGATGGGGTTAAGTTAGCCTAGACTTAATTAATCCCACTTGGTAATTTAATGGGGTTAAGTTAAACACTTAACTAATTTAACACGATGATTTGATGAGGTTAAGTGACCTATACTTAACCAATCTAACTCGTTAATTTGATGAGATTAAGTTAATCTATACTTAACCAATCTAACGTGAAAGCATGATAAGGCTAAGTCACGAATCACTTGAATACGCTTGACCGATTTGACTCGGTAATTTGACAAGGTCAAGTTAATTTATATAATTAACCAATCTAAAATGATAATTAGACGAGGTTAAGTTATGGATTGCTTAATATACTTAGCCAACTTGACACATGGTTTGTAGGGTTAAGTCTTGGACCTGGATACTTAGCCAAGTTTGACATGGTTTGTAGACGGGCTAAGTTATGAACTTAAGTGACACTTAACCCATTAGATAAACCCTAATTCGGAGGATTAGGTAAATAACCATAGTTAACAAGGGTAATGGAAATAAGGCTAAGTGATAAACCTTAGTTAAGGGAAACTAAGTAATAATTCTTAGTCAAGGAAATCTGGACCACTTCTTAGATAGATGAGTAACCCGATACGGTAGGTCATCGTTTAAGTATACGCGTAGGAGCAGGCTATCTGATTTAGATAAAGGCTCCAGCGAACTGGGTAACAAAGCAGCGGCTTCGGGGAACGTGAGGATATTCTTGGTATCCCTCTATGAGGTCGCAGATGATCATCCTGGGCTCACAAGAGGTTGAGGTCTGCGGTAGAAGAACCAAGAATATGCCTTGGTTGCTATGCGAGCGACCTAAAGACTGGGGTGGATAGCAGTGAGTCGACGGATACATAAGGTGCCCGAGATAGCAAGTTCGCCGATCATATACCATCTTGAGTCAAGCGTGTACGTACGGAAAGGCAGGGAACACCCAACAGACCATAATTTCTATCTAATTATGGGTGAGGTAGGCCGTAGGATGTGGGCTGGCCGGAGTGTAGTTCTCATGCAAGATTTTCTCTTGTGTTGCCTTTCACTAGTTGAGGGAGGGGTCTCGTGGGACCATAGCCACGTGTAGAAAAGCAGGCCTTAGTATCTGCATCCGTAGATAAATCTAAAGCTCTCGACCGAGTCCTATATTTCTTGTTTTGCCCTGTGACAGGACTCGGATGGCACGATGTGATACATGTGCATACAGTTATAGAAAAACGATTCACGATGAATGCGTGGGAAAAAGGGCACGGTTGAGGGTTAGCGTAATCCCTAGTGGCCTAGGTGGTTTAACCCAGACCGAAATACGAAAGCGTGCAATAGGTAAGCGTAATCCCTAGTGGTGCTAGGTGGCGTAAGTCCTAGTAGTTCAAACGATGATTCATATGGAAGAGCTTAGCTAGAACAAGGGTGACAGTCCAAAACGACTTCAAGGATAATACGACATGAGGAAGCCCGCACGAGGTACGGCAAAGGACTGAACGTATATACATGGAAAGAAACATATGATTTGAGTAACCTATATATGCGATATTAGGTTGACATGGACCATTACACGACTTTGAGTAAAGGACATTCATGGTTAACACATGACGCGGGTAGGGATGCTAGTACGAGAGGTGCAGAGCCAATATACATGTTAAAACTAGGAAGAATATACATAATAGATACCGTGGGATGTTAGACGGGGTAGATACCTTGGGATAATGTACTCGATAGAAATCTGATGATGTGATACCTTGACTTATCATAACACCGTAGTTTATCATGATACCTTAGTTTACTTTGCCCCAGTAGTTCAACCGACTACCCTGGTTTATCTATCTTGTAGTTATCCTTATGTTTACTTTCAGTTTATGCATGTCATGTTACCTTTACCTGTTTTTATACTGGAAGTAGATAGGACTTACTCAGTCTTTTTGACTGACCCATTTTGTTTCGCCTCTTTTCTTCCGTTTCACCCCCCCCCCCAGGTTTCAGGGAGGAAACAATGCTGTTTAGTTCGGACTTCTTCTACTTGAAGGTCATCATGGATGGCTTGGACTTCTCTTGGCTATGGCTACTTTACTGTTTTACTTGGGGAATAATTTATTAAAAAGTCTTTATGTTTCTTTACTATTGCAAGACAGGTTTTGATGTACTCTGATGTAAAAGGCTTTAGACCTTATTTATTCATGTTATGAAAGTTTGATTTTACTTCCGCTATTGATATATGTTCTGTCTTGTGATATTTCTGTGCATGTTTACCAATAATGCCCCTCTAAAGCTAGTGCATTCCTTCGCGAGTGACCCTAGCGGAGGCGGGGTGTTACAGAATCTTTTTAAATAGTTACATAAAATCCAATTACGGTTGGAAAAGGATACATAAAAGAAAAACGGAAGATGTGAAATTTTCCGTTTTCCAACTTTTTGTAACATAAAAAATTGAATTTAGAAAATTAGATTTTTTTGAAATCCGAAAAATAAAGTTGGTTGGTAGAATTATGGATGCAACATTTGGATGAACTACACTCTTACTCGGTAAGAGGTAGGAAATTTTGGATGAAAATGTATTTTGATTTTCAAAATATTGCATTCATGTAGAACCGCCAGTATATTTAGGAAGTGAGCATCATATTTTTTAAAGGATTTTTGAAAATTTGCATACACTTAGGGGGGTATTGCTTAGGCATACATGTATTATTATGTTGTATTTCACTCTACACAAGTGCACAATGTTTGCAAAAATTGGATGCACACATGATGGATATATATTGTGTGAGGGATTACTGAATTCTACCTTATCAAATTTCGGGGACGAAATTTCCTAAGGGTGGGAGAATGTAACACCCCACATTTTGAACGCAAGACAATAAAATATGAATAACTTAATTAAATATTCAGAATTAAGGGAAACGGACTACATCATTGCGTTTGTCCTGGAATTCTGGTCAAAATAGACACCTGGTTTGCGTAAAACGAAAACCGTATGAAGAAGTTATTGAGGTTTGAAGCTTGTATACGCACAAGAGAAATATGTTGGTATATATATATAATAGTTCCAGAAATTAAAAAATCGGTTCGAAATTCAAAATATGGGGAGGCGACAGATTTCCCGCTTAGGGCTGTTGACCCATGGGCAGACTCTTGGGGGGGTCGACCCCCATACGTCAGATTTTTTGAGATTAGGGTTTTGGGGGGTTTGGCTATATATATGGCCTCATTTCACTTGTTTCTCCACACCAAAAACAATGGAGAACTAGATGCTGCCTCTGCCCAGATTAAATCAAGTCTTTTCTTCTTCTGCAATCAAGTTATTCAAGTTTAGAGATCTGCAAGCCTTCTTCTATCAAAGTGAATCTATGTTAATTTTAGATCTCTCATTGAAGTGAGGAAATTCCTAGATCTGGTCTACTTTTTCAATTCCCTTCTCTTTTCTTCCCTTTTAATTTTAGTAAAAATTATAAATCCATAATTGTTAGGTTCTGATCCGATTAGGGGAAAAGCATGGAATGATACATCTAGACCAGACCAGGATTTGGAAAGCTTACAAGGTGAGTGGATTTAAGCTATATCATTTTAGATAATGATATATTATCATTTAAACACTCCCCATTATTATATGTGAATTTTCCAGAATAATTAAGAATAGCTGTTATAACAAGTTAAGATGTTAATATGAATAATTCATATGTTGAATCAGTTAAAGTGTTGGAATGATTACATGTTGAAAAACAAACTTGTTAGAATATGGGTAGTGACTACTATTATTATAATTACATGATTCACTTGTGGCATATTATTGAGTAAATGACATGTTAACCTGTTAGATTTGAATAATTACCCAATTAAATGTTTACATGTCAAAATGGAATTAAACACATGTTAAAAAGGACACACGTTATAATATAGGCATAATTTAATGACATGTAAATTAGATTACAGTAAAAGGGGTAATATAGCTAAAATTTATAGTAAATAAGAAACTGTAACGCGCTTAGACACGAGGTTAGATTACAATTGTGGTAGAAGTCTGCCAGAAACCGCCCGGCATATCCAGCATCCACAAGTGGTAAATCTAATGTGATGGGTCTAAGTTCATGAGTAAACATGTAATGATGCTAAGACACGAGGTTAAGTCAACTTGTGGTCGAAGTCTACCCGGATGCGTCTGAAAATTCTAGCATCCACAAGTGTAGGCTTAATATGAGAGGTCTTGCGCATAAATATATACATATATATACAAATATGTGACGACTCCAAACCCCGATAAGACGGTGCAAGGGTAATCTTTGGAATATAATACATAAAAAGATAACAGCAGAACAGAAATAAATAAATACACCAGATAATGTACAATAGGATACAATGGATAAATATAATCATCAGAGTTACACAGTATACAGGATCATACTTAGTACAAAATACAGTTCAGCTATACATAAATATCTTTAGCGGAAAACAAACATAATATGTACAATAGGAGCTGAACAGCATAAAAAGAGATAAATGATAGAATCCATCTTCAGCTCCAGCTATCCAGAAAGATCCTGCTAAAACCTAAATACAAGGTTGCCCGTGTAGAAGTAGGGGCGCCCGAGTTTGCAAGTGAAACAAACTACGAGTCAGTCATGGGACTGGTATGAGAAATCTACTTAACACACTTTCAAATATGGCTAATCACATGACCACGCAACTTTCGCGGAATGGGTTTACTCCATTGGATTGCCAGTGCTTTAAAACAAATAAGTCTTTTGAACATCGCAATGCTTTTTATAAAAATGAAGCCATTATAAGACTCAGTTCCCATCACACAACGCAACACAAACCGGAGGATAGAGTATTACCTTATAATGGCCAAAGTATGCTTGATACGAATAAAACAAAAGTATTTGATATTATTACTGGTGTTTATATGTTTCAAAAACAAATTTCAATCATAACTATTAATCATAGACGGCATAGGTACCATATATCATGTCGCCATATATATATATATACAATCAAAACTACACGATGTCATATTTGGAAATTGGATTTCCGTCATGAACCGAGGCAAAAGAAAGTCCTCACCGAGTTCGAGACAATCTAGCCTACCATGTCTTAGGATCAGAGCTCGAGTGACCCTTAGGAGCCACAGGGCCGGTCCACCGATTTGGATTAAAATGCCTGAACACTGCGTTTCCCCGCCCTTTGGGGCGTAAATGAGCCCAATGACTCCATCGGTCCCGGATCGACCGATATATCCGAGGCGCCTCGCAACAGCAACAACCACACAGGTGAAAATAATATAAATGTCAGGGCTGGTAGGTCACTGACACCACCCTAGCTAGAAAAAAACGCATGTCCTCCCTGGATCCTTCTCCCGTTTCTGGTCCATACCAGGGTGTAAGGCTCGCGAATTCACGTTATACACAAAGCTATGCCACACAGGCCGTGCTTTAATCATCAACCACAAGACTTTGCTTTTCAACAGAAGCCTTGATCATCTGCCACTTAGGCATGCCACATAGGCAATTCACTCCATGCGACTGATTTCCATCGATATATAACCTCTGGGCTCGTACGTCTCAGAGAAGGGCGTTAAGCAAGAGAATAAATTCTCCCCTGCCAAATAGATATATATTTAATAGAGATCAATCAGCATAGAACAAAATCCAATGTCAGACACACATTCCATTTACACATTCGTTCTGGGTCTGAACGAAACCGGAGGCACTTAATAGCTCGCATATCCGTACAATCAACATGTACGTCCGGGTGGCTACTACTTCAACCCCTTCAAGGTAGCTACTCCTATCATGAGCATCAGTAGCACCCCTCCATTCGATGTGAAGATCATCGGTCTTGCACCATCTTCATATCTCCGACTTTCACTCGTCGATCAATTATTTGAAATGAGAATAAACTCAGCCTTTTCAAATAATTCACGTATAATTAGAATTTTAAATCAATTCATTTCAATGGTTAAAATATTCAATATCACTAGTTCTGTTCTTTAACATAATTTTCACACCAAACACATTCAACCATCAAATACCACATAAACCGAGCAAATTCAGTGTATTTCCATTCCATATCGTTTATAATATTTTATCATGATTTATCGCTATTTTATTTATTTAAGAATAGCTAATTCATTCAAACGATGCTTTAGGCCATAACGCGGTCGTGGCGTTGTTTTTCTCTAGATTTGATTTACACATATCTGAAAATTTAATCGTTGGATCTTCACAAATTTTATATCATTAGAAAGATCTTTTCAAAACGAATCCAACGGTTTCAGTTTCGGGAAATCCGACGGTCGGATCTCCCACACTAATCGTTTGAAGTTACGATTTCAAAATACGAACTTCAGCGTCGTTATTCGATTTAATTTAATTATATATATATATATATAAATATAATCGATTCTAGCGTTGTTTTTCTTCAGATTTGAATTAAAAATTCCAGACAATCCAACCGTTGGATCTTTACAAAGTTGTTGCCGTTGGAAAGATATTTCCAATTCGAACCGAACGGTTGTGGTTTCGGGAAAATCCGATGGTCGGATCTCCCGCACTAATCGTTTGAAATCACGGTTTCAAAACACGAACTATAGCTTCGTTATTCGATTTAATTTAATTATATATATAAATATAATTGATTCTTCGATTTCAAAACTATATTCATTTCATATATTTGATAAAAATGATATTTTTATCATTAAAAATATTTATTCCACACATCACCATTTTTCACACTTCATATTCACAATAAAAATGTAGATTTTATTGTTCAATCTATATATTCAACACATGAACGTTTTCGACTTCAAATGTACGATAAAATATGATTTTTATCGTTCTAGTCCTTTATTCAACACATCAATATTTTCTATAGTTGATGTATATAATAAAAATGTAATTTTTATTGTAAAACAATTTATTTCAAAACACGATTATTTTATATAGTATATACATAAGGTAAAAATGTTATTTTTGGTGTTAAAACAATTTATTTAAAATACTAATATTTTATATAGGCTATATATATAATAAAAATATGATTTTTATCTTTCAAATAATTTACTCAACACATGAACTCATTCAACACATGAATTTCTATTCAACACACGAATATATTTTCCACACATGAAAATAATTCTAAGACATAAATATTATTGAAAATTTCGGTAACATAACGATAGGGTAGTTAAAACCGGCACCGTCCCTAGTACGGCTCCTCGCTCTACCTTATAACCTCGCGGTTTTTGACAATGGGGAATTCATGCATCTAATTCGTACGCAGGCGAGCATGTTTTCTTTCATTTCCACAACCTATTTAATTTTGTTTTCAACCACAAATGGGTATTTTTCAACCACATTCAATCATTCTCAACCACAAACAATTCTATCAACCATTCGCATTATTCACCAAATTTCACATCAACTAAATAATCCAAGCAATATCACAACCAATAAATATTGTCCATGGTATGTGGACGAGGGGAGTATATATATATATATATATATATATATATATATTCGTATATAAATATATTTCAATTCACTTCAATTTATTTCAATGCATATATAATTTTTACAACGCATATATAGCTTATACATCGAACATACAACTTATACAACACTTATACATGAGGTGTACAACACTTATATAACTCATACATCGAAGATATAATTTATACAACGTTGTTTTCCATATCGTTTATAAATTAGAAATCTCACATTGGGTTCCACTCCACCAAAAATTGCAGAAGGCTCGGAAAAATATGCGGTCTCTTCTAGAATGTAGAAGACGTCCACATGAGTCCACTGTCTCTTGTTTTACTGGATTTCGACGAGAAACGAAAAAGATATGATTTTTATTGTAAAATCATAAATCGTAGTGCTTTAAAGTGCTATAAACTATAAAATAGAATACAGGCCGTTACCTCCACAAAACCTTCAAAACTAGGTTTTAGTTTTTCTTAAAATCCGTGCAACTATACGTCGATCGGCTTCGGCACGTGAAAGAGGGGAGAGAGGCACGCCCGTCGATGGTCGGAGGAGGAAGCTCGGTGGTCGGGACAAAGCGGCGCGACGATTTGAAATGGCGAACTTCACGGGGGTCGTTCTCTCGATTGAAGCGACGAGAGAGGGAGCGGCTAGTCTTGATTTAAAGAGTGGAGGATGCTCTTCAAAAAGTTCAACTGGAGGGAGGGCTAATGGTGGATGTGGCGGTCGGAATCGGGGCTAGAAGGTTTGAATGGCTTTCCGCCTTTAATCGATGGCGGAGAGAGAGAATCCGCGTTTTTTTTTAATATATGAATTTTCTGATTGGCCGAGAGTTATATAGAATTTTAAAAAGGGGTTTTCTAATACGAACTCCAATCCAAACCCAATGACTGTCGTCCCTAGCTAAATACCCCCATTCCGAACACAATGGGATATGTTTCATAGGCCTATTCAACTGTTTCATTCAGTTTCCCTTCAAATTAAAATATAAAACATTCAATATTTGATTTAAAAGTACATTTCAATTTGTCGGGGCCACATACTGATCCGAAAAATTCCAGAAAAATAAATCTAGCTATGTTTTGATGATACGGTCCTAACAAAACTAGCTTCGTCGCATTCTGAGACCGTTTGGAAAAGGGCCTTTTTCTGGTCGATCCAATTTAACTATAATTGACCAAAACAATTTTTCTTCGCCACGCTTACATATTAACTTCAAAAATTATGAAATTTTAAACCTGGCAATAACTTCACATCCCGGATCCAACAAAAGTGGTTTCATCAAATTCCGAGGTCGTTTGCAAAATGTCTATTTTCAAGGGCGATATATTCTATATAGCGACCTTTCTGTAAATTCATTTGGCCATAACTTTTGAATCCCGCTACGAAACTTCAATTTTTCAGATTCGTTAGAAAGATATTCACTAACAGATTTAAATATTTTTGGTTTCACTAAAATTTGTTTTATTTTGCACCCGGTAAGGTCGGTCAAAGTTTGAATTGAAAATTTGAAACTGCCGCGCCATTTCAGGCCTTGTTTATAATTTAAAATAATTATATTCATTTTCAAACATCAATTCAAACTACTTTTCGTCGTTATTATTTAAAATATTTATTTGAAATATTTAAAATTCACTAAAATAGCCAATTTAAATTGGTTCAGATTTTACGGGTTGTTACAAAATATGTATATAACAAGATATGAGTAAATGGCAATGATGGTAATTAAATGGCTGACTCAGAAATTAAGAAAGGAAGGGATGTAATGGACTGAGTTAGTGTTATGCGAAGGAAAAGTGATGTATTTCCCTAAACGACCTATTTCTGAGAACGTTGTTGCAAGTAAGCCACGTTAAATAAATTAAAGAAAGTAAAGAAATTACTTTCCACCACGGATTTAGATGGAATACGTTATGAAAATATATCACTGACTCCTTCTATCAAACTGATAAGGTGCACGAAGTGTTTTCCTTAATATAATAAGGAATATAGTATAGTGAATGAAGAATAATGGGTTACAACCGTAAATGGTTTAAACGGGGAATGATAATAACCTATTATAAATAAAAAAACATTGATGAGAATGTTGTATAATAGGTAGACTTGTCCTAGAGACAAGTGAAGATTATAACTTAGGTTATAATAAACTAGTAAGGAAATGAGATAACTGGTGAAATGAAATAAGTGGCACTTAATTTTAAATCAAGTAATCAGAGTATGGGGAAAATTGAAACCGGTTGTTTGTAACAAGTAGACCAAAGGGGGGAAACTTACGAAATGTAAGAAGTTGTACTTAATTAGAAATTAAGTAATCTATAAACGTGGAAGTCTGAAACCCGCTGATAAGAATAACATGTTTAGACTTGTCCTAGGGACAAGAGGAAATTATAAGATAGGTTACAATAAATGGGTAGAGAAACTTATTAATGGACCTTAGTTAGAAGAACGATGTTAATAAGTAAACAACGATAAGTTGTAGTAATGGTGTAAAATGGAATATGATTAAATGAATGAGGAAAACTTATGAAATGGAATAAGTTATATTTAATCATAAATGATAAGTGACGTGTTAATTAGAAAACACGTGAATTGAGACATACTAAATAACATATTAAGTAGAACATGTTATGGTAACCTTGAAATCAAACAAGAATATAAAAGGGATTGCAGATTATAGAGAATAACATGTTGTGAGCTTATTAATAAACTTAATTGGGTTTAATTGTATAACTGAGATTAATAAGCAAGAAGGGCCCATTCCTCGGAGATATAAGGGGCTAGGGAGAACTTGGTAGCCTGAATAAAAAGTTAAGATAACCAAGTTAAATGGAAACCTGATAAGGTAAAGCAAGCGCGTAAAAGAATGTTTAGACATAGCGTCTAATAACATGTTAGAGTGAGGCGATTGGATCAGTCTGTACGTTTGAAGGTGAATAACACAATGCGGCAGATCATCATGGTGGTACAAGGCACGACTGGATTACACGTTCATCTGATTATTCTGTCCGCTTCGAAGGACTAGATGGGGAAGCACGCGGCTTCCTGATATACGTAAGGTGCTCTTGGTAGTCCTCTGTGTGGTGGCAAATGTTTAGCATGTGCTCGCAGAGATTTGGTTTGCGTGTAACTACTAGGTGGGTGGCCCTTGACTGCAAAAGTAGCTTTGTAGTCAGAATGCTGCGACGCGGTGACACCAGGGTTATTCGGCGGTCGCCTCAACGGGGAGGCGAAGGGTCACGATCCACAAGGATAGTAGATTGTTGGATACCCGTCATCGGCAGCTAGTGGCATGCGAAAAGACTAGAACTAAAACCAATAAACCATTCAACTTTCACTATCGAGGTACGGTGGTTGAGGGAAGACGTCTACTGGATGTTTATATTGTTTGTTATGGGCCAGTCGTTTAGCTCTTGTAGTCTTTACGAGTTGAGGACAGGGCCGAGATGACGCCATAGACACCATAAAAAACATACCTGAGGGATATCCATATTTAAGGATCTTAAAGGCGGGCCAGTACAGATATGGAAAAGCTCCCGACCGAGTTCTGTGTGTCTTGTATAGCCCTGCCACGGAACTCGGTGCACTTTAGAGGACGAGCGGTTAAGGCATCGAGCTACAATTGACGATATGTATGTAGGACAGTCTAGATGCATCCATGTTGGCTTTGGGTGGTGTATCGTAGACTTGAGGGAATTACTCCGGTATGAAATCTGATTCGATCGACGGTGGCAGTCCGTACAATTACATGGCGTAGTTATGACAGATATATGTAGAACGTAACCTAGTTATGTAGAGATCCGTATGTCACTTTAACGACCAGGCATTTTCCCCATCTCAAATCGGTAATTAAACCGACTCGAAACATTCAAAATGTCAGATTATTATTGGCTTACACGGTTTAAACAGAACAGATACAGAATCACAGAGTACAAAATTGCAGCAAAATAAAATTTTCTCATATTTATCAGAGTTTTACATAAAATTTGCACAACGGAAGAATAACATGATGTATACATGAATTTATAAATAATTAAAATCTTTACGTTTTTGTCGAACGCGCGCCATATGCGTCTTTATGTGCCACTCCACCTCGTTGCGAGCTGAAAACTTCTAAAATCGGCAACGCTCGTATCTGACCCGAGCGTATGGCATAAAAAAACAACAAACACTCGGATCAGGATTACTTAATTCAAGTAAAATAATTTCAATAGAAACCAACATATGATAGTTAATCCTAAATTTACATGCAATACTATATCCAAACTATTAGTACCGCATGGTTATATGTAAATGTGTCAACAAAACAATACAGTAGCAAACGAGTTTGCTGAAAAATAAGGTGCATGTTCTATCAATAATGACGGAAATTATTTCATAAAGCATATACAATGGTTCCCAAATGATGCTTTAAAACACATGTACTGTATCTTATTTTTCACGCATACTTACCTATAGTCACACATATGCAGCACGCACTGAACACATGCAACACACACATATATATGCATACTTACGTACCATCGCACATTTACTCATACACCATACACATGCGAACGAAACCAGTGCAGCAAGATAGTAAAAATGAAAGTGTTTTTTTTTTTTTTTTTTTTTGGTTATTATGGCCTGCGCATGCCAGTACTACAGAATGTGTTCAAACCAACAAATACTACATCAAAAAATTTAATGGATATTTAGCCATTTACATGCCATTACTTTCATAACCACACATGATATACCAGTTCCAGATTACTAAAGGGAACAATCTATTGCTTTTTTCATGAATTTTGAGATCGCAAATTATAACAGCTTTTTTTTCATTGTATGAAAGAGTACTACGGAATTGCCAAATTAAAACACGCACCTAATGAGCAAACTGAGAACATGCCAGAATTCCATACAAAACATGATGCACACTACTTATCTAACATGATACATTTCATCTCATTTAGAAGTTAATTCAAGCTCATTGTCGAAGTGTTGAGTGTTAATCATATTTACTGCGTCAAGTGTTTAATTAATCAGTCATTGGGATGAACTCAAAAGCAGCAATCCAAATCCATATATAACAAAAATCATAGAGCAACAAGGAAGCAGCCAAAACAAATAAAAATCACTATTATATTTTGGTTCCTATAAAAATTAAATTACTTGAAACCAAGAATCAACCGTGAGCTAGCACTCACCTGTAACAGCAGACCATGCAGTGAACGGATTTGGTGCAGCATCCGATCTGCAGCATTGGTGAGTATCAGGAGGAAATCTTCGGCCTTGGTTCACGGTTGAAGGGGTTTTGGGTGATGATGGTGTAACGGCGGGGAATTTCGCGACTTTGGTTATCGCCATAAACACGACGACGACTAACCAAACATCAAGAAATCCCGGTCGTTAATGGAAGAAATTAGAGGGTGAGAAAGAAAAGATAGAACTAATTAGAACAGAAGAAGGAACGAAGCACTTACATCATCAGAGTAACACGAATCTCGCAGTGGAACGAATAACATATAATATATAACATAACTTTGAAATACAACAGTTATGTATGCAATAGCACTTATCAGAGTTCAGCACTTACAACACAGCGGAAATAAACTATAGCTATATGATCCTGGGGCCTCCTGCTCCAAGCTCTCCAAGTATATCTGTAAATCCCGACTACTTGACTGCCCGTACAAATTTAGGCACCCAAGAGTTTAGGGAAAACAACAAAGTAAACTCCGGGTCAGTCATGGGACTGGTATGAGTAAAACAGTTTAAAACAGGTATATGATATCTCATAAGACCACGCCGTGAATACGGAACGGGTTTTCCCTTATGAGTATCTGAACAACTTTGACAAGCAATATCATTGTGATATTATAAATAATGTCTATATACAAATAGATGGCAATCTAGCAGAACGCTTTCATCTCAAGTTCTACATACATAGTATAAAATCATAAACCGCAGAGCGCTTATCGGAGAATGGATTCCAACAGACAAGGTATGGGAGCACCTTATGATCAGTGTACTCTAGAGGGTATACACCGCAGGTTCAACAAGAACGTCTTGTAACCCGGCCACACATGACCGCTCACTCATTAAACTTGAGTGTCGCGAATATATTGCCACCACGGTTATAGGCCATTAAACCGTCATCCGAAGATACAGAATCAAAAAGAAGTATAAATATGGATATTCCCTAGATCGGTGACAATACACCCTGCTTGGGAATGACCCAACTAGCCATGCTGCCTAGCCCAACTTTTGTTACTTCCTGGTGTGAGGCTAGAAGTTACGCTTTATCATCACATCAGATTCACTTCGAATGCCACATTGTCAGATCCATCGAGATCACTAATTTGACGTCTACAACCATACATTATGTGTTAGCTAAGAGAAGTTTCCTTCTCCGCTTCCACTCTTGGTACAGTCGAAGAAATCAAGGTACGTGACCTTTTTGGAAATACTCTGTCAGACATCCATCTTCATTCACTTAGAATGTCACATCGTCATACCCGCCAAATCACAAATTGACTTGTCCAAAAATAACACGGGTATACAGCTAAGAGAAACGAATTCCTCCGCCACCAAACGTGAATATGTTTGAACAGATCAACTTACGCGATCCATTGGATATACTCTGTCAGACCTTCTTCCATATACGTTGTCCTGGGACTGGACAAACCGAAGGTACTATTCAGTATATCCATCTTAGTCACTGTTATCTAAGACTTATACAATAGCCCTTGCACTTTACTCTGTCTTCAATTTATCCTTCGCATATATGCTTCGCAATGCGTATGCCAATACAGAGTGGTTCTTTGGATAATAATCCAACCGGTCTCTCCATATTAACAACGTTAAAATGGTCAAAACTTCGATAGTCTGTGAGTTAACTATCAAAGAAAAACAAGTGTGCAACCAACGATATTATTTCCAAATGGAAATTATATCGAACAAACATCATTTAACATAAATCACTTTAACTCACTTATCCCCTGTTCCCCTATATTCAATCATCTGCTATTTTCTAGATTTAGAAAATATATTTATTAACGCTGGAAAACATTTCCATTTCCTTGAATTTCTACATTTACTTAACCATCCTTTCGAATAACTATACTCGTTTAACTCCTTTCAATTTAACTCAATTGGATTACCCAACTAACTCCTTTGGATTTCTTACTAACTCCTTTGGATTTAACTTCGACTAACTCCCTTGGATTACCCAACTAACTCCTTTGGATTATCCAACTAACTCCTTTGGATTTCTCTTGACCAATTCAATTAGACTAACTCGACCACTACACTTGGTTGACCCGACCAATTCACTTAGACTAACTCGACCACTTCACTTGGTTTAACTACTAACTCCCTTGGATTACCCAACTAACTCCTTTGGATTTCTAACTTCGAATAACTCCTTTGGATTAACTCTCCGACTAACTCCTTTGGATTAACTCTTCGATTAACTCCTTCGGATTAACTAACTTCGAATAACTCCTTTGGATTAACTAACTTCGACTAACTCCTTTGGATTAACTAACTTCGAATAACTCCTTTGGATTAACTCTCCGACTAACTCCTTTGGATTAACTCTTCCAATACTGTTCGAATAAACTATATTCGATTTACTCCTCCAACTCTATTCGAATAAACTATATTCGATTAACTCCTCCAACTCTATTCGAATAAACTATATTCGATTAACTCATCTCAAATAACAAGATTTGATTTACTCACCTCGAATAACCAATATTCGATTTACTCCTCCAACTCCATTCGAATAAACTATATTCGATTAACTCATCTCAAATAGCTAGATTTGATTTGCTCACCTCGAATAAACTATATTTCTACTCAACCTTTTAGATTGAACTACAACCATTCCTTTGTTAATTCTGAAGTCAATCAAGTTGGGGTATAAATACCTCTCAGACCTTAATTTAACAACGTCCTTTACTGTGAAATAAATGAAGCTCAATACTCACTTGACTTTACTTATCTTTGATTAGCTGAACTAATCACTTTGATTAACTTAACCAATTCATTTTGATTTACTTAACTAATCTACTTAGTTTAACTTAACAAATTCACTTTGGTTAACTTTACCAATTACTTTGATTTACTCGACTAACTTGCTTTGGTTAACCTAACCAATTTCTTTGTTTAACTCGACTAACTTGCTTTGGTTAACCTAACCAATTTCTTTGTTTAACTCCACTAACTCGTTTTGGTTAACCTAACCAATTTCTTTGTTTAACTCGACTAACTTGCTTTGGTTAACCTAACCAATTTCTTTGTTTAACTCTATCTATTTATCAAATAAATATTCCTTGATTCAATTTATTTTATCAAATAAATATTCCTTTATTTTATTTATTCTATCCGATAAATATTCCTTTATACTTTTATTTATTCCCTAAATAAATACTTTTAACTCTTCATTTATTTCCTAAATAAATAATTCCTTTAATCCTTTATTTATTCCCTACATAAATAATTTCTTTTAATCCTTTATTTATTCCCTGAATAAATAATTCCTTTTATATTTGCTTTTAAATATATTTCCTATATATTTTCTTTCAAATATATTTCCTTTATATTTGGTTTTCAAATATATTTCCTTTATATTTGGTTTTCAAATATATTTCCTTTATATTTGATTTCAAATCCCTTTTCTTTATATATATATATGTGTATATATATATATATAAAATCTATCGATTTTATATAAATAAATGGTTTCAAAATATACTTTGAAAATCTCTTGTTCTACATTTTGGTATTTCTTATGGTATTTGACACACCATATGACAACGATAAATATCGTCCAAACACACATAATCACAACAGATTATATACATCACATTTTACATCACAACATATAAATCACAGTAAAATAACTGTTAAGGAATCCAGTCGGATTCCTCCGACCTGTTTCCCTGCACCACAGATGTTAGACAATACAACAACATCGATTTCACTTCACTGTGCAATATTCTGATAGCAGAATCAACATATGACTATTTAACGGTTTATATATATACGTAAATATATATATAAAATCTCTACTAACTGACTAGCAGTTCAATTAAACAGTCAACACACGGTCAAACAGTCAAACAGATAATATTTTAACAGTTCTAAGAATACAACGTGAAAATAAAACTGTTTAGAGTTTGTGAGATTTACTCACATTTGGACGATCATCGTCAAGGACGATAACCATCGCTTGATTCAGACAATTTATTTTGCTATAAATTGTGACGGACTTCAATCGACTCGCGGTCAGTACCAGCGTGTAGTGCCCGTCCCTACGATCCCAACACAACTTACGGTTTGCAAATCCGACCTCGTACGGACAAGATACGGTATTATGAATTTAATCACTATTTAAATTAAAAATAAACTTAACTATTTATTAATTTGGGCTTACTTTCTATCCCTGGCCCAATTCCCTTGAACTAAACCCAAGCCCACCCGCAATAAGACCAAACCCGCTCTGTAATCCCTTCCTTCCCAAAATTATATTCCACGACCTGCTCAGTATCTCCCAACGAACGGAAATGGCCTCGTTGACCGCATTTTGACCTCGCCTACTCCCTCCTCCGACCAACGAATTCCGGCGCAACCACCACCTAACATCTCAGCTCGCCGTCCTCTACCTCCCTATCCCATCCCCTTCGAGTTCGCACCGCCCTGTGCTTCGCGACCTGGTGGTCCTCTCAGCGACTTGCGACATCAAGGGTGTCGGGTCTTCACCAGACTGCGCCGAACGAGGCGCCTTACCCTACTGATCGTCACTCCATACACGAATTTCAACATCAATGCCTTAATGTTCCTCGAACCCAAACCCTACTTCCGCTGCCTCATACTGGAACCGCCGAACCAATGTCGAGTGCTTCAAGATTGATACAAAAATGAAGAGCATGAGCGCAGGAATCCAAAGACATAAGCTTGAGGATTTAACAGGGTTTATTTGCTTTTTATTTGTTTTTCTTCCTTCAAATTTCTTGCTGTGTTTGGGAAAATGTGGTTATATAGAGCTGTGTTGGCTAGGTAAGAATTGTGGTTGAGAAGAGGTGTTGCGTGGGCTGTTGTTGATCATAGAAAAAGGAGGAGGATATTTTCAATTTGGTTTTCTATTTTATTTATATGATTTTCTCGTCGTATCCTCCTTCTAAAAATGCCTGCGACCACATACGATACCCAAAAATCACCAAACTGGACATGCACCTTCAGCTCGACATTACGGCCCCAACGAAACTGGTTTCGTCGAATTCTGACTTCGTATGCTCACCCAGCGTATTTTTAACTGTCCAAATACTGACTGTTTTACACTCTAAAAATCCTTACGGTCACATACAGACTCTAAAAATCATGAAACTTGGAATCTAACAACTATTTGACATTGCGGATCCAACAAAACTGGTTTCGTCGAATTCCGACTTCGTTTGCAAAAGTGGCTCTTTTTAACGCTCTAAATAGCCTATTTAAATATATAAATATATTTAATTATAATTAAATTAATTAATTAAAATTAATTAATATCGCCTATATTCATAGTGGCATACCATACAGCTCCAGGATATTCCTGTATGTATTTACAGCTCGATATTACCTCGTCAGAGTTATATCGACGCTCGATTTCTATTTAAATCCCTATTTAAAAATAATTAAATCGTTATGGTCAGGGCGATGCATTTCTGATAATTTGATCTGGACGTAACTCAAAATTTACACGACGAAATCCCGATATTTCTCTTCCACTAGAAAGATATACTCCACCAGCTCCACACGTTTCTTGTTTCACAGAAATCCGGCTTAAAACGAATCCTGTACATTCAGTTGAAGTTCGAATCGCCAAATCGCGAACTGCAGCGCCATTTCAAGCTCGATTTTAATTATAATATAATTAATACGTTTTAACGTCGATTATTAAATCGATTCGTTATTCAAATTTAATTCTAAACTGAATTAAATATTTTAACTGATCCAATTCACACAGTATTGTGAATTCGGTGATTTCCGATTATTTCGACATTATAATATATTATTATATTATACACTTTAATTAAATATTCAATATTAATTAATTCAAGTCATCGATATCGCCAAATCGATATTAAATACTTAATTAAATTAATTATTCGACAGCTAACAAAACGCGCCATTACAGACTTCCCCACTTAAAATAAATTTCGCCCTCGAAATTGCTAAGTTAGAGGATGACCCTATATATTGGAACTCCTCAGATTGGTTTACCCCATATTTCTGATTTCAACCGAACCAATTAATATCGACTGAAATATTTATTCTTCCAACTAACTAAAATTTTCAAAAATTCTGAAAATTTTCTAACACTTTAAATTTTTGGAAAATTTCGCCATAACCTCCTTTGTACAGCCCTATCGGTAAAACCACAACTCGCCTCTCTAGGCCATCTCCAATCCAAAAGAAAATCAAATAGCCAAGCGGCTTGCCAATTCGGCTCATAAATCTCATGCTTATATCAAAAATAAACTTGTACCTTTTTGTCGGGTATATCAACTCTTATCACTTTCACCTGTTATCAACCCAACATATACCAATGTCATCTCAATCCAACCTTCAACTCAAACACTTGGTTCTATCCAAGTCAAGTTCTATTCAAACTCCAATATCAGATTTCAAACTCTTAACCCATCAACTTAATTCCAATCCAGATTATTCTCTACCCGAATCCCGATTTATTTAACTTGGTTCAAGTTAAATTTTAATTTACTATTTGTTTTTACCATCTTGATTCATTCAACTTAACAAGTTAAATTTTAAATTTCAAGATTTAAATTCCTGGGATTTATTTCAAATCAAAGTTCAAATCCTAACACCAATTCAAAACTTTTGAATTTCTGAACAACTTGTTTTCCTCAACACCATTTGAAAACAGAACCATTGGTAGTAATCCGCCACTTAGAAACTCGAAAATTACACCGACGATGTATCGATCCATCCTCGGAATTATTTTCCCGTCATCCAGGTGAGTTCAATACTATATTTATTTTGAATTGAAAAACATTTTCAAAATCTCCCAGGAACTTAAAATTTCCTTATTTTAATTCCAATTCTGATTTAATTTCAGATTTTAATTCAACTGATTCCACGTATTTTACTTATAGGAATTATTATTGGTTATATATATAACCATTTAATTTATAATCTTACTCGATTATAATAACAACCAATATATCTAATATATTAAAATTTTGATATATATATATATATATATATATATATATATATATATTTCTATATCAAAATATACTTTGGGAAATGTTAAATTCACTTACCCTTTTTCAAAACATATCGTGACGACCCATCGTATTCAAGTGTTTATTTACTCCTACCGATACAGTGGATCAAACTGATCGACCAGACCTCATAAACAACTCAGCCAATGAATCTCCATAATATAAAACTATTTTATATCAAATACAAATACGCACTCGTATATATACACTCAAACTCAATCTAGGATATTACTAATCCCATCTCTATCGAGTTATGCCACAGAGCCAAGGTAATCACTTAACCTGGCTCTGATACCAACTGTAACGGCGGGGAATTTCGCGACTTTGGTTATCGCCATAAACACGACGACGACTAACCAAACATCAAGAAATCCCGGTCGTTAATGAAAGAAATTAGAGGGTGAGAAAGAAAAGATAGAACTAATTAGAATAGAAGAAGGAAAGAAGCACTTACATCATCAGAGTAACACGAATCTCGCAGCGGAACGAATAACATATAATATATAACATAACTTTGAAATACAACAGTTATGTATACAATAGCACTTATCAGAGTACAGCACTTACAACACAACGGAAATAAACTATAGCTATATGATCCTGGGGCCTCCTGCTCCAAGCTCTCCAAGTATATCTGTAAATCCCGACTACTTGACTGCCCGTACAAATTTAGGCACCCAAGAGTTTAGGGAAAACAACAAACTCCGGGTCAGTCATGGGACTGGTATGAGTAAAACAGTTTAAAACAGGTATATGATATCTCATAAGACCACGCCGTGAATACGGAACGGGTTTTCCCTTATGAGTATCTGAACAACTTTGACAAGCAATATCATTGTGATATTATAAATAATGTCTATATACAAATAGATGGCAATCTAGCAGAACGCTTTCATCTCACGTTCTACATACATAGTATAAAATCATAAACCGCAGAGCGCTTATCGGAGAATGGATTCCAACAGACAAGGTATGGGAGCACCTTATGATCAGTGTACTCTAGAGGGTATACACTGCAGGTTCAACAAGAACGTCTTGTAACCCGGCCACACATGACCGCTCACTCATTAAGCTTGAGTGTCGCGAATATATTGCCACCACGGTTATAGGCCATTAAACCGTCATCCGAAGATACAGAATCAAAAAGAAGTATAAATATGGATATTCCCTAGATCGGTGACAATACACCCTGCTTGGGAATGACCCAACTAGCCATGCTGCCTAGCCCAACTTTTGTTACTTCCTGGTGTGAGGCTAGAAGTTACGCTTTATCATCACATCAGATTCACTTCGAATGCCACATTGTCAGATCCATCGAGATCACTAATTTGACGTCTACAACCATACATTATGTGTTAGCTAAGAGAAGTTTCCTTCTCCGCTTCCACTCTTGGTACAGTCGAAGAAATCAAGGTACGTGACCTTTTTGGAAATACTCAGTCAGACATCCATCTTCATTCACTTAGAATGTCACATCGTCATACCCGCCAAATCACAAATTGACTTGTCCAAAAATAACACGGGTATACAGCTAAGAGAAACGAATTCCTCCGCCACCAAACGTGAATACGTTTGAACAGATCAACTTACGCGATCCATTGGATATACTCTGTCAGACCTTCTTCCATATACGTTGTCCTGGGACTGGACAAACCGAAGGTACTATTCAGTATATCCATCTTAGTCACTGTTATCTAAGACTTATACAACAGCCCTTGCACTTTACTCTGTCTTCAATTTATCCTTGGCATATATGCTTCGCAATGCGTATGCCAATACAGAGTGGTTCTTTGGATAATAATCCAACCGGTCTCTCCATATTAACAACGTTAAAATGGTCAAAACTTCGATAGTCTGTGAGTTAACTATCAAAGAAAAACAAGTGTGCAACCAACGATATTATTTCCAAATGGAAATTATATCGAACAAACATCATTTAACATAAATCACTTTAACTCACTTATCCCCTGTTCCCCTATATTCAATCATCTGCTATTTTCTAGATTTAGAAAATATATTTATTAACGCTGGAAAACATTTCCATTTCCTTGAATTTCTACATTTACTTAACCATCCTTTCGAATAACTATACTCGTTTAACTCCTTTCAATTTAACTCAATTGGATTACCCAACTAACTCCTTTGGATTTCTTACTAACTCCTTTGGATTTAACTTCGACTAACTCCCTTGGATTACCCAACTAAGTCCTTTGGATTATCCAACTAACTCCTTTGGATTTCTCTTGACCAATTCAATTAGACTAACTCGACCACTACACTTGGTTGACCCGACCAATTCACTTAGACTAACTCGACCACTTCACTTGGTTTAACTACTAACTCCCTTGGATTACCCAACTAACTCCTTTGGATTTCTAACTTCGAATAACTCCTTTGGATTAACTCTCCGACTAACTCCTTTGGATTAACTCTTCGATTAACTCCTTCGGATTAACTAACTTCGAATAACTCCTTTGGATTAACTAACTTCGACTAACTCCTTTGGATTAACTAACTTCGAATAACTCCTTTGGATTAACTCTCCGACTAACTCCTTTGGATTAACTCTTCCAATACTGTTCGAATAAACTATATTCGATTTACTCCTCCAACTCTATTCGAATAAACTATATTCGATTAACTCCTCCAACTCTATTCGAATAAACTATATTCGATTAACTCATCTCAAATAACAAGATTTGATTTACTCACCTCGAATAACCAATATTCGATTTACTCCTCCAACTCCATTCGAATAAACTATATTCGATTAACTCATCTCAAATAACTAGATTTGATTTGCTCACCTCGAATAAACTATATTTCTACTCAACCTTTTAGATTGAACTACAACCATTCCTTTGTTAATTCTGAAGTCAATCAAGTTGGGGTATAAATACCTCTCAGACCTTAATTTAACAATGTCCTTTACTGTGAAATAAATGAAGCTCAATACTCACTTGACTTTACTTATCTTTGATTAGCTGAACTAATCACTTTGATTAACTTAACCAATTCATTTTGATTTACTTAACTAATCTACTTAGTTTAACTTAACAAATTCACTTTGGTTAACTTTACCAATTACTTTGATTTACTCGACTAACTTGCTTTGGTTAACCTAACCAATTTCTTTGTTTAACTCGACTAACTTGCTTTGGTTAACCTAACCAATTTCTTTGTTTAACTCCACTAACTCGTTTTGGTTAACCTAACCAATTTCTTTGTTTAACTCGACTAACTTGCTTTGGTTAACCTAACCAATTTCTTTGTTTAACTCTATCTATTTATCAAATAAATATTCCTTGATTCAATTTATTTTATCAAATAAATATTCCTTTATTTTATTTATTCTATCCGATAAATATTCCTTTATACTTTTATTTATTCCCTAAATAAATACTTTTAACTCTTCATTTATTTCCTAAATAAATAATTCCTTTAATCCTTTATTTATTCCCTACATAAATAATTTCTTTTAATCCTTTATTTATTCCCTGAATAAATAATTCCTTTTATATTTGCTTTTAAATATATTTCCTATATATTTGCTTTCCAATATATTTCCTTTATATTTGGTTTTCAAATATATTTCCTTTATATTTGGTTTTCAAATATATTTCCTTTATATTTGATTTCAAATCCCTTTTCTTTATATATATATATATATATAATCTATCGATTTTATATAAATAAATGGTTTCAAAATATACTTTGAAAATCTCTTGTTCTACATTTTGGTATTTCTTATGGTATTTGACACACCATATGACAACGATAAATATCGTCCAAACACACATAATCACAACAGATTATATACATCACATTTTACATCACAACATATAAATCACAATAAAATAACTATTGAGGAATCCAGTCGGATTCCTCCGACCTGTTTCCCTGCACCACAGATGTTAGACAATACAACAACATCGATTTCACTTCACTGTGCAATATTCTGATAGCAGAATCAACATATGACTATTTAACGGTTTATATATATACGTAAATATATATATAAAATCTCTACTAACTGACTAGCAGTTCAATTAAACAGTCAACACACGGTCAAACAGTCAAACAGATAATATTTTAACAGTTCTAAGAATACAACGTGAAAATAAAACTGTTTAGAGTTTGTGAGATTTACTCACATTTGGACGATCATCGTCAAGGACGATAACCATCGCTTGATTCAGACAATTTATTTTGCTATAAATTGTGACGGACTTCAATCGACTCGCGGTCAGTACCAGCGTGTAGTGCCCGTCCCTACGATCCCAACACAACTTACGGTTTGCAAATCCGACCTCGTACGGACAAGATACGGTATTACGAATTTAATCACTATTTAAATTAAAAATAAACTTAACTATTTATTAATTTGGGCTTACTTTCTATCCCTGGCCCAATTCCCTTGAACTAAACCCAAGCCCACCCGCAATAAGACCAAACCCGCTCTGTAATCCCTTCCTTCCCAAAATTATATTCCACGACCTGCTCAGCATCTCCCAACGAACGGAAATGGCCTCGTTGACCGCATTTTGACCTCGCCTACTCCCTCCTCCGACCAACGAATTCCGGTGCAACCACCACCTAACATCTCAGCTCGCCGTCCTCTACCTCCCTATCCCATCCCCTTCGAGTTCGAACCGCCCTGTGCTTCGCGACCTGGTGGTCCTCTCAGCGACTTACGACATCAAGGGTGTCGGGTCTTCACCAGACTGCGCCGAACGAGGCACCTTACCCTACTGATCGTCACTCCATACTCGAATTTCAACATCAATGCCTTAATGTTCCTCGAACCCAAACCCTACTTCCGCTGCCTCATACTGGAACCGCCGAACCAATGTCGAGTGCTTCAAGATTGATACAAAAATGAAGAGCATGAGCGCAGGAATCCAAAGACATAAGCTTGAGGATTTAACAGGGTTTATTTGCTTTTTATTTGATTTTCTTCCTTCAAATTTCTTGCTATGTTTGGAAAAATGTGGTTATATAGAGCTGTGTTGGGTAGGTAAGAATTGTGGTTGAGAAGAGGTGTTGCGTGGGCTGTTGTTGATCATAGAAAAAGGAGGAGGATATTTTCAATTTGGTTTTCTATTTTATTTATATGATTTTCTCGTCGTATCCTCCTTCTAAAAATGCCTGCGACCACATACGATACCCAAAAATCACCAAACTGGACATGCACCTTCAGCTCGACATTACGGCCCCAACGAAACTGGTTTCGTCGAATTCTGACTTCGTATGCTCACCCAGCGTATTTTTAACTGTCCAAATACTGACTGTTTTACACTCTAAAAATCCTTACGGTCACATACAGACTCTAAAAATCATGAAACTTGGAATCTAACAACTATTTGACATTGCGGATCCAACAAAACTGGTTTCGTCGAATTCCGACTTCGTTTGCAAAAGTGGCTCTTTTTAACGCTCTAAATAGCCTATTTAAATATATAAATATATTTAATTATAATTAAATTAATTAATTAAAATTAATTAATATCGCCTATATTCACAGTGGCATACCATACAGCTCCAGAATATTCCTGTATGTATTTACAGCTCGATATTACCTCGTCAGAGTTATATCGACGCTCGATTTCTATTTAAATCCCTATTTAAAAATAATTAAATCGTTATGGTCAGGGCGATGCATTTCTGATAATTTGATCTGGACGTAACTCAAAATTTACACGACGAAATCCCGATATTTCTCTTCCACTAGAAAGATATACTCAACCAGCTCCACACGTTTCTTGTTTCACAGAAATCCGGCTTAAAACGAATCCTGTACATTCAGTTGAAGTTCGAATCGCCAAATCGCGAACTGCAGCGCCATTTCAAGCTCGATTTTAATTATAATATAATTAATACGTTTTAACGTCGATTATTAAATCGAGTCGTTATTCAAATTTAATTCTAAACTGAATTAAATATTTTAACTGATCCAATTCACACAGTATTGTGAATTCGGTGATTTCCGATTATTTCGACATTATAATATATTATTATATTATACACTTTAATTAAATATTCAATATTAATTAATTCAAGTCATCGATATCGCCAAATCGATATTAAATACTTAATTAAATTAATTATTCGACAGCTAACAAAACGCGCCATTACAGATGGTCGCGAGTGGTGGCTCCAGAACCAGATGGTGTTGTTGATGACTAACGATGGGAGCGGAGCGATGCTTTAGCGTGGCGTGGTGCTCGACTTTCTTGGCTGTTGACGAAGAGGGGTTGCGGATTTGGGACATAGTGAAGCAAAACTGAGTGGCCGTGGGTTCGAATTAGCAAGAACCGATTTGGGGAAATTAATCTGGGGATAAATTGATTTTTGATTTGGTTGTTGGAAAAAATAGAAAAAAAATATTTTTGAGTGGAGGAACAAAAAAATGATGAAGGAAACTCACGTTATATTGAAACTCACGTTATAGTTCAACGAAATAGAAAACTTCATATAGTTAAATTTGTAAACTTATATATCAAAACTTAAATTTAAACTTAAATCGTTATATTGAAACTGGATAAAGGAAATTTGTACTATATTTCAAAATCATAATTTGCGAAAACATTTGGAAATCCCAAAATGATTTCTTCGAACTTAGAATCCAATTTTCATTTTAAATCATTGAAGTACTAAACATTTCTTTCATATAGAATCATACTTCACCTCGAGATTTCAAAAACCAAATCGCTTTCAAAAACTTCAAACATATTATGATAAAATCGATATCAATATATATGTTCCATTTCCTCGAGAAGTTCTTCCCCCATGACAAGGTTACTCGGGACAACCTATAGCTCATGATAATATAGATAAATGATGTCGCTCCTTTCCCCAGAGCAGACCATCATAAGGACTCTTCAAGTCCTAAATCATACACCCTTTCTTTAATCATAGGTTACCCAATTCCACGGTTCATATCAAATAATTTCATATCCCGAAGGGTATAAATCATTTCACATCAATAATTCGTACATACTTTCAATCATAATATTGTTGTTTCAAACATTTCAAACATCGGGATTCAAGTCGTCGAAACTTATTTTCTTTTTACACCACTTTCCCATATCCAAAATAACTTGGAAATCAAATTCAATCAATACGATTTTCTTAATGATATCTCAAATCAAGTAAGTTTTTCAATTTTCACATCAAAAACTCTTTATAAAAATCGTATAAATTCATTAGATCAAATATCATTTAAATAGCTTCAAAACATTTCCATGATAAAATGTTCAAGAGCTTCAAATCAAAATCTTAGTAATCATTTACAAGTCATAAAATCGAATTCTTCCCATTTCAAACATTATTTTTAGAATAATTCAAGCATATTTTATTTCAAAATCGTTTATACCACCATAAGGATTTATTCTCATTTCAAATATCACATCTTGTTTTGAAAAATTTACATTTTCCCACCGACGGAAAAATTTATGGTAACATTTTTATTCAAAATACCATCATGCTTCCGCTACGCACTCTGATTATGCACATATATATTCAAACTTATATTGGTAAAACATTCTGAGACATTCAAAGTCTTCGAAGCTAAAACCTCACAATTGATATTTCAAAACCAAATTTTCTTTTTGTGTAAGTTGGATCTTATATTTCAAACACTTTTTAAATTCGCATTTGTAGAGGTTCCGTTATATAATATCTTGGATAAACAAATTATCTAGTTTTAATTAAATGTTGGTTCCGATCGATACGTGGGACATAGGGTATACATACATGGACCAAGAATAATTCCATGTGCTCGACTCACGGAAAGATACATAGCAGGAATTCGACATCAAAATGAGCACCAAAGATATGATGAGTCGAATCAAACACTTGGCCAATCATAAGATACAAGGTATGATTGACATTACTTAAAAACAATTGGTTCGAATTTAAATGATCATCCTAGACCAAGTAAGGAAAGTCACATGCAACGAGAATACGAATTTCAGCAGTATAATCATTCGAGTACTCGATATCTTCATTAGCTTCTTTCTTAAGTAATTCTTTCTTCATATTTCATTTTTCTTTCATTGCATCACAAGTGATTACGTGTTGAGTAATTTCCATTTGATTCAGTCATTCTTATCGGTCTCTTTCGATAATGGCAAACATATAATTTAATCAATTCATTCCTTTTGTTTTCTTAAATACATATCCCAATTTTGCCGTGCTTATTATATTCCGTTGCATCTCATTTAATTCATTCATCTCAAATCCTTGCAATTATTTTTCTTTTCTTTCGAGAAAATTTATACATACAAAAATCCGATTCACCATAAGTGGCTACTTTGGTCAAACTCAAAAAGTTTACATTTATTTACAAGGCTTCAGTCGGGGAAAATAATCTTCTCCCCCACTTAGAACTTTAGGTCCGATCGTAATTTTAACCATATACCAGTCCAAATTTAAGAACGCAAATGGAATATTCTCAACATATCTTAAATACGATTACTTAAATAATAAGCTCCCTTACATGCCTTATCAAAGATTTCACTTTCCAGTTTCTTTAAGTGAGATCACTTCTAAAATATTTCTTTTTCAGTTATTGACAAAACAGTTTGGTTTGCGCTAATCATTCATTATCCAAGTTACTACCCTATTTTACATTCATTTAACATTTTCAAACCTTTGTCTAAACAGTTTAAGCATTACTCGATGTCTTAGTCGGAACCATATAGTCATCCCACTTTCGAACTCGAAAATGGGCATTGATGATGTTGCAATCATCATCAGATCATCCTCAAGCGACTAGAATGTGATTCTATATCTACCTTGTACTTATCGGACGTTGTATATGCGTTAATCAGACGTATATGCAAAATCCTTACGTACTTGATAGTCCAACCTCGACGTCAAATGAATAGTCACAACCATTTCATCACTTTAATTTCTGTCCAAATCAAGAATGTCTGAATTAACTACATCCTTATATGTATCTTTCATAAAGTTTCGAAACTTTCATTTCAATTGTAACAACCCTGAATTTTGGAGTAAGTTTAAAATTTATTTTTAAGTAATTTTAATGAGTTTTTGTTATTTAGAACAATTTATTAAAAATAATAATGATTAAAAATTGATTTAAATTGAAGTTAAAATGAATAATTTAATTTTAATTATAAAAGGAGTTAGAAATAGCTCGGTAGTTTGAAAAGTCAAACTTGAACTTTGACTAACCATACAGGATGCAAAATTTAACGGATTTTAGTGAAACCAAAAATATTAGAATCTATTTAAAAACATCTTTCTAACAAATCTGAGAAATTGATATTTCATAGCAGGAATCAAAAGTTATGCCCAAATTAAAATTTAGAAAGGTCGCTATGAAATTTATAAAGGTCAAAAATGCCACTTTTTGCATACGAAGGAATTTGAACTCAAAACCACTTCCATTGAGTTCAGAATGATGTTTCTACATTTAAAAAGTATAAACACTTATATATTTCGAGTTTCGGAAATTATTTGTTTAAAAATGTATTTTTAATATTTAATATATACGCCTTAAAAATAGCCATTTTGCCAACGACCTCGGTTTTTGACGAAACCACTTTTGTTTGAACCAGAATGTAGAATTATTGCAAAGTCTAATTTTCCAGAATTTTTCGAATTAATATGTGAGCGTGGCAATAGAAAACGGGTTTTGTCCATTCTAGTCAAATCGGGTCGACCAGAAAATAGCCATTTTTCAAACGGTCTTAGAATTCGATGAAACTAGTCTTGTTAGGACCGTATCGTCAAAACATAACTAGAAATAATTTTTCTGTAATTTTTATTGGTAATATGTAGCCCCGGTAATTTGAAATGTACGTTTAAATTTAATATTAAATGATTTATATTTTCAAATAAAGAAAAGTGGGCTCAGACGATCAAACTGGCAGACGGGACCTAGTCAATTGTGTCCGGGATGGGGGTTATTAGCTAAGGATGACACTTGTTGGGTTTGATTTGCAGTTCGGTATGATACAGGAGTCATATTGAATTTTAATGGAAGTAAATAAATAATTAAATAGTATAAAATACGCGTATAAATACTCAATACACAGTAGTCCGTATAGACTCCCTAATCCCCTATACTAAAGCCAGCCGCCATTTTGAATAAATCAATGGAGATGGCGCTCCCTCCTTCTACCCTCTTTTTCTCCCTATCTACGAATCAAATGAAACCCATTCAACAACCAAAGCGTTCGACTCCGCAAGCCCTTGACACCCAACGGTGATGATCAAAGAATTGTCAGCGTGGTGGCCAGAATTCGGCCTCAAAGAGGCACCGTTCAGGCCCATTTTCCCAAGCGAGGAAGGCATCGAACTTCCCCAAGTTCCTGGTGGAGGTGTCTCACCTGAAGGACGTTCGAATGGCGCTCGCTAATCGGGTCCAGGCTGTCTTGATTCACAGAAGTGGAGTGCCCTACTGGTTGAAGATGTTCATGTTATGCAGCAGTAAAGAAACAACGGGTTTTGAAGTAAGGGAGGAAGTTAATTTAAATCAATTAATATTAATTAGTAGTTAAAATATTGAAATGTATAAACATCCATAATTTGTTCATACCAATTCAGAATTCAGAAAAGTTGAGTCCGATGGAGTCATATGGAAGAGATCTACAATATGGAGTTAACCATAACAGATTTGGATCTATCGACAAATTCAGACAAAAACGATGTGAGATTTCTTTTTATAATTAAAACTAGTTTATTTTTATCGTATTTATAAACTCTTACATTCACTATGTGAATTCAGTTTGTGTTGTTCACGATTGGATCGGGTTTGTTTGATGCTGTTAGAATGATCTGTAAATTTGACTGATTATTGTGTTGAAAACAAAATTATCATTTATTTATGTCCTATTGAATTAGATTATGGTCAGATTAAAAATATCATGATGTTATAAGAAATGTTTATTAGAGAAAAATAATACCATCGTTTTGTTAGAAATGTTAAGTTAGGACAAAGTATTCATTTTTGTATGAAGTGTTAAGTTAGATTCGAAATATTCATTTTTGTATGAACGGTTAGATTGAACAAAATATTCATTTTTGTTCATTAGAAAGAAATTAACATTTCTATTCATTAAATTGGATTGAACAAAAATATTCGTTTTTGTTCATTAGAAAGAAATTAACATTTTGTTCACAAAAAAAAAAGATGAATCAAAAATATACCTTTAGTCATTTGAAAGAATTGTGACAAAATTTACATTTTTGTCTAAATAAAGAAGTTGAAGTTGAAACAAAAATAAACATTTTTGTTAAAGTTAAAGATAGAAATGGCATACGAACGATGAAAATAAATATTATCTTTTTTATTTGTCATTAGCGTCATTGTAATGCAAATAAATTCTATTTTATTTGACATTAGAAAACATATTGTGAAGATATGTAAATATTCATAGTTTTGAAAGAATAAAGTTGAAATATTAAAAATTACATTTTTAATGTAAGGATGAAATAAGATATTCATTGTATATGTGGAATTAAGAAAGATTAACATTTGTCTAAATAGAAAAGTTAAAATTTGTGTTTACATTAAAAAAAATCATTTTTTTTTAATGTAAAGAAGGATTCATTAAAAAGGATTAAACTTTGTTACATTTTTAATGAAGAGAAGATCCATGAAATAAGATTCATGTTTTGAAATTGATTTACATTAGAATTCACATTTTAATGTTAATGAATCATTAAATAAGATTCATGGTTTGAAATGGTTTTACATTAAGATTTACTTTTTAATGTAAATGTATCCTTAAATAAGATTCAGTGTTTGAAATGAAAATATGTTAACATAAAAAATCCATATTTATGTTGTATGATAAAATGATCACTATTTGAAATAAAATTATCACTTTTGTGTGTTTGTTAAATAAAATCGATAACAAATAAAATTATCACTTTTGTTTATGTTGTTCGAATAGTGTTGTTAACGAAGTGAAGTATCAGTTTATCCATTTTGTTAAAATTAAGTTGTTAGCAAAATGGGGAATCATTTTTGATCATTTCGTTGAACTAGAATTGTCGACAAAATGGAAGTGTCACTTTCTTTTGTTTTGTTGAACTAAAAAGTGTGTTAACGATAAAATTCTCATTTTTATCGCATATATAGAAAAGATTAAAATATTCATTTAGTTAAAGTGAAAATGTGTTAACGATAAAATTCACATTTTTATCATATATGTAGAAAAGATGGAAAATGATCGTTTGTTTGAAATAAAATATCAAAACATTAAAAAACATATTTTTAATGTAAGAATGAAATGAGATATTCATTGTATTGAGTAAAATGTGAAAACATTAAAATTTACATTTTTAATGTATTGTATGCATATATATAAAATATTCATTATATGACTCTAAATGTTGAAAACATTAAAATTTACATTTTTACTGTACTGTATGAATATATATATAAAATATTCATTATATGACTATAAATGTTGAAACATTAAAATTTTAACATATGAATGCAAAGTATAATATTGGCATGTTATGGTTGATTGATTGAATGGATTTTGCTCGACAAGTTTATGAGCAAAATATGTTTTTACATTTAGCATTGGGTTGGGTAGAAATATATGTATGCAAACACCTGGTGAAACACTTCACAATTTGACTATAAGGTGTTTAGCGATGTTGTTTATTTCAAAATTAATGAATGATTTTGAAAAGTGATTTTCTTAAGTAAAAAGAAGAATTATTCCCGATTTTGGACAGGGAATGTTTTATAAAATATTTTATAAAACAGAAAGGATTTCGAGGACTACATCCGATGATTTCGAAATGATTTGAAAGTAGAAAATCTATATAAATTTGATAGTACTTGTGATTATTATGTTGTGAAATGATTTTCCCTACTTCGGGATATAAAATGATTTAGCAAGTTTGTGGCTAAAGATTCTGGTAACCCGGACGACTAAAAGTATGGGTTGAGTGAAAGACCCTGACAATTGGTCAGTGGTTAGTGTAGCCTGCTCCATAGTGGGAGGTGCATATATATATATATATATATATATATGTATATGTATATGTATATATATATATATATCGAGTTGCTTAGGTGCGTGCCCTTTGCTTTGTCTAAGGGAAACCCGATATTTGGTTGCATACTTGTTTTTATGCATTGTTATATTTTGGGATTCATATTTCTAAATGTTTTGTTTTGAGATCCCGAAGTGAAATCTACTTTATTATAAATGCTAGATATGTATTTCAAATGATTTGAAATAAAAGGAATCGGGAAATAAAGTCCAAAGAAATAATTTCTGTAAATAGAATTGGATTTTGAAATATAAGTTTAGGGATTAAGCCTAAATGGGTAGATTAAGGAATCGCATGCTGATTGATGCATTTTAGATCCGTATGTTTATTTACGGTTGATGTTTATGCACCGGCAATCCAATGGAGTAAACCCGTTCCGCGTTAGCGGCGTGGTCCTTGGATTTGCCTTATTACTATTAGTTAAATTAGTTAAGAATTCTCACACCAGTCTCATAACTGACCCGTTGTTTGTTTCCACCTTTGCAAACTCGGGTGCCCTCTTTTCCACATGGGCAGTCGAGTAGCTTTTTGTAGATATTTATCTCTTGAGCAGGATTCTGGATCAAAGCTTAAAGCTGTGTCCAGAGTATAGTTGCCTTCCGCTGCCTTAGTTATTTTATTTCCGCTGCACTGTATTGTATAATAATTTATTGTAATTTATCTTCCGCTGTAATTTTATTCGATGTACTCTGATATTCTGTACTCTGATGTAACATTATTATGATGTTTATAAAAGTTTGATGTTGTTGTTCTGATGTTGTTGTAGCCCAAAGTAAGTGTATCCGACGATTTCCCGCAAGGGCGATTTTTGGATCATTTCATTTTGGTATCAGAGCTCTGGTTAGCTGTAATCTTTAGGGTACAACTCATTAGAACTGAACAAAAGACGCATCAGAGACTGGATTAGTACTACCCAATAAGAATACTCATTAGAGATAGGATCAACAGTATCCTAGAATGATAAAACTCATTAGAGATAGGGTTAGTAATGCCCTAGAATTAGTTGAGAGTAACAAGTTCACAATTAGCATATTTGTGATTATATATATAATCAATGGAATTATGATTTTGAATATATAAAAGTTATATAAATTTGGAAAGTTAATCAACTAATTGATTGATGGTTGTGTAGTGTAATTATCAGTTCAACTAATAAAATTATAGAAATGAATTAAAGAATGACAGATGAGTTAGATACTTAAACAACTTTTTAGCTTCGTTCCTTTTCGAGGATGAAAAGTTTTTAAGTGGGGGACACGGTAACAACCCTGAATTTTGGAGTAAATTTAAAATTTATTTTTAAGTAATTTTAATGAGTTTTTGATATTTAGAACAATTTATTTAAAATAATAATGATTAAAAATTGATTTAAATTGAAGTTAAAATGAATAATTTAATTTTAATTATAAAAGGAGTTAGAAATAGCATGGTAGTTTGAAAAGTCAAACTTGAACTTTGACTGACTATACAGGATGCAAAATTTAACGAATTTTAGTGAAACCAAAAATATTGGAATCTATTTAAAAATATCTTTCTAACGAATCCGAAAAATTGAAATTTCATAGCAGGAATCAAAAGTTATGCCCAAATTAAAATTTAGAAAGGTCGCTATGAAATTTATAAAGGTCAAAAATGCCACCTTTTGCATACGAAGAAATTTGAACTCGAAACCGCTTCCATCGAGTTCAGAATGATGTTTCTGCATTTAAAAAGTATAAAGACTTATATATTTCGAGTGTCGGAAATTATTTGTCTAAAAATGTATTTTTTAATATTAAATATATACGCCTTAAAAATAGCCATTTTGCAAACGACCTCGGTTTTCGACGAAACCACTTTTGTTGGAACCGAAATGTCGAATTATTGCTAAGTTTAATTTTCCAGAATTTTTCGAATTAATATGTGAGCGTGGCAACAGAAAACGTGTTTTGTCCATTCTAGTCAAATCGGGTCGACCAGAAAATAGCCATTTTTCAAACGGTCTCAGAATTCGATGAAAATAGTCTTGTTAGGACCGTATCGTCAAAATATAACTAGAAATAATTTTTCTGTAATTTTTAGAGGCAGTATGTAGCCCCGGTAATTTAAAATGTACGTTTAAATTTAATATTAAATGATTTATATTTTAAAATAAAGAAAAGTGGGCTTAGACAATCAAGCAGGCAGACGGGACCTGGTCCATTGTGTCCGGGATGGGGGTTATTAGCTAGGGGTGACACTTGTTGGGTTTGATTTGGAGTTCGGTACGATACAGGAGTCATATTGAATTTTAATGGAATTAAATAAATAATTAAATAGTATAAAATACGCGTATAAATATTCAATACACAGTAGTCCATATAGACTAAAACCCTAATCTCCTATACTAAAGCCAGCCGCCGTTTTGAATAAATCAATGGCGATGGCGCTCCCTCCTTCTTCCCTGTTTTTCTCCCCATCTATGAATCAAATGAAACCCATTCAACAACCAGAGCGTTCGACTCCGCAAGCCCTCAACACCCAACGGTGATGATCAGAGAATTGTCAGCGTGGTGGCGAGAATTCGGCCTCAAAGAGGCGCCGTTTAGGCCCATTTTCCCAGGCGAGGAAGGCACCGAACTTCCCCAAGTTCCTGGCGGAGGTGGCTCACCTGAAGGGCGTTCGAATGGAGCTCGCTGATCAGGTCCAGGCTGTATTGATTCACGGCGCTGGAGTGCCCTACTGATTGAAGATGGTTCGTGTTATGCAGTAGCAAAGAAACGATGGGTTTTGAAGTAAGGGAGGAAGTTAATTTAAATTAATTAATATTAATTAGTAATTAAAATATTGAAATGTATAAACATCCATAATTTGTTCGTACCAATTCAGAATTCAGAAAAATTGAATCCGTTGGAGTCGTATGGAAGAGATCTACAATATGGAGTTGACCATAGCAGATTTGGAGCTATCGACAAATTCAGACAAAAACGATGTGAGATTTCTTTTTATAATTAAAACCAGTTTATTTTTATCGTATTTATAAACTCTTACATTCACGCTCTGAATTCAGTTTGTGTTGTTCACGATTGGATCTGATTTGTTTGATGCTGTTAGAATGATCTGTAAATTTGATTGATTATTGTGTTGAAAACAAAATTATCATTTATTTATGTTCTGTTGAATTAGATTATGGTCTGATTAAAAATACCATGATGTTATAAGAAATGTTTATTAGAGAAAAATAATACCATCGTTTTGTTAGAAATGTTAAGTTAGGACAAAGTATTCATTTTTGTATGAAGTGTTAAGTTAGATTCGAAATATTCATTTTTGTATGAACGGTTAGATTGAACAAAATATTCATTTTTGTTCATTAGAAAGAAATTAACATTTCTATTCATTAAATTGGATTGAACAAAAATATTCATTTTTTTTTCATTAGAAAGAAATTAACATTTTGTTCACAAAAACAAAAAGATGAATCAAAAATATACCTTTAGTCATTTGAAAGAATTGTGACAAAATTACATTTTTGTAAAGAAGCTGAAGTTGAAACAAAAATAAACATTTTTGTTAAAGTTAAAGATAGAAATGGCATACGAATGATGAAAATAAATATTATCTTCTTTATTTGTCATTAGCGCCATTGTAATGCAAATAAATTCAATTTTATTTGACATAAGAAAACATATAATGAAGATATTTAAATATTCATAGTTTAGAAAGAATAAAGTTGAAATATTAAAAATTACATTTTTAATGTAAGGATGAAATAAGATATTCATTGTATATGTGGAATTAAGAAAGATTAACATTTGTCTGAATAGAAAAGTTAAAATTTGTGTTTACATTAAAAAAAATTCATTTTTTTTAATGTAAAGAAGGATTCATTAAAAAGGATTAAACTTTGTTACATTTTTAATGAAGAGAAGATCCATGAAATAAGATTCATGTTATGAAATTGATTTACATTAATATTCACATTTTAATGTTAATGAATCATTAAATAAGATTCATGGTTTGAAATGGTTTCACATTAAGATTTACTTTTTAATGTAAATGTATCCTTAAATAAGATTCAGTGTTTGAAATGAAAATATGTTAACATAAAAAATCCATATTTATGTTGTATGATAAAATGATCACTATTTGAAATAAAATTATCACTTTTGTGTGTTTGTTAAATAGAATTGATAACAAATAAAATTATCACTTTTGTTTATGTTGTTCGAATAGTGTTGTTAACGATGTGAAGTATAAGTTTATCCATTTTGTTAAAATTAAGTTGTTAGCAAAATGGGGAATCATTTTTGATCATTTCGTTGAACTAGAATTGTTGACAAAATAGAAGTTTCACTTTCTTTTGTTTTGTTGAACTAAAAAGTGTGTTGACGATAAAATTCACATTTTTATCGCATATATAAAAAGGATTAAAATATTCATTTAGTCAAAATGAAAATGTGTTAACGATAAAATTCACATTTTTATCGTATATGTAGAAAAGATGGAAAATGATCGTTTGTTCGAAATAAAATATTGAAACATTAAAAATATGATTTTTAATGTAAGAATGAAATGAGATATTCATTGTATTGAGTAAAATGTGAAAACATTAAAATTTACATTTTTATTGTACTGTGTGAATATATATAAAATATTCATTATATGACTCTAAATGTTGAAAACATTAAAATTTACATTTTTTATGTATTGTATGAATATATATAAAATATTCATTATATGACTATAAATGTTGAAACATTAAAATTTTAACATATGAATGCAAAGTATAATATTGGTATGGTTGTTTGATTGAATGGATTATGCTCGACCAGTTTATGAGCAAAATATGTTTTTACATTTAGCATTGGGTTGGGTAGAAATATATGTATGCTAACACCTGGTGAAACACTTCACGATTTGACTATAAGATGTTTAGCAATGTTGTTTATTTCAGAATTAATGAATGATTTTGAAAAGTGATTTTCTTAAGTAAAAAGAAGAATTATTCCTGATTTTGGATAGGGATTGTTTTATAAAATATTTTATAGAACAGAAAGGATTTCGAGGACTACACCCGATGATTTCGAAATGATTTGAAAGTAGAAAATCTATATAGATTTGATAGTACTTGTGATTATTATGTTGTGAAACGATTTTCCCTACTTTGGGATATAAAATGATTAGCAAGTATGTGGCTAAAGATTGTGGTAACCAGGATGACTAAAAGTATGGGTTGAGTGAAAGACCCTGACAATTGGTCAGTGGTTAGTGTAGCCTGCTCCATAGTGGGAGGTGCACACACACACATATATATATATATATATATATATATATTTATATATATATCGAGTTTCTTAGGTGCGTGCCCTTTTCCATGTCTGAGGGAAACCCGATATTTGGTTGCATACTTGTTTTTATGCAATTTTATGTTTTGGGATTCATATTTCTAAATGTTTTGTTTTGAGATCCCGAAGTGAAATCTACTTTATTATAAAAGCTAGATTTGTATTTCAAATGATTTGAAATAAAAGGAATCGGGAAATAAAGTCCAAAGAAATAATTTGTGTAAATAGAACTGGATTTTGAAATCTAAGTTTAGGGATTAAGCCTAAATAGGTTGATTAAGGAATCGTATGATGATTGATGCATTTTAGATCTGTATGTTTATTTACGGTTGATGTTTATGCACTGGCAATCCAATGGAGTAAACCCGTTCCGCGTTAGCGGCGTGGTCCTTGGATTTTCCTTATTACTATTAGTTAAATTAGTTAAGAATTCTCACACCAGTCCCATGACTAACCCATTGTTTGTTTCCACCTTTGCAAACTCGGGTGCCCTCTTTTCCGCACGGGCAGTCGAGTAGCTTTTTGCAGATATTTATCTCTTTAGCAGGATTCTGGATCGAAGCTTAAAGTTGTGTCCAGAGTATAGTTGCCTTCCGCTGCCTTAGTTATTTTATTTTCACTGCACTGTATTGTATAATAATTTATTGTAATTTATCTTCCGTTGTAATTTTATTCGACGTACTCTGATATTCTGTACTCTGATGTAACATTATTATGATGTTTATAAAAGTCAGCTGTTGTTGTAGCCCAAAGTAAGCATATCCGGCGATTTCCCGCAAGGGCGATTTTCGGGTCGTTTCATCAATTATCTAGAAATTTTCAAATTCCTCTTTTATTTTCCTTTACAATTCCGAACACTCAGTGAAAGACTTCGAGAAACCTTTACCGCAAAGAGCCTAAAGAAGTTTTATTTTCAAAAATATTTCTTTAAAATACTATATTTCCAAATCTTCTTTAAAAATAATTTATTTTCGAAAATCCTTGCAAAATTTTATCCTTTCGAAATCCGCTGATTCTAGCATCAATTCCACTCATTCTAAGGTATTTCTACCTTATCTCTAATGAGTTTTTAAACTGAATAAGCCAAGCTTTATATGAACTACAGCTCTGATACCAACTTTAACAACTAGGCATTTTGCCTGTCTCAAATCGGTAATTAAACCAACTCGAAACGTTCAAAATGCCAGATTGTTATTGGCTTACATGGTTTAAACAGAACATATAGAGAATCATAGTACAAAATTGCAGCAGAATAAAATTTTCTCATATTTATCATAGTTTTACATAAAATTTTCACAATGGAAGAATAACATGATGTATACATGAATTTTTAAATAATTAAAAGCTTTACTGTTTTTGTCGAACGCGCGCCATATGCGTCTTTATGTGCCACTCCACTTCGTTGTGAGCTGAAAACTTCTAAAATCTGCAACGCTCATATTAGACCCGAGCGTATTGCATAAAAAAACAACAAACACTTGAATCAGGATTACTTGATTCAAGTAAAATAGTTTCAATAGAAACCAAAATATGATAGTTAATCCTAAATTTACATGCAACACTATATCCAAACTATTAGTACCACATGGTTATATGTAAATGTGCCAACAAAACAATGCAATAGCAAACAAGTTTGTCGAAAAATAAGGTGCATGTTCTATCAATAATGACAGGCATTATTTCATAAAGCATATACAGTGGTTCCCAAATGGTGCTTCAAAACACATGTACTGTGTCCCATTTTTCACACATACTTACCTATACTCACACATATGCAACACACACTGAACACATGCAACACACACACACACACACACACACACACACACATATATATATATATATATATATATATATATATATATATGCACACTTACGCACCATCACATATACACTCATACACCATACACATGCGAACGAAACCGATGCAGCAAGACATGAAAAATGAAACTGTTTTTTTTTCTTTGGTTATTATGGCCTGGGCATGCCATTACTAAAAATGTGTTCAACCAAACAAATACTACAGCAAAAATTTAAATGGATTTTTAGCCATTTACATGCCATTACTTTCATAACCACACATGATATACCAGTTCCAGATTACTAAAGGGAACAACCTATTGCTTTTTTCATGAATTTTGAGATAGCAAATTATAACAGCTTTTTTTCATTGTATGAAAGAGTACTACGAAATTGCCGAATTAAAACACGCTCCTAGTGAGCAAACTGAGAACATGCCAGAATTCCATACAAAACATGATGCACACTACTCATCTAACATGATACATTTCGTCTCATTTAGAAGTTAATTCAATCTCATTGTCAAAGTGTTGAGTGTTAATCATATTTACTGCATCAAGTGTTTACTTAATCGGTCATTGGGATGAACTCAAAAGCAGCAATCCAAATCCATATATAACAAAAATCACAAAGCAACGAGGAAGCAGCCAAAACAAATAAAAATCACTATTATATTTTGGTTCTTATAAAAATTAAATTACTTGAAAGCAAGAATCAATTGTGAGCTAGCACTCACCAGTAACAGTAGACCATGTAGCGAACAAATTTGGTGCAGCATCCGATCTGCAGCGTTTGTGAGTTTCAAGCGGAAAGCTTCGGCCTTGGTTCACGGTTGAAGGGTTTTGGGTGATGACGAACGCGAGTGGTGGCTCCAGAAACATATGGTGGTGTTGCTGACTAACGATGGGAGTGGAGCGATGCTTCAGCGTGGCGCGGTACTCGACTTGCGTGGCTGCTGATGAAGAGGGGTTGCAGATTTGGGACACGGTGAAGCAAAATTGAGTGGCCATGGATTTGAATTAGCAATAACCGATTTGGGAAAACTAATCTGGGGATAAATGGATTTTTGATTCGGCTGTTGGAAAAAAAAGGAAAAAAAGATTTTCAAGTGGAGGAACAAAAATAATGATGAAGGAAACTCACGGCTAAAGGCAAATAAAAGGGTGAGGAGATGGACGCGTGGAAAAACATGGACGTGTGTTAGAACTAATGAAGGAAACGGTGGAAAGTGAACTGTACGTGGTGTGCAAAACAAAACAAGGAGCCAAGTGTCCAAGACAATTAAACAAATGTAATTTTCGTTTAGTATAGATACAAAATATGATCCTATATATATACAAATCATACTAGCTCATTATATGATTTCAAATCCAATTTCAATTTAATTTTTCTTTATTAAATTACAAACTCACGTTTCAAGTTTTGAATAAATGACGTTAATAACGTTTATTTGACTTTCATATTAAAATAACAAAAGAATTTCACCGTTGAATATCCAAATTATTAACAATGCAAATTGCCACATATATTTATATTGAAATTAAATTTACGAAAGGAAATAATATTTACAAAGTATTTCCATTACACTCAAAACAAATAAAAGTATTATTTGAAACCAAACATAAATATTAATTTCATCGTCAAATCTAAGTTTAATTATATTTTAAATATCGAAATCTCTGGGCCGTTATAGTCGCTCCAGCGTAGGACGAGGAACTGCGTTCATTTCTATGAAATTATGGTGGGGACCGTGTGAGTAGGGTACCATGGGGTGTACTTCAGTATTGAGGGGTAGCTACATATATACTATATTAGGTTAATCCACTGAGTAGTAAATGGGTACGACGTGTGTGCAAGCCTTGAGTGTTGTTGACCCAATTAACCTAATAAATAAGTTTGAACGGTATGTGTAGTGTTATCCAAAGTGTATAATTTAAACCAATCACCAGAACTTATGTTCTGACCCCCTCCTCATAAAATACTCGTAGGTTAGATTTTTGGTAGAGATATGATAGCTTTGGATACTGGTTAGGCAGTATTATTAATACGGTAAGGCTATATTTTGATTACATTATATTTTATCCATTCCGCTATGAGATATTTTCTGAGCTCTGATATATTTTATGTCTTTTTATTTTCTGTAGGATACCAGAGAAAACCAACACGAGTTTCGATAGATTGGAATTTTGAAAAAAACTCGATCTATCGGAATTCGGGTCGTTACAGAGTTCCATGCATTGGATGCAACCCTATTACAGGACTTGGAGTACAGTAGACAGTACGTACGTGTGAGGTCCAAGCTACATGCACCGGGTGGTGTGTCGTAGACGTTAGATCATTACTACGTACGCTTGCATGGCATAGCGATGATGGTTCTGTGCAGTAACGTGGCTTTATGATTTGGATTTCCGTACGTTGTTCGGCGTTGGGTACACTGCCGTGCATGACGGTGGAGACCGTACGAGAAAAGTACTATGAGAAGTACCTTGATATGTTGGGGATAGCTACATATATACTATGTTGGGTTAATCTACCGGGATGTAGATGGTACGACGTGGGTATGGGGCCTTCGTTGTTGTTAACCCAAACAACCTAATTAATAAGAAAATATAACTGAGTGGTATATGTAGGATTATTCCATAATGTATAATTTGTCCAGCCACCAAAACTTTTGTGTTCTGACCCCCTCCTCATAACACACAGCAGGTTAGGTTTTTGGCAGAGATAAGATAGCTTTGGCTACTGGTTGTACAGTATTATTACTTCGGTAAGGCTATATTTGATTATATTATATTTTATCCATTCCGTTGTAAGATGTCTACTAAGCACTGATATATTTTTTATCTTTGTCTTTTCTACATGATATCAGACAATTCAACTCAAGCTTAGGTAGCGTAGGTGTTTTGAAAAAAATAGGTATGTCAAAATTTGGGCTGTTACAGTTTCAAACAAACTAATCAGGTAATTATATACGATGTATATAAATTTCCTACTCACCTGAAAGCTATCCAAATTTGAACCTGAATGAACCTTTAGGATTTCAGTTCCCAAATTCCTACAGATCTACAATTATTTTAAAAATGGGATTCTTAGAGATTTGTAGACCTGTAAGAAATTAGAAAAGAGGGAAGAAATCTAAATGGAAGAAAGCTTAATCGCAACACCATCTCCTTTGCACATAAATCTAATTCTAATCTTCTTCATTTTGTGTTTATTTTGTTTATATATATATATATATATATATATATATTTGATTTCGAAGAGAATTAGAAGAAGAGGGAAATGGCAGAGCTCATTGCTACCTTTATTTATAGGCATTAAAATGGCCCCAGACCATTAGAATAACTTTAATTAAGATCCGTCTATTATTAAAAAATTATATAATAAAATACCCCTGAAAACCTAGCCGTCACTGGGCAAAATCGACCAGATGGTCGAATGCCTAGTCGAACGCTCTGGGTCTTTTGGTAAAGTGAGGGCTAGTTATAAATGGTATATTTTAATTATATTTTTGTCCATTTTGTATTTCATTTGTAACTTTTTCATAAGGACTTTATTCACGAAATTCAAAACATGAAAGTTGACCAGAATCCCGCCACAAGTACAACGGTGCAGGTTTCATTGTCAAATACCATCATATGTGAAGATTCTATTTTGGCACCTATTTAAATAACTAAATTAACAATTGTCAAAATTCAAGGTTGGTGCATTCTTTCCCTTTAAAAGAAATTTCATCCTAAAATTTAACCAATGATTAAGTCATGGTGTTGGAGTCTAATTTTCTTAAACTAAACAACCAATTAGTGTCCATCCAGTTTTGCGACCAAGTGTGCATGTGCACAGTGTACATATTGCATCGCAATCATAAAATATGTCTGCGTAATCTTTCTAAATCGGATCCTCATATATGATTCACTCTATTTTTGAAAGAACTTTTGAAAAACATGGTGCAAAACATCACAAATATACTGCCAGTTCTATATGAATGGAAAATTTTGAAAATGTTTTCAACCATAACACTCACACTTCTATGGATTAAGGTGCGAAGCAACCAATTTTGCATCTAAATCTTGTTGTCCAATTAGTTAACATATCTAAATAACTTCCTATTTATTTCTCTTAAGCCGGAAAAAGAAATCAAAATGGAGAAATTAACGTTCCTTCCGCTTACAAATATTCCAGTCCCCGTCCTACAGTGGACCTTTACCTCAATAGCCCCAAAATACTTCAGAAATTTTCCATCTGCAAACTACAAAGGAGGCTTGACACGATCTCTATAACGGAAAACGAGGTAATTAATAACTAGTGCTTATTGTCGATAAATATGGAAATAATGTTTCCTCGGCTAAAATAACATTTCCTTGTTACCGTTAATGTTTTTACTGCATCGTCATTCTTAATGCACTGCTAAAACGTGCAAAAAACCGTCCAAAAACCTTCCTTATGCTTCATGTGATTAAAAATCAAAAAAATTCCATCAAAATAAATTTACGCTTGAAAATTTCTTAATGCAAATTTGAAAGTCTTTTTTTCTACTGTTTGCTTTCCATATCGGATTCTTATAAAAAAATTGGTAACATATTATTTACTATATTTAAACCAACTATTTTTATATAAACAGATGTTTAAACATACATAAACTATCATGCCAAAATCTATGTTTATATACAAATCAGATTTTATAGAAAAGTAAGAACTGATGAAAACATGAAATTTTAAAAAGGAAAAAGATTTGTTCATTTCTTTTCAAATATCATTTGCAAAAAATGAAAATATATTTCGCGAAAATTTAAACGATCCATATCACATGTTGGCGTTGAAGGAAGTTGGTCGTGTATAAATGCGAAAACTGAAACCACTCAACAAACTTAAAAAAAACCTTACGATAAACAATAAATACACTGTTGACAAACTAACGCAAAAACTCGTCCTTCGCTAAAATTTATCCATTACAGAATTCTTTACTTACCAATATATCCAGCTTTATCAGAACTTTTAGTTAAATAAGAAGATGAGATTTCATTCAAATAGATAAGTGCGAATGACCCAAAATATTTTGAACATAGAATCTCATTAATCGTCTTGCGATTTCAAGAACAATACTAACAGTTACAATACACACTACAACAACTGAGATAAAATGCTGGAAAGGGAAACATATGACACAAGATACACAAGACACAAACTTACACCACTTAAGCACTACGAGATGGTCGAGCTCCATGGCTGGAACTTGATCCATTACCACGCCCACGCCAGGAACATAGTATGAAAGAAATACAAGCAATCTCGTGCGCCTATCGACGTTGCTCCTTGAGGACCTCACGAAGCTCAGCCTGGATGTCGTGGACGACAACGAGCTTTGGGCTATCCTGGCTAGGCTATTACTATTGGACTAGAGCAAGAGGTGCAAGAACTGAAGCTGCGTGCAGCTGAATGCCTATCTTGCAAAGAGTGGTGCGGTCGATGGCAGCTGGAGCTTTCTTGTTCGACGTCTCTCGACTTTCCCTAATACCTGTAACGACCCGCATTTTCCAACAATATAATTTATTTATTTAATTATTTAAATAATGGTTTGGTTATTTAAAATGACCATAATTAAGTAATATTGAAGATTTAATTAATATAAATAATATAATAATATATTTAATTTCTGAAATAGTCATAAATAGTGGAATTCACAAAATGTTGTGAATTGGATCATCTGTGATATTTAATTCAGCTTAGAATTGAATTAGAATAACGAATATATTATTTGAACGGCAGTTTGAACGTATAATTATAATACGATTATAATTGAGCTCGAAATGGTGCGGCAGTTCGCTATTTGGCGATTTGAACTTCAACTGAATGTACAAGGTCCATTTTAAATCGGATTTCTGTGAAACAAGAAATGCTAGGAGCTGGTGAAGTATATTTTTATAGTGGAAGAGAAAAATCGGGATTTCGTTGTGTAGATTTTGATTTATATCCAAATCAAATATTAGAAAAGTCGCTATGGAATTCCTTTATAATTTATATCGATTTATTTACATTTTAAAATGGATTTTTAAATATAAATCGAATATCGATGTAACACTGGATTTGAAATATCGAGTTATAAATCCCAGTGTAGCAGTATTGTGACGGCCGGGAATTTCGCTCGATCCGAATCAGTCGTTAAACCGATTTAGACCGTTCGAAACCCCTGATCGTTTGAGAACAGGACAAATCAGAACGCAGACGGAAGAACATTTCATTGTTATTACAACAATTCCATCAGAATACAAGAATATACAGAGTATGAATAAATATTATACAACAAAGAGTATCAAAGATTTAAATACAGTATTGCAGCGGAAAAATAATACAAAGCACAACTGAAAGTAATACACGGATACAGAGCTTTCCGAACATCGTTCCAGCTGTAAATCAGGATCCTGTGAATATAAATCTGCAAAACCAAAACTACTAGCTGCCTGTAACACCCCACTCCCGCTAAGGTCACTCACAAAGGGAATGCCTTAGTTTTGGTGGAGTATTTTTAGTGAGTATAGAACAGAAAAATTACAACAGGACAGATATAAGTAATACTTGAAAATTTAAAACATCATTTCATTAACAAAACATGTTTGGCTACATCACAAAACCAAGAGACAAGTACATAATATCCATCCTGATAAAATAGAAGTACATAATCCCATTACATAGACAATAGCCAGAGGATAAACTGAGCTTTACTTCTACCGTCCAAGCCCCAAAAGATAGATATAGCGGTCTGGTCCAAGCCCACTAGTGCTAAGTCCACTCTGATAACCTGAGGGTGGGGAAAAAGATAAACAACAACGGGGTCAGACATAAGTCTGAGTGAGTCCTATAACCCTAACAATACAACCATTAAAGTAATTAGGGTATGATATAAACAAGATACGGTACCTCTGGGGATAATGACTACAATAAGTAGCCCACAAAACACAGGATGTACTACGATAATCGAAACGACGTATTTATCCACCCAAGGATAATTACTAGCTTACACCACCCCAGACCTACCCACCCAAGGGTAATTCCTACACTGCACCACACCAGTTCTACCCACCAAGAGTAATTCCTACTTAAAGGTTGATCCCATCTAAAGTCTTAGAAAATATAACTAGTAGTTTCTGGTACTTCTAGCTGACCACGTAGGTGCCGTCTGCCCCTACATCAATTAGGTGTATAACTGACCACGTAGGTGCCGTCTGCCCCTACATCCACTAGGTGTACCTAGTAATCTTACCCAGTAGTTTCGTGTACCCCTACACAGGTGCCGTCTGCCCCTATCTTTACTAGGTGTACCCACTACTCCCCATCGATCGGCTCCCTATCGTAGATACCCGTGCTGGTCCCACGATTGGGGTGTATCATTCCCCTAAAGTGGCTACCAAATAATATCACGATGCACGGCTTTATATCTACACGATGCAACAACGACTTACCAACCAGCCCGGGCCCACACACGCATATGAAAACCGTTGGTCCCGCATTGCCACCGCTAACCCGTTTTGGCCTTTTATAGTCAAGCCCAATATGCGTGTCCCGTCACTCGACTTGAGTCGAGCCTACAAAGATACGTTTGGGATATTGGTTGAAATAGGCCCCCACAAGCTACTACTTTAGCTTGTCGTTTAATCTAGTGCATCCCACTTAACCCTTTAACCATGTCCCCTTACATGTTATAAATCTTGGTTAAGTCCTTTAATCATATTTCGATTGCCACTTAGGGCACCCACTAGATTTCCACATGCCACCCATGGCACTTACTTGATTCCCACATGCCACCCAAGGCACTTACTTAACCCTTTAATCATGTTTAATTACATGTTCCACTTTGGTTAAGTATTCTAATCGTATTTTCTATTGCCACCCAAGGCAACCCACTAGTTTCCTCATGCCACCCGAGGCACCCCCACTAGTTACTACATGCCACCCAAGGCACCCACTTAACCCCTCATGTCCCACTACATGCTAATATGGTTAAGTGTTTCTTAATTAATTAAGACCGTGATCTCCCATAAAGACCTCCCACATTAGACTGGCTGTTATGACCGCCTGGTTAAGCCGGTAGAGTCCGGGCAGTCTTACGTCATAACAGAGTCTAACCTCGTGTCTTTACCTTAATCACGTATTTAATTTATGGCTAAGACCTCTCACATTGGGCTGACATTTGTAGCAACTGGTTAAGCCGGTCGGGTCCGGGCAGTTTTACACTACAAATGAGTCCAACCTCGTGTCTTAGTCGATTAATTACACCTAATTAATCACCCCCATATTAATTATCCCTAATTAATATCAAGTTTGCATAACATGGGTAGACCTAACTCAATAGGTAAATTCCCATGGGGTAGACCTAACTCAATAGGTAAATTCCCAATTATGGTAATTTATTTTTATGGTATGCTTAATCATACCCAAACATTCATTTATTAACATATTTACCAACCCCATCGTTCCCCACGTAAATCGTTCTCGTTACATGACATAATAAGGGGAAGATCATCACAAATATCATGGGTTTAACATACAACTTTGTCATGGGTTAAGAGGATGTCAACTTGCATATATGAGCATATATTAACCCAACTACATATAACCCAAACTTGCATATTATCATACACATGATTTGCATAACATGTTGCATATGAGCTTGCATATTATCATAAACCTATCTTGCATAACATGTTGAACTTGCATATAGGCATTCTCATAACTTGCATAACATGTTAAACATGCATTTAAGCATACACATAACTTGCATAAGCATTCACATACTTGCATAAGCATCCACATACTTGCATAAGCATTCACATACTTGCATAACTTGCATATCATGTCATTTAAGCATATACATATCTTGCAAAAGCATTCATATACTCGCATAAGCATGCATAACTTGCATATCACATAAATCTTGCATTTAAACATATACATGACTTGCATAAGCATCCATACACTTGCATAAGCATGCATAACTTGCATATCACTTTCAACTTGCATTTAAACATATACTTAACTTGCATATCACTTTCAACTTGCATAACTCACTTTGCTAAACATGCATAATTCCACTTAGTAAATATGCATAAATCCACTTATTAAACATGCATATATCAACTTGTTAAACATGCATAAATCAACTTAACATGCATAACATCAAATACTTAACATGCATAACACCAACTACTTAGCATGCATAAAATCACATGCATAACTTGCATATCATGTTACATATAACTTGCATATATTCTCACATATAGTTTGCATAACATGTCACATATGCATAAATGTTTAACATGGTGTTTTGCATCATAAAACATGGCCTTAACTTGCATTTAACATAAAACTTGTAAATCACATATCATACAAACTTGCATAAATACATTTATCCACAAACATAGCCATGTCTTATCACATCCTACCATAATCAATTTAACAATTGATTATTAAAGCCATAGAAACTCACCAAAACCAAGATTAGCAAATCAATGAAGTAAAACTAGTTGCCAAATATGAAGAAGGAGGTGATTAGGGGTTGATTAGCTTGCAACTCTCTTCATTGATTTGTGGAGGCCATGACCAAGTTTCATTTTGCCATAGTTTAGTTACTAGATTTAATTATGAATGAATTAGGGTAGGGTTAGGGTCTTATTTATAGGATTAGGTTGCATTTTAGACCCTTGGATTAACCCTAGATTAGATTAGGACCCTTAGATTTAGGAAATCTCTAGAACCAGCCCTCCTAGCCAGCCTGAAACCCAACCTGGTGCAACCTGGTGCACCCAGGTTCACAGAACGGTGCCACCCTGTCGACAGGCATGTCGACACCCCTGTCGACAGGCCTGTCGACAGCCCTGTCGACTTGGGTTGGGCGGGAAGCTACCCGCCTGACCCCGCCTGGCCCATTCCAAATCTGAATATTTAAATTTTTAAATCTGTTTTAGTTTTGAATTTTCTGCAAACTTCATTGGGCCATAACTGGGCCATACGGACTCCGATTTTCGAAAACTCGGACTCTATTTCGCGTATTTTTCCGAGACGAACGCAATAACGTAGCCCGTTTCCCCTAATTTCCACATCTGAGATTATTTATTCTGTAATTAGTGAATTTTAGTATTAACCCAAAATACGGGGTGTTACATTTTCCCCTCCTTAAAGGATTTCGTCCCCGAAATCTCTAAGCTAAGGAGAATGCATATCCTACCATCCAAACAACCATCTACTCAAACCATCATCCACGGGCATCCATTGTCCTTAAAACAATTTCTAATGATGTATGAGCATATGCAAAAAGTGTGTGTATATGTTCCCTATCTAACGTATGAACATATGCAAACCATGATAGTGCCATGCATCCATTATGTATGCGAGAGAACCCTATCGACACATACAATATCTACATGAGTGCACAATCATTCACCAAAATGCATCATCCATGTGATAACACAACCATTATACATCCATAAATATATTTTCCTACACACAAATTTATGCAATATGCAATATGAAGTGACTGAGCCGATCTAGTGCCTAGAGTGTGTGTATATGCATCCACGAGCAACCACTAGCAAACACTTGCATCCACTTGTATCCATCAACCATAACATGTCTCAAACACATATTTCAACCATAGGTTTACCCTATCTAAAGGTCAAAGGTACTAACGAGAGGACATACTAAAGATAAGATAAGCACAAGATATGCGATGAAAGAGAAGCAAAAGGACATACCCTCCGAAAGAAAAGGGTACCTCGAACGCATCTTTGCTTCCGTCTCCCAGGTAGCGTCACTCTCTTCATCTCCCCTTTGTACTTTGATTAGTTGAACCTCTCTGTTTCTCAAGGATGCAAGTAGGAGCTCGTCGAATCGTAGCATCACGCTTTACTTCCACTTTTCTAAGCAGGCTCGGCTCTACCGCCTCTGCGGTCTCATGTAGGAACTTCCTCAAATGTAACACATGGAATATATCATGTACACCACTAAGCCTGTAGGGCAACTCTACTCTATATGACATCTGTCCAATCCTTTCCTTAATAGGAAACGGTCCAACAAACCTTGGTACTCACTTCCCAATAGATCCAAAGTGAACCACATTCCGTAACGGAGATATCTTAATAAAAAGCATGTCCTAATATCAAACTCAAGCTCTGTTCTCCTCTTGTCCGCATAAGATTTCTGTTTATCTTGCGTCGCTTTCATCCTTCTTTGAATCAAATCAATCTTTTCCCGAAGTCTTTCTAACCTTATCGGCCCAAGCAAGATCTCATCCGTAGATTCCCACCAACGTGTAGGTGATCGACAAGGCCTTCCATAAAGAGCTTCGAAAGGTGCCATACCAATACTGGATTGAAAGCTGTTATTATATGCGAACTCCACCAATGGAAGATGCTCTTCCCATGTACCTTCAAACTCTAAGATACAAAGCCTCAAAAGGTCTTCTAGGACATGATTCACCCTCTCGGTCTGGCCGTCCGTCTGAGGATGATATGCGGTATTCAAACCCAACTGAGTCCCTACCGCCACTTGCAAACTCTTCCAGCACTCGCTAGTGAAGATAGGATCTCGATCCCTTACTATGCTAGAGGGTACCCCATGTAATCGAACTATCTCTCGAAGATATACTGAAGCTAGCCATGGAGCAGTCCTCTTGCTCTTCACAGGTATGAAAAGGGTGCTCTCAGTAAGTCTATCTACCACCACCCAAATTCCTGTATTACCCTTCCTCGACCTGGGTAACCCGTCAATAAAATCCATCGAGACGCTATCCCACTTCCATTGCGGAACCTCCAATGGGTGAAGCAACCTACCTGGTTTCTTTTGCTCCGCTTTTACTTGCTGGCACACCAAACATCGAGCGACATACTCGGCCACATCTATCTTCATACCGGCCCAGAAGAAAACCCTCTTCATGTCTTGGTACATCTTATCCCTACCGGGATGAATGGTCATCCTAGAACGGTGTGCGTCATTAAGAATAGCCTTCCTCAAACCCTCGTCTTGCGGTACACAAAGTCTACCGTCTCTACGCAAACACCCCTATCGTCTAGGGTGTTCCTACTCAAATGGCTGGACGACTTCCCCCCCTTATGAGCTTCTCTACCAACTCAACCAACTATGGGTCGTCCCTCTGTGCTTCTCCAATCCGCCCCAAAAGAGTAGGTCTAACCTCCAAGGAGGCTAGCAAACCGGGTACAAAGTCAATGGAAGGTCTAAAGTCAAACTTAGAAATAAACTCTAAGCTCCGTCGTTCAGCGAACAATGAACTCAAGGACAACCTTTTTCTACTTAAGGTGTCCGCTACCATGTTACCCTTACTCATAGGATGCTAAGGATCCCATCCACTTTTGCTGTCCTAAGACTATGCGCTCGAAGAGTCTCCAACACTTCCCTAAGATGTAGGGCATGCTCTTCTCCACCAGAATATCATCCAAAATCATCACAACTGTCTCCCACGCAGACCACCCTAGTCGAATTCGGCATCCCCCAAATGCAAGCCCCAAAGGCCTAAACCAATATCAGACAAACACCCAAGGGATACCTCCTTCGAATTCAGACGACCTACGTGAGATGATACAAATAAAAATGGCTAAATGATTAAGCCCTTGACCAATTCTGGATGTTCTTGCCAGTCTCGCTCCATAACCGTCGTTCATCCTATACTGGCTCTGCTCAGCCTATTGAGCACATACGAAAACTTATTTCGCTCCTAGAAAAGACCCAGATGTCATCTACAAAGACCATCACGAACTTATTTAGGTACTCCCTGAACACCCTTCTCATCAAATCAACAAAGTATGCGGGGGCGTTCGTCAAACCCAATGGCATCACCAGCCACTCATAAAAGAAATCATCCGGAGTCCTAAAGGCAGTCTTCTCTATACTATTCTCAGCCACTCTCAACTGATGAAATCCCGTGGCTAAGTCCTACTACAAAAATACTGAGGCGCCAGCCAACTGATCAAAGAGATCATTAATCCTTGGCAATGGGTGTCTATTCTTCTTTGTGAGTTTCATTAGTTCTCCTTAGCCTACACAAAGTCTGAGGGGCCCATCCGCCTTTATAACAAAAACTACTGGAGCGCCCCACTCCGATATACTTCGTCTTATGAACCCCTTCTCAAGCAAATCGCCTACTTACTTATGGAGTTCCCTCCTCTCACTAGGAGCCATGTAGCACACTGGCCAAGATACTGGTTTAGCTTTATCCACCAGATATATTCGGAAGTCAATCTCCCGCTTCGGAGGTAAGCCCTTCACCTCCTCAAACACATCCGGGTGCTCCCGGACCGCTCTAACAGATCGCAAACTCTAGACCGACGTGTCAAGCGATTCTAGATAACTTAGCATAACAGATTCTATGGGATTACAAGAGATCTCGAGAGTGTTACCCAGGCGGCCCATAAGCCTAACAATTCTCCCTTCAAAATGAAGAACGGCACCCCTACTGGATAACCAGTCCATGCCCACTAACCCATAGCCCGTGAAGCCCAACAAGCATCACATCTAAACCCAACGCTAAGTATAGAAACTTTCAAACCCAAACACATCATGGAGCCCAATTGGGTTTGAAACAACTAAGGGATCATCTACCAAACTGGTGTCTAAGTGCAGTGACTCAACTAACAATGATGAGATAAACGAACTCGATGCGTCAGAATCAAATAGAGTTCGAATTGGATGATAAAGAAATCCAACCTCCAATCTAGACGGTCTTATCCCCATCTGGTACCCTAGTCGTGAGGGAATACAACTACCCTCCAGAAGATTCCATACCTTGCCCTTGCTTCTTTGGACAATCCTAATAAGGTGTCCTATTCCTCTCAAAAGGATAACCACTTGCCTTCTTCTTCCCTATTCTCCACTCGTAACCTTCCACCAATGAGGTTTCATCCTTCATTAACCAAACAACTATTTGAGCCTTACTCCCATCGTCTATCCAACAGATACCTACCAGTCCTCCTCCTTCTTGAACCAACTTCTAATCCGACTAACGTCTAAGTCCCTTGAAGTGGTTTTCCATCCTTATCTATCTTAGAAAGATCATCTATACGTGGAGGGGAAACTCAAAACGAGAGAAAGGAAGAGATTCAAAATGGAGAATTCGAAAGATATAGATATGGGTATTGGGGATTATGCTTTTCTTTCAAAAACTTTTCTCTTAAAAGACATGTTTTTGAAAATACTCCTTTCCAAAAATATTCTTAGAAAATAGTTTTTCTAAAAAATTTATCTGTTCCGGTAACCTTAAGCTCTGATACCACGTGTAACACCCCACTCCCGCTAAGGTCACTCACAAAGGGAATGCCTTAGTTTTGGTGGAGTATTTTTAGTGAGTATAGAACAGAAAAATTACACCAGGACAGATATAAGTAATACTTGAAAATTTAAAACATCATTTCATTAACAAAACATGTTTGGCTACATCACAAAACCAAGAGACAAGTACATAATATCCATCCTGATAAAATAGAAGTACATAATCCCATTACATAGACAATAGCCAGAGGATAAACTGAGCTTTACTTCTACCGTCCAAGCCCCAAAAGATAGATATAGCGGTCTGGTCCAAGTCCACTAGTGCTAAGTCCACTCTGATAACCTGAGAGTGGGGAAAAAGATAAACAACAACGGGGTCAGACATAAGTCTGAGTGAGTCCTATAACCCTAACAATACAACCATTAAAGTAATTAGGGTATGATATAAACAAGATACGGTACCTCTGGGGATAATGACTACAATAAGTAGCCCACAAAACACAGGATGTACTACGATAATCGAAACGACGTATTTATCCACCCAAGGATAATTACTAGCTTACACCACCCCAGACCTACCCACCCAAGGGTAATTCCTACACTGCACCACACCAGTTCTACCCACCAAGAGTAATTCCTACTTAAAGGTTGATCCCATCTAAAGTCTTAGAAAATATAACTAGTAGTTTCTGGTACTTCTAGATGACCACGTAGGTGTCGTCTGCCCCTACATCCATTAGGTGTATAACTGACCACGTAGGTGCCGTCTGCCCCTACATCCGCTAGGTGTACCTAGTAATCTTACCCAGTAGTTTCGTGTACCCCTACACAGGTGCCGTCTGCCCCTATCTTTACTAGGTGTACCCACTACTCCCCATCGATCGGCTCCCTATCGTAGATACCCGTGCTGGTCCCACGATTGGGGTGTATCATTCCCCTAAAGTGGCTACCAAATAATATCACGATGCACGGCTTTATATCTACACGATGCAACAACGACTTACCAACCAGCCCGGGCCCACACACGCATATGAAACCCGTTGGTCCCGCATTGCCACCGCTAACCCGTTTTGGCCTCTTATAGTCAAGCCCAATATGCGTGTCCCGTCACTCGACTTGAGTCGAGCCTACAAAGATACATTTGGGATATTGGTTGAAATGGGCCCCCACAAGCTACTACTTTAGCTTGTCGTTTAATCTAGTGCATCCCACTTAACCCTTTAACCATGTCCCCTTACATGTTATAAATCTTGGTTAAGTCCTTTAATCATATTTCGATTGCCACTTAGGGCACCCACTAGATTTCCACATGCCACCCATGGCACTTACTTGATTCCCACATGCCACCCAAGGCACTTACTTAACCCTTTAATCATGTTTAATTACATGTTCCACTTTGGTTAAGTATTCTAATCGTATTTTCTATTGCCACCCAAGGCAACCCACTAGTTTCCTCATGCCACCCGAGGCACCCCCACTAGTTACTACATGCCACCCAAGGCACCCACTTAACCCCTCATGTCCCACTACATGCTAATATGGTTAAGTGTTTCTTAATTAATTAAGACCGTGATCTCCCATAAAGACCTCCCACATTAGACTGGCTGTTATGACCGCCTGGTTAAGCCGGTAGAGTCCGGGCAGTCTTACGTCATAACAGAGTCTAACCTCGTGTCTTTACCTTAATCACGTATTTAATTTATGGCTAAGACCTCTCACATTGGGCTGACATTTGTAGCAACTGGTTAAGCCGGTCGGGTCCGGGCAGTTTTACACTACAAATGAGTCCAACCTCGTGTCTTAGTCGATTAATTACACCTAATTAATCACCCCCATATTAATTATCCCTAATTAATATCAAGTTTGCATAACATGGGTAGACCTAACTCAATAGGTAAATTTCCATGGGGTAGACCTAACTCAATAGGTAAATTCCCAATTATGGTAATTTATTTTTATGGTATGCTTAATCATACCCAAACATTCATTTATTAACATATTTACCAACCCCAACGTTCCCCACGTAAATCGTTCTCGTTACATGACATAATAAGGGGAAGATCATCACAAATATCATGGGTTTAACATACAACTTTGTCATGGGTTAAGAGGATGTCAACTTGCATATATGAGCATATATTAACCCAACTACATATAACCCAAACTTGCATATTATCATACACATGATTTGCATAACATGTTGCATATGAGCTTGCATATTATCATACACCTATCTTGCATAACATGTTGAACTTGCATATAGGCATTCTCATAACTTGCATAACATGTTAAACATGCATTTAAGCATACACATAACTTGCATAAGCATTCACATACTTGCATAAGCATCCACATACTTGCATAAGCATTCACATACTTGCATAACTTGCATATCATGTCATTTAAGCATATACATATCTTGCAAAAGCATTCATATACTCGCATAAGCATGCATAACTTGCATATCACATAAATCTTGCATTTAAACATATAAATGACTTGCATAAGCATCCATACACTTGCATAAGCATGCATAACTTGCATATCACTTTCAACTTGCATTTAAACATATACTTAACTTGCATATCACTTTCAACTTGCATAACTCACTTTGCTAAACATGCATAATTCCACTTAGTAAATATGCATAAATCCACTTATTAAACATGCATATATCAACTTGTTAAACATGCATAAATCAACTTAACATGCATAACATCAAATACTTAACATGCATAACACCAACTACTTAGCATGCATAAAATCACATGCATAACTTGCATATCATGTTACATATAACTTGCATATATTCTCACATATAGTTTGCATAACATGTCACATATGCATAAATGTTTAACATGGTGTTTTGCATCATAAAACATGGCCTTAACTTGCATTTAACATAAAACTTGCAAATCACATATCATACAAACTTGCATAATTACATTTATCCACAAACATAGCCATGTCTTATCACATCCTACCATAATCAATTTAACAATTGATTATTAAAGCCATAGAAACTCACCAAAACCAAGATTAGCAAATCAATGAAGTAAAACTAGTTGCCAAATATGAAGAAGGAGGTGATTAGGGGTTGATTAGCTTGCAACTCTCTTCATTGATTTGTGGAGGCCATGACCAAGTTTCATTTTGCCATAGTTTAGTTACTAGATTTAATTATGAATGAATTAGGGTAGGGTTAGGGTCTTATTTATAGGATTAGGTTGCATTTTAGACCCTTGGATTAACCCTAGATTAGATTAGGACCCTTAGATTTAGGAAATCTCTAGAACCAGCCCTCCTAGCCAGCCTGAAACCCAACCTGGTGCAACCTGGTGCACCCAGGTTCACAGAACGGTGCCACCCTGTCGACAGGCAAGTCGACAGGCATGTCGACACCCCTGTCGACAGGCCTGTCGACAGCCCTGTCGACATGGGTTGGGCGGGAAGCTACCCGCCTGACCCCGCCTGGCCCATTCCAAATCTGAATATTTAAATTTTTAAATCTGTTTTAGTTTTGAATTTTCTGCAAACTTCATTGGGCCATAACTGGGCCATACGGACTCCGATTTTCGAAAACTCGGACTCTATTTCGCGTATTTTTCCGAGACGAACGCAATAACGCAGCCCGTTTCCCCTAATTTCCACATCTGAGATTATTTATTCTGTAATTAGTGAATTTTAGTATTAACCCAAAATACGAGGTGTTACACTGCCCGTGCGGAAAATAGGGGCACCCAGAGTTTAGGTTAAAACAATAAACTCCAGGTCAGTCATGTGACTGGTGTGAGAACTAAAACAGTTATTTAAAACTTTACTTTAAAAGAGAGTAATTCAAGGGACCACGCCGTATAACACGGAACGGGTTTCCTCCCAAGAATACCAGTGCATAGAGAAAACAACGCAATGCTTTTTCGAAAAATGAAGCTATTATAAGACCCAGGTCCCATCACACAATGCAACGCAAGCCGGAGGATAGGGTTTTCCCTTATAATAGCCAAACATGCTTGGTACGTTTAAAACAAATCATTTGATACTTTAATAAGTGTATAGTGTCAAAACATTTCAATCATAAATATAAATCCTAGGCGGCATGGGTACCATCTATCATGTCGCCATACTAGGCTCTACAAATAAAACTGAAATATTTCGTATTGGAAATTGGATTTCCGTCATGAGTCGAGGAAAGGGGCAAGCTCCTCTCCGCTTCGAGACACTCTAGCAAATGCTCAGGACTACACACTCTGGGCAGCCACTGGATCGGTTGGGCCGGTCCTCTCTTACGTTTGAGGATTAATTATGCCTGAACACACATTTCCTGGTCCTTACAGACCTATAATCGAGGCGCCTCATTCCAACAACTACAAAGGTGAAAAATATATAAATGTCAGGGCTGGTAAATCACTGACACCACCAAAGCTAGAAAGAAACGTCGTGTTCTCCCAACAGTCCGTATCCCGTTTTTAACTCATACCGAGGTGTGAGGCTCGCGAATTCACGTTATACACAAAGCTATGCCATAAAGGCCATGCTTTGATCATCAACCACAAGACTTTGCTTTTCAACAGAAGCCTTTGTCCATGCAACTCAGCGTGCCACATAGGCAATTCATGCCATGCGATTGATATCTATCGATATATAACCTCTAAGCTCGTACGTCTCAGAGAAGGGCGTTAAGCAAGAGAATAAGTTCTCCGCCGCCAAACAGATATATATTTAACAGAAATCAATCAACATAGAATAAAATCCAATGTCAGACACACAATCCATTTACTAGTTCGTTCTGGGTCTGAACGAAACCGGAGGCTCTTTCCTCGCATATCCACGATCTCCAAGTACGTCTGGACGACCACCAACTGTTTCCATCCTCTTGGGTGTACATCCCAATCAGGATCATTGGTAATTATCCAAACGATGTGAAGACTTCCGGTCTTCAACCACCTTCTTCATCTTCGACATATCGTTGAATCGGTTATTCAGAATGTGTATAAACCCGGCCTTTCCGAACAACCCGCGTATATTAAAAACAAATGTTAAACAAACACAACATACGCCTCATTCCAATTCTTAGGGAAAGGTTCCCATTAATTTTATCCAAGATAAATTCTTTAAAATTTATCCTTTAATCTTCCTTTGGATGTCGTTTCAAACCAAATTATGGTTTTCCAAACTAGTCGAGATTAGCGAATCACATCGAAGTAATTATTTATTTTATTTCCCAATCCCAACCTATTCATCCCATGAAGCAAAACTGGTAATACTCCATATCTAACACCATGGTGTTATCGGTAAAATTAATTACCATTTCACGTTCAAATCTAATTAAAGATTTAACTATCGCTTTGGAGCAAAACTGGTGATACTCCATTCTCGCTCACTTTCTAAATTTGATAATTTAGATTACAAATCCACATTTCAATCTAATTGCAGATTCATTAAAACTCCTTTTACTGGGTTAAAGAACTAATGTCATTTAAAACACAGTTCACGACAAACCCAAAAATCTATTCTATTTAAAACCCATTTCAAATCCAATTTATTTATTTAAAAATAAATGGGTTTAATTTTATTTCAAAACTAGTTCATTTCGATAAAAATCTATTTTTATCTTTTCAAATATGGTGTTTTCATCCCAATTTTTCCCAAATCATTTCTTTTGATTTTACACAATTTATTACTATTTTTAATAATTTTATCAAGGCCCGTATAGTCGATTTCCATCAACGGCCATCGAACTGCACTTACAGCGACCTTTTCCAAATTTGATTTGGACGTATCTCCAAATCCAACCATTAGATTTTGAATTTCTAATATTCGTTAGAAATCTCTTCTCGATATGAACCAAACGGTTCCGGTTTTAGGAGAATCTGACGGTCGGATCTCCCGTAATGTCCGTTTGAAGTTAATGGTCGAAACTCACGAGCTGTCGCGGCGTGGCGCGTTCTATTCAGGCCATTATATTATATATATAATATATATTTCATCGATTTCTATTTAAATCGAATTATACAAATAGTTTTGAATTCGTTTCAAAAACATTTTCAACTTCCATTTCAATTCAATTCAAAATTGGTTTTCTATTCGATTCAATTCAAATTGGTTTTCTATTCGATTCAATTCAAATTGGTTTTCTATTCGATTCAATTCAAATTGGTTTTCTATTCGATTCAATTCAAATTGGTTTTCTATTCGAATAAAATTCAATTCGTTTTCTGTTCAAATCAAATCCATTTTCTATTCAAAATATTCGAATTCTTTTCTATCAAATCAAATCCATTTCGTTTTCTAATCAATTCAAATTCAATTCGTTTTCTGTTCAAATCAAATCCATTTTCTATTCAAAATATTCGATTTCGAAATCACTTTTCAATATTCATTTTAAAATGAATAAAATCGATATAAATATCATTCACGTCAAAATGGCGTCAATCTAATCAACACGGCTTCATATATTTCTATTTTCAAATATTCTATTTCAAATATTTCTTTTTCAAATATTTCCTTTTCAAATATTTCTATTTCAAATATTTCGATTTCAAATATTTTTATTATTAAAATATTTCGTTCAACACATGACTAATCTCAACGGATGAGTACTGTCAACACATGAACCTTTTTTTTATATTGATAAAGATGTAAATTTTATTACTAAAATATTTCGTTCAACACATGACTAATCTCAACGGATGAGTACGGTCAACACATGAACCTTTATTTTATATTATTCTTTATTTTCCCGATTGGAATGAGGCCCAATCAATTACCATATAAAGTTAATTATATGGATTCCATACAACACATGTATATAATAGCAACGATAAATAATCAACCATCATCCAAAGTGAACTACACCGTATAAGCATCAAATATAGATATCTAACGCTTATAACAGCCTGTCGATCCATCGATCGACATACAACTAATTATTGGGATTAGTGTATGTCGTGCTTTATCCCAACACCCGTGTGGGGTTTCAAATCAACAAACACAGATTTTTATTTGTGCAGTTGGGCGATGTGTAAAATTTATCGACCCAATCAATATCAGTCAAATCAGTGTATATAAACAAATCGGCCGATTTGTTTATAAATATTTATTTATTCACTTTCACGTTAAAAATTACATTTTTAACGATAAAACATTTTATTCAACCTATGAAAATATTCTATTCAGTTCATTTATTAAATAAAATGATTTCTTTATTTTTCTAACTTATTTTAGAAAATTTCGGCGGCATAACGACACGATACTAGAAACGGGACAAGGCCTAGCCTTATCCCTGGTCTAGTGAAGGCCCACGCCATTCACACATCAATCAAATCAATTTGATTTCACCAAACAATTCAATTCAACACAAATAATCTAACCAACAACACAACCAAACAAACAAGTCCATGGTCTGTGGACGATTGTGTCGGGTGCTACTAAGCACCGTCTGCATCCTAGTATATATATATAACTAGAAAAAGAAATTGAAAGGTGATAAATTCTCACCAATAGCTATTCCAACTCCACGACACTTCATTTATAGAAATCTTCACCGTTCTCGCCTTTTTGTCCTCTTCGTTGCCCGTAGCCACTACATATGTAAAAATCGAATTTTTACTTCACTGTTCAATATATAAAAATCGAATTTTTACTTTGCTATTCAATATATAAAAATTGAATTTTTTACTTCGCTATTCAATATATAAAAGTCGAATTTTTACTTCGCTATTCAATATATAAAAATCGAATTTTTACTTCGCTATTCAATATATAAAAATCGAATTTTTATAATCACGCTATATGGATAAAATTTCTATTTTCACACCGCTACTATATAGATAAAAATCTATTTTTACATCGTTATCATATAGGTAAAAATTCTATTTTTACATCGTTATCCTCTATATAAAGATCTCGCCCTTTCCACTATAAAGATTCCTCCTTTTCAAATTTAAAGATTTCGCCTTTTCAAATTTAAAGATTTCGCCTTTTCAAATTTAAAGATTTCGCCTTTTCAAATTTAAAGATTTCGCCCTTTCAAATTTAAAGATTTCGCCTTTTCAAATTTAAAGATTTCGCCTTTTCAAATTTAAAGATTTCGCCTTTCTCCCTTTAAAAATATCGTTTTTCTATTTTAAAAATCTAATCTTTTCTATTTTAAAGATCCTATCTTTCTAATTTAAAAATCCTATCTTTCTAATTTAAAAATCCTATCTTTCTACTTCAACCACTTATGTCAAAATCCAATTTTTATTCACCGATATCATGCATAAAAACTGATTTTTATTATGCTATAATCTCGATTAAACACTAATTACTTTGAAATAAATAAACAAGTAAGTAAAGTAAAAAGAATAAAATAGAAAGAGAGGACTTACAGTAAAATCGAGAGAGGGGGGGTTTGTTCGTCAAACAGCAGACGGGGCACGGTGGGGAAAATCGCGGGTCGGGGGGGGGGGGGGGGGGGAGAGGTCGGGGCAAGGCTCGGAAGGGGGTGGTGCTGTGCCGTGAGAGGAAGAAAGGGGGGTCTGCTGCGCGTTCGTCAATGGATGGGGGGGCTGGTGGCGCGCGATTCAAGGAGGGCGGCGACGATCGATCGGGGGGGGGGGGGGAGGGGCGCTCCTCTCCGCTTCGTCCTTCTTCTTTTTTCCTGATCGAATAGGAAACTGAACGGGGGGGGGGGGCAGAGTATAAGGGAGAGAAAGGGGGAATTTTATTTATTTATTTAAAAAATTGACTTTTACATACGACCTCTAAACGAGGCCCACCGCCTGTCGTCCATAGCGTTTTGCCCCCATTCCGAACACAATGGGATATGTATTGTAGGTTGATTCGATCGTTTCGATCTGTTTCCGTTAAAATCAACATATAATTCTATATATTGAATTTGAACGCGCATTTCAATTTACCGGGGTCACATACGAACTTGAAAATTTCTAGAAAAATATTTTCTAGCTTCGTATTGACGATACGGTCCTAACAAAACTAGTTTCGTCGAATTCTAAGACCGTTTGAAAAATGGCCATTTTCCAGTCGATTAAAATCAACTGAAATGGTCAAAACACGTTTTCCTTTGCCACGCTCACATATTGATTCGAAAAATTATGAAATTGGAAACCTAACGATAATTTGACACTGCGGATCTAACAAAAGTGGTTTCGTCGAAATCCGAGTTCGTTTGCAAAATGACTATTTTTAAGGGCCTGAATTCCATAGCGACTATTCAGAATTTTCAACTGGACATACCTTTTGATTCCCGCTATGAAATCTTGATTTGTCGGATTCGTTGGAAAGATATTCTCAATTTGATCCTATTATTTTTGGTTTCACTAAAATCCGGATTGTTTTACACCCGGTATGTTCAATTGAAGTTTGAAATCAAATTATCGAACTACCGCGCCATTTTCAATTATATTTATAATTATATATAATTATTTATATTCTAACGACAACGTATATAATATATACATTATATTTATATTCAAAATAAATTACTCGTCGATATTATTTAAAATAATCTATTTTAAATATTCAAAATTCGCTAAAATTGCCAAAATAAAAAAAAATTAAATTGGCCTAGATTTTCGAGTTGTTACAAGTATGATATTTTGTTGTGAATATATACGATAATATTTATTTTTAAATATTAAATTTAAATGTTTTTAAATATATTTATATATTTAAATGGGTTACTTAGAGCTTTAAAAATAGCCAGTTTTTCAAACGACCTCAGAATTCGGCGAAACTAATTTTGTTAGATCCACAACATCAAATTATTGTTAGATTCCAAGTTCCATGATTTTTGGGGTCACTGTGTGGTCATACGGATTTTTAGAGTGAAAAACAGTCAGTATTTTGACGGTTAAAAATATGTTGTGTGAGCAAACGAAGTCGGAATTCAACGAAACCAGTTTCGTTGGGACCGTAATTTCAAACTGAAGACGCATGTCCAGTTTCGTTATTTTTGGGTATCGTGGGTGGTCACAGGAAATTTTAAATAGCGTATACAAGTAGCGATTGATTAAAATAAAATATAATAATCGAATAAAAAAAACTACCCTATACACTTCCGAACCCTAAACCTATTTTTCTGCCGTCAAATGTTGGTATCCGCCACCAGAACACATCCTCAAACCAATATTTCAACTTTGTAAAATCCTCAACAAATCAAAAGAAATTCCTAAAATTATAAAACCTATGTTTTCAAGGCCCTTATAAGAAGAGCTTCAGGTTCATGTGAATATTACTGGGCTCGATCAAACACTGGAGGTTCGACATCAGTTCAACGCAACCTAGGGTTTGCGATTTAAGGTAATTTGAGTGATTAATTCAAGCAATGGATGTTGTTTTTGGGATCAGGAGATGGATCCGCACCTATGTGCATGTTTGAGGATTAACGGCAACAAAAAGTGTCGATTGTCCCACTGGAATGTCGCACCTGAGTTGAAGGACGCAACGGGTGGGTGGAGACCGAAGTTGGCATGGATGGTATGGGTGGATAGGGATTTTGAAGGGAAGGTTTTTGGCGATTTTGAATTGAATTTAAGAAGAGTGATGAATGAGTTCTGGGAGGGTAAAAGGGCGGTAATGAAAAAAAAAAGGAGGAGCAGGTCGCGTTCCTTTGTTGGGGAAGATTGTAAGGAGCGGGTTTGGGCTTTTGTTAAATGGGACAAGCAAATACAAAAGGGTGAGAGCCCAACAATTTAATATATACCTATTCAAGTTGAAATCTGAATAATGTATTAACTTGTAAATATCATATCTTGATCATATCTTATCGGAATTCAACGAAACAAGATCCGTTGGGATCGTATGAACGAGCACTTCACAATGGAACTGGTTTAAAGTGGATTGGAGCTCATTACAATTTATGGCGAAATAAATTGTCTGATCAGAATCAACTAACGCAAATCATTATTTAACGGTTAACGCGAAAGGTGTGTAAAACTCACTAACTCTTCTCAATTATATTCTATAACGTATTTTCATAACTGATAAATAATGGTTGTTTGCTGTGTGTTGGCTGTTTGGTTGAACTGCTAGTTAGTTGACTGAAAATATAGATAACGATATAGATATACATCGTTTATCAAATATTGATTCTGTTTAGTAGAATATCTCACAGTAAAATGAAATTGATGTTAATTTTCTTGTTTAACATCTGTAGTTGCAGGAAAACAGGTCGAAGGGACCCAACTGGGTTCCTCAACATTTATTTTACTGTTTTGTTCATATATTGTGTTATATGATGTGATATGAAATCTGTTGTTGATTTTGTATGGTTGAATGATACCGATCATTGTTATATGGTACGTTAAATACCAAAAAGAATACTGGAATGTTAAAAAGGAAATTTTCAATGTTATATTGAAAAATAAATATTCACAAAATTAAAAGATTTTATAAAAAGAAAACTATTTATGTAGAAAATAAATAGATTAAAAAGGAATATTTATTTGTTAATCAAATAGATAGAATTGAAAAAGAAATATTTGTAATCTATTACAAATATAATTGAAAAGGAATATTTATTTGAAAATAAATAGAATAGAAAGAGGAAATATGTCTTAAACAAATAGAAAGGGAATAGTTAGATTACCAACAAGAATTACTTATAAAATCAATAGATTCTTATAAAAAGAAAATATTTTATAAATAAATAGAATTATGAAAAGGGGTTTATTTTGTAAATAAATAGATTTTAAAAAAAGAAAATACTTGAAAAAGTGACTAGAATTGCATAAAAGGAGAAATTTGCATTTGAAAGGTTTAGACCCGTGCTTTGCACACGGGTATAACGTTTTATGGATTTAAAGCAAAGTTTTAAAATAGAATCTATTCTGACCGATAGATTGGGAAGAATAATTTATAAATAATATTTTATAAATTAAATGAAATATTTATCGTGGATAAATAGAATATATAAGTCAGGACTTATATAGAGGAGTAAGAATTGATTTCAACATCGATATTTGAAAGTGAATAATCAGTTGGAGTTAATCAGTTAGAGTTAATCGAATTAGAATTAATTGAATATTAATTATTTAATTAGAGTTGATCGAATATAGTTATTTGAGATAGGGTTAGTCAACATAGTTATTTAGGATGTGTTGCCATTTCGTACGACTGCTAGCGTAATTCGCATGGCTGTAGATAGCCTACGGCGGTCGGATGTTTTCTTGAGGGAATCAAGCGTAATCATTGTGATCGCTGCGATCTAGAGTCAAGCGAATGGAGTTAAGTCGAATATTAGAAACTCGAAATAAAGTTAAAATAGACATAGTTATTCGAATATAAATTAATCGAATATTAGTTATTAGATAGGAGTTAAATAAGTTGAGTTAGATAAGTTGAGTAATCCAGTAAGTTAATCAAATGAGTTAATCAAATCGAGTAAATCCAAATGAGTAAAACCAAAGGAGTTATTCAAAATAGTTTATTCGAATAGAATTAAAGGAGATTAGTCAAATGTAAAACATTCGAAGAGAGTTAATCAAATGTAAATCATTCGAAGAGAGATTATCGAATATAGTTATTCAAAGAAAGAGTTATCGAATATAGTTTATTCGAAAAGCGTTATCGAATAGAGATTATTCGGAAAAGAGAATTATACGGTTAATTCGAGTATATCGAATTAGGGAAAGTACTACTTACTCTCCGTCTTTAAATCAAGGTGTATATTATTATTCAATTAGTTATTTGTTATTTATTCAAAATAAGGAATAAGAATTTTATTTATGTTGTTTTATTTCGAAAGCATGGGATTATAACACCATCGTTATAATCAAATGATTTGGTAAAAGAAGTAGTTGCATATATAGAATCTGAGTTTCGTAAGGAAGTTTGTTAAAGGTTTGAAAGGTGAACTTTGTCTATTTCGAAGTTAGGAATGTTGTTCAGTTAAGGTCTGAGAGGTAATTATACCCCAACTTGATTGACTTCGTTTTTAACTAAGGAATGGGTAAGGTTCGATAGTGAGGATTGATTAAGTGAATTTAGTTAATGAGTGTAATGGCTTAAATTGTCTTAGAGATGTTTAAACATCTGTTTAAATCAAATGAATAAATTATGGAAACATTTTTCCAAATATAATCAAAGATATTTTCTGATCATAGAAAATGAAATGTTGATGAGAAAGAATACCAGAATGACAGTGATACGTGAAACAGAGATGGAAATGTTTTCCAATGATTGATGATGTACATTTTCTAAATTTAGAAAATAAGATTTTACAAATAAATAGAAATGGGGAAATGGATAAATTAATGATAATTTTATAGAAAGAGATAAATGTGGATTGATGATTGATCGATAGAATTTCCATCTGGAAATAATATCATTGGTTGCACACCTGTTTTTCTTTGATAGTTAAATCGCCGACTATCAAAGTTTTTTGACCATTTTATCGTCGTCAATACAGAGAGACCGGGATCAGATTCATTATCTTAAAACCACTCTGTGTGGACGTTAGCTTGCGATCAAATATGATGGAGATAATGAAGACGGAGTTATGCAAGGGCTATCCTGTTTACAGAATAGTGCCTTCGGTTTGTCCAGTCCCAGGACAAACATGAATGGACGAATGATTGACAGAGTATATCTAAAGGATCGCGTAAGTTGATCTCTTCCAACGTACTTACGTTTGGTGGCGGAGGAATTCGTTTCTCTTAGCTTTATACCCGTGGTATTTTTAAGGAAATCAATTTTGTGATTTGACGAGTATGACTATGTGGCATTCAAAGTGAATGGTGGTCAAGTGTTTCAAAAGATACGTTATGACCTCAAGCCTCATCAATCGGGAAATGACAGAAATCGGGCAGGCAGCATGGCTAAGTGGGTCGCTCCCATTAGGGTGTATATCACCTATCTAGAGAAAATCCATTTCATTCTTTTATCTATGATCGATGTTGTCCCTTTTCGGGAAACGGTGGGTAGCTCCCAACCGTTGGTGATATACATTCGATACACTCAAGCGAAATGAGTGGTCGGTCATGTGTGGGCCGGATTGCAAGATGTTCTTGTTGAACCCAGTGTATTCGTCTCTAGAGATACACTATCGGCAGGTGGCCCCATACCTTGTCATAGTTGGAATCCAATCTCCAATAAGCGCCCGCGATTTTTTTTGTATACTATATATGTGGAACGTGAGATGCAAGCGTTCTGCTAGATTGATAATTACTTGTGATTAGACATTATTATAATATCAGAGAAGTATTGATTTCCAAAAACTATTTTAGGTCATCGTAAGGTAAAAACCGTCCGTGTTTATGTGTGGATTGGTCTTATGATTATCTTTCCTTTTGAAAAGGATTTTGAAAAGTTAAACCGATGATTTGAGTTTACTCACACCAGTCCCATGACTGACCCAGAGTTTATTTTGTTTTGTTTTCCCTAAACTCTTTGGTGCCCAAACTTGTACGGGCAGTCAAGTAGTTCAGGTCTTTACAGATATGCTTGGAGGAGCTTGAAGCAGGAGGCTTCAGGATTATATAGCAATTGTTATTTCCGCTGTGTGTAAGTGTTGTACTCTGATAATGTTATTCTATGTATATACACTGTTTTATTGCAAAGTTATGTTATGTATTATATTTTATTCGTTCCGTTGTGAGATTCGTGTTTACTCTGATTGTGTTCTTCTTCTTCTATTCTAATTTTCTATCTTATATATTCTCACCCTCTAACTTCTTTCAATTAATGATCTGGAATGTTCGATACCTGAATAATTAACATGGGTTTTGTGTTGATTTTCGGGGTCGAAAATCCTAGTTCGTTACAGTACCTAAGTGTTGAAATACATGGGTGAAAATATGGATATAATGTAAATGACTCTTCGGCGTCTCAGCAAAAGGCTTAGAAAGATGAATCGTAAGCACATGCCCCTAATTGATGGTTATGCCATTAATGATAGAATAAGTGGCTCGATGCATAGAAGGGTTGATCTGCTGTAGACTCCCCGTCTTGGAAATAATATTGAGTTGGATGGTACGCACAATCAAACCGGTGATGGGTCACAAGTTATTATTGTCCCAAACACCGGCAGGTCCAACAAAAATGCAAGAAAGAATCTAAGGATCGTCCATCTCAATGGCATACAACTATGCTTCGACCGCTGAGATACCCAAAATCTCCACCAAATCAAGGTTGGTAAGCTTAATAAGAGTGTGATTCAACTCATACTGGATGATGCAAGTATTCTCCTCAATGTTAACTTCCATCTGAGCATCTAAGAAGCTAATGCAACACAGGAAATACTCGCGCTGGAAAGTATCAAAGCGCAAGATCGGTGCAAGGCTTTCGACAATACAAAGCTCCTTCTGCTGAATTTGAGCAAAATCGGTGAACTTTACCAATTACACTAGATGAAACTCGTAACTGGCCGTTTCCGAGTAGGTCTGAATTTTCCTCTCGCTTCCTTCAAACATGCAACCTCTTGCGGTGTCAAAGCAGGGTGTTGCGCGTGGATATTTGAGGTTCGAAGAGGGAATATTGAAGGAATCGGCGAAATTTGCGAAAAAAATTATAGATTTGGAGTATAGAAGGGCTTAGATCTATGTTGCAATAATTTTGGTGGAAATTAGGAGAGAAACAGAGCTAAAAATTTTTGGTATGGAGACTGGAAAATGTTGGCTTTTGGGTTCGGCGGTTTTGACAGAGGAAATCGGGGAGGAGGAGGCTGAAACGATAATTTATATCATTACAGAAATTCTAGTTGGGTACAGGCCGTGCTCGATTGTGGGTAACGGTTGACCAAACCCTATAAGGATGGTCGACCACCCGGTTGACCGATATGGGTCGACCGCTAGCCCATTTTTGGGTGCGGTCTGGACCTCAGCCTAATGGCCCTATTTAATTTCCCGAAAAATTAAAATAAAATTATTACGAGATCGTATCAACTTCCCAACTTTAACAAAAATCTCTTTCTTATGTCCACCATCCATCGAGTCATGAATTAATTCCCGATGCCACCTAGTTGCCTCCAAATTGTTACGACCGATCAAAAAATGGACGTAATTTCGAATAGAAAATCAGCTAAAAATCTGTAAATAAATTGAAAATAGATTTTCACCTTACCTAGCTGTCAAACGATTCGAATTATTCATGAAATCAAATAACCCAAAGCTAAATGGAATTTCTTCCTCAGTCTTTTCTCGAGAGATAATTTTAAAACTTTTCAAAATAAATTTCTACACTTATAAACTAAGGGTCTCAAAATGTAAGTCAACATATTAATTTATATTACAGTTTTTATTTCTAATTGGAAAAACCCTTTCATGTACTAAATTGTCGATAATTTAATTCTCAGGTTATTTATGTAAATTTCCATAAGCCATCCGAGAAGAGAAGTATTAAAAATCACAAGGAATATATAATGATAGTCTTATATTCTGAGGCATATTCCTTATCACTTCCAACTTCCTTCTTTCCATCAAAACAGATTGTTTATTAAAATTTACACAAAACCAATAATCCAAAACATGGTTATATTTATAGTTCCAAAGATTATTTATTAAACAATTTCTTGAAAACCATAGTTTAAAATTTCCGAAACCCATTTTTATTTCAAAAATAGTTTTAAAGACTGAACTCCTCTGGATATGAGACCAAGGATTCAATAGAATAATTCTATCAAAAGATTATCCGGATTCGTACGATGAAATATCCAATAAGTATATCTCATAATTATAATTCTGGACTACGACATGTTTACGTGAATCTTTCGTTTAAAAACAAAGAAAAGGTTATTAATTGGAACTTTCAAGCGAAACCAAAACAAGAAATTTCAACTATCTCAGTTTTAGCTAACATTTTGTTCAGTCATCAAGCTCAAATTCATGGAGTCCGCCATATATCGCCCTCATGCTCTTTAAAACAAAGTCATCAAGCGCACCGTGGGGTAATGCAGGATTGGATGAATACTTGAAATTGAAATATTTCTAACTCTTAGCCGTTTCAAAACCTCTAATTAAGCCCTTGACTAACTCATCGTCAAAATAATGTAAGTTCGAGTTAAGAAAGATAAAAGAAAACGGAAAAGAAAATCAAATACGTTCTCTCATAAACCCTACTTTATTTATTCCTTGATCTTCCAAACCTAAGCTCTGATACCAAATGTAACACCCCACTCTTTTATGATCATAAATTTCAACAAAAAATGAAATTCAAACCCGTCCAAGCACATAAGTACAAACTTGGTACATGCAATTAATTAGCATGGGCATAGGCTGAGTAAAATAAAACTAACTCACATCGAAAATGAAATAAGATAAAAAAACGACCAAGGCAACTACCTTAAGATGAGTAAATATGTATAACACTGTCTACAATGCACAAATGTACTAGGTTAGGTCAAAACTAAAACATATGTTAAAAAGGGTTAGTAATTCTAACCTAACCAATTTGGAATATATGCATGACGACTGACCACAAAACCAAGGTAATATTCTGCACCTAACGTATTCATAATACTGAGATAGAATGTTCACACATAAGTATGAAACCTTTAAACCACCAACAACTAATTAACAGGCGAGAAACTAACTTCTAACTATCATATAAGGAGGGTACTTATTTTATATATAACAATACCTATGTAAGGTCAGGGCGGATACTTACAATCACTTAAACCCAAGGCGGACCTTTTGGTCACTTAATACCTTATACGATGGTTTATTCTACCATAATATATATTAGAGAACATTAGCTACTAAGCCCAAATAATCCAAGGCTTCCATCATTCATGCATATAACTATGCCCCACATAAGACGATAGATAGTAAGCAGTTACTTTTTACCTACAGGATGACGTCTTGCCATTTATGACCTTCCCTCGATGGACCCCCTCGTTACTATCTAGCTGGCCTTATTGGATAATATACTTAGTCACTTAATACTTCCCACAGGATAGGCAGATCTTTGGTACCTCGGGAGCGGTCATTTAATATCTATTCCAAAGGCGGACCCGTAACCCAATCACTTACTACCCAAACGAAACGGACTAATGTAGGAATTACCTATTTCGTACACAATAGCCATTAAATGGAGAGGTGAGGTATGCAATCACTTAATACTATAACACCCCACCTCCGTTAAGGTCACTCTCAAACTGAATACCTTAACTTCGCTGGAGCGTTTTAAGGTACAAGATACTAATAAATTACAAGACAGAAAATTAATGCAGTGGAAAAAGATCAATATTATTTCATAAATACTTGTTTAACACAACAATTCAACAACTGCAAACTCTTCAAGCCTTAGCTCAAAAAGGAAAGTCCAAGCTTTATATCTACGGTCTTCAAGCCTTGGCTAACCTGGACTAAGCAAAAGTGTTTCCTCCCTGCGGATCGGGAGGGGGGAACGGAAGAAAAGAAGCGAAAGGAAAATGGGTCAGACATAAGTCTAGTAAGCCCGGTTATTTAATAGCATGTAAAAAAGTAAAAGACTATGACATGAATAAACTGAACTTAGAATGATACCACAAGGATAGGGTAGACCCAAAACGAGGTAAAGTAAGATTTAACTAGATTTGGCTATCGCACCCATTTTTACTTCTCTGCACCCACTAAGAGTTGTTTAACTAGCAATGTATGTTCATGATAAATTGATCCCATTAATGTACTGATCGGCACCTACTCGCATTCATGTATTCCCGGTGTCATGCGGCCCCATGTGATTTTTAAGTACTTGTGCTAGTTCCAGTATAGGGTGTATCAAGTCCTATAATGGCAACCCTAACACGATTCAAAGATGCACAAGTGTACGCCTGGTGCCCAGTGCCTGCTTTTTCCACTCCGGAGCCCATGCACGCCTGCACTCCATCGGAACCTACACTGACGCACCTAACTACCTCCCTTTTGACCGCTTATATTCAGCCCAGTAATCGTGCCCCAACCTGCCTAGTTTAGGGTACCTCGATACATCCATGTGGGTTACTGCTTAAATGGGTCCCCGTTACTAGGGTTTTTCTAGTCAACATGCTAAATTGGTTAAGTGTCCTTGGTTTGACTTAACCCCTATCAATCTTGTCTAGTTAACATGTTAAGTTGGTTAAGTGTTTCCTCAATTACTTAACCCCACCAATTTTTTCTTGTTAAGTTGGTTAAGTTTTCCCTTAATTACTTAACCTCATCATTTCTAGCTTGATTGTTCATGAGCTTTAATTAATTAATTAAAGCACCAACCACTCACATTAGACAGGTATTGTTGTGGTTACTGGATGTGTCGGTCGGTTCCGGGCAGTTTTACACCACAACTCAGTCTAACCTCGGGTCTTTCTGGGCTTGATGCACTAATCTCTCACATTAGACAGGTATTGTTGTGGTTGCTAGATGTGCCGGTCGGTTCCGGGCAGGTTTACACCATAACTCAGTCTGACCTCGGGTTAGGCATATTCATCTTTTACATTTTATATATGTGAATTTTCTACAAGTGTTTAATGTCACATATTTTAATTATGTTCAAGACTAATGGTATAAATTATACCATTTATGGCCTTAACCATTTACATGGTTTTGGGCCCACCTACACTATTAACATGTTTTGATTTAACGACTATCCCAACGTTACCCCCGTTTGTTCGTTCGTGTTAATCACATAAAGTCATTGGGCCCGCATATTAGCCCAATTTATAAACAAGAGGTAAAGAAGGGAACATGCATAATATAGATTCAACCAGACATGTAAATTTTGCATAAAACTTTATTCATATAATTTAACATGTCACATGAACTTGCATATAATTTAGACTTACATAATCATAAGCCTAAAACATGTTAGTATGTAGATCTAGGCATGTGTGAACATAACCTCAATTATAAACTAGCATATGACATAATCATGACATGTCCAACCCCAAGGCATGTATAATTTTAACATTAACATATAGGTGTGTACTAGATCTAACAAGATGAACTTGCATAAGTCCACTTTACAAACATGCATATAAATATAGATCAAGTTTTGTATCTAACATGTAACTTGCATATGAACATATGTATAATTAGATCGTGACTTGGATCTATCATAAAACAAATAACTTGCATTAATCATATGAACCTAGATAAATCTTGACATGGATCCAACATAAAACTTGTAACTTGCATATGAACATATATACAGGCATATGGATCTAACATAAAGCATATGAATATATATATATATATATATATATATATATATATATATGTATGTATGTATGTATGTATCTTGACTTGGATCTAACATAATACATACAACTTGCATTAATCATATAAACATATATATATAGATCTTAGCATGAAACATATAACTTGCATATGATATTGATAGTTTCATTCTCAATCTTTAATAGATCCAACACCAAGTCCAATAAGCCACAAACATTCCAAGATAATTCATGATAAAATCATCATAAGAAACAAACATGAATTAGCATCGTCAATATTATAAAACATGTTGTAATTCTATTTTTCACTTTATATCAAATCATGTCTTAAATTTATTTACATCTAAAAGATAACTACACTTAAAAAAGACAATCTTGATTTTTAGAATCTGTATTCTGAAGTCGAAATGCTCGCCTTTGATGTAGACAATCGTCGTTTTTGTTTAACTTTGATTTGATTTGGTTTGTCTCTTTTATTTTGCTTCAAGTTGAACGGCGGCTACTCGAGGTTGTCCAACGGCAGCATGACGGCTCTTGGTTTGACATTTAATATGATTTAGGGTTGAGGTATTAGGTTGCTTATATAGAAGTTTGATTTAATAGGAACCGTCAGATTAACCTAGAGTAAATCAAAGCCATTCAGACAAGATAGAATAGCCACATCATCCCTAATGACTCAGCAAGGAGTCCATCAGAACCAATCAGATGCCACATCTTCCTTAGAGTGAATCGGCCCACGGGTTGACCACCAAACACCCTGAATCAACCCCTAGTTGACCCAGCGAAGCTCGGGTCGACCTCAAAAATGGGTTGGTTCGGTTATTCCCCCTCCCGATTCGCTGTTTTGAACTTTTGTGCATATTTATTTATTTAATTTTTACATATATATATATATATATCTCATATGCATACAAACTTCAAGGCTTAATAACTTCTTCATAAGGTATCCGTTTTATGCAAACCAAATGTCTATCTTGACCAAAATTTTGAGACAAATGTAATAACGCAACCCATTTCACTTAATTCTTCTTCAAAAAATTAAGTATTCTTGAATTTGTTAATTTTAATATTCTCATAAAATTCGGGATGTTACATTCTCCCCTCCTTAAAGGATTTCGTCCCCGAAATCTTCAAGTTAAGAAGAATGCATCTTAACATGCAATCATCCATCTACTCATCCATCATCCGTAAGCATCCATTGTCCTTACAAGACTTCTAATGCCATATGAACATATGCAGAGTGTGTGTATATGTCTCTTATCTAGTGCAAAATCAGGCGGTCTACTGATCCAGCTGACCTCCTTAATGCGAATCATGGGAGTGCCATGAGTCGATTATGTATGCAAATTTTTCCTATTCATAATTCTACATGAGCGCACAATCATTCATACAAACGCAACGTCCATATGATAACACATCAAGTTTCAATCCACATATAATTTCATGTGTTCATATGCAAATGCAATATGAGAGTGATTGAGCCGATCTAAAACCTAATGTGTATGTGCATATGCATCCACGAGCAATCACTAGCAACCACTTGAAACCACTTTGCAACCATCAACCATAACATGTTTCAAATACATGTTTACATCCATTGATTTCTACTAAGGATCAATAAATAGGACCGAGAAGATAACTAAGCATGAATAAACTTATGATAAAGGAGATATCAAAGATGTACCCTCAAAAAGATAAGGGTAGGCTGCGCGTATCTTGCTTTCGGTCTCCCAAGTCGCGTCTTCTTCATTGTCACTCCATTGTACTTTAACAAGCTTGGATTCACGGTTGCATAGCTTTTTGACTTCCGTTCCCAAGATACGAGTTGGGATTCTTCTCACTGTTGCTTCTCGTGCCTCTTCTACCTCTTCTAGTATCTTTAGTTCCACCACTTCCGCAGACTCATGTAAGCACTTTCGTAGGTGAGAAACATGAAAGACATTGTGAACTCCAGCCAACTTTTCAGGTAGATCTAATCTGTAGGCCATCGTCCTAATTATTTCAATGATAGGAAATGGTCCTATGAATCTAGGTGCCAATTTCCCTTTGGATCCAAAGCGAACAACATTCCTCAAAGGAGATACTTTAAGAAACACTCTGTCTCCAACCTCAAACTCAAGATCGGTCCTTCTTTTATCTACATAGGACTTCTGTCTATCTTGAGCAGTCTTCATTCGTCTTCTTATTAGGTCCACCTTTTCTGAGGTTTCCCTAATCATGTCTGGCCCAAGTACAAGCTTATCTGTGGATTCCCACCAACAGGTTGGTGATTGACACGGTCTCCTGTATAAGGCTTCGAAGGGTGCCATGCCTATTGTAGCTTGGTAACTATTGTTGTAAGCGAACTCCACCAGAGGAAAATGGTCTTCCCATGTCCCTCCAAAGTCAAAAACACACAATCTCAAGAGGTCTTCAAAGACTCTGTTCACCCTTTCCGTCTGTCCATCGGTTTGGGGGTGGTAGGCCGTGCTTAAACATAGTTGTGTGCCTGCAACCTCCTGCAAACTCTTCCAGAACTCGCTTGTAAGGATAGGGTCTCGATCGCTTACTATGCTGGAAGGTATCCCATGCAGTCGAACTATCTATTTAAGATATAGAGATGCTAGAGATAAGGCAGTCCTTCTACTTTTGACAGGTATAAAGTGAGCGCTTTTTGTGAGCCAGTCCACTCTTACCCAAATACTGGTATTGCCCCTTCTTGACCTGGGCAACCCATCAATAATGTCCATCGAAATGCTATCCCATTTCCACTGTGGGACCTCTAGAGGATGAAGCAAACCACCAGGGTTCTTCTGCTCCACCTTGACCTGTTGGCATATCATGCACTTAGAAACGAATTCAGCTACGTCCCTCTTTATTCCATTCCAAAAGAAAACTCTTTTGATGTCTTTATACATTTTTTCTCCGCCTGGGTGTATGGTCAGCTTTGAATGGTGTGCTTCTTCTAGAACCGTTTTCACTAAATCTCTTTCTAGTGGGACGCATAGCCTTCCATCCCGTCTCAACCACCCCTTATCATCGATGGGGTATCTATTGAGGTGACTCGAAGTCTCACCCCTAATCAGTTTATCTATCAAAACAACTAGCTGAGGGTCTTCACGTTGTGCGGTTCCTATTGAGTCAAAAAGTGTAGGCCGCACTTCCAGTGTTGCTAACAAGCCAGGTACAAATTCAGAGGAGGGTCTAAAGTCAAAGTTGGCTATGTACTCCAAGCTTTGCCTTTCTACAAAGAGAGGGCTTAAGGTCAGCTTCTTTCTACTCAGAGCGTCTGCTACCACATTGCCCTTGCCAGGAGTATAGGAAATCTCAAAATCATATGAGGCAAGAAACTCCATCCATCTTTGCTGCGTCAATTTGAGATCTTTCTACGAGAAAAAGTACTTCAACGATTTATGGTTAGTAAACAATTCAAACTTCTCACCTAGGAGATAATGGCGCCAAGACTTAAGAGTGAAAACGATGGCCGCCAATTCTAGGTCGTGGGTTGGGTAGTTTTTCTCATGTACTTTCAACTGCCTTCCACCATAAGCTACTACCTTCCCTTCTTGCATCAAGACAACGCCTAATCCTGTACCGCATGCATCCGTGTATACGTTAAACATCTTGCTCCCATCAGGCAATGTCAGACCTGGGGCTGTTGTTAGAGCCCTTTTCAAGCGTTGGAAAGCAATATCGCAATTCAAATCCCAAGCGAAAACTAGGTTCTTCTTCGTCAACCTTGTAAGTGGAGCTGAGATTTTCACGAAGTCTTTGATGAACTTCTGGTAAAAGCCTGCTAGCCCGAGAAAGCTTCAGACTTCAGTTGCGTTTCGTGGTATCTTCCAATCTTGCACAGCAACCACTTTTGCGGGGTCAACGGCTAACCCCTCTTTGGACACCACATATCCAAGGAAGCTAACTTCTTCTCTTCAGAAATGGCATTTGGAGAATTTGGCTTTCAAGTGATGTGCACGGAGAGTATCCATGACTTCCCTTAAGTGTTAAGCATGCTCTTCCTCACTCTTCGAGAAGATCAAAATATCGTCCATGAAGACCACCACAAACTTATTGAGGAATTCCCGAAACGCCCTGCTCATCAAGTCCACGAAATAGGCAGGTGCATTTGTCAAGCCGAAAGGCATGACAAGCCACTCGAAGAAACCATCCAGGGTCCTAAATGCGGTCTTGTCAATGCTATCCTCATCCACTCTTAGCTGATGAAACCTGGTAGCTAGATCTAGTTGGGAGAAAACGGATGCACCTACGAGCCAATCAAACAGATCGTCAATTCTTGGGAGTAGTGCCTATTCTTCTTGTTCAGCTTGTTCATCTCCCTATAATCCATGCATAGGCAGAGTGAACCATCGGCCTTGGTCGCGAACACTACTGGAGCACCCCATTCAGAAATACTCCATCTTATGAACCCCTTTTCAAGCAGCTCTTTAACTTGCTTGCTGAGTTCTTTTCTCTCCCTTGGAGCCATGTGTCTAACGGGTAAAGCAACGGGTTTTGCATTGTCAACGAGGTATATGCGGAAGTCTATCTCCCGCTTCGGAGGTAAGCCCTTTACCTCTTCAAACACATCCGAGTATTCATGGATCACTCTAACAGACTGCAAATTCTCAACAAATGCATCAAAAGATTCTAGATAACTTAGCATAACAGAATTTATGGGATTACAAGAGATTTCGAGAGTGTTACCGAGGCGAGTCATGAGTCTAACCACTCTCTTTTCACAATTGAGGACAACACCATTACTGGATAGCCAGTTCATGCCTAGAATCAGCCCATAGACCGTGAAGCCCAAAACATAAGCATTACATTTAAACCCAATGCTTAAAATAGAGATTTCCAAATCCAAACAAATCATTGACAAATAAACTGAGCCCCCAATTCGATTTGAAACAACCAAGGGATCATCTACTATATGGGTGTCTAAGTGTAGAGATTCAACTAAAGTAGTAGATATAAAAGAGTGCGATGCGCCAGAATCAAAGAGAGTACGAACAGGATTATCAAACAGATAAACTAAACTCTCAACAAAAATATGTCTACCTTGTTCCTGTAGAGGTGAAACGAGAGCATGAACCTGCCCTCCAGAAGATGATCCAGTCCTCTGTCCATGCCCTTGCCTTTTTGGGCAGTCCTTAGACAAGTATCCAGTATCCCCGCACTGGAAACAAGCGCCCAATATCCTTTTTTTTCTACAGTTCTTAGCGAAGTGTCCAGGTATCCCATAGAAATTGCACTTCATCTTCTTACGGGATTTATTATCCTTCCCGCCTTTCTTAGGGTCCGTCTTCTTGTTCTGAGATCCATCTCCTTTCTTGTTTTGAGGCTCTTCCTTCTTCACCTCCTTCTTGCCATCTTTGTTCTCCTCTTGCAACAGAGCCATGTCCACCAGTCACTCGTAAGTCACTCCCATAAGTATATGGGACATTGCCAAACCTTGCAGTGGCTCATTCAGTCCTTTGGCAAAGCGGAGAGCCTTCTTGTGTGGAGTGTTTACTAACTCAAGTCCAAATCGAGCAAGCTGGTTGAATTTATTGACGTATTCTTTGACTGACAAGCTTCCCTACTTAAGTTATAAGAACATCTCCATTTGCAAACTCTGCTCAGCTTGTGAGAGGAACTTCATTTCAAATTTCGCCCTGAAGTCCTCCCAAGTCTCTATCGGTCTTTCCGCATTAGTGACTTCCCACCAGAATGAGGCCTCGTCTTTGAGCAACCACACCATTAATTGTAGTTTCTGCCTCCCATCTACTTCAAAGATAAAGAATAAGTCCTCAGTCTCATTGATCCAGTTTCTGGCTTCCACGAATGATTCGCTCCCCTTAAAGTCTTTTCCACCCGTAGATCTAAAGTCTCTACAGATCTTTGAGAAAGCATTTCCTCTCAGAGGAGGAGGAGGAGGAGCACCAGCTGGGGGAAGAGGAATGTCTGCTGGGCCCGCTTCATTGGCCCTAGCTTCTAGGTATCTCCTGAACCAGCTAGGTATCAGTACACCCTCTGGAAGGTTAAGATCCCCAGACATGCTGAAACAAAAAGGAAAGATTCAAAACGAAGGATATAAAGATAGTGCATATGGCTTTGGGGATTATGCCTTTTTAAATTAACACTTTTTCTTGAAAATGCTTCTTTATGACTTCTTTTTGAAAAATAGTTTCAAAAATCTTATCCGATCTAGTAACCTTTAGCTCTAATACCTAGTGTAACACCCCACCACCGTAAAGGTCACTCTCAAAGGGAATGCCTTAACTTCGATGGAGGGTTTTAAGGTACAAGATACTAATAAATTACAAGGTAGAAAATTTATGCAGTGGAAAAAGATCAATATTATTTCACAAATACTTGTTCAACACAACAATTCAACAACTGTTTCAACCTTCCAAATTATTACAACTTTTCATCTGTCTTGAAAACATAAAGAAGCAATACTGAAAATAAAATGACATAAATCCCCAACAAGTGCTTGACCATTGCCATAGCTCAAAAAGGAATGTCCAAGCCTTACATCTACGGTCTTCAAGCTTTAGCTAACCTGGACTAAGCAGAAGTGTTTCCTCCCTACGGACCGGGGGAAGGGGGAGGGGAACGGAAGAAAAGAAGCGAGAGGAAAATGAGTCAGACATAAGTTTGGTAAGCCCAGTTATTTAATAGCATGTAAACAAGTAAAAGACTATGACATGAATAAACTGAACTTAGAATGATACCACAAGGATATGGTAGTCCTAAAACGAGGTAAAGTAAGATTTAACTAGATTTGTCTATCGCACCAACTTTTACTTCTCTGCACCCACTAAGAGTTGTTTAACTAGCAATGTATGTTCATGATAAAGTGATCCCATTCATGTATTGATCGGCTCCTACTCGCATTCATGTATTCCCGGTGTCATGCGGCCCTACGTGATTTTTAAGTACTTGTGCTGGTTCCAGCATAGGGTGTATCAAGTCCTATAATGGCAACCCTGAAACGATTCAAAGATGCACAAGTGTACGCCTGGTGCCAAGTGCCTGCTTTATCCACTCCGGAGCCCGTGCACGCCCGTACTCCGTCAGAACCTACACTAAAGCACCTAACTACCTCCCTTTTGACCGCTTATATTCAGCCCAGTAATCGTGCCCCACCCTGCCTAGTTCAGGTTACCTTGATACATCCATGTTGGTTACTGCTGAAATGGGTCCCCGTTACTAGGTTTTTCTAGTCAACATGCTAAATTGGTTAAGTGTCCTTGGTTTGACTTAACCCCTATCAATCTTGTCTAGTTAACATGTTAAGTTGATTAAGTGTTTCCTCAATTTCTTAACCCCACCAATTTTGTCTTGTTAACATGTTAAGTTGGTTAAGTGTTCCCTTGATTACTTAACCTCACCATTTCGAGCTTGATTGTTCATGAGATTTAATTAATTAATTAAATTACCAACCACTCACATTGGATAGGTATTGTTGTGGTTACTGGATGTGTCGGTCAGTTCCGGGCAGTTTTACACCGCAACTCAGTCTAACCTCGGGTCTTTTTTGGGCTTGATGCACTAACCTCTCACATTAGACAGGTATCGTTGTGGTTACTAGATGTGCCGGTCGGTTCCGGGCAGGTTTACACCATAACTCAGTCTAACCTTGGGTTAGGCGTATTCATCTTTTACATTTAATATATGTGAATTTTCTACCAGTGTTTCATGTCACATATTTTAGTTATGTTCAAGACTAATGGTATAAATTATACCATTCACGGCCTTAACAATTTACATGGTTTTGGGCCCACCTACATTATTAACATGTTTTGATTTAATAACTATCCCAACGTTAACCCCGTTTGTTCGTTCGTATTAATCACATAAAGTCATTGGGCCCACATATCAGCCTAATTTATAAACAAGAGGTAAAGAAGGGAACATGCATAATATAGATTCAACTATACATGTAAATTTTGCATAAAACTTTATTCATATAATTTAACATGTCACATGAACTTGCATATAATTTAGACTTAGATAATCATAAGCCTAAAACGTGTTAATACGTAGATCTAGGCATGTGTGAACATAACCTCAATTATAAACTAGCATATAACGTAATCATGACATGTCAAATCCCAAGGCATATATAATTTTAACATTAACATATAGGTGTGAACTAGATCTAACAAGATGAACTTGCATAAGTCCACTTTACAAACATGCATATAAATATCAATCTAGTTTTGGATCTAACATGTAACTCGCATATGAACATATGTATAATTAGATTGTGACTTGGATCTATCATAAAACATATAACTTCCATTAATCATATGAACCTAAATAGATCTTGACATGGATCCAACATAAAACTTGTAACTTGCATATGAACATATGAACATATATATAGGCATATGGATCTAACATAAAGCATATGAATGTATGTATATATATGTAGATCTTGACTTGGATCTAACATAATACATATAACTTGCATTAATCATATGAACATACATGTGTAGATCTTAACATGAAACATATAACTTGCATATGATATTGATAGTTTCATTCTCAATCTTTAATCGATCCAACACTAAGTCCAATAAGCCACAAACATTCCAAGACAATTCATGATAAATTCATCACAAGAAACAAACATGAATTAGCATCGTCAATATTATACAACAAGGTATAATTTATTTTTTCACTTTATATCAAATCACGTCTTAAATTTATTTACATCTAAAAGATAACTACACTTACAGAAGACAATCTTGATTTCTAGAATCTTATTCTGAAGTTGAAATGCTCACCTTTCTTGTAGATAATCGTTGTTTTAGTTTAATTTTGATTTGATTTGGTTTGTCTCTTTTAATTTTCTTCAAGTTGAACGGAGGCTACTCGAGGTTGTCCAGCGGTAGCATAATGGATCTTGGTTTGATTTTTAATATGATTTAGGGTTGAGGTATTAGGTTTCTTATATAGAAGTTCGATTTAATAGGAACCATCAGATTAACCTAGAGGAAATCAAAGCCATTCAGACAAGATATAATAGCCACACAAGCCGAAATTACTCAACAAGGAGTCCATCAAAACCAATCAGATGCCACATCTGCCTTAGAGCGAATCGGCCCAGGGGTTGACAGCCAAACACCCTGAATCAACCCCTAATCGACCCAGCAGGGCTTGGGTCGACCTCAAAAATGGGCCGGTTCGATTATTCCCCCTCCCAATTCGCTGTTTTGAATTTTTTTGCATATTTATTTATTTAATTTTTTTATATATATCTATATATATATATATATATTTTTTTCTCATATGCATACAAACTTCAAGGCTTAATAACTTCTTCATAAGGTATCCGTTTTATGCAAACCAAATGTCTATCTTGACCAAGATTTTGAGACGAACGTAATAGCGCAACCCATTTCACTTAATTCTTCTTCTAAAAATTAAGTGTTCTTGAACTTGTTAATTTTAATATTCTCAGAAAATTCGGGTTGTTACAACTACCCTTTAAAGGGTGAATCTTACTACCTTAACACCTTTACCCCAAACAGGCTATGTTGTGAATTATTTCCTTTCCACGTCCCTTTTGGGACAGAAGGAGGAACCTCACTCTTGAGAATAAACCTTATTGTGGGAAATAACCCTCGCTACGAAGTCAACTATCGTTACACAATTAACTATTGTCACTGGTTCCTACGGTTAATAATATCTCACATCAGTTGAACATATATCTAACTGCTGGAAAGTACAAACTTATGTCAATTAAGGCAACTGACCTCGCATCATCAACCTACTAAGTCCAATTCTTATTTCAAATTATTATAACTATAGATTAACTAGACATAAATAAGGAAAACCTATAACTTCCTATCCTAAGATGTTTATTTATTAATTTTGTTATTGGACTTAGCATTTACTACGGCAATCAGTCCTCATTAATATCCCTTTTACTATTATTAATTAGGGTTCCTGCCATTAATGACTCTAATGGTCATATTTTCCTAAGGCACTAATTAACCCACTAAATTTCAATTATTACAATTAATTAGAATTAATGTCATTGTATGAACCTGACTATCATATTTCCTAAGGCATTAAATGTCCTTGTTATATCAGTGCCATTTTAATTTCTCATACATTTATTATAGCTCCTTAAACTTTTCCATATTATTATAATTCATTTTTATTCTTGTTTGCATTCATACACACACGTGCTTGAGGGTATCATTTATTTACTTCCCTAATTGGAGCTACAATTTCTATTCCTAACACAATTCTAATTGTAACCACTTAGCACGTTTATCCTATTTAATTAATTTCCCTAATCAAAGATGGTTACAACACTCCTTATTTTATTATGACCTTATTTATAGCAAATAAAAATTATTTATTGCTACAACAGTCATAATACATATTTCTGTTTATTACGAATTATATTTCCATATACACTTCCACAGAAACTATTCAAACATACAACAGTGATGAACATTTATTATAATAATGTATTTGCGTTATATATGCAGATTCAGACAGATATAAATATAAATATAAATATAAATATATATCTTTAAGTGCATTTAACATAATGACCAAAACATACCCTTTTATGTTTAATATTGTTTAAGATTCAAAATCTTATAAAAAGGTTAATAACTGTAATTACTGTAAAATTGCCCAAAATAATTCAAAAGAGGATATGAACATATTTCAAATCTCAAAAAATAAAAAATAAACATATTTTTTTTGGAACAAATATACGTAAATTTACACAACCCTTCCTAATTGTTTTGTACATATTCCTTGCCAATTTAAAACAATGTTCTTTTTATTAAAAGGAACAAAAAGGGAATTTCTACAATAATCAAGTAAAACCCTACAACATCAAACATAAGCAGGCATAATATTTTAATCTAAATTTACATAAACCTCAAATCAATACCAAAACTAAGGATCTGGAATAAAACTACAATTTGGACAACGGTTTTGGGACTGATTTCCAGATCTATGGTATATGTAACAACCCGTATTTTTGAATAACATGTTATAACACAAATCAAGGTAGAATTAAACTGTAAAATCTGAAACAAGGGAAACGGGATGTGCCATTGCGTTCGTCTCGGAAAAATACGCGAAATAGAGTCCGAGTTTTCGAAAATCGGAGTCCGTATGACCAAGATATGGCCTCGCGAAGTTTCACAAAAAATTCAAATTCAAAACAGATTCAAATTTCAGAAAATCAGAAGTGGCGGGAAAACTCCCGCCAGACCCAGGGGGTCGACCTTGGGGTCGACTGGGGAGTCGACCTACCCCTCCCCCCCCCAGGTCAACTGGGGAGTCGACCCTTGGGTCGACCTGGGAGTCGACCTCCCTGGTCGGCCAGGTCGGCCTGGTGCACATGTTTTGGCTGTTTGGACCAGTTTTGGAGGCTAGTGACGGAATTTGATGGCTTGGATTGAATCTAGGGTTAATCCTATGGCTAATACTATCCTAATCTTCTATAAAAAGACCCTTAAGCCTAGCCTAAATCACCATTATTTAATCCTACAACTAAACTATGTCAAATTTGTTCCTCTCATGGCCTCCACTCTCATGCTAAAAATTTCTAAGTTATTTATATGAGAGATTTTGAGTTCATAAAAGTGTATTCAAGCTTGTATGAGTGTTCTTAGCTTGCATTCAAGTCAAGTTGCAACATTTCTATTTCAAAGCAAGGGGTTTTAATTGATTTGGCTCAAGGGTTTTTCATTTGGAGCTTGCTTATTTGGGATTTTTGGTGATAGCATAAGGGCTTCGTCTCAATCTTTTAATAAATATTCATTTGTGTCTTCATAGCATTGTAAGCCCTTTTCTACTTTCATTTTTGAATTTTAAAGTTAAATGAACGATGCAAGTTTGGTGGTGATCATTATGATATGCAAGTTTGGTTGATCATTATGATATGCAAGTTTGGTTGATCATTATGATATGCAAGTTTGGTTGATCATTATGTATGACACATGTTGCTATGTTATATAAGTTTGGGATGATCATGTTATCATGTTATGCAAGTTAAACTTGAGTTTGTGAGCTTCAAGCTTCAAGCTTTATGTTAAAGGTTGCATTTTGGCAACATGGAAGTTATCATATCCCTTATGATAACTTGCATGTGAGGCTAAATGCGAACTTCTAGCAACTTCTACATTTCATTTATCACCATGTATGACTTATATGCTAAGTTTGGTTTTATGCATGCTTTTGAAGCCTAATAATGCAATATGCAAGTATATGAACATATGTACATTTCATATGCCACCATGTTAAACTTGTGGCTTCAACCCCTTTTTGTCATGATTATGCCAAGTTCCCTATTTTATCCTTTATGCGTTGTTGCGATTATGTAAACGATGGGATTACGTTGGGGTTGGGTAACATTATGACATGAACATGGTTTTTATAACATGACGTGATATGTAATTATGTTTTGGAAACATAATGGACATGACACTTAGAAAAGATGAGTGTGGCCAACTCGAGGTTGGGTTGAGTTTGTAGCATAAATCTACCCGGACCCGCCCGGCTTAACGAGTGGCTACAAACAATAGGACCCAATGTGAGAAGTTGGTCATGTTGTGCTCGAACCTGAGGTTAGACCAAGTTGTGGTGTAAAGCTACCCGGACTCGCCCGACTTAACTAGTAACCACAACAAGGTCTAATGTGAGAGGTTAAAGCACATTAAGTTAATGAATGCCTCCTGATTAGGGTTAAGTCATGGTCCACTTAATACTTAACCAATTTGGGCTTGATGGGTTAATCGGGGTTAAGTCATGAACCTTGGGTACACTTAACCAATTTAATCCACGTTTGGATCGGGTTAACCACATTTTACCCGTTAAGAAACCCTAGTTGTGTCGTCCTTTTCAGCAGTAACCCTCTTGATAGTATCATAAGACCCTAGGACTAGGCTAGGGTGGGGCACGATTACTGGGCTGACATGTAAGCGACAAAACGACGGCTGTGTAGGTACGTCGGTGTAGGTCCAGGCGAACTATGGTCGTGCACATAGTCCGGCGTTGGAGAATCAGGCACGGGTACCAGTAGATCTAGACTATGCATACTTGAATTTGTGTCTGAGGTTGACACCCTAGGACTTGATACACCCTAGGGTGTACCTAGCGCAGTTTAACTACATTTCATGTTTGGGCCGTATGACACTGACACTTGACGAGCTAGGCTTATAGGGAGCCGATCAACTAGATCGTGTAGTTGGACCTTGATTTAGGTCACCTCATGATATTGGGCCAAGCTTGGGCCATGGGATCAATTCTTGTTTTACTTGACATGTTAGAATGCTAATACACCCGTGGTGCAAAACATAACCTTGATTATGCGATGACACCTTTATCTATCTTGTTAGTTAATCATCATGCTAGTCTGTTGTTATCCTTATGTCCGTCTCAGCTTCTCATGCCAGTTAACTTTACTAGTTCATGGACTGATAGTAGTTAGGGCTTACCAGTCTTTTTGACTGACCTGTTTTCTTTCGCCTCTTTTCTTTCGTTCCCCCCCCCTCAGGTCCTCAGGGTGGGAACATTGGAGCTTAGCTTGGATCTTTATAGCTTGCTTACTGGATTTGCTCATGTACGGTTTTGGACATTGAGCTAGCTATGGTTTATCACTTCACTTTGGGGATAGTACTTTATGTATTTCAGTTTTTCAGTTTATGCTTTTATCTAGACATTGTTTGTTGGAAAATAATGACCAAGTACTTTGTTGTAATATGACTATGGTTTTGAAATGATAGTTTTATCCGCTGCTTTACTACTCTGTTTTATTTATATGTTCTGTCTCGTGATATCTGCATGCATGTTTACCCTTGTTTAACGCTCCTCCAAAGCTAGTGTGCTTGCAAAAGTTACCCTGGCGGAGGTGGGGTGTTACATTTGGTATCAGAGCATAAGGTTTACAAGATTTGAGCAAAAGGTTTTTAAAAACTTACTTTTTGAAAAACTATTTTCAAAACCAATTAAGTATTTTCCAAGAAAAGTCTAGTTATTTTAAAAGGCTATTCCCTAAAAAGCCATAGCACTATCCTTCGTTTCCTCGTTCTGAATCTATCTTTTTCTTTTTCAGTATGGCCGATCTTAACCTTCCCGAGGGAGTGACCATTCCCGGATGGTTCCGGAGGTACTTGGAAGCTAGGGCCAACGATGTGGGCCCAGCAAATACCCCCAACATAACTGAGGTCCCTCCTCCTCCTCAGAATCCACAAGCGGATTTCGCTAAAGTTTGCAAGAACTTTAAGGCGATGGGTGGCAAGAACTTCATAGGGACGGAGAGTTTTGTGGAGGCACGAAATTGGTTGAAAGAAACTGAAGATCTCTTCGCCATCTTTGATGTGGAAGATCATAGAAGGGTTTTATTGGCAGCATGGCTATTAAAAGAAGAAGCTGCTTATTGGTGGGAGGTCACCAATGCTACGAGGCCTATAGAGACTTGGGCCGACTTTAGGACAAGATTTGGGCTTAAGTTTCTATCATCAGCTGAGGCAAATCTGCAATTGGAGAAGTTTATATCTTTGAAGCAAGGGGACGTGACAGTGAGGGAGTATGTGAATAAGTTTAACAAGCTCGCCCGATTCGGTTTGGACATGGTTAATACTCCCCAGAAGAAGGCTTTACGCTTTGCACGAGGGTTGAATGAGCCATTACAAGGTTTAGCCCTATCTCATATACCCATGGGGGCCACTTTTGAGGGACTAGTAGACATGACATTGCTTCAAGGAGATGATAAGAATGGCAAGAAGGAAGTCAAGGCTAATGAGACTCAAGCCAAGAAGACAGACTCCAAGTGGTGAGGAAATCAGAGCAATCAGAACAACAAAAACAACAATAACAACAAGGGCAACAAGGCCAAGGCAAAGGATCCAAGAAAATGCCACTACTGTGGGAATGTTGGGCACATAGCTAAAGACTGTAGAAAGAAGAAGAGGAAGACGGGCGAATGCTTTCATTGTGAAGAGACCGGACATTTTAGCAAGGATTGCCCCAAGAAACAAGGGCAGAATCAGCGTGTAGGACCTTCTGGAGGGCAAGTGCATGCTCTCAATGCTGCTCCAGTTCAGGACCGAGGTAGTATTTCTGTAGAAAGTCTTGTTTATATTTCTGATTATCCTGTTCGCACCTTGTTTGATTCTGGCGCATCGCATAGTTTTATTTCTTCTGACATTGTTGAAAGTTTGCACTTAAGTACTAGCCTAGTTGAGGATCCCGTTTGTGTTTCAAATCCAATTGGGGGTTCCGCCCATCTATCTATGATTTGTGTGGATTTGAAAATTTCTATCTTGGCCGTATAATTCACGTGTAATGCTTATGTTCTCGGATTCACGGGATATGGGTTGATCTTGGGCATGGATTGGTTGTCCAGTTATGGAGCCATCCTCGATTGTGAGCATAGGGTGGTGAGGCTCATGACTCGCCTCAGTAATACCCTAGAAATTTCTTGTAACCCTAGAGGTCCCGTAATGTTATGTTATCTTGAATCTCTCGACTCGTCCATCGATGATCTGCAATCTGTAAGGGTGGTCCGAGACTATCCTGATTTCTTTGAAGAAGTTAAGAGGTTACCCCCTAAACGAGAGATAGATTTCCGCATTTATCTAGTCGATAATGCCAAGCCAGTATCATTGCCCGTTAGGAACATGGCCCATCGAGAAAGAAGGGAGCTCAGTAAGCAGATCAAGGAGTTGCTTGAGAAGAATTTTATTAGGCGAAGCATTTCTGAATGGGGTGCTCCGGTGGTATTCGCTACTAAGGCGGATGGCTCGCTTCGCCTATGTGTTGATTATCGAGAGTTGAACAAGCTGACAAAGAAGAATAGGCACCCGTTACCGAGGATTGATGATCTCTTTGACCAGTTGGTAGGTGCTTCTATTTTCTCTCAGCTCGATCTAGCCACCGGATTCCATCAGCTTAGGGTAGCTGAGGATAGCATTGATAAAACTGCGTTCAGGACTCCAGATGGATTCTTTGAATGGCTTGTCATGCCATTCGGTTTGACTAATGCACCCGCCTACTTCGTAGACTTGATGAGTAGGGTGTTCAGGGAGTTCCTTAACAAGTTTGTTGTTGTCTTTGTGGATGATATTCTGATCTTCTAAAAGGATGAGGAAGAGCATGCTAGGCATCTCAAGGAAGTGATGGATACGCTTAGGGCGCATCAGTTGAAAGCCAAGTTCTCCAAATGTCATTTTTGGAGAAGGGATGTTCGGTTTCTTGGACATATAGTTTCTAAGCAAGGCATAGCGGTGGATCCCGCGAAGGTGGTTGTGGTTCAAGACTGGAAGACCTCTAAGAATGCAACCGATGTAAGAAGCTTTCTCGGTCTGGCGGGCTACTATAGGAAGTTCATCAGGGACTTCGCTAAGATTTCGGCCCCTCTTACTAAGTTGACGAAGAAGAACTTAATCTTTGCATGGGACTTGGAGTGTGAGCTTGCTTTTCAAAGGCTCAAGAGAGCCCTTACCTCAGCTCCAGTTTTGGCATTACCCGATAGTGGTAAGATGTTTACCATGTACACAGATGCATGTGGCACAGGGTTAGGTGTCGTTCTGATGCAAGAGGGAAGAGTGATATGTTATGGGGGTAGGCAACTTAAAGTTCATGAGAAGAACTATCCCACTCATGATTTAGAGTTGGCGGCGATCGTCTTTGCACTCAAATCCTGGCGCCACTATCTTCTAGGCGAAAGGTTTGAGTTGTATACTGATCACAAGTCACTCAAGTACCTCTTCTCGCAAAAAGATCTGAATCTAAGGCAGCAAAGGTGGATGGAATTCTTGGCACCTTATGACTTCGAGATATCTTATACCCCTGGCAAGGGTAATGTGGTGGCAGATGCACTAAGCAGAAGGAGGTTGACTTTGAGCCCCTTGTTCATTGAGATGAAGAACTTAGAATTCTTGGCGACCTTTGATTTCACGACAACTGTTGAGTCGATGACGGGTTCTTTAGCATCCCTTGAGCTTAGACCCACACTTCTTGATCAAGTTGGGGCTTCACAGAAGGAAGATCCGCAAATAGTCGAGGTCATGGATAAGTTGATTCGGGGTGAGACGTCTAGTCACCTTGCTAGATATACCATTGATGATAAAGGTTGGCTAAGGCGTGATGGAAGGCTATGCGTTCCACAAGTAGGAGACTTGGTGCATAAAGTTCTTGAAGAAGCACATCACTCGAAGATGACTATACATCCGGGAGGAGATAAGATGTATAGAGATATGAAGCGCATTTTCTTTTGGGCTGGAATGAAGAAGGAGGTGGCAGAGTATGTTTCAAAGTGCATGGTGTGCCAACAAATGAAAGCCGAGTCAAAGAAACCAGGTGGGCTATTACATCCATTGGAGGTCCCGCAATGGAAGTGGGAGAGTATTTCTATGGATTTTGTGGATGGATTGCCTAGGTCAAGGAGAGGGAACACAAGCATATGGGTCATAGTTGACAGACTTACGAAGAGTTCTCACTTCATCCCAGTAAAGAGCAAGAGGACCGCATCATGGCTAGCATCTATTTATCTTCGAGAGATAGTGCGGTCGCATGGAGTTCCTTATAGCATAGTTAGCGATTGTGACCCAATTTTCACTAGCCAGTTCTGGAACAGTTTGCAAGAAGCTATGGGTACGCGATTGAATCTGAGTACAGCCTATCACCCCCAGACGGATGGCCAAACCGAAAGGGTGAATAGAGTGTTAGAAGATCTCTTGAGGCTTTGTGTTCTCGACTTCGGTGGTACTTGGGAAGACCACCTTCCTCTTGTAGAGTTTGCTTATAATAATAGCTATCAAGCCAGCATAGGGATGGCACCATTTGAAGCTTTGTATGGGAGGCCGTGTAGGTCACCATCTTGTTGGTGGGAGACAACAGATAAGCTTATACTTGGGCCCGATATGATATGGGAGACATCCGAGAAAGTTTACTTAGTGAGAAGAAGGATGAAAGCGGCCCAAGATAGACAGAAATCCTATGCTGACAAGCGAAGGGCAGATTTGGAATTCGAAGTGGGAGACATGGTTTTCGTGAAGGTTTCTCCTTTGCGTAATGTGGTATGTTTTGGAGCAATTGGGAAGCTGGCACCAAGGTTCGTAGGACCCTTCCCTATCATAGAGAGGATTGGAAAGATGGCCTATAAGGTGGAATTGCCTGGAAAGCTAGCCGGAGTGCATAATGTCTTTCATGTCTCGCATCTCCGAAAATGCCTACATGAGTCCGCTGAGGTGGTTGAGCCAAGCATTCTTGAGGACATTGAGGTAGAGAAAGAGGCAACCCTGAGAAAAGCTCTGATTCGTATTTTGGGAACAGAGATCAAGAAGCTAAGGAATCGAGAGGTCAAGATAGTGAAAGTTCAGTGGGGTGAAGCCGAGGAAGATGCAACTTGGGAAACCGAGGAGAAGATGCGTGGGCTTTATCCATTCCTTTTTTAGGGTACATTCTCGATCTCTCTTCCTAATTAGTACATCTTTCTTTTGCTTATCTTGTTATCTCGTTAATCATGTCATGAGAATCTTAGGTAGAAATCCTTTGGATGAAACATGTATTTGAAACATGTTATGTTTGATGGTTGCAAGTGTTTGCACGTGGATACTCGTGGATGCATGATACACATTAGGCACTAAGATCGGCTCACACACTTTCATGTTGCATATGCATGAGTGCTTATACTTATTCATGGATGAAACTTGTTATGCTATCACGTGGATGTTGCATATGGATGAATGTTATGTGCACTCATGTAGAGATTATAAATTATGTTAGGAATTTGCATACATATGGACTCATTTCACTAACATGTTTTGCATTAAGGGGGTTTACAGAATCAGTAACCTCCTAATTTTCGCATTAGATAAGTACATATACACACACCTTTGCATATAATCATACATCATTTAGAATCCTTTAAGGACAATGACTGCACGTGGATGATGTTTTGAGTAGATGGATGATGGATGGTAGGATACGTTCTTCCTAACTTGGAGATTTCGGGGACGAAATCCTTTAAGGAGGGGAGAATGTAACAACCCGTATTTTTGAATAACATGTTATAACACAAATCAAGGCAGAATTAAACTGTAAAATCTGAATCAAGGGAAACGGGCTGTGCCATTGCGTTCGTCTCGGAAAAATACACGAAATAGAGTCCGACTTTTCGAAAATCGGAGTCCGTATGACCAAGATATGGGCTCGCGAAGTTTCACGAAAAATTCAAATTCAAAACAGATTCAAATTTCAGAAAATCAGAAGTGGCGGGAAAATTCCCGCCAGACCCAGGGGTTCGACCTGGGGGTCGACTGGGAGTCGACCTCCCCCCCCCCCCCCCCCCCCCAGGTCGACTGGGGAGTCGACCCTAGGGTCGACCTAGGAGTTGACCTCCCTGGTCGGCCAGGTCGGCCTGGTGCACCTGTTTTGGCTGTTTGGACCTGTTTTGGAGGCTAGTAACGAAATTTGATGGCTTGGATTGAATCTAGGGTTAATTCTATGGCTAATACTATCCTAATCTTCTATAAAAAGACCCCTAAGCCTAGCCTAAATCACCATTATTCAATCCTACAACTAAACTATGTCAAATTTGTTCCTCTCATGGCCTCCACTCTCATGCTAAAAATTTCTAAGTTATTTATATGAGAGATTTTGAGTTCATACAAGTGTATTCAAGCTTGTATGAGTGTTCTTAGCTTGCATTCAAGTAAAGTTGCAACATTTCTATTTCAAAGCAAGGGTTTTAAATTGATTTGGCTCAAGGGTTTTTCATTTGGAGCTTGCATATTTGGGATTTTTGGTGATAGCATAAGGGCTTCGTCTCAATCTTTTAATAAATATTCATTTGTGTCTTCATAGCATTGTAAGCCCTTTTCTACTTTCATTTTTGAACTCTAAAGTTAAATGAATGATGCAAGTTTGGGGTTGATCATTATGATATGCAAGTTTGGTTGATCATTATGATATGCAAGTTTGGTTGATCATTATGTATGACATACGTTGCTATGTTATGCAAGTTTGGGATGATCATGTTATCATGTTATGCAAGTTAAACTTGAGTTTGTGAGCTTAAAGCTTCAAGCTTTATGTTAAAGGTTGCATTTTGGCAACATGGAAGTTATCATATCCCTTATGATAACTTGCATGTGAGGCTAAATGCAAACTTCTAGCAACTTCTACATGTCATTTATCACCATGTATGACTTATATGCTAAGTTTGGTTTTATGCATGCTTTTGAAGCCTAATAATGCAATATGCAAGTATATGAACATATGTACATTTCATATGCCACCATGTTAAACTTGTGGCTTCAACCCCTTTTTGTCATGATTATGCCAAGTTCGCTATTTTATCCTTTATGCGTTGTTGCGATTATGTAAACGATGGGATTACGTTGGGGTTGGGTAACATTATGACATGAACATGGTTTTTATAACATGATGTGATATGTAATTATGTTTTGGAAACATAATGGACATGACACTTAGAAAAGATGAGTGTGGCCAACTCGAGGTTGGGTTGAGTTTGTAGCATAAATCTACCCAGACCCGCCCGGCTGAACTAGTGGCTACAAACAATAGGACCCAATGTGAGAATTTGGTCATGTTGTGCTCGAACCCGAGGTTAGACCAAGTTCTGGTGTAAAGCTACCCGGACCCGCCCGGCTTAACTAGTAACCACAACAAGTTCTAATGTGAGAGGTTAAAGCTCATTAAGTTAACGAATGCCTCCTGATTAGGGTTAAGTCATGGTCCACTTAATACTTAACCAATTTGGGCTTGATGGGTTAATCGGGGTTAAGTCATGAACCTTGTGTACACTTAACCAATTTAATCCACGTTTGGATCGGGTTAACCACATTTAACCCGTTAAGAAACCCTAGTTGCGTGGTCCTTTTCAGAAGTAACCCTCTTGATAGTATCATAAGACCCTAGGACTAGGTTAAGGTGGGGCACGATTACTGGGCTGACATGTAAGCGACCAAAACGACGGCTGTGTAGGTACGTCGGTGTAGGTCCAGGCGGACTATGGTCGTGCACATAGTCCAGCGTTGAAGAATCAGGCACGGGTACCAGTAGATCTAGACTGTGCATACTTGAATTTGTGTCTGAGGTTGACACCCTAGGACTTGATACACCCTAGGGTGTACCTAGCGCAGTTTAACTACATTTCATGTTTGGGCCATATGACACTGACACTTGACGAGCTAGGCTTATAGGGAGCCGATCAACTAGACCGTGTAGTTGGACCTTGATTTAGGTCACCTCATGATATTGGGCCAAGCTTGGGCCAAGTGATCAATTCTTGTTTTACTTGACATGTTAGAATGCTAGTACACCCGTGGTGCAAAACTTAACCTTGATTATGCGATGACACCTTTATCTATCTTGTTAGTTAATCATCATGCCAGTATGTTGTTATCCTTATGTTCATCTCAGCTTCTCATGCCAGTTAACTTTACTAGTTCATGGACTGATAGTAGTTAGGGCTTACCAGTCTTTTTGACTGACCTGTTTTTTTCGCCTCTTTTCTTCCGTTCCCCCCCCCCCCCTCAGGTCCTCAGGGTGGGAACATTGGAGCTTAGCTTGGATCTTTATAACTTGCTTACTGGATTTGCTCATGTATGGTTTTGGACATTGAGCTAGCTATGGTTTATCACTTCACTTTGGGGATAGTACTTTATGTATTTCAGTTTTTCAGTTTATGCTTTTATCTAGACTTTGTTTATTGGAAAATAATGACCAAGTGCTTTGTTGTAATATGACTATGGTTTTGAAATGCTAGTTTTATCCACTGCTTTACTACTCTGTTTTATTTATATGTTCTGTCTTGTGATATCTGCATGCATGTTTACCCTTGTTTAACGCCCCTCCAAAGCTAGTGTGCTTGCAAGAGTTACCCTGGCGGAGGTGGGGTGTTACAGTATATACAATAGCCACAACATTCTAAATAAAATTATAGACAATAATATAATATACTAGACAAGCCTACAAATTTCCATTGTTCAAACCACAACCTATTATTTAAATTTGACAAAATAATAAACAAATCTGATAAACTTTAGGCAAACATTTTAGACCTGTTTCAAATGAACAAATCAAGTAATTTTAAATGATGTATATAAATTTCTCACTCACCTGAAAGCTATCCGAATCTGAACATGAATAAACCTTTAGGCCGATAATTCCCAAATTCATACAAATCGAAAATTATTTTTAAAAGGGTATTCTTTCAGATTTGTAGATCTATAAGAAAATAGGAAAGAGGGAAAAAATCTGAGTGGAAGAAATCCTAGCACCATCTCCTTCACACACAAATCTAATTCTAATCTTCTTCAATATATGTTTGTTTTATTTATATATATTTAGATTTGATTTAGGAGAGAATTGGAAGAAGAGGGAAATGGCAAAGCTTCGTTGTTGCCTTCAGAAATGTGTGCAAAAGGAAGGGGTCTAACGCTTTATTTATAGGGATTAAAATGGCCCTAGAATGTTAGATTAACTTTAATTAAGATCCGTCCGTTATTAAAAAAATTATATAATAAAATAGCCCTATAAACCTAGCCGTCGCTGGGCAAAATCGAATAGAGGGGTCGATCACTTTGTGTCATTTTGGCACAATGAGGGCTGGTTATAAATGGTATATTTTAATTATACATTATTCTGATTTATTTTCGTCCACCTTCGTATTTCGTCCATAACTTTTTCATACATGCTCTATTCGTGAAGTTCCAAAGATGAAAGTTGACGGAATTCTGTCATGAATGAAAGGTGTAGGTTTCGTGGTTAAATTTCATTATTTGCGGAAACCATTTTTGGCACCTATTTAAATAACTAAATTAACTATTGCCGAAATTTCGGATTATTACAAGGATTCTTGTCTAATATTGTCTCCAAATGAGAAATTCTGGACTTATCTTATTTTAAATGCACGAACCTGGGTTTGGGTCTACTAAACCGAAGGAGGATTCATCTAATATTGTCTCCAGAAGAGATTTTCTATACTTCTATTATTTTAAATATTGAACCCGGATTTTGGGTCTTCTAAGCCATAGGAGGCTTCATCGAATATTGTTTCCAAGAGATTACTTCTAAACTTCTGTATCTTAATATAGGTTTTTAAGCCTCAGTGGGATGTGCATGTCTTAACTTTATGTAGACTTCTAGGACCTCATTAAGTCCTCGTACTCTTTATGATTCCACGCTCAAATATGGGCAACAAGGCTCCACACAAACCAAAAGAAGCCTCAAAACACACACTTACTTCAGAAAATGATATTATTGAATACTATCATTTGATCGCAAGATGTAAATGATATCATTCCCCATTCATAGGTGAGTCAGTTATCTAAGCTTCGGTCCTTAAGACTCAAGAGTCTATTATAGCTTTATATCTACTACAACGATGATTTTGCAAAATTAAACTATCGACATAGCTTTCAAATTAAAGCGATCATTCATAGATAATATACCTTTAGATTCATAAAACTTACATCAAAGTATCATCAACACAATACACAAATCAAAATCACATGATATAAATCTTTTTTATTAAAGTTTGTGACGAAATTAGATCCGAAACATGGTTAAGAATAGAATACAACACTTCTTTAAGCTTCTTTTGTTTTTGCATGATAGCTTTGGCACTATCAGTAGATTTGATTTGATGCCCAAGGGAATGTTCGTAGAGTTTTTTGCTTCCGAAAGAAGCATTTTAGCCCTTTCATACTCAGCATCGCGTTTCTTATAAGAAAGAATCTTGTCTTGAAGCTTTTTGATTTAGGCCACATTACTACTATAAATGCGATGGATATCTACCCTTCTTTGATCTTCGAAATAATTCTTCAAATTTTACGGAACTGATCAAACTCTTGATGACTTTTGAGTCTAAGCCTCTTGAGGGGTTCACCATATATTGAAACTTAGCTGGAGGCTGAGACCATTCGGTAGAAGATTATACGACTAAATTTAAGACATCTCCTCCTAAAACAAATTCTAATGATTTACATGAAAAATCGATGTCCTTCAATTTATGCTATAATTCACTTACTTGTTGATGGAGCATCAGCTTCTCTTGATCAAAATTGGCTTGCAGGTTTTTTCTCACTTGACATCTGGTTTCTTTTAAAACTTTGCCCATTTGGACAATTTTATGTTCTAAATCTTTTAACTGAAGTTTTAAATTAAAGACCAAGGTATTTTTCATTTGTGATTCTTGAACCAATCGAAAGCCAAGGGGTTGCCTAAGAATCTAGAAGGGATAACCTCATTTGAATTTTTTTTCCTCTCCTTTGGTATTCTATCTAGAAGGATTGTAATGCTTACGTCTATCAAAACAACCGGTGACCATAGAAGGTCCTAATAAATAAATATAAGAATGCTATTTTAAACAATGAAACAAACTCTTTATTGTTACAAATATTATCGCATAAGTCTCAGAGTACATTCGGGTATATAAGGTTATAAGTATGAAACGATTTCTCATAAAATGGAGGCTAAACATTTCGTAACCATTCTAAAATATTATAACCGACATTCTGCAAGGAGTTCTTCTTTGTCATCTCCGAAGAATCAAAAGTAAACCTAGGATGTTCCTATAAAATTTGTGTAACTCCCTTAAGAATCCCTCTTGGATAGGTGTCAGAGTCCTAATTAAGTAAGATTTTTCCAGAATTCCCCACTTAATTTGATCAATCTTGAAAGGAAATCCTTGGTGACCGAACTTACAGAAATTCTAGTCCTGTCATTAATAGTATAAGCCAAAGCCATGCCAATTTTTTTTACATATCAATCTACATTATTGTTACTCTACAGACTTAATACAAGTTACAACATTTATAAAGTGTCCATATAAAATCATCCTTTTTGCAACAAAATAAATATTAAATAATGTCCAAAGAAAAGCTTCCGACGAAGTCTTGGCTTCATCAGGAAAAGCAGGCGGTAAGCTTCGAATCAAAATTATCGAGGTTCCAAACAATTTGATCACGGAGGCCCTTCCACGTAAAATTTTATCCATAAAAAGTAAAGGTATGATAGGAGCCTGAAGTGTTATTCCTAAAAACAATTATTAAAAAGGAGAAATGATATCACTCCATATGCTTAAGTTGAAGAATACTGCTAACTACTTTGTTACAAGTTTATTAGCCAAAAAATATGGAATCATAAGTCATTACTAAAATGAACAATTGAAAAGGTGTAACAACCCGTAAAATCTGGGCCAGTTTAATATTTTTATTTTGGCAATTTTGATGAATTTTGAATATTTAAAATGAATTATTTTAAATAATAACAACGAAAAATTTATTTTGAATAAATTCAAACGTATATTTTTTTATAGATCGTTGTTAGAATATAAATATTTATTTTAAATTATAAAAGGAATTGATAATGGCGCGGTAGTGCGATAATTCGATTTCAAACTTCAAATGAATGTACCGGGTGCAAAATAAACCGGATTTTAGTGAAACCAAAAATAATGGAATCTAATTGAGGATATCTTTCCAACAAATCCTAAAAACCAAAATTTCATAGCAGGAATCAAAAGATATGTCCAGTTGAAAATTCAGAATAGTCACTATGGAATTCTGGCCCTTAAAAATGGAAATTTTGCAAACGACCTCGGATTTTGATGAAACCATTTTTTTTGGATTTGGGACGTCAAATTATTGCAAGGTTTCAAAATTCGTAATTTTCTGAATCAATATATGAGCGTGGCGAAGGAAAACGCGTTCGACCAGTTTCAGTTGAATTTAATCGATTGGAAAATGGCCATTTTTCAAACGATCTCAGAATATGACGAAATTAGTTTTGTTAGGATTGTATCGTCAATACGAAGCTAGAAATAATTTTTATGGAATTTTTAAAATTAGTATGTGGCCTCGGTAAATTAAAATGTGCGTTCAAATTCAATATATATTGAATTGTATTTTTATTTCAATGAAAACTAGTCGAAAACAGTCGAATTGGATTGCGATACATATCCCATTGTGTTCGGAATGGGGGTATTTAGCTAAAGGCGACAATCGTTGGGTTTGATTTGGAGTTCGTTAAGATAAGCCATTATTTTTCGAATTGAAGGAAAACAATATATATATATATAAACATATATTGGACCAATAGGATTTCTATAAACCCTAAGCCCATTTACGTTTTCCCAACCGCCATTTAAAAAGATAAAGGGCGGAAATCGCATCAGCCCTTCTCCCTTCCGATCTCCCTCTCCGAGCACCCATTCCCAAGCTTCCAATGGCAACGTTGATCAGCTCGATGAGCTCAGCACATCCAACGGTCGTGATCGCGTTTTATGAGGAAATCTGCTCGAATTTTGGTCTCAAAGTGACCACGGTCGAGCTCAATTCTCGAGCGCCAGAGGGGATCGAACTCCACCTCCTCGCAGGCGCAGGCAGGCGTCGCAATACCCCTTGACGTGGCGAACTCCGATCTGGTGCTTGCGGCTTGATGGAGGCGCGATTTTGATCCCTAGAAGTTAAAGACAAGTTGGCCTGAACTGTTAAACGATACAGTGAGCAGTTTTTCATTAGTCCCTTTGCAATTTAACTAGTTTCGTTTTTTATATATAATAACAATGATTATTTTCAGATTTATAAAATATAATAACATGGTTTATTTTCAAATTTTTATATAAATAGCGAATTAAAAATAGGTTTTATAAATATAAAAGCGAGATTTTTATAAATATGTGATTTGTAAATGTATATATAGCATTTTTTACTATATATATACGACATTAAAAATATATTATAGAATGGTTTTTAAACTTATTAAATATACTTTGTTTTAAATAAATAAATAGACATCGTTTTAAAAATATAATCTTTACGTAGAGAGTAGCGTTTTAAAAATTCGATTTTTTTATATATGAAGTAGAAATAAAAATATGATTTTTATTTATATAATAGAGATATAAAATTGTGATTTTAAATATATAATCATCATAATAAAAAAAGTGATTTGAAATATATAATCATTATAATAAAAATGTAATTTTTACTGCGAACAGCGTGAAAGGGATGGAGTTGGAATGTCGAGTAAATCCAAACCATCATCCGCTAAAGAATGACAGAGTGGAACCCAAAGGTGAGAGCTCCTCACTTTTATTTTAAATTTCTAGTTAATATATATACTAGGATGCAGACGGTGCTTAGCAGCACCTAACACCCATCGTCGACAGACCATGGATGGCTTGTTTGTTTGTTTGATTTTGATGTGTAGTTGATCGTGTGTTGTGAAATGAAATAAAATATTTATATAGAAAATAAATATTGTATAGTTAAAAATAGAATTTTTAACATGTATATAAAATGAAATAAATAAATATAAACGAATTGGACGATTTTTTTATATAAACACATTTGATGGATATTGTTTGGGACGATAAATTTTACACATCGCCCAACTGCACAAATAAAAATCTGTGTTTGTTGATTTGAAACCCCACACGGGTATTGGGATGATATATGACATACACCAATCCCAATAATTAGTTGTATGTCGATCGATTGATTGACAGGCTGTTATAAGCGTTAGATATTTATATTTGATGCTTATAAAGAGTAGTGCACTGGATGATTGTTGATTATTTATCGTTGCTATTTATATACATGTGTTGTATGAAATCCATATAGTTAACGCTATATGGTGATTGATTGAGCCTCATTCCAATTTAGAAAATATAGAATATTATAAAATAAAGGTTCATGTGTTGACAGTACTCATCCGTTGAGATTAGTCATGTGTTGAACGAAATATTTTAAAAATAAAAATTTACATCTTTATCATATATAAAATTAGAAACTAACTGGAAAATAGATAAGATGAGTGGTCTCCTGAATATTGATCTGATGTTGGTTTCGGCCTTCGGAGTTAATATTTAGGGAATCGTTCTCTTACTAATTTACTGTTGGAGTCCGATTTGAAATCAAATGATAGATACCATAATTTTTATAAAATATATAGTAAATAACAAAAATAGTCGCGTGTTGACAGTACTCATCCGTTTAGATTAGTCATATATTGAAAGAAATATAGATTCATGTGCTGAATAGAATAAATATTCATTTGTTGAATAGAATAACGAAGTTATTGAAAAATATAAAGCCGTGTTGATTAGAAATGCGCTATTTTGACACGAACGATATTGATATCGATTATATTCGTTTCTAAAATGAATTCGAATTGAATTGAATATAAAACGAATTCAAATTGAATTGAATATAAAACGAATTGAATTGAATATAAAGTGAATTCGAATTGAATTGAATATAAAGTGAATTGAATTGAATTGAATATAAAACGAATTCGAATTGAAATTGAATTGAAATGAATTCAAGTTGGAATTGAATAGAATCGAATTTGAATTGAAATCAATTTGAAATGAATTAAAACGAATTTATATTGGGAAAAATTCAATTTTGATTGAATCTGAAATGAAGTTGGAATCATTTTGAAAACGAATTTAAAATGATTTATAAAATTCGTTTTAAATAGCAATCGACGAAGTATATATTATATATAATATGTATAATATAATGGCCTGAATAGAACGCGCCGCGCCGCGCAGTTCGCGAATTTCAACTATTAACTTCGAACGGATATTGCGGGAGATCCGACCGTCGGATTCTCCTGAAATCGGAACCATTGCGTTCGTATCGAAAAGAGCTTTCCAATGAATATTAGAAATTTTAAATCTAACGGTTGGATTTGGAGATGCGTCCAAATCAAATTTAGAAAAGGTCGTTGTAAGTGTAGTTCGACGACCGTTATTGGAAATCGACAGTACGGGCCTTGATAAAATTATTAAAAATATCTATAATTTGTGTAAAATCAAAATATATGAATTGGAAAGAACTGGGATGAAAAATTCCCTAATTGAAAGGATAAAAATATATTTTTATCGATATGAACTAGTTATGAACTAGAATTAAAATCCAATATTTTTAATTAAATAAATTGGGTTTGAAGAGGTTTTAAAAATAATCAGAATTTGATATTGAATATAAGCCGATACATTTTCTATTCAGAGCCTTGTATTTGATATCAAATGGAATTTTGGGTTTATCGTGAACTGTGTTTTAAATGACATTAGTTCTTTAACCCAGTTAAAGATTAAAACTAAGTGGAGTTTTAATGAATCTTTAATTAGATTGAAATGAGAATTGGTAATTTAAATCATCAAAATTTGGAAATGATCGAATGAGGAGTATCACCAGTTCTTGTTGCTGGCCCTGAGTAGGCCGGGTACGCATGATAGGGGGTTCTCACTTCGCGGTTTGGTGGCGAACGGGAGACTCTTACCCCTACATGTCCCAGTTTAGAGGGTTGGTTCGGCAGTAGCCGCGAGTCTCGAGAGGGTCGCCATAAAACAAGGGATTGGGGGAACAGTGTAAGCCATGGTATGTTTTACCTGCTGTACTGGAGGATGAAGGGATGGTTGCAAAGCCTACCGGATTTCGTGGTATTATCATAGTTGGTATCAGAGCTCTGGTTTACAGAGCTAGAGAATAAGACACATTAGAACCATACGAAAGAATTCATCAGATATTGGATTAGTAATATCCAATTAGAATGACTCGTTATAGATGGGATCAGTAGTATCCTAGAACGAGTGTGAAGAGTATATTTTTGAAATATAAATTGAAAACAAGTTTTGTTTTGAAAATTTAAATCAATTATTCGTATTTGATTATTTATTTTATATTGAATTGGGACAATCCAATATATAAAGATTTTGCATGTATGTCTTGCAAACGTGTATTCGAAGTTTTAATGTATTAGATGGTTATAGAATCACACTCTAGTGCCGGAGGATAATTCTGGTGACGGGGCACCATCGCCAGTATTTATTTTCAAGTTTCGAAAGTGAGATTTCTATATATTTCCAATTGACTGGTGTGAGAACCGAAACTAGATAGGGCTTATTGTTGTGATTTGGCATCAAAAATCTGATATTTTTTTTGACTATGTATCAAAGTTATGAATTTGAAAAGCTAATCAACTAATGGATTGATGGTTGTGTTGTTGATTATTGGTTGATAAATTAAAATTTGTACCCTATAGCCAAATTGATCAAAAAGTGAATTGTATTGAAATTTGGTCGCATTTGCTTGCATATACTTGTACTTACATTGAACAGGTCATAGCAAGGAGGCTAGAGCAGAGAATAAAATTTGTTTGCCCGACAAATAGGTACATGTTTACCATAATTTACTGTTTTGTTTGGGTGATGATGATTTTTTGAGCCGATTGGCTAGCTGCTTGGCTTTTTCTTTTTCTTTTTGAGATCAGAGGGCCTGTATGGCAATTTCGGGATTTCTCGGTGCTCCCGGTGCAGGGGAGTTTATGGCAAAAATTTTCGAAAATTTAGGGTGTTAGCCAAATTTTTGAAAATTTTGAAAAGTTCTTAGAAACTGAAAAGTTGAAGAACTTAATCCGTAGTCAAAATAATGAAAGTTGAGTTGGTTTGTTAAACAACTTTTGGCTTCGTTCCTTTTCGGGGACGAAAAGTTTTAAGTGGGGGAGATTGTAACAACCCGTAAAATATGGGCCAGTTTAAAATTTTTATTTTGGCAATTTTGATGAATTTTGAATATTTAAAATGAATTATTTTAAATAATAACAACGAAAAATTTATTTTGAATAAATTTCAAACGTATATATTTATACAGATCATCGTTAGAATATAAATATTTATTTTAAATTATAAAAGGAATTGAAAATGGCGTGGTAGTTCGATAATTCGATTTCAAACTTCAAATGAATGTACCGGGTGCAAAATAAACCCGATTTTAGTAAACCAAAAATAATGGAATCTAATTGAGGATATCTTTCCAACGAATCCGAAAAACCAAAATTTCATAGCGGGAATCAAAAGATATGTCGCTATGGAATTCTGGCCCTTAAAAATGAAAATTTTGCAAACGACCTCGGATTTCGACAAAACCACTTTTGTTGGATCTGGGACGTCAAATTATTGCTAGGTTTCAAAATTCGTAATTTTCTGAATCAATATGTGAGCATGGCGAAGGAAAACGCGTTCGACCTGTTTTAGTTGAATTTAATTGACTGGAAAATGGCCATTTTTCAAATGATCTCAGAATATGACGAAATTAGTTTTGTCAGGACAGTATCGTCAATACGAAACTAGAAATAATTTTTCTGGAATTTTTAGAATCAGTATGTGGCCTCGGTAAATTAAAATGTGCGTTCAAATTCAATGTATATTGAATTGTATTTTTATTTCAAAGAAAAATAGTCAAAAACAATCGAATTGGATTGCGATACATATCACATTGTGTTCGGAATGGGGGTATTTAGCTAGAGGCAACAATCATCGGGTTTGATTTGGAGTTCGTTAAGATAAGCCATTATTTTTCGAATTGAAGGAAAACAATATATATATAATCATATATTGGACCAATAGGATTTCTATAAACCCTAAGCCCATTTACGTTTTCCCAGCCGCCGTTTAAAAAGATAAAGGGCGGAAATCGCCTCAGCACTTCTCCCCTCCGATCTCCCTCTCCGAGCACCCATTCCCAAGCTTCCAATGGCAACGTTGATCAGCTCGATTAGCTCAGCACATCCAACGGTCGTGATCGCGTTTTATGAGGAAATCTGCTCGAATTTTGGTCTCAAAGTGACCACGGTCGAGCTCAATTCTCGAGCGCCAGAGGGGATCGAACTCCACCTCCTCACTGGCGCAGGCAGGCGTCGCAATACCCCTTGACGTGGCGAACTCCGATCTGGTGCTGGCGGCTTGATGGAGGCACGATTTTGAGCCCTAGAAGTTGAAGACAAGTCGGCCTGAGCTGTTAAACGATACAGTGAGCAGTTTTTCATTAATCCCTTTGCAATTTAACTAGTTTCTTTTTAATATATATATAATAACAATGATTATTTTCAGATTTATAAAATATAACAACAATGATTATTTTCAGATTTATAAAATATTATAACATGGTTTATTTTCAGATTTTTATATAAATAGCGAATTAAAAATAGGTTTTATAAATATAAAAGCGAGATTTTTATAAATACGTGATTTGTAAATGTATATGTAGCATTTTTTTACTATATATATACGACATTAAAAATATATTATAGAATGGTTTTCAAACTTATTAAATATACTTTGTTTTAAATAAATAAATAGACATCGTTTTAAAAATATATTATTTACGTAGAGAGTAGCGTTTTAAAAATTCAATTTTTATATATATGAAGTAGAAATAAAAATATGATTTTTATTTATATAATAGAAATATAAAAATGTGATTTGAAATATATAATCATCATAATAAAAATGTGATTTTTACTGTGAATAGCGTGAAAGGGATGGAGTTGGAATGTCGAGTAAATCCAAACCATCGTCCGATAAAAATGACAGAGTGGAACCCAAAGGTGAGAACTCCTCACTTTTATTTTAAATTTCTAGTTAATATATATACTACGATGCAGACGGTGCGTAGCAGCACCTGACACCCGTCGTCCACAGACCATGGATGGCTTGTTTGTTTGTTTGATTTTGATGTGTAGTTGATCGTGTGTTGTGAAATGAAATAAAATATTTATATAGAAAATAAATATTGTATTGTTAAAAATAGAATTTTTAACGTCTATATAAAATGAAATAAATAAATATAAACGAATCGGACGATTTGTTTATATACACACATTTGATGGATATTATTTAGGACGATAAATTTTACACATCGCCCAACTGCACAAATAAAAATCTGTGTTTGTTGATTTGAAACCCCACATGGGTATTGGGATGATATATGACATACACCAATCCCAATAATTAGTTGTATGTCGATTGATTGATTGATAGGCTGTTATAAGCATTAGATATCTATATTTGATGCTTATACAGAGTAGTGCACTTTGGATGATTGTTGATTATTTATCGTTGCTATTTATATACATGTGTTGTATGAAATCCATATAGTTAACGCTATATGGTGATTGATTGGGCCTCATTCTAATTTAGAAAATAAAGAATATTTTAAAATAAAGGTTCATGTGTTGACAGTACTCATCCGTTGAGATTAGTCATGTGTTGAACGAAATATTTTAACAATAAAATTTACATCTTTATCATATATAAAATTAGAAACTAACTAGAAAATAGATAAGATGAGTGGTCTCCTGGATATTGATCTGATGTTGGTTTCGGCCTTCGGGGTTAATATTTAGGGAATCATTCTCTTACTAATTTACTGTTGGAGTCTGATTTGAAATCAAACGATAGATACCATAATTTTTATAAAATATAATAAATAACAAAAATAGTCGCGTGTTGACAGTACTCATCCGTTGAGATTAGTCATATATTGAAAGAAATATAGATTCATGTGCTGAATAGAATAAATATTCATTTGTTGAATAGAATAACAAAGTTATTGAAAAATATAAAGTCGTGTTGATTAGAAATGTGCTATTTTGACGCGAACGATATTGATATCGATTATATTCGTTTTTAAAATGAATTCGAATTGAATTGAATATAAAACGAATTCGAATTGAATTGAATATAAAACGAATTCGAATTGAATTGAATATAAAGTGAATTCGAATTGAATTGAATATAAAGTGAATTCGAATTGAATTAAATATAAAACGAATTCGAATTGAAATTGAATAGAAATGAATTCAAATTGGAATTGATTAGAATCGAATTTGAATTGAAATCAATTTGAAATGAATTTAAAACGAATTTATATTAGGAAAAATTCAATTTTGATTTAATTTGAAATGAAGTTGAAATCGTTTTGAAAACGAATTTAAAACGATTTATAAAATTCGTTTTAAATAGCAATCGACGAAGTATATATTATATATAATATATATATATATAATATAATGGCCTGAATAGAACGCGCCGCGCCGCGGCAGTTCGCGAATTTCGACCATTAACTTCGAACGGATATTGCGGGAGATCCGACCGTCGGATTCTCCTGAAATTGGAACCGTTGGGTTCATATCGAAAAGAGTTTTCCAATGATTATTAGAAATTTCAAATCTAACGGTTGGATTTGGAAATACATCCAAATCAAATTTAGAAAAGTTCGTTGCAAGTGCAGTTCGACGACCGTTATTGGAAATCGACAGTACGGGCCTTGATAAAATTATTAAAAATATCTATGATTTGTGTAAAATCAAAATATATGAATTTGAAAGAACTGGGACGAAAAATTCCCTATTTGAAAGGATAAAAATATATTTTTATCGAAATGAACTAGTTATGAACTAGAATTAAAATCCAATATTTTTAATTAAATAAATTGGGTTTGAAGTGGTTTTAAAAATAATCAGAATTTGATATTGAATATAAGCCGATACATTTTCTATTCAGAGCCTTGTATTTGATATCCAATGGAATTTTGGGTTTATCGTGAACTGTGTTTTAAATGACATTAGTTCTTTAACCCAGTTAAAGATTAAAACTAAGTGGAGTTTTAATGAATCTTTAATTAGATTGAAATGAGAATTGGTAATTTAAATCATCAAAATTTGGAAATGATCGAAAGAGGAGTATCGCCAGTTTTGCTCTGAGCGATAGTTAAATCTTTAATTAGATTTGAACGTGAAATGGTAATTAAATTTACCGATCACACCGTGGTGTTAGTTATGGGGTAATAACAGTTTTGCTCCATGGGATGAATAGGTTGGGATTGGGAAATAAAATAAATAATTACTTCGGTGTGGTTCGCTAATCTCGACTAGTTTGGAAAACCATAATTTGGTTTGATATGACATCAAAAGGAAGATTAAAGAATAAATTTTAAAGAATTTATCTTTGATAAAATTAATGGGAACCTTTCCCTAAGAATATGAAATTTAGAAACTAGCTGTAGGTTAGTTAAGAAGAATGGTTTCCTGGGTATTGATCTGATATTGGTTTCGGCCTTCGGGGTTAATATTTGGAGAATTGTTCTCTTACTAGTTTACAGTTAGTGACTGATGAATTGGAATGAGGCGTATGTTGTGTTTTATAGCATTTGATTATAAGATACGCGAGTTATTCAGAAAGGCCGGGTATAACCCATTCTGAATAACTGATTCGACGATGAGTCGAAGAGATGGAAGACGGTGCAAGACCGACGATCTTCACATCGAATGGATGGGTGCTACTGATGCTCACGATGGGAGTAGCTACCTTGAAGGGGGCTAAAGTGGTAGCCGTCCGGACGTGCTTGGAGGTCGACGGATATGCGAGGAAAGTGCCTCCGGTTTCGTTCAGACCCAGAACGGACTTGTAAATGGATGGTGTGTCTGACATTGTATTCCTTTATATTGTATTCGTTGATCTCTGCTAAATATATATTTGTTTGGAGGAGAAGAATTTATTCTCTTGCTTAACGCCCTTCTCTAAGACATACGAGCTCAGAGGTTATATATTGGAAGAAATCAGTGGTATGATATGGATTGATAGTGTGGCATGCTGAGATGCAATGATCCAGACTTTTGTTGAAAAGCAAAGTTTGGTGGATGATGATCAAAGCGCAGCTTTAATATAGCACGGCTTTGTGTATAGCGTTGATTCGCGAGCCACACACCCCGGTATGGTGGTAAACTGATGGTTTGATCAGTATGCTTTTTAGAGGATGGGCACCTTAGTGGTGTCGTGGATTCGGTCGACCGAGATTGAGCTTAGTGCTCAGAGGGATAGGGTAAGTGGTGTTTTCTCTCACCGAGACGTAAGCCGCAGTGATACTCGATTTCCCAAAAGTGCGGATGTGCATTACGGTGTTTTCTATAACTGAGACGTAAGCCGTTGTAGATGGCACTACGCGATCGATCTTTCGAAAATGGAGCCACCATGATGGAAATCCAATTTCCAAATATGACATTTTGCGGTTTTGATTGTAGAGCCTAGTATTGGCGACATGATATATGGTACCCATGCCGTCTATGATTGATATATTTATATTTGAAGTTGTTTTCTTCACTTATAGTGATAATATAAGATGAAATTTCGCGTATCAAACATATTTGGCTATTATAAGGGAAAACCCTATCCTCCGGCTTGCGTTGCATTGTGTGATGGCACCTGGGTCTTATAATAGCTTCATTGTTCTTTATTTAGCATTGCGCTGTTTGTTTTATGCACTGGTATTCTTGGGAGGAAACCCGTTCCATGTTATACGGTGTGGTCCCTTGAATTACCTAACTTTAAAAACAAAGATTAATAATTGTTTTAGTTCTCACACCAGTCACATGACTGACCTGGAGTTTATTGTTTTAACCTAAACTCTGGGTGCCCCTATTTTCCACACGGGCAGCTAGTAGTTTTGGTTTTGCAGATTTATATTCACAGGATCCTGATTTACAGCTGGAACGATATCCGAAAAGCTCTGTATCCGTTTATCTTTTTTAGTTGTGTTTTGTATTATTTCCGCTACAATGTATTTAAATGTAATATTAAATCTCTGATATTTTCTGTGTAATATTAATTCATAATCTGTATATTCTTGTATTCTGATGGAATTGTTGTAATAAGCAATGAAATGTTCTTATGTCTGCATTCTGTTGTGGCTTGTTCTCGAGGTATCCGCTCTTTCCTTACCGGGGAAGTTACGGGTCATCACAAAAGGGGTTGTAAATGACTTTTTACAATTGTGATTACATTGTCGTATATTAAGAAGTTGTAATAGACTAATATCTTTCACAAATGTGTATTACCGTTGTAACTAACCATTGTCACATATCCTATAACAACTATTGGATAATAGTTGTAGTAATAGCTACTACAACTATGATGCACCCTTGCAACTTCATAAATTTTAAACTGTCTCTGATAGTATTAAATTTAGTTACAACTGTTTTTGCATTTTTTGAGATGATCTACTGATAATTGAAATAATCACAAATGTTTCAACTGTTTTTAAGCTATAGATTTATCTTAAGTAATATTATTATAAAATTCAAATACATAATATTCACTTATGCAAATACATAGAATTCAAATCAAAACCAATATTTTACAAAAGATGATGTCAAATTTCTTACACTATCATATCCATCAATATTAAAACTATCATACATAAAACCTAACAAGATAAAATACTGTTCTAAAATACATTCCTATTAAAACATCAAATTAGTCAATGGACAACATAACACGTAGTAAGCGCTCTTACAACATGACCTAGGGGAAGCTATTGCTCAACCAGTGCCTCAACTTTTGCATCCCACGTCAGAACCACACATCCAGCTACACTCACCACTTCCATGGCCGACACCAAGCTCCCCACAACCATGGCCCATACTTACAGTTAAATTTCTTCCTGTGAGTCTAGTGTTAGCATCTGCTTAAAGCCTCTTCTTCCCATCCCGATCAAAGTTTGAAAGTAAACTAGCATCAACTTCGCATTTCATATTTTCCAGCAAGCTTGTAAAAACCTGCACATGCTTATAAGTTCATACATTAGCATATGAAACTTTATTGAGGTACATTAGTTGTACGTACTGAGCGTACTTATTGAATCAGCTAAAGCTTTAAGCACATCTGATGGTACCAAAGCAAGCGTTGGTGGGATAACAAGAGTAATGCTCATTTCAAGATGGCCTTGCCTCTTATGATAGAGTAAAGCACCCCTTTAACATTCAAGCCGAAATGTGATGGCATCCATAATCCCTCTAGTCCATTTAGGTCCCATCTTGTCTATAATAGTTTTTAATTCTAGCGTAAAATTTCTAGTAAGCTAACATTTCTTCAATAGGTTCATTTTCTTTTCCATTATTCCATAGAACCATTGTCTTTAAACATTGAAAATTAGAACATATAGACTTATTCTCCCTATTCATCTACCTTAATAAGAAAAGGACATTTAAGATACACATTATACTACTGGTTCTATTTACTTTAACCCAGATATGGTATTCATTTTATCCTATTTGATTATTTCTAGGATTTCCTAAACAAATACCCTAAAGTTCGACAAGGGTTGTAGAAATTATAATAAGAAGATGAATTTCAACCGTGTGCAGAAGCAAAATGCTGAATGGAGCAATTCAAGTGGTCTTGCATGATGTTGCTGCCAAATGCTGATAGTTGCAACATCTACTTTACAAGAACGTCTAAATTCAGTTTTTTAAATAAAAAATGACACTTGTATCAAATGACATGCTAAATTCAATTTCCATCACAAACACCAAAATCAGTCTAAAAAAACCCAATATGATTCAACAAAATGACATGCATGATTATAAGAAAATTAAACCAACTATGTTGTCTAAAGGTGTCATTTAAGACAACTTTGATATTTACTCAAAACAAACAAGTATAGCAAAAATAAGTTGATAAAGTGTTAAAATTCAACAAAAATTTAAGGATGTCTATTGACCAGATTCTAAGCATTGGCTCTATTATAAACAAAACCAAAAGTGTAATACCAGCATATGATATGAAATGTTACTATAATACATCAAATACTCAAAAAAGCATAGAAAGGGGAGTAGCATTGTAATTGCCCGAATTTCCATACTATAACAAGCCAGATTTTTCTGGTCGATTTATTTTGAATAGTTAATATTATTTTAAATATTGAGCTAATAATATAAATCGATTTTTATATTGAATTATCGATCTAATAATCGAAATACGATTTAATTCCAAATATATATAAATATCGTAATACGAGGATCTTAAATAGTTCAATTTGAAATTTAAAACGAAGTCAAAATGATTCAAATGGTTAATATGAATTTTATTTGAATTAAAATGATAATAATAATAATTTATTATCAAGAAATTTATTTGTTTTGAATTTAAATTGTATTATATCAATTTAATATGTTTATTTTAAATATACGTTCGAATTAAATTATATAGTCTATTCTACTGAGTTCAGAATAGTGTAATTACATTGAAACATTGGTCGGTAGGTTAAAATTATGGTTCGTGATATCGAGTTATGAACCCCGATATATTTTTAGTAGATAGGATCGATATCAAATCGATATCTATTTAAAAAGAATAAAAATCCCTTTATATCTAATCGTATTTAATACAAATCAAATCACATTAAATCAGTATCAAATCGTAATTAATTTAAATGTACTTAAGCTACCCTACCTATTCATTAATGTAGAAGTCTTCATCTTTATAAATAAATGCGGCTATTCAAGCTGCCTTCTATTTTTCGTTCATTCCTCCTCAGTCAGAAAGAAATTTGGAAAGCTTTGATTATGGCCTCAGTTCATTTCAGTCTGAAATCAAATAAGAAGGGTCGTTCTCTTTTTAAACTGAATGAAAGAAATACCAACATAATATTGTTCACATTTTCATTTCTAAATCAAATCCGAGCCTTTCCTATTCGTTCTTTTCCAATTCCCTAAAATAAAATCGAAGTCTTCTAATTTGAGTCCTCAACCTCATTCGACTCACATTTTTCGTGTGTGAAGGTGATTGGGATATTAATTCAAACAAGAAAGGGTAGTGCATGGAGTTAGCCGAGCTCAGGGATTCGGGACTCGTGACAGATTGGTAGTAGCAGAAATCAGGGGTTTTGCACGATGGAAGTTTGCTGATCTCGATGTCAAAAATGGCAAGCTAGGGTTCATCACAGGATTTGGGGGTATCATCGACTATAGCGATAAATCGAATGGAGCTGGACTATCGCGATGTTAATGGGCGCGATGGAAGTAGTATTTGGGGAAAAACAGGTAACCACAATTTCAGAAATAGCCATTGAGGATGTGTCGCGTATGGTTGGGTGCTACGTTGATTTCTGTGTGTGCGATGTGATCAGGCTTGTGTAGTAGAGAAGTCGCATGTTGTTGCTGAAGGTTGAAATGGGTTCTTGTAACGATCGTGAATTTCGCTTGATCCTAATCGATTGCTAAACCGACCAAGACCGTTCGAAACCCCTGATTGTTTTGAGAATGCGACAAATCAAAACGCAAAAAGAAGAACATTTTATTGCTTATTACAACAATTCATCAGAATACAAGAATATACAGAGTATGAATAAATATTTCACAGAAAATATCAGAGATTTAAATTACATTTAAATACATCGCAGCGGAAAATAACACAAAACACAACTGAAAGTGATAAACAGATAGAGAGCTTTCCGGATATTGTTCCATCTGTATATCAGGATCTTGTGAATGTGAATCTGCAAAACCAAAACTACTAGCTGCCCGTGCGGAAAATAGGGGCACCCAGAGTTTAGGTTAAAACAATAAACTCCAGGTCAGTCATGTGACTGGTGTCAAAACTAAACCAGTTATTAATCTTCATTTTAAAGTTCGGTAAATCAAGGGACCATGCTGTATTACACGGAACGGGTTTGCTCCCAAGGATACCAGTGTATAAAACAATAGCGCAATGCTAAAAAAAGAACAATGAAGCTATTATAAGACCCAGGTCCCATCACACAATGCAACACAAGCCAGAGGATAGGGGTTTACCTTATAATAGCCAAAGAATGCTTGATACACTAAATTTCATCTTTTATTGTTACTATAAGTGTATAGTGTCAAAACTATTTCAATCATAAGTATCAATCATAGACGGCATATGTGTCCCATACCACTATGTCGCCATATATAGGTTCTACAATCAAAACCGCAAAGTCATGTATTGGAAGTTGGATTTCCATCTGTGAACCGAGGCAAAAGATAGTCCTCACCAATTCGAGACTCTCTAGCCCGAGCCTCAGGATCAGAGCTCGAGTGACCCTTGGATCTTCAGGGCCGGTCCACCGATGTGGATTAAAATGCCTGAACACTGCGTTTCCCCAACCTTTGGGGCGTAAATGAGCCAAATGACTCCATCGGCTCCACATAGTCACTGATATATCTGAGGCGCCTCGCAACAGCAACAACCACACAGGTGAAAATAATATAAATGTCAGGGCTGGTAGGTCACTGACACCACCCTAGCTAGAAAGAAATGCATGCCCTCCCTGATGACCTCTCCCGTTTCTGGTTCACAACCAGGGTGTGAGGCTCGCGAATCAACGTTACACAAAGCTATGCCACACAGGCGGTGCTTTGATCATCAACCACAAGACTCTTCTTTTTAACAAAAGCCTTGATCATTTTCCACATAGGCATGGCACACAGGAAATTCACTCTATGTGATTAATATCCATCAATATATAACCTCTAAGCTCGTACGTCTCAGAGAAGGGCGTTAAGCAAGAGAATAAATTCTCCGCCGCCAAAAAGACATATATTTAATAGAAATCAATCACATAGAATAAAATCCAATGTTAGATACACAGTCCATTTACAAGTTCGTTCTGGGTCTGAACGAAACCGGAGGCACCTTGTACCTCGCATATCCATCGATCTCCAAGTACGTCTGGACGATCACCAACTGATTCCCTCCTCTTGGGTGTACAGCCAAATCAAGATCATCAGTAATTATCCAAATGATGTGAAGACCTCTGGTCTTCGACCAACGCCTTCATCCTCGACACATCGTCGAATCAGTTATTCAGAATGGGATAAACCCGGTCTTTTTGAATAACTCGCGTATATAATAAACAAGTGTTACACAAACACAACATACATCTCTTTCCAATTCAGAATATTCATTTATTCAAATATTCTTATACTTTGGGAAATGTTCCCATTAATTTTATCAAAGATAAATTCTTTAAATTTATTCTTTAATCTTCTTTTGAATATCAATTCAAACCAAATTATGGTTTATCCAAACTAGTCGGGATCATCGAACCTTACCGAAGTAATCATATGTTTTAATTTCCCAATCCCAACCTATTCATCCCATGAAGTAAAACTGGTAATACTTCATATCTAACACCATGGTGTTATTGGTAAATTCAATTACCATTTCACGTTCAAATCTAATTAAATATTAAAATATCGCCTGGAGCAAAACTGGTGATACTCCATTCTCGATCTTTTCAATCTAATTAAAGATTCATTAAAACTTCACTTGGTTTTAATCTTCCCAAAAATCAATATCCTGTCTTTAACTGGGTTAAAGAACCAGTGTCATCTAAAACACGGTTCACGATAAACCCAAATCCCATTTGATATTGAATACATAGAAAATATATCGGCTTATATTCAATATCAAATTCTGCGACCAACAAATATCGTATTGGAAATAACGATATTAATATATCTTTCAAATTTTCATAACAATATCTGTATAACCACGAAATCCAACATCGAAATATTCCAAAGACAATTTCGATTCAAATCCATTCTAATTCAATTATTGGAAATTCTAGTTACTTTTAAAACCATTTGAAATCCACTTTATTTATTTTAATAATAAATGGGATTATAATTCTGGTTCAAAACTAGTTCATTTGATAAATATCTATTTTTTATCTTTTCAAATTTGGAATTTTTCATCCCAATTCTTCACAAATCATTTCTTATGATTTTACACAAATTAATACTATTTTTAATAATTTTATCAAGGCTTGTACAGTCGATTTCCATCAATGGGCATCGAACTGCACTTACAACGACCTTTTCCAAATTTGATTTGGACATAATTCCAAATCCAACTGTTAGATTTAAAATCTCTAATATTCTTAGAAATATCTTTTTGATACGAACCCAACGGTTCCGGTTTTAGGAGAATCCAACGGTCGGATCTCCCGTAACGTCAATTCGAAGCCAATGGTAGAAATTCATGAACTGCCACGGCGCGTTCTATTCAGGCCATTATATATATAATATATATATTATATATATTTCACTGATTTCCTTTTTAAAACATATTTTATAAATCGTTTTAAATTCGTTTTCAAAATGATTTCAGCTACATATTCAATTTCAAATCAAAATTGAATATTCCATGTCATCAATATATAAATGATAATATTTTCAAAATATTATATTTTGAAATCAATTCCTTTTCACTATTCATTATAAAGATGAATAAAATCGATATAAATACCATTCGCATCAAAATGGTGCATATCTAATCAGCGCGGCTTTATATATTTCGATAACTTCGTTATTCTATTCAACAAAAGAATATTTTCTTCAACACATAAATATATATATTTTATTCTACACATAAATATCTTTTTATCCAACACATGAATATTTATTTTATTCAACACATGAATTTTCTATTATTCAACAATGAATATTCTTTATTCAACACATGAATTTAATCTATTCAACACAAGAATTTATTCTATTCAACACATGAATCATCTATTATTCAACACATGAATTTATTCTATTCAACACATGAATTTTCTTTTATTCAACACATGAATTTTCTTTTATTTAACACTTGAATATTCTTTATTCAACACATGAATTTATTCTATTCAACACATGAATTTATTCTATTCAACACATGAATTTATTCTATTCAACACATGAATTTTCTTTTATTCAACACATGAATTTTCTTTTTATTCAACACATGAATATTCTGTATTCAACACATGAATTTTCTTTTTATAATATTCTTTATTTTCGAAATTGGAATGAGGCCCAATCAATTACCATATAATGTTAATTATATGGATTCCATACAATACATGTATATAATAGCAACGATAAATAATCAACCATTATCCAGAGTGCACCACAAAACTGCATAAGCATTAACTATAAATAATTAATGCTTACACAGTCTATCAACAAATCGATTGACATACCACTAAACAATCGGGATTAGTGCACGTCAAATATCATCCTAATACCCATGTGGGGTTTCAGTCAACAAATACAGATTTTTATTTGTGCAGTTGGGCGATGTGTAAAATTTATCGTCCCAATCAATATCCTTCAAATGGGTGTACATAAACAAATCGTTCGATTTGTAAATGAATATTTATTTTATATACACGTTAAAAAATATATTTTTAACTATAAAATATTTTATTTCAACATATGAATATATATTTTACTTCAACACATGAGTATATATTTTACACATCACAATCAACAGTCAAATTTCATAACACAAACAATCACACAAGTCGTCCATGGTCTGTGGATGACGGGAAACAGTTTATATATGTAGTTATAAAACAAATAACTGAACAGAAAATTTTAGTGAGGAGTTCTCACCGAGGGTTCCACTCCGCCGTTTCATTTCTGAATTCTGAATGGCTTGACTCAGCCTGAAATTCCTATGCAATCTTTTTCATGGTGTTCACATTAAAAATCACATTTTTATCTCACTATATATATATAATAAAAATCTGATTTTTATTTCGCTACATATATAAAAATTATATTTTTATTATACTACATATATAAAAATCATATTTTTATAATGTTAGTATGTAAATAAAAAGCTTATCTTTTCTTGTATTCAAAAATCTCGTCTTTATGTTTACAAAAATCATAACTTTGTATTTTTAAATTAAAAATCAAAGCATTTCTATAAATTAAAAATCAAATTTTTCTATAACTTTCGAAATAAAAAAACTTTATATGATAAAAACCTACCCTTTTTAATAAATAAAACTCTAACCTTTTTAATAAATAAAAATCTAACCTTTTTAATAAATAAAAATGTAACCTTTAGATTAGATAAAAATAAGTTTTTATATAAATAAGAAATCAGATTTTTTTCTTCATATATACATAAATTATAAAAACTCACGTTGATTTCCGTTCTGGTGGTGGTGAAGGCTGCTGGAGGTCGGCGTCGTTCGTCGGAGGATCACAGGCAGGGTGCGGCAGCCTGCTTGTGGCAGGGTAGGCCCATGGTGTGACGGCTTTAGTTAAGGTTTCAGTTTTAGGCTTTAGGGGTCTTCGATTTGGCTTGAGGAGGCTAGAGGGTGGATCGATGATGGTGGAAGAGGAAGGGGAGAGCCGACATCGGAGGGGTGGCGCTGGGTTTCTAGCGTGGCGGCGCACTACTGGAGAGGGAGCAACGGGGTAATTAGGGCACAGGGTTTTTCTTTATTTATTTTTAGTTTTTGATTTTGAAAATAAATGGGATGGCCTGAGAAGGTAAAGGAGATGAAAGGGAGAAAATATAAAATCAATTATTTATTTCATTTTCTAAGAGTTGACTTTTTTATCCAAACCCCAAATCGAACTCACTGACTATCGTCCCTAGCATATTACCCTCCTTATGAACACAATGAGATATGTTTCGTAAGCCAATTCGGTTGTTACAGTCTGTTTTCATCATATTTAAAATATGAACCAGTATATATTCAATTTGAACGTACATTTTAAATTGCCGGGGCCACATACTGACTCTATAAATTCCCGAAAAATATTTTCTAGCTTCGTATCGACGATACGATTCTAACAAAACTATTTTCATCAAATTTGAAGACCGTTTGAAAAATGGCCATTTTCTGGTCGATCCAAATTGACTAAAACTGTTAAAACACGTTTTACTTCGCCACGCTCACATATTGATTCAGAAAATTATGCAAATTGGAATCTAGCAATAATTTGATGTCCCTGATCCAACTAAAGTTGTTTCGTCGAAACCGAGGTCGTTTGCAAAATTTCCATTTTTAAGGGCTGTATTTCCATAGCGACTATTCTGAATTTTCAACTGGAAAATAGCTTTTGACTCCCGGTCTGAAATTTTGATTTTTCTGATTCATTGGAAAGATATTCTCTAATAGATTCAAATATTTTTGGTTTCGCTAAAATCCGGTATATTTTGAATCCTGTACATTCACTTGAAGTTTGAAATCGAATTTTCGAACTACCGTGCCATTTTCAATTCCTTTTATAATTATAAATAATTATTTATAATCCAACGATGATTCAAATAAATATATACGTTCTACTTCTACTCAAAATAAATTTCTAGTCGTTATTATTTAAAATAATTCATTTTAAATATTCAGAATACATTAAAATTGCCAAAATAAAAATTTTAAATTAGCTCGGATATCCGGGTTATTACAATCTCCCCCACTTAAAACTTTTTGGTCCCCAAAAAGGAACGAAGCTGAAAGTTGTTTTACGAATCTACTCAACTTTCATTATTTTTATTATGGATTAAGTTCTTCAATTTTTCGGTTTCTAAGAACTTTTCAAATTTTTCAAAAATTTGGCTAACACCCTAAATTTTCGAAAATTTTCGCCATAACCTCCCCTGCACCGGGAGCTTCGGGATATTTCAAATAGCCTCCCATGGCCCTCACCAATCCAAAAAGAAAAAGAAACAGCCAAGCGGCTAGCCAATCCGCTCATAAAATCATCAAAAACCATAGAAATACAATAAACATGTACCTATTTGTCAGGCAAACAATTTTATTCCTCTTCTCTAGCCTCCTTGCTATGACCAGTTCAATGTAAGTACATGTATATGTATGCATTTCCAAACAATTTTCAACTCAGTTAAACATTTGATACAATTTAGCTAAATGGTTCAAATTTTAATTAATCAACCAGTAATCAAACAACACAACCATCAATCAATTAGTTGATTATCTTTTCAAATTCATAACTTGGATATATAGTCAAAAAATCACATTTTTGATGCCAAATCACAACAATTTATTCTAACTATATTTTGGTTCTCGCACCAGTCAATTGTAAATATATAAATATCACACCTTCGAAACACGAACACAAACTGCTGATGCTACGTAGTCATCAACAAAATCATCTCCGGGCGACTAGAGTTTAATTCTATATCTATCCAGTATATTAAAACTTCAAATACACGTGGATCAGACGTATATGCAAAATCTTTATATTTTGCATTGTCCAAATTCAATATAAAATAAATAATCAAATACGAATAATTGATTTAAATTTTCAAAAAAAAAATTGTTTTTATTTTTATTTTAAAAACACTACTCTTCACACTCGTTCTAGGATACTACTGATCCCATCTCTAACGAGTCATTCTCATTGGATATTACTAATCCAACCTCTGATGAATCCTTTCGTATGGTTCTAATGTGCCTTGTTCTCGAGCTTTGTAAACCAAAGCTCTGATACCAAACTAAAACGACCCGAAATTCCTCGTGAAGGAAAGCCCGGATTGAATTGAGAACAAGCCACATTGGAACGCAAACAGAATAACAGTTTATTGCTTATTACAACAATTCATCAGAATACGAGAATACACAGAGTATGAATAAATATTTCACTGAAAATATCAGAGATTTAAATTACATTTAAATACATCGCAGCGAAAAATAATACAAAACACAACTGAAAGGGATAAACGGATACAGAGCTTTCCGGATATCGTTCCAGCTGTATATCAGAATCCTGTGAATGTAAATCTGCAAAACCAAAACTACTAGCTACCCTTGCGGATAATAGAGGCGCCCAGAGTTTAGGTTAAAACAATAAACTCCAGGTCAGTCATGTGACTGGTGCGAGAACTAAAACAGTTATTAATCTTTATTTTAAAGTTCGGTAAATCAAGGGACCACGCCGTATAACACAGAATGGGTTTCCTCCCAAGGTACCGGTGCATAAAACAACAGCGCGATGCTAAATAAAGAGTAATGAAGCTATTATAAGACCCAGGTCCCATCACACAATGCAATACAAGCCGGAGGATAGGGTTTTACCTTATAATAGCCAAAGAATGCTTGATACGCTACATTTCATCTTTTATTATTACTATAAGTGTATAGTGTCAAAACAATTTCAATCATAAGTATCAATCATAGATGGCATAAGTGCCCCATACCACTATGTCGCCATATATAGTTCTACAATCAAAACCGCAAAGTCACGTATTGGAAGTTGGATTTCCATCTGTGAACCGAGGCAAAAGATACTCCTTACCAATTCGAGACTCTCTAACCCGAGCCTCAGGATCAAAGCTCGAGTGACCCTTGGATCATCAGGGTCGGTCCACCGATCTGGATTAAAATGCCTAAACACTGCGTTTTCTCACCCTTTGGGGCGTAAATGAGCCAAATGACTCCATCGGCTCAACATAGTCACCGATATATCTGAGGCGCCTCGCAACAGCAACAACCACACACGTGAAAATAATATAAATGTCAGGGCTGGTAGGTCACTAACACCACCCTAGCTAGAAAGAAAAGCATGCCCACCCTGATGTCCTCTCCCGTTTCTGGTTCACAACCGGGGTGTGAGGATCGCGAATCAATGTTACACAAAGCTATGCCACACAAGTGGTGCTTTGATCATCAACCACAAGACTCTGCTTTTCAACAAAAGCCTTGATCATTTGCCACTTAGGCATGCCACACCGGCAATTCACTCTATGTGATTGATATCCATCTATATATAACCTCTGAGCTCGTTTGTCTCAGAGAAGGGCGTTAAGAAAGAGAATAAATTCTCCTCCGCCAAACAAATATACATTTAATAGAAATCAATCACACAAAATAAATCCAATGTCAGACACACAGTCCATTTACAAGTTCGTTCTGGGTCTGAATGAATCCGGAGGCACCTTGTACCTCGCATATCCATCGATCTCCAAGTACGTCTGGATGCACACCAACTGATTCCCTCCTCTTGGGTGTACAGCCCAATCAAGATCATCAGTAATTATCCAAATGATGTGAAGACCTCCAGTCTTTGACCATCATCTTCATCCTCAACACATCGTCGAATCAGTTATTCATAATGGGATAAACCTGGTCTTTCTGAATAACTCGCGTATATAATAAACAAGTGTTACACAAACACAACATACGCCTCTTTCCAATTCAGAATATTCTTTTATTCAAATATTCTTATACTTTGGGAAAGGTTCCCATTAATTTTATCAAAGATAAATTCTTTAAATTTATTCTTTCATCTTCTTTTGAATATCAATTCAAACCAAATTATGGTTTATCCAAACTAGTCGGGATTATCGAACCTTACCAAAGTAATCATTTTTTTTAATTTCCCAATCCCAACCTATTCATCCCATGAAGTAAAGCTGGTAATACTTCATATCTAACACCACGGTGTTATCGGTAAATTCAATTATCATTTCACGTTCAAATCTAATTAAAGATTTAACTATCGCCTGAAGCAAAACTGGTGATATTCCATTCTTGATCTTTTTAATCTAATTATAGATTCATTAAAACTCCACTTGGTTTTAATCTTCCCAAAAATCAATATCCTGTCTTTAACTGGGTTAAAGAACCAGTGTCATCTAAAACACGGTTCACGATAAACCCAAAACCCATTTGATATTAAATACAATGCTCTGAATAGAAAATATATCGGCTTATATTCAATATCAAATTCTACGACCAACAAATATCATATTGAAAATAATGATATTAATATATTTTCAAATTTCCATAACAATATCTGTATAATCACGAAATCCAGCATTGAAATATTCCAAAGACAATTTCGATTCAAATCCAATCCAATTCAATTATTGGAAATTCTGGTTACTTTTAAAACCATTTCAAATCCACTTTATTTATTTTAAAAATAAACGGGATTATAATTCTAGTTCAAAACTAGTTCATTTTGATAAAAATCTATTTTTATATTTTCAAATTTGGAATTTTTCATCCCAATTCTTCACAAATCATTTCTTATGATTTTACACAAATTATTACTATTTCTAATAATTTTATCAAGGCTCGTACAGTCGATTTCCATCAACGGCCATCGAACTGCACTTACAACGACCTTTTCCAAATTTGATTTAGACATAATTCCAAATTCAACCATTAGATTTCAAATTTCTAATATTCGTTAGAAAGCTCTTTTCGATACGAACCCCACGGTTCCTGTTTTAGGAGAATCCGACGGTCGGATCTCCCGTAACGTCAATTCGAAGCCAATGGTCGAAATTCACGAACTACCGCGGCGCGGCACGTTCTATTCAGTCCATTATATATATATAATATAATTCATCGATTTCTTTTTTAAAACGTATTTTATAAATTGTTTTAAATTCGTAAAACGATTTCAACTTCATATTCAATTTCAAATCAAAATTGAATATTCCATATCATCTATATATAAATGATAGTATTTTCAAAATATTATATTTTGAAATCAATTCCTTTTTGCTATTCATTATAAAAATGAATAAAATCGATATAAATATCGTTCGCGTCAAAATGGCGCATATCTAATTAGCCCGGCTTTATATATTTCAATAACTTCGTTATTTTTTTCAACAAATGAATATTTTCTTCAACACACGAATATATATTTTATTATACACATAAATATCCTTTTATCCAACATATGAATATTTATTCTATTCAACACATGAATTTTCTATTATTCAACACATGACTTTATTCAACACATGAATTTATTCTATTCAACACATGAATTTATTCTATTCAACACATGAATTTTCTATTATTCAACACATGAATTTGTTCTATTCAGCACATGAATTTTCTTTTATTAAATTAATGAATATTCTTTTCAACACATGAATTTTCTTTTATTCAACACATGAATATTCTTTATTCAACAGATGAATTTATTCTATTCAACACATGAATTTATTCTATTCAACACATGAATTTATTCTATTCAACACATGAATTTTCTTTTATTCAACACATGAATTTTCTTTTTATTCAACACATGAATATTCTTTATTCAACACATGAATTTTCTTTTTATAATATTCTTTATTTTCCAAATTGGAATGAGGCCCAATCAATTACCATATAATGTTAATTATATTGATTTCAAACAACACATGTATATAATAGCAACGATAAATAATCAACCATCATCCAGAGTGCACCACACAACTGCATAAGCATTAAATATAAATAACTAACGCTTACACAGTCTGTCAACCAATCGATTGACATACCGCTAAACAATTGGGATTAGTGTACGTCAAATATCATCCCAATACCCGTGTGGGGTTTCAGTCAACAAACACAGATTTTTATTTGTGCAGTTGGGCGATGTGTAAAATTTATTGTCCCAATCAATATCCTTCAAATGGGTGTACATAAACAAATCATTCGATTTGTAAATGAATATTTATTTTATATACACGTTAAAAATTATATTTTTAACTATAAAATATTTTATTTCAACAAATGAATACATATTTTACTTCAACACATGAATATATATTTTACTTCAACACATGAATATATATTTTACACATCACAATCAACAGTCAAATTTCGCAACACAAACAATCACACAAGTCGTCCATGGTCTGTGGACGACGGGGAACAGTTTATATATGCAGTTATAAAATAAATAACTGAACAGAAAATTTTAGTAAGGAGTTCTCACCGAGGGTTCCACTCTGCCATTTCATTTCTAAATTTCGGAATGGCTTGAATCAGCCCGAAATTCCAATGCAATCTTTTTCACGTTATTCATATTAAAAATCACATTTTTACCTCACTATATATATAATAAAAATCAGATTTTTATTTCGCTACATATATAAAAATTATATTTTTATTATACTACATATATAAAAATCATATTTTTATGATGTTAGTATGTAAATAAAAATCTTATCTTTTCTTGTATTCAAAAATCTCGTCTTTACGTTTACAAAAATCATAACTTTATATTTTCAAATTAAAAATCAAAGCATTTCTATAAATTAAAAATCAAATTTTTCTATAAATTTCTAAATAAAAAAACTTTATATGATAAAAACCTACCCTTTTTAATAAATAAAAATCTAACCTTTTTAATAAATAAAAATCTAACCTTTTTAATAAATAAAAATCTAACCTTTTTAATAAATAAAAATATAACCATTTGATCAAATAAAAATCAGTTTTTATATAAATAAGAAATCAGAATTATTTTTCACATATATAAAAATCATTAAAACTCACGTTGATTTCCGTTCTGGTGGTGGTGAAGGCTGCTGGAGGTCGGCGCCATTCGTCGGAGGATCACAGGTGGGGTGCGGCAGCCTGCTTGCGGCAGGGTGGGCCCTTAGTGTGACGGCTTTAGTTAGGGTTTCAGTTTTAGGCTTTGGGGGTCTTCGATTTGGCTTGAGGAGGCTAGAGGGTGGATCGACGATGGTGGAGGAGGAAGGGGGAGCGCCGACATCGAAGGGGCGGCGTTGGGTTTCTGGCGTGGCAGCGCACTACTGGAGGGGGGCGACAGGGTAGTTAGGGCATAAGGTTTTTCTTTTCTTTTTTAGTTTTCGATTTTGACAATAAATTGGGGGTGCTTGAGAAGGTAAAGGAGATAAAGGGCGAAAATATAAAATCAATTATTTATTTCATTTTCTAAGAGTTGACTTTTTTATCCAAACCCCAAATCAAACTCATCAACTATCGTCCCTAGCATATTTCCCCCATTCTAAACACAATGAGATATATTTTGTGAGCTAGTTCGGTTGTTACGGTCTGTTTTCATCAAATTTAAAATATGAACCAATATATATTCAATTTGAACGTACATTTTAAATTACCGGGGCCACATACTGACTCTATAAATTCCCGAAAAATATTTTCTAGCTTCGTATCGACGATACGATTCTAACAAAACTAATTTCATTAAATTTGAAGACCATTTGAAAAATGGCCATTTTCTGGTCGATCCAAATTGACTGAAACTGTTAAAACACATTTTACTTCACCACGCTCACATATTGATTCAGAAAATTATGCAAATTGGAATTTAGCAATAATTTGACGTCCCGGATCCAACAAAAGTGGTTTCATCGAAAACCGAAGTCGTCTGCAAAATTTCCATTTTTAAGGGCTATATTTCCATAGCTAGTATTCTGATTTTTCAACTGGACATAAATTTTGACTCCCGCTATGAAATTTTGATTTTTGGATTCGTTGGAAAGATATTCTCAAATAGATTCAAATATTTTTGGTTTCGCTAAAATCCAGTTTATTTTGAATCCTGTACATTCACTTGAAGTTTGAAATCGAATTTTCGAACTACCACACCATTTTCAATTCCTTTTATGATTATAAATAATTATTTATAGACCAACGATGATTCAAATAAATATATACATTCTAATTCTATTCAAAATAAATTTCTCGTCGTTATTATTTAAAATAATTCATTTTAAATATTCAAAATTCACTAAAATTGCCAAATTAAAATTTTTAAATTGGCTCGGATTTATGGGTTATTACAGTTCTGGACTGGTATTGGAAGGGAGGAGGCTCGCATACAGGAAAGAGGCAGAAGGTGGAAATGGTGAAATCATGGAATAGAAAGTGACGCAATTCCATGTTGCTCACGCGTGAATGATCCGAGAGTGACTGAGTAGAAAAAAAGAGTGATTGAGTGCGGAATGTTTTGGAGATTGGATTGAAATGATCGATGACAAAGCTGGTGGGTGAGAACGTGATGTAGCAAGTGATAAACAACTTCCTGGTGGAGCCACGAATTAGTAGGGGAGGGTTTGAAAGGAAGCATGTGAACTGGATTTTCAGACGATTGAAGAGGAGGTAGCTAGAAGCAGGATTAAGGTAATTGAATTAAAAATGTATAGTTAGTAAATTAGCATAAATTTATTTGTGAAAATAAATGCTACCTCTTACTCATTTTTAGATCCGTTCAAAACATCATAAATTGTGTGATTCGTATGGATTTGGCTTCATGGTGGAATTTACTTGGAGATTTTTAGAATCGACTGGAGTCATAATGAATCGAAATTTAAAAATCATGGTGACTAATTCTCACTTAGAAATTTATTAAAATTATTTTTGTCGTTAAAAATAATTGTTTGGATAGGTTTAAATATTTTTGTGGCTATTCAATATATATTAGTTATATAGGATTGGTGTTTGTGGTTATTATATATATATTCGTGGTTGGATTCCCGCAGTACCATTAGCGGATGCCCACAGTATCATTAGCGGATGACCCTATGCGCCCCACGCTATGATAGTGGATGACCTTCTATACCGCGATATCCTGCCTTGAAGCAGGATGGGTATTATTTATATTGGCTAACATTTGTGGATACATGGAAAACAGGTTGGAGGGATCCAACTGGATTCCTTGAAATATTATTATTTGTTTGTTTTTATATATTATCATATATGATGTTTAGAAAACATGTGGTTGATAATTATGTGTTTTTGATTGATTGAATATCAATGGCCTGAATATTGATTTATAAAAATATTGTGATAAGGATATTTAGAGATTTAAAAGGGAAATCTATTTTTCCAAAAAGAGAATTCGAATTTTAAATGGACTAGAAATATTAACTTGTTTTGTAAAATAAAAACAAGTATTGAATTTATAAACGTCGTTTATAAATTAGATAATGCAACGAATTTAAAAATGGTGTTTGTAAATAAAAATGAAAAAAATTATTATTTGGATAATTAGAGAGTTAAATTCAAATGTGAATTTAAAAATGAATGTTTTTGGAAATCATTTTAAAAAGAAAACGATGAAATCTATTCCGATCTTCGAAATATAAATTTAATTGGATAATTAAATTAGATTATGTTGAATTTATAGAATAAATTATTTCCAAAAAGGATATTTGAATGGTATAAATTAGAAACTAATATTTAGATTAAATATTAAAATATATTCTATGTTAAAAATAGAAAGTTAAAATAAATAAAATATTCCAAAACACGATTTTGGTTTTAAATAGATTTTGAAATGGAATTTGTTTTAATAAATAAAACAAGTAAATTTAAAAACAATGTTATAATAGTAGCGAATTAATTATAAGAAGATAATTTGTAATTTTAAATTCAAGTATGAATTTAAAAATAGAAGTTGAAATCATTTCGAAAAGATGAACGATAGTTTTCATTCCATAAGTAGGAATAAAAAGGAAATGAGTTTCAAAACAGATTTTGAAATGAAACTTGTTTTCAATATATAAAACAAGGAAGTTGGATTTATAAACGATATTTATAAATCTAGTGAAATAAAATATTAGTGGATAATTTAGAGTTTTAAATTCAAATAGAAATTTGAAAATAGAATTTGGAATCATTTCGAAATGGGAATTATGAAATACATTTCAAAATGCGGATTATAAAACAGAATTGAAATAAATCCAAAGGATTAATAATTTATCTTCAAAAGAGTTGGAACATTACATATAAGACAGAGTTGTAAATAAAATTTACAACTGGGTTATGGAAGTCAACGATTTAGAAAAAATTGAAACGTTAAGTTAAAATTGGAAAGCCAATCTAATATATATTTAAATATACAAGAATGGATGTGAAATTTATTTATAAACGAAGTTTAAAACGCTTAAATTTAAATATAATTAAAACGAACTTGCCGCAGTGTGGTAGTTCGAAATTTGGTGTTTCGAACTTCAATTGAGTATATATAACTCAATTTAAGTCGAAATTCTGTGAAACAAGAATCATCATGACCGACTGAATAATAGTTTTCTATTAGAAGAGAAAATTTTGGATTTCGTCTTATAGATTTTGAGTTATGTCAAAATCAAATTTTCAGAAAAATAGCTCCATAACCATTATAAAACCATAACGGTTTATTTAAATAAATAAAAGGATTTTTAGTAAATAAAATCCAAATTTCCCTTAGAAAATCCAAATTGGAGATATAAATTAAATATGAAATCCAGTCAAGGTGATCTGATTTTTGAAACAAAAAACATATTTTTAGTTATTGAATAGAACTAACTAATTTGAATAATAATTAGTTAACTGAAATTTGATACAAAATTGGGCTTTGAATAACTAAAGGTGATTTGAGAAATTATATTCGAAATCGAAAAGTAAACTTGAATTGAAAATGGAATTCAATTTGTTTATAAGTAAGTTAACATTTTATTTGAACATGTTATGTTCAGACAAAGAAGTGAAATTGGCAAAATAGCTGATTAGAAAATAAATTAGCGAATTGGGTTAAGACGAATGGATTGAGTTAAAACCAAATGGGAATTGGATATGTGTTAAGTAGGTTTGGAATGAAGTATATGAAGAGATATAAATTGAAATGCCTGACCAAAAGTTACATATTTAGTTTATTATGAGATTTTATGCACAAAATCGGCAAGCCGCTTGGCTTTTTTATTTTCTTTTTGAATGGAAAGCGCCCAGAGGGGCTTCTTATAGTTGTACCAAGTGACCTGTACAAAGGAGGTTATGGAGAAATTTTCCAGAAATTTAAGGAGTTAGAATATTTTTAAAAAAAATTGAATAACTAGAAATCAATGTATCGATATATATAGAATTTGATAAGGAAGCGAACATAAAAATAGAATATTATAAACAAAAAGGAAATCTATAATCCGGTAATAGAAAGAGAAATGTATATACATTTTAAAAATGAATAATTGGCTTTATATGATGCTGGTTATTCGGGAATAGTGGTCTTGTCTATTCTTCGATAGTGATTTGTTTGATGCTTTGAATGAATGTTTGGTTTTCTTCGATAGTTAAATAATCGACTATCGAAGAGTTTGCCAATATCGTTGTCAATATGGAGAGACCGGTTGGATTATTATCAGAGAACCGCTCCGTATTTGCAGTAGCGTTGCGAATCAGATTATATGAAGATAATCAGAGACGGAGTAGAGTGCAAGGGCTTTTTTCTATTAATGGGAATTGTGCCTACGGTTTCGTTTAATCCCAGAACAAACATATATGGACGAATGTCTGACAGATTATTTCCAATGATCGCTTATGTTGGTCTGTATAAATATATATGGTGGCGGAGAATTTCTCCTCTTAGCATAATATCCAGAATATATTTATGAAAATCAATTAATGATTAACGGATCTGACAATGTGGCACTCAAAGTGATTGTGCTATCAAATAAATGGTAAGTAATCGTAGTCTCAGGCCTCAACAACTGGAAAAAGACAAAAATCGGGCAGGCAGCATGGCTAAGTGGGTAGCTCCCAATTAGGGTGTATTATCACCTATCTAGAGAAATTCATTTCATTCTTTATTCTATTCAATGTTGTCATATTCGGGAAAATGGTTGCTGATCCCAACTGTTGGTGATATACATTTGATACGTTCAAGCAAAATGAGTGGTCGGTCATGTATGGTCCAGTTACAAGTTGTTCTTGTTGAACCCAGTGTATTCTCCTCTAGAGATACACTATCGGAAGGTGGTTCCATACCTTGTAATAGTCGGAAATTCATTACCCAATAAGTGCTCGTGGTTTTGATTGCATATTATGTATGTGGAGCATGAGATGAAAGCTTTCACTATATTTCTATTTATTTGATTTAGACACTATTATAATATCAAGGGAATTTTAATATAAAGATTATCGTTTCTTTAGAATGGATTTTGAAAAGTTAAATCAAGTGTTTTAGATTCTCATAAGGGAAAAACCCATTCCGTGTTATACGATGTGGTCTTACGAGATATCGTTAATTTTCTCAAACTGTTTTAAATTGTTTACTCATACCAGTCCCATGACTGACCCAGAGTTTATTTTGTTTTACCTAAACTCTTGGGTGCCCAAATTTGTACGGGCAGTCAAGTAGTTCAGGATTTTATAGATCTATTTAAAGGAGCTTAGAACAGGAGGCTTCAATGTTAGATATATAGTATTTTTATTTCTGCTGTGTTGTAAGTGTTGTACTCTGATAATTTTATGGTATACAGTTAAAATTTTGTATTTCAAAAGTTATGATATATTATATTTTGTTCTGCTACGATGTGAGATTCTGTGTTGTTACTCTATACTTCTTCTACCTTTTTCTCCTAAAAAAATGATTCGTATTTCTATGATATTTGGGTTGGATGTATGATGTATGTAGTAAACTTAGATAGTACGTATATGCCGGCCATTACACATACCTTTTGAATTGACTAATTTCACCGCATGTCCAACCCAAATTGCATAGAAATACGAATCATCAATATAAAGAAGTTAGAGAATGAGAAATAGAAGGAAATACTAGTTAGAATAGAAGAAAATGAAGAACACAATCTCACAGCGGAACGAATAAAATATATTAAATAACATAACTTTTGAAATACAAGTCAGTAATTGTATATACATACCATTATCAGAGCACAACAGTTATTCTTGGAACAGTTATAACCACTTGTTTCCAGATACAACATAGTACACAGCGGAAAATATGATAGTCTATAGCTAACCGATGAAGCCTCCTGCTTCAAGCTCCTTCAATTGAATCTGTAAAATCCTGACTACTTGACTGCCCGTACAAATTTGGGCACCCAAGATTTTAGGGTAAAACAAACATAATAAACTCTGGGTCAGTCATGGGACTGGTGTGAGTAAACACCAATCATTGGTTTAACTTTTAAAAATCCTTTCAAAAGGAATGATAATCGTAAGACCAATTCACACATAAACACAGACGGTTTTGACCTTACGATAACCAATTTTTTTAATCACAATCTGGTGATATTATAATAATGTCTAAATCAAATAAATAGCAATCTAGCGGAACGCTTGCATCTCACGCTCCATATATAATATTAAATCAAAAACTGCAGGGAACTTATTGGAGATTGGATTCTGACTATTAAAAGGTATGGATCCACCTTCCGATCAGTGTACTCTAGAGGGGATACACTGGAGTTCAACAAGAACATCTTGCAACTCGGCCACACATGGCTGGCCACTCATTTAACTTGAGTGTTCCGAGCATATTTTCATTAACGGTTGTGATTAGCAATCGTTGCGGAAAGCATACAGTAGCGAATTGAATAAGAAGCAAATAGAATTTCTCTATATCAGGTGATAATACCCCTAATGGGAATGACCCACTTGGCCATCTTGCCTACCCGATTTCTGTCATTTCCCGGGTGATGAGGCTTGAGGTCACGATTATCTTTCAGAATATCTTGTCATCATTAACTTTGAATGTCACTTTGTTAAATCCGTCCATATACGTTGTCCTAGGACTGGACAAATCGAAGGTACCATTCAATCAATCCATCTTGGGGAATTTCTTCCTAGGATTAATATAGTAGCCCTTGCACTTAACTCCGTCTTCATATATCTTCAGCATAAGTTTATTCGTAATGCTTATGCCAACACGGAGTGGTTTTCAGGTAATAACCTGATCCCGGTCTCTCCGTATTGACAACAGAGGTAAAAAATAAAATAAAACTTTGATAGTCAGTGATTTAACTATCAATGGAATGTCCATACAACCAAGATCCTATATCCAAATGGAAATTCTATCGATGAAGCATCAAACAACACTGGGCTCTTTTAAATTAATTTCTTATTGAATTATTATTTCCAATTCCTATTTCCCTATCTTTCATATCCATTCAAAGCTCTATTTTCTCTCTTGATTCTGGGAAAAAAACAATCCTAATATCCTAATTTATTTATTCGAGAAAGTATCTCTTATTCCAGTTAGAAAACATTTCTAAATATTCACGAATCCTCATTTTCTATATTCAGAAAAAATACCTTATTAATATCGAAAAATATTTCCACGTTCCCTTTCTTAATTCCTCGTTAACCAATTCATTTCATTTTTATGCATAGAAAATATCTCTCATTTTATTTGGGAAAACATTTCAAAATCCTTGTATTAACGCGATGTTATAAAACATCGTTATTATAACTCAAACCATTAATCATTAATTAACCAACCATATTGCTAACCAATCTTCACTATCGAACCTTGACCATTCCTCCATTAATCATGAAGTCAATCAAGTTGGGGTATAATTACCTCTCAGGCCTTAATTGAACAAAATTCTCAAATTTGAAATAGTTAAAGCTCACAACTTCAAACAAAAAATCGCTTACGCGACTCTCAGATTCAATCTAAGAATTCATTTCTTTTACAGAAAAACATTGATTATAACTATAGCGTCATAATCGTTGTTTCCAAATATTTGATTTACAAAACATTTATTTTAACGGCAGTGTAAGGACCCGTAACTTCCCCGGTAAGGAAAGCCCAGATACTTTGAGAACGACAAACAAAAGAACGCAGACAGAAGAACATTTCATTGTATATATTACAACAATTCCATCAGAATACAAGAATATACATAGTAAGAATAAATATTACACATAAAATATCAGAGATTTAAATTACATTTAAATACATCGCAGCGGAAAATAGTACAATACAAAACTAGAAGTAATACACGGATACAGAGCTTTTCGAGTATCGTTCCAGCTGTAAATCAGGATCCTGTGAATATAAATCTACAAAACCAAAACTACTAGCTGCCCATGTCGAAATAAGGGCACCCAGAGTTTAGGTTAAAACAATAAACTCCAGGTCACTCATGGGACCGGTGTGAGAACTAAAACAGTTATTTAAAACTTTACTTTAAATCAGATATATCAAGGGACCACGCCGTATAACATGGAACGGGTTTCCTCCCAAGAATACCAGTGCATATAACAAAACAGCGCAATGCTTTTTGGAAAAATGAAGCTATTATAAGACCCAGGTCCTATCACACAATGCAACGCAAGTCGGGGGATAGGGTTTTCCCTTATAATAGACAAACATGCTTAGTACGTTTAAAACAAATCATTTGATACTATTAGAAGTGCATAGTGTATAGAACAACTTCAAATCATAAGTATCAGTCATAGACGGCATGGGTACCATATATCATGTCGCCATACTAGGCTCTACAATCTAAACCGCAAAGTCACGTATTTGGAAATTGGATTTCCGTCTGTGAACCGAGGCAAAAGATAGTCCTCTACCGATTCGAGACTGTCTAGCCCGAGCCTCAGGAACAGCCGCAACTGCCCCTTGGAGCGACAGGGACGGTCCACCGATGTGGATTAAAATTCCTGAACACTGCGTTTCCCTACCCTTTGGGGCGTAAGTGAGCCAACGAATGACTCCATCGGACCCGGATCGTCCGATCAAACCGAGGTGCCTCGTAACACCAACAACCACATAAGTCAAACTCGTCAGGGCATGTAAAACCACTGACGCCACTTCTAGCTAGAAAGAAACGCATGCCCTCCCTGAGGTCCTTCTCCCGTTTTTAGTTCACAACCGGGGTGTGAGGCTCGCGAATTCACATTACACAAAGCTATGCCACACATGTCGTGCTTTGATCATCAACCACAAGACTTTACTTTTCAACAGAAGCCTTGATCATTTGCATCTTAGCATGCCACACAGGCAAACCACTCCATGCAACCGATATCCATCAATCACACAGAATGATATCCAATGTCAGACACACAGTCCATTTATAAGTCCGTTCTGGGTCTGAACGAAACCGGAGGCATCTAGTATCCCGCATATCCATCGATCTCCAAGTACGTCTGGACGATCACCAACTGATTCTCTCCTCTTTGGTGTACAGCCCAATCAAGATCATCAGTAATTATCCAAACAACGTGAAGACCTCCGGTCTTCAACCACCATCTTCATCTTCGACTTATCGTTGTATCAGTTATTCAGAATGGGATAAACCCAGTCTTTCCGAATAACTCGCGTATATAATAAACAAGTGTTACACAAACACAACATATGCTTCATTCCAATTCATCAGCCACTAACCGTAAATTAACAAGAGAATAATTCCCCAAATACTAACCCTGAAGGCCGAAACCAACATCAGATCAATACCTAGGAAACCGTTCTGCTTAGCTAACCTATAGTTAGTTTCTAAATTTCACATTTCTTAGGGAAACGTTCCTATTAATTTTATCAAAGATAAATTCCTTTAAATTTATTCTTTAATCATCTTTTGAATATCACTTCAAACTAGTCGGGATTAGCGAACCACAACGAAGTAATCATTTATTTTAATTTCCCAATCCCAACCTCTTCATCCCATGAAGTAAAACTGGTAATACTTCATATCTAACACCACGGTGTTATCGGTAAGTTCAGTTACCATTTCACATTCAAATCTAATTAAAGATTTAACTATCGCCAGGAGCAAAACCGGTGATACTCCATTCTCGATCTTTTCAATCTAATTAAAGATTCATTAAAACTCCACTTAGTTTTAATTATTGACTGGGTTAAAGAATCAATGTCATTTAAAACACGATTCACGATAAACCCAAAGTCACTTTCCATTTCAATCAGTCCCTAGCCGTAAATTAGCAAGTGAGCAATTCCCTAAGTATTAACCCCGAAGGCCGAAACCAACATTAGATCAATACCCCCAAAAACCATTCAACTTAACTAATCTCCAGTTAGTTTCTGATTTTCTTAACTCCTTTGGGTCTAAGAACAGTATTACTAAAGATATCATTCACGAAAAACCCAAATCCCATTTGATATTAAATACAAGGCTCTGAATAGAAAATATATCGGCTTATATTCAATATCAAATTCTACGACCAACAAATATCGTATTGGAAATAACGATATAGATATATCTTTCAAATTCCCATAACAATATCTGTATCATCACTAAATCCGACATTGAAATATTCCGAAGACAATTTCGATTGAAATCCATTCCCATTCACTTAATGGAAATTTTGGTTACTTTCAAAACCATTTCAAATCCTATTTATTTATTTTAAAAATAAATAAAATTATAATTATAATTCAAAATTAGTTCATTTCGATAAAAATCTACTTTTACCTTTTCAAATATGGAGTTTTTCATCCAAAGTGCATTCTACACTGTATAAGCATCAAATATAAATATTCAATGCTTATAACAGTCTGTCAATCAATCGATCGACATACAACTAATTATTCGGGGAGGTGTCTTTGAAAAGGGAGAGGCTGGCGGTCGGCGTTGGAGGCGAAGGGGCGCGCGTGGTGGACGTTAGCGGGGCTCTGACGTGGGTGGCAGTTGGTAGGGGAGGCGACGGGGTAGCTCGACGGGGATCGACGGTTTTTTTTTATCGATCTGATCGAATAGAGGGGGGGAGAGAAGGTAAAGAGTGTAAAAAGGGGGGGTTTATATAATTTTATTTTTATTTCAAAAATGTTGACTTTTCATTCGAAATGAACTAGTTTTGAACTAGAATTATAATTCTATTTATTTTAAAAATAAATTGGATTTGAAATGGTTTTGAAAATAATCAAAATTTCCAATATGTGAATGGGAATGGATTTGAATCGAATTTGTCTTCGGAATATTTCGATGTTGGATTTAGTGATGATATAGATATTGTTATGGGAATTTGAAAGATATATATATCATTATTTCCAATACGATATTTGTTGGTCGTAGAATTTGATATTGAATATAAGCCGATATATTTTCTACTCAGAGCCTTGTATTTAATATCAAATGGGATTTGGGTTTGTCGTGAACGGTATCTTCAATAATACTATTCTTAGACCCAAAGGAGTTAAGAAAATCAGAAACTAACTGGAGATTAGTTAAGTTGAATGGTTTCTGGGGTATTGATCTGATGTTGGTTTCGGTCTTCGGGGTTAATACTTAGGGAATTGCTCACTTGCTAATTTATAGTTAGGGACTGATTGAAATGGAATGTGACTTTAGGTTTATCGTGAACCGTGTTTTAAATGACATTGATTCTTTAACCCAGTCAAAGATTAAAACTAAATGGAGTTTTAATGAATCTTTAATTAGATTGAAAAGATCGAGAATGGAGTATCACCATTTTTGCTCCAGGCGATGGTTAAATCTTTAATTAGATTTGAACGTGAAATCGTAATTGAATTTACCGATAACACCGTGGTGTTAGATATGAAGTATTACCAGTTTTACTTCATGGGATGAATAGGTTCGGATTGGGAAATTAAAATAAATGATTACTTCGGTGTGGTTCGCTAATCCCTACTAGTTTGAAGTGATATTCAAAAGATGATTAAAGAATAAATTTAAAGGAATTTATCTTTGATAAAATTAATGGGAACGTTTCCCTAAGAAATGTGAAAATTAAAAGCTAACTGTAGGTTAGGAATGAGGCGTATGTTGTGTTTGTGTAACACTTGTTTATTATATACGCGAGTTATTCGGAAAGACCGGGTTTATCCCATTCTGAATAACTGATACAACGATAAGTCGAAGATGAAGACGGTGGTTGAAGACCGGAAGTCTTCATGTCGTTTGGATAATTACTGATGATCTTGATTGGGCTGTACACCCAAGAGGAGAGAATCAGTTGGTGATCGTCCAGACGTACTTGTAGATCGATGGATATGCGGGGTACTAGGTGCCTCCGGTTTCGTTCAGACCTAGAACGGACTTGTAAATGGACTGTGTGTTTGACATTGGATATCATTCTGTGTGATTGATGGATATCGGTTGCATGGAGTGGTTTGCCTATGTGGCATGCTAAGATGCAAATGATCAAGGCTTCTGTTGAAAAGCAAAGTCTTGTGGTTGATGATCAAAGCACGACCTGTGTGGCATAGCTTTGTGTAACATGAATTCGCGAGCCTCACACCCCGGTCATGAACTAAAAACGGGAGAAGGACCTCAGGGAGGGCATGCGTTTCTTTCTAGCTAGAAGTGGCGTCAGTGGTTTTACACGCCCTGACGAGTTTGACTTATGTGGTTGTTGGTGTAACGAGGCGCCTTGGTTTGATCGGATGATCCGGGTCCGATGGATTCATTCGTTGGCTCACATACGCCCCAAAGGGAGGGGAAACGCAGTGTTCAGGAATTTTAATCCACATCGGTGGACCGGCCCTGTCGCTCCAAGGGGCAGTTGCGGCTGTTCCTCAGGCTCGGGCTAGACAGTCTCGAATCGGTAGAGGACTATCTTTTGCCTCGGTTCACAGACGGAAATCCAATTTCCAAATACGTGACTTTGCGGTTTTGATTGTAGAGCCTAGTATGGCGACTTGATATATGGTACCCATGCCGTCTATGATTGATACTTATGATTTGAAGTTGTTCCATACACTATGCACTTCTAATAGTATCAAATGATTTGTTTTAAACGTACTAAGCATGTTTGGCTATTATAAGGGAAAACCCTATCCCCCAGCTTGCGTTGCATTGTGTGATAGGACCTGGGACTTATAATAGCTTCATTCTTCCAAAAAGGGCGGGGAAACGCATGTTCAGGGCTTAAGTTTAATCCACATCAGTGGACTGGCCCTGCATGTTGCCTAGGTACAGTTGCAGCTGAGTCCTGAGGCTCGGGCTAGAGAGTCTCGAAACGGTAGGATTGCGCCTTGCCTTCGTTCACAGATGGAAATCCAATTTTCCAATACGAGACATTTCAGTTTTAGTTGTAATCCAATATATGGCGACATAGTGGTATAGGGCACTTATGCCATCTATGATTGATATTTATGATTTGAAGTCGTTTTGTACACTACGCACTTATAATAGTATCAAATGGTTTGTTTTAAATGTACCAAGCATGTTTGGCTATTATAAGGGAAAACCCTATCCCCCGGCTTGAATTGCATTGTGTGATAGTACCTGGGTCTTATAATAGCTTCATTTTCTCAAAAAGCATTGCGCTGTTTTGTTATATGCATTGGTATTCTTGGGAGGAAACTCGTTCCATGTTATACGGCGTGGTCCCTTGATATATCTGATTTAAAGTAAAGTTTTAAATAACTGTTTTAGTTCTCACACCGGTCCCATGAGTGACCTGGAGTTTATTGTTTTAACCTAAACTCTGGGTGCCCTTATTTCGACATGGGCAGCTAGTAGTTTTGGTTTTGTAGATTTATATTCACAGGATCCTGATTTACAGCTGGAACGATACTCGGAAAGCTCTGTATCCGTGTACTACTTCTAGTTGTGTATTGTATTATTTTCCGCTGCGATGTATTTATATGTAATTTAAATCTCTGATATTTTCTGTGTAATATTTATTCTTACTCTGTATAAACTTGTATTCTGATGCAATTGTTGTAATATACAATGAAATGTTCTTCTGTCTGCGCTCTTTTGTGTGTCGTTCTCAAAGTATTCGGGCTTTCCTTACTGGGGAAGTTACGGGTCCTTACAGGTAGCGTTAAAATCTGTAACACCCCGTATGTTAAATAACTTGTTATAACATAAATCAGAGCAGAATTAAATTTAATATTCTGAATCAGGGAAACGGGCTGTGCCATTGCGTTCGTCTCGGAAAAATACGCGAAATAGAGTCCGAGTTTTCGTAAATCGGAGTCCGTATGACCAAGTTATGGCCCGTCAAAGTTTCACGAAAAATCAAAAACGAAAACTGCTCATGTTTTGAGGCCCGGGATGAGTTTTGGGCTGTTTTTTTTGGGCCCTAAATGGTTCCTACACTTGACTTCTTCCCCAAGACATGCTTTAAAGGCTAGGATTGGTTCTAGGGTATATCCTATGGTCCTAAAACATCTAACTAATCTATATATACACCCTAATACCCCCCCCCTTATCCTTACCAAAAATAGATCTAAGGCCATTATGCCACCACTTAGAAAATTGGAGAGCCTCCACTAAAAATCCTAAGAGGGTTTGCAAGCTAATCTACATCTTCTTCTACTTAATCATTGGGATTTGCTTCATTTAACTTGCTAATCTTGTTTTGGTGAGCTTCTATCCCCTTAATAATCAATTATTGAATTGATTATGATAAGATGTGATAAAGTATGGCTATGTTTGTGGATCCATATATTTATGCAAGCTTGATGTAGTGAATATTATGTGTTTTGCAAGTTATATGCCTTATGTCATGCAAGTTTCATAATATGTAATCATGATATTTTTATGCAAGTTGTTTCATGATGTTTATGATGCAAAACACTAAGTGAATATGGATCCATTATGCAAACATGTTATGCAAGTATGTGAGTACTTATGCAAGTCATGTATATGCTTATATGCATGTTTAACATCTTATGCAAGTATATGAATGTTTATGCAAGTTATGTATATGTTGAAATGCAAGTTTAACATAATATGCAAGCCTATGCAAGTATGTGAATGTTTATGCAAGTTATGTATATGTTGAAATGCAAGTTTAACATAATATGCAAGCCTATGCAAGTATGTGAATGTTTATGCAAGTTATGTATATGTTGAAATGCAAATTTAACATGATATGCAAGCTTATGCAAGTATATGAATGCTTATGCAAGTATGTGAGTGCTTATGCAAGTTAAGTATATGCTAAAATGCAAGTTCTACATGTTATGCAAATCACATGTATGATGATATGTAAGTTCATATGCAACATGTTATGCAAATCACATGTTTGATGATATGTAAGTTCATATGCAACATGTTATGTAAGACACATGTTTGATAATATGCAAGTTTGGGTTGAATATAGTTGGGTTAATACATGCTCATATATGCAAGTTGACATCCTCTTAACCCATGATAAAGTTATATGCTAAACCCATGTTATGTGTGGTAAATCTTCCCTTTATTATGTTATGTCATAATGACGATTTACGTGGGGAACGATGGGGTTAATTAATATGTTAATTAAAAGTATGTTGAAATGGGTATGATTAAGCATACCATAAAAAAATTAATTAACATAAGTGGGAATTTACCTATTGAGTTAGGTCTACCCCATGGGAATTTACCTATTGAGTTAGGTCTACCCATGTTATGAATAAATTGATATTAATTAGGGATAATTAATATGGGGGTGATTAATTAGGTGTAATTAATCGACTAAGACACGAGGTTAGGCTCTGTTATGACGTAAGACTGCCCGGACCCTACCGGCTTAACCAGGCGGTCATAACAGCCAGTCTAATGTGAGAGGTCTTAGGCACAAATTAAATACGTGATTAAAGTAAAGACACGAGGTTAGACTTTGTTATGACGTAAGACTGCCCGGACCCTACCGGCTTAACCAGGCGGTCATAACAGCCAGTCTAATGTGGGAGGTCTTTATGGGGAATCACGGTCTTAATTAATTAAGAAACACTTAACCATATTAGCATGTAGTGGGACATGAGGGGTTAAGTGGGTGCCTTGGGTGGCATGAGGAATCTAGTGGGTTGCCTTGGGTGGCAATAGAAAATACGATTAGAATACTTAACCAAGTGAAACATGTAATTAAACATGATTAAAGGGTTAAGTGGGGAACACTAGATTAATAACAAGCTCTGGTGGGTAGCTTGTGGAGGGCCCATTACAACCAGTATACCATATGTATCTTTGTAGCTCGGCCCAAGCCGAGGACGGGATACGCATACTGAGCTTGTCTATAAGTGGCCAAAACGGGGTTAGCGGTGGCAACGCAGGCCCATCGGGTTTCATATGCGTGTGTGGGCCCGGGACTGGGAGGTAAGACGTTGTTGCATCGTGTAGGTATAACCCGTGCACCGGTGTTGCTTTTGGGTTGCCACTTTGGGGAATGATACACCCCACTGTGGGCCCGGCACGGATACCTACGTTAGGGAGCCGATCGCTTGGGGTAGTGGGGTACACCTAGTAGAGATAGGGGCAGACGGCACCTATGTAGTCAACTAGGGTACAGGAAACTACTGGTTATATCTATCTTTGATATCCTTGGGTGGGATCAACCTTTGAGTAGGAGTGACTGGTGTGGTGCAGTTAGTAATTATCCTTGGGTGGGTAGATGCGTCTTTACGGTTATCTTAGTTCGTCCTGTGTTCGTGGGCAACTTAGTGTAGTCATTATCCCCAAAGATACCATACCGAGTTCATATCATACCCTAATTACTTTAATAATTGTATTATTAAGGAGATAGGGTTCACTCAGGCTTATGTCTGACCCCCGTTGTTTTTATCTTTTTCCTTCAGGTCCTCAGGTTGGGCCTAGTGCTAGTGGGCTTTGATCAGTTTGCTTTATCTATCTCTTGGAGCTTGGACCGTAGATGTAGAGCTCAGCTTATCTTATCTTTTCTGTTATGGCTATTTGTTATGAGTAGTGGGATTATGTACTTATTTTATTCAGGATGGATATTTTGTACTTGACTCTTGTTATGGTTTTATGATGTAACCAAACATGTTTTACTTTCCGCTGCTATGAGATGATGTTTTAAATTTTCAAGTATTACATTATATCTGTCTTGTTGTAATTTTACTGTTCTATACTCACTAAAAATACTCCACCGATGCTATGGCATTCCCTTAGTGAGTGACTATAGCGGGTGTGGGGTGTTACACGTGGTATCAGAGCTTAAGGTTACCAGAACAGATAAAATTTTTAAGAAAAACTATTTTCTAAGAATATTTTAGAAGAAAGTATTTTCAAAAACATGTCTTTTAAGAGTAAAGATTTTGAAAGAAAAGCATAATCCCAGATAGCCATATCTCTATCTTTCGAATTCTCTGTTTGAATCTTTCCTTTTTTTCGTTTCAGCATGGCTGAAGATCTTAACTTTCCGGAGGGTGTAGCAATACCAGCATGGTATAGGAGATTGATGGAGGCTAGGGCCGCCGCTGCAGGGCCAGCTAATGTTCCTCCACCACCAGTTATACCCGATCTTCCTCCTCATCCTCCTCGTGTGGTTACTTTTGCTAAGACTTGTAAGGAATTCAAGACTATGGGAGGGAAACCTTTTCTAGGATCAGAGACTTTTGTGGAAGCTAGGGATTGGCTTAAGGAGGTGGAAGAGTTGATAGACATCTTTGAGATGGAAGAAGCAAAGAAAGTTAAGTTAGCTGCTTGGTTAATGAAGGGAGAGGCCTCGTTCTGGTGGGAGGTCACTAATGGAGAGCGCCTTGTTGATTCTTGGGCGGATTTCAGACAGAGGTTTGTGGCAAAGTTTCTCTCAAGGGCAGAAGAAAATCTATATATGGAAAGGTTCTTGAACTTGAAGCAAGAGAACTTATCAGTGAAGGAGTATGTCAACAAGTTCAATCAGTTGGCAAGGTTTGGCATAGATATGGTGAATACCCCGGAGAAGAAAGCTTTGAGGTTCGTTAGGGGCTTGAACGAACCGATGCATGGATTGGCTATGACTCACATTCCTATGGGGGCTACCTTTGAGAAGCTAGTTGACATGGCACTTATGTATGAGGAAGAGAAGGTTCCCAATACTAGTAAAGCACCCGAGAAGAAAGGAGATCAGAAGAGACCTCAACAGCAACAGCAAAACAAGAATGGGAAAGGCAATGGTGGCAAGGGGAAGAAGAAGAAGTGCTTCAATTGTGGGACACCAGGCCACCTAAGCAAGGATTGTCGCAAGAAGAAGAAGACTGGCTGCTTCCACTGTGGCGAAGCAGGGCATCTGGTGAAGGACTGTCCTAAGAAGGGGCAGAGGACGGGATCTACCTCAGGAGGACAGGTGCAAGCTCTTATGGCACCGGGTCAGGCAAGGGGGCAAGTTCAGGCTCTCGCGGTTCCACCACTTCAGGAAAGAGGTAGAACTATTTCTGTTGAAAGTCTAGTTTATCTGTTAGATCATCCTGTCCGTACTTTGTTTGACTCTGGCGCATCTCATTCGTTTATCTCATCATCTTTAGTTGAGTCACTGCACTTAGACACCAGTCTAGTAGATGATCCCTTGGTTGTTTCAAACCCAATTGGAGGCTCCACTTATTTGTCCATGATGTGTTTGGGTTTGAAGATTTCTATACTTAGCGTTGAGTTTAGATGTGATGCTTTTGTTTTGGGCTTCACGGGCTATGGGTTGATTTTGGGCATGGACTGGTTATCCAGTAATGGTGCCGTTCTTGATTGTGAAAGGAGAGTTGTTAGGCTGATGACCCGCTTGGGTAACACTCTCGAGATCTCTTGTAATCCCATGGAGTCTGTAATGCTAAGTTATCTTGAATCGCTCGATGCTTCGGTCGAGAGTCTGCAATCTGTCAGAGTGGTCCGGGAATATCCGGATGTGTTTGAGGAGGTGAAGGGCTTACCTCCGAAGCGGGAGATTGACTTCCGAATCTATCTTGTGGACAATGCTAAACCAGTATCTTTGCCAGTGCGCCACATGGGTCCTCGTGAAAGGAGGGAACTCAATAAGCAAGTAGGGGAGTTGCTTGAGAAGGGGTTCATAAGACGAAGTATATCGGAGTGGGGTGCTCCGGTGGTTTTTGCTACAAAGGCAGATGGGTCCCTCAGACTTTGTGTTGACTATAGAGAACTCAACAAGCTCACAAAGAAGAATAAACACCCATTGCCGAGGATTGATGATCTCTTCGATCAGTTAGTTGGCGCTTCAGTGTTTTCGCAGTTGGACTTAGCCACGGGGTTTCATCAGTTGAGAGTGGCTGAGGATAGTGTAGAGAAGACTGCCTTCAGGACTCCGAATGGTTTTTATGACTGGCTTGTGATGCCATTTGGTTTGACAAACGCCCCTGCATATTTCGTTGATCTGATGAGTAGGGTGTTCAGGGAGTATCTTAACAAGTTCGTGGTGGTCTTTGTGGATGACATCTTGGTCTTCTCCAAGAGTGAGGAAGAGCATGCCCTACATCTTAGGGAAGTGTTGGAGACTCTTCGAGCGCATAGCCTGAAGGCTAAGTTTTCTAAATGTCACTTTTGGAGGAAGGAAGTGCGATTCTTAGGGCACGTGGTCTCTAAGGAAGGGATAGCTGTGGATCCTGCAAAGGTAGTATCTATCCAAGATTGGAAGGCTCCGAAGAATGCTACCGAGGTGAGGAGTTTCTTGGGGTTGGCTGGCTACTATAGGAAGTTTATCAAGGACTTCGCGAAGATATCAGCCCCATTAACTCGCTTGACAAAGAAGAATCAGGTTTTCACATGGGATGTGGATTGTGAGGATGCATTCCGACGGTTAAAGAGAGCTTTAACCACTGCTCCAGTTTTAGTGCTGCCAGATGGGAGTAAGCCGTTCGTTGTTTATACTGATGCTTGTGGGACAGGACTAGGCACAGTCTTGATGCAAGAGGGAAGGGTAATAGCCTATGGTGGGAGGCAGTTGAGGGCGCATGAGAAAAATTACCCTGTCCATGACCTAGAGTTGGCCGCTATCGTTTTTGCGCTCAAGATCTGGCGCCATTATCTTCTTGGTGAGAGATTTGAGTTGTTCACCGATCACAAATCTTTGAAGTACTTGTTTTCTCAGAAGGATTTGAACTTGAGACAGCAAAGGTGGATGGAATTCTTAGCATCCTATGATTTCGAGATAGCATATACCCCTGGCAAGGGTAACGTGGTGGCAGATGCCTTAAGCAGAAAAAGGTTGTCCTTGAGTCCGTTGTTTGTGGAACAGAGAAGCTTGGAGTTTATCTCGATGTTTGACTTCAGACCTTCTGTTGACTTGGTACCCGGTTTGCTAGCATCCTTAGAGGTTAGACCTACTCTTTTGGGACGAGTTGGCGAGGCACAGCGAGACGACCCACAGTTGGTTGAGTTGGTAGAGAAGCTCATAAGGGGGGAGTCGTCCAGCCATTTGAATAGGTACACCCTAGATGATAGGGGGTGGTTGCGTAGAGACGGTAGACTTTGTGTACCGCAAGATGAAGACTTGAGGAAGGCTATACTTGATGATGCACATCGTTCGAGGATGACCATACATCCCGGTGGGGATAAGATGTACCAAGACATGAGGCGAGTTTTCTTTTGGGCCGGTATGAAGAAAGATGTGGCCGAGTATGTTGCTAGATGCTTGGTGTGCCAACAAGTAAAAGCAGAGCAAAAGAAGCCAGGTGGGTTGCTTCATCCTTTGGAAGTTCCGATATGGAAGTGGGATAGTGTCTAGATGGACTTCGTTGATGGTTTACCGAGATCGAGGAAGGGCAATACAGGAATTTGGGTCGTGGTTAATAGACTTACTAAGAGCGCCCATTTCATACCCGTAAAGAGTAAGAGGACTGCTCCATGGCTTGCTTCAGTCTATGTTCGAGAGATAGTTCGATTGCATGGGGTACCTTCCAGCATAGTGAGTGATCGAGATCCTATCTTCACTAGTGAGTTTTGGAAGAGTTTACAGGAGGCGGTGGGGACTCAGTTGTGTTTGAGCACCGCATATCATCCTCAGACAGACGGCCAGACCGAGAGGGTGAACCGTGTTTTGGAAGACCTTTTGAGGCTTTGTATCTTGGATTTTGGAGGTACATGGGAAGAGCATCTTCCTTTGGTGGAGTTTGCATATAACAACAGCTTCCAGTCTAGTATCGGCATGGCACCTTTTGAAGCTCTTTATGGAAGGCCTTGTCGATCACCTACATGTTGGTGGGAATCTACGGATAAGATCTTGCTAGGGCCCGATATGGTTAGAGAGACTTCAGAGAAGGTTGATTTGATTCGAAGAAGGATGAAAGCAGCGCAAGACAGACAGAAATCTTATGCAGATAAGAGGAGGACTGATCTTGAGTTTGAAGTTGGGGACATGGTTTTTGTCAAAGTGTCTCCATTACGGAATGTTGTTCGCTTTGGATCCGCTGGGAAGTTAGCACCGAGGTTTGTAGGACCGTTTCCTGTCAAGGAAAGAATTGGACGGATGGCATATAGGGTGGAGTTGCCAGACAGACTTAGTGGTATACATGATGTTTTCCATGTGTCACATTTGAGGAAGTGCCTACATGAGACCGCAGAGGTGGTAGAGCCGAGCTTGCTTAGAGAAGTGGAAGTAGAGCGTGATGCGACGATTCGACGAGCTCCTACTCGCATCCTTGGGTCAGAGATTAAGAAGTTGAGAAACAGAGAGGTTCAGCTAGTCAAAGTGCAATGGGGAGATGACGAGAGCAATGCTACTTGGGAGACGGAAGCGAAGATGCGTTCTTTGTACCCTTTTCTTTTCGAGAGTATGTTCTTTAACTTCTCCTTTATTGCCTATCTTGTACTTATCTTGTCCTTAGTATGTCCTCTCGTTAGCACCTTTGACCTTTTAGATAGGGTAAACCTATGGTTGAAACATGTGTTTGAGACATGTTATGATTGATGGATGCAAGTGGATGCAAGTGTTTGCTAGTGGTTGCTCGTGGATGCATATACACACACTTTAGGCACTAGATCGGCTCAATCACTTCATATTGCATATTGCATATAAATGTATGTAGGTAGCTATATTAATGGATGTATGATGGTTGTGCTATCATATGGATGATGCATTTATTCGGTGAATGATTGTGCACGCATGTAGAAATAGTATGTGTCGATAGGGTTCTTTCGCATACATATTGGATGCATGGCACTATCATGGTTTGCATTAAGGAGGTCAACTGACTCAGTAGACCGCCTGATTTTGCATTAGATAGGGAACATATACACACACTTTTTGCATATGTTCATACAACATTAGAAACTTTAAGGACAATGGATGCCAGTGTTTGATGGTTGAGTAGATGGTTGTTTGGTTGGTAGGATACGTTCTTCTTGACTTAGAGATTTCGGGGACGAAATCCTTTAAGTAGGGGAGAATGTAACACCCCGTATGTTAAATAACTTGTTATAACATAAATCAGAGCAGAATTAAATTTAATATTCTGAATCAGGGGAAACGGGCTGTGCCATTGCGTTCGTCTCGGAAAAATACGCGAAATAGAGTCCGAGTTTTCGTAAATCGGAGTCCGTATGACCAAGTTATGGCCCGTCAAAGTTTCACGAAAAATCAAAAACGAAAACTGCTCATGTTTTGAGGCCCGGGATGAGTTTTGGGCTGTTTTTTTTGGGCCCTAAATGGTTCCTACACTTGGCTTCTTCCCCAAGACATGCTTTAAAGGCTAGGATTGGTTCTAGGGTATATCCTATGGTCCTAAAACATCTAACTAATCTATATATACACCCTAATACCCCCCCCCCCTTATCCTTACCAAAAATAGATCTAAGGCCATTATGCCACCACTTAGAAAATTGGAGAGCCTCCACTAAAAATCCTAAGAGGGTTTGCAAGCTAATCTACATCTTCTTCTACTTAATCATTGGGATTTGCTTCATTTAACTTGCTAATCTTGTTTTGGTGAGCTTCTATCCCCTTAATAATCAATTATTGAATTGATTATGATAAGATGTGATAAAGTATGGCTATGTTTGTGGATCCATATATTTATGCAAGCTTGATGTAGTGAATATTATGTGTTTTGCAAGTTATATGCCTTATGTCATGCAAGTTTCATAATATGTAATCATGATATTTTTATGCAAGTTGTTTCATGATGTTTATGATGCAAAACACTAAGTGAATATGGATCCATTATGCAAACATGTTATGCAAGTATGTGAGTACTTATGCAAGTCATGTATATGCTTATATGCATGTTTAACATCTTATGCAAGTATATGAATGTTTATGCAAGTTATGTATATGTTGAAATGCAAGTTTAACATAATATGCAAGCCTATGCAAGTATGTGAATGTTTATGCAAGTTATGTATATGTTGAAATGCAAGTTTAACATAATATGCAAGCCTATGCAAGTAGTTGAATGTTTATGCAAGTTATGTATATGTTGAAATGCAAATTTAACATGATATGCAAGCTTATGCAAGTATATGAATGCTTATGCAAGTATGTGAGTGCTTATGCAAGTTAAGTATATGCTAAAATGCAAGTTCTACATGTTATGCAAATCACATGTATGATGATATGTAAGTTCATATGCAACATGTTTTGCAAATCACATGTTTGATGATATGTAAGTTCATATGCAACATGTTATGTAAGACACATGTTTGATAATATGCAAGTTTGGGTTGAATATAGTTGGGTTAATACATGCTCATATATGCAAGTTGACATCCTCTTAACCCATGATAAAGTTATATGCTAAACCCATGTTATGTGTGGTAAATCTTCCCTTTATTATGTTATGTCATAATGACGATTTACGTGGGGAACGATGGGGTTAATTAATATGTTAATTAAAAGTATGTTGAAATGGGTATGATTAAGCATACCATAAAAAAATTAATTAACATAAGTGGGAATTTACCTATTGAGTTAGGTCTACCCCATGGGAATTTACCTATTGAGTTAGGTCTACCCATGTTATGAATAAATTGATATTAATTAGGGATAATTAATATGGGGGTGATTAATTAGGTGTAATTAATCGACTAAGACACGAGGTTAGGCTCTGTTATGACGTAAGACTGCCCGGACCCTACCGGCTTAACCAGGCGGTCATAACAGCCAGTCTAATGTGAGAGGTCTTAGGCACAAATTAAATACGTGATTAAAGTAAAGACACGAGGTTAGACTCTGTTATGACGTAAGACTGCCCGGACCCTACCGGCTTAACCAGGCGGTCATAACAGCCAGTCTAATGTGGGAGGTCTTTATGGGGAATCACGGTCTTAATTAATTAAGAAACACTTAACCATATTAGCATGTAGTGGGACATGAGGGGTTAAGTGGGTGCCTTGGGTGGCAAGAGGAATCTAGTGGGTTGCCTTGGGTGGCAATAGAAAATACGATTAGAATACTTAACCAAGTGAAACATGTAATTAAACATGATTAAAGGGTTAAGTGGGGAACACTAGATTAATAACAAGCTCTGGTGGGTAGCTTGTGGAGGGCCCATTACAACCAGTATACCATATGTATCTTTGTAGCTCGGCCCAAGCCGAGGACGGGACACGCATACTGAGCTTGTCTATAAGTGGCCAAAACGGGGTTAGCGGTGGCAACGCAGGCCCATCGGGTTTCATATGCGTGTGTGGGCCCGGGACTGGGAGGTAAGACGTTGTTGCATCGTGTAGGTATAACCCGTGCACCGGTGTTGCTTTTGGGTTGCCACTTTGGGGAATGATACACCCCACTGTGGGCCCAGCACGGATACCTACGTTAGGGAGCCGATCGCTTGGGGTAGTGGGGTACACCTAGTAGAGATAGGGGCAGACGGCACCTATGTAGTCAACTAGGGTACAGGAAACTACTGGTTATATCTATCTTTGATATCCTTGGGTGGGATCAACCTTTGAGTAGGAGTGACTGGTGTGGTGCAGTTAGTAATTATCCTTGGGTGGGTAGATGCGTCTTTACGGTTATCTTAGTTCGTCCTGTGTTCGTGGGCAACTTAGTGTAGTCATTATCCCCAAAGATACCATACCGAGTTCATATCATACCCTAATTACTTTAATAATTGTATTATTAAGGAGATAGGGTTCACTCAGGCTTATGTCTGACCCCCGTTGTTTTTATCTTTTTCCTTCAGGTCCTCAGGTTGGGCCTAGTGCTAGTGGGCTTTGATCAGTTTGCTTTATCTATCTCTTGGAGCTTGGACCGTAGATGTAGAGCTCAGCTTATCTTATCTTTTCTGTTATGGCTATTTGTTATGAGTAGTGGGATTATGTACTTATTTTATTCAGGATGGATATTTTGTACTTGACTCTTGTTATGGTTTTATGATGTAACCAAACATGTTTTACTTTCCGCTGCTATGAGATGATGTGTTAAATTTTCAAGTATTACATTATATCTGTCTTGTTGTAATTTTACTGTTCTATACTCACTAAAAATACTCCACCGATGCTATGGCATTCCCTTAGTGAGTGACTATAGCGGGTGTGGGGTGTTACAAAATCACTGTTTAGATTTATAAAAAAATTATTATAATGGCAGCATTATAATCGCTGTTTCCAAATATTTGATTTATAAAAATATAACTTATACTTATTAATTACAATAAATAAACTAATAAGTAAATAATTAAATTTGATTCAAATGAAAAGTAAAAATAACTACTTCCCTAAATTCGATATAATCAAATTCCAATAAATAACTCTCTCTCAAATAATCTATATTCAATTTATATTCCCAACTTCGGAATTTATCTGCCATTTCAGGTTAATTCAAATTCCAAATTCACTTTTGAATTTATCTTTCCGAATCATAACCAAATTCCTTAATAACCATTCCAGTCTATGAAATATTATCACACTTTATTTTATATTCCAAATATTGAACGAAACTTATCATTTTCTTTTAAAACGATTACCCATTTCCCTTTTCACTCAATTTCCAATCTGGATTCATATTTTAAATCCAAATTTCCTTTAGAGATATTTCATTTGTAAAATATTTTCTTTAAACCATTATTTATTTTTATCGTGAATATATTTCTTTTATATACAGTTTGATTTTATACATATAAACATATCTTAAACCTAATTTTTTTATTTATAACTTCTATTCAGAATTATTCATACAAGCCTCATCTCTTTTTATTTCAATCATTTAAAATCTCGTTTAAATTTCTGTAATAATAGCTAAGTTCAAATCTCATTTCAAATATTGGTTTCAAAACTATTTTCCACTTTTTTATATAAATTCAAATTTGAATTTATATTCCAATTTATCCCATGACAAACTTAATTCACACTCTCGTTTATAAACAACTTCTTGTTTTCTCTATTAACATTTTTTTTAATTTCAACTCTATTCGAAATTACTTTTCTATTTTTGGAAATAAATTTCCTTTTAAAACCTCAAATTTCTTTTTTTTTATTCGAAAATATTTTACGGTATTTAAGTACCAAAATTCTAAAGCCAGGGTAATTCAACACTACATAATCAATCACAGTATAAATAACAAACAATAATATAAATGTTAAGGGATCCAGTTGGATCCCTTCAACATGTTCCCCTGCATTCACAGATGTTAATCAACACTAATTTCACATAAATATGAAATATCATAGTAACAGAACTAATAATCGATCAACGATATAACTATATCAACCATTTCAACCAAATTTATCAACCATTCATCCAAACAACCATCACACAGTATAAAAATTACTATAAATAAATTTAAAACTCGTTTATAAAAAAATATAAACGAGCCAGAGTTAGTGAGTTTACTCACATTGATTTGCAGTTGACGATTCTGCTTTATGTTTTCGTTTACAATCAAACAAGCATTTGATTTTATCACGAAATTCCAATATCTCAGGCCTTAGTGAAATTAGTTCCAACACGTAGATCGTGTCATTATGGTTCGAATGGATCCGGTCCTGTTCAATTCTGTACACATATCCTATAGTTATTGCAACTACAAAATTTAGAATGATTTAATGTTTATTAAATTCACCAATTAATATTTTAAAAAACTAATTACCATTTAATTAACTGGATTAGCCACTAATCCACCTTCTTCTTCCTGGAACGTTTCTGAAGCCTACTGCTAACCCAACTAAACACATCGACCCTTTTCTCCTCATACTCTCAATACCGTTACTCTAAACTTCCTATTACTAACTTCATAAACCAATACATAACCATTGCGTTAATCTTTCTCTACAAACTACCCACACCGTATACTTCTCCATCCTACATAAGTTTCAGTGAAAATCACCAATGTCATTTCCGTTCAAAACTTCACCTTACTGCACTCAATAGCTTCACAGAGAAGATAAAAATAAAATAACATCCATTCATTAATAAGCTTTTGCCTCTTTAAAAAAAACATTCGCTCCTTATTCCTTCTACCCTACTTAGCAAAACACGCCTGCTCTTCACCATACTTACACAATGCGACTTCTTATTATACATGCCAGTATACCCCACTTCACACCTTCCTTTCCTCAAGTAATCCAATGCTGACCTCCACTAGAACGCTTGCCTGACTAAGCACCTCATCTTTCGACCATCTCCACCTAATTCCGACACCTTATACCGACCGCGACACGTTGCCTCACAACTGAAAGAGGCGACCAATATTGTGACCTTTTGACCTGAGCTTTGGTCTTTGTCAACGCCCCCACCCCATAAGCTCGGCGCCACCCACGAATCAACTTTCGACGCCGCTAGTTGTCTGCGCAAGTCGACCCACCACGCTGTTGGAACTTCGGCTTCGACAATTACTTGATCGAGTTTGAGGAAAACAATAACAACATGGAGAGGCTATGCTTACGAAATCAACTAATGGAGAATTGTTTGGTTTTATTTTATTTTTGATTTTGAAGTATCGAATTGTTTTTCGTAAATTATTGAAAGAAGATAGGAGACGGGCGAAGGAGGGAATTTGGGGAAATAGGGATTTTGGGATTAAAAGTATGCTGAAAGATGGTTCATGGTTTATAAATAGAAAAAAGGCAGGCTTCTTGTTGAAGATTCAGAGTGGCTTCTTAGGGAACGAAAACAATAGCTTTCAATAGAAGGAACATGTTTATTTTATTATTTATTTAAAGATTAGCGTACCCCACTATACAGAATTTCATTCACTTACGGACTGCTATACAAAAAAATAAAACAGTATCGTGTCAAGCAATGTGCCATGATCCCAAAAATATAATAACATAGACAAGTTAGTTTATATTGCGATATCCCAAAACGCTGATATAGGGTGTAAAATACTCCAAATAAAAAGTTTCTTATTTTTCAAAATAAAAAATATAGAAAAATTCTATAAATTAAATTATAACTATGTCTCAAAAATTTTATCCAAATTCAAAACCAATATTTAATTATATTAAATAAACTGTTATGCCTTATACACTACTCCATAGCGACTTTCTATAAATTTGATTTGGACATAACTTACTGTTTATAAAACAAAATCTCAATTTTTCACTTTCATTAGAAAGACACAATTTAATAGATTCAAACATTTCTTGTTTCAAAGAAATTCGAATTATAATGAATTCTCTATATTTAATCGAAGTTCAAAATGTTAAATTACGAACGACCGCGACGTTACGAACTCGATTTAAATTATATTATAAATTATACGTGTGACGTAATTTTTATTTAATAATTTCCTTATGAATATCTTTTATATTACCAATAAAATCTCTAAAACAGATTTAAATATTTTAAAATTAACAGCTAAAATTCTGGGTCGTTACGGGCATTAACTATCTTTCACAAAACAGTGATGATTCACACTTATGGTTGCTTTTAACTAAAACGAACATTACTGTAAAATTATTTATAACGGAGACCAAGACATAATTCCATGGATAGGAATACTAACGCCATGCAATATATTTTGAAAGAAAACCCTAGAAAACACACCTGACGATATAGTCCAAAACAAAAAGTTAGAATAGCTCCTACATCTGTTAGAGCAACACTATGATGACCACCCTAGGCAATATATTTTACAAAACTCCCCATTACTTTATTGCTTAATTCTCCTGAATTTGCAGCTTATTTGGATATTCTGTCTTTTCCACATGTTGCATATTCAATGCAACGTGCTTGTAAAGGAGATGGTATCATACAAACACGAGATCCAAGACCAAGTTGCCCTTCCCCTCCATATCTCCAACCCCATACCTCATCAACATCAGAAACCGTGAAAATTGTCAACATAAATTATGGCATAATGATTTTACTCAATGTTCTACTGCAAAATTAAGTCATTTGAAAGTAATTCAAATGTTCATTGTTTCTTTATCAAATAAGATAACTATCTAAAAAATGTGTACAATATGAAAAATCTCACATCTATCAATGGATTCAAAAGCCCATGCCTTCCCCTCCATCCAAGAGATAAAGCGGTTGTTAAACTAAAAGTTAAATTAGTACTTATTTCAGCTTTGAAATGAATATATTTGGGTTTTGAATAAAGTATCTAAAACTTGTCGCATTTTCCAGGGTTTATTTTGAATAGTAATTTCAGAACGTCGTCCTTAATTTCATCTAAAGTGAAGGCACCGCCAAGTTCAGATATGGGAAATCATATACTGCATAATAATATCGGACTTGTTAAAATAATTTGGCAAAATGGATCCACAGGGAAAAATCTTGTAACCCTTTTTACCTCAAATCATATCTTTGAATATCTAGATGTAACTCGATGGATTGCATAATAATTCATCTCCGCGTTTCAGAAAAAGGATTGGATATTTGGGCAGCATGGTGCTCTCACAATTCCCAAATTCGTGAACTAAATCATGCAGCAGCCTTTGGAACACTAAGGAATTTAGTGAAACCCTAGGATGAATTGGGAGATGAAGGATTTGGGATGGTGAAGCAGGTAGGGAAAGTTATAACTCAGCACAAAGCGGGCAAGATGAAATTATTGGTTGACCCGCCAAAAAATTCAGTTGTCGCTCTTTGGATATTTAATTTTGTCACTTTTGTTTAATTGATACTAGCGAATGCAATCATAACTTGCTATATTTCAATGTTTTTATATGCTATACATAATATTATTTCTTTTACTAATTGATTAAGCAATCTCGATAATCAAATCGATTTTGTTACTATGGATCATCTTGGTTAAGTCATTTAATATTCATTTCGACTTTGAAGTTCAATTATCATATGAAATAGAGAAAATTAAATGCTAAAATGTTGCAAAAGTGGGAACCAACAAGTTTCCCGAAATTTTGGATATTTTGTAAAGTATTAAATTTATTTAATTTTTGAAAATTTTATAAATATTTTAGAGTTTAGTTGAGAATTTTTCAACATTAAACTTTTTGATATATTAGATACTAGATATAATTATTAACCATAAGTATTAAATATTAACACTAATAACAAATATTACTTCTTAATTATTAAATGTAACTTATCAGTCATTAGTTATTAAAAATTAATTACTAAATATAGTCATCTATTACAAATGTAAGCTGTTAAATATAGTAATCTATTACAACTGCTAGAAAATAAAAGTTGCAATAGACATCTATTACAACTGATAAAATATTATAGTTGTTGAAAATAAGTTTATTACAACTTTTTTAAAAAAATGTTGTAAAAAACCTTTATTACAACTGACATTTTGTGACAGTTGTAAAAATACAATTGTAAAATGGTGTTTTGTTGTAGTGAAACATAGGCCCTTTTCCTTCGGTTATGAGGGGTTCCAGTCTCTTCCGCGGGAAAAGAGTCACTGTGACTACCTCTTAAAGGTTGAGAAGAAAGGGGTCCGCTGGAAGCCTTATCGGTAGCAAGAGCTTTCGTCCCTTCATCATCTTCCTAATCTTCTTCCATTGATGGAATATCAAAAAAGAAGGGCCTCATCAATTTCCTTTGCACTAGAGGAAGCTTCTTTATGTACAATCGCCTCCGCCTTAGACCGGAACTTCTCAACTTATGGTCCCATAATTGTGTCAAAACTAAATTGGGACATTTCTCATGGTTCTCAGCATAGACCATGAGTAGCGGTGTTAAGAAGAAATCATCAATTGTTTATCCATAAGGCTCGTCCAAAAATTACCCAACCTTCTTCTTAACCTCTGTAAGGGCGTGCATAGTCTTTTTTGAATGCCCCACCTTCCTCTCTAGCTTCCCCTTCAAATATGAAGACTCCAGTTCCAAAGCCTTCTTCTTTTCAATAATCAAAAAGCTTTCTCCCTTACGCTCCTCCAACTATGGTCAAAGAGCAGTGTTCTCATCGAGGATTGACTAAGACAAAGAATTAGCTTCAGAGGACTTTTCATCCTTTTAGGCAGCAACGTCCAAAGTTATATATATTTTTCTTTAAGTCTTCAGGCCTCTTTTGAAGGCATAAGGCTTCGTCCTCAAATATAAAAGAGTCATGATGGAAGGTAAACTAGCTCTTCAAAAGCTAAAAATAATGAAGGCAAATTACTATGAAAATAAGAAATGAGTAAAACAAATAAGTCAAAAGCTAAAGGAAGGAAATCATACCTAGATGACAGGAAGGAAAACATGTCGGTTCAACAGAGATGAAGAAAAATAATCGAAGTTAATGGTAAAGACCCCAAAACTAACTTCATCTCCTCAGTAAAGTGTGCAAGAAGTGACAATGCTCGAGGTGGAAATAGTGGTTCTGGGGGAAGGGGAAGTGTAACACCCCGAAATTTTAACGACGCTAAAGATGATGAACTAAAGAATAATTGATGTGGAATACACTGTTAATAATGAATTAAGTAAAACTTAATTTAATATTCAAAATTAAGTGAAACAGACTACGCCATTGCGTCCTCTCGAAATTCTGGTCAAAATAGACAACCTGATTTGCGTAAATCGGATCCCGTATAAAGAAGTTATTAAGGTTTGAAGTTTGTATACGTGTAGGAAGAATATATATATATATATATATATATATAATAAGTTAAGAAATTCAAAAATGGGTCCAGAAATTCAAAATTTGTTCAATATTCAAAATTTGGGAAGCCGATAGATTTCCCGCCTAGCTGGGTCTACTCACTCAAAGGGGGGCCGACCTATAGGTCAACCCACTCAAAGGGGGGTCGACCCACCCTTAACAGATCTGGGTGAAATACTTCGTTTTGTATCTAGACATCTTTCTGAGAAAGATTCATTGAACCCTAGGCTATGTAAAGGACCCTAGAACTAGGTTTTATACATCTAAAAAAATGATGACGTTGAAGCTCTGCTGCAACGAAAATTAAAACGGCTTTCTTCTTCTAAATTATTTCAAAGAAGATTATACAAATTCGAAGATTGCTATAACAAATCCAGCGATGGCTACAACAACTTACTCAACATGTTCTTCGCAGTAATTTGGATCCATTTCCTTAGATATATTCACTATGAGTTCATGTTATTTTTAGATCTAAATATTTAAATAATAATCTTGATATGTATGTGAAAATTGGATCTTGAATCGGTGTCTAATCAGTTCTATTATGACATAACTATCAGATCTGCTTTCATATGTTCATACCGCCACCGTGTTAAATCTTGTCATAATATGCCTATCCAATTTATACCTATTTCTATAAGTTTATTATTGATTCGTTATTATGCATGTTCTCGATTCCCTTCTCTCCTTCTTTTCCCTTTTTATTTTTATATAACCAAGCTACTTTCGAGCCTAGGCCTAACGCTGAAAAATGCGAACGTGCGAAATTGGGAATAATGGGAAAAGACATAATTTGGTGCATAATTGATATTGGAAAATATGGATCTAAATTTGGAAATATAAGAATATGGGTTTAAGGGAATATGTCTTGTCAGATAATATGAATTTAGGCATACGTTGAAAAATATAATTTGAGCATAAATTGAGACATGTGTAAGTACTGATTTGGGACATAGATTAGGACGTATGTGAATCTGAATTTTAGGCATACATTGGAAAATATGCGAATATGGACTCGGGTATAACTTGTATTGAAATGGGTGAATATGGACTAGGGACATAAATTGAAAAATATGTAGATTTGGGTTTGTGCATAACATATATATATATATATATATATATATATATATATATATATATATGCCTTGACTTATAACTTGGGAAAAAGAGCATATGGTGCATAATTAAAAAGTGAATTGAAAAGGGGTGTAAAAGTCTATGATTTGAATAATGAATTGGGCACATAATTAAATAGAGGGAACAAGAGAAATAATCACCTATAATGACATAGGTAGATTTGGATAAAAATCGAATGTCTAGTAATTACAATTAGGAAATGTAATTGCACTTATGACACGAGGTTAGGTTGCATTAGTGATGGAAGTCTGCCCAGACCCGACCGGCATATCCAGCAGCCACTAATGTTCAACCTAATGTGAGAGGTCTAGGTGTGCAAATATGAATCGGGCTAAGACACGAGGTTAGACCCAACTGTGGAATAAGACTTCCCGGACCCAACAGGCATAGCCAGCATCCACACGTTGTAGGCCTAATGTGGGAGGTCTTGCCCATTATAACCATAATTGGACTTGGTAATGAACTGGACTACTTAACCTAATTTAATCCATAAGGATTGTATGATTATGAACTTAAGTTAGGGTTAAGTAAAATTGGATGGTTAGTGGGTGGGTTAAGTAAAATAGAGGGGGTGGGTAATATTTATATAGGCCAACGAACTTAACCCAACAAGGTTATGTAATTAAAGACACCTAGTGGTATACATAACCGGTGGAAAATACAATAAAGTTATGTAATTAAAGACACCTTGTAGGGTAAGCATAGCTTGTAGAAATGATAGAATTAGATATACGTAATAATCTTCTAATTAAACAACAATAAGTTGTAGTGACGGTGTAAATTGAATTTATGATTAAATAAGAAATAATGAGGAAAACTTGTAAAATAAATAAGTTATATTTAATCGTAAAAGGTAAGTGACATGTTAATTAGGAAACATGTGAATTGAGAAATAGTTAATAACGTGTTAAGGAGAACATGTTATTGTAATGATGTAACCAAGCAAGAATATAAAATAGATTGTGGATTGCAGACCTTGGGCCACGATCTAGAGAATAACATGTTGTGGTCTTATTAATAAACTTAAATGGATTAAGTTATATGATTGAAATTAATAAGCAAGAGAAACTTGGTAGATTGGAATAAGAATTCAATATGACGGAAATAACCAAGTTAAATGGGAACCGGGTGAGGTAAGGCAAGCGTGTAAAAGAATGTTTAGACATAGGGTCTAACAACATATTAAAGAAAGGCGCTTGGACCAATCCGTATGTTTGAGGGTGAATAAACCAATGGGGTAGATTAAAAAGGTGTTATATGACACGAGGGGATTGCATATTCATCTGATTATTATGAAGGCTCCAAAGAACAGGAAGGGGAAGCACGTGGCTTCCTGAAGTACGTAACGTGCTCCTATTAGTCCTCTGTGTGGTGACAGATGTCTTAGGTTGTACTCGCAGAGATTGGGTCTACGCGTAACTACTAGGTGGGTGGTCCTTGACTGCAGATGTAGCTATACAGTCAGAATGCTGTGACGAGGTGACACCAGGGTGATTCGACAGTTGCCCCATGAGGAGGTAAAGAGGGCCACGACCAACAAGGATAGTAGACCGTCGGATATCCGTCATCGACAGCCAGCAGGATGCGAAAAGACTTGAGCTAAACCTAATATATCATTTCACCTTTCACTATCGAGGTACGGGGTTGAGGGTAGACGCCACATGGATGTTTATATTGGTTATATTAGGGGCGGTCGCTTAGTTCTTGTAGTCTTTACTAATTGAGGGAGGGGACAAGGTGAGGCCATAGCCACCATGGAAAACAGACCCGAGGAATATTTGTATTTGGAGGCACTTAAAGGCGGCCTGTACAGGTATGGAAAAGCTCCCAGCCGAGTTCCGTGTTTCTTGTTTAGCCCTGCCACGGAACTCGGTGCACATTAGAGGACGTGTGATTGAGGCATCGAGCTATAATTACAGTACATACATGGGACAGTCTAGATACATGCATATCTGCTCTGGATGGTGTATCGTACACCAGAGGGCATTATTCCAATATGGAATCTAATCGATCGATGGTGGCAGTTCGTACGCTTGCATAGCAAAGTAATGACAAATATATGTGGAACGTAACATCAGTATATAGAGATCTGTATGTCATTCCGGCATAGCATGGGTACGATGCGCGTATAAGTCTTGAGTGCTATTAACCCAAGTAACCTAATAATCAAGAAAATGTAATAGGACGACATTAATAGGGACCATTCTATTTCTGATATACTAGTGTCTGTGCGGTGCAGAGAAATGTATTTAAGAAGCACAATATATCATGTTCATCTTATCTTGCTCAGTTCACACTTGTTATTGTTACTGTTATCTTTTTCTTCCAGTTTTTTATATACCTACCATGATACTTTTATTTATTTATATTTAAAAGTAACTGGACTCGCCAGAGTTTATGTCTGACCCTTTTTGTTTCCTCTTCTCTCTCTTCCGTTCCCCCTCCCCTCCCCCCTTCAGATTCTCAGGGTGGAAGTTCTTAGAGTTGATTTGGATTCTTTCATCTTAGATTGGATTTTGGATATAGATGTATCGCTTTGACTTCTGGTCAACTTTCTTATGGCTTCACAGGGAAGTGAGGTTTTATGCTTTTGTACTCTGATATTTTTGGCAAGGCAGATTATTAATGTAATTAGTTCCTTATGATGTAAACTCAGCATTTGGGACCATGATGTTTTGATTTAATAAAGTTTTTTTTAAAAGTTTTTAATTCAGCTGCTATTTTACATGTCTGTCTTATGCAATTATGTTCTTATTTACCTATAATGCTTCACAGAACTTAATGCATTCCCTTAGTGAGTGACATTAACGGACGTGGGGTGTCACATTTGGTATCAGAGCGTATGGTTATAAGATCAGATAAAGTATTTTGAAAATGGTTTTTCAAAAGGTCTCAAAAACAAAGTATTTTAAAATAAAAAGTCTATTTTTGAAAAGCATATTTCCCAAAGCTATAAATATCTTCTCGATTCTCCATTTGATTCCTTTTCCTTTTGTTCAGGGAATCGTTTCTTCCCGAAAGAGTACCCCTATTCTGGCATGGTTCCGTAGGAATGTCAAAACTACGGTACATGTCAAAAGGCAAAGAAGTGCCCAACCTCCATCTTTTGCCGCAGTAATTTCACCTGTGGGTTATTTTCTCTAAATCCTCGTAAGGATTTCCGTGCGATGGAGGCAGCTTTCAAGAGACTTGTTAGCACGTTGCACAAGGATGGTAAAAAGGAGAATAAGGGAGTTGGGGCTAAGGAGCACAGCCCAAAGAAGAAAAGAGGAAATACCATAATTTCAGAATGGTGGGTCATCTAAAAAAGGATTGTAGAAAGAGGAAAGGCGTTGTTACCAATTTGGTAAGGCAGGACACCTCATTAAGGAGTACCCAAAGAGACAAAGACAAGGCCAGAGGGAAGGAACTTCTAGGGGGAAAGCTAATGTTCTCATAGTTGGTGGACAAGATAGGGGTAGGAAAGTTTTCATCGAAGGATTGATTTCTATTTTTGATCGTCCTGTTAGGATTTTTTTTTTGGTGCTTCGCATTCTTTTGTATCTGATCTTTTAGTTGAGTCTCTGTACCTAGATACTAGTATGGTTTTGGATCCCATTATTTCCTCAAACCATGGTGGAGGTATGGCTCATTTATCGAGGAATTGTCGGGGGCTTGAGAATCTCTGTGTTAGGCGTCAAGTTTGATTGCAACGCATATGTTCTTGATTTCATAAGATACGGTTTGGTTTTAGGATGGATGGGTTAACCATATATGGAGCCATTCTACATTTTGAGAGGAGGGTCGTTAGACTTCTGACTTTCCATAGAAAGACTCTCGATATTTCTTATGACCCCAAAGGGTTCTGTCATGCTTAGTCTCTTAGAACCTCTTGATATATCTATCGATGATTTACGACATGTGACTCCTAAAAGAAAAGAGGGAACTTGATAAGCAAGTAGGGGAGCTACTTGAGAAGAGGTTTGATAGGTGAGTCATATCGGGATAGGAAACCTATTGAAGACAGTCCTTGAGGAAGCCCATCATTCTAAGATGACTATTCATCCAAGCAGCGATAAAATGTGCAAAGTTCGAGGTAATGGAGCCAAACTTGCGAGAGGAAATGAAAGTAGAGAAGGAAGAAATGATAGGACGGGTTCCGACTTGCATACTTGGATCAGAGGTTAAGAAGTTATGCAACAGAGAAGTGAAGCTAGTAAGAGTGCAATGGGGGAAAGGGCCGCGAGAACACTACTTGGGAGGCTGAAGGCAAGATTCGTGCTTCGTATCCTTCCCTTTTCGAGAATATGTCCTTAACTTCTTTTTCCAAGCATCGAATTAATACTTGTATCTATCATTGAATATCTCCTATCGATCCAGTCTTTAGGTAGAAAACTAATGAATGTAAACATGTGTTTGAGACATGTTATGTTTGATGGATGCAAGTGGTTGCTAGTGATTACTTGTGGATGCATGTACACACACAATAGGCACTAGATCGGCTCAATCACTTACATATTGCATATTGATGTGTGTACCTTTTTAAATTTTATGGACGAAAATGGGTGTATTGTTGCATTGGTGTTGCATTTGGATGGATGATTGTGCACACATATAGAGCTTACATGTTATACTAGGATGATTTGCATACATTTTGGTTGTATGGCACAAACATACATTTCATTAAGGAGGTCAACCGAATCAGTAGACCACCTGATCTTTTGCATTTGTTTACGGACATATACACACACTATTGCATATGTTCATAAAAGCATTAGAAATTCCTTAAGGACAATGGATGCCTGTGATTCCTAGATGGATGTATGATTGTTGGATGTTAGGATAAACGTTCTTCTTAACTTCAGATTTCGGGGACGAAATCCTTTGAGTAGGGGAGAATGTAACACCCCGAAATTTTAACGATGCTAAAGATGATGAATTAAATAATAATTGATGTGGAATACACAGTTAACAATGAATTAAGGAAAACTTAATTTAATATTCAGAATTAAGTAAAACAGACGACGCCATTGCGTCCTCTCGAAATTCTGGTCAAAATAGACACCTAGTTTGCATAAATCGGACACTGTATGAAGAAGTTATTAAGGTTTGAAGTTTTTATACACACATGAAGAATATATATATGTTGTAGGTTCGAAAATTCAAAAATGGGTCCAGAAATTCAAAATTCGGTTCAAAATATGAAATTTGGGAAGGCGGCAGATTTCCTCCCCAGGTAGGTCTACCTACTCAAAGGGGGGTCGACCCATAAGTCGACCTACCCGAAGGGGGGTCGACCCATAGATCGACCCACTCAAATGGGGGTCGACCCACCCCTGACAGATCTGGATGAAATACTTCATTTTTTATCTGGATAACATTCTGAGCAAGATTCATTGAACCTAAGCTATATAAAGGGCCCTAGGCCCAGGTTTTATTCATTTAAAAATAATAATGCTGACGGTGAAGCTCTGTTGCAACGAAAATTAAAATGGCCTTTCTTCTTGTAAACCAATTCAAAGAAGATTATACATATTCGAAGATTGATACAACAAATTCAGCGATGGCTACAACAACTTATTCAACATGTTCTTCGCAGCCATTTCCTTAGATCTATTCACTTTGAATTCATGTTATTTTTAGATCTAAATATTTAAATAGTAATCTTGATATGTATGTAAAAATTAGATCTTGAATCGGTGCCTAATCAGTTTTATTATAACAAAACTATCAGATCTACTTTTATATGTTCATACCGCCGCCATGTTAAATCTTGTCGTAATATGCCTATTCAGTTTATGCCTATTTCTATCAGTTTATTATTAATTCGTTATTATGTCTATTCTCGATTCTCTTCTCTCCCTCTTTTCCTTTTTTATTTTTATATAGCCAGGCTACCTTTAAGCCTAGGCCTAACACTGAAAATTGCGAACGTGCAAAATTGGGAATAATGGGGGAAGTCATAATTAAGGGGATAATTTATATTGGAAAATATGGATCAAAATTTGGAAATATACGAATATGGGTTTGGGGGCATATGTCTTGTTGGATAATATGAATTTAGGCATACGTTGGAAAATATAATTTGAGCAAAAATTGGGACATGTGTAAGTACTGATTTGGGGCATAAATTGGGACGTATGTGAATATGAATTTTAGGTACACATTGGAAAAAATGCGAATATGGATTCGAGTATAACTTGTATTGAAATGGGTGAATATGGACTAGGGACATAAATTGAAAAATATGTAGATTCAGGTTTGTGCATAACATATATATATGTATGTATGTATATGCCTTGACTAATAACTTGGGAAAAAGAGCATATGGTGCATAATTAAAAGGTGAATTGAAAAGGGGTGTAAAAGTCTATGATTTGAATAGTGAATCGGGCACATAATTAAATGTTGGGAAAAAAGGAAATAATCATCTATAATGACATAGGTAGATTTGGATAAAAATGGAATGTCTAGTAATTACAATTAGGAACTGTAATTGCACTTATGACACGAGGCTAGGTTGCATTAGTGGTGGAAGTCTGCCCAGACCCGACAGGCATATCCAGCAGCCTCTAATGTTGAACGTAATGTGAGAGGTCTAAGTGTGCAAATACAAATACGGCTAAGACACGAGGTCAGACCCAACTGTGGAATAAGACTGCCCGAAACCAACAGGCATATCCAGCATCCACATGTTATAGTCCTAATGTGGGAGGTCTAGCCTATTATAACCATAATTGGACATGGTAATGAATTAGACTACTTAACCTAATTTAGTCCATAAGAATTGTATGATTATGAACTTAAGTTAGGGTTAAGTAAAATTGGATGGATAGTGGGTGGGTTACGTAAAATAGAGGGGGTGGGTAATATTTGCATATAAGCCCATGAACTTAACCCAATAAGCTTATGTAATTAAAGACACCTAGTGGTATACATAACTGGTGGAAAATATAATAAAGTTATGTAATTAAAGACACCTTGTAGGGTAAGCATAACTTGTAGAAATAATAGAATTAGATATATGCAATAATCTGCTAAGTAAACAACGATAAGTTGTAGTGATGGTGTAAATTGAATTTATGATTAAATAAGTAAGAATGAGGAAAACTTGTAAAATAAATAAGTTATATTTAATCATAAATGGTAAGTGACATGTTAATTAGGAAACATGTGAATTGAGATATAGTTAATAATGTATTAAGTAGAACATGTTATTGTAATGATGTAACCAAGCAAGAATATAAAATAGATTGTGGATTATAGACCTTGGGCCACAATCCTGTGAATAACTTGTTGTAGGATTATTAATAAACTTAAATGGATTAAGTTATATGATTGAAATTAATAAGAAAGAGAAACTTGGTGGGTTGGAATAAGAATTCAATATGAACGGAAATAACTAAGTTAAATGGGAACTGGGTGAGGTAAGGCAAGCACGTAAAAGAATGTTCAGACATAGGGCCTAACAACATATTAAAGAAAGGTGCTTGGACCAGTCCGTACGTTTGAGGGTGAATAACCCAACAGGGTAGATCATCGAGGTGTTATAAGACACAAGGGAAGCGCATATTCGTCGGATTGTTATGACGGCTACAAAGGACTGGAAGGGAAGCACGTGGCTTCCTGAAGTAAGTAAGGTGCTCCTAGTAGTCCTCTGTGCGGTGACAGATGTCTTAGGCTGTACTCGCAGAGGTTGGGTTTGCGTGTGACTACTAGGTGGGTGGGCCTTGACTGCAGATGTAGCTATGCAGTTAGAATGCTGTGACGAGGTGACACCAGGGTGATTCAACGGTTGCCTCACGAGGAGGTAGAGATGGTCACGACAACAATGATAGTAGACAGTCGGATATCCGTCATCGACAGCCTGCGAGATGCGAAATGACTAGAGCTAAACCCAAGATATCATTTCACCTTTCACTATCGAGGTACGGGGTTGAGGGTAGACACCACATGGATGTTTAGATTGGTTGCATTAGGGGCGGTCGCTTAGCTCTTGTAGTCTTTACTAGTTGAGGGAGGGGCTAAGGTGGGGCCATAGCCACCATGGAAAACTGACCCAAGGAATATCTGTATTTAGAGGCGCTTAAAGGCGGCCTGTACAGGTATGGAAAAGCTCTCGACCGTGTTTCGTGTTTCTTGTTTAGCTCTTCCATGGAAATTGGTGCATGTAAGAGGACATGCGATTTAGGCATCGAGCTACAATTACAGTACATACATGGGACAGTCTAGATATATACATATCTGCTCCGGATGGTGTATCGTAGACTAGAGGGCATTATTCAATATGGAATTTGATTCGATCGATGGTGGCAGTCCGTACTCTTATGTAGCATAGTAATGACCGATATATGCAGAACGTATCATCAGTATATAGAGATCCGTATGTCACTCGGCGTAGGATGGGTACGATGCGCGTATAAGTCTTGAGTGCTATTAACCCAAGTAACCTAATAATCAAGAAAATGTAATTGGACAATATTAGTAGGGATTATTCTATTTCTGATATATTGGTATATGTACAGTGCAGAGAAATGTATTTAAGAAGCGCAATATATCATGTTCGTCTTATCTTGCTCAGTTCACACTTGTTATTGTTACTGTTATCTTGTTCTTCCAATTTTATATATACCTTCCATGATACTTTTATTTATTTATATTTAAAAGTAACTGGACTCGCAAGACTTTATGTCTAACCTTTTTTGTTTCCTCATCTCTCTCTTTCGTCCCCCTCCCCCAAGGTTCTAATGGTGGAAGTGCTTAGAGTTGATTTGGATTCTTTCAGCTTAGCTTGGGTTTTGGATATAGATGTATCGCTTTGACTTTTGGTCAACTCTCTTATGGCTTCACAGGGAAATATGGTTTTATGCTTTTGTACTTTGATATTTTCGGCAAGATAGATTATTAATGTAATTAGTTACTTATGATGTAAACTCAGTATTTAGGATCATCATATTTTGATTTAAATAAAGTTTTTTTTTAAGTTTTTAATTCTGCTGCTATTTTACATATATGTCTTGTGCTATTGTGTTCTTATTTACCTTTAACGCTTCACGAAACATAATGCATTCCCTTAGTGAGTGACATTAACGGAGGTGGGGTGTCACAGGAAGCATCTATTCCATGTTTGTCATCATCTGGGATCTCAACCATGAGCTCCAGGGAAGTTTTGGCCCTTTTCGAAGAAGGCTTACAAAAAGAGGATTCTTGGAGTCTCTTCTTAGACTCTTAAAGGCACCAAAAAGCATCTTCATAATAGAAGAGCCCCTTGACTCTAAAGAAAAGGGAGTAGGTATATTAATAATGGGAGGGGCCGATAATAAGCACTAAAACAAACCAACATACTACGATAAGGATGGGAAATGTAACAGTAAAAAATGAGAAAAATGAAAGCTTACTTCCGAGAGTAGAGAAAACAGGTGATGAAGAAAGAAAATCTTATGGGATTTGCACAGACCAAGTGGAGATCACATCTCAAAGAAGAAACCATCATGGAAGGAGCTCCTAAAATGTATTGCTCCTAGATAGGGAGGCAATATTTCTGAAGGGTGGTCATAGTTAGAATTCTAGACTTCTTTCTCATCTTCTCTTAAGCCTCTTTGATTTTGGCTAGCTATTGTCTGATCCAATTCAACTACAAAAGCCTTTGGGATGTCCTCCATAGAGGCAAACATTAGAAAGAGTACTTAATGAAAGGTTGCGTTGAAGTTCTTACCAAGTTTTACAAATTTTCCACTAACACCAGGAGGACACTAGAAAAATAAAAATTGGGTCTCCCAGTCCTTTGACTTATCAGTAGGGTCTTTGATTTAAATCTTTTTGAGGTTTAAGCATTAAAGAGTGGGGCTGGCTTACTAATTTTGGCTAAACAGAGAAGAATGAGAAGAGCACCGTGGCTCAATGATTTCTCTTCAAATTCGAGAGCAATCATCCCTAAACATAACATATAGGTGTAGGTGTTTGGGGAAAGCTGGATTGGGGCAAGGCCGATGTGTTCGGGAAAGCACAAAAGAAAATCAGGGAAAAGAAAAAACCTTCCATGCAAAATGTGATTGGTGGAGTAAGCAAAAACTATTTTAGGAAGATTATCCATGGAAACATCTTTAGAGGGAGGAATGCCCTCAACATGGTAATCAAGAAATCCTGCAAGATAGCGTCAACCTCTTCCTGGGACGTAATCGGGGACCTCTTAAAGAGGATATCATCCTTTGGGGGTTGCTTTATTTTGAGGAGATGAAGCTCAGATGGTAGTAAGAGCTTCCTCACTGTCAGAGAGGTTTTCTTTTATAGCAGACCTCCTACACTGGTATTTCAGCCCATTGTCCTGCCAGGTGACATTGTTTCATAATTACAATAATCATTAGAATATTTTTCCATAAAAATGTCTTATGTACCATTACCCTCGAAAGCGCAATGAAATAGTCTACAAAGCTCCCATTAACTGAAATGCTTTTGAAAGGAATGATACCTCATAACGAAATCATTTACCTTAGAATTGTTTGGTTTAGCAAGCACCATCCAGTATATAATAAGAACTCTTTCATGCCAATAATCAAAATTATAAATCATATTAACAATCAGAAAGAGTAAGGGGATTAGAAAACTAGGAAGTGTTTGAAATCAAACAATTGCTCATATTCTAGCTATCAATCTATGATGTTGGAAACACCCAATTTGAATTGTAATTCAGACCAATGGATTTCAAACAAATTCAAATAAATGAGATAAATTTGAAATCCATTGGAACAGGATTGCAATTAAAGTTTTTGGCAATCAACCTCGTGGATTAATTAAAACTTGAATCAGTTACTGGGAAAACGAAGAATTAAGAAAAGCCCCAAAATAAACTAAAATCCCTAGGTCGATTGCACAAATTATGGTGAAAAACAAAGTGTCTACCTGAGGTTAACGATTATTTTGAGAAAAATAAGCTTTGGTTAGTGAGATTTGGTATTTCCAGTTGGAAAACGGTGTTTGTAGGTAGGAAGAATAAAGATAAATATTTCGTTATATATTGAAACAAAGAACAAAGAAGACCATTGATTTGGATTTGACCATCCAGATGTTAATATCAAGAGGCAAGGAATGATGTCATGCATCGAAATTTGAAGCAATTGACTCGAAAAGTCAAGTTCGCCCATTCACTAGGGGGATAATGCTAGTACCAAAGATAGTTGAGGTAAAATTCAAAAGCAAGAGCCAAAGTGAAGGGGCTTAAGGAGTAGTAAATCTTTGGAATGAATAAAATCAAGCTTTCGATATGTGCCTTAGGAACCAAATGAAGAAAGGCAAGGAGTTACCACATCTGTTTGAAATACTTTATGGGCTTAACCCGAAGGGAAACGACCGGATATTCACTTTCCAAGCATAAAGGGCTAACCTTGATATACATTTCGGTTACCCGAAATGGGAATATAAGAATGCATGAGCCCTTACCGGCAAGTTGTTAAGCATAATGAGAAAAGAAATCTTTGGCTTCATCATCTGACGAAAACCTCAACAAATCTGTCTCTTTGGCATTTCATTAAGACTTCCATCTCCAAAAGCTTCCCTTTGAAAGCCTTATGCAACTACTATGCAAATGCTCTCCCATTAATCGATGAAAGGCAAACCCACAAGGCCTCTATATGCGCTTCCAATAGGAAGCTGAGATGAAACCCATATGTCAGCCGAAGGGTCAACTTGCACCTATAAATACGACCCCAAGGGTCTAGAATCGAGGACCAACTTTTCATTCTCAATTTTGTACTCATAAATTTGAGTTGTAAACCCTAATTTGTAAATCAACTTAGGGAAAAGTGCCTGTAAATCTTGAAGCTCTAAATGAAAGAATCCAGCTAAGCCCTTAAAGCAATAAGTGATAAATTATTCAATTAATATATTATTGTTTCATGCTAACTTTGTATGTTCATTCCTAAAGTTTTCAGGAACATTACAATATAAACAACATATGTAACACCCTGAAATTTCTATGTCCATTAATAGAAAGAATTAAAGAATACTTAATTTTTAAAATTAGAATTAATGGAAATGGGTTATGCCATTGCGTTCGTCTCGAAATTCTACTTGGAATATAGTCCAAGTTTGCATAAATCGGACTTCGTATGAGGAAGTTATGGCCCTCAGAAGTTTCAGCAATTTAAATAAATTGAAAACAGTTCAGAGTTAAAATTCAAAATTCAAAATTCAAACAAAATACAGAGAAGCGGGTTGGGCGGGATTTTTCCCGCCCCAAGCCAGGTCGACCAGGGGGTCGACCAAGGGGTCGACCTCCCTTATATAGGTCGACCAGGGGGTCGATCTGGGGGTCGACCTACCCCTCGAGGAAGATCTGAAATCAGACGATGATGACTAGTTGCTGAGCCTTTTCTGACCTGTTGCTGAGTCACTAGGGCATAAGTGGCAATTCTGGATAACTCTATCTAGTCTGGACGGTTGTGATTGCTCCTAGAACGGTCTAACGGCTCACATAAGATTAAACTTCTATAAAAGCTACCCTAATCCTCAAACCCTAAATCATACAAATTCATTCCAAGGAGCCACCATGTTGCCCATGATCGTTTTAGCCTAGCCACCATTCTTCTTCAATTAAAAAACAAGTTAAAAGCTATGAATCAAAACTAACTTAGATAATTGATAGTCTTCTTCAAGGGACTTCGTTTCAAATTTAGAAAACAGATCCTAGAAAACAAGACTTTCTTTTGTTTGTAAGTCCTATTATTATTTAGATATGAATGATTAAAAGTTATGATTTGTAATAAAATGAAAACTAGCGTTATTCCTAGTTGTAAGATAATGATGATGTTGATTCATGCCTATTCTTGTAACAATTCTATCATATATGCTTATGAGATTATTATGGTTATTATGTTGGTGTTAAACCAATCATGTATTATGTAAAGTTTGGTGACTTATTCATGTTATGTTACATGCAAGTTGTTAGGCTATGTGGTTATTATGTTGATGTAAACCAATCATGTAAAATTTGTGATTTATTCATGTTATGTTACATGAAAGTTGTTAGGCTATGTGGTTATTATGTTGATGTAAACCAATCATGTAAAATTGGTGATCCATGCATGTTATGTTACATGCAAGTTATTAGGCCAAGACATGTATTATGTTTAGATTTACATTTAGATCTATGAAAATTGGATCCAAGATTAAAGTTCATATTTTCATGCCTTGTTAAACTTGTGTAATTCCATATGTTTAAGATTCATGATTATTGGATCCAAATTAAAAGTTCACATTCACATGTCTAGTTGAACTTGTGTAATTCTATATGCTTAAGGTTTATGTTCATTGGACCCAAAATAAAAGTTTACATTTACATGTCTAGTTGGATTTGGGTAATTTCATATGCTTAAAGACTCATGTTAGTTGGATCCAAAAATGCAAGTTCATTATTTTATGCTACACTTACATGACACATGTTTAGTTAGATCCTTATTATTTTATGTTGTGTGAATGGTACATGCTCCCTTCTTTCCTCTTTTGTATATAAGTTAGGCTAAGTTACGAGCCTAACATTCTATGTGAATTTTGCATACATATGACGGGGGTAACGTTGGGAAAACCTTAAAAATTATTATTATTGGCATAATTTGGCTCATAAATAAATGAATGGTTAGTGGCATAAAAATGGTATAATTTATATGCCAAAAATTTGGAATATGATTTAGAGGAAAAAATGGGCATGAGTTGAATGGCAATAATTGTGGAAAATTTACATATAAATTTAAAAGATAAATATGTAAATTAAGAAAAAGACGAATATGCCTAACCCGAGGTTAGATTGAGTTACGGTGTAAGACTGCCCGGAACCGCCCAGCACATCTAGCAATCGTAACAATATATATCTAATGTGAGAGGTTAGTGCATCAAGCCCAAAAGAACCCGAGGTTAGATTGAGTTGCGGTGTAAGACTGCCCGGAACCGACAGGCACATCCAGCAACCGCAACAATACATATCTAATGTGAGCGGTTGGTGCTTTAATGAATGAATTAAAGCTAAGACAGAAATGGTAGGTTTAAGTTAATAAACGCAATACTTAACCAATACAACATGTTAACTAAACTGATGGGTGGGGTTAGGTTAAATTGAGAACACTTAACCATTTTAACATGTTGATTAGGAAACCCTAGTAACGGGGACCCATTTCAGCAGTAACCCACATAGATGTATCATGGTACCTTTAACTAGGCAAGGCGGGGCACGATTACTGGGCTGATTATAAGCGGTCAAACAACGGTGGGTGGTGCGTCAGTGTAGGTTCCGACGAAGTGCGGTCGTGTACGTACTCCGGAGTGGAAAAAGCAGGCACTGGGCATCAGTAGTTAAACTTTGTGCATCTTGAATTGTGTCGGGTTGCCACCATAGGATTTGATACACCCCATGGTGGGACCAGCATAGGTATCTACAATCATGCGGGGCCGAATGACACAAGTGGTAAACGTATACAAGTAGGAGCCAATCGATAAAAAGGGGATCATTTATCTTGAACACATGGTGCTAGTTGAAACACTTGTAAGGGGGTGCAGAGAAGTAAAATGGGTGCGATAGCATATTCAGCCTAATTATCTTATTTCTAGGGTGTCGTCTTAGATTCAGTTTATTCACGTCATAACCCTTTTCTTGTTTTCATGCTAAATAGTCACTGGACTTACTAGACTCATGTCTAGCCCATTTTCTTTCGTCTTCTTTTCTTCCGTCTCCCCCCTTCCCCCCCCCCCCCCCTCCAAGTCCGCAGGGAGGGAATACTTCAGCTTAGATCGAATCATTTCCAGGTTGAAGAAAATAAATGTATTGCTTGGAATCTTTTTCCTTGGGCTATGGCTTTGGATACTCTCTTATTGGGGATTTATGCTACCTTACTGTTGTTTTAATGCTTCTTTATGTTTTAATTCAAGATAGAGTTTTTGTTGTAATAATGTGGAAGTTGGTTTGAGATAGTTGTTGTAAAGTTTTATCTGAACCACGTACTTATGAAATAAATTTAGTTTTTCCGCTGTTTATATGTCTGTCTTGTAAATTATCTGTATCTTTTACCTATAATGCTCCACCAAAGTTAAGGCATTCCCTTTGTGAGTGACCTTAACGGAGGTGGGGGGTTTCAACATCCCATCTACTCCATTTTCCAAGGGTCACAAGTAATGAGATTAACCACCTTCCTTCGTCATTGGTATGAATGATCAAAAACCCTATCAAAGCTCACTTCTTGATGGTTCCCGAACCTCTTTACCTTATAGATAAATTTAAACCCCATTCTAATTACCTGACAAGGTCTTCGTCAGTCAATCGAAATCACACAAAGCGATGATTATTTGAGATTACATAATCAAACTAGGACCTAATTTCCACCCTTTTAGGCTCATGGAAAATTCGACAGCGTGCTACTGAGAAGATATCAAATCCTTTGAAATGAAAAATTGAATTCCACGCTATTTTCCATCGGAATGCTGATGAATCATGATGAAACTAAAAGGAAAATGCTAAAATACAGACTGATTGTTTGAATGGACTTCTTTCTCCAAAAATTTACGGAAATCTTACTATTAACCTTCTTTTCTACAGGAATCTACTTTTAGAAGATTCTAGAACTCTCTCCCCCATGGATTTCATATGCAAGTTCCACTTATTCCTAACTTCTTCCTTCCGTAAGTAAGGAATCCTATAGAAAAACACTATTTTAGGGTGCTAACCAAAAATTTGGTTAACAACAATGGTAGGAAAATTAGGAGCTTTATAAATATGTGAAACCATTAGGATAAATAATCAATATAATAGGGTTGAATATGCATTGAATGTTGCATATTTCCCGTTTGTATTACTTGAATTACTGTTGCAATCGTACTAACTATTGAGGTGTAAGAGCATGGGGTTGGTCCTATTTTTATAACTTGATATTATCGAAAGGGAAACTCGTTCCTCTTTGCGGCGTGGTCTCATTAAATTTCCATTGAGTCGGGTAGACAGTTTAGTACTAAACTAGCCTTTTTTACTGATTCATAGTTTTTATTTTTCTCGTAAACTCCTGGATACTCTTTTGAGTAGGCTAAGGATAGTAGGTCTTTCAGGTTTATCTTTTTCGAATAAGCTACCTAAGACAAGAAGGAGGCTATAACTATTTACGAGTTTACCACGATGTTTATGTATTTTGATGTATTTAAGTCAAAATTGTTTATGGCCGATATTTCAGACTCTGATCAACCAACATTACATCTTCATATGTCATCTCTTCGAGATAGTATTTTGTAATATGTATGTTTTGATCTAAACGGGGCTAAACATGGAATGAAACGAATATTGTTCTAAAAATTTTCATATTCATATGACTTTGATGCTATGATTAATTAACAGATTATTTTTTATCGCCAAAAGTGAAAAACTATAGATGACTGTAGCATCCATAGCGCCCAGCTTTGGACCTTAGAATATACGGTATTACATCAACTAATCTCGGGTCCAAATTAAGGCAATAGGTTGAGTCTAATCTATGGATTCTCATCTATGCTTCCATGACTTCAAACATCATTCGTGCTACTAAAATGATTTGAGATCAAATGATACTTCAAGGATTTGATGAGTTATTCTAAAGAATTGAAGAGTTGAATGTAGTATGATTAGGAGAAGATAGACATAATCAACTCGAAGAATATGGAAAAGAGGTTCAAGCAAATCAACTAGAAGATGGATAAAATGCAAGTGGAATGATATAAGTTGCATGAAAGATTAGAACTCGAGTCTAGCCAATGAGGCTTAGGTTGACCTCAAACTATCAATTTGATTCGGGTTGGCTTGATTGTTTTAAGTTGATGTCAGGCCATCTCTTGGACCTCGTTATTGTTGGGTTTCTAACTCCATACTTTCAGATTCTTTATAAATACTAGTTAGCCTTCAACTAAAGAGAAATATTTTTTGGAGATAACATGTCATTACTCTGCCTAGTTTTTGTTAGTTCTTAACCCTTCCAAACATATTCAAATTTCATCATAAGCTAAAATTAAAGAAAACTAGTTGTAATCTCGAGAGATAACAACTAATAAAACTAGCAGAAGTGGATGTAGGTCGGGATATGACAAACCACCAAAAAAATCAGTGTTCTTATTTACTTTATTTGCTTTTATTTTTAATCGAACTAGTGCTTTCATCTAGATATTTTGGTGTTGATCCAATTTTTGGACTGACGATTTTGCATGATAACCTACCTATGGATACGTTGAATATGTCTTCTATGTCACTTTCAGAAAGTTGTCACGTAAGACGAATCGCCTAAAACACATGATGTTAAACCCAAAAAAGCTTAAAAGGGAATGAAACTCCAGAAGGATGTTGAACAATAACTAACATGGCCTTGTATCATATATATCATATGTAATTTAATTTTCTGAAATTTTCCATTGGTCTTAAAAGTTGTCCCAGTTCATAGGTTCAAGAGATAGCATCTAACTTGGCTCTGGGTCAATTGAATGATAGCCGAGTCGATAACAAGAAGGACCAATTACGTTGGGTAATCACAACATAAAAAAAGGACGGTTTGGCTAAAGTCAGTATTAAATTTCACAATAAGCAAAACGTCCTTATAAAGAAAGATATATATATATGTATGTATGCATTAGATTTGTAGAATTAAATTAACTAGTAATTGTATAAATTTATTCAGTTATTTAGTTATTAGTTGTAGACAATTATGCAATTATATTCAAATATTGCAGAAATTTCAGCTATTGTTCAGTGGAAATTTCTGCAATTATTCAGCAAAAAAGTGAAGAAATATTCATAATTTCTAATAGAAAAATTATAGATATTTATGCAACCTTTTGATATAATTGCGTAAATATCTGCAATTATTCACTGTACAATTGCATAATTGTAAGAGCTCGCATTTTACGGATCGAAAGATCGTAAAATATTTTTTATTTTATTCCCTGAGAGTTGGATCATTTTCATCTTTTAATATTTTGCTTATGGGGATATCAGACATGTCCATAATTTTTACCCATTTTGTTTATGACCATTTTGCCCCTATCAGTCTTGTACAGGGCATAACTTTTGACTCAGATCAAATCAGAGGGTAAGACCTGTTCCATTGGAAAGGAATTGACGATTGCCTTTCTGTAGAGTGGTTACATTAAAGATTTGGCTCAGCGGTTTGCGAGAAATCGTTGTTTTAAGGTTTTTCAGTGTGCTGTTCAGGTTTGGAGAGCCTAATGGGCTGAATTGGGGAGGCCCATTAGTGGGTTGGTGGAATCCTATAAATATGGGGTGAGAGTGGAGGGAAAAGGTTTACTTTCCCATTCTCTCATTTGGAGGCATTGAACTCCTTCTTCCTCTAACACCTTTCCACCATTGAAAGTCCAAATCAAAGGAGGGAATTCATAGATCTACACCATTGAAGACTAGATCTACATCATTTCAAAGGCGAATACATCGGATCGAGGAGTTTGGTTCAAATTGCTCGCTGTCCGAATTCATAATTCTATCATTTTAACTTGTATTGGAGAACCGGTGAGTGGATTACATTTCTCACATGGATTTAACAAAGTCTATGGGTAGTAGATCATGTTTTTCATCAAATTCAAGTGTTTTTCCTTAGATCCATTCATTGATAAGTTCATTTTCGTATAGATCACCCTATGATCCGATTTAGCAAGTTTAGGTAGGTAATTTCTATGATATTTCATATAATGTGCAAGTTAGATCCATGGTTTTTGTTCATATGCATATTTGCGGTGATTTTAGTGAATTTGACCTTATCATTGATAGAATCGTCATATTGATGATATTGTTGATTTCATAACATGCTTGTAATCCTTTTTGATGGATTAAATGAGTTAGTTTCATTGGATTTATCGTTTGGCAAAGTTTTTGTCGAAATCAGAGTTGAATTACAATATGTAGGTTTTAGATCGGCCATAAGTTGGATCGAACAGAAGTTGGATCGGACAGAAGTTGGATCGGACAGAAGTCGGATCAGAATGAAGTCGGATCGGACTGAAGTCGGATCGGACTGAAGTCAGATCGGACTGAAGTCAGATCAGATGGAAGTCGGATCGGACCGAAATTGGATCGGACTAAAGTTGGATCGGACCAAAGTTGGATCCGACCAAAGTTGGGTCGGGCATAACTGGATCGGGCTATTCTAGTCAGCCATTTCTAATCAGCCATTTTTGCCATTTCTGGTCGAACACTTCCGGTGATGATGTGACTTCAAAGTAAATTCAATTGGGAAGTTAGAAAGTGTTGAAGAGTGTTTGTTGCTCATTGTATGCAACAAATGGGGAGACGACTAGAGAGATGAAGGTCGAGGAATTTTCGTTGTCGTAGGTTCTAGCGGACTCAAAGCAGGGGTACAATTGAAGACCAATTGTACGTCGAGTGCCTTGGGTGTCGTGTATGGCCTAGACACGTGTTGAGTATAGCGTGTAGCATGTGTTGAGTATAGCATGTGGAGTTTTGCTAGAACCGGGGCCTCGTGTGTGGTCTTTGACAATTTACGGCAAATTTTTAGCCAGTCATATGATAACGAAGTTTCCAAAGCAAGGTTGGCAGTGATAGCCAGAGTCAGTCATGGACGTTTGAATGCATGTTGTGATAATGATTGAGTTGCTTTATCATTTTTGAATGGATGCTTTAATTGCCATGACTGGGTTGTTATTCCTTTGGGTGTATGGATTGTAAAGGCTATCACTGTCATGTAATGGAGAAGGAAATTGAGAGTTCTTCTCTAAATCTGGATAGATTAGTTGATTACTTACCCATTCTCATATACTTTATTGATGAAGTTTGTTAGCTGTTTTATCGCTTGCTAAGACTGTTGTCTGACTCAAGGTTTTATGTTTCCTCTTTTTAGCTTGGGTTGTTCATCCGGTTGTGGATGGGCAGACTGAGTAACAGGTGGCAGGTATTGCTTTAGTGACAACGTTGCTGATCGATGGCGAGCAGGAGGCTCACGTACCAGTTTTATTACTATCTAGTATTTATTTTTGTTGTTTGATATTTCTCTGAGTGTTGTAGTGAGGCAAATTGTACAAACATTATTGTTGTTATGCACGTGTATGGGAAATACTTTCTAGTTGTCATGAAAGTTTAGTGTTTTCTGCTTCGCTATCACTACCTGTTGTATATGTTCCATTATATTTTATCCTTGCACTGTGATTTTATGATAGGTTTCGCTTATGTTACCTACTATGATGATTGTCCATAGCTGCCATGCACACCTTTCAACGCATTACTCCTCTTGTTTAGTGCAGGGGTTATGGGTGGTCGTCACATTTGTTATCAGAGCTTTGGTCAACGATTTTGGCCAAAGTTCGAAGATGTAATTACGTATGAGAGACGTATTTGTAGATTTCAGTTGTATGCTTCCTATACATAGTAGCATATAGAGTAGTAATGGTTGTTTCCCTTTAGCGGTTTTTCTTGAAAGTGGCTAGTTATTCTAAATTGCAGATATAGAATGAGTAGAAGGCAAACAAGACACGCTGCTAGGGGTGCCGATACTGGAGGGGGAAATGGTGGTGAACCTAATTACCGGCCATGTTTGAAGCCATGGCAGAAGCAATTTTGCGAAGGGTACCCGCTCCAGTGGCAGCAATGGTAGATGTTGGTGTGCTAGTTCCTAGAGTGGTAGATTTTGCAAAGCTATGCAAGGACTTTACATCTCTAGGGGGAAAACCATTCAAGGGAACTGAACCAGCTGATGAGGTTCAGAGGTGGATGGATTCATGTGTCCGGATCTTTGGAGACTTGGGTATTGAGGATGCAATAAAGAGAAAGATTGCATCGAGGCAACTGTAGGGTAGGGCCATGGAATGATGGAATTTTGTTACAGTCGAGACTCCATAGGAAGAAATTTCATGGGAGCAATTCCAAGCTAAGTTCGAAGCAAAGTTTATCTCCTCAGCTCATAAATCTGCTCTATTCAAGAAGTTCATAGAGCTGAAACAAAATGGTCGTTCTGTGCTTGACTATATTTCTGATTTCAAAGCCTTATCTAGATATGTTCATTCATACATTGATACACCCCATCAGAAGAACAAGAAATCTATCTTGGGTTTGGATGCTGATATCGGAAAGCCGTTAGTGGACCATCTTGATGATTCATTTGAGAAGATTGTGGAAAAAGCTATTCGTCATGAGAGCTTGTTTCCAAAAGAAGCAAATGTTGTAGTTGCACCTAAGGAGGAACAGAAGCCACAGCAGGGTGGTAATAATAAGAAAAGGAAGCAACAACAGAAAGGAAAGGATGGCCAAAAGAAGCAGAAGGGAGAAGTGACTAGCTTCAATTGTTGGCAGAAGGGTCATTTTGCTAGTGAATGCAAGAATCCTAAAGCTGAGAAGAAGTGCTTCAAGTGTGGGAAGCCAGGACATGAGAAAAAAGATTGTCCAGAATCAACCAAAGAGAAGCAAGTGGTTAAGGCTTATGCTTTGTGTAACACCCCACCTCCGCCAGGGTCACTCACAAAGGGAATGCTCTAGCTTTGGTGGAGCATTATCTAGGTAAACATACACAGAAATATTACAAGATAGAACATATAAAACAGCGGAAGAAGAACCAAATTTCATTGCTTTAAAATCTAGAAAGGTCTAAAGCCTTTTACATCAAAATGCTATTAAATCCATTACATCGAAATCTATCTTGCAATAGTAAAGAAGCATAAAACCATAGTCATAAATCATTCCCCAAGTAAAACAGCAAAGAAAGCCATAGCCAAGGGAAATCCAAGCAGTACATGAAAGATCCTTGGAGCTTGGTAAGATCCGAACTAAGCTGTATTCCCACCCTGCGAACCGGGGGGGAGGGGGGAAACGAAAGAAAAAGAGGCGAAACAAACTGGGTCAGTCATAAAGACTGAGTAAGTCCTAGTGGCTTTCAGCATAAAAACAGGTAAAGATAATATGGCATGAATAAATTGAAAGTAAACATGAGCATGATGACAAGGTAAGCTACAGGCACGATGAATCAAGTATAACATTGCAAGGTTTATATTAAGTATAACATCGCAAGATTTCTAAGCTTCACCATTCCACTATTTTCTTTGATTTCCTATATTCTCTGCACCAACTGTACTAGTACCCCTACCCGTATCATCCTTTCCATGTATACATACAGTCCCTTGCCGTATATTGTATGGGCTTCATCACTTATTTCTATACTACTTCAACGTAGTGCCACCATTCTTGGAATCGTTTGGACTGCCACCCTTGTTATGTCTAGGTTTCCTTATCATGAACTATCGCGTGTTCAACTAGGATTTATGCCATCTAGGACAACTAGGGATTATGCTACATATTGAATGTTTTCTAGATTCGATTAGTGTTTATGCCACCTAGGACCACTAGGGATTATGCTACCTAACGAATTCCACGTAACGATCTATTAGTCAATCGGCTCCCTACAAGTCCTAGCTCGTTAATGTGTCTGTGTCATACGGCCCAATCACGAAATGTAGTTACATGTGCTAGATCCACCATAGGGTGTATCAAGCCCTATGGTGTCAACCATCGACACGAATCAAGCACGCACAGTGTAAACCTACTGGTGCCCAATGCCTGCTTTTTCAACTCCGGACTACGAGCACAACCATAGTCCGCCTGAACCTACAATGGCGCACCAACTCAGCCGTCGTTCTGTTCGCTTACAATCAGCCCAGTAATCGTGCCCCACCCTGCCTAGTTCTAGGGTACCGTGATACATCTAGTGGGTTACTGCTGAAAAGGACCGCGCAACTAGGATTTCCGTTCAGTAGGTTAAGTGTTGTCATTTAAATTCGAGACTTAACCCCATCACTCTAGCATGTCAAGTTGGTTAAGTGTTGTCATTCAAGTTCGTGACTTAACCCGCCGACATGTCATGTCAAATTGGCTAAGTGTTGTCGTTCTAGTTCATGACTTAGCCCTACGAATCATCAGTCAAGTTGGTTAAGTATATTCAACCGGTTCATGACTTAACCCTATCAAATCATCGTGTCAAATTGGTTAAGTATATTCAAGCGGTTCATGACTTAACCCTATCAAATCATCGTGTCAAATTGGTTAAGTATATTCAAGTGGCTCATGACTTAACCCTATCAAATCATCGTGTCAAATTGGTTAAGTATATTCAAGTGGTTCATGACTTAACCCTATCAAATCATCGTGTCAAATTGATTAAGTATATTCAAGTGGTTCATGACTTAACCCTATCAAATCATCGTGTCAAATTGGTTAAGTATATTCAAATGGTTCATGGCTTAACCCGCCCACATATCATGCAAAGTTGGTTAAGTATTACCTATATGTTCCAGTTGACTTAACCCTGCCACGTGTCATGTTATATTGGTTAAGTGTCATTAGTCTAGTCATATTACTTAACTCACCCATTGGTATGATTAACTGTTACGTTGGTTAAGCCTACACTTGTAAGTTTTACATGTTCTTAACTCATACCGGTTAGGTCCACATTTACATGTCAAATTTCCATGTTATCCCACCTAATCCTCTAACCATACCCACGTCTTATTATGGTTAGTATTCCTTAATTCATTCATTATGACGAACGAATCATGACCTCTCACATTAGACCGTGCACTTTGTGGCCACTGGATTTGCTGGGCGGTTCCGGGCAGATTTACACCACAAACTGAGTCTAACCTCGTGTCATAAATCGTTGCGCCTACAATTCGACCTTTAACCTCTCACATTGGACTGACACTTTGTGGCTACTAGATTTGTCGGGCGGTTTCGGGCAGATTTACACCACAAACTGAGTCTAACCTCATGTCAAAGGTTCATTAATGGTCGTATTACCCCCAAAAGCCCAATGTCGGTTCACGTGTTAAACATATAGAAATGTTCATGTTCGTGTTCAAGTCAATTATCCAATACACAGTCATTTTCATGTTTCAGATTCCCAACTTTACATATTAATAAACATATGCCCAAGTTCCAAAATTACAACACCAATTTATATATATATATATACCCAATTCTAGTCAGTTTACATATGTCCAATCCATGCCTATTTACATGTATGCCAAGTTTATGCTATTTCACCCATATCGAGTTCTAGCCAAAATTGCATGTATCATGCCCAAATAAACCCAAATCATGAGTCATGATGTAGTTATCCCAAATTGTAATCTTTTTATTACAACACACGCCAACTACCCAAGTTCATAATACATATTTATGCCAATTATCAAATTTACAATCGCTTTTATATTCAAATCCCCAATTCTACATATGCCCAATCGTAAGCCAAATCTTTTGATTTAATTTACATAGGCCCGAACTCGTGGTTTAATTTACATGCCAAATTACATACGTGTTATATATACCAAATCTCATGTTACATTACATAGATCCTATTAGTGCCAAATTCCATGAATAATATTTATGCAAATTTGTTCATAACAAGATTATACCAAAATTTACAGATCAAGCCCAAACTTGCAAATACAATGATAATATCCAATTTCATGTTGCCAATTATTACATCATATTCATATAGGCAATAATCCCATAATTCCCCCGTATACATATCGTATGCAAATCGCGATTTTAGGCCAAGGTCCGAAATTGAGCAAGGTTCATGAAAAGAAAATAAATTGGGGGAGATAGAAAATGAATAAAAATGAGATCAGAGGAAAACATCATCATAGGCATAAATATTACAACTTAGTGATAATTTCATCATGAATCAAGAAAACTGCTGAATAAATCATAAACTTATCAAGAACATAAAGATAGACAAGTCCCAAAACAGAAGATTCAAAGAGCAACAGAAATAGATCAGAATCGATAAACATACTTAGATCCAATTCCACTTTATTTCATGTCCATATTATAATTAAATGTTTAAATCTGAAAACAACTAGAACTTACAGAGCATGGCTAGTGAATTAGGAAGTGAAATTGTCATAGAATGTTGTAGTAGTGTTGATTTATTGTCTTGAATCATTGTACAAGCTTTAATCTTCGAATTGGATTGAGTTTGAATGCTTGTTCTTTTATTTGGGGGCGCCGACCATGGTTCAAGAGGGAGTTCAGCAGCATAATAGTGTAAGAATGATTTGATATGAATTAGATTAGGTCTAAGGGTGTTTTTATAGGTGTAGCAACTAGTTTAGGCCCTTAGATTAACCCTAGAATCAATCCGGATCGTCAAAACACATCTCTGGCTTCAAAAATGAGTTCTGGGTCAAACCAGGCCGACCAGGTCGACCTGTAAGGTGGGGGGGTCGACACTATGGTCGACCTAGGGGTTAGGTCGACCCTATGGTCGACCTGGGGGGGCAGGTCGACCCTATGGTCGACCCCCTGGTCCAGTGCTACCCGAAAACTGCTGAAACTTGTACAAGCCATAACTTCTTCATCCCGACACCGATTTTTGAAAACTCGGACTCTATTTCATGTAAAATTTCGAGACGAACACAATGGATTGACCCGTTTTCCCTGATTCTAATTTTAAAATTTAATTCTGCCTTGATTTCTTGTTTTAACATGTTATAAAAATTCGGGTTGTTACATTCTCCCCTCCTTAAAGGATTTCGTCCCCGAAATCTTCAAGTTAAGAAGAATGTGTCCTACTATCCAATCATCCATCTAGTCAATCATCAATCACAGGCATCCATTGTCCTTAAGAGACTTCTAATGTTGTATGAACATATGCAGAAAGTGTGTGTATATGTTCCTTATCAAATGCAAATGATCAGGCCTGATTGATCTTCTTAATGCAAAATATGTTTAGTGCAATGAGTCCAACATATATGCAAATAGTCCTAGTCACATAAACACTATATGTGTGCACAAACATCCATCCATATGCATCATCCATATGATAACACATTCAATTTCATCCATAAACAAGTATAAACACTCATGCATATGCAATATGAAAATGTGTCTGAGCCGATCTAGTGCCTAATGTGTGTTATGCAACTACGAGCAACCACTTGCGACCACTTGCAACCACTTGCAACCATCAATCATAACATGTCTCAAACACATGTTTCACCTAATTGTTCCTACCTAAAGATATAGCTGAATGATAGAAGCAAGTAAAAACTTTGTGCCCATTAGGCAATGTCAAAGCTAGAAATCTACGTCACATATATACTGAATAGGAGGAGAACTCCCTAAGCACCAGCCCATATCCTATAAAACCCAAAAAGTTTAGTCAACCCAACGGACACCCTCAAGCCCTAACATGGATTACAACCAGATGATTCATACTCCTTATGGGGTTTGCAACCGAAATAAGATTGAGAATAGGACCGAGAGGATATACTTGAAAGATAGTATGCTAGTAAGCTCTACAGGAAAAGAGGGATCAAGGATATACTCTTAAAAAGTGATATGATGCGCGTATCTAGTCTTCAATCTTCTAAGTCGCATTTCCTTGAGCTTAACTCCATTGTGCTTTGGCCGTTTTTAACTTTACAATTTCGTAGCTTCTTAATTCTTATTTCCAAAATATGAGTTGGAATTCATTTCACTGTCGCCTCTCGTTCCACTTTCCCTTATTCTTTTTCTAGTATACTCGGCTTAAACATAACTGCGTACTCATGTTTCATGCAAGCTCTCCAAAAATCACTAGTGAATACTGGATCTTGTTTACTCACTATAAGGTATTCCATGCAGAAGAATTATCTCTTGAAAACAAACAAATGTCAACCATGTTGCCAAATGTACTTACTAAGGTGATTTTCTATAACTCATGCATAAGCGAAATGAACCATCCGCCTTAGTGGCGAACACTACTCGAGCGGATCGATAAATGTATCAAGAACGGATCGATAAATGTATCAAGAGATTCTAGGTAACTAAGCATGGAAGAACCCTAAGGGTTACACTAGACTTCGAGGGCATTTCCGGGGCAAGTCAAGAATCTAACTACCCCCTTTTCATATTCGAGAATGGTATCATTTCTGGATAATCACTCTATCCCTAGAATCAACCCATTGCCCAAAACCATAAGCATTACTTCTAAATTCAACACTTAGCATAGACATTCTCAAATCCAAACAAGTCATGAATAAATGAGCCGATTCCCCAACAAAATTTGAGACAAAAATGGGATCCTCTACTACGCTAGTACTAAGGTGAAGAGACTCAACTATCGAGGTAGAAAAGGATGTGATGTATAAAAACAAAGTTCTAACGGGATGATAGAAAAGAAAAGCTAAGCCTTTAACAGAAACGTTACCACCTCTCTTAGGTACGTTAGTAATGAGAGCATACAATTTGCCCTCTCGACGATCTTGTTCTTTGCCCTTGTCCTTGTCCTATGATACTTAACTACATGTCCCTTTTTACCATACCAACGATGTCCTTTCTTGTCATGGGTTTTATTGTTCTTTTAATTAGACTTCTTACCTTTCACCTTTTCTCCTTCGTGGATTACGCTTTATCAACAAGTTTCTCATCCTTAGACTTGTGTTCTTTATCTTCGTTCCGACTATCCTTGTATAGCTTGTTGAAAAGTTTCTCGAAAGCTACTTCCATCGCACGGCACCCTAAAAAGCTTGAGATAATATTAGTCGCAAGTAAAACTACTGCGGCTACAGATGGAGGTTGGGCACTACTTTGCCCTTCGACATGTGTCGCATGCCTACAAACTATGGTGAAAAAGAAAAGAGAGAAGAGACTCAAGGAGAGAATCAAAAGATAGTGCATATGGCTTTGGGGAATAGCCTTTGAATAAAACAAGATTTTTCTTGAAAAGTGCTTCTTTGTAAACGGTTTTGAAAATAATTTCAGAAGGTTTAAAGAAAATTTTGCCCGGTCTGGTAACCTTCTGCTCTGATACCAAATGTAACACCCCACCTCCGCTAGGGTCACTCACAAAGGGAATGCTCTAGCTTTGTTGGAGCATTATCTAGGTAAACATACACAGAAATATTACAAGACAGAACATATAAAACAGCGGAAGAAGAACCAAATTTCATTGCTTTAAAATCTAGAAAGGTCTAAAGCCTTTTACATCAAAATGTTATTAAATCCATTACATCGAAATCTATCTTGCAATAGTAAAGAAGCATAAAACCATAGTCATAAATCATTCCCCAAGTAAAACAGCAAAGCAAGCCATAGCCAAGAGAAATCCAAGCAGTACATGAAAGAGCCTTGGAGCCTGGTAAGATCCGAACTAAGCTATATTCCCACCCTGTGAACCGGGGGGGGGGGAACGAAAGAAAAGGAGGAGAAACAAACTGGGTCAGTCATAAAGACTGAGTAAGTCCTAGTGGCTTTCAGCATAAAAACAGGTGAAGATAATATGGCATGAATAAACTGAAAGTAAACATAAGCATGATGACAAGGTAAGCTACAGGCACGATGAATCAAGTATAACATTGCAAGGTTTATATTAAGTATAACATCGCAAGATTTCTAAGATTCACCATTCCACTATTTTCTTTGATTTCCTATATTCTCTGCACCAACTGTACTAGTACCCCAACCCGTATCATCCTTTCCATGTATACGTACAGTCCCTTGCCGTATATCGTACGCGATTCATCACATATTTCTTTACTACTTCAACGTAGTGCCACTATTCTTGGAATCGTTTGGACTGCCACCCTTGTTCTGTCTAGGTTTCCTTATCATGAACTATCGCCTGTTCAACTAGGATTTATGCCACCTAGGACCACTAGGGATTATGCTACCTATTGAACGTTTTCTAAATTCGATTAGGGTTTATGCCACCTAGGACCACTAGGGATTATGCTACTTGATGAATTCCACGTAACGATCTATTAGTCGATCGGCTCCCTACAAGTCCTAGCTCGTTCATGTGTCTGTGTCATACGGCCCAATCACGAAATGTAGTTACCTGTGCTAGGTCCACCATAGGGTGTATCAAGCCCTATGGTGTCAACCATCGACACGAATCAAGCACGCACAGTGTAAACCTACTGGTGCCCAATGCCTGCTTTTTCAACTCCGGACTACGTGCACGACCATAGTCCGCCTGAACCTACAATGGAGCACCAACTCAGCCGTCGTTCTGGTCGCTTACAATCAGCCAAGTAATCGTGCCCCACCCTGCCTAGTTTCAGGGTACCGTGATACATCTAGTGGGTTACTGCTGAAAAGGACCACGCAACTAGGATTTTCGTTCAGTAGGTTAAGTGTTGTCATTTAAATTCGATACTTAACCCCATCACTCTAGCATGTCAAGTTGGTTAAGTGTTGTCATTCAAGTTCATGACTTAACCCGCCAACGTGTCATGTCAAATTGGCTAAGTGTTGTCGTTCAAGTTCATGACTTAGCCCTACGAATCATCTGTCAAGTTGGTTAAGTATATTCAAGCGGTTCATGACTTAACCCTATCAAATCATCATGTCAAATTGGTTAAGTATAATCAAGCGGTTCATGACTTAACCCTATCAAATCATCGTGTCAAATTGGTTAAGTATATTCAAGTGGCTCATGACTTAAACCTATCAAATCATCGTGTCAAATTGGTTAAGTATATTCAAGTGGTTCATGACTTAACCCTATCAAATCATCGTGTCAAATTGGTTAAGTATATTCAAGTGGTTCATGACTTAACCCTATCAAATCATCATGTCAAATTGGTTAAGTATGTTCAAATGGTTCATGGCTTAACCCGCCCACGTATCATGCAAAGTTGGTTAAGTATTATTTATATGTTCCAGTTGACTTAACCCTGCCACGTGTCATGTTATATTGGTTAAGTGTCATTAGTCTAGTCATATTACTTAACCCACCCATTGATCTGATTAACTGTTACGTTGGTTAAGCCTACACTTGTAAGTTTTACATGTTCTTAACTCATACCGGTTAGGTCCACATTTACATGTCAAATTTCCATGTTATCCCACCTAACCCTATAACCATACCCACGTCTTATTATGGTTAGTATTCCTTAATTTATTCATTATGACGAATGAATCATGACCTCTCACATTAGACCGTGTACTTTGTGGCCACTGGATTTGCCGGGCGGTTCCGGGCAGATTTACACCACAAACTGATTCTAACCTCGTGTCATAAATCGTTGCGCCTACAATTCGACCTTTGACCTCTCACATTGGACTGACACTTTGTGGCTACTGGATTTGTCGGGCGGTTCCGGGCAGATTTACACCACAAACTGAGTCTAACCTCATGTCAAAGGTTCATTAATGGTCGTATTACCCCCAAAAGCCCAATGTCAGTTCACGTGTTTAACATATAGAAATGTTCATGTTCGTGTTCAAGTCAATTATCCAATACACAGTCATTTTCATGTTTCAAATTCCCAACTTTACATATTAATAAACATATGCCCAAGTTCCAAAATTACATGCCAATTAATATATATATATAGATATATATATATATATATATATACCCAATTCTAGTCAGTTTACATATGTCCAGTCCTTGCCTATTTACATGTATGCCAAGTTTATGCTATTTCACCCATATCGAGTTCTAGCCAAAATTGCATGTATCATGCCCAAATAAACCCAAATCATGAGTCATGATGTAGTTATCCCAAATTGTAATCTTTTTATTACAACACACGCCAACTACCCAAGTTCATAATACATATTTATGCCAATTATCAAATTTACAATCGCTTTTATATTCAAATCCCCAATTCCACATATGCCCAATCGTAAGCCAAATCTTTTGATTTAATTTACATAGGCCCGAATTCGTGGTTTAATTTACATGCCAAATTACATACGTGTTATATATACCAAATCTCATGTTACATTACATAGATCCTATTAGTGCCAAATTCCATGTATAATATTTATGCAAATTTGTTCATAACAAGATTATACCAAAATTTACAGATCAAGCCCAAACTTGCAAATACAATGATAATACCCAATTTCATGTTGCCAATTATTACATCATATTCATATAGGAAATAATCCCATAATTCCCCCGTACACATATCGTATGCAAATCGCGATTTTAGGCCAAGGTCTGAAATTGACCAAGGTTCATGAAAAGAAAATAAATTGTGGGAGATAGGAATTGAATAAAAATGAGAACAGAGGAAAACATCATCATAGGCATAAATATTACAACTTAGTGATAATGTCATCACGAATCAAGAAAACTGCTGAATAAATCATAAACTAGTCATGAACATAAAGATTGACAAGTCCCAAAACAGAAGATTCAAAGAGCAACAGAAATAGATCAGAATCGATAAACATACTTAGATCCAATTCCACTTTATTTCATGTCCATATTATAATTAAATGTTTAGATCTAAAAACAACTAGAACTTACAGAGCATGGCTAGTGAATTAGGAAGTGAAATTGTCATAGAATGTTTTAGTAGTGTTGATTTATTGTCTTGAATCATTGTACAAGCTTTAATCTTCGAATTGGATTGAGTTTGAATGCTTGTTCTTTAATTTGGGGGCGGCGGCCATGGTTCAAGAGGGAGTTCAGTAGCATAATAGTGTAAGAATGATTTGATATGAATTAGTTTTGGTCTAAGGGTGTTTTATAAGTGTAGAAACTAGTTTAGGCCCTTAGATTAACCCTAGAATCAATCTGGACCGTCAAAACACGTCTTAGGCTTCAAAAATGAGTTCTGGGTCAAACCAGGCCGACCAGGTCGACCTGTAAGGTGGGGGGTCGACACTATGGTCGACCTAGGGGGTAGGTAGACCCTATGGTCGACCTGGGGGGGGAGGGTAGGTAGACCCTATGGTCGACCTGGGGGGGGAGGGTAGGTCGACCCTATGGTTGACCCCCTGGTCCAGTGCTGCCCGAAAACTGCTGAAACTTGTACAGGCCATAACTTCTTCATCCGGACTCCGATTTTCGAAAACTCAGACTCTATTTCATGTAAAATTTCGAGACAAACACAATGGTGTAACACGTTTCCCCTGATTCTTATTTTAAAATTTAATTCTGCCTTGATTTCTTTTTTTAACACGTTATAAAAATTCGGGTTGTTACACTTTGGGGGCAGTGTCATCATCTTCGAGGGCTCCTACTACTGAGGAGAAGGGAAAGGGTGTCATAGTGCAAGGTACTCTTTCTGTTCATGGTGTTTCAGTTCGAGTTTTTTTTGGTACTGGAGCATCTCATTCATTCATTTGCAATGAGCTTGTGTGCCGCTTGGGTTTGGAACCCAAGATATGTGATAGACCTTTCGTAGTAACTAATCCAAGTGGAGGTTCATCAAATATTTGCATGATTTTCCGAGGTCTAGTGTTGTCGAGTCATGGTTGCTCTTTTGTGTGTAATTGTTTTGTTCATAACTTCGCCGGGTTTGGGATCATCTCAGGCATGGATTAGCTCAAGAGGTATGCGGCAAGGGTGAATTGTGAGAAACTAGAGGTTAGATTCGAGGAAGTGGAAGGGCGAAAAGTGTTGATAAAGTGTAAGCGTGAAGAGGGTGTCTTCGTTAGCTATCTATATTCACTTGTGATTCCACAAGAAGACTTGTCATCTGTGTTGATCGCAAATGAGTATGAGGATGTCTTTGATGAGGTCAAAGGATTGCCGCCGCATCATGAGATCGAGTTTAGGATCGATTTGGTCGAGGGTGTTAGACCAATTGTTATGCCTCTTAGGCGATGGCGCCTAAGGAACAGGAGAGTTGGAGGTGCAAGTTCGTGACCTTCTAAGGAAGGGATTCATTCGAAGAAGTGTTTATGAATGGGGTGCACCGGTCATGTTTGCAACCAAGGCAGATGGCTCGTTAAGATTGTGTGTGGACTATCATGTGCTGAACAAGGTGACTAAGAAGAACAAGTATCCATTGTCAAGGATTGATGACTTGTTCGATCGGCTTCACAAAGCCAAAGTGTTTTCTCAGATGGATTTGGCAATGGATTTCATCAACTGAGGGTGCCTAAGGATAGTGTGCCAAAGACTGCTTTTAGGACACCATCTGGTTTCTTCGAGTGGTTGGTGATGCCACTCGGGTTGACTAACGCACCAGCGTATTTCGTCGATCTTATGAATATGGTATTCAGAGATCAGTTGAATAAGTTTGTGCTTATGTTCATGGATGATATTCTGGTTTACTCCAGGAATGAGGAAGAACACCAGATACACTTAAGGGTTGTGTTAGAGATCTTGCGAAAGCATCAGTTGAAACTTAAGTTCTCGAAGTGTCACTTCTGGAAGGATGAGGTGAGATTCATAGGCCATGTAGTTTCTGGAAAAGGGAAGTGGTTGACCCCGCTAAAGCTGCAGTAATCCAGGACTGGGATCGACCCAAAAATTCAACGGATGTTCGGAGTTTCCTTGGGTTGGCAAAATATTGCAGACGGTTTATCAAGGATTTCTCCAAGATAGCACACCGTTGACAGGATTAACGAAGAAGAACCAAGTGTTCACATGGGACGCAAATTGTGAACAAGCATTCGAAATCCTGAAGGAGAGATTGACAAGTGCTCTTGTGTTGACCATTCCAAATGGGAATGAAGAGGTGGTGGTATACACCGATGCATGTGGTACTGGGTTTGGAGCAGTGCTAATGCAAAAGGATAAGGTTGTGGCCTACGCGAGTCGACAGCTAAAGCCGCATGAGAAGAATTAACCAACTCATGATTTGGAGTTGGCAGTGTGTAACGACCCAGAAAATCTGAACCAATTTAAATTTTTTAAATTGGCTAAAATAGTGGATTTTAAATATTTAAAATAAATATTTTAAATAGTAGCAACTAAAAGTGAGTTTGAATCGACGTTTGAAAATGAATATAATTAATTCTAATTATAAACAAGGCCTGAAATGGCGCTGCAGTTTCAAAAATTGAATTCAAACTTTGTCGGACTGTACCGGGTACAAAACAAAAAGGATTTGAGTGAAACCAAAAATATTTAAATCTGTTAGTGAATACCTTTCTAACGAGTCTGAAAAATCGAATTTTCATAGCGGAAAGCAAAAGTTATGGCCAAATGAAATTTCAGAAAGGTCGCTATGGAATTTATATAGCCCGTGAAATGGGCCATTTTGCAAATGACCTCGGAATTCGATGAAACCACTTTGTTGGATCCGGGATGTGGAGTTATTGGTAGGTTTCAAATTTCATAATTTTTGAAGCTAGTATGTGAGCGTGGCAAAGGAAAATGTGTTTTGGTCAATTACAGTTAAATTGGATCGACCATAAATGGGCCTTTTTGCAAACAGTCTCCGAATTCGACGAAACTAGTTTTGTTGGGACCATATCGTCAAAACATAGCCAGATTTATTTTTCTGGAATTTTTCGAATCAGTTTGTGGCCCAGGCAAATTGAAATGTACGTTCAAATCGAATATTGAATGTTATATATTTTAAATTGAATGGAAACAGACTGAAACAGTCGAATGGGCCTACGAAACATATCCCATTGTGTTCGGAATGGGGGCAAAACTCTATGGACGACAGTCGATGGGTTTAGATTGGTGGTCGTGTCAGAAAACCCCCCCGGCCAATCATAATTTTTATATAAAAAAAAGGAAAATCCTTTCTCTCTCCCCGATACGAACGGCGCTCCCCTTCTTTCCTTCTCTCCTCTTTTCCCTCCGCCTCCATCCACGTAAGCCAACGCCACCACCACACCTCGACAGCGCCTCCCCTCCTCTTTAAATCAAGACAACCCCTGATCCCCCTCGTTGCTTCCACCTCGAGAACGACGCCTGGGAAGTCTCCTACTTCACGCCGCTGCCACGATCGCCAGAGGGCACCAGACCCGACCGCACCACCATCGAGACGCGCGCCTAGCTCCCCTCTTTCACGTCGCACCCTCCGATCTTCACCACGGTGCACAGGTTTCGCGAAATCTTCGAACCCTAGTTCGAACAACAAAGAAAGGTACGACCTTTGTTCTCTTTGAACTGATTTAAACACTTTTTAGTGTTGCAAAACTTTGAAAAATCATATCTTTTTCGTTCCTTGTCGAAATCCAGTGAAACAAGAGATACCGGGACCATGAGGGCGTCTTCTACATTTTAGAAGAGACCGCATATTTTTCTGAGCTTTCTGCCTTTTTTAGTGGAGTGGAACCCAATGTGAGATTTCTAATTTATAAACGATATGGAAAACGACGATATATAAATTATATAGTCGATGTATGAGTTATATAAGCATTGTACACCTCTTGTATAAGCGTTGTATAAGTTGTACGTTCGATGTATAAGTTATACATGCATTGTAAAAATTATATATGTGTTGAAATAGAAGTGAATTGCTATATATATATATATATATATATATATATATATATATATATATATATATATATATATATATATATACGCCCCTCGTCTACAAACCATGGACGATATTTATTGGTAGTGATTGGTGTGAAAATTGATTGATAGCGATTGGTTGATTGGAATTGTTTGTGGTTGATATTGATTGATTGTGGTTGAAAAATACCCATTTGTGGTTAAGAAATATTTGGTTGGAACCACATAGGATTAGTTTGTGGAAATGAAATAAATATATACATGCCGCCTGCGTGCGAACTAGATGCATGATCCCCATTGTCAAAAACCGCGAGGTTTTAAGGTAGAGCGAGGAGTCGTACTAGGGACGGTCCCGGTTTTAACTACCCTGCCGTTATGCTGCCGAAATTTTGAATAATATTCATGTGTTTGAATTATTTTCATTTGTTGAAACTATATTTATTCGTTGAATAGAAAACCTTCATGTGTTGAATCGATATTCATTCGTTGAATTGAAATTCATGTGTTGAATGGTATTCATATTTTGAAATAAATTGTTTTATAATAAAAATCACATTTTTATCATCTATATGAACTATATAAAATAATCTTGTTTTGAAAGAAATGGTTTTATAATAAAATCCTATTTTTATTACCTATATGAACTATATAAAATAATAGTGTTTTTGAAATGAATTGTTTTACAATAAAAATCACGTTTTTATTATATACATGAATTGTTAAATATAGCGAAGTGTTGAAATAGAAGACGGTTAGATAAAATATCATTTTTATCAAATGTATGAAAAGAATATAGCTTTGAAATCGAAGAATCGATATATATATAAATAGAATTAAAATATATCGAATAACGACGTTGCAGTTCGTATTTTGAAACCGTGATTTCAAACGATTAGTACGGGAGATCCGACAATCGGATTTTCCTGAAATCGCAACCGTTGGGTTCGCTTTGGAAAAATCTTTCCAACGGCACCAACTTTGTAAAAATCCAACGGTTGGATTGTCTGGACTGTTTAATTCACATCTGAAGAATAAAAGTGCCAAAGTCAATTATATATATATATAATTATATTTAATCGAATAACGACGCTGCAGTTCGTATTTCGAAATCGAAACTTCAAACGATTATACCGGGAGATCCGACCGTCGGATTTTCCCGAAACTGGAACCGTTGGATTTGTTTTGAAAAGATCTTTCTAATGATATAAATTTTGTGAAGATCCAACGGTTAGATTTTCAGATATGTGTAAATCAAATCTGAAGAAAAACAGCGCTATGGCCGCGTTATGGCCCGAAGCGTCGTTTTGAATAAATTGGCTATTTTAAATTAAATAAAAATAGCGATAAATCGTTATAAAATATTATAAACGATATGGATGTGAAATTTAGATACTAACTGAAGGTTGGCTAAGTCGAATGGTTTTGTGGGTGTTGATCTGATGTTGGTTTCGGCCTTCGGGGTTAATATTTTGGAAATCGTTCTCTTACTGATTGACGGTTAGTGACTAGTGAATTGAAATGATGCGTATGTATGTTAGTGTTGCACTTGTTTATTATATATGCGAGTTGCTCAGAAAGACCGGGTTTATCCCATTCTGAATAACTGAATCGACGATAAGAAATCGAAGATGAAGATGGTGGTCGAAGATCGGAGATCTTCACCTCGTTTGGATGGTAACCGAGGTCCTGATTTGTAGGCATCCCGAAATATGGATAATGAGTGGTGATCGTCCATACATACGTGGTGATCGATGGGTTTGCGAGGAATATAGTACCTCCGGTTTTGTTCAAACCCAGAACGGACTTGCAAATGGACAGTGTGTCTGACATTGGAATTTATTCTATGTGATTGATAGCTATCAGTTGCACGGTGTGAATTGCCTGTGTGGCATGCTAAGATGTAGTGATCAGAGCTTCTGTTGAAAAGCAAAGTCTTGTGGTGATGATCAAAGCACCGCCGGTGTGGCGTAGCTTTGTGTATAACGTGAATTCGCGGGCCTCACACCCCGGTATGAACCAGAAACGGGAGCAGGACCTCAGGGGGGACGTGCGTTTTCTTTCTAGCTAGAAGTGGCGTCAGTGGTTTTACACGCCCTGACGAGTTTGACTTATGTGGTTGTTGCTGTTGCGAGGCGCCTCGGTTAGATCGGACGATCCGCGTCCGATAGGGTCATTTATTGGCTCATTTACGACCCAAAGGGTGGAGAAACGCATTGTTCAGGCATTATAATCCACTTCATGTAGACCGGACCTGATGATCCAAGGTACGGTTGCGGCTGTGCCTGAGACTCGGGCTAGAGAGTCTCGAATTCGGTAAGGAATATCTTTTGCCTTGGTTCATGACGGAAATCCAATTTCCAAATACGACACCGTGCGGTTTTGATTGTGTATATATATATGGCAACATGATATATGGTACCCATGTCGTCTATGATTGATAGTTATGATTTGAAATTGTTTTTGAAACAAATAAACACTAGTAATAATATCAAATGCTTTTGTTTTATTCGTATTAAGCATATTTTGGCCATTATAAGGTAAAACTCTATCCTCCGGTTTGCGTTGCATTGTGTGATGGGAACTGAGTCTTATAATGGCTTCATTTTGATAAAAAGCATTGCGATGTTTAAAGGAATGATTTGTTTTAAAAGCACTGGAAATCCAATGGAGTAAACCCGTTCCACGAAAGTGGCGTGGTCCTATGATTAGCCATATTAAAAATGTGTTGAGTAGATTTCTCATACCAGTCCCATGACTGACTCGTAGTTTCTTTCACTTTCAAACTCGGGTGCCCCTTTTTCTACACGGGCAGCCTTGTGCTCAGGTTTAGAAGGCTTTATCTGGATAGCTGGAGCTGAAGATGGATTCTATTATTTATCTCTTTTTATGTTGTTCAGCTCCTATTGTACATATTTTGTTTGTTTTCCGCTGTAGACATTTATGTATAGCTGAACTGTATTTGTACTAAGTAAGATCCTGTATATTGTGTAACTCTGATGATTACTTTTATCCAGTGTATTCTATTGTTCATTACCTGGTGTATTTATTTAATTTTGTTCTTCTATTATCTGTTTCTGTGTTATATTCCAAAGATTACCCTTGTCTCCGTCAGTACGGGAAATGGGGTCGTCACATCGTGGTATCAGAGCTTTGGTTAAGCTTAGTTCTGGAATATAACATATTAACGAACTCGTCAGAAATAGAACCAGTAGTGTTCTAGGACGGGTAACTCTATATAGATAGGATTAGTAATATCCTAGTATAAGTACAGCAGAATCAGAACAACTCGTTAGAGATGGGGTCAGAAGTGCCTCAGAACGAGTCGAGCGTAATATGTTTGTAAATAACGTATTTGTGATTATATATAGTTTGGTTTTAGAAATATGATTTTTGAGTATATAAAAGATATATATTTGAAAAGTTAAAAAGTTAAAAACAATTTGATTGTTGTTTGTGTTGTGTGATTGTAGATTTTTATTAATTAAAATTATTAAAACGATAGTTAATTTAATCAGTAATAGAATGAATGGTAGAATTTATTCGATTATATCACACATTGAACTGATTAGAAAATAGATAGAAATATATACTTGTGCATTATATGTGTTTGAACAGGTAAATGGATTAGTTGTTGAGTAAAGATTTTATTTGCGTGCCCGACAAATAGGTAAACCTTAATGAGTTGAATGTGAAAATTATTATATCAACTCCTGTGAATGCCATTGGATGCGAAGTGCTGGTTATTCTGTGTGTAAAAATAAATGTCGCCATAGGATAGTAACAATTAATTTTGAACTACATTACATGGCATACTTCATCATATACCACATAAGCATTTGGAGCTTGTGTGACGAGGTGGAAGATTTACCATACGAGCGAGAGGCTTGTATGGCGATGACTATATTTTACAGGTTGAACTGATGACTGATATGGACTATTTAAATTGTAAAGATAAAATTGCCATATTAATAAAAACCGCACACGGGTCTGGAGTTGACAATAATCACGTCTCTCTAGTTATTAGATACGGCACATGGACTATTTATTTCCCACACGGGACGAGGTGATGAGGATTTATCCTCTGGAGCATTTAAAATACACACTCCCTCAGGCTTTGACAGGGTGACGAGAATTTATTCTCTGGAGTTATTATCAATACACGCTCCCCTGTAAACACCAGAATATATCACTATAAATATGTGTATGCTTATTAGGATTTATTGGGTACCTAATATGGCCCAATAAATTTCTAAACCTCTCCCCGTACAAAGGAGGTTATGGCGAATTTTTTTGAAAATTCCGGGTGTTAGCCAAATTTTTGAAGAATTTGGTAAATTCTCAGAAACTGAAAAGTTGGAGAATGGAAGCCAGATCGAACGTAGAGTTGATTAATCAAACCACTTTCGACTTTGTTCCTTTTCGGGGACGAAAAGTTTTAAGTGGGGGAGATTGTAACGACCAAGAAAATCTGAACCAATTTAAATTTTTTAAATTGGCTAAAATAGTGCATTTTAAATATTTAAAATAAATATTTTAAATAGTAGCAATGAAAAGTGAGTTTGAATCAATGTTTTAAAATGAATATAATTAATTCTAATTATAAACAAGGCCTGAAATGGCGCTGTAGTTTCAAAAATTGAATTCAAACTTTGTCGGACTGTACCGGGTGCAAAACAAAATGGTTTTGAGTGAAACCAAAAATATTTAAATCTGTTAGTGAATACCTTTCTAACGAATCTGAAAAATCGAATTTTCATAGCGGAAAGCAAAAGTTATGGCCAAATGAAATTTCAGAAAGGTCGCTATGGAATTTATATAGCCCGTGAGATGGGCCATTTTGCAAACGACCTCGGAATTCGACAAAACCACTTTTGTTGGATCCGGGATGTGGAGTTATTGCTAGGTTTCAAATTTCATAATTTTTGAAGCTAGTATGTGAGCGTGGCAAAGGAAAATGTGTTTTGGTCAATTACAGTTAAATTGGATCGACTAGAAATGGGCCGTTTTGCAAACGGTCTCAAAATTCGACAAAACTAGTTTTGTTGGGACCGTATCGTAAAAACATAGCCAAATTTATTTTTTTGGAATTTTTTGAATCAGTTTGTGGCCCAGGCAAATTGAAATGTACGTTCAAATCGAATATTGAATGTTATATATTTTAAATTGAATGGAAACTGACTGAAAAAGTCGAATGGGCCTACGAAACATATCCCATTGTGTTCGGAATGGGGGCAAAACGCTAGGGATCATAGTCGTTGGGTTTAGATTGGTGGTCGGTCAGAAAACCCCTTTAACCCCCCCCCCCCCCCCCGGCCAATCATAATTTTTATAAAAAAAAAGGAAAATCCTTTCTCTCTCCCCGATACGAACGGAGCCCCCCTTATTTCCTTCTCTCCTCTTTTCCCGCCGCCTCCGTCCACGTCAGCCAACGCCACCACCACACCTCGACAGCGCCTCCCCTCCTCTTTAAATCAAGACAGCCCCTGATCCCCCTTGTCGCTTCCACCTCAAGAACGACGCCTGGGAAGTCTCCTACTTCACGCCGCTGCCACGATCGCCAGAGGGCACCAGACCTGACCGCACCGCCATCGAGACGCGCACCTAGCTCCCCTCTTTCACGTCGCACCTTCCGATCTTCACCACGGTGCAAAGGTTTCGCGAAATCTTCGAACCCTAGTTCGAACAACAAAGAAAGGTACGACCTTTGTTCTCTTTGAACTGATTTAAACACTTTTTAGTGTTGCAAAACTTTGAAAAATCATATCTTTTTCGTTCCTTGTCGAAATCCAGTGAAACAAGAGACACTGGGACTGTGAGGACGTCTTCTACATTTTAGTAGAGACCACATATTTTTTTGAGCCTTCTGCTATTTTTGGTGGAGTGGAACCCAATGTGAGATTTCTAATTTATAAACAATATGGAAAATGACGATGTATAAATTATATAGTCGATGTATGAGTTATATAAGAGTTGTACACCTCTTGTATAAGCGTTGTATAAGTTGTACGTTCGATGTATAAGTTATATATGCGTTGTAAAAATTATATATTTGTTGAAATAGAAGTGAATTGCTATATATATATATATATATATATATATACACGCCCCTCGTCCACAAACCATGGACGATATTTATTGGTAGTGATTGGTGTGAAAATTGATTGATAGCGATTGGTTGATTGGAATTGTTTGTGGTTGATATTGATTGATTGTGGTTGAAAAATACCCATTTGTGGTTGAGAAATATTTGGTTGAAACCACATAGGATTAGTTTGTGGAAATGAAATAAATATATACATGCCGCCTGCGTGCAAACTAGATGCATGATCCCCATTGTCAAAAACTGCGAGGTTTTAAGGTAGAGCGAGGAGCCGTACTAGGGACGGTCCCGGTTTTAACTACCCTGCCGTTATGCTGCCGAAATTTTGAATAACATTCATGTGTTTGAATTATTTTCATTTGTTGAAACTATATTTATTCGTTGAATAGAAAACCTTCATGTGTTGAATCGATATTCATTCGTTGAATTGAAATTCATGTGTTGAATGGTATTCATATTTTGAAATAAATTGTTTTATAATAAAAATCACGTTTTTATCATCTATATAAACTATATAAAATAATCTTGTTTTGAAAGAAATGGTTTTATAATAAAATCCTATTTTTATTACCTATATGAACTATATAAAATAATAGTGTTTTTGAAATGAATTGTTTTACAATAAAAATCACATTTTTATTATATACATGAATTGTTAAATATAGCGAAGTGTTGAAATAGAAGACGGTTAGATAAAATATCATTTTTATCAAATGTATGAAAAGAATATAGCTTTGAAATCGAAGAATCGATATATATATATACATATATATATATATATATATAGAATTAAAATATATCGAATAACGACGCTGCAGTTCATATTTTGAAACCATGATTTCAAATGATTAGTACGGAGGTTCCGACCATCGGATTTTCCTGAAATCGCAACTGTTGGGTTCGCTTTGGAAAAATCTTTCCAACGGCACCAACTTTGTAAAAATCCAACGGTTGGATTGTCTGGAATGTTTAATTCAAATCTGAAGAAAAACAGCGCCAGAATCAATTATATATATATATATAATTATAATTATATTTAACCGAATAACGATGCTGTAGTTCGTATTTCGAAATCGAAACTTCAAACGATTATACCGGGAGATCCGACCGTCGGATTTTTCTGAAACTGGAACCGTTGGATTCATTTTGAAAAGATCTTTATAATGATATAAATTTTGTGCAGATCCAATGGTTCGGTTTTAGATATGTTTAAATCAAATATGGAGGAAAACAGCGCCACGGCCGCGTTATGGCCCGAAGCGTCATTTTGAATAAATTGGCTATTTTAAAATAAATAAAAATAGCGATAAATCGTTATAAAATATTATAAACGATATGGATGTGAAATTTAGATACTAACTGATGGTTGGCTAAGTCGAATGGTTTTTTGGGTGTTGATCTGATGTTGGTTTCGGCCTTCGGGGTTAATTTTTGGGAAATCGTTCCCTTACTGATTGACGGTTAGTGACTAATGAATTGAAATGATGCGTATGTATGTTAGTGTTGCACTTGTTTATTATATACGTGAGTTGCTCAGAAAGACCGAGTTTATCCCATTCTGAATAACTGAATCGACGATAAGAAATCGAAGATGAAGACGGTGGTCGAAGACCGGAGATCTTCACCTCGTTTGGATGGTAACCAAGGTCCTGATTGGGAGGCATCCCGAAATATAGATAATGAGTGGTGATCGTCCAGACATACGTGGTGATCGATGGGTTTGCGAGGTATATAGTGCCTCCGGTTTCGTTCAGACCCAGAACGGACTTGCAAATGAACAGTGTGTTTGACATTGGAATTTATTCTGTGTGATTGATAGCTATCAGTTGCACGGTGTGAATTGCCTGTGTGGCATGCTAAGATGCAGTGATCAGGGCTTCTGTTGAAAAGCAAAGTCTTGTGGTGATGATCAAAGCACCGCCGGTGTGGCGTAGCTTTGTGTATAACGTGAATTTGCGAGCCTCACACCCCGGTTTGAACCAGAAACGGGAGCAGGACCTCATGGGGGACGTGCGTTTTCTTTCTAGCTAGAAGTGGCGTCAGTGGTTTTACATGCCCTGACGAGTTTGACTTATGTGGTTGTTGCTGTTGCGAGGCGCGTCGGTTAGATCGGACGATCCGGGTCCGATGGAGTCATTTGTTGGCTCATTTACGCTCCAAAGGGCGGAGAAACGCATTGTTCAGGCATTATAATCCACTTCGTGTGGACCGGCCCTGACGATCCAAGGTACGGTTGCGGCTGTGCCTGAGACTCGGGCTAGACAGTCTCGAATTCAGTAAGGACTATCTTTTGCCTTGGTTCATGACGGAAATCCAATTTCCAAATACGACACCGTGCGGTTTTGATTGTATATATATATATATATATATAGCAACATGATATATGGTGATATATGGTACCCATGCCGTCTATGATTGATAGTTATGATTCGAAATTGTTTTTGAAACATATAAACACTAGTAATAATATCAAATGCTTTTGTTTTATTCGTATCGAGCATATTTTTGCCATTATAAGGTAAAACTCTATCCTCCGGTTTGCGTTGCATTGTGTGATGGGGACTGAGTCTTATAATGGCTTCATTTTGATAAAAAGCATTGCGATGCTTAAAGGAATGATTTGTTTTAAAAGCATTGGCAATCCAATGGAGTAAACCCGTTCCACGAAAGTGGCGTGGTCCTGTGATTAGCCATATTAAAAATGTGTTGAGTAGATTTCTCATACCAGTCCCATGACTGACTCATAGTTTGTTTCACTTTCAAACTCGGGTGCCCCTTTTTCTACACGAGCAGCCTTGTGTTCAGGTTTAGCAGGCTTTATCTAGATAGCTGGAGCTGAAGATTGATTCTATTATTTATCTCTTTTTATGCTGTTCAGCTCCTATTGTATATATTTTGTTTGTTTTCCGCTGTAGACATTTATGTATAGCTGAACTGTATTTGTACTAAGTAAGATCCTGTATACTGTGTAACTCTAATGATTACTTTTATCCAGTGTATTCTATTGTTCATTACCTGGTGTATTTATTTAATTCTGTTCTGCTATTATCTGTTTCTGTGTTATATTCCAAAGATTACCCTTGTCTCCGTCAGTAGGGGAAATGGGGTCATCACACAGCGATTGTGTTTGCTCTTAAGATGTGGAGACATTACCTGTTGGGAGTCCGATTCGAATTGTTTATGGATCAGAAGTCGTTGAAGTGTCTTTTCTCCCAAAAGGATTTGAATCTTCGGAAGCAACGATGGTTAGAATTTCTGGCATTATATGATTTTGTTATAGCATATACTCCTGGTAAGGTTAACGCAGTTGCAAATGCGTTGAGTGGAAGACACGCGGGTTTGGGAGCGATGTTTTTCGGAATGGAAGAGCCTTGAGTATTTGGCAAGGTTTGATTTCCGGCCAACGTGTGAGTTGGAAGCTGAAATGTTGGCAAGCTTATCGATAAGACCTACTCTTATCGAAAGTATTGGCGAGAGCCAAAAGTGATATGCAAAGCTTGTTGAGTTTTTCCAGAAGCTAAAACCAGAAGATAAAGAGTTCGAAGTCGATCGAGAAGGTTGGCTTCGGAAGCAAGGGCGGTTAGTTGTTCCTGATATCGATGGATTGAGAGATGAGGTTCTGAGAGAATGTCATCACTCGAAGTTGACGATTCATCCCGGTGGTAATAAGATGTATCAAGACATGAAGAAAATTTACTACTGGGAGGGGATGAAGCGAGATATTGGGAAGTTCATTTCCAAGTGCATGAACTGTCAGTTAGTGAAAGCTGAACAGAAGAAGCCAAGTGGTTTGCTTCAGCCGCTGGAAATTCCTATGTGGAAGTGGGAGCAAATATCGATGGATTTTATTGATAGACTACCTAGAACCAGGGCAGGAAATGAATGAATTTGGGTCATTGTAGATCGCTTGACAAAAAGTGCAAGATTCACTTCTGTCATGTCGACTAGGACGACATCAAACTGGCTGAAATTTATGTAAAATGGATAGTTCGATTCCATGCTGTCCCAAAGAGTATAGTGAGTGACCGAGATCCATTATTTACGAGTGGATTTTGGAAGAGTTTGCAAGAAGCTTTGGGAACCGAGTTGTGCTTGAGCACGGCATATCATCCCCAAACTGATGGTCAGACTGAGAGAGTCAATCGAGTTTTGGGACATCTCCTAAGAGATTGTGTATTGGATTTTGGAGGATCATGGGAGGACCATCTACATCTGGTTGAGTTTGCATATAATAATAGCCACCAGTCTAGCATTGGGATGGCACCATACAAGGCGTTGTATGGGAGACCGTGCAATTCTCCAGCATGTTGGTTAGAAACTGGAGATAAGTTGGTACTTGGGCCAGAAATGATAAGAGAGACCTCAGATTGTATTGAGATCGTTCGACAACGAATGAAGGCAGCCCAAGATCGTTAGAAAAGTTACGCCGATAAGCATCGTAAGGACTTGGAATTCGACATTGGCGATATGGTTTTCATGAAGGTTTCGCCGTTGAAGCATATGGTGAGATTTGGAAGTAAAGGAAAGTTAGCTCCTAGGTTCGTTGGACCATTTCGGATAGTTGAGCGAATTGGAAAGCTAGCATATAGATTGGAGTTACCTGAGAAGATATCGAGTGTGCATAATGTTTTCCATTTGTCGTTTCTACAGAAGTTCGTGCATGATTCGAATGAGGTGGTATCTCTAGAGTAGTACAAACACCTAGAAGTGGAAACCGCAGTTGCAAGACCTCATAAGCCACTTCGTGTTGTGGAGAATGACACGAAACATCTTAGGAGGAAGACGGTCAAGTTAATCAAGGTATAACGGAGTGAAGATGGTGACGATTGTACATGAGAGACGGAAGAGAGCATGAAGGTGAATCATCCAGAACTGTTCGTCGGTAGGACCCTTTGATATCGTATCATCGTTATATCATTGTATCTTATTGTTGTGTGGTAGAATTCTGTGTGCTAAGATAAGGCTATGGATGCATGGCTTGATGGTTGCTAGTTAGGATGATGGAATTGGTTTCTCAAGGATGATAAGCATGCGGAATTGTTGTGTTTTTTTTGAATTTCAGGGGTGAAATTCTTAAGGGGGGAGAATGTAACAGCCCACATTTTACGTATTGGAAGATCATAAAATATTTTTATTTTATTCCCCGAGGGTTGGATCATTCTCATCTTTTAATATGTTGCTTATGGGGATGTGAGACATGTCCATAATTTTTACCGATTTTATTTGTTACCATTTTGCCGCTTTCAGTCTTGTACAGGGCATAACTTTTGACTTAGGTCGAATCAGAAGGTAAGACCAGTGCCATTGGAAAGGAATTGATGATTGTCTTTCTATAGAGTGGTTACATTAAAGATTTGGCTCAGCCGTTTGGGAGAAATCATTATTTTAAGGTTTTTCAGTGGGTGGAGAGCCTAATGGGCTGAATTAGGGAGGCACATTAGTGGGCTGGTGGAATCCTAAAAATAGGGGGTGAGAGTGGAGGGAAAATGTTTACTTTCCCATTATCTCATTTGGAGGCATTGATCTCCTTCTTCCTCTAACACCTTTCCACCATTGAAAATCCAAATCAAAAGAGGGAAATCATAGATCTACACCATTGGAGGCTAGATCTACATCGTTTCAAAGGCAAATTCATTGGATCGAGGAGTTTGGTTCAAATTGCTCGCTGTCCGCATTCATAGTTCTATCATTTTAGCTTGTATTGGAGAATCGATGAGTGGATGACATCTCTCACATGGATTCAATAAAGTGTATAGGTAGTAGATCATGTTTTTCATCAAATTCAAGTGTTTGTCCTTAGATCAATTCATTGGTAAATTCATTTTCGTATAGATCACTCAGTGATCCGATTTAGCAAGTTTAGATATGTAATTTCTATGATATTTCATACTAATGTGCAAGTTAGATCCATGATTTTTGTTCATATGCATATTTGTGGTGATTTTAGTGAATTTGACCTTATCATTGATAGAATCGTCATATTGATGATGTTGTTGATTTCATAACATGCTTGTAATCTTTTTTGATGAATTGGATGAGTTAGTTTCATCGGATTTATCTTTTGGAAGAGTTTTGATTGAAATTGGAGTTGAATTGCAATATGTAGGTTTTGGATCGGCCATAAGTTGGATCGGCCAGAAGTGGGATCGAACTGAAGTTGGATCGGACCGAAGTTGGATCGGACCGAAGTTGGGTCGGACCAAAGTTGGATCGGACCAAAGTTGGATCGGACTGAAGTTGGATTGGACCGAAGTTGGATCGGACCGAAGTTGGGTCGGACCAAAGTTGGATCGGACCAAAGTTGGATCGGGCATAACTGGATCTGGCTACTCTGGTCAGCCATTTTTGCCATTTCTGATCGGCTATTTCTGGTCAAACACTTCCGATGTTGTTGTGACTTCAAAGTAAATTGAATTGGGAAGTTAGCAAGTGTTGAAAAGTATTTGTTGCTCATTGTATGCAAAGAATGAGGAGACAACTCAAGGATGTATTGAGTTCATGTTAAGTGACAACTCTAAGATATTCTGAGCTAATTAATAGTCGTAATTGATAACGACTAGAGAGACGAAGGTTGAGGAATTTTCGTTGTCGTAGGTTCTAGCGGACTCAAAGCAGGGGTACAATTGAAGAACAATTATAAGTCGAGTGCCTTGGGCATCGTGTATGGCCTAGACACATGTTGAGTATAGAGTATAACATGTGTTGAGTATAACATATGGAGTTTTGCTAGATACAGGGCGTCATGTGTGGCCCTTGACAATTTACGGCAAATTGTTAGCCAGTCATACGATAACGAAGTTTGCAAAGCAAAGTTGGCAGTGATAGTGATACGGATCTGTGATTAGAGAAGAGAAAAGTAGTAGCAGGAGGAATATTGAGAAGAAGAAATGGAGTAAAAGGGGAAGAACGGTGTGAGATTTCAGAATTTAACTTTTTGCATATCTTCTATTCCTTTCTTCGTACAATTATATAGAGAATTATTCCACAACTTTGCCTACGTGGCCTACTACCCTAGTAACAACTTTTTAGCGATTGAAAAGCAAAAATAACAACTAAAGAAAGAAAATAAAGTAAAAGGGTGTGGTCTGTTTTTACTAATAGAATAGCAGCATGCTGCATGCACCTGATAACCACTTTTCGTGCACTTGTATCACCCTCTTGTGTACTCGTATATTTAATATTGTGTAGCTGATGCATCTCACTCCGTATCATTACCACGGCCTCAAAATCGACCTTGTCCACAAGGTCGGAAGTTGATGACGGCATGAACAAGCTCCAAATACTAGCAACTGTGGATGATATACTCCATATGATGGCGACGATCATCGCAGCAACAACTTTCTTATGTGCGCATGCATATCTTCCATCTCTGAATCTTGCCATAACAAATAGAAGAATTGCTTGCTTAAATGTTGTTGCTGAATCTTTGGAAAAGAGAGCTCTGAGCTTAAGTAGTACTTCGTTGATGTAAGGAAGCAAAATTTCTAGAATTTTCACGGCTTCGTTTTCCTCTGTTATGCACTTATCTTCTTGATATATGGATTTAGCCATTCCCCTGTTCAGAATGAACTTGTAAAACAGAAAGGCAAGGGCAAAATAGGATAATGCTGATAGGAGGCTGAAATTTAGATCTCTGGTGAAGGAAGAGGATACAAGAATAAAAGAACCAAACACGAAAACAAATGCAGACTTTGATATATTTTTCCACATAACAATCTCAACTATATTCTGCAATCTGCTTGAACTAAACTTGGATTCTACATCAATAAACTCATCTGGACCTTCATAAAGATCCAATTCTTTAGATTTTTGCAAACAGGAAATCTCTTCAACTCCATTACACTTCATAAATTCGTTATTTCCGACTGGTAAATCAATTTCTTTATCATCAAAATCTTCAATTTCGTTTTCTACCACAACCCTATCTGACATGGAGCTTAGCATCACCATGCAACGGCACCACCACAAACATTCAGAATCATCTTTGCCACCCGGATCAAATATGAAAATTTTCCTTCCACAATTTGGTATGTGCATTTCAACAAACATGACCTGTGCATCAGTCCGTTGTTGTATTTGTGCCCATGTCGACTCTAATACTTTTCTCATGCATAAAACCACAAGGGGTTTGATTCCAAAGAAGTGCACATCTGGACTGATCTGATGTAACATGGCACTGACCGGTTTGATGCCGAAAAGAAACTCAATGTGGGAGTCGGAGAAGTGCTCAAGTATATGATGGGTGGGACTGTCGGTGTGGTGGTCCTTGGCATGGATCAATAACTCTCTTGTTGGGGTTTTCATGTAGGGTTGTAGTGATGCCATTGTGAGGGACGTACTGCTTTGCGAGCCAGTATTTATTGATAAAGAGACGGATGGAGCAGCTGGTACAAAATAAGTAGGGGATGTAGGGGCTCCAGCAAAAGGCAAAGTAGCAATAACTCCATTATAAACTTGACCAGATTCTGAATCAACAAATGTTGTAGCAGCCTCTAAACTGAACATCTTTATTGAATCCAAATTTGATGGCTGTGAGATTGTTTCTGATCTAGTGCAAGGAACAGTAGTGATTGCAGAGTTAGCAGCAGCATTACGGAGCAAATTTGATGAATTCATTGCTTTTATTCTATCTTGCATTCGCTGCTGCATTTTCTCTGTAATAACCATTATCTCATGAAGTTTATTTCGTATGAAATCCAAATCTTTTGTAAATTCATTCTCCACCAATATACTTCCAGTTTGATTCGCATTATCAATTTTTTTATAAAAGTGAATATCAAGTTGACAACAACTATAATATATATCTCTTCCTTGCAACTGACTCTTTGCCCAACTAGCATTTTGACATGAATCAAATCGAATAATTGCTTGCACCAATTCACTTGCTTGTAAAATATCAATTATCTCCACATATCCATATGGATCAAACACTCGATGGAGTACGGACTCCGTAATTGGATAGATAACATTATAGATTGCAACCAATAGAAATTGACTAGACTCATTGGTAAGAAATCCAGCAGCATCAAAATTAAGTATGTTACCAGAAATTCCAAAATCCACAGCAAACATACTTGATTTGAAATCGGATTTGAGCTATATGGCTGTGCCTTTTTTTCTAATTATTATTAAGTAGAAACAGATGAGAAATTGAAGAAATCAGAACTAAGGAAGGAGCAGAGAAGAGAAATGAGATAAACGAGCAGATCTGAAGGGAGAGAATTAAGATAGAGGAGGTGAGAACATCGGTGAAAGCACCAATTGATACGGATCTGTGATTAGAGAAGAGAAAAGTAGTAGCAGGAGGAATATTGAGAAGAAGAAATGGAGTAAAAGGGGAAGAACGGTGTGAGATTTCAGAATTTAACTTTTTGCATATCTTCTATTCCTTTCTTCGTACAATTATATAGAGAATTATTCCACAACTTTGCCTACGTGGCCTACTACCCTAGTAACAACTTTTTAGCGATTGAAAAGCAAAAATAACAACTAAAGAAAGAAAATAAAGTAAAAGGGTGTGGTCTGTTTTTACTAATAGAATAGCAGCATGCTGCATGCACCTGATAACCACTTTTCGTGCACTTGTATCACCCTCTTGTGTACTCGTATATTTAATATTGTGTAGCTGATGCATCTCACTCCGTATCAGATAGCCAGAGTCAATCATGGACGTTTGAATGCATGTTGTGATCATGATTGAGTTGTTTTGTCATTTATGAATGGATGCTTTAATTGCCATGACTGAATTGTTATTCCTTTAAGTGTATGGATTGCAAAGGCTATCACTGTCATGTAATGGAGAAGGAAATTGAGAGTTCTTCTCTTAAGCCGAGTAGATTAGTTGTTATTTACCCATTCTCATATACTTTATTGATGAAGTTTGTTAGTTGTTTTATCGCCCACTAAGACTGTTGTCTGACTCAAGATTTTATGTTTTCTCTTGTTACCTTGGGCGTTCATCCGGTTATGGATGGGCAGACTGAGTAACAGGTGGCAGAAATTGCTTTAGTGAGGACGACGATGTTGATCGATGACGAGTAGGAGGCTCACGTACCAGTTTTATTACTATCTAGTATTTGTTTCCGCTGTTTGCTATTTCCCTGAGTGTTGTAGTGAGGCAAATTGTACAAACACTATTGTTGTTATCCACGTGTATGAGAAATGCTTTCTACTTGTCATGAAAGTTTAGTGTTTTCTGCTTCACTATCACTACCTGTTGTATATGTTCTATTATATTTTATCATTGCGCTGTGAGATTACAACATGTTCCGCTTGTGTTACCTACTATGATGATCGTTCATAGCTGCTGTGCACACCTTTCAGCGTATTGCTCCTCTTGTTTAGTGCAGGGGTTATGGGTGGTCGTCACAATAATCTTGTACGATTATTCAGTAATTAAATTCTAAAGATCAAATTTACAATATTTTCTTAAAAAGGAGTTTTTGCATATTAAGTTGGATTTTAATGACCTCAGCCTAATATTCACTATAAACAAACAGAATCTTGAAATGTTTTATGGTAGGGTCGTTTGGTACGTACGTTGGCCAGCTGATCTACTGCTGCAAGCTCAAATAAGGCCGTTTATTCTTTCACGTGGAATACCTTTCATTAAGCTATATTGTCCAAGGCCCAAATTCACTTTGGGCCTGGCCTCTTGGCTGGTTTCGATTCTACACATAATACATCTGTCTTTTTCTTAGACATAAATATGATATCGTATGGCGTACCGGATACTTAAGATGGCTCTTGTAAGAAAACGTAATACAAAAATTATAGTTTGTTATGTCCAAATAGAATAATATATAACATTGTATTTAAATATGTTCTGTGTGAGGTCGAAATTTATCTGTTTTATATCCTCAAAATTTCCAACGCCTGTTCTGCGTCAGTGAAGAATACGCCAAAGAGACGTGCATGAGAAAACTATGAAAGAAGAGTACGTACTTGCACATTTTATCTCGAGAATCAACTGCGTTTTCTTCTTCTGAACCAGTCAAACATGTGATATGACTATTTGTAGCTCGTGAAACTTAGAATTTTATGGATGAGAGGTGGTTCTTAAATACTTGCATTTGCATTCACCTGTACTGCTACTGCATTTTGTGCCCGAGTCCATGATCCAAAAGGTATGATTCGTATGAATGAGTCATTATACAAGTCATAACTCTCCTTCTTCTTATCATTCTAACCTCATCCTTCCTCCTCTAATATTTTGCTAACAAAAAAAAAAAAAAAATGAAGTACATAGAAGAAAAGAAATTTACTTACCAGTTATCATTCAATGTTCTGTTTAATATATAGTTATGAACTTAAAGCCTACTTTAAATTTCTTGATATGATTAACAGTCGTTATAATTTACATTGTAGATCGAACACATGACCTTCATAACCCAATCAAACATAAAATGATAGTAATGTGTGCTCTCAAATAGTTTTTGTATTTGTGTTAAAAAGTAAAAAACTACCACAGAAAATTTAATCTGATAGCAAATGCCAAAGAGTTAATTATTTAAGCACACTGCAGAAAATGAATAATGAGTTTATTGATGCAAAAATTCATTCATTTATTTAAACTACTTTACTTAATGTCAAGGTTTTGAATGTGAAGTAGAATAAAAGGTTTAATAAGTATACATAAAAACCTTGGATGCTCTAACGGTCACATGGGTTCAAAAAAAGGAGAGAAAATAAAACCAAAACCGTGACAACATTTAAGCAAAACCCGCTTCCCACACTACAAATTGCGCGCACTCTCACTCACCCCCACTTCACTCCAATCCCAAACCCAACCACCAATCAAAATTCCATAAGAAAAAACAATGGAGAACACCAGCAGCGGCAGAAGAAACTCGCTCCTAAGGCCATGGAAGAAGGGCCCGACCCGGGGCAAGGGAGGCCCGCAGAACTCGACCTGCGAGTACCGCGGAGTGCGCCAGCGCACGTGGGGCAAATGGGTGGCGGAGATCCGTGAGCCCAAGAAGAGGGCACGTCTCTGGCTGGGCTCGTTCTCCACCGCCGAGGAGGCCGCCTTGGCCTACGACGAGGCAGCCCGTCGCCTGTACGGGCCCGAGGCCTACCTCAATCTGCCTCACCTCGCCACCACCTCATCCTCTTCATCTGCTGTAAGCAACTACAGCGGTGGCCTGCACAGGAACAATCTCAAGTGGTTTCCTTCCAGGAACGGGTCGTGCTCCATTCTGAACCTCAGCGCGCAGCACAACGTGCATGTCATACACCAGCGGCTTCAGGAGTTGAAGAAGTGCGAGAAGCAGGCGGCGGCGGTTAAGGAGAGTAAGCTGGAGGTGGCGGAGAAGCCGCAGATTGATTTGAGGGAGTTTTTGCAGCAGATGGGAGTGATCAAAGACGATGGTGATGTGGGCAAGAGCGATGAGTCGATGCCATTGATACCGGAAGTGGATGAAGGTGTTCAGAACGGCAATGCTGTGAATTTTGATGAGGGAGGGGATTTCAACTGGGATGTGTTGGTTGAAAATCTTGATATGAGGGATGTTGGTGGAGTTGGTGGAATGGAGGATTTGCATGGGGACATTGATTTGCCTATTTCGCTATGGGATATCTGATTTATGTATGTGTCATTGTGTTATAGGATTTTGATGTATTAGTGGTTTTAACATGTTTTTTTATGTTTGTTTTGTTCTCTTGTTGTATGGCTGTCCCAGTGGTATGTGATGCTACACTTTTATTTTGTTAACTATTAACATTCTGTTGTGTTGGTTTTGAATATTGTCGGTTGCATAATTAAAACAAATTCTCGTTGCTTTCACCTTCTGCTTTCTTCATTAATGAAGATCTGTTTCTATATATGGAATGTTTATATAATTGATCTGTTCAGAAGAGAAAGAAAATTAAACATCTTTTCCCTTTTCTCTTTCTACATTGAGGAGGAAAACAAAAGGTACCGTTCAACAAATATATCTTCTTCTCTTTTACACTCCAAAACCGTCTTTTAAATGCACTTAAAAATACTTGAATATTGACTTGTACGAATCTCTAAACCTGTCGACATTGAGTGCATAGGTTAAAAAGGTTATATTAACATTGAGAATAGATGTTAATTATCAATTGTGAAAGTGATGTAGATTAAGGGTCTTAAAGCCATATTAACACTACAAAGAATGAATAGTGTTTTTTAAAAATTTATATTAAAAAAAAGCTAAAAAATCATTTTGGATTATACTTATGAGTACGTATAAAATGATCACAAAATCAATCAAAGAAGGAAAACCAAGTAAAGTAAATGCAGTGAAGCAAAAAAGAAAAGAACGCACATGATTTTATTTTGGTTCAGAGTGATTCTATATCTGTCTCGTACTTTGTACGTTCGATAATTACTATCAATTCGATTATATTTCTTGATTTTAATGCTACATGAGAACACCATCAAGAATCTCAGATCTACTGGCAAGCAAATCACTCTCATTGCTTTTTACAAGGCACAGTCAAACCCAACTTAATTAAAGAACACTCAGTCACACCCATAAGATTGTTTGATTTGTTTTGGCAAAGAATGCAAACTAGAATCTTTCGACCTTGATTACAATTGCACTTATAACTCAGATTTGCACTTAATCTTGGTAGAAAGGAGAGAATTTTATGTAGAATCAAATCAGAGTGGAATTGATTTGAAAATCAGAAGAGTAAAAGAATAGATTTGTTAGAAGTTTAAAGAAGAGAGAAAGAACTGAACAAAATGAGAGAAAGTGGTTACAAACTCGTTTCTGGAAGAGAGAGAGAGAGGCTGTGTGTGTGTGGGTGGGGGGAGGGGGGTTGGGGGGGTGTGGTTGAAGAGATATGAGTATTGATGAATAGTAGTAACATGTCAACTGTAGCAACCCGGCTTTTTTACACAGTTTAAGTCAATAATAAACCACATATGTCTAACTTAAACCATTTTGAAATGACAAATTATAAATGCAATTTAATACAAGAAAGGAAAATAAGATGAGAAGGAACTAAATGGTATGTAGAATCTTACAACGCAATGATAAAATATAATAATAACATAAATAATCATAAAGCTATTAAATAATATTAACTTGATTTCAGTTTATAATATCAGGGTTATGCATTTTAACATAACATACCAATTATACAACGAAAATAATAATACTAGTATATGAGTCATTCAACTCCATCTTCATCTTCGAAAATAAAGGTCTTCAAAATAATAAAAAACTCGATGTATATCTAAAATTGAAAAAAATTTCCAAATAAACGATTTTTTTTCTTTTCATTATGACACATTTAGTTTTTATTACTTTTGTTCAAAATCATAATGAGAATGGATAATTTAAATTTTATATAGTTATATTTTATCCTTTTATAAATTTGTCTTTTATTTATAAGTTCAATTTGAGATTATTCATTAATAACATCTTACGATTTTTATTTACAACCAATTTTTGTTTGAAAACTAAATTTAATTTAATATTTAAATGGTTGAAATTTCTAGGTTGTTACAATCTCTCTTAGTCAGAACTTTTCAAACTCGAAAAGGGACAAAGTAAAGAACTAGCATTTGAATGATATACCATCGTACACATATCAAATTTGATTGCTCGTTAAAATACAAATTTTGCTTCCAACCAGTATTGATAACTTGACCACCCTAGTGCAGACACTGATTCTACTTCTTGATTAGAAATTCCATTGTCCTTGCATAAAAATAAGTTATGATAAAGAATTTCAGATTCGTATCAAAAACCCACATCAAATTCGTCATCGAGAATCGAGCGAACAGTTCTACTTGAAACCAAAATCGTATACTAGAATCTGAATCAAAAATGTTAAACGAATTGTGTAACACCCCACCCTGAGACCCACCCTAATAAAGAGCATTACTAGGTAATACTGTATATTAGAGCGGAGAATATGGCTGGTTAAGGGCGACCACTCGTAGATTTGCATTAGCAGGTCTTAAGCACGCCAAGAAAGTGCTCGTAAATTTTCTTTCAAGATGCTCGACATACTTAATACTTACATAATACAATTCCACAGTGGCTACAGGATCAGCTCAGAACACAGTACATATAAGAATACAATCACGGTCCACATAACAGTTAAACAATATTACATCGTTAGAGTTCAACCAATACATGTGCTATGATAAAAACAACTCACTCACTTACAATATGATACAACAATTAAATAAAAGAAAACTCTACTACTCGAACTCGATTGGAAGCCGCTATAGAAAGGATATCTCAAAGAAAAACTACTAACCCCTAGCACAACGACCACGTGGAACATCTCGGTCTGACCCGAGGAATACACACACGGGTCAGTCTAGTTTACAAATCAGTATAAGAAATAAATAAGCACAGGATATACAAATATTTACCATAAGAATTGGGAATATGATGACATAAAGTGGGTTAATTGATTTTAGATCACATATAATGACACAAGGGATAAATGTTCAAGTCTCGTGGACTATTATTAAGCTAAGTACATCACCGTACTCGAGCCGTAATGAAAAAACAACATCAAAATCATTGAAATCATCATATACATCTCAAGCGTGTTAATTAATAAATGAAGGGAGTACCCCCACTCCAAAGTATCTAAATCTCAAAATGCTCTTTGCAAATGTCGATCATCCCAGACGAGTAAAAATCATCAAACCCAAATTATAAAATAAATCATAAGCAATGTACACGTGCCATAATAATAAACCCCATATTAAGCTATAATGTTGTTCATCTTGAGCAATAGCCATGTATTATCAAATAAAAATCATCAAAATCATCATATAACTTGAGTGAGTCAAATATCACGGAAGGAGCATCACACTTCAACATAGAAAATCACAAAATGTCTATGTAAATTTAAACTCCAATAATCTTCAATGTATGATCGTATAAATCAAATCACAAATATCATCACAATATGAATCCATTAGAAATAAATATGCACGTGCAATATAGCTCCCCCGACCTTAGCTCGGTACTTATACATATTCAAGTTAGGCGCCTACCACTGCGACCCCCTGGTCGAGTGTATCTTGCCCCCCTCCCCCTGGTCAAGTGAATACGTATAAATGACTCCCCCCAGGTCTCGGCTTCCCCCCGAAGCAAAGTACCGGCTTAACAAAACACAACATGCGTCACTAACTCACAGTCAGTAACCCGAGTAGTGGTAACAGTGCATCCTATACCACACGTTCTCACTACAGGTTCACTAACCACTCGTCAACTTCATACTGGAAAACTCAGAAATCTTCAATCACAAAAATCTCATAAATCACAACAATGACTCAATAGCTTCAATCAGACGAAATAGGAAATTAATCAATCTCGTATACCACCGCGTCCCATACCACGGAGTTTACGACATTGCTTAATATCTGTAACGTCATCTCGAATGGTGTAGAAAAGTGTGGTTTATAACTAGAAAATACTTGGTTTTGACAAAACAAGTTTATAAAATGATTTTCCCAAAAATGATTACTTTGTTTATGAAAACAATATATTTACGAAAATAATTTTATACTATTGTTTTGAGGCCATTTAATTTTTAAAACTAAAATAATAAAACTCATTTAGCCTTAAAACTATAGTGAAGTCCATATTTATGTATATATTAGAAAGCTAGTTAAAATCGTGTATGTGTACTCAATGTCAATGTAAATCTCATCAAAAGTCTCAACAATGAATCACCATAAATTTTTCCCATAATCCGAAGTTCAGACTATTTAAAATACGAACTTCGTTTCTCGAATTAAAACCGTAGAAAATTAAGTCACAGAAAATCATGAAAAAAACAAGTATCAAAGCACAAAAATGCATCAAGAAACCAATTCTGGTTGCGACTTTGCGGTTAGTTCTGAATGACCAAACGATATCCGATTGGTCTAAAATTCGATAGGTATGAACTAGAATAATATCTTTCAATAAAAAAAGAATTTCTTCATTTCCTTAAGAAATGAGGAAGATATGCAGCTCTGAACATGATCTTTCGTCAAGATTTCAGCTCAAAATATCTTGATGAACTATCAACTTCGGGAATGAATACGAATGACCAAAACAACCCAAAAATACATGAAAATTAGAATGCAACAACTAGAGAAAACTTTGACTATAGAAAAAAAATAATTACATCCAAGTAATCAAGGATCGGAAAGTTATGACAATCCGAAATTGGACTTTGGCTGTGATTTTAGCAATGAGAACAAGAACAACAATCACGACGAAACCCCAATTTCGGCGACATGTTTACCCATCCTAATCAAATCTTCCAGTCTTATAGACAAGATCCCAAGTTTCAAAACAAAAAAAGAATCATTCAGTTTCGATCAATAACGAAGAAGATGCAAGACCCATAAGTTGGACCTGTGCATTGTTTCATTACAGGTCAATATCACAACGAAACCCCTACTTTGGTTACCTGTTTACCCACTCAAATCAACTCGAAATGACACAAAAATTTGCAGATATATTCACAATAACATGTACAACAACATGCAAAAAGAATCATGTAAAAAGGCTAAGGAATCAGAAAGTTGTTAAAGTTCAAAGTGGAGGTTTTGCTGTGTTTCAGCACGGCAGCAACAATTGATCAAACAACGGAATATACAACATAATTTCACATTAACACAATGTAACCTTATATATATATATATATATTAGATAAAAATATAGTAAACTAGAGTGTGTGAGTCAATCAACTCACCTTGATTGGATTATAGGGTGAATCTTAGCTTGTTGGAGGCGGATTGGAGCAGCAAAAGCTTGAAAAACCAAGAAACTTCCACATGCAGCAACAATGGAAAACATAGTTATCCTAATTCTCTGATTTACTTCTCCAGAGATGGAATTGGTCTTGGAATATGTTAATAAATGAATTAGAGAGCAGCTTGATTCCATTTGCATAAGAAATTGGGCATGCAAGAGCTTTGGAGGGAGAAAGGGTATAACGACCCGAACTCCCCCGTAAAGGAAAGCCCAGATTGAGATGAGAACACGACAAGTCAGAACACAAAAAGAAGAACATTTCATTGCTTATTACAACAATTCCATCAGAATACAAGAATATCACAGAGTATGAATCAATATTACACATTTGATAAATATCAGAAATTTAAATTACATTTAAATACATAGCAGCGGGATAATAATACAAAACATAACAGAAGGAAATACACGGATACAGAGCTTTCCGAATATCACTTCAGCTATAAACCAGGATTCTATGAATATAAATCTGCAAAACCAAAATTACTAGCTGCCCGTGTGGAAAATAGGGGCATCCAGAGTTTAGGTTAAAACAATAAACTCCAGGTCAGTCATGTGACTGGCGTAGGAACTAAAACAGTTATTAATCTTTATTTTAAAGTTAGTAAATCAAGGGACACGCCGTATAACATGGAACGGGTTTCCCACCAAGAATACCAGTGCATAAAACAAACAACGCAATGCTAAATAAAGAAAAATGAAGCTATTATAAGACCCAGGTTCGATCACACAATGCAACGCAAGCCGGAGTATAGGGTTTTACCTTATAATAGCCAAAGAATGCTTGATATGCTAAATTTCATCTCTTATTATTACTATAGGTGAAGAAACAACTTCAAATATAAACGTATCAATCATAGGCGGCATGGGTACCATATATCATGTCGTTATACTAGTTATACAACTAAAACCGCAAAGGTCATATTGGAAATTGGATTTCCGTCATGAGTCGAGGCAAGGGGAAAGCTCCTCTCCGTTTGAAACACTCTAGCAAATGTCTCAGGACCACACACAGTGATCCTGGATCTTCAGGGTCGGTCCTTTCTTACTTTTGAGGATTAGTTATTCCTGAACACACGTTTCCCGGTCCTGGATCTTCAGGGTCGATCCTAGATCTTCAAGGCTGGTAGGTCACTGACATCACCCATAGCTAGAAAGAAACGTCGTGCTCTCCCTACAGTCATTATCCCGTTTTTGACTCATACCGAGGTGTGAGGCTCACGAATTAACGCTATACACAAAGTTGTGCCATATAGGTCGTGCTTTGATCATCAACCACAAGACTTTGCTTTCCAACAAAAGCCTTGATCATTTGCCACTTAGGCATGCCTGTGTTCATGCCATGCGACTGATATCTATCGATATATAACCTCTAAGCTCATACGTCTCAGAGAAGAGAGTTAAGCAAGAGAATAAATTCTCCGCCTCCAAACAGATATATATTTAATAGAAATCAGTCACACAGAATAAAATCCAATGTCAGACACAAAGTCCATTTACAAGTTCATTCTGGGTCTGAACGAAATCGGAGGAACCTTATTCCTCGCATATCCATCGATCTCCAAGTACGTCTGGACGATCACCAACTGATTCCCTCCTCTTGGGTATACAGCCCAATCAAGATCATCAATAATCATCCAAACGAGGTGTAGACCTCCAGTCTTCAACCACCGTCTTCATCTTCGACTTATCGTCGAATCGGTTATTCAGAATGGGTATAAACCCGGTCTTTCCGAAACCTGCATATATAATAAATAAGTGTTACACAAACACAACATACGCCTCATTCCAATTCAGAATATTCTTTTATTCAAATATTCACATTCTTAGGGAAAGGTTCCCATTATTTTATCAAAGATAAATTCTTCTAAATTTATTCTTTAATCCTCCTTTGGATATCATTTCAAACTATGTTAAGGTTTTCCAAACTAGTCGGGATTATCGAACCACACTGAAGTAATCATTTATTTTATTTCCCAATCCCAACTTATTCATCCCATGGAGCAAAACTGGTAATACTCCATATCTAACACCACAGTGTTATCGGTAAATATTAATTACCATTTCACGTTCAAATCTAATTAAAGATTTAACTATCGCTTTGGAGCAAAACTGGTGATACTCCATTCTCGATCACTTTAATCTAATTAAAGATTCATTAAAACTCCACTTAGTTTTAATCTTCCCAAAAATCCATATCCTGTCTTTAACTGGGTTAAAGAACCAATATCATCTAAAACACGGTTCACGATAAACCCAAAATCACATTCTATTGTTAATCGAGTTAAAGAACAGGTGTTATTCAAAACACCACTCACGATAAACCCCAAAAACCAATTTAAATTCAATTCCAATTAAATACTAATTAACTGGACAATTTCACTAAATCTTAATTAAAAGATTTATTCTTTTCTAAACTGGGTCCAAGAACAGTGTTATTTAAGACACCATTCACGACGAACCCAATATCCCATTTGATATTAAATACAAGGCTCTGAATAGAAAATATATCGGCTTACATTCAATATCAAATTCTAAAACCAACAAATATCGTATTGGAAATAACGGTATAAATATATCTTTCAAATTTCCGTAACCATATCTGTATAATCACGAAATCCAACATTGAAATATTCCGAAGATAATTTCGATTCAAATCCATTCCAGTTCGTATATTGGAAATTCTGATTATTTTAAAACCACTTCAAATCCAATTTATTTATTCAAAAACATTGGATTATAATTCTAATTCATAAATAGTTCATTTCGATAAAAATATATTTTAATCCTTTTTAAATATGGGATGTTTCACCCCATTTCTTTCTAAATCATTTATTATGATTTTACACAAATTATTGATATTTTTAATAATTTTATCAAGGCTCGTACACTCGATTTCCAATAATGGTCGTCGAACTGCACTTACAACGACCATTTCCAAATTTGATTTGGACATAATTCCAAATCCAACCGTTAGATTTCAAATTTATAATATTCATTGGAAAGCTCTTTTCGATACGAACCCAACGGTTCTGGTTCAGGAGAATCCGACGGTCGGATCTCCCGTAACGTCAATTCGAAGTCAATGGTCGAAATTCGCGAACTACCGCGGCGCGGCACGTTCTATTCAGGCCATTTAATATATATATAATATATATTACATATATTTCGTCGATTTCAATTCTAAATGTATTTATAAATCGTTTTAAATTCGTCTTCAAAACAATTTCAACCTCATATTCAATTTTAAATCAAAATTGAATATTCCATACCATTAATATATTAATGATAATATTTTCAAAATATTAGATTTTGAAATCACTTCTTTTTCTATATTCATTATAAAAACGAATATAATCGATATAAATATCATTCGAGTCAAAATGGAGCAAATCTAATCAACACGACTTTATATATTTCAATAACTTCGTTATTCTATTCAACAAATGAATATTTTCTTCAACACATGAATATATATTGTATTCAACACATGAATATTTATTCATTCTTACTTACAATAAAAATGTGAATTTTATTGTATAAATATTTTATTCAATACATTAATATTTTCAACACATGAATATTCTCAACACATGAGTATTGTCAACACATGAATATTTTTGTTATTTAATATATTTTATAAAATTATGATTTCTATTGTTTAATTCTTAATCAGATTCCAACCGTAAATTAGTAAGAGAACGATTCCCTAAGTATTAACCCCGAAGGCCGAAACCAACATCAGATCAATACCCAGGAAACCACTCATCTTAACTAGTTTGCAGCTGGTTTCTAATTTTATATATGATAAAAATGTGAATTTTATTGTTAAAATATTTCGTTCAACGCATGAATATTCTCTCAACACATGAGTATCGTCAACACATGACTATTTATTCTATTCAACACATGAATCTTTATTTTATAATATTCTTTATTTTCCAAATTGGAATGAGGCCCAATCAATTACCATATAATGTTAATTATATGGATTTCATACAACACATGTATATAATAGCAATGAAAAATAATCAACCATCATCCAAAGTGTACTACACAACTGTCTGTCAACCTATCGATTGACATACAACTAAATAATTGGGATTATTGTACATCAAATATCATCCCAATACCCGTATGGGGTTTCAGTCAACAAAGACAGATTTTTATTTGTGCAGTTGGGCGATGTGTAAAATTTATCGTCCCAATCAATATCAGTTAAATCAGTGTACATAAACAAATCGTCTGATTTGTAAATGAATATTTATTTATTCACATTCACGTTAAATTTATAATTTTAATGATAAATAATTTATTTCAACACATGAATATATTTCCATTCATTCCACATCACAATCAATTTTCACCACACAACAAAATCAAACAAGTCGTCCACGGTCTGTGGACAACAGGTGTCGGGTGCTGCTAAGCACCGTCTGCATGCTAGTATATATTTTTAACTAGAAAACAAGAATTAAATTGAGAATATCTCACCGAGAGCTAAACCAAACGCCGCGACTCTTCATATGTAGGAAATCTTCGCCGTGTTTCCATTTGTCACTTTCATTGTCCGTATTCACTACATATATAAAAATCATTCCTTTACTATGATAAATATCTCACCTTTATCGTGATAAAAAATCTCGCCTTTATTACGATAAAAGTCTCGCCTTTATAATGCAAATCTCATTCTTAAAATAAACAACATTAAATAAAAACTGAATTATACAATTTCAAATTAAATAAACACAAAAAAAGAAACTCACAAGGGGGGGGGGCTGCATCGGTCTGAGATGGAGGGGCTGAGGGGTTGCTTCGCGGTGATGGACAGCTGGAGGAGGCCGCAGGCGAGGGGGTGGTCCAGACAGTGGTGTCTGCGGCTTCTAGGGTTGTGGTGGAGGTTGCTGATGCGGATTTTAGGGGGAGGGGTCGGCTTGGAGGTTCACGGTGGAGAGAGGAGAGGCGGGGGTCGTCGGAGGTGGTCAGGGGGAGTTCATCTGCGGCGGTGCGACATCCAAGGGTGGCGGCGGTGGCTAGAAAAGGGGGAAGCGACTTATGGGATTGGGTTTCTCCTTTTTGGAGGGGCGGCTGATTTGTGAACGGGGAGAGAGAACAGAAAAAGGGGGTTAGGTTATTATATAATTAATTATTTAATTAATTTAATTCTCCAAAAAGTCACTTTTCCATTCGAACTCTAAATCGAGTCCAACGACTATCGCCCCTAGCTAATTACCCCCATTACGAACATAATTGGATATGCTTCGCAAGCCAATTCGGCCATTTCGATTAGTTTTCGTTTAGATTAAATATAAATCTATATATTCAATTTTAAACGTACATTTCAATTTACCGAGGCCAGATACTGAATCTAAAAATTCTAGAGAAATTATTTCTAGCTTCATATTGACGATACAGTCCTAACAAAACTAATTTCATTAAATTCTGAGACCGTTTGAAAAATGGCCATTTTCTGGTTGATCGAAATTGACTAAAACTGTCAAAACACGCTTTATTTCGCCACGCTCACATATTGATTCAGAAAATTACGAATTTTGGAATCTAGCAATAACTTGACATCCCGGATCCAACAAAAGTGGTTTCATTGAAAACTGAGGTCGTTTGCAAAATTTCCATTTTTAAGGGCCAGAATTCCATAGCGACTATTCTGAATTTTCAACTAGGCATATCTTTTTATTCCCGCTATGAAATTTTGATTTTTCGGATTAGTTGGAAAGATATTTTCAAATAGAGTCTAATACTTTTGGTTTCGCTAAAATAAAGTTTATTTTGAATCTTGCACATTCATTTAAAATTTGAAATCGAATTTTCGAACTACCGCACCATTTTCAATTCCTTTTATATTTGAAATAAAATATTTATATTCTAACGACTATCTATACAAATATATACGTTCTAATTCTATTCGAATTAAATTTCTCGTCTTTATTATTTAAAATGAATAATTTTAAATATTCAAAATTCATTAAATTGCCAAAATAAAAAATTTAAATTGGCTCAGATTTTCCAGGTTGTTACAATCTCCTCCACTTAAAACTTTTCATCCCCGAAAAGGAACGAAGTTGAAAGTTGTTTAACTAACCAATTAAACTTTCATTATTTTCTTTATGGCTTAAGTTCTTCAACTTTTCAGTTTCTAAGAACTTTTCAAATTTTTCAAAAATTTGGGTAACACCCTAAATTTTCGAAAAATTTCGCCATAACCTCCCCTGCACTGGGAGCTTCGGGATATTTCAAATAGCCTCCCAGGGCCCTCACCAATCCAAAAGAAAAAGAAAAAGCCCAGCGGCTAGCCAATCGGCTCATAAAATCATCCAAATCCAATAAATTTGTAAACATGTACCTATTTGTCGGGCAAACAATTTTATCTTTCTGCTCTAGCCTCCTTGCTATGACCTGTTCAATGGATATACATGTATGCATGCACTTGTAATCATTTTTCAATACAGTTCAATATTCGGTTCAATTAGGCTAAATGGCTCGAAATTTTAATAAATGAAACCAATAATCAAACAACACAATCAGCAATCAATTAGTGGTTATCGTTTCAAATTCATAATTTGTTATATATACTAAAATCATGTTTTTGATGCCAGATCACAACAATAACCCTATCTAGTTTTGGATCTCACACCAGCCTAATGGAAATATATAGACATCCCACTTTTCGAAACTCGAACACAAATACCGATAATGCGGCCGCATTACGAGAATTATCTCCGTGCGACTAGAGTGTGATTCTATATCTATCCAGTATATTAAAACTTCGAATATACATCCATGACACGTATATGCAAAATCTCTGTATACTTGATTGTCCAAGATCAATACAAATAAAATATTCAAATACGTATAATAAGATTTAAATTTTCAAAACAAAACTTGTTTTCATTTTTATTTCAAAAAATAACACTCTTTCGACTCGCTCTAGGATACTACTGATCCTATCTCTAACGAGTTATTCTTATTGGACATTACTAGTCCAATCTCTGATGAATTCTTTCATTTGGTTCTAATGTGTCTTGTTATCAAGCTTTGTAAACGAAAGCTCTGATACCACGTTATAACGACCTGAAATCCCCCATAAAGGAAAGCCCGGATTGAGATGAGAAAACGACAAATCAGAACACAAACAGAAGAAAATTTCATTGCTTATTACAACAATTCCATTAGAATACAAGAATATCACAAAGTATGAATCAATATTACACATTTGATAAATATCAGAGATTTAAATTACATTTAAATACATAACAGCGGGAAAATAATACAAAACATAACTGAAAGAAATACACGGATATAGAGCTTTCCGAATATCACTTCAGCTATAAACCAGGACCTTGTGAATAAAAATCTGCAAAACCAAAACTACTAGCTGCCCGTGTGGAAAATAGGGGCACCCAGAGTTTAGGATAAAACAATAAACTCCAGGTCAGTCATGTGACTGGTGTGAGAACTAAAGCAGTTATTAATCTTTATTTTAAAGTTAGGTAAATCAAGGGACCACGCCGTATAACACGGAATGGGTTTCCTCCCAAGAATACCAGTGCATAAAACAAACAGCGCAATGCTAAATAAAGAAAAATGAAGCTGTTATAAGACCCAGGTCCCATCACACAATGCAACGCAAGCCGAAGGATAGGAATTTACCTTATAATAGCCAAAGAATGCTTGATACGCTAAATTTCATCTTTTATTATTACTATAAGTAAAGAAACAACTTCAAATATAAATGTATCAATCATAGGCGGCATGAGTACCATATATCATGTCGCCATACTAGTTCTACAATTAAAACCGCATAGGTCGTATTGGAAATTGGATTTCCGTCATGAGTCGAGGCAAGGGGCAAGCTCCTCTCCATTCGAGACACTCTGGCAAATGTCTCAGGACCACACACAACGATCCTGGATCTTCAGGGTCGGTCCTCTCTTAATTTTGAGGATTAGTTATTCCTGAACACACGTTTCCCGGTCCTATCAGACCTATATCCGAGGCGCCTCACATTCCAACAACCACACAGGTAAAAAAGTATATAAATGTCAGGGCTGGTAGGTCACTGACATCACCCATAGCAAGAAAGAAACGCCGTGCTCTCCCTTCAGTCACTATCATGTTTTTCACTCATACCGAGGTGCGAGGGTCGCGAATTAACGCTATACACAAAGCTGCGCCACATAGGCCATGCTTTGATCATCAACCACAAGATTTTTCTTTTCAACAAAACCCTTGATCATTTGCCACTTAGGCATGCCACATAGGCAATTCATGCCATGCGACTGATATCTATCGATATATAACCTCTAAGCTCGTACGTCTCAGAGAAGGGCGTTAAGCAAGAGAATAAATTCTCCACCGCCAAACAGATATATAGTTAATAGAAATCAGCCACACATAATAAATTCAATGTCAGACACATAGTCCATTAACAAGTTCGTTCTGGGTCTGAACGAAACTGGAGGAACCTTATTCCTCGCATATCCACCGATCTCCAAGTACGTCTGGACGATCACCTACTAATTCCCTCCTCTTGGGTGTACAGCCCAATCAAGATCATCAATAATCATCCAAACGATGTGAAGACCTCCGGTCTTCAACCACCATCTTCATCTTCGACTTATCGTCGAATCGGTTATTCAGAATGGGTATAAACCCGGCCTTTTCGAATAACTCGTGTATATAATAAACAAGTGTTACACAAACACAACATACGCCTTATTCCAATTCAGAATATTCTTTTATTCAAATATTCACATTCTTAGGGAAAGGTTCCCATTAATTTTATCAAAGATAAATACTTCTAAATTTATTCATTAATCTTCCTTTGGATATCATTTCAAACCATGTCAAGGTTTTCCAAACTAGTCGGGATTAGCGAACCACACCGAAGTAATCATTTATTTTATTTCCCAATCCCAACCTATTCATCCCATGGAGCAAAATTGGTAATAGTCCATATCTAACACCACGGTGTTATCGGTAAATATTAATTACCATTTCACGTTCAAATCTAATTAAAGATTTAACTATCGCTTTGGAGCAAAACTGGTGATACTCCATTCTCGATCACTTTAATCTAATTAAAGATTCATTAAAACTCCACTTAGTTTTAATCTTCCCAAAAATCCATATCCTGTCTTTAACTGGGTTAAAGAACCAAAATCATCTAAAACACGGTTCACGATAAACCCAAAATCACATTCCATTGTTAATCGGGTTAAAGAACAGGTGTTATTCAAAACACCGCTCACGATAAACCCCAAAAACCAATTTAAATTCAATTCCAATTAAATACTAATTAACTGGACAATTTCACTAAATCTTAATTAAAAGATTTATTCTTTTCTAAACTGGGTCCAAGAACAGTGTTATTTAAGACATCATTCACGACGAACCCAAAATCCCATTTGATATTAAATACAAGGCTATGAATAGAAAATATATCGGCTTATATTCAATATCAAATTCTAAAACCAACAAATATCGTATTGGAAATAACGATATAAATATATCTTTCAAATTTCCATAACCATATCTGTATAATCACGAAATCCAACATCGAAATATTCCGAAGATAATTTCGATTCAAATCCGTTCCAGTTCGTATATTTGAAATTCTGATTATTTTAAAACCACTTCAAATCCAATTTATTTATTCAAAAACATTGGATTATAATTCTAATTCTAATTCATAACTAGTTCATTTCGATAAAAATATATTTTAATCCTTTTTAAATATGGGATGTTTCACCCCATTTCTTTCTAAATCATTTATTATGATTTTACATAAATTATTGATATTTTTAATAATTTTATCAAGGCTCATACAGTCGATTTCCAATAACGATTGTCAAACTCCACTTACAACGAACTTTTCCAAATTTGATTTGGACATAATTCCAAATCCAACTGTTATATTTCAAATTTCTAATATTCATTGGAAAGCTCTTTTCGATATGAACCAACGGTTCTGGTTTCAGGAGAATCCGACGGTCGGATCACCCGTAACGTCAATTCGAAGTCAATGGTCGAAAATCGCGAACTGCCGCGGCGCGGCACATTCTATTCAGGCCATTTAACATATATAATATATATATTATATATATTTCATCGATTTCAATTCTAAACGTATTTTATAAATCGTTTTAAATTCGTTTTCAAAACAATTTCAACCTCATTTTCAATTTTAAATCAAAATTGAATATTCTATATCATTAATATATGAATGATAATATTTTCAAAATATTAGATTTAGAAATCACTTCTTTTTCTATATTCATTATAAAAACAAATATAATCGATATAAATATCGTTCGCGTCAAAATGACGCAAATCTAATCAACACGGCTTTATATATTTCAATAACTTCGTTATTTTATTCAACAAATGAATATTTTCTTCAACACATGAATATATATTTTATTCAACACATGAATATTTATTCATTCTTACTTACAACAAAAATGTGGATTTTATTGTATAAATATTTTATTCAACACATGAATATTTTCAACACATGAATATTATCAACACGTGAGTGTTGTCAACACATGACTATTTTTGTTATTTAATATATTTTATAAAATTGCGATTTCTATCGTTTAATTTTTAATCAGGCTCCAACCGTAAATTAGTAAGAGAATGATTCCCTAATTATTAACCCCGAAGGCCGAAACCAACATCAAATCAATATCTAGGAAACCACTCATCTTAACTAGTTTCTAGCTAGTTTCTAATTTTATATATGATAAAAATGTGAATTTTATTTTTAAAATATTTCGTTCAACACATGAATATTCTCAACACATGAGTATCGTCAACACATGACTATTTATTCTATTCAACACATAAATCTTTATTTTATAATATTCTTTATTTTCCAAATTGGAATGAAGCCCAATAATTACCATATAATGTTAATTACATGGATTCCATACAACACATGTATATAATAGCAATGATAAATAATCAACCATCATCCAAAGTGCACTACACAACTGTCTGTCAACCTATCGATTGACATACAATTAAATAATTGGGATTAGTGTACATCAAATATCATCCCAATAGTCATGTGGGGTTTCAGTCAAATAACACAGATTTTTATTTGTGCAATTGGGCAATGTGTAAAATTTATCGTCCCAATCAATTTCAGTCAAATCAGTTGTGACGACCCCATTTCCCGTACAGACGGAGACAAGGGTAATCTTTGGAATATAACACAGAAACAGATAATAGCGGAACATAATTAAATAAATACACCAGATAATGTACAATAGAATACACTGGATAAACGTAATCATCAGAGTTACACAGTATACAGGATCATACTTAGTACAAATACAGTTCAGCTATACATAAATGTCTACAGCGGAAAACAAACATAATGTACAATAGGAGCTGAACAACATAAAAAGAGATAAATAATAGAATCCATCTTCAGCTCCAACTATCCGTATAAACCTGCTAAACCTAAATACAAGGTTTCCCATGTAGAAAAAGGGGCACCCGAGTTTGAAAGTGAAACAAACTACGAGTTAGTCATGGGACTGGTATGAGAAATCTACTCAACACATTCAATATATGGCTAATCACAGGACCACGCAACTTTCATGGAACGGGTTTACTCCATTGGATTGCCAGTGCTTTAAAAACAAATCTTTCTTTTAAACATCGCAATGCTTTTTATAAAAATGAAGCCATTATAAGACTCAGTTCCCATCACACAATGCAACGCAAACCGCAGGATAGAGTTTTACCTTATAATGGCCAAGAAATGCTTGATACGAATAAAACAAAAGCATTTGATATTACTACTAGTGTTTATATGTTTCAAAAACAATTTCAAATCATAACTATCAATCATAGACGACATGAGCGTCCCATGCCACTATGTCGCCAAATATAAATACAATCTAAACCGCACAGTCACGTATTTGGAAATTGGATTTCCGTCATGAACCAAGGCAAAAGATAGTCCTTACCGAATTCGAGACGCTCTAGCCCGTGTCCCAGGAACAACCGCAACTGCCCCTTGGATCGTCTGGGCCGGTCCACCGATGTGGATTATTATGCCTGAACAATACGTTTCCCCGCCCTATGGGGCGTCAATGAGCCAACGAATGGCTCCATCCGTCCCGGATCGACCGATATATCCGAGGCGCCTCGCTATCCATCATCCACAAAAGTAAAATGTCAGGTCGTGTAAAAACACTGACACAACTCCTAGCTAGAAGGAAATGCATGCCCTCCCTAAGGTCCTTCTCCCGTTTCTGGTTCATACCGGGGTGTGAGGCTCGCGAATTTACGTTATACACAAAGCTACGCCACACAGGCGGTGCTTTGATCATCACCACAAGACTTTGCTTTTCAACAGAAGCCCTGATCATTTGCCGCTTAGGTATGCCACACTAGCAATTCATGCCATGCGACTGATGTCCATCGATATACAACCTCTGAGCTCGTGCGTTTCAGAGAAGGGCGTTAAGCAAAAGAATAAATTCTCCGCCGCCAAACAGATGTATATTTAATAGAGATTAATCAACACAGAATAAAATCCGATGTCAGACACACAGTCCATTTACAAGTCCGTTCTAGGTCTGAACGAAACCGGAGGCACTAAATACCTCGCAAACCCATCGATCACCACGTACGTCTGGACGATCACCACTCATTATCCATATTTCGGGATGCCTCCCAATCAGGACCTCGGTTACCATCCAAACGAGGTGAAAATCTCCGGTCTTCGACCACCGTCTTCATCTTCGATTCCTTATCGTCGATTTAGTTATTCAGAATGGGATAAACCCGGTCTTTCTGAGTAACTCACGTATATAATAAACAAGTGCAACACTAACATACAAACGCATCCTTTCAATTCATTAGTCACTAACCGTCAATCAGTAAGAGAATGATTTCCCAAATATTAACCCCGAAGGCCGAAACCAACATCAGATCAACACCCAGGAAACCATTCGACTTAGCCAACCTTCAGTTAATTTCTAAATCACATCCATATCGTTTATAATATTTTATATCACTTTATTTCTATTTTTATTTATTTTAAAATAGCCAATTTATTCAAAACGACGCTTCGGGCCATAACGCGGCTGTGGCGCTGTTTTTCTTCAGATTTGATTTACACATATCTGAAAATCTAACCGTTGGATCTTCACAAAATTAACCTCATTAAAAAGATCTTTTCAAAACGAATCCAAGGTTCCAGTTTTGGGAAATTCCGACGGTCGGATCTCCCGGTATAATCGTTTGAAGTTTCGATTTCGAAATACGAACTACAGCGTCGTTATTCGATTAAATATAATTATATATATATATATATAAATATAATCGATTCTGGCACTGTTTTTCTTCAAATTTGAATTAAACATTCCAGACAATCCAACCGTTGGATTTTTACAAAGTTGGTGCCGTTGGAAAGATATTTCCAAAGCGAACCCAACGGTTGCGATTTCAGGAAAATCCGATGGTCGGATCTCCCGGTATAATCGTTTAAAATCACGGTTTCAAAATACGAACTGCAACGTCGTTATTCGATATATTTTAATTCTATTTATATAAATATATCGATTCTTCGATTTCAAAGCTATATTCTTTTCATACGTTTGATAAAAATGATATTTTTATCTAACTGTCTTCTATTTCAACACTTCACTATATTTAGCAATTCATGTATATAATAAAAATGTGATTTTTATTGTAAAACAATTCATTTCAAAACACTATTATTTTATATAGTTTATATAGGTAATAAAAATAGGATTTTTGTTATTAAACAATTTCTTTTAAAACAAGATTATTTTATATAGTTCATATAGATGATAAAAATATGATTTTTATTATAAAACAATTTATTTCAAAATATGAATACCATTCAACACATGAATTTCAATTCAACGAATGAATTTCGACTCAACACATGAAGGTTTTCTATAGTTTATATATATCGATAAAAATGTGATTTTTATATTTAAAACACGAATACCATTCAACACATGAATTTCAATTCAACGAATGAATATCGATTCAACACATGAAGGTTTTCTATAGTCTCTATATATAGATAAAAATGTGATTTTTATATTTAAAACATGAATACCATTCAACACATGAATTTCAATTCAACGAATGAATATCGACTCAACAAATGAAGGTTTTCTATAGTTTATATATATCGATAAAAATGTGATTTTTATATTATTTTTATATTTAAAACACGAATACCATTCAACACATGAATTTCAATTCAACGAATGAATATCAACTCAACACATGAAGGTTTCTATTCAGCAAATAAATATAGTTTCAACAAATGGAAATAATTCAAATGCATGAATATTATTCAAAATTTCGGCAGCATAACGGCAGGGTAGTTAAAACCGGGACCGTCCCTAGTACGGCTCCTCACTCTACCTTAAAACCTCGTGGTTTTTGACAATGGGGAATCATGCATCTAGTTCGCACGCAGGCGGCATGTAGATTTTTATTTCATTTCCACAAACTAATCCTATGTGGTTTCAACCAAATATTTCTCAACCACAAACGGGTATTTTTCAACCACAATCAATCAATATCAACCACAAACAATTCTAATCAACCATTCGCTATCAATCAATTTTCACACCAATCACAACTAATAAATATCGTCCATGGTTTGTGGATGAGGGGCGTATATATATATATGTATATATATATATGTATATATATATGTATGTATATATATATATATAGCATTTCACTTCTATTTCAACACATATATAATTTTTAAAACGCATATATAACTTATACATCGAACGTACAACTTATACAACGCATATACATGAGGTGTACAACGCTTATATAACCCATACATCGACTATATAATTTATACATCGTCGTTTTCCATATCGCTTATAAATTAGAAATCTCACATTGGGTTCCACTCCACCAAAAATAGCAGAAGGCTCAGAAAAATATGCGGTCTCTTCTAGAATGTAGAAGACATCCACACGAGTCCACTGTTTCTTGTTTCACTGAATTTTGTCAACAAACGAAAAAGATATGATTTTTACAGTGAAATCGTAAACGGTAGCGCTTAGAACTGCTATAATATAGTTTATATTAAAATAGCCGTATACCTTCCTATTTTGTTCAAACCTAGGTTTAAGGTTTTCGGCGAATCCTTGAAGCGAGAAGGCGATCGGGCTACGCCACGTGAAAGAGCTTCGAGAGGCGCTCCAGGGGGTGGTGGTCGCAGCCTGTTCGGTGGTCGGAGGAAAGAGATCGACGGCAGTGAAGTTGTTGACTTCTCGGGGCTCGTGCTCGTCGAGGCGACGACGATGGAGGGTGTTGTGGGTTTTGATTTGAAGAGGGAGGAGAGGCGCTTCGTTTCAGGGTGGTGGCGCGACCTTTCGTGGAGCGAGGCGGTGGCGATCTGAGCAGCATTCGCTATTTATCGGGGGGGGGGGCGGGAGGAGAGAGAATTTCTTTTTTTTTCTTTTTTTATAAAAATATGATTGGCCGGTGGGTTTTAAAAGGGATTTTCTGACACGACCACCAATCTAAACCCAATGACTATCGTCCCTAGCATTTTACCCCTATTTCGAACACAATGGGATATATTTCGTAGGCCCATTCGACTGTTTCAGTCAGTTTTCTTTCAAATTAAAATACAAAATATTCAACATTTGATTTGAACGTTCATTTCAATTTGCCAGGGCCACAAACTGATTCGAAAAATTCTAGAAAAATAAATCTAGCTATGTTTTGACGATACGGTCCCAACAAAACTAGTTTCGTAGTATTCTGAGACCGTTTGCAAAAAGGCCCATTTCTGGCCGATCCAATTTAACTGTAATTGACCAAAACACGTTTTCTTTTGCCACGCTCACATACTAGCTTCAAAAATTATGAAATTTGAAACCTAGCAATAACTTCACATCCCGGATCCAACAAAAGTTGTTTCGTCGAATTCCGAGGTCGTTTGCAAAATGGCCAATTTCACGGGCTATATAAATTCCATAGCGACCTTTCTGAAAATTCATTTGGCCATAACTTTTGCTTTCCGCTATGAAACTTCGATTTTTCAGATTCGTTAGAAAGGTATTCACTAACAGATTTAAATATTTTTGGTTTCACTCAAATCCTTTTTGTTTTGCACCCGGTACAGTCCGACAAATTTTGAATTCAATTTTTGAAACTACAGCGCCATTTCAGGCCTTGTTTATAATTGGAATTAATTATATTCGTTTTCAATCGTTGATTCAACTTACTTTTCATTGCTTTCATTTAAAATATTTATTTTAAATATCTAAAATCCATTATTTTAGCCAATTTAAAAATTTTAAATTGGTTCAGATTTTTCGGGTCGTTACAATCTCCCCCACTTAAACTTTTCGTCCCCAAAAAGGAACGAAGTCAAAAGTGGTTTGATTAATCAACTCTATGTTCGATCTGGCTTCAATTCTCCATTTTTCAGTTTTCTGAGAATTTTCAAATTCTTCAAAAATTTGGCTAACACCCGGAATTTTCGAAAAATTTCGCCATAACCTCCTTTGCATGGAGAGAGGTTTGGAAATTTATTGGGCCGTATTAGGTACCCAATAAATCCTAATAAGCATACACATATTTATAGTGATATATTATGGTGTTTACAGGGGAGCGTGTATTGATAATAACTCCAGAGAATAAATTCTCGTCACCCTGTCAAAGCCTGAGGGAGTGTGTATTTTAAATGCTCCAGAGGATAAATCCTCGTCACCTCATCCCGTGTGGGAAATAAATAGTCCATGTGCCATATCTAATAACTAGAGAGACATGATTATTGTCAACTCCAGACCCGTGTGGGGTTTTTATTAATCCGGCAATTTTATCGTTACAATTTAAATAGTCCATATCAGTCATCAGTTCAACCTGTAAAATATAATCATCGCCATACAAGCCTCTCTCTCATATGGTAAATCTTCCACCTCGTCACACAAGCTCCAAATGCTTATGTGGTATATGATGAAGTATGCCTATCTTCAGAAGTACGCCATGTAATGTAGTTTAAAATTAATTGTTACTATCCTATGGCGACATTTATTATTACACACAGAATAACCAGCACTCCGCATCCAATAGCATTCACAGGAGTTGATATAATAATATTTCGCATCCAACTCATTAAGGTTTACCTATTTGTCGGGTACACAAATAAAATCTTTACTCAACAGCTATTCATTTACCCGTTCAAACATATATAATGCACATGTATATATATTCTATCTAATTTAGTTCAATGTATGATATAATCGAATAAATTCTACCGTTCATTCTATTATTAATTAAATTAACTATCATTTTAATAATTAATCAACTCTTCTATCACACAATACAAACAATCAATCAAATTGTTTTTAACTTTTCAAAATCATACAAATCAATTCCTATATTCTTTTAAAATCATTCAGACTATAGAATTAACAGTGCACATCCATGGAAAGAAAATAACAACTGAGTAGAGAACTAATTGGTAATGCAAAGTATGGTAAATGTACCTTGCACCGGAGTCAATCAGATATATCCACTCGGCATCTAGGATAGGCTTTCTGAATGCTCTCCTCAGTTTCCCAAGTACAATCTCGCGGATCTCCACTCCATTGCACTTTGACTAAGTGAACCTTCTTGTTCCTCGGTTCTTTGGTTTCTTTGCCGATGATCTTTAGCGGCTCTCTCCTCACAGCTAATTCTGGAGTAATTTCAATATCTTGTTGAGCGGCTTCTTCCACGATCAAGTCTGGATCATGAATGTGTTTTTGAAGTTGAGATATATGAAATACATCAAGAACTCCAGGCAACCAATCCGGCAGTTTAACCCTATAAGCGAGAGTTCCGATCCATTCCAGAATAGGAAACGGACCAATGAATTTGGGCACCAACTTCCCAGTTTTACCGAACCGGATAACTCCTCTCATCGGCGATACTTTCAAATATATATAGTCGCCAACAGCAAATGATATATGTAACACCCCAGCTCCGCCAGGGTGGCTCTTGCAAGCACTCTGACTTTGGAGGGGCGTTTGTACCGGGTAAACATGCATAATGATATATCAAGGCAAAACAAGAACATATGTATATATGTAAACAGAGTAAATAAGATAAGTAAAACAGCGGAAGATTTCAAACTATTTCAAAACAAGTCTGGTACAACATAATGTCAATTTTCCAAATACACAGGTCTAGATAAAAACAACATCACTGAAAAACTGAAATACATAAGTACTATCCCCAAAACAAGTGATAACTATAGCTAGCTTCATGTCAAGACCGTACATGAGCTAAAATCCTACAAGCAAGCGATCAGAAATCCAAGCTAGGCTCCAATATTCCCACACTGAGAACCTGGGGGGGGGGGGGGGGAAACGGAAGAAAAGAGGCGATAGAAAAACAGGTCAGTCAAAAAGACTGAGTAAGCCCTACTACAATCAATGTAAACTGATAAAGTTAACTGGCATGAGAAGCAGGGATGAACATAAGGATAACATACTAGCATGATGATTAACTAACAAGGTAGATAAAGGTGTCATCGCATAATCAGGTTTAAGGTTTTTGCACCACAGGTGTACTAGCAAACTAACATGACTTGAATAAACAAGTATTGATCCCTTGGCCCAAGCTTTGGCCCAATAACATGAAATGACCCTAATACGAGGTCCAACCAAACGGTCTAATCGATCGGCTCCCTAAGCCTAACTCGTCACGTGTTGGTGTCAATACGGCCCAAACATAATTGTAGTCGGACTGTGCTGGGTCTCCCGTAGGGTGTATCAAGCCCTAGGGTGTCAACCCCTGGACACCATAAACATAAGTGCACTGTCTCGATCTACTGGTACCCATGCTTGACTTCTCCAAATACGGACTACGTGCACGACCATAGTCCGTCCGGAACTACATCGGCGTACCACTCGACCGTCGTTTTGGTCACTTATACCAGTCCAGTAATCGTGCCCCCACCCTAGCCTAGTCCCTAGGGTCTTAATGATACAAACTTGGGATTACTGCTGGAGTGGACCCCCATTGCTAGGATTTTCTAGTGGGTTAAGTACGGTTTAACCCTTTTACAAATCATGGATTAACTTGGTTAAGTGTAACGATGAGTTCACGACTTAACCCTGATTAATCTACCAAGCCCAAATTGGTTAAGTATTAAGTGGACCATTACTTAACCCTAATCATGAGGCATTAACTAATTTATTGTGCCTTATCCTCTCACATTAGACCTTGTTGTGGTTACTAGTTAAGCCGGGCGGGTCCGGGTAGCTTTACACCACAACTTGGTCTAACCTCGGGTTCAAGGTAAAACATGACCAACTTCTCACATTGGGTCCTATTGTTTGTAGCAACTAGTTAAGCCGGTCGGTTCCGGGTAGTTTTACGCTACAAACTCAACCCAACCTCGAGTTGGTCACACTTATATTTTCTAAGTGTCATGTCCATCATGTTTCCAAAACATATTACAAGTTTTCAAGAATTTGGGTAGACCTAACTTAATAGGTAAATTCCCAATCTTATGTTTTCATGTCTTTTAAGTTTACCCAACCCCAAACGCAATCCCATCGCTTACATAATCGCAATAGCGCATAAAGGATAGAAAGAGGGAACTTGGCATAAAAATGACAAATGGTGTTGAAGCCACAAGTTTAACATGGTGGCATATGAAATGTACATATGTTCATATACTTGCATATTGCATCATTAGGCCTCAAAAGTATGCATAAAACCAAACTTAGCATATAAGTGATACATGGTGATAAATGACATGTAGAAGTTGCCATAAGTTCGCATTTGGCCTCACATGCAAGTTATCATAAGGGATATGATAACTTACATGTTGCCTAAATGCAACCTTTAGCATAAAGCTTGAAGCTTTAAGCTCATAAACCCAAGATAAGCTTGCATAACATGATAACATGAGCAAAATGATCAACCCAAACTTGCATATCATAACTTGCATATCATATGGCAAACTTGCATATCATAACATAGCAAACTTGCATAATAACATAACATGATAAACTTGCATATCATAACATGGCAAACTTGCATAACATAACATGATAAACTTGCATATCATAACATGGCAAACTTGCATAGCATAACATGATAAACTTGCATATCATAATATGGCAAACTTGCATAGCATAACATGGTAAACTTGCATATCATAACATGGCATACTTGCGTAACATAACATGATAAACTTGCATATCATAACATGGCAAACTTGCATATCATAATGATCAACCAAACTTGCATCATTCATTTAACTTTAGAGTTTAAATATGAAAATAGAAAAGGGCTTACAATGCTTATGAAGACACAAATATATATAGATTGAGACAAAGCCCTTATGTAATCAAATAAACCCAAAATGCAAGCTCCAATAGAAAAACCCTTGAGCCAAAATGATCAAAACCCTTGCTTTATGATGTAAATATGGAAACTTGACTTGAATGCAAGCTAATGACACTCATACAAGCTTGAGAACACTTGTATGCATGGAAAATTTCTCATAGAAATAACTTAGAAATTTTATGAAGAGAGTGGAGGCCATGAGAGGAATAATTTTGCCATAGTTTAGTTGTAGGGTTGAATAATTATGATTTAGGGTTAGGTTAGGGGCTTATTTATAGAGATTAGGATTAGTTTCAACCTTAGGATTAAACCCTAATTCCAATCTCAGCCCTCAAAACCGAATCTGGCCCCAAAACCTAACCAAGACCCCAAAATGGTGCACCAGGCAAAACTGCCCGGCTGAACCAAGTCGACAGCCAAGTCGACAGGGCTGTCGACTTGGGTCCAACCAAGTCGACTCCCAAGTCGAAAGGGCTGTCGACTTGGGTGCTCTGGCGGGAATTTTCCCGCCTGGCCCAATCTGATCGTTTTTCGAATTTTGAACCCGAAATTCGAAATCTGTTTTGAACTTGAAATTTTCTGAAAACTTCATTGGGCCTTAATCGGGTCATACGGACTCCGATTTTCGAAAACTCGGACTCTATTTCGCGTATTTTTCCGAGACGAACGCAATGTCATAGCCCGTTTCCCTTGTTTCAGATTTTAGATTTAAATTCTGCCTCGATTATGTTATAACAGGTTATTAAAAATACGGGTTGTTACATTCTCCCCTCCTTATAGGATTTCGTCCCCGAAATCTTCAAGTTAGGAAGAACGTATCCTACCATCCAACATCCATCTACTCAAAACATCATCCACGAGCAATCATTGTCCTTACAAGATTCTAAATGTTGTATGAACATATGCAAAGGTGTGTGTATATGTACTTGTCTAATGCAAATATCATCAATGCAAATTATGTTAGTGAAATGAATCCATATGTATGCAATTCCTAACATAATGTATAACATCTATATGTGTGCACATAACATACATCCATATGCAACATCCATGTGATAACACAAAAATTTTCATCCATGAATAAGCATAAACACTCATGCGTATGCAATATGAGGAGTGTGTGAGCCGATCTAGTGCCTAATGTGTATAATGCATCCACGAGTAACCACTTGCAAACACTTGCAACCACTTGCAAACATCAAGCATAACATGTTTCAAACACATGTTTCATCCAAAGGGTTTCTACCTAAGGTTCTCATGACAAGATTAACATGATAAACTAGATAATCAAGACAAACATGGATAGCAAAAGATATGCTACAAAGAGATCGGGAAGATAAGCAGGATATACCCCTTTCGGATTACAAGAAATCCCTTCCTAACCCAACCCATATTCTATAAAAGCCCAAAAGGTTTAGTCAACCTAACGGACCCCTTCAAACCCTGACATGTATTACTAGCCAATAAGTCATACCTCCCGACAGAAATAGGATCGAGAATGGGACCGAGAGGATATACGTAAAAAGATAACATGCGAGTAAGTTCCGCAGGAAAACAAGGATCAAGGATATTCTCTTAAAAAGAGATATGATGCGTGTATCTAGCCTTCAGTCTTCTAAGTCACATTTCCTTGAGCTTAACTCCACTGTGCTTTGACCGTCTTTTACCTCATGATTTCTTGGCTTCTTAACTCTTATTTCCAAATATGAGTTGGAACCCATTTCATTGTCGCCTCTCGTCTTCCTTTTTCACTTACTCTTCTATCATTCTTGGCTTAAACATAACTATGACCTTATGGTTTCATGCAAGCTCCCCAAAATTCACTAGTGAATCCTGGATCTCGTTTACTTACTATAAAGTATTCCACGCAGCAGAACTTTTCTTGGAAATACCAATCCACGTTGCCAATTGCTCTTACTAATGTGATTTTCTATAACTCATGCTTGAACGAAATGAACCATCCGCCTGCGAATGATAGGCCGTACTTAGATTCAGTTGCTTGCCCATGACTTCCCGTAGACTATCCCAAAACTGGCTAGTGACGATTGAGTCATGGTTACTAACTATACTTTAGGGAACCTCGTGCAACCGCTTTATTTCTTGAAAGTAAACTGTCGCTAGCTATGATGCAGTCCTTTCGCTCTTTACCGAAGTGAAATGAGCACTCTTCGTGAGTCTACCTACTATGACCCACATGCTCGTATTCCCTTTTCTTGATCTAGGCAGTCCATCCACGAAATCCTTCGTGACGCTTTTCCCTCTTCCATTGCGGGGACCTCCAACGGATATAATAGCCCACCGGGCTTCTATGAATCGACCTTTAACCTGTTGGCACAACATGCACCTTGGGACAAACTCGGCCACCTCCTTGGGTGATGTGCATCTTCAAGAACCTTCTTTCTCTCATCGCGTCTTAGCCATCCCTTGTCATCTATAGCGAGGTGACTTACCATCTCGCCTCGAATTAACTTGTCCATGATCTCGACTAACTGCGGGTCTTCTTTCTGTGAAGTCCCTACTTGATCCAGAAGGGTAGGTCTAAGCTCAAGGGACGCTAACTAACTAATTAAACTGAGAGAACTTCTTACTTCAATTGTCCTCGTCGGAGCTTTTCGGTTTTGAACCGCGACCACTTTAGCAGGATCCACCACTAAGCCTTGCTTAGAAACTATGTGCCCAAGAAATCTAACTCCTTTTTCTCCAAAATGACATTTGGAGGACTTGGCTTTCAACTGATGCGCTCTAAGCGCATCCATCACCTCCTTGAGATGTCTAGCATGTTCTTCCTCGTTCTTTAAGAAAGTCAGGATATCATCTACAAAGACTACCACAAACTTGTTCAGGAACTCCCTAGGCACCCTACTCATCAAGTCCACGAAGTAGGCGGGTGCATTAGTTAAACCGAATGGCATGACCAGCCATTCTAAGAATCCATCTGGAGTTCTGAACGCAGTTTTGTCTATACTATCCTCAGCTACTCTGAGCTGAAGGGATCCAGTAGCAAGATCAAGAGAAAACAGATGTTCCTACAAGCTGATCGAACAAATCATCGATCCTTGGCAATGGTTGTCTATTCTCTTTGTTTAACTCACGATAATCAACACAAAGTCGAAGAGAACCATCTGCCTTGGTAGTAAATACTACAGGCGCTCCCCATTCAGATATACTTCGTCTAATGAAGTTCTTCTCAAGCAACTCCTTGACTTGCTTTCTTAACTCTCATCTTGCGGGGCCATGTGCCTAATCGGCCACGAAACTATCTTGGCATTATTAACCAGATAAATGCGGAAATTTATCTCTCGTTTAGGGGTAACCCCCTTCACTTCACCCAAGATATCAGGATATTCTCGGACCACCCTCACCGATTGCAAACTATCGATAGACGAGTTGAGGGATTCAAGATAACACAACATGACGGGACTCATAGGGTTACTAGAAATTTTTAGGGTATTACCGAGGCGAGTCATCAGCCTCACAACCCTATGCTCAAAAATCAAGGATGGCTCCAAAACTGGACAATCAATCCATGCCCAAAATCAACCCATACCCCATGAAACCGAGAATATAAGCATCACACGAGAACTCTATACTAAAGATAGAGATTTTCAAATCCACGTAGATAATAGACAAATGGGCGGAAACCCCAATTGGATTTGAAACACACACGGGATCATTAACTAGACTAGTTCTTAGGTGCAAACTTTCAACTAGATCAAATGAAATAAACTATGCGATGTGCCAGAATCAAACAAAGTACAAACAGGAAAATCAGAAATGTAAACAGGACTTTTTACAGAAACACTACCTCGATCATGAGCTGGAAGAACGATGTTGAGGGGATGAATTCGCCCTCCAGATGGTCTTGCATACTGAGTCTGACCTTGCCCTTGCTTCTTCGGGCAATCTTTGCTGAAATGTCCAAACTCACCACAATGAAAGCATTCACCACTCTTCCTTTTTCTCTTCCTACAATCCTTAATAAGATGCCCAACTGAACCGCAATAATGGCACTTCCTCTTGTCGTTATTGCCCATGCTATTGTTCCCCTTGTTGCCTTGACTCTTGTTCTTGTTCTTGCGGTTTTAGGAGTTCTTGCCTTGCTTCCCGGAATTCACCGTTCCTTCCGACGTAGGCCCTCCCTTCTTCGGGCAGTCCCTAGTGAAGTGTCCCATTTCTCCATAGTCAAAGCAAGCGCCCTTCCTCTTTCTACAATCCTTGTTTAGATGAGTCAAACTTCCACAAGTAAAGCACTTCTTTTCCTTCTTATCTTCAGACTTCTCCTCCTTCTTTTTCATTTCCTTTTTGGACTCCGTTTCCTTGTTTTGAGACTCATTCATCTTGACCTCCTTCTTGTCACTCCTATTCTCTTCATTAAGTAGGGCCATATTCACCAAACTCTCGAAAGTTGCCCCCAAGGGTATATGAGTCATGGCTAAACCATGTAATGGCTCGTTTAATCCTAGAGCAAAGTATAGGGCCTTCTTTTGAGCTGTGTTAACCAAGTCTAAACCGACCCGAGCCAGTTGATTAAACTTATCTATGTATTCCCTAATAGTCATGTCCCCTTGCTTCAGTGATAGGAACCTTAGTCCAAACTTTCCCCGAAAGTCATCCCAAGTCTCAATTGGCCTAGTAGCCGTGGTGACCACCCACCAACGTGCAGCTTCTTCCTTTAGCAACCACACTGCCAATAAAACCTTCCTACGGTCATCTATATCAAAGAAGGCAAAAAGATCTTCGGTTTCTTTCAACCAATTCCTTGCCTCTACATAAGTCTCGGTTCCAATGAAGTTCTTGCAACCCATCGCCTTAAAGTCTTTGCAAATCTCCGCGAAATCCTCTTGTGGATGCTGAGGGGGAGGAGTAAGAGGAACCTCAGCGACAGGAGGAGGAGGAAAATTAACTACCGGAGGAGGAGGAGGAACATCGGCGGGGCCAGCTTCGGTCGCCCTAGCCTCCAAAAGTCTCCTATACCAAACAGGTACGTGTACTCCCTCCCGAATGGCAAAGTTATTGGCCATACTGAAAACGAAGAAAAAGATAGATTCAGAGTGGAGAAAAACGAAGGAATTTTGCTAATGGCTTTTTGGGGAATAGCCTTTAAAATAAACTAGACTTTTCTTTGGAAAATACTTTATACTTGGTTTTGAAAAGAGTTTTCCAAAAGTTTTCTAAAAACCTTTTTGTTCCTTCTCGTAAACCATATGCTCTGATACCAAATGTAACACCCCACCTCTGCCAGGGTGGCTCTTGCAATCACTATGACTTTGGAGGGGCGTTTGTACCGGGTAAACATGCATAATGATATATCAAGGCAGAACAAGAACATATGTATATATGTAAACATAGTAAATAAGTAAAACAGCGGAAGATTTCAAACTATTTGAAAACAAGTCTGGTACAACATAATGTCAATTTTCCAAATACACAGGTCTAGATAAAAACAACATCACTGAAAAACTGAAATACATAAGTACTATCCCCAAAATAAGTGATAACCATAGCTAGCTTCATGTCAAGACCGTACATGAGCTAAAAGCCTACAAGCAAGCGATCAAAAATCCAAGCTAGGCTCCAATATTCCCACCCTGAGAACCTGGGGGAGGGGGGGGGGGGAAACGGAAGAAAAGAGGCGAAAGAAAAACAGGTCAGTCAAAAAGACTGAGTAAGCCCTACTACAATCAATGTAAACTAATAAAGTTAACTGGCATGAGAAGTAGGGATGAACATAAGGATAACATACTAGCATGATGATTAACTAACAAGGTAGATAAAGGTGTCATCGCATAATCAGGTTTAAGGTTTTTGCACCACAGGTGTATTAGAAAACTAACATGACTTGAATAAACAAGTATTGATCCCTTGGCCCAAGCTTTGGCCCAATAACATGAAATGACCCTAATACGAGGTCCAACCAAACGGTCTAAACGATCGGCTCCCTAAGCCTAACTCGTCACGTGTTGGTGTCAATACGGCCCAAACATAATTGTAGTCGGACTGTGCTGGGTCTCCCGTCGGGTGTATCAAGCCCTAGGGTGTCAACCCCTGGACACCATAAACATAAGTGCACAGTCTCGATCTACTGGTACCCATGCTTGACTTCTCCAAATACGGACTACGTGCACGACCATAGTCCGTCCGAAACTACATCGGCGTACCACTCGACCGTCGTTTTGGTCACTTATACCAGTCCAGTAATCGTGCCCCCACCCTAGCCTAGTCCCTAGGGTCTTAATGATACAAACTTGGGATTACTACTGGAGTGGACCCCCATTGCTAGGATTTTCTAGTGGGTTAAGTACGGTTTAACCCTTTTACTAATCATGTATTAACTTGGTTAAGTGTAACGATGAGTTCACGACTTAACCCTGATTAATCTACCAAGCCCAAATTGGTTAAGTATTAAGTGGACCATGACTTTACCCTAATCATGAGGCATTAACTAATTTAATGTGCCTTAACCTCTCACATTAGACCTTGTTGTGGTTACTAGTTAAGCCGGGCGGGTCCGGGTAGCTTTACACCACAACTTGGTCTAACCTCGGGTTCAAGGTACAACATGACCAACTTCTCACATTGGGTCCTATTGTTTGTAGCAACTAGTTAAGCCGGTCGGTTCCGGGTAGTTTTACGCTACAAACTCAACCCAACCTCGAGTTGGTCACACTTATATTTTCTAAGTGTCATGTCCATCATGTTTCCAAAACATATTACAAGTTTTCAAGAATTTGGGTAGACCTAACTTAATAGGTAAATTCCCAATCTTATGTTTTCATGTCTTTTAAGTTTACCCAACCCCAAATGCAATCCCATCGCTTACATAATCGCAATAGCGCATAAAGGATAGAAAGAGGGAACTTGGCATAAAAATGACAAATGGTGTTGAAGCCACAAGTTTAACATGGTGGCATATGAAATGTACATATGTTCATATACTTGCATATTGCATCATTAGGCCTCAAAAGTATGCATAAAATCAAACTTAGCATATAAGTGATACCTTGTGATAAATGACATGTAGAAGTTGCCATAAGTTCGCATTTAGCCTCACATGCAAGTTATCATAAGGGATATGATAACTTACATGTTGCCAAAATGCAACCTTTAGCATAAAGCTTGAAGCTTTAAGCTCATAAACCCAAGATAAGCTTGCATAACATGATAACATGAGCAAAATGATCAACCCAAACTTGCATAACATAACTTGCATATCATATGGCAAACTTGCATATCATAACATAGCAAACTTGCATAACATAACATGATAAACTTGCATATCATAACATGGCAAACTTGCATAACATTACATGATAAACTTGCATATCATAACATGGCAAACTTGCATAGCATAACATGATAAACTTGCATATCATAACATGGCAAACTTGCATAGCATAACATGGTAAACTTGCATATCATAACATGGCATACTTGCATAACATAGCATGATAAACTTGCATATCATAACATGGCAAACTTGCATATCATAATGATCAACCAAACTTGCATCATTCATTTAACTTTAGAGTTTAAATATGAAAATAGAAAAGGGCTTACAATGCTTATGAAGACACAAATATATATATAGATTGAGACAAATCCCTTATGCAATAAAATAAACCCAAAATGCAAGCTCCAATAGAAAAACCCTTGAGCCAAAATGATCAAAACCCTTGCTTTATGATGTAAATATGGAAACTTGACTTGAATGCAAGCTAATGACACTCATACAAGCTTGAGAACACTTGTATGCATGGAAAATTTCTCTTAGAAATAACTTAGAAATTTTATGAAGAGAGTGGAGGCCATGAGAGGAATAATTTTGCCATAGTTTAGTTGTAGGGTTGAATAATTATGATTTAGGGTTAGGTTAGGGGCTTATTTATAGAGATTAGGATTAGTTTCAACCTTAGGATTAAACCCTAATTCCAATCTCAGCCCTCAAAACCGAATCTGGCCCCAAAACCTAACCAAGACCCCAAAATGGTGCACCAGGCAAAACTGCCCGGCTGAACCAAGTCGAAAGCCAAGTCGACAGGGCTGTCGACTTGGGTCCAACCAAGTCGACTCCCAAGTCGACAGGGCTGTCGACTTGGGTGCTCTGGCGGGAATTTTCCCGCCTGGCCCAATCTGACCGTTTTTCGAATTTTGAACCCGAAATTCGAAATCTGTTTTGAACTTGAAATTTTCTGAAAACTTCATTGGGCCTTAATCGGGTCATACGGACTCCGATTTTCGAAAACTCGCACTCTATTTCGCGTATTTTTCCGAGACGAACGCAATGGCACAGCCCGTTTCCCTTGTTTCAGATTTTAGAATTAAATTCTGCCTCGATTATGTTATAACAGGTTATTAAAAATACGGTTTATTACAATATATCTCTTCTTCTTCTATCAGCATAGCTCTTCTGTCGGCTTTGAGCGGCGAGTAATCGTTTCTTAATGAAGTCGACTTTGTCGGCAGCTTCTCGGATCATATCAGGCCCCAATACAAGTCTATTACCGGGTTCGACCCAACAAGCAGGAGATCGGCACGGTCTACCATACAATGCTTCGAATGGCGACATTGTCAGGCTCGCCTGGTAGCTGTTGTTATATGAGAATTCAGCCAAATGTAGATGGTCTTCCCATGATCCACCGAAATCTAGAACACAAGCTCGCAATAGATCTTCTAAAATACGATTCACCCACTCAGTCTGACCATCTGTCTGAGGATGATAAGCGGTGCTCAAGTTCAGTTTTGTTCCAAGCTCTACTTGAAATGCCTCCCAGAATTTACTAGTAAATATTATATCTCTATCATTGACTATACTGAGCGGCACTCCATGTAGTCTAACAATATCCCTGAAGTAAATCTGCGCCAGACTCTGAGCTGTTCTGTTTGATCTGATAGGTATGAAATGGGCGGTCTTCGTGAAGCGATCTACGATCACCCAAATACTGTCATTCCCTTTTCTGGTTCTCGGCAGACCATCAATGAAATCCATAGAAATATGTTCCCACTTCCAGCCTAGAACGTCTAGCGGTTGTAATAATCCAGCCAGTTTCTGTTGGTCGCTTTTGATTAGCTGGCAAGTAGGGCATCGACTAACATATATCGAGATGTCTCTTTTTAACGACTTCCACCAGAATGTTCGCTCGATATCGTTATACATTTTACTCACACCCGGATGGATACTGAGCTTAGATTTGTGGCATTCATCCAGCACATCTCTTCTGAGTTCAGGAATTTCTAGAACACAAATTCGTCCTTCTAACCTCAGAATCCCTTCACTGTCGAGCTGGAAATCCGAAGCATTGCCTTCACGAATTCGCTGACTAATTCCTTTGATAAATTGGTCATCTTTTTGGAGAGCCGATATCTTGTCAATCAACAAAGTCGCAATGATAAAACTGGCGATCATTTCATTTTTTCGGCTCAACGCATCAGCCACGACATTGGCTTTCCCTGGAGTGTATATAATCTCAAAGTCATATGCTGCAAGAAACTCCAGCCAACGTTGCTGCCTCAGATTCAAGTCCTTTTGGGTGAACAAATACTTTAACGACTGGTGATCTGCAAACAGTTCAAATCTCTCACCCAGAAGATAATGTCTCCAGATTTTTAAGGCGAACACTATAGCCAATAACTCAAGATCATGAGTTACGTTGTTCTTTTCGTGCGGCTTCAGTTGACGGCTAGCATAAGCAATCATTTGGCCCCTTTGCATTAACACTGCGCCAAGGCCTTCTCTAGAAGCATCAGTCCAGACTTTCAAATCATGATTGCCATCGATGATGGTTAACACTGGAGCTGTCGTTAATCTTAACTTTAGCTCTTCAAAAGCCTCCTCACTTTCTGGAGTCCATTTGAATTTAGAGTGCTTCTTTGTAAGCTTCGTTAAGTGATCAGATATCTTCGAAAAGTTTTTAATGAACTTCCGGTAATAGCTAGCCAATCCGAGAAAACTTTGGACTTCTGTAGGAGTGCTAGGCTGCTTCCAGTTTTGAATAGCTATGATTTTACTTGGATCCACAGCAATTCCTTCTTTCGATACGACATAGCCCAGAAATTTCACTTCTTCTTGCCAGAATATACATTTGGAAAACTTTGCTTTCAACACATTCTTTCTGAGAATTTCTAACACTTGTTCCAAATGTTTTTCGTGCTCGCTTTCTGACCTAGAGAAGATAAGGATATCATCAATGAAAACCAGAACAAATTTATTCAATACTCCTCTGAATACTCTGTTCATCAAATCGACGAAGTAAGCTGGAGTGTTACATAAGCCGAACGACATTACTAACCACTCGTAGAATAAATCTGGACCTCTGAATGCTGTCAAAGGAACACACTCCTCGGCAATACGAAGCTGATGGAAACCTGTAGCTAGGTCCATTCGTGAAAATACTTGTGCGCCATTTAATCGATCCAACAAATCATCAATCCACGGCAATGGATATTTATTCTTTATTGCCTATTTGTTCAGATCACGATAATCCACACATAGACGTAGAGTACCGTCAGATTTTGGGACAAACACCACTGCTGCTCCCTAATCAGAGAAACTAGGCCTGATCAGGCCCTTCCATACGAGCTATCGTGTTTGATTGTCTAATTCCTCTTTCTCTTTCAAGGACATTCTTCGAATAGCGTGAACTACCGGCCTTGCATTCGGAATCAAAGCGATCTTGAAATCAATTTCCCTCTGCGGAGGTAAGCGAACAACTTCTTCGAGCACGTCCGCATAGTTCTTGACGATAGGAATATCTTTCACTAGGTCGGGAATATTCTCTGTGATTTCAGGGATATTTTCTATTTGGGCTGGAGAAACATCCAACGCTGCCTAGAAATCCTTTCTATTAGTATTCTGACCTTCACAGGGAATGGTTATATAATCACCTGATTTAATATTAGCCTTTACGACTCTGTCGGCGCATTTAACTTCAGCTTCATATTTGGTCAACCAGTCTAACCCCAAGATAAGATCAAACTCTTTAAAATTCATGACGACCGCGATGGTAGGAAACCGATAACGAGAAAAAGAAACCGGCACTCCACAAACCCAACTGAGATCAATGGAACCCCCAACCGGATTCTGGACAGTCATTGGTTCCTTGAGCCTTTTCAAATTCAAATCCAATTTCTTAGCTGCATTCTTTGAAATAAAGCTTCACGACGCGCCGATGTCAAAAAGTACTTTAACAGGAATATCTTTGAAAGTTAGTGTGCCTTCCAAAACATCTGGCCTTTCCTGAATAGCTGAGGGTGCTGAAGTTTCTGCTACTTCATTCACTTGAACTATTTCAGTCTTTTTCAACTGCCAGCATTCTTGCTTTACGTGACCAGCCTGATGGTAGAGATTGCATTTTCTATCCTCTTGAAATCCCTTCTTGGATTGAAGCCCACCTTTTAATCGCTTCTTCAAGGGTCCGCAGTTTATTGCCAAAGGCCGTGGCTTCTTACAGTTACTGCATACGATTGTCGTTACTTGCCCTTTCTCAGATTCAGCCCTTTTCCGATTTGCTTTGGGCTTCTTGCTGACCTCTGATATCGTGCTGGCCTTAGGACGATCAGTTTCAGACTCAATTTTATTACTAGAGCTAACTTCCTCTTCGTACTGTAACATACCTTTCTTGTCTAGATCCTCGTACTGGTAAGCCATGTATATCATTTCAGAAAAGGGGAGCTTCACGTTCCTCATTACGCCGTTCTGATATTTTCTTTGAAGCCCGTGGATAAATCTCAAATTCTTCCTCTTCGGATTTTCAATTAGATGAGGGGCAAAGTGAGAAAGTTCATTGAATTTCTTATGATATTCGGGAATGGTCATATCTCCTCGTATCAGATAAGAAAATTCATCACATAGCCGTTCAATTGCTTCAGGAGGAGTAAATCTTTCCAAAAAAATCACTTTGAATCTATCCCAGGTGATATCACCTTCTGGATTATCTTTGGTAACCGAATCCCACCAGAACAAAGCTTCGTCTTTGAGTGCCCAGGAGGCCAGTAATCTTTTCTGGTCATCCCTCAGCTTTAATCCTTCAAAGATTTTCTCAGCCGAACGAATCCAAGCTTGTGTTTTCATAATTGATTCTTCACGCGAGAAGGGTCTTCCACCCAGATTTCTATATTTCATAAATAGAGCTTCTATATCCGGGTCATTATTACTTCTTCTGTTTCTGGCACTCATTTTCTAGTACTTCTGCAAACAACAGATCAAGTGTCAGGTCACAGAAAAGATATTTCAAAATATAGAGACAAATACTTGAATGTAAATGTGTCTATCTAGGTGTTATTTCATTCTGCTACTCATAATAGGATATTACTGATCCTATCTGTAATGAGTTACCCGTCCTAGAACGCTACTGGTTCTATTTCTGACGAGTTCGTTAATATGTTATATTCCAGAACTAAGCTTAACCAAATCTCTGATACCACGTTGTGACGACCCCATTTCCCGTACAGACAGAGACAAGCGTAATCTTTGGAATATAACACAGAAACAGATAATAGCAGAACAGAATTAAATAAATACACCAGATAATGTACAATAGAATACACTGGATAAACGTAATCATCAAAGTTACACAGTATACAAGATCATACTTAGTACAAATACAATTCAGCTATACATAAATGTCTACAGCGGAAAACAAACATAATGTACAATAGGAGCTGAACATCATAAAAAGAGATAAATAATAGAATCCATCTTCAGCTCCAGCTATCCGGATAAAGCCTGCTAAACCTGAATACAAGGCTGCCCATGTAGAAAAAGGGGCACCCGAGTTTGAAAGTGAAACAAACTACGAGTCAGTCATGGAACTGGTATGAGAAATCTACTCAACACATTCAATATATGGCTAATCACAGGACCACGCCACTTTCGTGGAACGAGTTTACTCCATTGGATTGCTAGTGCTTTAAAAACAAATCTTCCTTTTAAACGTCGCAATGCTTTTAATAAAAATGAAGCCATTATAAGACTCAGTTCCCATCACACAATGCAACGCAAACCGGAGGATAGAGTTTTACCTTATAATGGCCATGATATGCTTGATATGAATAAAACAAAAGCATTTGATATTACTACTAGTGTTTATATGTTTCAAAAACAATTTCAAATCATAACTATCAATCATAAACGACATGAGCGTCCCATGCCACTATGTCGCCAAATATAAATACAATCTAAACAGCACAGTCACGTATTTGAAAATTGGATTTCCGTCATGAACCAAGGCAAAAGATAGTCCTTACCGAATTCGAGACGCTCTTGCCCGTGTCCTAGGAACAGCCGCAACTGACCTTTCGATCGTCAGGGTCGGTCCACCGATGTGGATTATTATGCCTGAACAATATGTTTCCCCGCCTTATGGGGCGTCAATGAGCCAACGAATGGCTCCATCGGTCCCGGATTGACCGATATATCCGAGGTGCCTCACTATCCATCATCCACATAAGTAAAATGTCAGGCCGTGTAAAAACACTGACACAACTCCTAGCTAGAAGGAAACGCATGCCCTCCCTGAGGTCCTTCTCCCGTTTCTGGTTCATACCGGGGTGTGAGGCTCGCGAATTTACGTTATACACAAAGCTACGCCACACAGGCTGTGCTTTGATCATCACCACAAGACTTTGCTTTTCAACAGAAGCCCTGATCATTTGCCGCTTAGGTATGCCACACTAGCAATTCGTGCCATGCGACTGATGTCCATCGATATACAACCTCTGAGCTCGTGCGTTTCAGAGAAGGGCGTTAAGCAAAAGAATAAATTCTCCGCCGCCAAACAGATGTATATTTAATAGAGATTAATCAACACAGAATAAAATCCGATGTCAGACACACAGTCCATTTACAAGTCCGTTCTGGGTCTGAACGAAACCGGAGGCACTAAATACCTCGCAAACCCATCGATCACCATGTACGTCTGGATGATCACCACTCATTATCCATATTTCGGGATGCCTCCCAATCAGGACCTCGGTTACCATCCAAACGAGGTGAAAATCTCCGGTCTTCGACCACCGTCTTCATCTTCGATTCCTTATCGTCGATTCAGTTATTCAGAATGGGATAAACCCGGTCTTTCTGAGCAACTCGCGTATATAATAAACAAGTGCAACACTAACATACACACGCATCCTTCAAATTCATTAGTCACTAACCGTCAATCAGTAAGAGAAAGATTTCCCAAATATTAACCCCAAGGCCGAAACCAACATCAGATCAACACCCAGGAAACCATTCGACTTAGCCAACCTTTAGTTAATTTCTATATCACATCCATATCATTTATAATATTTTATAACGATTTATCGCTATTTTTATTTATTTTAAAATAGCCAATTTATTCAAAACGACGCTTCGGGCCATAACGCGGCCGTGGCGCAGTTTTTCTTCAGATTTGATTTACACATATCTGAAAATCTAACCGTTGGATCTTCACAAAATTTACATCATTAGAAAGATCTTTTCAAAATGAATCCAACGGTTCTAGTTTCGGGAAATTCCGACGGTTGGATCTCCTGGTATAATTGTTTGAAGTTTCGATTTCAAAATACGAACTGCAGCGTCGTTATTCGATTAATTATAATTATATATATATATATATATATATATATATATTTATAACCGATTCTGGCACAGTTTTTCTTCAGATTTGAATTAAACATTCCAGACAATCCAACCGTTGGATTTTTACAAAGTTGGTGCCGTTAGAAAGATATTTCCAAAGCGAACCCAAGGCTGCAATTTCAGGAAAATCCGACGGTCGGATCTCCCGGTATAATCGTTTGAAATCACGGTTTCAAAATACGAACTACAGCATCGTTATTAGATATATTTTAATTCTATTTATATAAATATATCGATTCTTCGATTTCAAAGCTATATTCTTTTCATACATTTGATAAAAATGATATTTTTATCTAACTGTCTTCTATTTAACACTTCACTATATTTAGCAATTCATGTATATAACAAAAATGTGATTTTTATTATAAAACAATTCATTTCAAAACACTATTATTTTATATAGTTTATATAGGTAATAAAAATAGGATTTTTATTGTAAAACAATTTCTTTCAAAACAAGATTATTTTATATAGTTCATATAGATGATAAAAATATGATTTTTATTATAAAACAATTTATTTCAAAATATGAATACCATTCAACACATGAATTTCAATTCAACGAATGAATTTCGACTCAACACATGAAGGTTTTCTACAGTTTATATATATCGATAAAAATGTGATTTTTATATTTAAAACACGAATACCATTCAACACAAGAATATCAATTCAACGAATGAATATCGATTCAACACATGAAGGTTTTCTTTAAATTCTATATATAGATAAAAATGTGATTTTTATATTTAAAACACGAATACCATTCAACACATGAATTTCAATTCAACGAATGAATATCGACTCAACACATGAAGGTTTTCTATAGTTTATATATATCGATAAAAATGTGATTTTTATATTTAAAACACGAATACCATTCAACATATGAATTTCAATTCAATGAATGAATATCAACTCAACACATGAAGGTTTTCTATTCAACAAATAAATATAGTTTCAACAAATGGAAATAATTCAAACACATGAATATTATTCAAAATTTCGGCAGCATAACGGCACGGGTAGTTAAAACCGGGACCGTCCCTAGTACGGCTCCTCGCTCTACCTTAAAACCTCGCGGTTTTTGACAATGGGGAATCATGCATCTAGTTCGCATGCAGGCGGCATGTATATTTTTATTTCATTTCCACAAACTAATCCTATGTGGTTTCAACCAAATATTTCTCAACCACAAACGGGAATTTTTCAACCACAATCAATCAATATCAACCACAAACAATTCTAATCAACCATTCGCTATCAATCAATTTTCACACCAATCACAACTAATAAATATCGTCCAAGGTTTGTGGACGAGGGGCGTGTATATATATATATAGCATTTCACTTCTATTTCAACACATATATAATTTTTACAACGCATATATAACTTATACATCAAACGTACAACTTATACAATGCTTATACATGAGGTGTACAACGCTTATATAACCCATACATCGACTATATAATTTATACATCGTCGTTTTCCATATCGTTTATAAATTAGAAATCTCACATTGGGTTCCACTCCACCAAAAATAGCAGAAGGCTCAGAAAAATATGCGGTCTCTTCTAGAATATAGAAGACGTCCACACGAGTCCACTGTCTCTTGTTTCACTGAATTTCATCAACAAACGAAAAAGATATGATTTTTACAGTGAAATCATAAATGGTAGCACTTAGAACTACTATAATATAGTTTATATTAAAATAGCCGTATACCTTCCTATTTTGTTCAAACCTAGGTTTAAGGTTTTTGGCGAATCCTTGAAGCGAGAAGGCGATCGGGCTACGCCATGTGAAAGAGCTTTGAGAGGCGCTCCAGGGGGTGGTGGTCGCAGCCAGTTCGATGGTCGGAGGAAAGAGATCGACGGCGGTGAAGTTGTTGACTTCTCGGGGCTCGTGCTCGTCGAGGCGGCGACGATGGAGGGTGGCGTGGGTCTTGATTTGAAGAGGGAGGAGAGGCGCTTCGATTCCGGGTGGTGGCGTGACCTATCGTGGAGCGAGGCGGTGGCGATCTGGTCAGGAAGATTTGAGAAGCATCCGCCGTTTATCGGGGGGAGGAGAGAGAATTTTTTTTTCTTTTTTTATAAAAATATGATTAGCCGGTGGGTTTTAAAAGGGATTTTCTGACACGACCACCAATCTAAACCCAACGACTATCGTCCCTAGAGTTTTACCCCCATTCCGAACACAATGGGATATGTTTCTTAGGCCCATTCAACTGTTTCAGTCAGTTTTCCTTCAAATTAAAATACAAAACATTCAATATTTGATTTGAACGTACATTTCAATTTGCCAGGGCCACAAACTGATTTGAAAAATTCCAGAAAAATAAATCTAGCTATGTTTTGATGATATGGTCCCAACAAAACTAGTTTCGTCAAATTCTGAGACCGTTTACAAAAAGGCCCATTTCTGGTCGATCCAATTTAACTATAATTGACCAAAACATGTTTTCTTTTGCCACGCTCACATACTAGCTTCAAAAATTATGAAATTTGAAACCTAACAATAACTTCACATCCCGGATCCAACAAAAGTTGTTTCATCGAATTCCGAGGTCGTTTGCAAAATGGCCAATTTCACGGGCTATATAAATTCCATAGCGACCTTTCTGAAAATTCATTTGGCCATAACTTTTGCTTTCCGCTATGAAACTTCGATTTTTCAGATTTGTTAGAAAGGTATTCACTAACAGATTTAAATATTTTTTGTTTCACTCAAATCCGTTTTGTTTTGCACCCGGTACAGTCCGACAAAGTTTGAATTCAATTTTTGAAACTACAGCGCCATTTCAGGCCTTGTTTATAATTGGAATTAATTATATTCGTTTTCAATCGTCGATTCAACTTACTTTTCATTGCTTTCATTTAAAATATTTATTTTAAATATTTAAAATCCATTATTTTAGCCAATTTAAAATTTTTAAATTTGTTCAGATTTTCCGGGTCGTTACATCAGTGTACGTAAACAAATCGTCTGATTTGTAAATGAATATTTATTTATTCACATTCACGTTAAATTTATATTTTTAATGATAAATAATTTATTTCAACACATGAATATATTTTCATTCATTCCACATCAAAATCAATTTTCACCACACAACGAAATCAAACAAGTCGTCCACGGTCTGTGGACAACGGGTGTCGGGTGCTGCTAAACACCGTCTGCATCCTAGTATATATTTTTAACTAGAAAAGAAGAATTGAAGTGAGAAGATCTCACCGAGAGCTAAACCAAACGCCGCGACTCTTCATATGTAGGAAATCTTCGCCGTGTTTCCTTTTGTCACTTTCGTTGTCCGTATTCACTACATATATAAAAATCACATTTTTTATATGGTATTCATATAAATAAAAATCAAATTTTTATATGGTTTAAAAATCTTACCTTTTCTTAATTAAAAATCAAATCTTTTTATAAATAAAAATCATTCCTTTACTATGATAAATATCTCACCTTTATCGTGATAAAAAATCTCGCCTTTATTACGATAAAAGTCTCGCCTTTATAATTCAAATCACATTCTTAAAATAAACAACTTTAAATAAAAACTGAATTAAACAATTTCAAATTAAATAAACACAAAAAAAGAAACTCACAAGGGGGGCTGCGTCGGTCTGAGATGGAGGGGCTGGGGGGTTGCTTCGCGGTGATGGACAGCTGGAGGAGGCCGTAGGCGAGGGGGGTGGTCCAGACAGTAGTGTCGACGACTTCTAGGGTTGTGGTGGAGGTTGCTGGTGCAGATTTTGGGGGGGCTTGGAGGTTCACGGTGGAGAGAGGAGAGGCGGGGGTCGTCGGAGGTGGTCAGGAGGAGTTCGTCTGCGGCGGTGCAACATCCAAGGGTGGCGGCGGTGGCTAGAAAAGGGGGAAGCGACTTGTGGGATCAGGTTTCTCCTTTTTGCAGGGGCGACTGATATGTGAACGGGGAGAGAGAACAGAAAAAAGGGGTTAGGTTATTATATAATTAATTATTTAATTAATTTAATTCTCCAAAAAGTCACTTTTCCATTCGAACTCCAAATCGAGTCCAACGACTGTTGCTCTTAGCTAATTACCCCCATTCCGAACACAATGGGATATGCTTCGCAAGACAATTCGGCCATTTCGACCAGTTTTCGTTTAGATTAAAATATAAATCTATATATTCAATTTTAAATGTACATTTCAATTTACCGGGGCCATATACTGACTCTAAAAATTCCAGAAAAATTATTTCTAGCTTCGTATTGACGATACAATCCTAACAAAACTAATTTCATCAAATTTTGAGACCGTTCGAAAAATGGCCATTTTCTGGTCGATCGAAATTGACTGAAACTATCAAAACACGCTTAACTTCGCCACGCTCACATATTGATTCAGAAAATTACGAATTTTGGAATCTAGCAATAACTTGACATCTCGGATCCAACAAAAGTGGTTTCGTTGAAAACCGAGGTCGTTTGCAAAATTTCAATTTTTAAGGGGCAAAATTCCATAGCGACTATTCTGAATTTTCAACTGGGCATATCTTTTTATTCCCGCAATGAAATTTTGATTTTTCGGATTCGTTGGAAAGATATTTTCAAATAGAGTCTAATACTTTTGGTTTCGTCAAAATCCGGTTTATTTTGAATCCTGCACATTCATTTAAAATTTGAAATCGAATTTTCGAACTACCGCGCCATTTTCAATTCCTTTTATGTTTAAAATAAAAATTTTATATTCTAATGACGATCTATATAAATATATACGTTCTAATTCTATCATAATTTAATTTCTCGTCGTTATTATTTAAATTAAATCATTTTAAATATACAAAATTCATTAAAATTGCCAAAATAAAAATTTTAAATTGGGTCAGATTTTCCGGGTTGTTACAATGGGGAAAGAGCCCTCTCTACTTTTCTCCTTATACTTAAAGGAGGAAGAAGGAGGCTATAGAAGAAAGAGTAAAAGAACGTATTTTTTTCCTTGTTTCTGATCTACGATTCAAAAATTACCCTCAAAACCCTACTACTTGTAACAAATTCAACCCAACTTTTAGTATTTAGCATTTAGTCTAATCTATTAATTTTAGGCCCAAATGTATATTATTTTAGGAAATTTAGCTTGTCACACTATTACAACATTATTAACAAATTAGTATCTTATTCACACACACATTAATACACTAATTTAATTGTGTTTGACTCATAAAACACAAATACACACACTACAATAAATCTCAAAATACTTTAAGGAATGTTGTAAATAACAATTTTGACACCACTAGTAAATATAAATATGTTTGTCTATAATTATTAACTTATGAACATATTTATATTTCAACAAGAAGTTTACATTCCTTATTGATAAATTAAATCCATTAACTCTAATGGATAACCAACAACTGTATACGTTGATTTACAATCAATATTCATAATTTTATATTGAAAATAATCCGCTTACAAAACAAATGTTGTTGTTAATATTATTAATATAGCAAAACCGCAGATTTATTTGTTAACAACAATCGACAAATTCAATCATTATATTATCACCAAAATCTTCTAACCAAGTTTAAAACAAAATTTAATGGTTAATAATTATTTCAATCAACATATATATTATATTTTAAAACACGCTTATATTTGTACAACAAGATTGTTGCACACTTCATTAATTTAACAACTTAAATTTATCAATAGTAATAAATTATTCTCAATGTACAAATATTGATTCACAATCAATATTTATAATCCAATTAATTTATTGATTACTATTTTTTCCTTATATAAAGGACATAAATTTTCAACTTCTTATTGTACACTACAATAATACTTAAAATACTATAAAAGTGTTTTAGACATTAATTTAAACACACCACACCCAATCAACTAGTATTTAATTTGATAATTCAATACACAAATTAACACAATTACTCAATTTAATTGTCAAATTCAACATAATTTACCAAAATAAACGTGTTTAACAAAATGTCTTCATTTATTTGTATAATCTTTACAACACAACAAATAAATGTCACCAATGCCACATTTAACAGAATACGTCATTAACATGTCAAAACATATATTTTTATTTTTTGCTATTAAACACAATAAATTTGAACACTTAAGATTTACACAACCATATATATCATAAAACAAAATTACAATCTTAAAGTGATAATATATATTGGAATAAATTCCTTATTATAACCAAGTTATATATATTTATTCCAAATACTTAGTTTAGGAATGCTCAAAGCTTTATTTTCTTATTTGAATGTTATACGAGTTAGTCTCACAAACTCGTATCACCAACATATTGTCTTAAGAATCACAAAACACATTAAATACTTACTTCCCAATTACCAAAAAATCCGGATTGTTACAGACTTCCCCCCTTAAATGAATTGCGTCCTCGCAATTTGTTAAGATTAGTTCTTCATCAATTTAGATTCTACTAGTTATTTATCTTAATTTGCCTCTTAAAAACTTCTCGATTTAGAAAGCTATCACATGGAATTTAGACATTTTCATCATATTAAATTTTTAACATCAAAATCTCTCATTTTAACTTACCCAAGCCTTAAATAAAGTTTTAATCGTATTTATTATCTCATTAATATCAAGCTTTAAACAACACAACTTACCTTTCACAAGGCATATTTTGAAGTACACACTCAAGATTCTCACTTCCACATCATTACTTGTCGCTACCTTATCATTGAGATTACCTAAAATTTCCCAATAATAGCTGCTACTTGGATTTTTCAATCATCATTTAGCCTCGCCATTCTCCGGGGTTATATCCAATTCAACGGCGGCAACTTGTCAACTGAATGTAATTATGAATGTGTATTCCAAAAATGACGCACTTGTTTAGAAAGTTGTATATTTAAAACTCTATTATATGCAACCTATTTTAATTTTACATTTATAATTCAATTGGAATAACATTAACGCACTATTTTCCATCAATCCTTCTTAGTACTTGGCTGCGATGTCGATAAATCATCGCCATTGCCTCGCCAAATTCACTATACTTCGCATTCCATATAGTGATCTTAACACAATTCCAACATGATAATTTCATAACTTACTTTGCAACAAATCATATTTCACTGCTCATCTTTAGTGTTATATAGTCTCAAATAAGTGTTTAAGAAATTTCTATCGATATCGTTGATCAGACGTATCGATCAAAACCCTTATGACACTCATCGGACCATTCAACACCTAAAATGATCACCAATTTATTTTAATTACTGGTTTACAAAGTAATTAGTTCATCGATATTTGTAATTTCTCATTATTCTCATCCCTTATCCCAAGCTTGAAGTCAAAACCACTTTTAAATTTTAAGTCACAAATACCCTCAAATTCCTTTTTACCAAACCTAACAATCAACTCAAATATCAAGGATTGGGTGAAAATTTTTCCCAATTTTTTTTTTTTACCCGAAGTCTCAAACTTTGAAAGATAAAGAGGGCGAAAAGATTCCCTTATAAAATCACACTACAAAAAGAAATATTGACAATGGAGCACTTATGGAGTAATCCCCTTATTCCTAAATGTACCCCTCAAGTACAAGGATTTCCATGACTCTCCGACGAGAAACTCAAGATGGGATAAGAAAGGAATCGATAAAGTAGACACGATTGTTATTCTTCCACGTTGTAACACATGTACTATTCTGGTTCTGTTTTGTCTCTAATGTACTTTGTTCTGAACTTCTGCTCTGATACCATTTTGTAACGCCTCACCCCGAAATCCACCCTAATAAAGAGCATTACTAGGTAATACTGTATATTAGAGCGGAGAATAGGGCTGGTTAAGGGCGACTACTTGTAGATTTGCATTAGCAGGTCTTAAACATGCCGAGAAAGTGCTCGTAAATTTTCTTTCAACAGGCTCGACATACTTAATACTTACATAATACAATTCCACAGTGGCTACAGGATCAGATCAGAACACAGTACATATAAGAATACAATCACAATCCATAGAACAGTTACACAATATTTCATCGTTAGAGTTCAACCAATACACACTACAACAAAATGACCCTATTACAACGGTGGAAAACAGTTGTAAAAGACTTTTTACAACGGTGGAGCCACCGTCGTCTCTTAAGAAGTTGTAATAGACTAAAATCTTTTACAACTTTTATACACCGTTGCGACACCGTTGTTAAATGTATATTTTACAACTGTTTTCCACCGTTGTAGTTATACATATTACAACATTTTTGCACTGTTGTAGTAATACATATTACAACTTTTTTCACCGTTGTAGTAATTCCTACTACAATTAATTATAACAATATGATTTTTGTTTCTTTATACATTACATTTCATATAAAAATAAATATTTATATTTAATAAAATGATACTACACTGAACTGAAATAATCAATTAAATATTTTATTTCAATATTTGAATTAGTACAACTTTGTGATCCACTATCGTACAACTCACTTTTACATAATACGGTCATAACAATACATACATTCCTCACTACAAATTGATCGCTCAACAAATCTGAGGTAGACGGTCTAGCTCTAGGCTTAACAATGCATCGTTCTATGAAGGCTTTGATTTCTAGGTAAACCATCTATCATTCCTCCATTACCATCTGCAAATTTTAGTCATTTAAACATAATGGAGAAAACAGTAAAGATTAATGCAGTCATATTTCCTCTTTTACATGTAAAATGACGTTCTGGATCAAATTTTGACATAAAACATATGATGTTTCGAAAGTCTGACTTATATTAATATGAAACTATGTCAAAAGTAAAATTGGCGATTGTTATTTTCCATATAAATTGTGTCCTTGAAAATTTTGTCCAAAACGTTGAACAACTTTCTTTGTGGTAGAGTACAGTAAAGCCAAAGCATCCGAAAAGAAGCCATATCAATGCAAATGAGTATACACATTTGCAGGTATCATAAACACAAATCTGTTGTTTTGATTGCTGTTTTGAAAAACTGAAGTAAGACCATGATTAAAATATGATCTAAGATTGTGTACATTGATTCTCCATCACATATGCCCATTCAAATGCATGACAATGAAGCATACAAACGATTTATTGCTTAATGCTGGAACAGACTAGTAGACTTAGAAATGTTGCCAAAACAAGGAAGTAAACCAAAGGGACAATATGCATATATTGTGCCACAACTTAACTATCAACATGCAATGGTAGAGAATCACTAAATCAATGTAACCAACTGTGCATGCAAGAAATACAGTGCCTATTCTAACTTGGATCCACACGTGAGACATATATAAAACAAGAGGTGTTATTATAAGGAACATGCCGAAGTATATATGCATAGGAAGTGGAATTGTTTCTTTTTTCTTTTTTTTCTTTTTTAGTTCGACAACACTGGTGTGCCAAAGTAACATGGTATCATCCTAATATGAGTGTATTATGAAATCTGAAGGTCAGGAATCAAGTATGGCTTCACAGCAGGATATTTAAAAGCATGCCACTAAAATGTGTACTTATTTAAATCAAGTCAAACTTAACATAAGACATGCATTCACTTCAAAGGTGAACAATAACCAGAAATCGATGACAATCAAGGTGACGGAAAAGCAGTAGCCAAACAGTGTGAATCAGTATGATGTAGTCCTGATTATCATATTATAAGGAGCACCATTGCAAATACTAAAATCAACCAATAACTAAATTTAAATTTATACAACCCCAGGACAGTAGGAAAGCAATAACCGACAAACTAATGATATTAGTGCAAACCGAAACATACGCTTGAAACATGTTTAATCGTAAGAGAACTTACATTTAATCGGTGAAGGAAGCGCGGACAATGGAGGACGGTTGGCGTTGGCTGTAGAACGGTGAGGAGGTGTTGCTACAAATGGCGGCGCTCGACTGCTGGAGGGGAGAACAGGTTGTCGGATGCGTTGTTCGGATCTGAGAGATGCTGAGGCGATTTGGTTTTCTGGCTTCAAGGAGGGCAGCACTGCGCGATGGCTGTCGAAGGAGGTGACGCGGCTTCACTGGACTGGAACAAGGGCACGCGTGATTGGGGAGCTCAGACGATGGGTGGCACGGCCCTTGTAGTTGGTGGCGTTCGCGGTTGAGCTCGTGGGTTGACTCCGGTGGCGAGCGACGCCTGGTGATAAGGCCTTGTCGGCGGAGAGGGATTCGATGGCGAATGAAATGGAAACCGACGGCCTATTTTCGGTTTTTGGATGTGAGACGTTGGTCGATTTGTTGATTTCCCCAATTCGATTTCTAGGGCTTCGGCCATTTTTAAGTTTTTTTTTAGAACGAGAGAATGAAATGGAAACTGACGACCTATTTTCTTTTATTTGCTTCATACGGCTAGGGTTTCACCATTGCCAATGTCCATTTTGCCCTTAGATTTAATGTTAACCCTTATAAAACTTAAGCCCCAAATCATAACACTTAAACAAAATTTTCATGTCACATACACAACAAACAAACAAATGTGTGTTTATTCACCATTTTAATCATGCACAATTTCACATATTCATCATGTACATAGTACAAATGATTTATTTATTTATTTATTCACCCCTAATATTATGGATTTAATTGAAATCAATATAATCTAGGATCATCAAATTTGGGTTCTCACATTATTAATCTCTACGTCTTAATTATTAATAGCAATCATTGATTATTCATGATTAGCATTAATTATTATATTTTAAGTATTAACTATTTAATAGTAATTATGTAATATTAACTATATTTTTTAATTATTCTTCTTAATTGCTAAGTATCAAATATTATGGATTGATTATTAATTATTACTTCCTAATTGATTATTAATAGTAATTATTAGTTATTAATTATAAATAATCAACATAAATGTATTAAATATTAATTATTAGTTGTTAATTATATTAAACTATGGTCATATATTACAACAATCAAAAAATAGAAGTTGTTAATTATATTACACCTTGGGGGGTTGCCACCCCCCTGGACCCCCCCTCCGTAGGGATCATATTTGACAAAAGATTTTGGTAAAACTTTCAACAACGATTACTTATATACTAAATATTAATTAGTACTAATAGTCATGATTAATTATAAATTAAATATTTATTAATTGTTATTTACTTGTTGATTATTAATTAATTGATTATTAACCGCTCATTAGTTATTACTTACTAATTAATTACTAGTACTTAATATTGAAGTAGTTATAAATTAATTATTTTTAATTAAATATTAAATATTTATATATTGATTATTATTAAATAATTACTAATTGGTTGTTAATTAGTAATTATTAGTAGGAATTATTTATTTATTGATGTATTTTTAATTAAATATTAAATATGTATTTATTGATTATGAATTAATAATTACTAATTGGTTGTCAATTACTAATTATTAGCATGAATTATTTATTTATTGAAGTATTTTTAATTAAATATTTAATATTAATATATAGGTTATTAATTAATAATTACTAATTAGTTGTAAATATTAATTATTAAAAATTATTTAATGAAAATAATTAATATTAAAATATAGTCATATATTACAACAGTCAAAAAATAAAAGTTGTGGTAGGCTTTTATTACAACTGTCAAAATAACACAGTTGTTAAAAATAAATTTATTACAACTTTTCTGGAAAAAGTAGTAAAAAACATTTATTACAACGGTGCTTTAACCACCGTTGTAAAATTAAAGTTGTATTATGGTGTTTTTGTTGAAGTTACAACGGTGTTTATACCACCGTTGTAAAAAACCATTTATTACAACGGTGATTTTACCACCGTTGTAAAAACCCATTTATTACAACGGTGCGTTTACCACCGTTGTAAAATTAAAGTTGTAATAGGGTCATTTTTGTTGTAGTGACATGTGCTATGATAAGAACAACTCACTCACTTGCAATATGATACAACAATTAAGTAAAAGAACTCTACTACTCGAACTCGACTGGAAGCTGCTATAGAAAGGATATCTCAAAGAAATACTGCAAATCCCTAGCACAACGACCACCTAGAACATCTCGGTCTGACCCGAGGAATACACACACGGGTCAGTCTAGTTTAAAATCAGTATAAGAAATATATAAGAACAAGATATACAGCTCTTTACCATAAGAGTTGGGAATATGATGACATAAAGTGGGTTAATTGATTTAGATCACATATCATGACACAAGGGATAAATGTTCAAGTCTCATGGACTATTATTAAGCTAAGTACGTCACCGTACTCTAGCCATAATGAAAACAAAACACCAATATTTTGAAATCATCATATACATCTCAAACGAGTTAATTTATCAATGAAGGGAGTACTCCACTCCAAAATATCTAAATCTTAAAATATGATGGATTAAAAATCCAAATGCTCTTTGCAAATGTGCGATCATCCCGATCGAGTTAAAATCATCAAATCCAAATTATAAAAGAAATCATAAGCAGTGTACACATGACATAATAATAAAGCCCATCTCAAGCTATAATGTTGCTCATCCCGAGCAATATCCATGTATTATCAAATAAAAATCATCAAAATCATCATATAACTCGATTGAGTCAAATATCACGGAAGGAGCATCACACTTCAACATAGAAAATCACAAAATGTCTAGGTAAATTTAAACTCCAATAATCTTCAATATATGTTCGTATAGATCAAATCACAAATATCATCACAATATGGATCCATTAGAAATAAAAATGCATATGCAACCACATGATAATATAGCCCCCCCCCCGAGCTTAGCTCAGTACTTATACATATTCAAGTTAGGTGCCTGCCACTGCGACCCCCCCCCCCCCCGGTCGAGTGTATCTTGACCTCCCCCCCTCCCGGTCAAGTGGATACGTATAAATGGCTCCCCCCGGGTCTCGGCTTACCCCCGTAGTAAAGTAAGTACCAGCTTAACAAAACACAATATGCGTCACTGACTCCAGTCAATAACCCGAGTAGTGGTAACAATGCGTCCCATACCACACGTTATCGCTACTGGTTCACTAACCACTCGTAAACTTCGCACTGGAAAACTTAGAAATCTACAATCACAAAAATCTCATAAATCACAACAACGACTCAATAGCTTCAATCAGACGAAATAGGAAATTAACCAATCTAGTATACCACCATGTCCCATACCACGGGGTTTACGACATTGCTTAATATCCGTAACGTCATCTCGAAGGGTGTAGAAAAGTGCGGTTTATAACTAGAAAATACTTGGTTTTGACAAAACAAGTTTATAAAACGATTTTCCCAAAAATGATTATTTTGTTTATGAAAACAATATTTACGAAAATAATTTTATACTATTGTTTTGAGGCCATTTAATTTTTAAAACTAAAATAGTAAAACTCATTTAACCTCAAAACTATAGTGAAATCCATATTTATGTATATATTAGAAAACTAGTTAAAATCATGTACGTGTACTCAATGTCAATGTAAATCTCAACAATGAATCACCATAAATTTTCCCCATAATCCGAAGTTCGGATTGTTTAAAATATGAACTTCGTTTCTCGAATTAAAATGGTAGTAAACGAAGTCAGAAAACCACAGAAAATCACGAAAAACAAGTATCAAAGCACAAAAATGCATCAAGAAACCAATTCTTGTTGCGACTTTGAGGTTAGTTCCGAATGACCAAACGACATCCGATTGGTGTAAAATTCGACAGGCACGAACTAGAATAATATATCTTTCAATAAAAAAAGAATTTCTTCATTTTATTAAGAACTGAGGAAGATATGCAGCTCTGAACATGAGCTTTCATCAAGATTTCAGCTCAAAATATCTGGACGAACTGTCAACTTTGGGAATGAATATGGATGACCAAAACAACCCAAAAATACATGAAAATTAGAATGCAACAACTAGAGAAAACTTTGATTACAAAAAAAAAAAGAATTACATCCAAATAATCAAGGGTCGGAAAGTTATGACAATCCAAAATTGGACTTTGGCTGTGATTTCAGCAATGAGAAAAAGAACAACAATCACGAGGAAACCCAATTTCGGCAACATGTTTACCCATCCTAATCAAATCGCAATGGCACCAAAAGTTGCAGTCTCATAAACAAGATCCCAAGTTTTGGAAAAAAAAGAATCATTCAATTCTGATCAATAATGAAGGAGATACAAGACCCATAAGTTGGACCTATGCGTTGTTTCGTTAAAGGTCAATATCATAACGAAGCCCCTAATTTGGTTACCCGTTTACCCACCCAAATCAATTCCAAATGACACAAAATTTTGCAGTTATATTCACAAGAACATGTACAGCAACATGCAAAAAGAATCATGTAAAAAGACTAAGGAATAAGAAATTTCTTAAGGCTCAAAGTGGAGTTTTTGCTGTGTTTTAGCACAACGGCAACAATTGATCAAACAACGGAATATACTACATAATTTCACATCAACACAGCGTAACCTTATATAAATTAGATAAAAATAAGGTAAATTAGAGTGTGTGAGTCAATCAACTCATCTTGATTGGATTATAGGGTGAATCTTAGCTTGTTGGAGGCGGATTGGAGCACCAAAAGCTTGAAAAACCAAGAAACTTCAACATCCAGCAACAATGGAAAACATAGTTACCCTAATTCTGTGATTTACTTCTCCAAAGATGGAATTGGTCTTGGATTATGTTAATAAATAAATTAGAGAGCAGCTAGATTCCATTTGCATAAGAAAATGGGCATACAAGAGCTTTGGATGGAGAAAGGGGAAAGAGCCCTCTCTATTTTTCTTTGTATACTCAAGGAGGAAGAAGGAGGCTACAAAAGAATGAGAAAAAGAACGTATTTTTTCCCCGCGTTTCTGATCTAGGATTCAAAAATAACCTTAAAAACCCTACTACTTGTAATAAATCGAACAATCCAACTTTTAGTATTTAGCATTTGGTCCAATCTTTCAATTTTAGGCCGAAATGTATATTATTTTCGCAAATTTAGCTTGTCACACTATTACAACATTATTAACAAATTAGTATCTTATTCACACACACATTAAAACACTAGTTTAATTGTGTTTGATTCATAAAACACAAATACACACACTACAGTTAATCTCAAAATACTTTAAGGAATGTTATAAATAACAATTTTGACACCACTTGCAAATATAAATATGTTTGTCTATAATTATTAACTTATGAACATATTTATATTTCAACAAGAAGTTTACATTCCTTATTAATAAATTAAATCCATTAACTCTAATGGATAGGCAACAACTACATTCGTTATATTGAAAATAATCCGCTTATAAAACAAATGTTGAAAATAATCCGCTTATAAAACAAATGTTGTTGTTATTATTATTAATATAGCAAAACCGCAGATTTATTTGTTAACAATAATCGACAAATTCAATCATTATATTATCACCAAAATCTACTAACCAAGATTAAAACAAAATTTAATGGTTAATAATTATTTCAATCAACGTATATATAATATTTTAAAACACTCTTATATTTGTACAACAAGATTGTTGCACACTTCATTAGTTTAACAACTTAAATTTATCAATAGTAACAAATTATTCTCAATCTACAAATATTGATTCACAATCAATATTTATAATCCAATTAATTTATTGATTACTTTTTGTTCCATATATAGAGGACATAAATTTTCAACTTCTTATTGTACACTACAATAATACCTAAAACACTATAAAAGTGTTTTAGACATTAATTTAAACACACCACACCAAATCAACTTGTGTTTAATTTGATATTCAATACACAAATTAACACAATTACTCAATTTAATTGTCAAATTCAACATAATTTACCAAAATAAACGTGTTTAACAAAATATCTTCATTTATTTGTATAATCTTTACAACACAACAAATAAATGTCCCCAATGCCACATTTAACAAAATACATCATTAACATGTCAAAACATAAATTTTTATTTTTTATTATTAAACACAATAAATTTGAACACTTAATATTTACACAACCATATATATCGTAACACAAAATTACAATCTTAAAGTGATAATATATATTGGAATAAATTCCTTATTATAACCAAGTTATATATATTTATCCCAAATACTCAGTTTAGGAATGCTCAAAGCTTTATTTTCTTATTTGAATGTTATACGAGTTGGTCTCACAAACTCATATCACCAACATATTATCTTAAGAATCACAAAACCCATTAAATCCTTACTTCCCGATTACCCGAAAATCCAGGTTGTTACAAATAGACTGATTTAGTTCAACTACAAATTTATTCCATTGGTACCCTCCTTTCCGAGGACAAAAATCAATATTTTGATATATTTCAAAATATTAAATTTGTAAAACATTGAAAACTACTTTCATAGTGTATTATGTTGAAGTTATATTATATTTAATTTTTCATATTATTAACTCATTATGTAATGTTAAAAATACTTTTATAACTTGAAGTTTTAAAAAGTTTATTTTTGTTCTGACAGAATTTAGGTATACGTTGATCAGGCACATGACTAAAAATTCCCACTTACTTAATAGATTTATTTCAACTCTCAATGAAAGTACCTCGAAAAGTTTAAAAATAGGTATGGGAAGTACAATCCGATAAAATGATGAAACTTTTCACGAATCACAAATTCACAATGGTTACGTCTAGGTCGCTCAGGAAGCTTCTGTACCCATAGGAAATCTCTTCCTTGCAAATTTTGTCATGAACAAATCTATGAAATAAATCAATAGAATAAACCTGAGATCATCATGGACCGCTGCTCTTAAAGTGTTATATCACTAGATTGAGAGGACAAAGCGTAGCATATTCAAGGGACTAGGAAATCATTAACTATACATTTCGCCATAACACCTCAAAAAAACAAATGTATGGATCGTAGTCTACTTCTAGTAACACATATGGATACATCTCTATCAATCATAGACTCTAGGCAATCGTCGCCCCTCAAATTATGCCATGCGGACCGCAGAATACACAATGATTACGTCTGGTTCTCCCAGTAAGCATCCTTACTCATAGGAATTCTCTTTCCTGCGGATTATGCCCAATAAAAATCATATATTGCTGCTAATGGTTTCTCCTGGTTCCCCAAGAAGCATCACTAGCTGTAAGCCTTCACAACTTTGCAAATTTCGCTATGTAGTCGAAGAAAAAAGAAACTCGCTAGTGTTATTTTCGAACAACCAAGAATCAAAGAAATATCGACATATGTTTCTATTGAGTAGGACCCCAATTTTTGAAGGAAGGTGCTCCCCATATCTTTGATTTTTAAAACATATGATACTCTGTATAGTACTTTTTATTTCGTTCTGCATATATCATATTATATCGAATTTTATTCACATATGATTTTTCAAATCATATTTTCAAATGTATCCTTCTTATATAAATTCCGTTATGTCTAAGATAATCATTTCATATCAATTACCTTCTCAAGTCATTAATTTTTGAATTAATTTCATACTTATGCAAATAATTTATATATAAGCTCAAAAACTTTACATTAAAATATTTATAGAATCAAAGGTTTTCAACTTTTACCCATTTCAGTAGCGGTTCAGTTTCAAATTCATATATGATTTTGATAGTCATTTTCCTCAAATAGAATATTATTCAAATTCAAATCTCTTCGAATTAAAAAAAAAGAATAGTTAAGAATTCACTTAAATCCATATTTATATAAAATCAAATTTTCTTTTCAATTCTTATATTTGTTCAAAATATTTCTTAAACATCTAATACAAGTGTATGAGACAAAAGTGAAGCTTCCGCCTGTTGCAATAACGACTGGGCCAAAAAAGTCCCCTAACCACGCTCTCCTCTTTGCTAACACAACTTCTACCCCTTCACAACTCTACTGACCCTTTCCCTTCGTATATCCATCACTAATATCATCCTAGCTTTCGTTGTAGTGGCAGTGTATTGCTCTACTTTCAAGATCCAGATATGAAAAAAAAATCGATTTTTATTCTCGTTCTTGCTGACCCTCCCCTCACTTGACTAGATCTCATCTCGCAAACCACTATTCTTAGATCCAGTGTGCGTTGTTCTCCTTTTCCTGCTTATAGTCCATCCCACTGTCTTTTCGCGACTTCAGTTCTGCGTCTTCCTCACCATGTCGGCTTACAGGTACACTCTTCTCCCAAAAAAACAGATCTTTTAGGTTTTGGATCGAACTAAGTTTGACGTGCTGATTGTTGGAAATATTGGGTGAATTATTAAAATATTGAGATAAGTGTATGAATGGCTCCTTTATTGAATAGTCCCATATCATGGGATTATATGGAAGAGGCAAGTATTTATATTTGTTTCTAAGAAATCATGTTGGGGCCTCGTGTAACACCCCATGTCCATTAATGTCACTCACAAAGGGAATGCATTAACTTCCATGGAGGTTTTAAGTGAATATAGAATAGTAAAATTACAACAAGACAGATATAAAATAGTACTTGGAAATTCAAAAACTTTATTTCATTGTAGCAGAAGTCAAAACATGTTTGATTACATCATAACACCATATTCAATGTCAAGTACAATATCTATCTTGATAAAACAAGTACATAATCCCATTACATGAATAGCCATTAAAAAGAAAGATAACAAGCTGGACTTTACTTCAGCAGTCCAAGCTTTCCAGAAGATAAGCGATCCAACTAGACTCCACTAGAACTTGGCCCAACCTGCGGACCTGAAGGGAGAAAAAGGATGGAAAAGAGGGGGTAGACATAAAGTCTGGTGAATATGATAATTCTACAATACTATTACCAAAATAATTGGACTAAGGCATAAGCTGGAAAATAAGAAAATGTCTATGAAGAGCAGATTAAGGACATAGACAATCGCTAAAGGCAACGTTATAGGCGCTCCTAAATACTAAAGGATAAACACTATACTGCACCACACCAGTCACCCTAAAGATTCATCCCACTTAGCTTCACTTAGAAACTTTCCCAATGGCTTTACGTACCCCTAGCTGACTACATAGGTGCCGCCTGCCCCTATCTCCACTAGGTGTACCCTACTTCCCATTATTCGATCGGCTCCCTAACTCGTAGATACCCGTGCTGGCCCCACAGTGGGGTGTATCACTCCCCTAAAGTGGCAACCTGATACAACGAACATGCACGGCTTATACCTACACGATGCAACAACGTCTTACCTACCAGCCCGGGTCCACACACGCATATGAAACCCGTTGGACTTGCGTTGCCACCGCTCCCTGTTTTGGCCTCTTATAGTCAAACCCAGTATGCGTGTCCCGTCCTCGACTTGGGTCGAGCCCACAAAGATACGTTTTGGGATACTGGTTGAAATGGGCCCCCACTATTTACCACAAGCATTCCACCTAAGCTTGTCCCCATTAGTCCATCCCACTTAACCCACTTAGTCATGTTCATTTACATGTGTGTTTGGTTAAGTCTAATCGTATTTCAAATGCCTCTAAAGGCAACCACCAGATTCCTCATGCCACCCAAGGCACCTACTTAACCCCCATGTCCCACCTTACATGATTATCTGGTTAAGTATTTCTTAGTTCATTAAGGCCATAACCTCATAAAGACCTCTCACATTAGACTGGCATTTATGGCAGCTGGATTTGCCGGGCGGGTCCGGGCAGTCTTACACCATAAAAGAGTCTAACCTCGTGTCTTTACAACTGTTATGCTTTAGTTTGGGCCTAGGACCTCTCACATTGGGCCGACATTTGTGACTACTGGATTTGCCGGGCGGGTCCGGGCAGGTTTACATCACAAACGGGTCCAACCTCGTGTCCTAAGCATTGATTATTAATAATAATCCACTTTCCCCCAATTTTAATAATTCCCTACTTGAAATATTAATTACTTCTAATTTTTAACAATGTCCATAATTGACTCAATTATGGACATCCATTCATGGTATGAAAAATCTTACAAAATTGCACCCAATTTATTAATTCCTAATATTACCCCTACCCCACGTTTGAACGTTTATTCGCAAAATATATGTTAGACTCGAATAGCCTAACTCATAGCATAAAAGAGATTATCATAATAACAACATGTATATGTGACCAAATGAATCATAATAAGGGGTGAAACTTGCATATGTCCAACTTGCATAGATTATACATGTCATGGACCTAAAGGTGTCAACTTGTTCAAAATTCACCTAATATAATCTCAATCAATTTTCATAAACTTACATATGAACATGTGTGAATCAACATCATCTAATTTTTTAACAACATGGTTTTATATGGGTACACCTAACTCAATAGGCAAATTCCCATAATCAAGTTTTATTTAATTATAGTTTCAAGTTTATGGGTACACCTAACCTAATAGGCAAATTCCTATAAACAAGATCCATTTAAATTAAAAAAAAACATAACTTTAAGCATGTTCCAACAACATCATGATTTTACAACATAATATAGCATGATTTATAACATGGCATAGTATGATAGTATAACATAGCTTGACATGATTCTCAACATAGCACGACATAGCATAAGAGAATTTACAACATAGCATGACATAGCATATATAATTTACATCATACGACAACATAATAACATAATAAGAGATCCACAATATATAGAATTTACAATTACAAATCACGTCACTTTCTTGTGATCCATTCATAACTGAGTCAAATTAGTTTGTAATAGTCTTGTGAGAATCATCATACTCACCAACAAAAGAAAAGAATTAGAGAAAGAGAGATCTTTTGATTTGATTTGTGTAGATTTATTTGTAGATGATTAGGCTTCCTCTTCTTAGTTTGTGACGGCTACGCTGAACTCCATGGCAGCAGCATGACAGTAGCTTCTCTAATTTTACAAGTGATTTAGGTTTAGGGTCTACCCACTTATTTATAGATTTTAGAATGCATTTAGGCCATTAGATTTAACCTAGAAATAACCGCAGCCGTTCAAACAAGATGGGGTTAATCTTGTTGACTCAGCAATGAGTCAGAAGTGACTCAGCAAACACTCAGCAATATATATATATATATATATATATATATATATATATATTCTACAATGTACACATTAGATACATCCCCCCCTTTTACACACTTATTATTGTTTTTATATACATATTAGATACATCCCCTCTCTTACACACTTTTATATTCATATTAGATACATCCCCTCTCTTACACACTTTTATATTCATATTAGATACATCCCCTCTCTTACACACTTTTATATTCATATTAGATACATCCCCTCTCTTACACACTTATTAATATTATTATATTCATATTAGATGCATCCCCTCTCTTACACACTTTTATATTCATATTAGATACATCCCCCCTCTTACACACTTATTAATATTTTAGCAACTTTAGTGTTAATAGAAAATTCGGGGTGTTACATTCTCCCCTCCTTTTAGGATTTCGTCCCCGAAATCTTCAAGTCTGGAAGAATGTATATCCTACCATCCAAACGTCCATCTACTCATCCATCATACACAGGCATCCATTGTCCTTACAGACTTCTAATGCTTTCATGTTTAAATGCACAGTGTGTGTATATGTCCGTATCTAATGCAAAATTAGGCGGTCCACTGATTCAGTTGACCTCCTTAATGCAACTATGATCGTGCCATGCATCCATTATGTATGCAAAAGATTCTTAATGCTACATAATACTTCTATATGCGTGCACAACCATCATCTGAATGCAGCATCCACATGATAATACAACCATCGTTCATCCATTTTACTAAATACATCCATATATATATGCAATATGCAATATGTAGTGACTGAGCCGATCTAGTGCCTAAAGTGTGTGTATATATGCATCCACGAGCACCCACTAGCAAACACTTGCATCCATTTTGCATCCATCATACATAACATGTCTCAAACACATGTTTCAACCATAGGATTGTCCTAACTAAAGGTCAAAGATACTAATGAGAGGACATACTAAAGATAAGATAAGCTAAGCGATAAAGGAGAAATTAAAAGACATACCCTCAAAAAGAAAAGGGTACAACGAACGCATCCTCTCTTCTGTCTCCCAAGTTGCGTTGCTCTCATCATCTCCCCATTGCACTTTGACCAGTCTGACCTCTCGATTCCTCAACTTTTTGATCTCCGACCTAAGAATGCATGTAGGAGCTCGTCTAATTGTTGCATCACGCTCTATTTCCACCTCTTTAAGCAAGCTCGGCTCTACCACCTCCGCGGTCTTGTGCAAACACTTCCTCAAATGTGATACATGGAATACGTCGTGTACTCCACTAAGTTTCTCAGGAAACTCCACCCTATATGCCATCTTCCCAATCCTGTTTTTTTTATAGGAAACGGCCCTACAAACCTTGGTGCTAATTTCCCCACGGACCCAAAGCGAACAACATTCTGTAATGGAGATACTTTGATAAAAACCATGTCCCCAATGTCAAACTCAAGATCTGTCCTCCTCTTATCAGCATCCGATTTTTGCCTATCTTGTGCTGCTTTCATCCTCCTTCGAATCAACTCAATCTTCTCCGAGGTTTCCCTAACCATATCGGGCCCAAGTAGGATTTTATCGGTAGATTCCCACCAACATGTAGGCGAACGGCAAGGCCTTCCATAAAGAGCTTCGAAAGGTGTCATGCCAATACTAGACTGAAAGCTATTATTATATGCGAATTCTACTAACGGAAGGTGCTCTTCTCATGTACCCCCAAAGTCTAGGATACAAAGCCTTAAAAGATCCTCTAGAATGCGATTCACCCTCTCGGTCTGGCCGTCTGTCTGAGGATGATATGCGGTGCTCAAACATAGCTGAGTCCCTACCGCCTCTTGTAAACTCTTCCAAAATTCGCTAGTAAAGATGGGGTCACGGTCGCTTACTATACTAGAAGGAATACCGTGCAAACGAACTATCTCCTTAATGTATACAGAAGCCAACCACGGAGCAGTCCTCTTACTTTTCACGGGAATAAAATGGGCGCTTTTAGTAAGTCTATCTACTATAACCCAAATCCCCGTGTTACCCTTCCTTGATCTTGGTAATCCATCCACAAAATCCATTGAGATGCTTTCCCATTTCCATAGTGGAACTTCTAATGGGTGAAGCAACCCACCGGGTTTCTTTTGTTCTGCTTTAACTCGTTGGCACACCAAGCATCTAGCGACGTACTCGGCCACATCCTTTTTCATACCGGCCCAAAAGAAAACCCGCTTCATATCTTTGTACATCTTATCCCCGCCGGGATGAATGGTCATTTTTGAGCGATGAGCATCATCAAGAATGGCCTTCCTTAAGTCTTCGTCTTGTGGTACACAAAGTCTATTATCCCTTCGTAACCAACCCTTATCGTCTAGGGTATACCTACGAAGATGGCTTGATGACTCCCCCCCTTTGAGCTTTTCTACTATCTCAACCAACCGTGGGTCGTCTCGCTGTGCCTCACCAACCCGTCCTAGAAGTGTAGGTCTAACCTCCAAGGATGCTAACAGACCGGGTACTAAGTCAACGGAGGGTCTAAAGTCAAACATAGAGATGAATTCTAAGCTTTGTCGTTCAACAAACAACGGACTCAAGGACAACCTTTTCCTACTTAATGCGTCTGCCACCACGTTACCCTTGCCCGGGGTATATGCTATTTCAAAATCGTAGGAGGCTAAGAATTCCATCCACCGTTGCTGCCTTAAATTCAAATCCTTCTGAGAGAATAAGTATTTTAATGATTTGTGGTCAGTGAACAGTTCGAATTTCTCACCAAGAAGATAGTGACGCCAAGACTTAAGCGCGAAAATAATTGCGGCTAGCTCTAAGTCATGCGTGGGGTAATTCTTTTCATGAACCCTCAACTGCCTTCCACCATAGGCTATTACTCTTCCCTCTTGCATGAGGACCGCGCCAAGTCCCGTCCCACAAGCATCAGTATAGATGGTAAACGGTTTATTCCCGTCTGGCAGCACTAAGACTGGGGCTGAAGTTAAGGCTCTCTTTAAACGTTGGAACACATCATCGCAATCTTTGTCCCACGTAAAAACCAGGTTCTTCTTCGTTAACCGTGTTAATGGAGCTGATATTTTTGCGAAGTCTTTGATAAACCTCCTATAATAGCCAGCCAACCCCAAGAAACTTCTTACTTCGGTTGCATTTTTAGGGACCTTCCAATCTTGGATGGCCACTACCTTTGCGGGATCCACTGCTATCCCTTCTTTGGAAACCACGTGCCCTAAGAACCGTACTTCCTTCCTCCAGAAGTGACTCTTAGAAAATTTTGCCTTAAGGTTATGTGCTCGAAGGGTTTCCAACACTTCCCTAAGATGTAGGGAGTGCTCTTCTTTATTCTTAGAAAAGACTAAGATGTCATCCACAAAGACTACCACGAATTTGTTAAGGTATTCCCTAAACACCCTACTCATCAAATCAACAAAATATGCAGGGGCGTTTGTCAAACCAAAGGGCATCACTAGCCATTCATAGAATCCGTCAGGAGTCCTAAAAGCAGTCTTATCTATACTATCCTCAGCCACTCTCAGTTGATGAAAGCCAGTGGCTAAGTCCAACTACGAAAACACTGAGGCGCCAACTAACTGATCAAAGAGATCGTCAATCCTCGGCAGTGGGTGTCGGTTCTTTTTAGTAAGTTTGTTTAGTTATCTATAGTCCATACAAAGTCTAAGAGACCCATCCGCCTTTGTGGCAAAAACTACTGGAGCACCCCACTCCGATATACTACGTCTTATGAACCCCTTCTCAAGCAACTCCTTTACTTGCTTATTGAGTTCCCTCCTTTCACGAGAAGCCATGTGGCGCACTGGCAAAGATACGGGTTTAGCATTATCCACAAGATAAATTCGAAAGTCTATCTCCCGCTTTGGAGGTAAGCCCTTCACCTCCTCAAACACATCCGGATATTCCCGGACCACTTCTACCGATCGCAGGTTCTCTACAGACGCGTCTAGCGATTCAAGATAACTTAGCATAACGGAATTTATGGGATTACAAAAGATGTCGAGAGCATTACCAAGGCGGGTCACAAGACTAACTACTATCCTTTCACAATCAAGAATGGCCCTATTTCTAGACAACCAATCCATTCCTAAAATTAGCCCATAGCCCGTGAAGCCCAATACATAAGCATCACATCTAAATTCAACGCTAAGTATAGAGATTTTCAAGTCCAAACATATCATGGTCAAATGAGCTGAACCCCCAATTGGATTTGAAACGACCAAGGGATCCTCTACTAAACTGGTGTTCAAATGCAGTGATTCAACTAATGATGCAGAGATAAACGAATGAGATGCGCCAGAATCGAATAAGGTACGGACAGGATGATCAAACAGAAAAACTAAGCTTTCAACAGAAATTGTTCTACCTCTTTCTTGCAGCGGTGGGGCCGCAATAGCCTGAACTTGCCCCCTTGCCTGCCCTGGTGCCATAAGAGCCTGCACCTGTCCTCCCGAGGTAGACCCTGCCCTCTGCCCCTTCTTTGGACAGTCCTTCACTAAATGTCCCGCATCTCCACAATGAAAACAACCAGTCTTCTTTTTCTTTCTACAATCTTTGCTGAGATGGCCAGGCGTCCCACAATTGAAGCATTTCTTCTTCCCTTTGCCATTATTGTTTTTACCACCCTTCTTATTTTGCTGTTGGGGTTTCTTCTGATCCCCTTTCTTTTCAACTGCCTTATCCTCATGCATAAGTGCCATTTCTACTAGCTTTTCAAAGGTGGCTCCCATAGGGATGTGGGTCATAGCCAACCCTTGCAACGGTTCATTCAAGCCTCTAACGAACCTCAAAGCTTTCTTCTCTGGCGTGTTCACCAACTCCAAGCCAAACCTTGCTAACTGATTAAATTTATTGACATATTCCTTTACTGATGAGCTCCCTTGCTTTAGTGCCAGGAATTTTTCCATATTTAAGTTCTCCTCTGCCCTTGAAAGAAACTTTGCCTCAAACCTTCGTCTGAAATCCGCCCATGAATCAACTGGACGTTCCCCGTTAGTGACCTCCCACCAAAACGAGGCCTCTCCCTTCATTAACCAAGCAGCTAAACGGACTTTCCTCCCATCTTCCACTTCAAAGATATCCAACAATTCCTCAGTCTCCTTAAGCCAATCTCTGGCCTCCACAAACGTCTCAGTCCCTTGAAAAGTTTTTCCTCCCATAGCCTTGAATTCCTTGCACGTCTTTGCAAAAGTGTCAACACGAGGAGGAGGAGGAGGAGGAGGAATGGGTGCAACTAGGGGTGGAGGAGTATCCGCTGGGCCTGTAGTGGTGGCCCTAGCCTCCAAGTATCTCCTAAACCACCCTGGAATCGTCACACCTTCTGGGAGATTAAGATCTTCAGCCATGCTGAAACGAAAAAGGAAAGATTCAAAATGGAGAATTCGAAAGATAAAGATAAGGATGTGGCTATTTGGGATTATGTTTTTCATAAAAACTCTCTTTAAATAACATGTTTTTTTTTTTTTTGAAAGCACTTCTTCCAAAAATACTTTAGAAAAAAATATTTTTCTAAAAAAATTTTTTATCTGTTCTGGTAACCTTATGCTCTGATACCACGTGTAACACCCCACGTCCATTAATGTCACTCACAAAGGGAATGCATTAACTTCCATGGAGGTTTTAAGTGAATATAGAACAGTAAAATTACAACAAGACAGATATAAAATAGTACTTGGAAATTCAAAAACTTTATTTCATTGTAGCAGAAGTCAAAACATGTTTGATTACATCATAACACCATATTCAATGTCAAGTACAATATCTATCTTGATAAAACAAGTACATAATCCCATTACATGAATAGCCATTAAAAAGAAAGATAACAAGCTGGACTTTACTTCAGCAGTCCTAGCTTTCCAGAAGATAAGCGATCCAACTAGACTCCACTAGAACTTGGCCCAACCTGCGGACCTGAAGGGAGAAAAAGGATGGAAAAGAGGGGGTCAGACATAAAGTCTGGTGAATATGATAATTCTACAATACTATTACCAAAATAACTGGACTAAGGCATAAGCTGGAAAACAAGAAAATGTCTATGAAGAGCAGATTAAGGACATAGACAATCGCTAAAGGCAACGTTATAGGCGCTCCTAAATACTAAAGGATAAACACTATACTGCACCACACCAGTCACCCTAAAGATTCATCCCACTTAGCTTCACTTAGAAACTTTCCCAATGGCTTTACGTACCCCTAGCTGACTACATAGGTGCCGCCTGCCCCTATCTCCACTAGGTGTACCCTACTTCCCATTATTCGATCGGCTCCCTAACTCGTAGATACCCGTGCTGGCCCCACAGTGGGGTGTATCACTCCCCTAAAGTGGCAACCTGATACAACGGACATGCACGGCTTATACCTACACGATGCAACAACGTCTTACCTACCAGCCCGGGTCCACACACGCATATGAAACCCGTTGGACTTGCGTTGCCACCGCTCCCTGTTTTGGCCTCTTATAGTCAAACCCAGTATGCGTGTCCCGTCCTCGACTTGGGTCGAGCCCACAAAGATACGTTTTGGGATACTGGTTGAAATGGGCCCCCACTATTTACCACAAGCATTCCACCTAAGCTTGTCCCCATTAGTCCATCCCACTTAACCCACTTAGTCATGTTCATTTACATGTGTGTTTGGTTAAGTCTAATCGTATTTCAAATGCCTCTAAAGGCAACCACCAGATTCCTCATGCCACCCAAGGCACCTACTTAACCCCCATGTCCCACCTTACATGATTATCTGGTTAAGTATTTCTTAGTTCATTAAGGCCATAACCTCATAAAGACCTCTCACATTAGACTGGCATTTATGGCAGCTGGATTTGCCGGGCGGGTCCGGGCAGTCTTACACCATAAAAGAGTCTAACCTCGTGTCTTTACAACTGTTATGCTTTAGTTTGGGCCTAGGACCTCTCACATTGGGCCGACATTTGTGACTACTGGATTTGCCGGGCGGGTCCGGGCAGGTTTACATCACAAACGGGTCCAACCTCGTGTCCTAAGCATTGATTATTAATAATAATCCACTTTCCCCCAATTTTAATAATTCCCTACTTGAAATATTAATTACTTCCAATTTTTAACAATGTCCATAATTGACTCAATTATGGACATCCATTCATGGTATGAAAAATCTTACAAAATTGCACCCAATTTATTAATTCCTAATATTACCCCTACCCCACGTTTGAACGTTTATTCGCAAAATATATGTTAGACTCGAATAGCCTAACTCATAGCATAAAAGAGATTATCATAATAACAACATGTATATGTGACCAAATGAATCATAATAAGGGGTGAAACTTGCATATGTCCAACTTGCATAGATTATACATGTCATGGACCTAAAGGTGTCAACTTGTTCAAAATTCACCTAATATAATCTCAATCAATTTTCATAAACTTACATATGAACATGTGTGAATCAACATCATCTAATTTTTTAACAACATGGTTTTATATGGGTACACCTAACTCAATAGGCAAATTCCCATAATCAAGTTTTATTTAATTATAGTTTCAAGTTTATGGGTACACCTAACCTAATAGGCAAATTCCTATAAACAAGATCCATTTAAATTAAAAAAAAACATAACTTTAAGCATGTTCCAACAACATCATGATTTTACAACATAATATAGCATGATTTATAACATGGCATAGTATGATAGTATAACATAGCTTGACATGATTCTCAACATAGCACGACATAGCATAAGAGAATTTACAACATAGCATGCAATAGCATATATAATTTACATCATACGACAACATAATAACATAATAAGAGATCCACAATATATAGAATTTACAATTACAAATCACGTCACTTTCTTGTGATCCATTCATAACTGAGTCAAATTAGTTTGTAATAGTCTTGTGAGAATCATCATACTCACCAACAAAAGAAAAGAATTAGAGAAAGAGAGATCTTTTGATTTGATTTGTGTAGATTTATTTGTAGATGATTAGGCTTCCTCTTCTTAGTTTGTGACGGCTACGCTGAACTCCATGGCAGCAGCATGACAGTAGCTTCTCTAATTTTACAAGTGATTTAGGTTTAGGGTCTACCCACTTATTTATAGATTTTAGAATGCATTTAGGCCATTAGATTTAACCTAGAAATAACCGCAGCCGTTCAAACAAGATGGGGTTTATCTTGTTGACTCAGCAATGAGTCAGAAGTGACTCAGCAAACACTCAGCAATATATATATATATATATATATTCTACAATGTACACATTAGATACATCCCCCCCTTTTACACACTTATTATTGTTTTTATATACATATTAGATACATCCCCTCTCTTACACACTTTTATATTCATATTAGATACATCCCCTCTCTTACACACTTTTATATTCATATTAGATACATCCCCTCTCTTACACACTTATTAATATTATTATATTCATATTAGATGCATCCCCTCTCTTACACACTTTTATATTCATATTAGATACATCCCCCCTCTTACACACTTATTAATATTTTAGCAACTTTAGTGTTAATAGAAAATTCGGGGTGTTACATTCTCCCCTCCTTTTAGGATTTCGTCCCCGAAATCTTCAAGTCTGGAAGAATGTATATGCTACCATCCAAACGTCCATCTACTCATCCATCATACACAGGCATCCATTGTCCTTACAGACTTCTAATGCTTTCATGTTTAAATGCACAGTGTGTGTATATGTCCGTATCTAATGCAAAATTAGGCGGTCCACTGATTCAGTTGACCTCCTTAATGCAACTATGATCGTGCCATGCATCCATTATGTATGCAAAAGATTCTTAATGCTACATAATACTTCTATATGCGTGCACAACCATCATCTGAATGCAGCATCCACATGATAATACAACCATCGTTCATCCATTTTACTAAATACATCCATATATATATGCAATATGCAATATGTAGTGACTGAGCCGATCTAGTGCCTAAAGTGTGTGTATATATGCATCCACGAGCACCCACTAGCAAACACTTGCATCCATTTTGCATCCATCATACATAACATGTCTCAAACACATGTTTCAACCATAGGATTGTCCTAACTAAAGGTCAAAGATACTAATGAGAGGACATACTAAAGATAAGATAAGCTAAGCGATAAAGGAGAAATTAAAAGACATACCCTCAAAAAGAAAAGGGTACAACGAACGCATCCTCTCTTCTGTCTCCCAAGTTGCGTTGCTCTCATCATCTCCCCATTGCACTTTGACCAGTCTGACCTCTCGATTCCTCAACTTTTTGATCTCCGACCCAAGAATGCATGTAGGAGCTCGTCTAATTGTTGCATCACGCTCTATTTCCACCTCTTTAAGCAAGCTCGGCTCTACCACCTCCGCGGTCTTGTGCAAACACTTCCTCAAATGTGATACATGGAATACGTCGTGTACTCCACTAAGTTTCTCAGGAAACTCCACCCTATATGCCATCTTCCCAATCCTGTTTTTTTTTATAGGAAACGGCCCTACAAACCTTGGTGCTAATTTCCCCACAGACCCAAAGCGAACAACATTCTGTAATGGAGATACTTTGATAAAAACCATGTCCCCAATGTCAAACTCAAGATCTGTCCTCCTCTTATCAGCATCCGATTTTTGCCTATCTTGTGCTGCTTTCATCCTCCTTCGAATCAACTCAATCTTCTCCGAGGTTTCCCTAACCATATCGGGCCCAAGTAGGATTTTATCGGTAGATTCCCACCAACATGTAGGCGAACGGCAAGGCCTTCCATAAAGAGCTTCGAAAGGTGCCATGCCAATACTAGACTGAAAGCTATTATTATATGCGAATTCTACTAACGGAAGGTGCTCTTCTCATGTACCCCCAAAGTCTAGGATACAAAGCCTTAAAAGATCCTCTAGAATGCGATTCACCCTCTCGGTCTGGCCGTCTGTCTGAGGATGATATGCGGTGCTCAAACATAGCTGAGTCCCTACCGCCTCTTGTAAACTCTTCCAAAATTCGCTAGTAAAGATGGGGTCACGGTCGCTTACTATACTAGAAGGAATACCGTGCAAACGAACTATCTCCTTAATGTATACAGAAGCCAACCACGGAGCAGTCCTCTTACTTTTCACGGGAATAAAATGGGCGCTTTTAGTAAGTCTATCTACTATAACCCAAATCCCCGTGTTACCCTTCCTTGATCTTGGTAATCCATCCACAAAATCCATTGAGATGCTTTCCCATTTCCATAGTGGAACTTCTAATGGGTGAAGCAACCCACCGGGTTTCTTTTGTTCTGCTTTAACTCGTTGGCACACCAAGCATCTAGCGACGTACTCGGCCACATCCTTTTTCATACCGGCCCAAAAGAAAACCCGCTTCATATCTTTGTACATCTTATCCCCGCCGGGATGAATGGTCATTTTTGAGCGATGAGCATCATCAAGAATGGCCTTCCTTAAGTCTTCGTCTTGTGGTACACAAAGTCTATTATCCCTTCGTAACCAACCCTTATCGTCTAGGGTATACCTACGAAGATGGCTTGATGACTCCCCCCCTTTGAGCTTTTCTACTATCTCAACCAACCGTGGGTCGTCTCGCTGTGCCTCACCAACCCGTCCTAGAAGTGTAGGTCTAACCTCCAAGGATGCTAACAGACCGGGTACTAAGTCAACGGAGGGTCTAAAGTCAAACATAGAGATGAATTCTAAGCTTTGTCGTTCAACAAACAACGGACTCAAGGACAACCTTTTCCTACTTAATGCGTCTGCCACCACGTTACCCTTGCCCGGGGTATATGCTATTTCAAAATCGTAGGAGGCTAAGAATTCCATCCACCGTTGCTGCCTTAAATTCAAATCCTTCTGAGAGAATAAGTATTTTAATGATTTGTGGTCAGTGAACAGTTCGAATTTCTCACCAAGAAGATAGTGACGCCAAGACTTAAGCGCGAAAATAATTGCGGCTAGCTCTAAGTCATGCGTGGGGTAATTCTTTTCATGAACCCTCAACTGCCTTCCACCATAGGCTATTACTCTTCCCTCTTGCATGAGGACCGCGCCAAGTCCCGTCCCACAAGCATCAGTATAGATGGTAAACGGTTTATTCCCGTCTGGCAGCACTAAGACTGGGGCTGAAGTTAAGGCTCTCTTTAAACGTTGGAACACATCATCGCAATCTTTGTCCCACGTAAAAACCAGGTTCTTCTTCGTTAACCGTGTTAATGGAGCTGATATTTTTGCGAAGTCTTTGATAAACCTCCTATAATAGCCAGCCAACCCCAAGAAACTTCTTACTTCGGTTGCATTTTTAGGGACCTTCCAATCTTGGATGGCCACTACCTTTGCGGGATCCACTGCTATCCCTTCTTTGGAAACCACGTGCCCTAAGAACCGTACTTCCTTCCTCCAGAAGTGACTCTTAGAAAATTTTGCCTTAAGGTTATGTGCTCGAAGGGTTTCCAACACTTCCCTAAGATGTAGGGAGTGCTCTTCTTTATTCTTAGAAAAGACTAAGATGTCATCCACAAAGACTACCACGAATTTGTTAAGGTATTCCCCAAACACCCTACTCATCAAATCAACAAAATATGCAGGGGCGTTTGTCAAACCAAAGGGCATCACTAGCCATTCATAGAATCCGTCAGGAGTCCTAAAAGCAGTCTTATCTATACTATCCTCAGCCACTCTCAGTTGATGAAAGCCAGTGGCTAAGTCCAACTACGAAAACACTGAGGCGCCAACTAACTGATCAAAGAGATCGTCAATCCTCGGCAGTGGGTGTCGGTTCTTTTTAGTAAGCTTGTTTAGTTATCTATAGTCCATACAAAGTCTAAGAGACCCATCCGCCTTTGTGGCAAAAACTACTGGAGCACCCCACTCCGATATACTACGTCTTATGAACCCCTTCTCAAGCAACTCCTTTACTTGCTTATTGAGTTCCCTCCTTTCACGAGGAGCCATGTGGCGCACTGGCAAAGATACGGGTTTAGCATTATCCACAAGATAAATTTGAAAGTCTATCTCCCGCTTTGGAGGTAAGCCCTTCACCTCCTCAAACACATCCGGATATTCCCGGACCACTTCTACCGATCGCAGGTTCTCTACAGACGCGTCAAGCGATTCAAGATAACTTAGCATAACGGAATTTATGGGATTACAAAAGATGTCGAGAGCATTACCAAGGCGGGTCACAAGACTAACTACTATCCTTTCACAATCAAGAATGGCCCTATTTCTAGACAACCAATCCATTCCTAAAATTAGCCCATAGCCCGTGAAGCCCAATACATAAGCATCACATCTAAATTCAACGCTAAGTATAGAGATTTTCAAATCCAAACATATCATGGTCAAATGAGCTGAACCCCCAATTGGATTTGAAACGACCAAGGGATCCTCTACTAAACTGGTGTTCAAATGCAGTGATTCAACTAATGATGCAGAGATAAACGAATGAGATGCGCCAGAATCGAATAAGGTACGGACAGGATGATCAAACAGAAAAACTAAGCTTTCAACAGAAATTGTTCTACCTCTTTCTTGCAGCGGTGGGGCCGCAATAGCCTGAACTTGCCCCCTTGCCTGCCTTGGTGCCATAAGAGCCTGCACCTGTCCTCCCGAGGTAGACCCTGCCCTCTGCCCCTTCTTTGGACAGTCCTTCACTAAATGTCCCGCATCTCCACAATGAAAACAACCAGTCTTCTTTTTCTTTCTACAATCTTTGCTGAGATGGCCAGGCGTCCCACAATTGAAGCATTTCTTCTTCCCTTTGCCATTATTGTTTTTACCACCCTTCTTATTTTGCTGTTGGGGTTTCTTCTGATCCCCTTTCTTTTCAACTGCCTTATCCTCATGCATAAGTGCCATTTCTACTAGCTTTTCAAAGGTGGCTCCCATAGGGATGTGGGTCATAGCCAACCCTTGCAACGGTTCATTCAAGCCTCTAACGAACCTCAAAGCTTTCTTCTCTGGCGTGTTCACCAACTCCAAGCCAAACCTTGCTAACTGATTAAATTTATTGACATATTCCTTTACTGATGAGCTCCCTTGCTTTAGTGCCAGGAATTTTTCCATATTTAAGTTCTCCTCTGCCCTTGAAAGAAACTTTGCCTCAAACCTTCGTCTGAAATCCGCCCATGAATCAACTGGACGTTCCCCGTTAGTGACCTCCCACCAAAACGAGGCCTCTCCCTTCATTAACCAAGCAGCTAAACGGACTTTCCTCCCATCTTCCACTTCAAAGATATCCAACAATTCCTCAGTCTCCTTAAGCCAATCTCTGGCCTCCACAAACGTCTCAGTCCCTTGAAAAGTTTTTCCTCCCATAGCCTTGAATTCCTTGCACGTCTTTGCAAAAGTGTCAACACGAGGAGGAGGAGGAGGAGGAATGGGTGCAACTAGGGGTGGAGGAGTATCCGCTGGGCCTGTAGTGGTGGCCCTAGCCTCCAAGTATCTCCTAAACTACCCTGGAATCGTCACACCTTCTGGGAGATTAAGATCTTCAGCCATGCTGAAACGAAAAAGGAAAGATTCAAAATGGAGAATTCGAAAGATAAAGATAAGGATGTGGCTATTTGGGATTATGTTTTTCATAAAAACTCTCTTTAAATAACATGTTTTTTTTTTTTTTTTTGAAAGCACTTCTTCCAAAAATACTTTAGAGAAAAATATTTTTCTAAAAAATTTTTTTATCTATTCTGGTAACCTTATGCTCTGATACCACGTGTAACACCCCACGTCCATTAATGTCACTCACAAAGGGAATGCATTAACTTCCATGGAGGTTTTAAGTGAATATAGAACAGTAAAATTACAACAAGACAGATATAAAATAGTACTTGGAAATTCAAAAACTTTATTTCATTGTAGCAGAAGTCAAAACATGTTTGATTACATCATAACACCATATTAATTGTCAAGTACAATATCTATCTTGATAAAACAAGGCCATAATCCCATTACATGAATAGCCATTAAAAAGAAAGATAACAAGCTGGACTTTACTTCAGCAGTCCAAGCTTTCCAGAAGATAAGCGATCCAACTAGACTCCACTAGAACTTGGCCCAACCTGCGGACCTGAAGGGAGAAAAAGGATGGAAAAGAGGGGGTCAGACATAAAGTCTGGTGAATATGATAATTCTACAATACTATTACCAAAATAACTGGACTAAGGCATAAGCTGGAAAACAAGAAAATGTCTATGAAGAGCAGATTAAGGACATAGACAATCGCTAAAGGCAACGTTATAGGCGCTCCTAAATACTAAAGGATAAACACTATACTGCACCACACCAGTCACCCTAAAGATTCATCCCACTTAGCTTCACTTAGAAACTTTCCCAATGGCTTTACGTACCCCTAGCTGACTACATAGGTGCCGCCTGCCCCTATCTCCACTAGGTGTACCCTACTTCCCATTATTCGATCGGCTCCCTAACTCGTAGATACCCGTGCTGGCCCCACAGTGGGGTGTATCACTCCCCTAAAGTGGCAACCTGATACAACGGACATGCACGGCTTATACCTACACGATGCAACAACGTCTTACCTACCAGCCCGGGTCCACACACGCATATGAAACCCGTTGGACTTGCGTTGCCACCGCTCCCTGTTTTGGCCTCTTATAGTCAAACCCAGTATGCGTGTCCCGTCCTCGACTTGGGTCGAGCCCACAAAGATACGTTTTGGGATACTGGTTGAAATGGGCCCCCACTATTTACCACAAGCATTCCACCTAAGCTTGTCCCCATTAGTCCATCCCACTTAACCCACTTAGTCATGTTCATTTACATGTGTGTTTGGTTAAGTCTAATCGTATTTCAAATGCCTCTAAAGGCAACCACCAGATTCCTCATGCCACCCAAGGCACCTACTTAACCCCCATGTCCCACCTTACATGATTATCTGGTTAAGTATTTCTTAGTTCATTAAGGCCATAACCTCATAAAGACCTCTCACATTAGACTGGCATTTATGGCAGCTGGATTTGCCGGGCGGGTCCGGGCAGTCTTACACCATAAAAGAGTCTAACCTCGTGTCTTTACAACTGTTATGCTTTAGTTTGGGCCTAGGACCTCTCACATTGGGCCGACATTTGTGACTACTGGATTTGCCGGGCGGGTCCGGGCAGGTTTACATCACAAACGGGTCCAACCTCGTGTCCTAAGCATTGATTATTAATAATAATCCACTTTCCCCAATTTTAATAATTCCCTACTTGAATTATTAATTACTTCCAATTTTTAACAATGTCCATAATTGACTCAATTATGGACATCCATTCATGGTATGCAAAATCTTACAAAATTGCACCCAATTTATTAATTCCTAATATTACCCCTACCCCACGTTTGAACGTTTATTCGCAAAATATATGTTAGACTCGAATAGCCTAACTCATAGCATAAAAGAGATTATCATAATAACATCATGTATATGTGACCAAATGAATCATAATAAGGGGTGAAACTTACATATGTCCAACTTGCATAGATTATACATGTCATGGACCTAAAGGTGTCAACTTGTTCAAAATTCACCTAATATAATCTCAATCAATTTTCATAAACTTACATATGAACATGTGTGAATCAACATCATCTAATTTTTTAACAACATGGTTTTATATGGGTACACCTAACTCAATAGGCAAATTCCCATAATCAAGTTTTATTTAATTATAGTTTCAAGTTTATGGGTACACCTAACCTAATAGGCAAATTCCCATAAACAAGATCCATTTAAATTAAAAAAAACATAACTTTAAGCATGTTCCAACAACATCATGATTTTACAACATAATATAGCATGATTTATAACATGGCATAGTATGATAGTATAACATAGCTTGACATGATTCTCAACATAGCACGACATAGCATAAGAGAATTTACAACATAGCATGACATAGCATATATAGTTTACATCATACGACAACATAATAACATAATAAGAGATCCACAATATATAGAATTTACAATTACAAATCACGTCACTTTCTTGTGATCCATTCATAACTGAGTCAAATTAGTTTGTAATAGTCTTGTGAGAATCATCATACTCACCAACAAAAGAAAAGAATTAGAGAAAGAGAGATCTTTTGATTTGATTTGTGTAGATTTATTTGTAGATGATTAGGCTTCCTCTTCTTAGTTTGTGACGGCTACGCTGAACTCCATGGCAGCAGCATGACGGTAGCTTCTCTAATTTTACAAGTGATTTAGGTTTAGGGTCTACCCACTTATTTATAGATTTTAGAATGCATTTAGGCCATTAGATTTAACCTAGAAATAACCGCAGCCGTTCAGACAAGATGGGGTTTATCTTGTTGACTCAGCAATGAGTCAGAAGTGACTCAGCAAACACTCAGCAATATATATATATATATATATATATTCTACAATGTACACATTAGATACATCCCCCCCCTTTTACACACTTATTATTGTTTTTATATACATATTAGATACATCCCCTCTCTTACACACTTATTAATATTTTTATATTCATATTAGATACATCCCCTCTCTTACACACTTATTAATATTATTATATTCATATTAGATACATCCCCTCTCTTACACACTTTTATATTCATATTAGATACATCCCCTCTCTTACACACTTTTATATTCATATTAGATACATCCCCTCTCTTACACACTTATTAATATTATTATATTCATATTAGATACATCCCCTCTCTTACACACTTTTATATTCATATTAGATACATCCCCCCTCTTACACACTTATTAATATTTTAGCAACTTTAGTGTTAATAGAAAATTCGGGGTGTTACACCTTGGGCTCCCAATACATGCTTTGTTGTGAGGAGGGAAGCCATGCATCATGACCACCATACACGCACGCACGACCGGCCGACTCGACTCGACCCGACCCGGTTCAGTTCGGTTCGGTTCTTGGCTTTGTGGTGTAAACATTTATATTTTTGGGCCAGAAAACACTGCATTTTTTGAACTATGTTTTTAAATACGAAAATATTTCTGAGCCGACTTTTATTTTGAAGTGGTAAACTATTGACCCGGTATTTTAGTAGATTTTATTACTGCACAGTATTTTTGTTCAGCCATAATCCCCATCTATATATTATCTTCAGTTGTAGACGGAAAAAAAACTTACCTCCGCCATTAAAATTATAATCCAGAAATTTTCGAGCAGTGATTTTAATTTCGAAAGTGCAAATCTGCACTGATTTGTAGTGCAAAGCAAATCAGTTATTAATTCCAGAGGCTGTTTTATCCTAAAGGCGGCGGCAAAAGTACGAATTGGTTTTGCACCACCAACCAGATCGCCGAATCGTCTTCAAGAAAGCGACCTAGTCAGCGACTCAGCCATTGTTTCCCAACAATTTGAAGACGATCATTGAAACAATGGCTGCAACCGGAAAAACTCTGAACTACCGAATTCATACTTCCAAGCATTCAGCTTCTGAAGCTTCGTTCTCATCATGGTGCAACAAGGCCGAATGAAACCCACTCACTTCTGTTAAAATCATTTTCGGACGGCTGTAGCAGATGGAAAAGTACGCAAGCTCAAATGGGAAGGCAGATCCGAAATATGAAAGAACCGCTAATGAGAGGAGGTGGACCATTTCGCGGATCTCAGATCATGACCGTTGCTGTGGGAATCACAATCGGTACTTTTTTAGTATAATGGATCTGTAGATCTATTTGCTGAAATTTTCCATTTTCTGCGTAAAATTAGTTTGACCTTTTCTGGTAATTTGCAACAACCGACAATGCTCGGATCGAGTATTGATACAACTAAACCATTTTAATAACATTTTTATATGTGGAAATTTAAACGGTTGTTGCTATTAGTAGAAATTCCTTGTTGTTCATTGATAACTTGAAAATTATGACTTTCTAATTGTGCATGTAACAAGATTGTGATATCTAATATCGTAATAGTGTACCATATTACCCCTGTCTTAACTTATAATCAGTACTTATTGGTTAGTGCTGTTACCATACTGAGGTATGATATCAAGTCAAATGTTAGATGTGGTACGAACAGATAAAAATAGAACACTTTTGTTGCATACAAGTGAAAAGACAGAATATAGAACACCTTAGTTGCATAAAAGTGAACAAATGGAATATAGAACACCTTTGTTGCATACATGTGAATAACTTATGTTAGTCTGTAAGTTTATGTATATTTTTCTATAAGAAAAATATAAATTTTCAAAAATATTAACATCTCAAGCAATAGTAAGCCTCCACAGCCATTCAGTTGAAATAGAATGGGAATCCATAAGGAAACCATAAAGGACAACAACAACCAACCAAAAAGAATGATTCTGAATAGTTGCTTCTATATTACAACTGTGGAAAAACAGATCATATGGCACGATAGTGTCGGAACAGGCTAAGTCTTTGCACTGCAGGCTAAACTGACTGAGGAGCATCTTACGGCTATGATTGATTCACCTTGTTGGTGGACAGAGGGTTGGTGGGTAGAAACTGGTGTTTGTCGCCATGTCTGCTATGATCGTGATATATTCACAATATACACGGCTGTTGATGATCAGAAAGTGTTGTTGGGAGATCCTCACACCACTAAAACTGTAGAGATTGATTATGTGAAAATAAAGCTTACAATTGGACAAACAGTGATTCTGAAATATGTGTTGCATTTGACATGCTTAGATTCAAAAACAGAAATTGAGGAAAAAGAAAATTAAGAGAATTCATAGTGATAGAGGAACAGAATATAAATTTAGTTTATTCTGATCTTTTATAAATTACATGGTATAGTACATGAGAGAACTGCACCATATTCACTTGAAATGAACGGTAAAGCTGAAAATTATAGGACCTTTACCGAATTAGTAATTTCCATTTTATTAAATTTTGGTGCAGCAAAACATTGGTGGAGGGATATTTTATTGACTCCATGCTATGTTGTAACAACCCGAAATTCTGAACCAGTTTAAATTTTTTATTTTGGCAATTTTAGCGAATTTTGAACATTTAAAATAGATTATTTTAAAAAAAATCAACGAGAAATTTATTTTGAATATAATTAGAACGTATATATTATATACGTCGTCGTTAGAATATAATAATTATATATAATTATAAAAGGAATTGAAAATGGCGCGGTAGTTCGATAATTCGATTTCAAACTTCAATTGAATGTACCGGGTGCAAAACAATCTGGATTTTAGTGAAACCAAAAACATTAGGATCTAATTGAGAATATCTTTCCAACGAATCCGAAAAAATTGAAATTTCATAGCGGGAATCAAAAGATATGTCCAGTTGAAAATTCTGAATAGTCGCTATGGAATTCAGGCCCTTAAAAATGGGAATTTTGCAAACGACCTCGGATTTCGACGAAACCACTTTTGTTGGGTCCGTGATGTCAAATTATTGCTAGGTTTCAAATTTCATAATTTTTAGAATCAATATGTGAGCGTGGGGAAGGAAAACGCGTTTGACCAGTTTCAGTTGATTTTAATCGACTGGAAAATGGCCATTTTTCCAACGGTCTTAGAATTGGACGAAACTAGTTTTGTTAGGACCGTATCGTCAATACAAAGCTAGAAAATATTTTTCTAGAATTTTTAGGATTCGTATGTGACCCCAGTAAATTGAAATGCGCGTTCAAATTCATTAGATAGAGTTATATGTTGATTTTGACGAAAACTGATCGAAACGGTCGAATCAGCCTACGATACATATCCCATTGTGTTCGGAATGGGGGTAAAACGCTATGGACGACAGGCGGTAGGCCTCGTTTCGAGGTCGTATGTAAAAGTCAACTTTTTGCAAAATAAAATAATTAAAAAATAAAAAAAATAAAACCCTCTTCCTTTATCTCTGCCCCCCCCCCCCCCCCCCCCCCGTTACAATCGATTTTCAAATCAAAAATAAAAAAAAGAAGAAGAAGAAGGGGGAAGAACGCTCAACCACCCTCCGATTCTGTTCGCCAGTACTGGAGTGGACCACCGCGCCACCCGACCTCGGCGCCCCCTCCCCACTTCGACCTCCCCTCCATCTCCTCGTTCCTCCCTCCTCCCTCCTCAAGCGACGCAACCGAAGCACCCAAACCCCTGTAGTCCTAAACCGCGGTCCACCCCTCAGTGCCGGAGCCACCTGAAGCCGTCTCCGCCAGTTCCTGCCACGAAACCGAAGCCTCCTGCGCCCTGGAACCGAACACCGCTTCAGACCTCCCTCCTTCGCCTGAGTGTCGACGCGCAAGGCCTCCTCCCCTTCTTGGTTCAACAGTAAACCGCCCAACGCTCTCCTCCGTTAAAGTACAGTGAGTTTTCCTTGATTTTATTTAATTTCATTAATATAAAAATCTATTTTTTTATATATATATCCTCGAATAAAAACATAAAAATATGATTTTTAATTGTTGTTTATTCATGAAAGTAAAATGATGTTTATGTATGAAATAAAAAATATAATCTTTCATATATTAGAAAGATAAAAATATGATTTTTATATTTTAAAGTATTAAAAATATGGTTTTTATATTTTTAAAGTATTAAAAATATAATCTTTATTAAGTAGAAGATGTAAAAATATGATTTTTGTTTAGGTAGATAATTAAAAATATAATTTTTACATGATAGAAATATTAAAAATAGCATCTTTATATATGTAGCAAAATAAAGATTGATTTTGATAAGACGATATTTTTAAATATGAAAAGACGATATTTTTAAATATGAAAAGACGATATTTTTAGATATGAAAAGAAAATATTTTGAGATGAGTAGTGAAGTAAAAATATGATTTTTACTTCGAGAAAAATATAATTTTTATATTATAGAAAGACAAATCTATATTTTGAAAAGGCGAAATCTTTTTATATAGCAGCGATGTAAAAATAGAATTTTTATCTATATAATAGCATAGTAAAAATTCGATTTTTATATATTGAATAGCATAGTAAAAATTCGATTTTATATATTGAATAGCAAAGTAAAAATTCGATTTTTATATATTGGATAGCAAAGTAAAAATTCGATTTTTACATATGTAGAGAATACGGGCAACGAAGGTGAATAAAAGGCGAGAACGATGAAGACTTCTATAAATGAAGAGTCAAGATGATTGGATAGCTATTTGTGAGAATTTCTCACTCTTCAACTTCTTTTCTAGTTATATATATATACTACGATGCAGACGGTGTTTAGTAGCACCCGACACAATCGTCCACAGACCATGGACTTGTTTGTTTGGTTGCATAAATTAGTTAGATGATTTGGGTTGAATTGAATTGTTTGGTGAAATGAAATTGATTTGATTGATGTGTGAATAGCATGGGCCTTCACCAGACCGGGGATAAGGCTAGGCCTTGTCCCGTTTCTAGTATCGTGCCGTTATGCCGCTGAAATTTTCTAAAATAAGTTAGAAAAATAAAAATATCATTTTATTTAAAGAATGAACTGAATAGAAAATTCATATGTTAGAATAAATGTTTTATCGTTAAAAATATGATTTTTAACGTGAATGTGAATAAATAAATATTCATTTACAAACCGGACGGTTTGTTTATGTACACCTATTTGAAGGACATTGATTGGGTCGATAAATTTTACACATCGCCCAACTGCACAAATAAATATGCGTTTGATTGTTTGAAACCCCACACGGGTGTTGGGATGAAATATGAAGTTCACTCATCCTGATTGATTAAATATGTCGATCGATTGATTGACAGGCTGTTATAAGCGTTAGATATCTATATTTGATGCTTATACAGTGTAGTGCACTTTGGTTGATGGTTGATTATTTTTCAATGCTATTATATACGTGTGATGTATGAAAATCCATATAATTAACATTATATGGTGATTGATTGGGCCTCATTCCAATTTGGAAATAAAGAATATCATAAAATAAAGGTTCATGTGTTGACTGTACTCATCCGTTGAGATTAGTCATGTGTTGAATGAAATATTTTAACAATAAAATTTACATCTTTATCAATATGAAATAAAGGTTCATGTGTTGACTGTACTCATCCGTTGAGATTAGTCATGTGTTGAACGAAATATTTTAATAATAAAATTTACATCTTTATCAATATGAAATAATGGTTCATGTGTTGACTGTACTCATCCGTTGAGATTAGTCATGTGTTGAACGAAATATTTTAACAATAAAGTTTACATCTTTATATTATAAAATAAAGGTTCATATGTTGACAGTACTCATCGTTGAGATAGTCATGTGTTGAACGAAATATTTTAACAACAAAATTTACATCTTTATCAATATGAAATAAAGGTTCATGTGTTGACTGTACTCATCCGTTGAGATTAGTCATGTGTTGAACGAAATAGTTTAATAATAAAATTTACATCTTTATCAATATGAAATAAAGGTTCATGTGTTGACTGTACTCATCCGTTGAGATTAGTCATGTGTTGAACGAAATATTTTAACAATAAAATCTATATCTTTATATTATAAAATAAAGGTTCATATGTTGACAGTACTCATCCGTTGAGATTAGTCATGTGTTGAACGAAATATTTTAATAATAAAATTAACATCTTTATCAATATGAAATAAAGGTTCATGTATTGACAGTACTCATCCGTTGAGATTAGTCATGTGTTGAACGAATTATTTGAAAACGAAATATTTGAAAAAGAAATATTTGAAATATAATTATTTGAAATAGAATATTTGAAAATATAAATATATGAAGTCGTGTTGATTAGATTGACGCCATTTTGACGTGAACGATATTTATATCGATTTTATTCATTTTAAAGGGAATATTGAAAAGTGATTTCGAAATCGAATATTTTGAAATGAAATTTGAATTAAATTGAATAGAAAACGAATTCGAATTGAATATATAACGAATTGAATTCGAATTGAATATATAACGAATTGAATTCGAATTGAATATATAACGGATTTGATTTCAATTGAATATATAATGAATTTGATTCAAATAGAAAACAAAACGAATCTGATTTGAAAAAAAACGAATTTGAATCGAATAGAAAACCAATTTGAATTGAATCGAATAGAAAACCAATTTGAATTGAATCGAATAGAAAACCAATTTGAATTGAATCGAATAGAAAACCAATTTGAATTGAATCGAATAGAAAACCAATTTGAATTGAATCGAGTCGAAAACGAATTTGAATTGAATCGAATAGAAAACCAATTTTAATTGAATCGAATATAAAATCAATTGAATTGAATAGATAACGAATTCGAATTGAATTGAAAGCGAATTGAAATGAATTCAAATTGAATTGAAATTTGAATTGAATAGAAATGAATTTTAACACGAATTTATAAGGAAAAATTCAATTTTGATTTGAAATTGAAATGGAAGTTGAAAATGTTTTGAAACGAATTTAAAACGATTTATAAAATTCGTTTTAAATAGTAATCGACTAAGTATATATTATATATATATAATATAATGGCCTGAATAGAACGCGTCGCGCCGCGGCAGTTCGTGAATTTCGACCATTTATTTCAAACGGACATTACGGGAGATCCGACTGTCGGATTCTCCTAAACTCGGAACCGTTGGGTTCGCCTCGAAAAGAGCTTGCTAACGAATATTAGAAATTCAAAATATAACTGTTGGATTTGGAGATATGTCCAAATCAAATTTGGAAAAGGTCGCTGTAAGTGCAGTTTGATGGCCGTTGATGGAAATCGACTGTACGGGCCTTGATAAAATTATTAAGAATATCAATAATTTGTGTAAAATCAGAAGAAATGATTTGGGAGAAATTGGGATGAAAAACTCCATATTTGAAAAGATAAAAATAGAATTTTATCGAAATGAACTAGTTTTGAACTAAAATTAAAATCCATTTATCTTTAAATAAATAAATTGGATTTAAAAAGGGGTTTTAAATATTCGGAGTTTCTAATATATTTGATTGGATTTGAAATGGGTTTATCGTGAACGGTGTTTTAAATAACACTAGTTCTTTAACCCGATAATAAATAGAATGTGATTTGGGTTTGTCGTGAACTGTGTTTTAAATAACACTAGTTCTTTAACCCAGTAAAAGGAGTTTTAACGAATCAGCAATTAGATTGAAATGTAAATCTATAATCTAAATTATCGAATTTAGAAATGAGCGAGAATGGAGTATCGCCAGTTTTGGTCCAAAGCGATAGTTAAATCTTTAATTAGATTTGAACGTGAAATGGTAATTAATTTTACCGATAACACCATGCTGTTAGATATGGAGTATTACCAGTTTTGCTTCATGGGATGAATAGGTTGGGATTCGGAAATAAAATAAATAATTACTTCGGTGTGGTTCGCTAATCTCGACTAGTTTAGAAAACCATAATCTAGTTTGAAATGACATCCAAAGGAAGATTAAAGGATAAATTTTAAAGAATTTATCTTGGATAAAATTAATGGGAACCTTTCCCTTAAAATGTGATTTTGTGAATAAAAGAATATTCTGAATTGGAATGAGGCGTATGTTGTGTTTGGGTAACATTTGTTTTTAATATACGCGGGTTGTTCGGAAAGGCCGGGTTTATATCCATTCTGAAAAACCGATTCGACGATATGTCAAAGATGAAGACGGTGGTCGAAGACCGGAAGTCTTCACATATTTTGGATAATTACTGACGATCATGATTGGGCTGTACACCCAAGAGGATGGAAATAGTTAGTGGTCGTCCAGACGTACTTGGAGATGGATGGATATGCGAGGAAAGTGCCTCCGGTTTCGTTCAGACCCAGAACGAACTTGTAAATGGATTGTGTGTCTGACATTGGATTTTATTCTGTGTTGATTGATTTCTGTTAAATATATATCTGTTTGGCGGCGGAGAATTTATTCTCTTGCTTAACGCCCTTCTCTGAGACGTATGAGCTTAGAGGTTATATATCGATAGATATCAATCGCATGGCATGAATTGCCTGTGTGGCATGCTGAGTTGCATGGATCAAGGCTTCTGTTGAAAAGCAACGTCTTGTGGTTGATGATCAAAGCACGCCTACGTGGCAGCTTTGTGTATAACATGAATTCGCGAGCCTCACACCTCGGTATGAGTTAAAAACGGGATACGGGCCGTTGGGAGAACACGATGTTTCTTTCTAGCTTTGGTGGTGTCAGTGACTTACCAGCCCTGACATTTATATACTTTTCACCTTTGTGGTTGTTGGAATGAGGCGCCTCGATATAGGTCTGTAAGGACCGGGAAACGTGTGTTCAGGAATAACTAATCCTCAAACGTAAGAGAGGACCGGCCCAACCGATCCAAGTGGCTGCCCAGAGTGTGTAGTCCTGAGCATTTGCTAGAATGTCTCGAAGCGGAGAGGAGCTTTCCCCTTGCCTCGGCTCATGACGGAAATCCAATTTCCAATACGTGTATTTCGGTTTTATTTGTAGAGCTTAGTATGGCGACATAGTGGGATGGGACACTCATGCCGTCTATGATTTATATTTATGATTGAAATGTTTTGACACTATACACTTATTATAGTATCAAATGATTTGTTTTAAACGTACCAAGCATGTTTGGCTGTTATAAGGTAAAACCCTATCCTCCGGCTTGCGTTGCATTGTGTGATGGGACCTGGGTCTTATAATAGCTTCATTTTTTGAAAAAGCATTGCGTTATCTTTTCTATGCACTGGTATTCTTGGGAGGAAACCCGTTCCGTGTTATACGGCGTGGTCCCTTGAATTACCCTCTTTCAAAGTAAAGTTTGAATAACTGTTTTAGTTCTCACACCAGTCACATGACTGACCTGGATTTTATTATTTTAACCTAAACTCTGGGTGCCCTTATTTTCTACATGGGCATCTAGTAGTTATGGTTTTGCAGATTTATATTCACAGGATCCTGATTTACAGTTGGAATGATGCTCGGAAAGCTCTGTATCGGTGCATTACTTTCAGTTGTGTTTTGTATATTTTTCCGCTGCTATGTAATTTATTGTAATCTCTGATATTTATCGAATATAATTTATTCATTTATACTCTGTATATTCTTGTATCTGATGGAATTGTTGTAATAACAATGAAATGTTCTTCCGTCTGCATTCTGATTTGTCCTGTTCTCAAACGATAAGGGGTTTCGAACGGTCTAGATCGGTTTAACGACTGATTCGGATCGTGCGAAATTCCGGCCGTCACATTTGGTATCAGAGCTTTGGTTTACAAAGCTCGAGAACAAGACACATTAGACCCATACGAAAGAATTCATCAGATAGTGGATTAGTAATATCCAATTAGAATGACTCGTTAGAGATAGGATCAACAGTATCCTAGAACGAGTGTGAAGAGTATATTTTTCAAATGAAAACAATTTTGTTTTGAAATTTAAACCATTTTAAACGTATTTGATTATTTATTTATTTTGAATTTGGACAATCTAGTATATAAAGGTTTTACATATACGCGTCATGAACGTATATTCGAAGTTTTAATATATTAGATAGATATAGAGTCACACTCTAGTCGCCCGGACATGGTCCTGATGATGAAGTATACCATCACCTGTATTTATTTTCGAGTGACGAAGGTATGATATCTATACCATTAGACTGGTGTGAGAACCAAAACCAATATAGCTAGGACACTTTGTTGTGAATTGGCATCAAAAACATGATTTTCTGTATATATATCAAATTATGAATTTGAAACGTTAATCCACTAATTGATTGATGTTTGCGTTGTTTGTTTATTTGTTTGATAATTTTGAACCATTATGCCTAATTGAATCAAATATTGAACTGTATCGAAAATTGGTCGCATTTGCTTGCATATACATATACTTACATTGAACAGGTCATAGCAAGGAGGCTAGAGCAGAGAATAAAATTTGTTTGCCCGACAAATAGGCACATGTTTACTATATAATTTACTGTTTTGTTTGGGTGATGATGATTTTATGAGCCTATTGGCTAGCCGCTTGGCTTTGTCTTTTTCTTTTTGAGATCAGAAGGCCTGTATGGCAATTTCGGGATTTTCCCATGGCTCCCGGTGCAGGGGAGGTTATGGCGAAATTTTTCGAAAATTTAGGGTGTTAGCCAAATTTTTGAAAATTTGAAAATTCTCAGAAACTGAAAAGTTGGAGAATGGAAGCCAGATCGAACGTAGAGCTGATTAATCAAACCACTTTCGACTTTGTTCCTTTTCGGGGACGAAAAGTTTTAAGTGGGGGAGGTTGTAACAACCCGAAATTCTGAACCAGTTTAAAATTTTTATTTTGGCAATTTTAGCGAATTTTGAACATTTAAAATAGATTATTTTAAATAAAATCGACGAGAAATTTATTTTGAATATAATTAGAATGTATATATTATATACGTCGTCGTTAGAATATAAATAGTTATATATAATTATAAAAGGAATTGAAAATGGCGCGGTAGTTCGATAATTCGATTTCAAACTTCAATTGAATGTACCGGGTGCAAAACAATCCGGATTTTAGTGAAACCAAAAACATTAGGATCTAATTGAGAATATCTTTCCAAAGAATCCGAAAAACTGAAATTTCATAGCGGGAATCAAAAGATATGTCCAGTTGAAAATTCTGAATAGTCGCTATGGAATTCAGGCCCTTAAAAATGGGAATTTTGCAAACGACCTCGGATTTCGACGAAACAACTTTTGTTGGGTCCGTGATGTTAAATTATTGCTAGGTTTCAAATTTCATAATTTTTCGAATCAATATGTGAGCGTGGGGAAGGTAAACGCATTTGACCAGTTTCAGTTGATTTTAATCGACTGGAAAATGGCCATTTTTCCAACGGTCTCAGAATTGGACGAAACTAGTTTTGTTAGGACCGTATCGTCAATATAAAGCTAGAAAATATTTTTCTAGAATTTTTAGGATTCGTATGTGACCCCAGTAAATTGAAATGCGCGTTCAAATTCATTAGATAGAGTTATATGTTGATTTTGACGAAAACTGATCGAAACGGTCGAATCAGCCTACGATTCATATCCCATTGTGTTCGGAATGGGGGTAAAACGCTATGGAGGACAGGCGGTAGGCCTCCTTTCGAGGTCGTATGTAAAAGTCAACTTTTTGCAAAATAAAATAATTAAAAATTGAAAAAAATAAAACCCTCTTCCTTTATCTCTGCCCCCCCCCCCCCCCCCGTTACAATCGATTTTCAAATCAAAAAAAAAAAAGAAGAAGAAGGGGGAAGAACGCTCAACCACCCTCCGATTCCGTTCGCCAGTACTGGAGTGGACCACCGCGCCACCCGACCTCGGCGCCCCCTCCCCACTTCGACCTCCCCTCCATCTCCTCGTTCCTCTCTCCTCCCTCCTCAAGCGACGCAACTGAAGCACCCAAACCCCTGTAGCCCTAAACCGCGGTCCACCCCTCAGCGCTGGAGCCACCTGAAGCCGCCTCCGCCAGTTCCTACCACGAAACCGAAGCCTCCTGCGCCCTGGAACCGAACACCGCTTCAGACCTCCCTCCTTCGCCTGAGTGTCGACGCGCAAGGCCTCCTCCCCTTCTTGGTTCAACAGTAAACCGCCCAACGCTCTCCTCCATTAAAGTACAGTGAGTTTTCCTTGATTTTATTTAATTTCATTAATATAAAAATCTATTTATATATATATATCCTCGAATAAAAACATAAAAATATGATTTTTAATTGTTGTTTATTCATGAAAGTAAAATGATGTTTATGTATGAAATCAAAAATACAATCTTTCGTATTGTAGAAAGATAAAAATATGATTTTTATATTTTTAAAGTATTAAAAAATATGATTTTTATATTTTTAAAGTATTAAAAATATAATCTTTATTAAGTAGAAGATGTAAAAATATGATTTTTGTTTAGGTAGAGAATTATAAATATAATTTTTACATGATAGAAATATTAAAATAGCATCTTTATATGTGTAGCAAAATAAAGATTGATTTTGACAAGACGATATTTTTAAATATGAAAAGACGATATTTTTAAATATGAAAAGATGATATTTTTAAATATGAAAAGACGATATTTTTAGATACGAGAAGAAGATATTTTGAGATGAGTAGTGAAGTAAAAATATGATTTTTACTTCGAGAAAAATATAATTTTTATATTATAGGAAGGAAAATCTATATTTTTGAAAAGGCGAAATCTTTTTATATAGCAGCGATGTAAAAATAGAATTTTTATCTATATAATAGCATAGTAAAAATTCGATTTTTATATATTGAATAGCATAGTAAAAATTCGATTTTTATATATTGAATAGCAAAGTAAAAATTCGATGTTTATATATTGGATAGCAAAGTAAAAATTCGATTTTTACATATGTAGAGAATACGGGCAACGAAGGTGATAAAAAGGCGAGAACGATGAAGACTTCTCTAAATGAAGAGTCAAGATGATTGGATAGCTATTTGTGAGAATTTCTCACTCTTCAATTTCTTTTCTAGTTATATATATATACTAGGATGCAGATGGTGTTTACTAGCACCCGACACAATCGTCCACAGACCATGGACTTGTTTGTTTGGTTGTATAAATTAGTTAGATGATTTGGTTTGAATTGAATTGTTTGGTGAAATGAAATTGATTTGATTGATGTGTGAATGGCGTGGGCCTTCACCAGACGGGGATAAGGCTAGGCCTTGTCCCGTTTCTAGTATCGTGCCGTTATGCCGCCGAAATTTTCTAAAATAAGTTAGAAAAATAAAAATATCATTTTATTTAAAGAATGAACTGAATAGAAAATTCATATGTTTGAATAAAATGTTTTATCGTTAAAAATATGATTTTTAACGTGAATGTGAATAAATAAATATTCATTTACAAACCAGACAGTTTGTTTATGTACACCTATTTGAAGGACATTGATTGGGTCGACAAATTTTACACATCGCCCAACTGCACAAATAAAATATGCGTTTGATTGTTTGAAACCCCACACGGGTGTTGGGATGAAATATGAAGTTCACTCATCCTGATTGATTAAATATGTCGATCGATTGATTGACAGGCTGTTATAAGCGTTAGATATCTATATTTGATGCTTATACAGTGTAGTGCACTTTGGTTGATGGTTGATTATTTTTCAATGCTATTATATACGTGTGATGTATGAAAATCCATATAATTAACATTATATGGTGATTGACTGGGCCTCATTCAAATTTGGAAAATAAAGAATATCATAAAATAAAGGTTCATGTGTTGACTGTACTCATCCGATGAGATTAGTCATGTGTTGAACGAAATATTTTAACAATAAAATTTACATCTTTATCAATATGAAATAAAGGTTCATGTGTTGACTGTACTCATCCGTTGAGATTAGTCATGTGTTGAACGAAATATTTTAATAATAAAATTTACATCTTTGTCAATATGAAATAAAGGTTCATGTGCTGACTGTACTCATCCGTTGAGATTAGTCATGTGTTGAACGAAATATTTTAATAATAAAATTTACATCTTTATATTATAAAATAAAGGTTCATATGTTGACAGTACTCATCCGTTGAGATTAGTCATGTGTTGAACGAAATATTTTAACAATAAAATTTACTTCTTTATCAATATGAAATAAAGGTTCATGTGTTGACTGTACTCATCCGTTGAGATTAGTCATGTGTTGAACGAAATATTTTAATAATAAAATTTACATCTTTATCAATATGAAGTAAAGGTTCATGTGTTGACTGTACTCATCCGTTGAGATTAGTCATGTGTTGAACGAAATATTTTAACAATAAAATTTACATCTTTATATTATAAAATAAAGGTTCATATGTTGACTGTACTCATCCGTTGAGATTAGTCATGTGTTGAACGAAATATTTTAATAATAAAATTTACATCTTTATCAATATGAAATAAAGGTTCATGTGTTGACAGTACTCATCCGTTGAGATTAGTCATGTGTTGAACGAATTATTTGAAAACGAAATATTTGAAAAAGAAATATTTGAAATAGAATTATTTGAAATAGAATATTTGAAAATAGATATATATGAAGTCGTGTTGATTAGATTGACGCCATTTTGACGTGAACGATATTTATATCGATTTTATTCATTTTAAAGGGAATATTGAAAAGTGATTTCGAAATCGAATATTTTGAAATGAAATTTGAATTAAATTGAATAGAAAACGAATTCGAATTGAATATATAACGAATTGAATTCGAATTGAATATATAACGAATTGAATTCGAATTGAATATATAACGGATTTGATTACAATTGAATATATAATGAATTTGATTCAAATAGAAAACAAAACGAATTTGATTTGAAAAAAAAAATGAATTTTAATCGAATAGAAAACCAATTTGAATTGAATCGAATAGAAAACCAATTTGAATTGAATCGAATAGAAAACCAATCTGAATTGAATCGAATAGAAAACCAATTTGAATTGAATCGAATAGAAAACCAATTTGAATTGAATCGTATAGAAAACGAATTTGAATTGAATCTAATAGAAAACAAATTTTAATTGAATCGAATATAAAATTAATTGAATTGAATAGATAACGAATTCGAATTGAATTGAAAGCGAATTGAAATGAATTCAAATTGAATTGAAATTTGAATTGAATAGAAATGAATTTTAAAACGAATTTATAAGGAAAAATTCAATTTTGATTTGAATTTGAAATGGAAGTTGAAAATGTTTTGAAACGAATTTAAAACGATTTATAAAATTCGTTTTAAATAGTAATCGATGAAGTATATTATATATATATATATATATATATATATATATATATATATATATATAATGGCCTGAATAGAACGCGCCGCGCCGCGGCAGTTTGTGAATTTTGACCATTTATTTCAAACGGACATTACGGGAGATCCGACCGTCGGATTCTCCTAAAACCGAAACCGTTGGGTTCGCATCGAAAAGAGCTTTCTAACGAATATTAGAAATTCAAAATCTAACGGTTGGATTTGGAGATACGTCCAAATCAAATTGGGAAAAGGTCGCTGTAAGTGCAGTTCGATGGTCGTTGATGGAAATCGACTATACGGGCCTTGATAAAATTATTAAAAATATCAATAATTTGTGTAAAATCATAAGAAATGATTTGGGAGAAATTGGGATGAAAAACTCCATATTTGAAAAGATAAAAATAGATTTTTATCGAAATGAACTAGTTTTGAACTAAAATTAAAATCCATTTATCTTTAAATAAATAAATTGGATTTAAAAAGGGGTTTTAAATAATCGGAATTTCTAATATATTCGATTGGATTTGAAATGGGTTTATCGTGAACGGTGTTTTAAATAACACTGGTTCTTTAACCCGATAATAAATAGAATGTGATTAGGGTTTGTCGTGAACTGTGTTTTAAATAACACTAGTTCTTTAACCCAGTAAAAGGAGTTTTAACGAATCAGCAATTAGATTGAAATGTAAATCCATAATCTAAATTATCAAATTTAGAAATGAGCGAGAATGGAGTATCGCCAGTTTTGCTCCAAAGCGATAGTTAAATCTTTAATTAGATTTGAACGTGAAATGGTAATTAATTTTGCCGATAACACCATGGTGTTTGATATGGAGTATTACCAGTTTTGCTTCATGGGATGAATAGGTTGGGATTGGGAAATAAAATAAATAATTACTTCGGTGTGGTTCGCTAATCTCGACTAGTTTAGAAAACAATAATCTGGTTTGAAATGACATCCAAAGGAAGATTAAAGGATAAATTTTAAAGAATTTATCTTGGATAAAATTAATGGGAACCTTTCCCTAAAAATGTGATTTTGTGAATAAAAGAATATTCTGAATTGGAATGAGGCGTATGTTGTGTTTGAGTAACATTTGTTTTTAATATACGCTGGTTGTTCGGAAAGGCCGGGTTTATACCCATTCTGAATAACCGATTCGACGATATGTCGAAGATGAAGACGGTGGTCGAAGACTGGAAGTCTTCACATCGTTTGGATAATTACTGACGATCCTGATTGGGCTGTACACCCAAGAGGATGGAAATAGTTAGTGGTCGTCCAGACGTACTTGGAGATGGATGGATATGCGAGGAAAGTGCCTCCGGTTTCGTTCAGACCCAGAACGAACTTGTAAATGGATTGTGTGTCTGACATTGGATTTTATTCTATGTTGATTGATTTCTGTTTAATATATATCTGTTTGGCGGCGGAGAATTTATTCTCTTGCTTAACGCCCTTCTCTGAGACGTATGAGCTTAGAGGTTATATATCGATAGATATCAATCGCATGGCATGAATTGCCTGTGTGGCATGCTGAGTTGCATGGATCAAGGCTTCTGTTGAAAAGCAAAGTCTTGTGGTTGATGATCAAAGCACGCCTACGTGGCAGCTTTGTGTATAACATGAATTCACGAGCCTCACACCTCGGTATGAGTTAAAAACAGGATACGGGCCGTTGGGAGAACACGACGTTTCTTTCTAGCTTTGGTGGTGTCAGTGACTTACCAGCCCTGACATTTATATACTTTTCACCTTTGTGGTTGTTGGAATGAGGCGCCTCGATATAGGTCTGTAAGGACCGGGAAACGTGTGTTCAGGAATAACTAATCCTCAAACGTAAGAGAGGACCGGCCCAACCGATCCAAGTGGCTGCCCAGAGTGTGTAGTCCTGAGCATTTGCTAGAATGTCTCAAAGCGGAGAGAAGCTTGCCCCTTGCCTCGACTCATGACGGAAATCCAATTTCCAATACGTGTATTTCGGTTTTATCTGTAGAGCCTAGTATGGCGACATAGTGGGATGGAGCACTCATGCCGTCTATGATTTATATTTATGATTGAAATGTTTTGGCACTATACACTTATTATAGTATCAAATGATTTGTTTTAAACGTACCAAGCATGTTTGGCTGTTATAAGGTAAAACCCTATCCTCCGGCTTGCGTTGCATTGTGTGATGGGACCTGGGTCTTATAATAGCTTCATTTTTCGAAAAAGCATTGCGTTGTCTTTTCTATGCACCGGTCTTCTTGGGAGGAAACCCGTTCCGTGTTATATGGCGTGGTCCCTTGAATTACCCTCTTTCAAAGTAAAGTTTTAATAACTGTTTTAGTTCTCACACCAGTCACAGGACTGACCTGGAGTTTATTGTTTTAACCTAAACTCTGGGTGCCCTTATTTTCTACATGGGAAGCTAGTAGTTTTGGTTTTGCAGATTTATATTCACAGGATCCTGATTTACAGCAGGAACGATGCTCGGAAAGCTCTGTATCCCTGCATTACTTTTAGTTGTGTTTTGTATATTTTTCCGCTGCTATGTAATTTATTGTAATCTCTGATATTTATCGAATGTAATTTATTCATTTATACTCTGTATATTCTTGTATCTGATGGAATTGTTGTAATAACAATGAAATGTTCTTCCGTCTGCGTTCTGATTTGTCCTGTTCTCAAACGATCAGGGGTTTCGAACGGTCTAGATCGGTTTAACAACTGATTCAGATCGAGCGAAATACCCGGCCGTCACATTTGGTATCAGAGCTTTGGTTTACAAAGCTCGAGAACAAGACACATTAGAACCATACGAAAGAATTCATCAGATAGTGGATTAGTAATATCAAATTAGAATGACTCGTTAGAGATAGGATCAGCAGTATCCTAGAACGAGTGTGAAGAGTATATTTTTCAAATGAAAACAATTTTGTTTTCAAATTTAAACCATTTTAAACGTATTTGATTATTTATTTATTTTGAATTTGGACAATCTAGTATATAAAGGTTTTGCATATACGCGTCATGAACGTATATTCGAAGTTTTAATATATTAGATAGATATAGAGTCACACTCTAGTCGCCCGGACATGGTCCTGATGATGAAGTATACCATCACCAGTATTTATTTTCGAGTGACGAAGGTATGATATCTATATATTTCCATTAGACTGGCGTGAGAACCAAAACCAATATAGCTAGAACACTTTGTTGTGAATTGGCGTCAAAAGCATGATTTTCTTTATATATATCAAATTATGAATTTGAAATGTTAATCCACTAATTGATTGATGTTTGCGTTGTTTGTTTATTTGTTTGATAATTTTGAACCATTATGCCTAATTGAATCAAATATTGAACTGTATTGAAAATTGGTCGCATTTGCTTGCATATACATATACTTACATTGAACAGGTCATAGCAAGGAGGCTAGAGCAGAGAATAAAATTTGTTTGTCCGACAAATAGGTACATGTTTACTATATAATTTACTGTTTTGTTTGGGTGATGATGATTTTATGAGCCTATTGGCTAGCCGCTTGGCTTTTTCTTTTTCTTTTTGAGTTTAGAAGGCCTGTATGGCAGTTTCGGGATTTTCCCGTGGCTCCCGGTGCAGGGGAGGTTATGACGATATTTTTCGAAAATTTAGGGTGTTAGCCAAATTTTTGAAAATTTGAAAATTCTCAGAAACTAAAAAGTTGGAGAATGGAAGCCAGATCGAAGGTAGAGCTGATTAATCAAACCACTTTCGACTTTGTTCCTTTTCGGGGACGAAAAGTTTTAAGTGGGGGAGATTGTAACAACCCGAAATCCCTTAATCTAAGAATAAAATTTCATCTTATGAAATTTTAAAAGAATTATAAATCTAATGTGTCATATTTTAGAACTTGGGTTTATTTAACATATGTTTGCGCTCTAAACCCTAAGATAATAAAATCGGCTAGTAGAGCATATGAATGTGTATTTATAGGCTATGCTATTAATAGCAAAGCATACAGTTTTTTAATGACCTAAATACACAGAATTTAATGAAAATTCTGAATTTGAATCTAGAAGAAGTAAAAGAACGAGAACCGTAAAAGACTTTGGTCTGGATTTTTGTGTTTTTACTATAGAGGAGGATCCCTTAAACCTCCAAGAGACCTTACCTTCTTTAGATGCCAATTTTTTGGCAAGAGGCTATAAATGATGAGATGGATTCTCTGGAATCCAATAAGTCTTGGCATTTGGTAGATTTACCCCCGTTGTAAATCTATAGGTTGTAAATGGGTTCTTAAAAATTAAAACCTGAAAGCACTATTAATAAGTATAAAACACGACTAGTAGCTAAAGGTTTTAAGTAAAAAGAAAATATAGGTTTCTTTGACACTTTTTCACCAGTAACTAGAATTACATTCATTTGGGTATTAATCTCACTTGCTTCTTTTCATAATTTACTAATACACCAAATGGATGTAAAAACCACATTTTTGAACGGTGAATTAGAAGAAGAAATCTATATGGACCAGCTGAAGGATTTGTAGTACATGGTCAAGAACATAATGTATGCAAATTAGATAAATCGTTATATGCTTTAAAACAAGCATCTAAACAATGGCATGAAAAATTTGATAATTTAATCACTTCACATTGTTTTAAAGTTAATGAAAGTGACAAATGCATTTATTACAAGTCTGAGAATGACATTTGCACTATTATATGCCTTTATGTAGATGACCTACTCATCTTTGGATCAAACATTCATGCCATAAATTCAGTCAAATTATTATTAAGTGCCAATTTTAATATGAAAGATCTAGGTGAAGCGAGTGTAATCCTTGGTATTAAGATTACTAGGTCAGAAAAGGGAATTTCTTGGGATCAATCTCATTACATTGAGAAGATACTGAATAAATATAATTACTTTGACTGTAAACCTGCAAGTACACCATATGATTCAAGTGTAAAGTTATTTAAGAACACTGGTGAAGGTGTAAGACAGTCTGATTATGCGAGCATCATTGGCAGCCTTCGGTATGCCACTGATTGTACTAGACCCGACATTGCCTATGTCGTGGGATTATCGTGCAGGTTTACCAGTAGACCTAGTATAGAATACTGGCATGCTACTGAGAGGGTCATAAGATACCTAATATAAACTATGAATCTTGGATTACATTATGAAAAGTTTTCAGTTATACTTGAAGGAAATTCTGATACAGACTGAAATACTTTATCTTGGATTACATTATGAAAAGTTTTCAGTTATACTTAAAGGAAATTCTGATACAGACTGAAATACCCTATCGTTTGCCGAAATTTGCAACTTCTTTTTAAATCAAATTTTAACACTAGTGTTTCATTAATACATGGTATTCATAAATATACTTCATTTAAAATTTTCATTTCAACAATTTCCTTAAGTATATTGTTAATAATGACAATTTATTTTTTAAAGATCTCATAAAAGATATCTTTTTCTAGAGTAACAACATATTTCGAGAATTGTAGATATTGGTCTTTAGGCTAACTTAATACTAGAGGGGGTAAATAGTGTTTAATGAAATTTATGAATTTTTTTTAAAATTTAATAGAATCAAATGCAAATCAAAGATATAAATCAAATACGGATGCAAATAATAAGTACGTGTAAAAACCCGCAACCTCCCCGTAAAGGAAAGCGTCGGATAGTTCGAGAACAAACCACAACAGAACACATACAGAAGAACGTTTCATTGTATATTACAACAATGCATCAGATTACAAGAATATACAGAGTATAAATGAATATTACACAGAAATATCAGAGATTTAAATTACATTTAAATACATAGCAGCGGAAAATAATACAATACACAACTAGAAGAGATATACGGATACAAAGCTTTCCGGATATCGTTCCAGCTGTAAACCAGGATCCTGTGAATATAAATCTGCAAAACCAAAACTACTAGCTGCCCGTGTCAAAATAAGGGCACCCAGAGTTTAGGTTAAAACAACAAACTCCAGGTCAGTCATGTGACTGGTGTGAGAACTAAAACAGTTATTAATCTTTATTTTTAAAGCTAGGTAAATCAAGGGACCACGCCGTATAACACGGAACGGGTTTCCTCCCAAGAATACCAGTGCATAAAACCAACAGCGCAATGCTAAATAAAGAAAAATGAAGCTGTTATAAGACCCAGGTCCCATCACACAATGCAACGCAGTCGAGGATAGGGTTTTCCCTTATAACAGCCAAAGAATGCTTGATACGTTTTAAAACAAATCATTTGATACTATTATAAGTGTGTAAGACAACTTCAAATCATAAGTATCAATCATAGGCGGCATAAGCGCCCCATCCCACTATGTCGCCATATATAGGGTTACAATTAAAACCGCAAATGTCACGTATTTGGAAATTGGATTTCCGTCTATGAACCGAGGCAAAAGATAGTCCTCAACCGATTCGTGACTCTCTAGCCCGAGCCACCGGAACAGCCGCAACTGCCCCTTCGATCGTCAGGGCCGGTCCACCGATGTGGATTATAGTGCCTGAACAATACGTCTCCCCACCCTATGGGGTGTAAGTCTGGTCCGTCAGCCGACCAGAATGCATTCGGCCGAAACCGATATAACCGAGGCGCCTCGCAACAGCAACAACCACATAAGTCAAACTCGTCAGGGCGTGTAAAACCACTGACGCCACTTCTAGCTAGAAAGAAACGCAAGTCCTCCCTGATGTCCTCTCCCGTTTTTGGTTCATACCGGGTGTGAAACACGCGAGGTAAACGTTACACAAAGCTACGCCACAAAGGCCGTGCTTTGATCATCACCACAAGACTTTGCTTTTCAACAGAAGCCTTGATCATTTGCATCTTAGCATGCCACACAGGCAAACCACTCTATGCAACCGATATCAGTCACACAGAATGAAATCCAATGTCAGACACACAGTCCATTTACAAGTCCGTTCTGGGCCTGAACGAAACCGGAGGCACCTAGTACCCCGCATATCCATCGATCTCCAAGTACGTCTGGACGATCACTAACTGTTTCCATCTTCTTGGGTGTACAGCCCAATCAAGATCATCAGTTATCACCCAAACGACGTGAAGACCTCCGGTCTTCGACCATCGTCTTCATCTTCGACTTATCGTCGTATCAGTTATTCAGAATGGGATAAACCCGGTCTTTCCGAATAACTCGCGTATATATTATAAAAGTGTTACACAAACACAACATACGCCTCATTCCAATTCATCAGTCACTAACCATAAATTAATCAAGAGAATAATTTCCCAAATATTAACCCCGAAGGCCGAAACCAACATCAGATCAATATCCAGAAAACCATTCTACTTGGCTAACCGACAGTTAGTTCCTAAATTTCACATTCGTGGGAAAGGTTCCCATTAATTTTATCAAAGATAAATTCTTGAATTTATTCTTTAATCAACTTTTGAATATCAATTCAAACTAGTTGGGATTAACGAACCTTACCGAAGTAATCATTGGATTTAATTTCCCAATCCCAACCTATTCATCCCATGAAGTAAAACTGGTAGTACTTCATATCTAACACCACGGTGTTATCGGTAAATTCAATTACCATTTCACGTTCAAATCTAATTAAAGATTTAACTATCGCCTGTAGCAAAACTGGTGATACTCCATTCTCGATTATTTCGATCTAATTAAAGATTCATTAAAACTCCACTTAGTTTTAATCTTTGACTGGGTTAAAGAATCAGTGTCATTTAAAAACACGGCTCACGATAAACCCCAAATCACATTCATTAATCATCGGGTTAAAGAACGAGTGTTATTTAAAACACTGTTCACGATAAACCCAAAAATCAATATCAATTCAATTCCAATTAAATATTATTTAATTGGTACACTTCATTAAATCTAAATAAAAAGATTTAATCTTTTCCCAACTGGGTTCAAGAACGGTGTTAGTGAAGACACCATTCACGACAAACCCAAATCACATTCATTAATTATCGGGTTAAAGAACAAGTGTTATTTAAAACACTGTTCACGATAAACCCAAAAATCAATACCAATTCAATTCCAATTAAATATCATTTAATTGGTACACTTCATTAAATCTAAATAAAAAGATTTAATCTTTTCTCAACTGGGTTCAAGAACAGTGTTAGTGAAGACACCATTCACGACAAACCCAAATCACATTCGATATTCAATACAAGGCTCTGAATAGAGAATATATCGGCTTATATTCAATATCGAATTCTACGACTAACAAATGTCGTATTGGAAATAACGATATAAATATATATCTTTCAAATTTCCATAACAACACCTGTATAATCACGAATTCCAACATCAAAATATTCCGAAGACAATTTCGATTCAAATCCACTCCAATGCAATCATTGGAAATTTTGGTTATTTTCAAAACCATTTCAAATTCAATTTATTTATTTAAAAATAAATAGAATTATAATTCTAGTTCAAAACTAGTTCATTTCGATAAAAATCTATTTTTATCTTTTCAAATATGGAGTTTTTCATCCCAAACTTTCACAAATCATTTCTTATGATTTTACACAAATTATTACTATTTTTAATAATTTTATCAAGGCCCGTACAGTCGATTTCCAACAACGGCCATCGAACTGCACTTACAGCGACCTTTTTCGAATTTGATTTGGACGTATCTCCAAATCCAACCGTTAGATTTCAAATTTCTAACATTCATTAGAAAGCTCTTTTCGATACGAACCCAACGGTTCCGGTTTTAGGAGAATCCGACGGTCGGATCTCCCGTAATGTCCGTTTTAAATAAATGGTCGAAATTCGCGAACTGCCGCGGCGCGGCGCGTTCTATTCAGGCCATTATATTATATATATAATATATATAATATATATTTCATCGATTTCTATTTAAAACGAATTATATAAATAGTTTTGAATTCGTTTCAAAAACAATTTCAACTTCCTTTTCAATTCAAATCAAAATTGAATTCCTCTTTATAAATTCGTTTTAAAATTCATTTCTATTCAATTCAAATTTCAATTCAATTTGAATTCGTTTCAATTTGTTTTCAATTCAATTCGAAATCGTTTTCAATTCAATTCATTTCGAAATCGTTTTCAATTCAATTCATTTCGAAATCGTTTTCAATTCAATTCATTTCGAAATCGTTTTCAATTCAATTCATTTCGAAATCGTTTTCAATTCAATTCATTTCGAAATCGTTTTCAATTCAATTCATTTCGAAATCGTTTTCAATTCAATTTGAATTCGTTTTCAATTCAATTCATTTCGAATTCGTTTTCAATTCACTTTGAATTCGTTTTCAATTCAATTCATTTCGAAATCGTTTTCAATTCAATTCATTTCGAAATCGTTTTCAATTCAATTCATTTCGAAATCGTTTTCAATTCAATTCATTTCGAAATCGTTTTCAATTCAACTCATTTCGAAATCGTTTTCAATTCAACTCATTTCGAAATCGTTTTCAATTCAATTCATTTCGAAATCGTTTTCAATTCAACTCATTTCGAAATCATTTTCAATTCAATTCGAAATCGATAAAATCGATATAAATATCGTTCACGTCAAAATGGCGTCAATCTAATCAACACGGCTTCATAAAGTTCTATTTTCAAATATTCTATTTCAAATATTTCTTTTTCAAATATTTCTTTTTCAAAACTGGAATGAGGCCCAATCAATTACCATATAAAATTAATTATATGGATTTTCATACAACACATGTATATAATAGCATTGAAAATAATCAACCATCAACCAAAGTGCACTACACTGTATAAGCATCAAATATAGATATTCAACGCTCATAACAGCCTGTCAATCAATCGATCGACATATTTAATCAATCGGGATGAGTGAAATTCATATTTCATCCCAACACCCGTGTGGGGTTTCAAACAATCAAACACAGATTTTAGTTGTGCAGTTGGGCGATGTGTAAAATTTATCGTCCCAATCAATGTCCTTCAAATAAGTGTACATAAACAAACCATCTGGTTTGTAAATGAATATTTATTTATTCACTCCTCTATTTTCATATTCACGTTAAAAATTATATTTTTAACGATAAAACATTTTATTTCAACCTATGAATTTCTATTCAATTCATTTATTCAATAAAATGATATTTTTATTTTTCTAACATATTTTAGAAAATTTCGGCGGCATAACGGCACGATACTAGAAACGGGACAAGGCCCAGCCTTATCCCCGGTCTAGTGAAGGCCCACGCCATTCACACATCAATCAAATTCACTTTCGTTATGCAAACCACAAAATTTGGAGTAAGGGTCTAACCTAGCCTTACTCCTTCGCCTTATAACGGCGCACGTCTAATCCTAATCAATTTATCGATTCGATTTTTCACACCACAAACCACATTCAAACCAATATCGCAATCAATCACCAAACAGTCAAACAAACAAGTCCATGGTCTGTGGACGATTGTGTCGGGTGCTACTAAGCACCGTCTGCATCCTAGTATATATATATATAACTAGAAAAATAAATTGAAAGGTGAGAAATTCTCACAAATAGCTATCCTAGCTCCACGGCTCTTCATTTCCAGAAGTCTTCGTCGTTTCGCCTTTTTGTCACCTTCGTTGCTGCTTTCTCTACATACGTAAAAATCACATTTTTACTTCGAAGTTCAATATATAAAAATTCTATTTTTCTATCGAAGTTCAATATATAAAAATTCTATTTTTCTATCGAAGTTCAATATATAAAAATTCTATTTTTAGTTCGCTATTCAATATATAAAAATCGAATTTTTAGTTCGAAGTTCTATATATAAAAATCGAATTTTTAGTTCGCTATTCAATATATAAAAATCGAATTTTTAGTTCGAAGTTCTATATATAAAAATCGAATTTTTAGTTCGCTATTCAATATATAAAAATCGAATTTTTAGTCCGCTATTCAATATATAAAAATCATATTTTTATTTCGATTTAAACAATACAAAAATTATATTTTCAAAGCAAATCCATTTTTAAAAACCATAAAGTAAAATCAGTTTTTTTATTATTTATAAATTCAGTTTTTAAAATCCTTTTAAAACAGTTTTAAAATTCCTAAAACAAAAATCAATTCAGTTCATTTCTTTTTAAAAAAGTTTTTTTTTCCTATTTAAAAATACAGTTTAAAACTTTACTGTAAAAACAAAAATAAAAAAAAACAATACAGTGAACTTACCTCGGGGGGGGGGGGGGGCTGATGTCGGCTTCGTCGGAGGATGGTGGGGAGGTCGGGGTGATGTACCGTGGTGGCGCTTCAGGGGGGGGGGGGGGTTCGGCGGCTTCAGCATTGCGTGCGAGGGGCTTCGGCGAGTTCGTCGAGGGAGGGGGGGAAGGGTTCGACGGCTTCGTCGAGGGAGGGGGGGGAGGTTCGGCGATGGAGGGTGGCGATACGACTGGGCGGGGGCGGGATCGAACGAGTAGTTAGGGTTTTTTTTTTTTTTTTCTTTCTGCTGATTTGGTCAAAGAGGGGAGGGAGATAAAGTAGGGAAGGGTAGAAGTTATATAATAATTTATATATTATTTTATTTTAATTTTCTTTTATAAAGCAACTTTTTGTTTCAAACTCGGAATCGAACACACCGACTGTCATCCCTAGCGTATTACCCCCATTCCGAACACAATAGGCTATGTATCGTAGGCTGATTCGACTGTTTGAATCAGTTTCCGTTAGATTTACATTTAAATCACTATATTTAATTTTAAACGTACATTTCAAATTACCGGGGTCACATACTAACTAGAAAAATTCCAGAAAAATATTTTCTAGCTTCGTATTGACGATACGGTCCTAACAAAACTAGTTTCGTCGAATTCTGAGACCGTTTGAAAAATGGCCAATTTCCAGTCGATTAAAATCAACTGAAACTGGTCAAACGCGTTTTCCTTTGCCATGCTCACATATTGATTCGAAAAATTATGAAATTTGAAACCTAGCAATAACTTTACATCCCGGACCCAACAAAACTGGTTTCGTCGAAATCCGAGGTCGTTTGCAAAACGGCTATTTTTAAGGGCCTTATATATATAAAAATATATATAAATTCCACAGCGACTATTTCTAATTTTAAACTGGACATATCTTATCATTTCTAAGATGAAATCTCAGTTTGTTAACTTCGTTACAAAGATATAGTTATACAGATTCAAATATTTCTTGTTTCGTTCAATTCTGACTTATATTGAATTCTGTATATTCATTTGAAATTAGAAATCGAATTTTCGAACTACCGCGCCATTTTCAATTCCTTTTATAATTATATATAATTATTATATATTCTAACGACGACGTACATAATATATACGTCGAATTCTATTCAAAATAAATTTTCTCGTCGATATTATTTAAAATAATCTATTTTAAATATTCAAAATTCGCTAAAATTGCCAAAATAAAAATTTTAAACTGGCCCAGAATTTCCGGGTTGTTACAATCTCCCCCACTTAAAACTTTTCGTCCCCGAAAAGGAACAAAGTCGAAAGTGGTTTGATCATTCAATTCTACGTTCGATCAGGCTTCCATTCTCCAACTCTTTAGTTTCTGAGAATTTTCAAAACTTCAAAAATTTGGCTAACACCCTAAATTTTCGAAAAATTTCGCCATAACCTTCCCTGCAATGGGAGCATCGGGGAATTTCAAATAGCTTCCCCGGTCCTTCAGATCTCAAAAAGAAAAAGAAAAAGCCAAGCGGCTAGCCAATAGGCTCACAAAATCATCATCACCCAAACAAAACAGGAAATTATGTAGTAAACATGTACCTATTTGTCGGGCAAACAAATTTTATCCTCGGCTCTAGCCTCCTTGCTATGACCTGTTCAATGATATATATGTATATGCAAGCAAACGCGACCAATTTTCAATACAGTTCAATATTTGGTGCTATTAGGCTAAATGGCTAAAAATTAGCAAACAAATAAACAAACAACACAAACATCAATCAATTAGTGAATTAGAGTCTCAAATTCATAAATTTGATACATATACAAAAATCAAATTTTTGATGCTAAATCACAACAATAGGCCCTATCTAATTTTGGTTCTCACACCAGTCAATAGGAAATATATAGAAATCTCACTTTCGTCACTCGAAAATAAATACTGGCGACAGTGCCCCATCACCAGAATTACTCCCGGGCACTAGAGGGATTCTATATCTACCCAATATATTAAAACTTCGAATACACGTTTGCAAGACATATATGCAAAATCTTTATATATCGGATTGTCCTAATCCATATAAAATAAATAATCAAATACGAATAATTGATTTAAATTTTCAAAACGAAATTTGTTTTCATTTGAAAAATATACTCTTCACACTCGTTCTAGGATGCTACTGATCCTATCTCTAACGAGTCATTCTAATTGGACATTGCTAATCCAATATCTGATGAATTCTTTCGTATGGTTCTAATGTGTCTTGTTCTCTAGCTTTGTAAACCAAAGCTCTGATACCACGTGTAAAAACCCGCAACCTCCCCGTAAAGGAAAGCGTCGGATAGTTCGAGAACAAACCACAACAGAACACATACAGAAGAACGTTTCATTGTATATTACAACAATGCATCAGATTACAAGAATATACAGAGTATAAATGAATATTACACAGAAATATCAGAGATTTAAATTACATTTAAATACATAGCAGCGGAAAATAATACAATACACAACTAGAAGAGATATACGGATACAAAGCTTTCCGGATATCGTTCCAGCTGTAAACCAGGATCCTGTGAATATAAATCTGCAAAACCAAAACTACTAGCTGCCCGTGTCAAAATAAGGGCACCCAGAGTTTAGGTTAAAACAACAAACTCCAGGTCAGTCATGTGACTGGTGTGAGAACTAAAACAGTTATTAATCTTTATTTTTAAAGCTAGGTAAATCAAGGGACCACGCCGTATAACACGGAACGGGTTTCCTCCCAAGAATACCAGTGCATAAAACCAACAGCGCAATGCTAAATAAAGAAAAATGAAGCTGTTATAAGACCCAGGTCCCATCACACAATGCAACGCAGTCGAGGATAGGGTTTTCCCTTATAACAGCCAAAGAATGCTTGATACGTTTTAAAACAAATCATTTGATACTATTATAAGTGTGTAAGACAACTTCAAATCATAAGTATCAATCATAGGCGGCATAAGCGCCCCATCCCACTATGTCGCCATATATAGGGTTACAATTAAAACCGCAAATGTCACGTATTTGGAAATTGGATTTCCGTCTATGAACCGAGGCAAAAGATAGTCCTCAACCGATTCGTGACTCTCTAGCCCGAGCCACCGGAACAGCCGCAACTGCCCCTTCGATCGTCAGGGCCGGTCCACCGATGTGGATTATAGTGCCTGAACAATACGTCTCCCCACCCTATGGGGTGTAAGTCTGGTCCGTCAGCCGACCAGAATGCATTCGGCCGAAACCGATATAACCGAGGCGCCTCGCAACAGCAACAACCACATAAGTCAAACTCGTCAGGGCGTGTAAAACCACTGACGCCACTTCTAGCTAGAAAGAAACGCAAGTCCTCCCTGATGTCCTCTCCCGTTTTTGGTTCATACCGGGTGTGAAACACGCGAGGTAAACGTTACACAAAGCTACGCCACAAAGGCCGTGCTTTGATCATCACCACAAGACTTTGCTTTTCAACAGAAGCCTTGATCATTTGCATCTTAGCATGCCACACAGGCAAACCACTCTATGCAACCGATATCAGTCACACAGAATGAAATCCAATGTCAGACACACAGTCCATTTACAAGTCCGTTCTGGGCCTGAACGAAACCGGAGGCACCTAGTACCCCGCATATCCATCGATCTCCAAGTACGTCTGGACGATCACTAACTGTTTCCATCTTCTTGGGTGTACAGCCCAATCAAGATCATCAGTTATCACCCAAACGACGTGAAGACCTCCGGTCTTCGACCATCGTCTTCATCTTCGACTTATCGTCGTATCAGTTATTCAGAATGGGATAAACCCGGTCTTTCCGAATAACTCGCGTATATATTATAAAAGTGTTACACAAACACAACATACGCCTCATTCCAATTCATCAGTCACTAACCATAAATTAATCAAGAGAATAATTTCCCAAATATTAACCCCGAAGGCCGAAACCAACATCAGATCAATATCCAGAAAACCATTCTACTTGGCTAACCGACAGTTAGTTCCTAAATTTCACATTCGTGGGAAAGGTTCCCATTAATTTTATCAAAGATAAATTCTTGAATTTATTCTTTAATCAACTTTTGAATATCAATTCAAACTAGTCGGGATTAACGAACCTTACCGAAGTAATCATTGGATTTAATTTCCCAATCCCAACCTATTCATCCCATGAAGTAAAACTGGTAGTACTTCATATCTAACACCACGGTGTTATCGGTAAATTCAATTACCATTTCACGTTCAAATCTAATTAAAGATTTAACTATCGCCTGTAGCAAAACTGGTGATACTCCATTCTCGATTATTTCGATCTAATTAAAGATTCATTAAAACTCCACTTAGTTTTAATCTTTGACTGGGTTAAAGAATCAGTGTCATTTAAAAACACGGCTCACGATAAACCCCAAATCACATTCATTAATCATCGGGTTAAAGAACGAGTGTTATTTAAAACACTTCACGATAAACCCAAAAATCAATATCAATTCAATTCCAATTAAATATTATTTAATTGGTACACTTCATTAAATCTAAATAAAAAGATTTAATCTTTTCCCAACTGGGTTCAAGAACGGTGTTAGTGAAGACACCATTCATGACAAACCCAAATCACATTCATTAATTATCGGGTTAAAGAACAAGTGTTATTTAAAACACTGTTCACGATAAACCCAAAAATCAATACCAATTCAATTCCAATTAAATATCATTTAATTGGTACACTTCATTAAATCTAAATAAAAAGATTTAATCTTTTCTCAACTGGGTTCAAGAACAGTGTTAGTGAAGACACCATTCACGACAAACCCAAATCACATTCGATATTCAATACAAGGCTCTGAATAGAGAATATATCGGCTTATATTCAATATCGAATTCTACGACTAACAAATGTCGTATTGGAAATAACGATATAAATATATATCTTTCAAATTTCCATAACAACACCTGTATAATCACGAATTCCAACATCAAAATATTCCGAAGACAATTTCGATTCAAATCCACTCCAATGCAATCATTGGAAATTTTGGTTATTTTCAAAACCATTTCAAATTCAATTTATTTATTTAAAAATAAATAGAATTATAATTCTAGTTCAAAACTAGTTCATTTCGATAAAAATCTATTTTTATCTTTTCAAATATGGAGTTTTTCATCCCAAACTTTCACAAATCATTTCTTATGATTTTACACAAATTATTACTATTTTTAATAATTTTATCAAGGCCCGTACAGTCGATTTCCAACAACGGCCATCGAACTGCACTTACAGCGACCTTTTTCGAATTTGATTTGGACGTATCTCCAAATCCAACCGTTAGATTTCAAATTTCTAACATTCATTAGAAAGCTCTTTTCGATACGAACCCAACGGTTCCGGTTTTAGGAGAATCCGACGGTCGGATCTCCCGTAATGTCCGTTTTAAATAAATGGTCGAAATTCGCGAACTGCCGCGGCGCGGCGCGTTCTATTCAGGCCATTATATTATATATATAATATATATAATATATATTTCATCGATTTCTATTTAAAACGAATTATATAAATAGTTTTGAATTCGTTTCAAAAACAATTTCAACTTCCTTTTCAATTCAAATCAAAATTGAATTCCTCTTTATAAATTCGTTTTAAAATTCATTTCTATTCAATTCAAATTTCAATTCAATTTGAATTCGTTTCAATTTGTTTTCAATTCAATTCGAAATCGTTTTCAATTCAATTCATTTCGAAATCGTTTTCAATTCAATTCATTTCGAAATCGTTTTCAATTCAATTCATTTCGAAATCGTTTTCAATTCAATTCATTTCGAAATCGTTTTCAATTCAATTCATTTCGAAATCGTTTTCAATTCAATTCATTTCGAAATCGTTTTCAATTCAATTTGAATTCGTTTTCAATTCAATTCATTTCGAATTCGTTTTCAATTCACTTTGAATTCGTTTTCAATTCAATTCATTTCGAAATCGTTTTCAATTCAATTCATTTCGAAATCGTTTTCAATTCAATTCATTTCGAAATCGTTTTCAATTCAATTCATTTCGAAATCGTTTTCAATTCAACTCATTTCGAAATCGTTTTCAATTCAACTCATTTCGAAATCGTTTTCAATTCAATTCATTTCGAAATCGTTTTCAATTCAACTCATTTCGAAATCATTTTCAATTCAATTCGAAATCGATAAAATCGATATAAATATCGTTCACGTCAAAATGGCGTCAATCTAATCAACACGGCTTCATAAAGTTCTTTTTTCAAATATTCTATTTCAAATATTTCTTTTTCAAATATTTCTTTTTCAAAACTGGAATGAGGCCCAATCAATTACCATATAAAATTAATTATATGGATTTTCATACAACACATGTATATAATAGCATTGAAAATAATCAACCATCAACCAAAGTGCACTACACTGTATAAGCATCAAATATAGATATTCAACGCTCATAACAGCCTGTCAATCAATCGATCGACATATTTAATCAATCGGGATGAGTGAAATTCATATTTCATCCCAACACCCATGTGGGGTTTCAAACAATCAAACACAGATTTTAGTTGTGCAGTTGGGCGATGTGTAAAATTTATCGTCCCAATCAATGTCCTTCAAATAAGTGTACATAAACAAACCATCTGGTTTGTAAATGAATATTTATTTATTCACTCCTCTATTTTCATATTCACGTTAAAAATTATATTTTTAACGATAAAACATTTTATTTCAACCTATGAATTTCTATTCAATTCATTTATTCAATAAAATGATATTTTTATTTTTCTAACATATTTTAGAAAATTTCGGCGGCATAACGGCACGATACTAGAAACGGGACAAGGCCCAGCCTTATCCCCGGTCTAGTGAAGGCCCACGCCATTCACACATCAATCAAATTCACTTTCGTTATGCAAACCAAAAAATTTGGAGTAAGGGTCTAACCTAGCCTTACTCCTTCGCCTTATAACGGCGCACGTCTAATCCTAATCAATTTATCGATTCGATTTTTCACACCACAAACCACATTCAAACCAATATCGCAATCAATCACCAAACAGTCAAACAAACAAGTCCATGGTCTGTGGACGATTGTGTCGGGTGCTACTAAGCACCGTCTGCATCCTAGTATATATATATATAACTAGAAAAATAAATTGAAAGGTGAGAAATTCTCACAAATAGCTATCCTAGCTCCACGGCTCTTCATTTCCAGAAGTCTTCGTCGTTTCGCCTTTTTGTCACCTTCGTTGCTGCTTTCTCTACATACGTAAAAATCACATTTTTACTTCGAAGTTCAATATATAAAAATTCTATTTTTCTATCGAAGTTCAATATATAAAAATTCTATTTTTCTATCGAAGTTCAATATATAAAAATTCTATTTTTAGTTCGCTATTCAATATATAAAAATCGAATTTTTAGTTCGAAGTTCTATATATAAAAATCGAATTTTTAGTTCGCTATTCAATATATAAAAATCGAATTTTTAGTTCGAAGTTCTATATATAAAAATCGAATTTTTAGTTCGCTATTCAATATATAAAAATCGAATTTTTAGTCCGCTATTCAATATATAAAAATCATATTTTTATTTCGATTTAAACAATACAAAAATTATATTTTCAAAGCAAATCCATTTTTAAAAACCATAAAGTAAAATCAGTTTTTTTATTATTTATAAATTCAGTTTTTAAAATCCTTTTAAAACAGTTTTAAAATTCCTAAAACAAAAATCAATTCAGTTCATTTCTTTTTAAAAAAAGTTTTTTTTTCCTATTTAAAAATACAGTTTAAAACTTTACTGTAAAAACAAAAATAAAAAAAAACAATACAGTGAACTTACCTCGGGGGGGGGGGGGGGGGGCTGATGTCGGCTTCGTCGGAGGATGGTGGGGAGGTCGGGGTGATGTACCGTGGTGGCGCTTCAGGGGGGGGGGGTTCGGCGGCTTCAGCATTGCGTGCGAGGGGCTTCGGCGAGTTCGTCGAGGGAGGGGGGGAAGGGTTCGACGGCTTCGTCGAGGGAGGGGGGGGAGGTTCGGCGATGGAGGGTGGCGATACGACTGGGCGGGATCGAACGAGTAGTTAGGGTTTTTTTTTTTTTTTCTTTCTGCTGATTTGGTCAAAGAGGGGAGGGAGATAAAGTAGGGAAGGGTAGAAGTTATATAATAATTTATATATTATTTTAATTTAATTTTCTTTTATAAAGCAACTTTTTGTTTCAAACTCGGAATCGAACACACCGACTGTCATCCCTAGCGTATTACCCCCATTCCGAACACAATAGGCTATGTATCGTAGGCTGATTCGACTGTTTGAATCAGTTTCCGTTAGATTTACATTTAAATCACTATATTTAATTTTAAACGTACATTTCAAATTACCGGGGTCACATACTAACTAGAAAAATTCCAGAAAAATATTTTCTAGCTTCGTATTGACGATACGGTCCTAACAAAACTAGTTTCGTCGAATTCTGAGACCGTTTGAAAAATGGCCAATTTCCAGTCGATTAAAATCAACTGAAACTGGTCAAACGCGTTTTCCTTTGCCACGCTCACATATTGATTCGAAAAATTATGAAATTTGAAACCTAGCAATAACTTTACATCCCGGACCCAACAAAACTGGTTTCGTCGAAATCCGAGGTCGTTTGCAAAACGGCTATTTTTAAGGGCCTTATATATATAAAAATATATATAAATTCCACAGCGACTATTTCTAATTTTAAACTGGACATATCTTATCATTTCTAAGATGAAATCTCAGTTTGTTAACTTCGTTACAAAGATATAGTTATACAGATTCAAATATTTCTTGTTTCGTTCAATTCTGACTTATATTGAATTCTGTATATTCATTTGAAATTAGAAATCGAATTTTCGAACTACCGCGCCATTTTCAATTCCTTTTATAATTATATATAATTATTATATATTCTAACGACGACGTACATAATATATACGTCGAATTCTATTCAAAATAAATTTTCTCGTCGATATTATTTAAAATAATCTATTTTAAATATTCAAAATTCGCTAAAATTGCCAAAATAAAAATTTTAAACTGGCCCAGAATTTCCGGGTTGTTACAGTAAATGCGGTAAAGGAAAGAATATATCGACATTTTATATTGGCTCGAAGTTACCCTACATCCAATCCCACACAACTTTAGGTAGTGCATATTTCTTTTCAAATAATATCCAGTCTTACAATCCTCGATTTCAAGGACCATGTGGTCCGCCCCCAACTGCTTCCGAGCATAGGGCGCTCTCTTGAATTAACCAAGCTACGTATCACCAAATTGATTTACGGGCTACAATCAAACCCAGGTGATTTGAACGAGCTATAACCACACCTTTTCATTGTCAGTTTGGAAGAAAGACTCGATAGAACTTTGATCTTGTGATCTTTGATTATAAATACTCCTATAACTCTGAATAGCACCTTGTAACTTTGAGAGAGTGTGACATGGAATTAAACTAGAGAAGATCTGGTTTGATTCTCTTTGAATTTCAATAGATTTCAGTTATAGAAACTTAAAAATTTAGAGTATAAATGAAGAGGAACAAAAGAGAGAAGAAGATAATGAAAAGTAGTCAATTTTGTTGTATTTAGATGGGTATTTATAGGGAATAAACAGTCATATCTTTTCAAAATGGCCTCTGTTTCCTCTGGGTGAGAACGCAAAGACCTTTTTAGTAAAATATCAACCTTGAGAGCCTATCTCTTCTTCTGAATAGGGGATCACTGGTGGAAGGAGAGACAATAGAAGAAAGAAGAAGATCCATCGTTGGAGATCTTGTTATGATAGATCTTTTTCCCATGATTTTGTCAGGTGATATCATTCTTAATTATGATATTTAGTAGAAAAAGGTATATTAGCCACAAAAAGATCACAGGTTGGCATCGTTTAGTTTAGAAAATACCTTCAGACTTACCTTCGAACCATCTTCCCCTTCATACCAATAATTTTTTTTGCAGAATATGCTAACCACAAAAGAGAAGGAAGGATGGAGGGTCGGCTAATATCTTTTAACACATCAAATTATGATTATCCACTTATAATTTAATGAACTAGTACGCAATAGTGAATACCCCTAATTTGAATTATGGATAGTTTGAAGGGTTTCGATAACAAAATCAAATGAACAAAGAAAATGAAAAATCAAAATCTGTTAACAACTGGATCGTAGACAAAATTATTATAATCGGCCTCATGGGTTGCTGAAAAACCCTAAATCAATCAAAATCCATTGATTGATGATAAAGATTAAAAAAATCTTAATGGAGGGTTTTACCTTAAAACAATGATGAATTGAGAAAGATAGGATTTTGTTTAAAAGATTAGATGGTGTCGGCTTTTAAATGATGTTTGTAGGTAAAAAGATGGAGAAAGATAAGAAGTACATTATATACAAGAGTAAAGGACAAAAGAGAATGAATAATCGTCGTTAATCCAGAATCCAACCGTTCAGCCTAAAGTGCCCATATGAGGAAATGATGTCACATGCATTGGGATTCGAAGCAAGTGACTTGAAAAGCTAGGCACACCCCTTTACTAAGGGGAAGGCAAATGTTAGAACAAAAATAACCAAGGAAGACCGAGAATGCGAACCAAAGTGAATGAGCGTGAGAGCCGGTAACACTCCAGAGGAGATAAACCAAGCGTCCGGCAATATCCTTTTAAAATACGAGAGAGAAGAAAAAGGGAATCCCCATTCAAGCCAGAAATTTCCTCTCCGTCTAATTGATAGGGAATCAATCATATACCTGATTAACCTTGTAGAAAGAAACAAAGAAGGAACTGAGAACCATGGAACATGCGAATTTATAGCAGATAAAGGCTTCCAGTTGTATTCCGGAAGATTCGTCTTTTAAAAACAGAAACATTTACTAAGGCATGCGGCAAGGTCAAAATGAAAGAAGAAGAGTAGAAGAGAAGCCCATCGAAAGGATTGAATTACAAGGAAGGAGCCTTCGGACCAAACCATTCCGAGGAAATCACTGATTCAAGGACAGATGCCACCGTAATTCGAGAGCCTGCATACACCTATGCCTTTCGCAACTACTTAAGCCGTAACCAAAGGAGCTAGCCCTGAATAATATTAGTGAGGAAAGATAGCTGATACTAGGGGAGCCTTCGCATGACCCTCAGAGAACACTCTGAAACAGTGATTGGTCGAAACCAAAAAAACAAAGGAAGGCCAATCCACTTTAATAAATAGGACCCCAGAATACCAAGGTGGGAGGGCATTCATTTTCCAAAGTTCGTAACTTAAAATAATGGAGTAAAACTCTAATTCCGAAATCTACTTGGGGAATCTCGTTTGAAATCTTGAAAGTTTTCAATAAAAGGAACATAAGGAATCTTTGAGGTAATTATGAATGTTTCATTTAATTATCTATCTGTAATGCTAACATTCAGGTATCATCCTCGATTCCTGAGTAAATACAGGAACTCACCCAAGTAACCTTAATTAGTTAACCAGAAATCCTTAGAAAACCTTAGGAGGACTTTACCACCCAGACCAAAACCTCATTCAAATTCTCTCATTAGAGATAAAGAAAACCCTTGGGTTCTTAAGAACTTTGTGATCTCACCCCTAGTCAAGATTTGTAAGTTCAATGGAAACTGACCCAAACCTCTTTATCCGACGGCGATATGAGGCGTACAGACGCCTCTAAGGAGCACTATCCGTAATCTATTGGCTCCTGAAAGATTTTATAGAAAATTGCCAAAGATACCGAAATAATCAATAGAAAGTCCTTGATTTTTTCTAGTGATTCGGTAACCTAAAATCCAAAGATATTTCCCCAAAGTCATGAAGGATAATGTACATAAATCAGGAAAATACATTACATTATCAAAGGAACTTCCTTTTCTAAGTTAAGGAAAACTTACCATGAGTTCTTTTTTTTTATAGGAAATCGCTTTTAGTTCGCTAAAGGATGTTTTCTACAGAAGTTCAATCGCAAGGATTCCTTTCATATTTGGGTGTTAACCACAATTTTGGTTAACACTTATTATATCTATAACATGAAACAAAATCAGATCCAAACGAAATAAATGATCCAAATGAAACAAAATCAGTCCAAACGAAATAAAATATATGATAAAAATAAATGATAACGAACCTTTTTGATCAATTTCGAACGAGGATGATTTGTAGCCGGAGTTTAGGGTAAATAGAGGTTAGGGAAAATGTGCGCTTGATAATAAGTCGATGATGATTTATAGTTGCTATTGTTAGGGCAACCGGAGGGAACTTAGGTCGATTAATTAAGGCGAAGCAACAGAGAGTTTTGAGAAATTAGGGAAATGAAATTAGGGGGATTTAGTTTTGGGAACGAGAGAGGGGAGCGGAAGGGAGGTGGGATTCTGTATGCTAGTTATGGTGAACAATGTTTTTTATAAAAAATAGCAAAATTACAGAATGCCTTTAAGCCATTACGAAATTGGAATGGTCCATAAATGTTCTTAAGCGCTTTGCAATGGCAGATAACTATTGCCATTTAGTAACGGTTCAAAATCATTTCTATTTTTCTACGTGTGGGAGTTGCAAAACTGCCAATATGGTGTAGTGGACCATTAATAGCGTATAGGCCAATCTATTTATCTAGGTCATTGTTGACCATCATTTTGGCAAAAGCCGTCACAACTCAAGAACAAAGCCCTCTCTCTACCAGACATCGGCCCGATGCCTACAAAATCAACTTTCATTATGGGTCGATCGATCATAGGTCGACCCGAGATGGCTCTTCAACAAATAAAGGTAACATCCTCCTAAAGAAAAGATCAAACTAATCGGTCGAGTCATCAACAGGCCGACCTACCTATTCCTAAAAGATCGGATCGGGCTGAAATACCAAAGTTGAAATATCTAAGTAAAGTTATCTCCTATGTATTGGATCAGCACAACTATCGAAGCAAGTCATCGCTATCAAACAAAGTCCTATTCCCAAGGCTGGAGCTTTGGATAACTTTTGACCAGCACTTCTTTTCATACGCTAAGTATTCAACTCCATGTATGCTGCATATTTTGAGGAAGAACTATTCATGAGCAGTACCGGGTCTCGCCGCTTAGAGCTACTCAAGAGAATCGAGCTCCACGTGTTAAAACCCAAAAAAAACGTATGCCACATCGCATGCAAGTTTGGCCCTCTAGCTCGCCTATAAATATAACTAACCCCAAAAATGGAAAGGCACCTGAAAATCTTCCAATACAACCTCTTATTCAGCTTACTAAGAATAGCATGCCGTATTTCCTAATTTCAACACAAGGATTTTTTGTATAAACCCACTCCTATCTCCCTACTCTCTTTATAGGAAAACCACTGTAAGTTGTTATCGACGGTTTAAACAAAGATTATAAAGTGAACGTAGGCTTAGATCAAGCTGAACCACTATAAAAATATTGTGTATCCTATGCTTATTTACATTTTCTCGCATTTATGTTATTACTTTTCATGTGTGGTTAACACACGTTGGGGTTGATCGTCACTAGACCAACTTTTGACGTCAGCACTTTGGCTCCCCAGGAAGGGGTCGTAGATATATCCTACGACCTTCGATAACTCCTAAGAAAGCAGTGACAAAGCGGAAGAAGGATACAACACTTTCTAACTCTCAATATCGATCTGCTGACGCAGTAGGAACAACAGCAATAGAGGAAAGCCGCGAGGCTTCCTCCCATGAAGACCCGTCTTCATATCTCACTAGGGACGAGATGGATAAAGTCTTAACTGAGTTCAGAAATCAGATAGCACAACAGGATGGACTTTATAATGGCCTGAATTTCCATACTCATTGATTTCACTAAATACACCACACATCCAACCCAAATTTCATAGAAATATGAATCATTAATAGAAAGAAGTTGGATAGTGAGAAATAGAAAGAAAGAAAATTAGAATAGAAAAAAATAGATGGAAGATAGAACTGAACAACAACATCGAATCTAACAATCGCAGCGGAATAAAACATAATATATATAACAACTTTTGGAATACAAAATTTTAATTTTATATACATACCATTATCAGAGTACATTACATATGCAACACAGCGGAAAATAACATTAGATAACTAACACTGAAGCCTCCTACTCCAAGCTCCTCCAAGGATATCTGTAATACCTGAACTACTTGACTGCCCATAAAAATTTGGGCACCTAAAATTTTAGGGTAAAAAAAAATAAAAAATAAACTCTGGGTCATTCATAGGACTGGTGTGAGTAAACTCCAACCATTTGGTTTAACTTTTAAAAAGAAATATTTTAAAGAAAGGATACTCGTAAGACCGATCCACACATAAACACGGATGGATTTTACCTTATGATAACCAAAAACATTATTTAAAATCAATAATATTCCGATGCGATAGTAGTGTTTAAATTAAGTAAATCACAATCTAGCACAACACTTGCATCTCACGCTCCACATACATAGTATACAATTAAAACTATAACACCCTGTAAAATTCGTAAGTATTGGCAATAAACTAAATAAATAAAATAACAAATTAAATGATATGGCTGGAAAATGGGATTTTGCAGCTTTAGGAATTTGGCAACGAAATTTTTTTATTTGGATTTATGGCGAAATTCTGAATTGTTTTCATATATAATATGCTGAAAACGGTCAACATATGAAGAAGTTATGAACAAATGAATTTGGACAGTGTACGAAGAATATATATATATATATATATATATAATTATGTAAATATTATATGTATTGTCCAAATAATAATTTAAAATAAAAAATGATGGAAATTTAAATTTTGAATTGGAGATAAGGCTTAGGGTACAACGTATATTAAATATATGGAAAACAATAAACCAAATTAAGAACGTATTAATAAAAATAGTTTGGAAATTGAGCCAAATTGGGCGCTCCAGACTGAAGGAGGTCAACCGCCCCTGCCCCCCTAAGGGGTGTCGACCGGCGTCGACCGGCGTCGACTGCTAGGGGTCGACTCCCTGACGGTTGGAACAGCCCAGTGAGGCTATGTATTTGGGATTTTCTAAGAGGTTGTGTTTATATGTAAGGCCCGAATTAAATTTTATTAATCCGACGGCTCAGGCTCACATGAGCAAGTATAAATAACCTCTCAAACGCCAAAATAAAAATCCTAATTATTCTAAACCTCTCCTCCGTTCTACAGAATTCCATAAGAAAATAAAGAGAAAAAGTGTGAAGGTTCTTCTACTTCTCTACCTCCATTTCATATCTCTCTATTTCAAATTTATATAAGTTTAGGAAGTTGGAATTCAACACAAACAATATATATATATAAGAATTTAATTATATATTTCTTATATTTATATTGTTTAGAGATCAATCAAAGCTCGCTTGAACGTTGAGAACTGTCACAGATCTTGAGATTTCTATCACATCCCCACTTAATTTGTCAGTGGAATCTAGTCTTGCTTAAAGGCATATTCATATTATTATCATTTTGCTATATGAATTTTTATGCCTATGAAGATTTGGCTATGCAATAATATAATATGAAAAAACCCCAAATCTTCTACTTTGTAATCACGTAGGAATTGTCATGCTAAAATAGTTTTGTGGAATTGTGGGTTTTGTGTTGGGTTAGAGATAAAAATGAGTATTGTATTATTATTTAAATTTCATGCAATTCACCGTCATTTCATTTGGTCTAAGCCTGAAAATGTTGGAATTTGAATTGTTTCATAGTTGAATTAGGGTTGGATCCTAAGTTGGGTGTAAACGCATTCATAGATTGGAATAAGTCAAATGCGAACATTTCTGGGTGCATAACACCACAAAAAGGGTGAATTGGGTGAAATATAGATCGTAAACATACATGTATGAATGTATGAAATAATCTACTTTTAATTTAATATTGAAACCATTTTCTACATGCCTAGGATACAAGTTATAATTGTTATGTATCTGTATGTTGTCCATTACTGTTATTCAATATATGTTCATTATACCATCATGTTATGTTGTAGCACTAAAATATGGAAAGACGTAAACTTGAATGCCTTAATTTGGATAAATGACAATTGCCATCCCAATTAGAACGTTTCCCCGTTTATACGAATGTTACATTAATTAGGCGCTATCAATATATTATTTATTTAAACGTAATTAACGTTATATTAACGTAATAAATGCGAATAGGTTTGAGTTTGAATTTGAAATGTCCCCTTAACAAATATACATATATATATATATTTGTTTGCTTGTGTGTAGTATATGTATAGAATGGCTTATATATATATATATATATATATATATATATATATATATATATATAAGACATAAAAACGAGGTTAGTTTCCATTTGTGGTAGAAGCCTACCGAAACCGACCGGCATAAGCAACAACAACAAGTAGGCCCAACTAATGTAAGATTTCTAGATGTCATGTGCCATTCATAAGCTTAGTACACTAGACACGAGGTTAAACCGATTTGTAGTAGAAGTCTGCTCGGCACCGACTGGCATATCCAGCATCTACAAGTATATGGGTTAATATAAGAGGTCTAGTGTGTGTGTATATATATATATAAGCTGATGTGTGAAAATAAATAGGCTTACTACACCTTAAGAATGTCTTAAGTGGCTGACTCACCTCTTTATCTAATTCGGGTCTTAAGTGGTTAGGATGAGGATCCCTCCGAAGGTTTATTCCTTGGAGAGGAACCCAAGTCATAGGACCAACCCTTATTAGCATTAAGTTAAGTCTTTGGGTCCTCCTTTTTTAAAAGTTGTTAGGCATAAAACGGTTAACGGAGTAGGGTAGTTCACGTGGGATGTCCACTTCCTCTAGAAGCTTGTAAGGGCTCAACTAGGGACAAGTTTGTTTTTAAAGGATATATGGCCATTGCATGCTCACCAGCTGTCTAAGGGATGTCTTAAGTGACATAGGTGTTCTACTGGGTAATATGAGTTATGTAGTAACGTTCGCAATACTATTTCTCATATTACAAATGACATAATAGACTTAAGAATGTTAACGTACTAGGACGTGGTTCTTAAAGGGCTATGGGTCCACCTTAGGGTAATAAGAGATGTAAGAATCCACCTTTAATAGGGGCCATAAGTGACCAAGAATTCCACCTCGTTGGGTCTTTACGCTAAAAACATTAATGGGCGATTGACTTGGATATCCACCCATTGGTTAGATACTTATGTTTGTGTGAAACTAGTGTGCTACGTAGACATACCTTGACATATGTAACTTGCTAAAAATATAGGATATGGACATTAAATAATAAAATATTCCGGTCACACAGAACTTTTTGTTCTGAACCCCTCTCCTTAATATCCAAACAGGTCAGTAGATGGGGTAAATCCATGGATGAAGTCATGATTGAAAACGATGGAGAAGATGAAGTTATTATGATATTATTAGCAGTTATTGCTTTGCTTCTTTTTTAATCTTATGAGATTGAACTATTTGATGTATCTTTTAAATAAATGTAACTGCGACTATGTATTTCTACGATTTTGAAATAAATGGTACATCTTACTTATGATATTATATTTTCTCTTTACGTTGTGTGAGATTTCCATTCGAAATATCTTTTAGTTTTATCTGTGCAAATGTAATCCTTACAGGAACCAACGACCTGTTTAGAATCGCTCTAAGTTTCGATGGGCCTTTTCTTAGTTGAAATGTAGGCCCATTCCGGGCGGGTTGTTACATTTGGTATCAAAGCATAGGTTACCCGATTATAATGGAAATATATGTATGAGAGGTGTATTTGTGATTTGAAAAGATATTTCAAACTATATGTAATATATCTTTACCCCAATAAGCATACTCATTTATACTACGCACCTTTATCGTTTCTTCCTTTTTTTTCTAGCTTAATACTATCTTGGGAGCATCCACTAAGGGATTCTTCCTTTTCTTTTCGGATAGTAGAATGGCAAAAAATCCTAATGAGCAAGGCAACCAGGCAAGACCCCGCTACTAGCTCGAATGGTTCCAGCAGTACCTCCGTACTATGGAGCCGGTCCCTATAGCTAATCCTGCCGTGGCAGCTCCTACCACTGATGTGGCCTTTGATTTTTCTCTCTTATGTATGGTCTTTACAAATTTTGGAGGGAAACCATTTTCCGGAAAGGAAGACTTTGCTAGTGCCCAATCTTGGGTTATGGACTATGGAAGAATCTTTGAGGCTATTGTCTGGCCTGGTGAAATAAGAAGAAGGATAGTGGTCTGGCATTTGAAGAATGAAGCCTTAAAGTGGTGGAACTTAATACCAATGGAGAATGAGGATTGGATCTTTACATGGGACAAATTCAAGATTGTTTTTGAAGCGAAATTTTTGCCAAGGGCAGAAATGACTACTCAGCTAGAGAAATTCATCCACCTCAAGCAAGGAAGCTTGAGTCTGCAAGAATACGTATCCAAATTCACTGAGTTATGTAATTTTGGTAGAGGATTGGTAGACATCCCCATAAACAAAGCCGTTAGATTTGTGAAAGGACTGAACTCCCTGTTGAAGGAAACCTTATTAGCCCAAGTAGCAATTGGGGTGACTTTTGAAACACTAGTTGGGACAACTACCCTTTGTATGGCTGAAAGCTCCAAGGACGATAAGGAGGGTGAGAAAGGAGAAAGCTCCAACAAGAACAAGAAGAAAGAATGGTGGAAAAACAAGAAAAAAAGAACTTCAAAAAGGATGCAAACACTTGCGCGAGGTGCAACCGCAAGGGCCATGAGACCAAAGATTTTATGGTCTCAATGGCAAAGAAGGAGTTCAAGGGGAAATGTTACAACTACAACGAAGAAGGACACATGTCTAAAGACTGTCCAAAGCCCAAAGCTGCCAAAAGTGGCCATAACTATGCAATTGAAGCAACCCAATTCAAAGCCGACCCCCGAGATATCAAGGGCAGCTCGCACTTGAAGGTATAATCTATATTTTAGGAAATTCAGCATATACCTTTTTTTGGTTCTGGAGCTACCCATTCTTTTATCTCCAAGCAATTAGCAAATTTTTTGACCCTCTACATATCTATCTCGGATAGTCCAATTGAGGTGGCTAACCCTATCGGATGATCTAAGTATCTTGATCTGTTGTGTAAAGACCTAGTATTGGAGGTCGACAATGTCGAGTTCCATTGCAAAGCGTATGCGCTAGATTTTATGGGGTATTACCTTATCTTAGGTATGGATTGGCTATCGTTTTATGGGGTCGTTCTAGATTGCGATAAAAGACTCGTTTGCCTTAGGAGCCAAGAAGGACGCAATGTGTTATTCCTTGTAATATCAGAAACAAGGACAAAGCCCTTTCATATTCATTATCTCTTAGTTATGAAGGACCATCTTCAGTCCCTATAGTTTGTGATTTCTTGGACGTTTTTGAGGAAGTCATGGGACTCCCGCCCCATAGAGAAATCTCCTTTCGCATTGACCTAGAGAAGAACGCTAGACCTATAACACTGCCCTTGAGGCATACAGCGCCCAAGGAAATAAGGGAGTTAGATAAGAAGATTTCAGAGTTGTTGAAAAAAGTTTTTATTCGCCAATGTACCTTAGAATGTGGTGCACCTGTAGTGTTTTCCACCAAAGCAGATGGATCTTTTAGACTTTGCGTGGACTATAGGGAACTTAATAAATTGACTAAAAAACCAGGTACCCTTTACTAAGAATCGTTGACCTTTTTGACCACTTAGGAGGAGTTGGAGTATTTTCCCAACTAGACCTTGCTACTAGATTTCACCAGTTGAGAATTGCAGAGGACAACAAGGACAAAACTGCATTTAGGACACTAGATGGATTGTTCGAATAGGAAGTTATGCCCTTCGGATTAACAAATGCACCCGCTTTCTTTGCAGACCTCATGAGTAGAGTGTTTAAGGGCATTTTAAATAAAATTGTGGTAGTCTTCGTAAATGATATCCTTATATTTTCAAAAGATCGTGAAGAGCATGAAAAACACTTGAGACAACTGTAAGGGATATTATTGAAGAACCAAGTGAAAGTTAAATTCTCGAAGTGCCATTTCTAGAGGGAGGAAGTAAGATTTTTAGGACATATTGTGTCGAGTAAAGGCTTGGCTGTAGACCCCACAAAGATCGAGGAAATCAAGGAATGGAGGATACCTCGAAATGCTGCAGAGGTAAGAAGCTTCCTTGGATTGGCTGGGTATTATAGGAAATTCATTAAAGACTTCGTAAAGATTGCTACTCTATTAACCCAATTGACAAGGTAGAATTTGGTATTCTCTTGGAGTAATAAAAGTGACATGGCCTTTAAGAAATTAAAGGAAGCATTGACTAGCGCACCAGTCCTAATTATACCTGACGGTTCAAAATCATTTACCGTTTACACTAATGCATGTGGGACCGGTTTAGGAGTAGTCCTTATGCAAGAAGGAAGAGTAGTAGCCTATGCTAGTAGAAAACTCAAGGATCTAGAGAAAAGATACCTGTGCATAACCTTGAGTTAGCCGTAGTAGTGTTCGTCCTTAAGATGTGGAGGCATTATCTCTTAGGGGAGAAGTTTGAATTGTTTACTGGCCATAAATCCCTTAAGTATTTATTTTCTCAATGCGACTTGAACTTGAGAAAACAAAGATGGATGGAATATACTGCCTCATTTGACTTTATGATTTAGTATACCTCGGGAAAGGGGAATGTTGTGGCGAATGCTTTATATAGTAAACATGCGACATTGAATGCGATGATAGAATGGAAACAATTAGAGTTCCTTGCTAATTTTAATTTGCAACCCTCACCAACCACTTCTAATGGTTTTCTTGAGGCTATGATAATTAGACCTACTCTAAGAGAAAGAATCCAAAGTGCACAAGGCCTTGTTGAAGAGTTAAAATGCATAAAGGATAAAGGATAAAGTGGTAAAGAGAGAGACCTTTCCTCATTCGATTAGGTATTCGATCCATGTGATGGGAGTTTACTTTGGGATGGGCGACTTTACGTCCTTAAGGATGAAGGATTGAGGATTTTTTTAGAGGAGTTCTATAGGTCAAGAATAACCATACACCCGGTGAGGATAAAATGTACAAAGATATGAAGAGAAATCTCCATTAGGAAGGAACGAAGAGAGATGTAGCCAAGTTTGTGGCCAAATATTTAACATGCCAAAAAGTCAAGGCAAAGCAAGCGAAGCCCAGAGGAATGTTGTTACCTTTAGAGATCCCCATGTGGAAGTGAGAACATATTTCCATGGACATAATAGATGGACTTCCTAGAAGCCAAAAGGGGAATGTGGCCATTTGTGTTGTGGTAGATTGTTTAACCAATAGCGCCCCTTTCATACCAGTCAAGAAGACAAGGACTGCAGCCTCATTATCCCAATTATCTGTTAAAGAGATAGTTAGACTCCATGGTATTCCATCAAGTATCGTGAGTGATAGAGATCCCTTATTCACAAGCGAATTTTGGAGAAGCTTACAAGCAGCATTGCGGACGACCCTTAACTTAAGCATAACTTATCATTCACGGACCGACGGACAGACAGAGAGATTAAACAAAATCTTAGAAGACTTGCTCAGAGCTTGTATCGACTTTGGAGGAGTTTGGGAATAGCCCCTACCGCCTATGGAGTTCACGTATAATAATAGTTTTCAAGCGACGATTGGTATGGCCCCTTTCGAAGCGCTATACGAGAGGCTATGCAAATCGCCAACTTTTTGGTAGGAAACTACCGTCAAGGTTATACTTGGACCATACTTCATCCATTAATCCATAGAGAAGATATCTTTGATTAGGCAGAGAATGAAGGCAGCCCAAGACCATAAGAAATCGTATGCCGATAAGCGTAGGAGGGAACTAGAATTTAATGTTGGAGGCTTGGTGTTCATAAAAGTATCCCCTCTTAAGAAAACTGTTCAGTTTGGAAAGACTGGGAAGTTAGCACCCAGATCTATTGGACCTTTTAGTATCATAGAGAGGATAGATCTTTGGCTTATCGAGTGGATCTCCCAGAGCATCTATCGGGAATCCATAATGTTTTTCATGTGTCTTATATAAGGAAATGCCTTCATGATTCTGCTATCAGACTCAAGCTTGATGAAATTGGGGACATAGAGAAACTTGAGTTGGAGTCCAGGGTGCCCCATGCAACTGCAAGGATTGTGGAGCATGGAATCAAGAGACTCCGAAACAAAACAGTTCGCCTCGTCCAAGTACAATGGGGGAATGACCCTACGGAAAGCACATGGGAGACCAAGGATAAGATGAGACAAACTCACACAGAGCTTTTTAGAGGTAAAATTTTCCTCTAAATTTCCATTTATGGATGCATCGTGATTGCTAGATTGGATGTTTGGTAATGGATGCAACACCATCGCACTAAGCACTCGTATAGAAATATACGCATATTTACGTTGTTTGCATAAACGTTGCATCACTTATTACACCTACATTCTAGGGTAGAGCTCACCTATGTGGGTCTGCAGTTCATAATCACTGCGAGTCATGGATGCTTATGGATGAACTATAAACAACATGGATGTTTAGTGCGAGTTGTATTTTTCGCCCTTTAAACAAATTTCGAGACGAAATCTATTTTAAGAGGGGAAGAATGAAACATCCCATAAAATTCATAAGTATTAATAATAAATTAAATAATTAAAATAAGCAATTAAATGATATGGATGGAAAATGATATTTTGCAGCTTTAGGAATTTGGCTATGAAATTCTTTTACTTGGATTCATGGCGAAATTCTAAATCATTTTCATATATAATATGCTGAAAACGGTCAACGTATGAAGAAGTTATAAACAAATAAATTTGGACAGTGCACGCAGAAAATATATATACATAATTATGTAAAAATTATATATATATATTGTCCAAATAATAATTTAAAATAAAAAAAGAGGGAAATTTAAATTTTGAATTGGCGACAAGGTTTAAGTGTAATGGCGCGTTTTGTTAGCTGTCAAATAATTAATTTATTTAATTATTTATATATCGATTTGGCGATATCGATAACTTAAAGTACAACGTTCGAACTTCTAATTTATAATTATAATTAAAACGAACCTGAAACGTCACGGCAGTTCGAAATTTGGCGATTTGAACTTCAACTGAATGTACATGATTCATTTTAAGCCGGATTTCTGTGAAACAAGAAACGTTAGAATCTGTTGAACTGAATCTTTCTAACAGAAGTGAAAAACCAAGATTTCGTGTTACAGAGTGGAAGATATGTCCAAATCAAATATCCAGAAAGTCGCTATGAAATCATATATCGACCGTAACGGTTATTTGAATATAACTTGATATCGGTTGCAAATCGGGACAAGGTTCTTTTGGGACATAGTGATAATTTAATTTTTAGAATTTTATGGTAATTTTTAATTAATTAAATAAGCGACTTTTTATTTGGAGTATATTGCACCCTGTAATCAATATTTTGGGGTTTCGCAATATGAGTCAATCTACCGATATTATTATATTTTTGGGGTCGTGACGCCTTGCTCGTCACAACGATATTTTTGTTTCTGTCGATGGTAGTCACTAAATGAATTTCCTGAAATGTCCCTTCTTGTCCTCATTCAATCTTTCTGCCAAAGACTGTGTGATTATAAATGAAGCACGTCCGTTCCTTTCTAGCCACAAACGAAGGAAGAAAACCCTACATATAATAACCCCTAACAAATTCTTAACCCTAAGACAAAATATCTTCATGGTCAACCTATTACAGCCGACATCTGTGGAAAAGAAATGGGTGTTTCCCTTCCAACCAAAACCTCACCGATCTCCCCCATTCTATTTATATCCGATCTGAAACCTGAAGATGAAGCGTCCGTCATAGAGAGAACCACCTGTAGCCATAGCGACATGACTCCGGTGATGGCTAGTGGCCGGAAAACCTTGTTGAAGTGAGTGCGGTTATTAACGAACGGGCATCAAATGATGGAGCTAGAGAAGGGGAGACTTCTGTCGATGGTGAAGCCGGGTTGTCCAGGTTGGGGTCGAGCTGAGGGAGACAGTGATGGGCGGTTTGCTCTCGTGGAGGGGAGTGAAGCATTGAGTTTGGTGTGGAGTTGCGTGAACTGCATGGTTTGTGGACTGATAGGATGGGATGTATTCAATGAAGCAAAATGGAAAGAACCGAATGGAAATGTTGGCAGTGGTGTTTGAATGAAGCTGGAGACTTATGGTTGGAAGAAAGCGAGTTGGGATTGCCAGGGAAAGACTCGGGTTGTGTTAAATACTAAGGGGAGGATGGAGAACGAGTTGAGGAGGGGAACGTTGATGTCTTCGTTGGATTTAGTGCGTCGGGACGGAAATGGAGCTGGGAGTATTTAGTGATGTCTGTAAATGAGCGAGTTGCGGTTTCTTACTCCTTGGATCTGGAAGAAGGGTCCAACACGGGCCTGGGTGGTTCAAGTTTAGATGGGCTCAAAACATAAAAGGTGAAGGCCTAAATTCTATAAATTTATTTAAGTTATTGTATTTAACAATTGGGTGTAATCTTGGAAAATAAATAACCTGCTTGTACATTGTCCAAATTAGACAAAAATCAGATCCTATAGGATCGCATGAACAAACACTCCGCTATGGAATTGACTGGGAGTGGATTGGTGCTCGTTACAATTTATAGCAAAATAAATTGTCCGTCAGAATCAAGCGATGGTTTTCGTTATTAACGATGATCGTCCAATGTGAGTAAATCTCACTAACTCTGAACAGTTTATATTTCATGTTGTATTGTTAGAACTGTTAAAATTTTCTATTTGACTGTGTGTTGATTGTTTGATTGAACTGCTAGTCAGTTAGTAGAGATTATATATATATATATATATATATATATATAAACCGTCAAATAGTTATATGTTGATTCTTGTCTAACAGAATATTATACTGGTGTTGTCTAACATCTGTGGTGCAGGGAAACAGGTTGGACGAATCCAACAGGATTCCTCAACAGTTATTTTACTGTGATTTTTATATTGTGATATATAATGTGATGTATATAATCTGTGTGATTATGTGTGGTGGGACGATATTTATCGTTGTTATATGGTGTGTTAAATACCATGAGAAATACCAGAATGTAGGAGAGGGGTTTTCAAAGTATAATTTGAAAATAGTTTATTTATATAAAATCAAGGGATTTTATATATATATATATATATATATATAAGAAAAAGGATTCTGAATATAAAGGAATATAGTTGGTAAAAACAAATATAAAAGAATTATATTTGTAAATCAAATACAAGGGAATATATATGTTAATCGAATATAAGGGGATATATTTGTCAATCAAAATATAAAGGAATTATATACGTTAAAAGAAATATAAAGGATATTTATTTCGAGGTTAAATAAATAGAATTTAACTAAAGGAGATATTTATTTGTTAAATAAATAGGAGTTAACCAAGTGAATTGGTCGAGTTAACCAAGTGAATTGGTCGAGTTAATCAAAGTGGATTAGCTGAGTTAAACTAAGTAAATCGGTTAGAGTTAATCAATGTGAATTAGTTAAGTTAAACTAAGTGGTTAATCGATGTGAATTAGTTAAGTTAAACTAAGTGGTTAATCGAAGTGAATTAGTTAACTAAGTGGTAAATCGAAGTGAATTAGTTGAGTTAAACTAAGTGAATCGGTTAGAGTTAATCAACGTGAATTTGTTAAGTTAACTAAGTGGTTAATCCAAGTGAATTAGTTGAGTTAAACTAAGTGAATCGGTTAGAGTTAATCAACGTGAATTAGCTAAGTTAAACTAAGTGGATTAGTTCAGTTAATCGAGACGAGTTAACCAGTTAGGTTAAACCATTTGAGTTAATCAGTTAGAATTGATCAATTAGAGTTGACCAGTTAAAGTTGACCAGTTAAAGTTGACCAGTTAAAGTTGACCAGTTAGAGTTGATCAGTTAGAGTTACTCAGTTAGAGTTGACCAGTTAGAGTTATCCAAGTGGAGTTAATCGAGTAGAGTTGTCGAATATCACTTATTCGAAGTAGAGTTATCGAATATAGAGTATTCGAGGGAAGAGTAATCGAATATAGTTTATTAGAGTGGAGAAATCAAATGTTATTCATTTGAGAAGAGTTACCGAATATTATTTACTCGAAGTTAGTTAATCCAAAGGAGTTATTCGAAGTTAGGTAATCCAAAGGAGTTATTCGAGGTTAGCTAATCCAAAGGAGTTATTCGAAGTTAGCTAATCCAAAGGAGTTATTCAAAGTTAGTTAATCCAAGGAGTTATTCGAAGTTAGTTAATCCAAAGGAGTTATTCGAAGTTAGCTAATCCAAAGGAGTTATTCGAAGTTAGTTAATCCAAAGGAGTTATTCGAAGTTAGTTAATCCAAAGGAGTTATTCGAAGTTAGCTAATCCAAAGGAGTTATTCGAAGTTAGCTAATCCAAATGAGTTATTCGAAGTTAGTTAATCCAAAGGAGTTAGTCGAAGAGTTAATCGAATATAGTTATTCGAAAGAAGGTGTTAATCGAATATAGTTATTCGAGTAAAGTTAAAAGAGTTGATCGAATTTAGTTATTCGAAACGAGTTATTCGAATTTGATATTTGGATAGAGTTAAACACATTAGAGTGATTCGAAATACTTATTCAAATAGAGTTAAACACGTAAGAGTTAATTGAATATTAGTTATTCAATTAGAGTTAAATCGAATTTAGTTATTCGAAAGGAGTTAATCAATTTGAGTTAAGTTAATCGATTTGAATTAAGTTGAATCGAAATGGAGTAAATCGATTAGAATTAAGTTAATCGAGTTAGAGTAAATTGAATATTGGTTATTCGAAGGTAAGTTATTCGAATTAGTTATTCGAAGGAGTTAATCAAATGAGTCGATCATAAGGAGTTAGTCGAATATTAGTTATTCGAATAGAGTTAAAGGAGTTATCGATTTTAGTTTGATCGAAAGGAGTTATCGATTAGTAAATGGAAAGGAGATTTTCGAATATAGCATATTCGAAAGAAAGAGATCGAATATTGTTTATTCGAAAGAGAGAGATTTCGAATATGAGTTATTCGAAGAGAGATAATCGAATATAGGTTATTCGAAGAAGAGTTAATCAAATAGAGATTACTCGAAAGAGAGTTATACGTCGAATTCGATTATAGCGAATTCGGGAAAGTACTATTTACTTTCCAGGGTTTAAATCAAGATTTAGTTATTGATTTAGAAATTAGGTGTCTGTTAAATTATTCGAGTAGGAGATAAAGTTATAATTTAGGTTAGACATGGCAGAAGTAGGAATTATAACGTTATAGTTATAATCAAACATTGTCATATAAGAAGTGGATTCGTAACCTGAATCCGAGCATTTGCGTAAACAAGATGATTGGAAAAAGTGAGTGACGAGCTTTATCTATTTCACAGTAAAGGACGTTGTTCAATTAAGGTCTGAGAAGTAATTATACCCCAACTTGATTGACTTCAGAATTGACAAAGGAATAGTTGTGGTTCGATAGAAAAGGTTGATTTGAAATATAGTTAAGTAATAAGCGGTTAATGGATTAAGCGTAACGATGTTTTATACAACGTTCATTGGAAATCCGTAAATGAGTTTTGGAAACGTTTTCCAAATATAGTCAGATATGTTTTCTAAACATAGAAAATGAAATGTTTTCATGATAAGAATTTATGAAATAGAGTTAAGCAAATTCAGAAACTGACCGGAGAGGGTAAGTTGAACGGTTTTCTAAGTGACGATCTGATGTTGGTTTCGACCTTCCGAATTGATACCTAGAGAATTGTCCTCCTACTAGTTACAGTTAGGGACTGATAGTTGCGAAATAATAGTGATGTGAAAATAAGCTATGGAAATGTTTTCCAATGATTAATAACATATATTTTCTAAATATATGAAATAAGGAAATATGAGCATGTGATGATTGATCGATCGAATTTTCATTTGGAAATAAGATCGTTGTTTGTACACCGACATGTTTTCATTTGATAGTTGAATCACAGACTATCAAAGTTTTTACCATTTTAACGTTGTTAATATGGAGAGACCGGTTGGATTATTATCCAAAGAACCACTCTGTATTGGCATAAGCGTTGCGAGCAATATCGGTCAAAGATAAATTGAAGACGGAGTAAAGTGCAAGGGCTGTTGTATAAGTCTTAGATAACAGTGACTAAGATGGATATACTGAATAGTGCCTTCGGTTTGTCCAGTCCCAGGACAAGTATATGGAAGAAGGTCTGACAGAGTATATCCAATGGATCGCGTAAGTTGATCTGTTCAAACGTATACACGTTTGGTGGCGAAGGAATTCGTTTCTCTTAGCGGTATACCCTTTTATTTTTGGATAAGTCAATTTGTGATTTGGCGGGTATGACGATGTGGCATTCAAAGTGAATGGTGATCAGATGTTCTGAAGATAGACGTAGCTTCTAGCCTCACACCGGGAAGTAACAAAAGTTGGGCTAGGCAGCATGGCTAGTTGGGTCATCCCCAAGCAGGGTGTATTGTCACCGATCTAGAGAATATTCATATTTATACTTCTTTTTGATTCTGTATCTTCGGATGACGGTTTGATGGCCTACAACCGTCGTGGCAATATATTCGCGACACTCAAGCTAAATGAGTGAGCGGTCATGTGTGGCCGGGTTGCAAGACGTTCTTGTTGAATCCTGAGTGTATCACCTCTAGAGTACACTATTCAGAAGGTGCTCCCATACCTTGTCTGTTGGAATCCATTTTCCGATAAGCGCCCTGCGGTTTATGATTTTATACTATGTATGTAAAACGTGAGATGCAAGCTTTTCTGCTAGATTGATACCTATTTGTACTTAGACATTATTATAATATCACAATGATATTGTTTGTCAAAGTTGTTTAGATACTCATAAGGAAAAACCCGTTCCGTATTCACGGCGTGGTCTTATGAGATATCATATACCTGTTCAATTGTTTTAAATTGTTTTACTCATACCAGTCCCATGACTGACCCGGAGTTTACTTTGTTGTTTTCCCCAAACTCTTGGGTGCCTAAATTTGTACGAGCAGTCAAGTAGTCGAGATTTACAGATATACTTGGAGAGCTTGGAGCAGGAGGCTGCAAGATTTTATAGCTATAGTTATTTCCGCTGTGTTGTAAGTGTTGTACTCTGATAAGTGCTATTGTATATATATAACTGTTTACTTCAAAGTTATGTTATATATTATATGTTATTCGTTCCGCTATGAGATTCGTGTTACTCTGATGATTCTGATGTTCTTCTTCTTCTTCTATTCTATTAGTTCTATCTTTTCTTTCTCACCTTCTAAATTCTTTCACTAACGTCGCGGAATTTCCGACTCTCGAGGAGTTGGAAATTTTCAGCCGTTACAGTTGGTATCAGAGCTTAAGTTAAGTGATTACCTTGGCTCTGTGGCATAACTCGATAGAGATGGGATTAGTAATATCCTAGATTGAGTTTGAGTGTATATATATGAGCGCGTAATTGTTATTCAATATAAAATGGTTTTATATTGTGGAGACTCATTGGTTGAGTGGCTTATGAATTCTGGTCGATCAGTTGATCCACTGTATCGATAAGGGTGACTAAACACTCGAATACGATGAACCATCATGGTATGTTTTGAAAGAGGGTAAATGAAATAATTTTTCCCAAAATATATTTGTTTATAGAAGAAATATATATCTTGAAATTATTATAGTATATTGATTGTGTTGGTTGTTATTATAATCGAATAAGATTATAAAAGGGTGAAATGGTTATAAATGACCAATCAGAATTCATATGAATGTAGTATATGAAATAGTTTGAATTAGATATGAATTTAAATCAGAATTTGGAATTTAAAATAAGGAAATTTTAAGTTCCTGGGAGATTTTGAAACGTTTTCAAGCAGTGTGAAAAATATTTGAAATGTATTTCAAAATGAAAAGGTTTAAAATGATTTTGAAAAGAAATATACTATTAAACTCACTTGTATCACTGGAAAATAGATTCTGATGATGAATCTAGACATCATCAGTGTTCATTTTCGAGTTCTAAGTGACGGATTACTACCAAAGGTTTTGTTTTTGAATTGTTTTGAGAAAACAAGTTGTTTAGAAATTCAAAGGTTTTGAATTGGCATTATGATTTCAAATTGATTTGAAAGAAACCCAGGAACTTAAGTTCTGGAATTAAAATTTAACTAATGAAGTTAAATAAAATAAGATGGTAAAAATAAATTGAAATTTAACTTGAACCGAGTTAAATAAAATTGAATTGGGATTAGAGATAATCTAGAATGGAACCAAATTGATAAGTCAATAATTTGAAATTTGATATTAGAGTTCGAATGAAATTCGATTTGGATTTGAGGATATGAACTGATTGGAGATCGATTGGAATGGATAACATTGGTATATGTTGAAGTGGTAGCAGATGCAAGGGATAGAGTTAAATTCCCGACAAAAAGGTACAAGTTTATATCATATATGAGTTTGGATTTTATGAGCCGAATTGGCAAGCTGCTTGGCTGTTTGATTTTCTTTTGGGTTGGAGAAGGCCTAGAGAGGCGAGGGGTGGTTTGTCATATTGGCCAATACAAAGGAGGTTATGGCGAAATTTTTCGAAAATTCCAAGCGTTAGAACATTCTCATGATTTATGGAAATTCAGTTAGCCAGAATGAATTAATAATTTAATTGAAAATTTAATGGATCAGTAGAAACTGAAGTTGAGAAGTAAACTAAAAGATATTTGAATCTAGTTAGTAAAGTTGGTAGCATTTTCCTAGCTTAGCAATTTCGAGGACGAAATTATTTTAAGGGGGGAAGTCTGTAATGGCGCGTTTTGTTAGCTTTCAAATAATTAATTTATTTAATTATTTATATATCGATTTGGCGATATCGATAACTTAAAGTACAACGTTCGAACTTATAATTTATAATTATAATCAAAACGGACCTGAAACGTCGCGGTAGTTCGAAATTTGGCGATTTGAACTTCAACTGAATGTACATGATTCATTTTAAGCCGGATTTCTGTGAAACAAGAAACGTTAGAATCTGTTGAACTGTATCTTTCTAACAGAAGTGAAAAACCAAGATTTCGTGTTACAGAGTGGAAGATATGTCCAAATCAAATATCCAGAAAGTCGCTATGAAATCATATATCGACCGTAACGGTTATTTGAATATAACTTGATATCGGTTGCAAATCGGGACAAGGTTCTTTTGGGACATAGTGATAATTTAATTTTTAGAATTTTATGGTAATTTTTTATTAATTAAATAAGCGACTTTTTATTTGGAGTATATTGCACCCTGTAATCAATATTTTGGGGTTTCGCAATATGAGTCAATCTACCGATATTATTATATTTTCGGGGTCGTGACGCCTTGCTCGTCACAACGATATTTTTGTTTCTGTCGATGGTAGTCACTAAATGAATTTCCTGAAATGTCCCTTCTTGTCCTCATTCAATCTTTCTACCAAAGACTGTGTGATTATAAATGAAGCACATCCGTTCCTTTCTAGCCACAAACGAAGGAAGAAAACCCTACATATAATAACCCCTAACAAATTCTTAACCCTAAGACAAAATATCTTCATGGTCAACCTATTACAGCCGACATCCGTGGAAAAGAAATGGGTGTTTCCCTTCCAACCAAAACCTCACCGATCTCCCCCATTCTATTTATATCCGATCTGAAACCTGAAGATGAAGCGTCCGTCATAGAGAGAACCACCTGTAGCCATAGCGACATGACTCCGGTGATGGCTAGTGGCCGGAAAACCTTGTTGAAGTGAGTGCGGTTATTAACGAACGGGCATCAAATGATGGATCTAGAGAAGGGGAGACTTCTGTCGATGGTGAAGCCGGGTTGTCCAGGTTGGGGTCGAGCTGAGGGAGACAGTGATGGGCGGTTTGCTCTCGTGGAGGGGAGTGAAGCGGTGAGTTTGGTGTGGAGTTGCGTGAACTGCATGGTTTGTGGACTGATAGGATGGGATGTATTCAATGAAGCAAAATGGAAAGAACCGAATGGAAATGTTGGCAGTGGTGTTTGAATGAAGCTGGAGACTTATGGTTGGAAGAAAGCGAGTTGGGATTGCCAGGGAAAAACTCGGGTTGTGTTAAATACTAAGGGGAGGATGGAGAACGAGTTGAGGAGGGGAACGTTGATGTCTTCGTTGGATTTAGTGCGTCGGGACGGAAATGGAGCTGGGAGTATTTAGTGATGTCTGTAAATGAGCGAGTTGCAGGTTCTTACTCCTTGGATCTGGAAGAAGGGTCCAACACGGGCCTGGGTGGTTCAAGTTTAGATGGGCCCAAAACATAAAAGGTGAAGGCCTAAATTCTATAAATTTATTTAAGTTATTGTATTTAACAATTGGGTGTAATCTTGGAAAATAAATAACCTGCTTGTACATTGTCCGAATTAGACAAAAATCAGATCCTATAGGATCGCATGAACAAACACTCCGCTATGGAATTGACTGGGAGTGGATTGGTGCTCGTTACAATTTATAGCAAAATAAATTGTCCGTCAGAATCAAGCGATGGTTATCGTTATTAACGATGATCGTCCAATGTGAGTAAATCTCACTAACTCTGAACAGTTTATATTTCATGTTGTATTGTTAGAACTGTTAAAATTTTCTATTTGACTGTGTGTTGATTGTTTGATTGAACTGCAAGTTAGTTAGTAGAGATTATATATATATGTATATATATATATATATATATATATAAACCGTCAAATAGTTATATGTTGATTCTGTTCTAACAGAATATTATACTGGTGTTGTCTAACATCTGTGGTGCAGGGAAACAGGTTGGAGGAATCCAACAGGATTCCTCAACAGTTATTTTACTGTGATTTTTATATTGTGATATATAATGTGATGTATATAATCTGTGTGATTATGTGTGGTGGGATGATATTTATCGTTGTTATATGGTGTGTTAAATACCATGAGAAATACCAGAATGTAGGAGAGGGGTTTTCAAAGTATAATTTGAAAATAGTTTATTTATATAAAATCAAGGGATTATATATATATATATATATATAAGAAAAAGGATTCTGAATATAAAGGAATATAGTTGGTAAAAACAAATATAAAAGAATTATATTTGTAAATCAAATACAAGGGAATATATATGTTAATCGAATATAAGGGGATATATTTGTCAATCAAAATATAAAGGAATTATATACGTTAAAAGAAATATAAAGGATATTTATTTCGAGGTTAAATAAATAGAATTTAACTAAAGGAGATATTTATTTGTTAAATAAATAGGAGTTAACCAAGTGAATTGGTCGAGTTAACCAAGTGAATTGGTCGAGTTAATCAAAGTGGATTAGCTGAGTTAAACTAAGTAAATCGGTTAGAGTTAATCAATGTGAATTAGTTAAGTTAAACTAAGTGGTTAATCGATGTGAATTAGTTAAGTTAAACTAAGTGGTTAATCGAAGTGAATTAGTTAACTAAGTGGTAAATCGTAGTGAATTAGTTGAGTTAAACTAAGTGAATCGGTTAGAGTTAATCAATGTGAATTTGTTAAGTTAACTAAGTGGTTAATCCAAGTGAATTAGTTGAGTTAAACTAAGTGAATCGGTTAGAGTTAATCAACGTGAATTAGCTAAGTTAAACTAAGTGGATTAGTCCAGTTAATCGAGACGAGTTAACCAGTTAGGTTAAACCATTTGAGTTAATCAGTTAGAATTGATCAATTAGAGTTGACCAGTTAAAGTTGACCAGTTAAAGTTGACCAGTTAGAGTTGATCAGTTAGAGTTACTCAGTTAGAGTTGACCAGTTAGAGTTGACCAGTTAGAGTTATCCAAGTGGAGTTAATCGAGTAGAGTTGTCGAATATCACTTATTCGAAGTAGAGTTATCGAATATAGAGTATTCGAGGGAAGAGTAATCGAATATAGTTTATTAGAGTGGAGAAATCAAATGTTATTCATTTGAGAAGAGTTACCAAATATTATTTACTCGAAGTTAGTTAATCCAAAGGAGTTATTCGAAGTCAGTTAATCCAAAGGAGTTATTCGAAGTTAGTTAATCCAAAGGAGTTATTCGAAGTTAGCTAATCCAAAGGAGTTATTCGAAGTTAGTTAATCCAAGGAGTTATTCGAAGTTAGTTAATCCAAAGGAGTTATTCGAAGTTAGCTAATCCAAAGGAGTTATTCGATGTTAGTTAATCCAAAGGAGTTATTCGAAGTTAGTTAATCCAAAGGAGTTATTCGAAGTTAGCTAATCCAAAGGAGTTATTCGAAGTTGGTTAATCCAAAGGAGTTAGTCGAAGAGTTAATCGAATATAGTTATTCGAAAGAAGGTGTTAATCGAATATAGTTATTCGAGTAAAGTTAAAAGAGTTAATCGAATTTAGTTATTCGAAACGAGTTATTCGAATTTGATATTTGGATAGAGTTAAACACATTAGAGTGATTCGAATTACTTATTCAAATAGAGTTAAACACGTAAGAGTTAATTTTGGATAGAGTTAAACACATTAGAGTGATTCGAATTACTTATTCAAATAGAGTTAAACACGTAAGAGTTAATTGAATATTAGTTATTCAATTAGAGTTAAATCGAATTTAGTTATTCGAAAGGAGTTAATCAATTTGAGTTAAGTTAATCGATTTGAATTAAGTTGAATCGAAATGGAGTAAATCGATTAGAATTAAGTTAATCGAGTTAGAGTAAATCGAATATTGGTTATTCGAAGGTAAGTTATTCGAAGGAGTTAATCAAATGAGTCGATCCAAAGGAGTTAGTCGAATATTAGTTATTCGAATAGAGTTAAAGGAGTTATCAATTTTAGTTTGATCGAAAGGAGTTATCGATTAGTAAATCGAAAGGAGATTTTCGAATATAGCATATTCGAAAGAAAGAGATCGAATATTGTTTATTCGAAAGAGAGAGATTTCGAATATGAGTTATTCGAAGAGAGATAATCGAATATAGGTTATTCGAAGAAGAGTTAATCAAATAGAGATTACTCGAAAGAGAGTTATATGTCGAATTCGATTATAGCGAATTCGGGAAAGTACTATTTACTTTCCAGGGTTTAAATCAAGATTTAGTTATTGATTTAGAAATTAGGTGTCTGTTAAATTATTCGAGTAGGAGATAAAGTTATTATTTAGGTTAGACATGGCAGAAGTAGGAATTATAACGTTATAGTTATAATCAAACGTTGTCATATAAGAAGTGGATTCGTAACCTGAATCCGAGCATTTGCGTAAACAAGATGATTGGAAAAAGTGAGTGACGAGCTTCATCTATTTCACAGTAAAGGACGTTGTTCAATTAAGGTCTGAGAGGTAATTATACCCCAACTTGATTGACTTCAGAATTGACAAAGGAATAGTTGTGGTTCGATAGAAAAGGTTGATTTGAAATATAGTTAAGTAATAAGCGGTTAATGGATTAAGCGTAACGATGTTTTATACAACGTTCATTGGAAATCCGTAAATGAGTTTTGGAAACGTTTTCCAAATATAGTCAGATATGTTTTCTAAACATAGAAAATGAAATGTTTTCATGATAAGAATTTAAGAAATAGAGTTAAGCAAATTCAGAAACTGACTGGAGAGGGTAAGTTGAACGGTTTTCTAAGTGACGATCTGATGTTGGTTTCGACCTTCCGAATTGATACTTAGAGAATTGTCCTCCTACTAGTTACAGTTAGGGACTGATAGTTGCGAAATAATAGTGATGTGAAAATAAGCTATGGAAATGTTTTCCAATGATTAATAACATATATTTTCTAAATATATGAAATAAGGAAATATGAACATTTGATGATTGATCGATCGAATTTCCATTTGGAAATAAGATCGTTGTTTGTACACCGACATGTTTTCATTTGATAGTTGAATCACAGACTATCAAAGTTTTTACCATTTTAACGTTGTTAATATGGAGAGACCGGTTGGATTATTATCCAAAGAACCACTCTGTATTGGCATAAGCGTTGCGAGCAATATTGGTCAAAGATAAATTGAAGACGGAGTAAAGTGCAAGGGCTATTGTATAAGTCTTAGATAATAGTGACTAAGATGGATATACTGAATAGTGCCTTCGGTTTGTCCAGTCCCAGGACAACGTATATGGAAGAAGGTCTGACAGAGTATATCCAATGGATCGCGTAAGTTGATCTGTTCAAACGTATTCACGTTTGGTGGCGGAGGAATTCGTTTCTCTTAGCGGGATACCCGTGTTATTTTTGGATAAGTCAATTTGTGATTTGGCGGGTATGACGATGTGGCATTCAAAGTGAATGGTGATCAGATGTTCTGAAGATAGACGTAGCTTCTAGCCTCACACCGGGAAGTAACAAAAGTTGGGCTAGGCAGCATGGCTAGTTGGGTCATCCCCAAGCAGGGTGTATTACCACCGATCTAGAGAATATTCATATTTATACTTCTTTTTGATTCTGTATCTTCGGATGACGGTTTGATGGCCTACAACCGTGGTGGCAATATATTCGCGACACTCAAGCTAAATGAGTGAGCGGTCATGTGTGCCCGGGTTGCAAGACGTTCTTGTTGAACCCTGAGTGTATCACCTCTAGAGTACACTATTCAGAAGGTGCTCCCATACCTTGTCTGTTGGAATCCATTTTCCGATAAGCGCCCTGCGGTTTATGATTTTATACTATGTATGTAGAACGTGAGATGCAAGCATTTCTGCTAGATTGATACCTATTTGTACTTAGACATTATTATAATATCACAATGATATTGTTTGTCAAAGTTGTTTAGATACTCATAAGGAAATACCTGTTCCGTATTCACGGCGTGGTCTTATGAGATATCATATACCTGTTCAATTGTTTTAAATTGTTTTGCTCATACCAGTCCCACGACTGACCCGGAGTTTACTTTGTTGTTTTCCCTAAACTCTTGGGTGCCTAAATTTGTACGGGCAGTCAAGTAGTCGGGATTTACAGATATACTTGGAGAGCTTGGAGCAGGAGGCTGCAAGATTTTATAGCTATAGTTATTTCCGCTGTGTTGTAAGTGTTGTACTCTGATAAGTGCTATTGTATATATATAACTGTTTACTTCAAAGTTATGTTATATATTATATGTTATTCGTTCCGCTGTGAGATTCGTGTTACTCTGATGATTCTGATGTTCTTCTTCTTCTTCTATTCTATTAGTTCTATCTTTTCTTTCTCACCTTCTAAATTCTTTCACTAACGTCGCGGAATTTCCGACTCTCGAGGAGTCGGAAATTTTCAGCCGTTACATTAGGGGACAACGTATATTGAAATATGGAAAACAATAAATCAAATTAAGAACTATTAATAAAAATTAACAATTCAGCAAAAAGGCAAAATTGGGCATTCTAACTTGAAGGAGGTTAACCGTCCCCCCTAAGGGGCGTCTCGACCGATGGTAAACCACTAGTGGTCGACCCCCTGATGGTTGGAACATCCCAATGAGGCTATGTGGTTAGGGTTTTCTAAGAGGTTGTGTTTATATGTAAGGCCCAGATTAAATTTTATTAATCCAACGACTCATGCTCACACGGGCAAGTACAAATAACCCCTCAAACCCTACGCTAGAAACCCTAATTATTCTAAACCTCTTCATCATGCTGCTGAATTCCACAAGAAAATAAAGAGAAAAAGGGTGAAGTTTCTTCTACTTCTCTACCTCCATTCTATATCTCTTTATTTCACATTTATATAAGTTTAGGATGTTAGAATTTTGCAAACAATATATATAAGAATCTAATTATATGGTTCTTATATTTATATTGTTAGGAGATCAATCAGAGCTCGCTTGAACGTTGAGAACCATCACAGATCTTGAGATTTCTATCACATCCCCACTTAATTTGTGAGTGGAATCTAGTCTTGCATAAAGGCATATTTATATTATTATCAGTTTGATATATGAATTGTTGTGCCTATGAAGATTTGGCTATGTGATAATATAACATGAAAAATCCCAAAATCTTCTACTTTCTAATCATGTAGGAATTGTCATGCTAAATTGGTTTTGTGGAAATGTGATTTTTGTATTAGGTTAGAGGTAAAAATGAGCATTATATTATTATTTATATTTTATGCACTTCATCGTAATTTCGTTTGATCTAAGACTAAAAAGGTTGGGAGTTGAATTGTTTCATAGTTGAATTGGGTTTGGATCCTAAGTTGGGTGTAAACGCATTCATAGATTGAAATAAGTCAAATGCGAACAATTTTGGGTGCATAACACCACAAAAAGGGTGAATTGGGTGAAATATAGATTATAATGATACATGTATGAAATACTCTACTTTTAATTTAATATTGAAACATTTTTCTACGTGGCTAGGATATAAGTTGTAATTGTTATGCATGTGTATGTTTTCTATTACTTCTTTTCGCTATATGTTCGTTGTACCATCATGTTATGTTGTAGCGATAAAATATGGAAAGACGTAAACTTGTATGCCTTAATTTGGATAAATGACAATCGCCATCCCGATTAGGCGCTATTATAATATTATTTATTTAATTGTAATTAACATAATTAACTTTATATTAGCGTAATAAATGTGATTAGGTTAAAGTTTGAATTTGAAATGTCCCCTTAACAAATATACATATATATATATATATTTGTTTGCTTATGTGTGTGTATATGAATTTTAAAATGACTTAAGTATATATATGTTTATATATGACACATAGACACGAGGTTAGTTGCAATTTGTGGTAGAAGCTTGCCCGGAACTGACCAACATATCCAATAACCACAAGTAGGCCCAACTAATATGAGATGTCTAGGTGTCATAGGCCATTCATAAGCTTAGTACACTAGACACGAGGTTAAACCGACTTGTAGTAGAAGCCTTCCCGGAACCGACAGGCATATCCAACATCTACAAGTATATGGGTTAATGTGAGAGGTCTAGTGTGTGTATAATAGTTATATATATATATATATATATCTAAGTTGATGTGTGAAATAAATAGGCTTACTACGCCTTAAGAAGGTCTTAAGTGACTACTCACCACTTTATCTAATTTGGGTCTTAAGTGGTTAGGACTAGGATCACTCTGATGGTTTATTCCTTGGAGAGGAATCCAAGTCATGGGACCCACCCTTTTTAGTATTAAGGTAAGTCTTTCGGTCCTCTTTCTTTAAAAGTGGTTAGGCATAAAACGGTTGACGGAGTAGGGTAGTTTGCGGGGATGTCCACTTCCTCTAGAAGCTTGTCAGGGCTCAACTAGGGACGGGTTGGTAATTAAAGGATATGTTGATATTGCATGCTCACCAACTGTCCAAGGGAAGTCTTAAGTGACATAGGTGTCCTACGTACCGGGTAATATCAGTTAAGTAGTAATATTCGCAAGACTACTTCACATATTACAAATGATATAATAGACTTAAGAACGTTGACGTACTAGGACAGGGTTCTTAAAGGGCTAGGGGTCCGCCTTAGGGAAATAAGAGATTGTAAGAATCCACCTTTAATAGGGCCATAAGTGACCGAGAATGCCACCTCATTGAGTCTTTACCCTAAAAACACTAATGGGCGATTGACTTGAATATCCACCCCATTGGTTAGATACTTATGCTTGTGTGAAATCTTGTGTGCTGCTTAGACATACCTTGACATATGTAATCTGCTAAAAATATAGGCTATGGACATTAAGTAACACTATATTCCAGCCACACAGAACTTTATGTTCTGACCTCCTCTCCTTAACATCCAAACAGGTCAGTCGATGGGGTAAAGCCATGGATGAAGTTCTGATTGAAGACAACGGAGAAGATGAAATTATTATGATATTATTAGCACTTATTACTCTACTTCTTTTGGGATCTTAAGAGATTGAACTATTTGATGTACCTTTTGAATAAATGTAATTGGGACTATGTATTTCTGTGATTTTGAAATAAATGGTACATCTTATTTTTGGTATTATATTTTCTCTTACCGTTGAGTGAGATTTCCATTTGAAGTATGTGTTAGTATTATCTATGCAAATGTAATCATACAGGAACCAATGAACCATGTAGAATGGCTCTAAGTTTTGATGATCCTTTTCTAGATCGAAATTTAGACCCATTCTGGGTGCGTTGTCCCAAAAACCGTGGGTTCTTATTGGAGACTGGTTCCAATTGGCAAGGTATGGGACCACCTTCCAACAGTGTATCTCTAGAGAGGAATACACGACGTTCAACAAGAACATCTTGCAACCCAAGCTAAACATGACCGGTCAATCACTTCGCTTGAGTGTTCTGAATGTATTGTCACTAAGGGTTGGAATCGACAACCATTTCCTGAAAGGGACAACATCGAAAGATTAAAGAAGAAAATGGAATTTCTCTAGATCAGGTGACAATACACCTTAATTGGGAGCTACCCACTAATCCATGAGAGCTACCTGATTTTTTTACCGTTTCCCGATTGTGAGGCTTGAGGCCACGCTTATCTTTTATCATGCCACATCTTCATTTACTTTGAATGCCACATCGTCAGATATGTTAATCATTAATTGATTTAAAAAATATATTCTGGATATTATTGTAAGAGAATAAATTCTCTGCCACCAAATGTATATTTGTACATACCAACTTATGTGCGACTATTGGAAATACTCTGTCAGACATTCGTCCATACATGTTCGTTCTGGAAATGAACGAAACCGAAGGCACAATTTCCATTAATCCATCTCAGGAAATTTCAACCTATGATTAACTGAAAAAGTCCTACACTTTACTCCGTCTTCGTTTGTCTTCATATAATCTGATTCGCAATACTGCTGCTAATATAAGTGTTTCTCAGATAATAATCCAACCGGTCTCTCCATATTGACAACGATATTGGCAAATACTTCGATAGTCGGTTATTTAACTATTGAAGAACTACAAACATTTCATCCAAAGAATCAAACAATCGTTGGGACCCTTAATTAATATTTCATTAATTAAATCACTTCTTCATTTCCTTATCGATAATCATCTTGGCCTCTTACGCTATTTGGAAAACATTTTCATATATCACCTTCTTTTATTTTCTATACTTAAGAAATATCTTGTAATATAATTGGAAAACATTCCAATTACTTTTCTCTTTCCTGAACTTATTTACTTCTATGCTTAGGATATATCTTCTATTTATATTTCCAAAATTCCACTTACTTGGGTTAAAACGAATGTTGTGTAAAACATCGTTACAACAACCCAAGATACTAAGTTCAACTAAATCTTATTTAGACATTGATCCTTGAGACTGAATCTTTTTATTTATCGGTTAATAATGAAATCAATCAAGTTCGGGTATAACTAACTCTCAGACCTTGACTGAATAACATTCTTAACTTCAAAACGGACAAGACTACTTATCTCAAACAATTAACATCATATAAAACCAATTATCATTTTTTTAAACGTGTATACATTTCTCTTTCTATTCTTACCAGATTTAAATTTGTAGATTTTCTTTTTGTTTATAATATTCTATTTTAAGTTCGTTTCCTTATCGAATTCTATATATATATATATATATATATATATATATATATTGATTTCTAGTTATAAATTTTCTAAAAAAATATCCTAACTCCTTAAATTTTCAGAAAATTTCGCCAGCGTCTCCTTTGTACGAATCAGTCGATACAACTACAACTCGCCTCTGTAGGCCCTTTCCATTCAAAAAGAAAATTAAAAAGCCAAGCAGCTTGCCCAATAGACTCATAAAATTTCATATGGAATTTAAACATGTACCTTTTTGTTGGGCACTCAAAATATAATCTTCATACACTTCATTCCAAATCTGCTTAACACATGTCCAACCATTCCCAATTTATTCCAACTCAATCCAATCGTTTTTAACTAAATTCGCAACTTTATTCTCTAATTAGCTATGTTTCCTATTTCACTTTTTATTTGAACATAACATGTTCAAATATATTTTTAACTTGCTTAGTTGAATTCCATTTTTAATTCAAGTTTTATATTCTATTTTGAATATAAATTCACAAATCACATTCACTTATCCAAAGCACAATTCCGATTCAAAACCCCGTTAAGTAATTATTCTTCAAATTATTTAATTCTATTCAATAATTAAAAATCTGATTTTTTTTGTTTTGTTTTAGAAATCAATCCATTTACTCCACTTTAGTTCATATTTATTTTATAACTCAAGTCTGGGTTTTTCTAATGAAAATCTAAGTTTTATTTGCTTAAAATCTTATTGTTTTATTAAATAAATCATTATGGTTTAATAACGATTATAACGTTGTTTTTCTGGAAATTTGATTTTGACATAAATCAAAATCTATAAGACAAAATCCATATTTTTCTTTCCATTAGAAAACTAATATTCAATTGGTCTTAACGATTCTTGTTTCAAAGAAATCCGACTTAAATTGAGTTTTATATACTCAAATGAAGTTCGAAACGTCCATTTACGAACTATCGCGCTGCGGCTAGTTCGTTTTAATTATATTTAAATATAAATTTTAAATTTTGATTAATTTAAATTTTAATCTCATTCTTATATATATTTTAAAGTATATTAATCCAATTTTCCAAACCTAACTTAATATTTTCGATTGTCCCTAATCGTCGATTATTTCATTACTAAGTTATCAATTCAATCACAACTCCATTTCCATTATTAAGTTTTCGATTTCATTAGAAATATTTTTTTTTATAAAATTCGAAGAAATCAAATTTTAATTATAATTTCTTAGATTTATCTCAATTCGGTTTATATTCCGAATTATGAAATAAAATCTGTCGTTCCCTTTCTGAAACGATTTTCAATTCGCTTTTAAATTTATATTTGAATTTAAACTTCTAAATTACCTAATGATAATTTATTTCACTAGATTTATAAACATCATTTATAAATTCAACTTCCTTGTTTTATACATTAAAACAAGTTACATTTCAAAATCTATTTGAAAATTGATTCTTACTTTGGAATATTTTATTAGCATAACTTACTTATATAATTGTAGAATCTATTTTCATATTTAATTTCAGTTTCTATATAATATAATTTAAACATCTTTTCTAGAAATAATTTATTTTTATAATTTCAACATAGTCGAATTCAGATCATAAATCCATATGGATTTATTTTAATTCAATTTACATTCCGAACGTTGGGATATAATACATCTTTTTATATTTAAAACGATTCTCAATTTACATTTGAATTTAAATTCCCCAACTTTCCAATGATAATTATCGATTTCATTTATAAATACCATTTGTAAATTCACTACTTGTTTTTATTATTCAAAACAAGTTAATATTTCCTAACCCATTCGAGATTCAAATTCTATTTTAGAAAAATAAAAATTTTCTTTTATATCTCAAAATTCCTTTCCACGATATTTTTATATATCAATATTTGGGACCAACGATATTCAAACATCCAAAACACCCAATTATCTGTCACAGGTTTTCTAACACATCATATATAAAAATATATATCAAACAAACAATAACAAATTTTGATAAATCCAGTTGGATCCCTCTAACTTGTTTTTCCTACATCCATAAACGTTAGCCAACATAAATAATACCCATCCTGCTTCAAGGAAGGATAGCGCAGTATAAAAGGTCATCCACTACATATATTGTAGGGCGCATAGGGAAATCATCCGCTAATGGTACTGCAGAAAATATCCTATATATATAATAGCCACAACCACTAAGCCTAAATATAACTAATATATATATATATATATAATAGCCACAATAAAATTTCAATGCATCCAAACAACCAACAACCAACATATAACATTATATTAAATAAATATTCATTTATAATAAATTATAAACGAATCCTGAGAGTGAGTTTACTCACCTTGATTTTTAGTTTTGATCTATTATGATTCCTAATTCAATTCCAGCTTATGTAACCCACAGTGTATAAATCCTGATCAACTCCGTTCGTTAAAATCTTATGTAAATTAAATATGACATTTAATTTAAGCTATAGATGTAACAAAATTTAATTACTAAATAAAAATAATAATTACCTTAATAAATCACCAATCCATCTCCCATATTTTCGAATACAGTAAGATACATGTAGCTCCTCTCCTATGGTCGAATTACAGCTCCACTCTACTCCCCCTTCACACTACAGATTCAACAAACAGGACTATCATCAACTTGTCGTTCATTTCCTCAACCTCGCTGCACCACCTCGACCACACTCGAGCTCCTACTTTAAATCACGTCTGCTGCCACTCCCTGGTGTCGAGCGACACAAACTCCACTGAAAAACCACAACCGTTCCTTCGTACATGCTAAAACCATTGCCAAACCTCAACTTGAAGCCAATGATGAACCTAGTAAAGAACCAAACTCGTCGAACCCTCAACGACATCGCACGCCTCCAGAAGTCACGACTTGCCGTTCACACCTCCATCCTTCCCACCTCCCCGAATTGCAAACCCTAGCTTAGACATCGCCTTTGCATCGCTCCCAAAACTTAGAGTTTGAAATCGATTTCGATCCAAAATTCGAGATCAATTCGAATGATTTCCCCTCTCTTTATTTTTATTCACGGGAATGATTTTGAATAGAGGAAAGAGGAGGAAATTCGATTTATATTTCGAATTCCTAGGAAGAACATCTTCGATTTTGATTTTGATTTAGATTTAAGGTGGATTAAAATAGAAAACGACTTCGATTTGTTTCCTAAAAAATGAAATTTTGGAAGGGAGAAAAGGGAGAGCAGTCATCGTGATTTATAGAGGAATGGGAAACAAAACATGTAGAAATTTTAAATGGTTGTCTACCAACGTACAAGCACAAATTAAACTGATTTGATTATATTTAATAAGATTTGATATAAAGGGATTTATAATTTATATAAATAGATATCGATATGATTTCGAGCTTATCCACAAATTTTATAATAAAATATCTTGGGGTTCATAATTTGAAATCATGTACCCCTACTTTAACATAACGACCGACTTTTCAATTTTATAACGCTATTCTGAACTCAACGGAATAGATTTTGAAATTTAATTCACATGTATATATAACGTAACCATATTAAATCGATATAATATATTTTAAATTCAGAAACAAACAATTCCTCGATAATAAGTTATTATTATCGTTTATCGTCAAATACAATTTATATTGATTATCTGAATTGTTTCAATTCAATTTTATCTTTGAATTCAATTATCTCATTTTCGTAATTACAATTATTCAATATATTCAAATTTGAATCTTATATCGACTAATAAACAGATAAACTCGATATAAAAATCCACTTATATTATTAACTCTGCAATTAAAATAAATTTAATTGTTTATAATAAATTGACTAAAAATCTTGGTCGTTACAGTCTTCTCAAACAACATGGGGAAATGATAAACAACTTCATTGCTCAGATAGAGAAGGGACTCACATTACAGTATCATTTCCTACACCGGGCGAAGCTGGGGCAACAACTGATCTTCGGTATGCTGAGGCCCAAGCCCCAGATTGGTCCATACCTTTGCTACCTCCTAGTTCAACTTCACTTCCCGACTGGCCAATGGTAAGAGAATCACTTCCTACGTTAAACGGAGCTTTGGTAGCTGCGGATTCTCAGGTTGGCCATGGCCAAATTCTGAACCAGTCGACCGTTTTCCTTAACCCCAGGGATCGACTCAAACTCAACTCCCTGGAAAAACAGCTCTTGAACTAGTGCAATCCTTGGGTCAACCAGAACGTGGATCGATCCAACTTCTGGTTCAACCCAATGCCATACTGCAAACCCCTCTTATGCAGCCTCCCGTACAGCCTTCCCACGTTGCTGATCTAAGGAGGCCTAAGGGCATTAACCCTCCATTTCACCATGACCACTCTACTATACTGGTCCTCAATGTGATAGAGGGAAATGCTACTGTAAACTACTCTAACATAGCCCGAGCGGGTCATGCCATTCCTCGGATGGATACCACTCACATGGAACGATCTGGTCCTACCGCCATGAGTATGGTTCAGACCAATACTCAGTTTAACCAAGTGACTCCAGTTACTCCCGAACCAAGGCCCGAAGCTAAAGATCACCTTCACTCAACTCTCGGAGGTCGAACCAAACCGACCCCAAGAGCTCGGGCATGCTTCCACCCAGGCCTAGTACTGGTGTTCTCATCGATGTCCTTAATGTGGAATTCGATTCATGGCAACAACTCCTCGGGGATGGAAGTCAGATTGCAAGTATCATCAAACGCTTCACCAGAGGCAACACTTCTCAGTAGGATGTGGATAACATCCATCGAAGTCCATTCACTCGGGAGATAAAGAACTCCCGAAATCCACCCGACTTCAAGCTTTCGGTCCTAGAGCCCTACAACGGCAGGACCGACCTGACCATACATCTCATGCGATATATGCGACACATGGAAGAACTATCAGCATCAACCAAAGTCATGGCCAAGTGCTTCTCGCTCTTTCTCATCGACATAGCTGGCATGTGGTTTCGATAGCTAACAACTGAATCAATCAACAATTGGAACATGCTTGTCACTCGCTTCATCGAGCAGTTCAGAGTTCATATCTCTCAGCTGGAGAGGGTCATGTTCGTACATCCATCAAGCAACGGTCCAGCGAGACTTTACGCTCCTTTTTAGAAAGATTTAATGCGGCCGTAGCATCAGTCAATCGACCTGAGCCATCGATGGTGCTTATGGCCACCATAGTTGATGTTCAAAGCCAATCTGAATTTAGGATCTCTCTAACTTGAGATCTCCCCGAAGATATCAAAGCCCTCTATGCTGAAGCAGATTGATTCCTCGGTCAAGAAAACGCCAATGTCAAGATTGAAAATCTCGAACTACTTGCCATAAAAGATGGAGGCCCATCCAATGCCAATGGTCAGAGCAGAGGAAAATGGAAAGCCTCAGAAAAGAACGATTGGAACGTATGATCCCGGGGAGAAGACAAATATGATCGATACATAGAGCTCAATTCCTCCTTGCTAGGCATTTACCTCGACGTACGAGGATCACTACCTTTCCCAAAGCCTCCCAGGAGGGAGCCAACTCAAAGAGAACTTGATTCTGGAAAGCACTGCATGTATCGTAGTATGGCGGGCCACGGTACCAATGAATGCAGGCACTTATGCGATCTCATAGAGGAAAGGGTCATATGTGGAGAGCTACCCGAATATGTGTTGTATATAACAATTCTATGATGTTTGTTTGATGATAACAAACATATATTTATTATTATAAATGTGACAGTAATAGTACTATTCCGTTACATCTCGGACATAATAAAATATTTATATTTAAATAAAATACTACTGCACAAGAATTTAAATATTTAAATATTATTTTATTAAAATATAATAATTTATTTCTACATTCGAATAGTACAGAATTATAACTCCACTATTTGTACATCTCACTGTAATACAGTACATACATTCAATTTCATTTTTTACATTGTTCCTCACTACATCACTCTGTTTTACAGTCATCATATAAACTTTTGCCTCATTACATTTCTCTCAGTCACTCATATACATACATTGACACACACACACACTCTCATATATATAGTTTCACTCACTTGTCTTCTGTCTATAAGCATTATCAGTCCAGTTTTCTGTTTACCTATCACAGGAACACACAGAGTAAATTGGAACAAAAATATCTTTATATTCTAGCAAATATAATTTTTATTTTTAAAAATTTATTTACCTTCAAATTTTCGTGTGTTTCTCATCATATTTCACGACTTGATCTGATTTATATGGACATCCATCTGTGTTTAGACAGCTTGTGATATTCATAGTGATAAACTGTAAATACCACAAGGTAGACAATATTTCTTGTGCTCACACACACACACACACACACACACACATATATATATATATATAAGGAGGGTTCCGCTACACCTCTTATATTGCACGTGAACTATCCCCTTTAATCTCCACCACCCATTTCCCCTTTCATTCTCTCTCTTCCCATTTCAATATTATTTCTTAGTGGGAAGAGGGAGAATGAGTGGGGAAACAGATGGTGGAGATTAAGGGGGAGTTCACATGCAATATAAGAGGTGTAGCGGAACCCTCCACTATAGCTATATATATATATATATATATATATATATATATCTGCACATACATGTATACACGTGCGTATGTATATACACATTTTTTTTCAAGGGAAACATGGTCAAATCAGTGAATAGACATGAACCAAGAAATCCAGTACATATGCAAACACAAAACACACATATATATACACACATTTGTGCATATATATACGTATGTATGTATCTACACAGTAGGAACAGTGGTACAACAAACTCAAAATATATGAGTGTACAACAATGTCAAGTTAGCATGAATCATGACAGCAGCAAACAAGACAGTGCACACTTAGTCAAGCCAAAGTGAAATAGCTCAAATTCATGTATGCTCAAACAGCATGGTCAAAACTCATCCACACAACTCAAGTGAACAAGTCAAGGTGCAACAATAAGGTTGAGCTCATATAAATGTAGCACAGCAGTAAACTCATGTACAATTGCATGTCACAAAGCAATGTAACAACAATGAAGAGCATACAACAAAAGCTAGCCTACATACAACATGCATAAGTCAGTTTCACAACATGCCAATGCTCAAGTATAAGGACAACATAGCATCAAACAAATTGTTTGGCAATTTTGTTTTGACAACAATTATTTTCAGAATTTTACACATGGAATGCAAAGAAAAAGGGCACATTACATAAGCATGAAGTTCAAGTGCAAATGTACACAGCTCAACCATCATGCCATGCATACACAAGACTGTGAACATAGAGGTACAGACAGCAGTGACATGCACAGTCCAAAATTGTTTAGAAAAATGTTTCAACAAAAATGGCTCTGTATGGACACATGGTGAGACAACAAAACTATCAATTGATAAGAAAACAAGACAGTTGTAAATTGGGTAAAACAAAGCAGGTCAAAAACAACAATGGTAAGTGTAAACATATTTTCATCTCAGTGAAGACTACAATGTGACAAGGCCAAGTACAACATGTCTGAAACAACTCAAGATAACTTTCAAGACCAAACTGGAATGGGAATCTTCGCATGCTAATATACACATAAAATACACAGGTGGATCTAGCATGTACAAGAAGGGACATCTTACAAATCTCAAGTCATATACATATATATATACACTACCATGTGCAAATATATATATATATATGTATGTATGTATGTATACATATACTTGCTCAATAAGTGATGGAAAGTAACACACGTCAAAGGAAAGCCATAAACAGAGCTGTACATAAATGGCAGTACACAAACAAAACGGTCCAAGTTTCTCAAATAATTGTCACAGGCATTTACAAGTATGCTTCATGGTCAAAGAAAAGCAAGTGTGAAGATATTTGCATTGTACACATTTTTTTGGCAAGTACAATATGTTTCCAGGTTTTCCAAAAGTACACTATTTTTGGACATGTGATATTTAGGTACCAAAATCATGCAAGAGACATGGGAAAACAAATTATTTGATTTCCATTTTTCAAGAATAAGATTTCCAGAAAAATGGGCAAGAAAAACATTTTAGTGGCAACAATCTAAATTTTGGCTAGAATTTATTTCCAGTTTTTCAATCATCGAATTCACAACATACAAGGGGCCATAAATACAATTAAATTTGTTTCCAGTTTTCAACCACATTACTCATGACATGTTTTCTAACCATGGAAACAAAGGCAGCCAATTATTCATTTCAGAAATCATGTTCAAGGCTACAAAATCAAATCATTTATTGCCAAGAAAATCTCTCATCCAAGGACGATTAAATCATGGGAACAAAAAGGATCAATCACGCAACAACAACAAAAACACCGCAAATCATTTTCATTAACTTAGAGGGCCTTATGGTTTTCTATAACCCTATGTAAGAACACACAAATCATCATGGGCAAGGAATCGAAACAAATTCAAGAGTAAAAAGAAATAAAAATCAGTGCCAAACTTACAAGAGTTTCGATTTCAGGAAGCCCAAATCTGTCGTGAAGCAAGCCACAAGAATTCGAAGCCATAGGAGAATCAAATCATCAAACAATCGGTCGAGAATTAGGGATTTCAGAGAAGCCCTTATTCCATTTTAAGTCGGCCTACAATTTTTTGGGAGCAAAGCCTTTAAGTGAAATAAAAAAGGAAGGGAATGGCCAAATATTTTTTAAAAGGAGTTTTTTGGTTTTTAATTAATTTTCTTTAGTTTTTCATTGTTTTATTTTTCCATATGTAATCGTTCATCAGCTTTCAAGTGTCTGTAATAACTAGGGGTTTACTAGTTTGTCTGTAAAACAAGGGGTTTACTAGTTTTTCATTAAAACTAGGGAAAATCTAATCTTTGGGATAAAGATTAGTCTAGGGTTTGAGTTAGGATTAGAACAGGAGCAGGGTTTGCGAGTTTATAGGGTTTTGTAAGAGGGATCTGTTTTAATACTTAGTAAAAATCTTAGGAATGCAGCAGTAGGCATGGTTTGCCGAAGCTTAGTAAAAATTGTATTATTTACTTTTGCATTTATATTTCTCTGTTATAATATGTATTGTGATATTTATTAATATATCGAATTAATTCAATAAACCCTATTCACCCGCTCTAGGGTTAATCTAGATCCAACAATTAGTACCAGAGCAGGTTATTTATTAACTCTATTGTAAAGGTGTTTCCTAGTTGTCAATCTAGTGAGAGTCAGTCCAGTCATATTCCAACTATTTTTAATGGTATAGATTTTTTAATTTGGAAATCGGATATTGAATCCTATATAAAATATGTTAATATTAAATGTTAGGACATTGTTGTTAATGGGTATGATATGGTCGATAGGAATGGCATTAGATTTAATTCTCATGCTACTCATATATTATATCCCTATATTGGTAATGACCAATATAACCATACCTCTCATTGTTTGTCTGCACAGAAAATCTGGAGTACTCTCAGTACTTTGTAAATAAAAAGAAGACAGCCGCTCAAAATCCCAAAATGACAACTCAAATTCAGATTTGTATCTAACATGTGGTAAAAATAAAAAATTAGATGACTCAGATGATCGAGACTCAACAGACGATGAAACTGAAGATTTTTCATACAAAGATTTAGTATATATGTGTATTGACTTAACTAAATTTGTTGATAAACCCCAATTGAAAAACATACTTCTAAAATATGAAAATCATGACTTGATTCTCAAAAATAACATGTTGGAACTAAAACATGATAACTTCGATTACAAGAATTGTTTCAATTTGAAAAATGATGTAGCTCGTCTCAATAAAATCTTTAGAAACTTGAAAAAGAGATTATGGTTTTAAAATAAAATAAGGATGAGCTAATTTACAAAAACGATGCTTTGCAAAAGGAGTTAGATAATCTTAATTCCAAACATAAAATTTTTGAAAATTAAAATTTACAGAAATCTGAATTAGTCTTGATTGAACTTGAGAAAGAAATTGAAAAATTCAAGATTTTTGAAAAACATCAATTTGAAAAACAAATTCCATTTGAATCTAAGATATTTGAGTCAAAGACCAAAATCAAATTACTTGAATCTGAAATTTTGTTTTTGAAACAAAATGATGCTGAAAGGAGAAAGATCAGCATTAATCATTGTTCGAATCTAACGAAAGAGAATTCTGATGTTATATCTAAAATTCAATAACTTGAATCAACTCTGACCAAATTTTCTTACGGAGAAAAATCTTTAAATATGTTGCTAGAAAATCAACTTTCTTTAGGAAATAAAAATGGTCTTGGCTTTGGAAAAACAAATGATTTTGAAAAACTAAATTCTTATGATTTTAAAAATCCTTCAAATTGCTTCAAGAAGGGTCATTTTGAAAATTTGAACTCAGAAAATTTCAAAGGGTTTTTGAATCACAAACGAGATAAGAATTTGTTTGATAAAAATCTACTTAATCTATTTTGGACCCCAAAAAGAAAAAAACGTGAATTCGTCTAAATTCAAATAGGTTTGGGTTCGTAAGGGTACGAAAATAAATTCGGATGGATTGTTATACAACAGGTTTGGATACCAAAAGTTGTGAACACATTTTAGAGTGGTTCACTACAAGAAAAATCGCATATAGCAGCGGTAGAATCCTCTTCTAATCCATCGCTAAACAGACTTTAGCGACGGATTTCCTGCATAATGTTGTGGTCTGTAAAAACGATGACGGTATCTATGTCAGATTTTGCGACGGAATTTAGCATGAGTTTTCCGTCAGTTTTCCGTCATTTTAGTAATTATAGAATAAAAATATAATTTTACTTATTAATTTAATTTTAATTTATTTATTGACTATTTACCGATGGATAAGTAATTTATAATATATTATTATTTATAAAAGGCGTTGGTAAACCCTTCCTAATTTCCAAAGGATTAGCGACAGAAAATAAATAAGGCTAAACTTAACCTCACTTTTTTTGTTGGTAATCCGCCGTTATTCCCCTTCTGATCTGGCTGTACACACACATACATACATACACATATATTCATATAAATACATACATATTTACATACAACAAACATCATTCAACTATGTACACTGAACTAAATAACATATTAAAAAAACAAAGAAAATTTAGCCAACAATATCAATTTAGAACTAAAAAGAACATTCATAATCACATGCAAAAAAAAATAACATCCATGATCTTTCATCAATTCATACACCAAGTTGAATTATGAACAACAAAACAATTCAGTTGGTTCTAACTGCTAACATTATCCCTAATACAAACACATATCATCCATAACCATACTAAAACCACATAACGCCATATTTACACCAAAATAAGTCTAACAAACATACCCAACCAGCTTACGAAGATGATGACGAATTCGCAAGCAAACGCAAAACCGAAGGCAATGTTGGAGCTACAAATCCGAAAAGTCAACCTCTCCATCTGAGTAAGCGTCAATCAATTAAATAAATATGTGAAAAAATGATCAAATTTCCAGTTAAAATCCTAGAAAGCACTAATGAGCATAAGTATAAATGTAATCAAAATATACGCTATGAGGATAGAAGTATGTTTTGATGATATGTAGTAATTAAAATACATGAGTAATATCCTCCAACTTGCATTCAAGTATATCATACCATACAAAAATTAAAAAAATCATATCAGATTATCTAGCTTCAATTACTAATAGATAAGTGAAAACGAGATAAACTTACATTCTTGGTATTTCAGCTAGGTAGAATTGTTGATATATCACTTGTGATGAAATATGGATAAGAAGAATCCATTAGCCTTTTTCTGCGTAACTCTTACGCTCCATATCTGCATAAAATCCTGGATATGCCTTATCATCAATATTGGTTCACCAACTTCAATAACCAATAGATAAGTGAAAATGAGATAAACTTACATTCATACTTTAGTTCACCAGCAAACACGGATTAACATTGGTCCTAGTCGCTCATTATCAATATTTGCAAATAAAACATTTATACATGAAAAAAGAACAAGATAAGATCAAAGCATGAACTAAGCAAAAAATTCTACGGCTTTGGATTATGCTCCATGCCTGGTTTTACTTGTATTTCAACCTGTCATATAACTAAGCTTCTGATAAACAGAAATCTTTTATTGAAATTTTAGGAGTATTAAGTTTTGTCATCATCAATCAAAATTAGATACAAAACTACTTGCTCTTTGCGTGCTGATACTGGAAAATCCATTATCAGCAATGGCTGTGAATGCTTGTCAATTAATCACTCTTCATGGTAAATAAAGTTGAAAATAACAATCAAAATTCTACTTCAACCTCTTCCACAACACATGAAACAATAAGTATGATAGGTAACCATGCAACCAAACTTAAGCCAGTAAATTCCTTTTATTCACCAGATTTCAAACACATTGAAAATCAGTTTACATGCATGTAACAGCATTTGTTTCCTCGACCTGAACTTCTGAAAGTTTTTTTTTTGGTTTGAACAAGTTTTCATTTCAATATATTTATCTGTTCAGGAAAAAAATCACATAGAAAGTTAAATAGTTCAACATCTTAAAACTTAAATAGGTCACCAGAGAATATTGGGAATGAAATCAACCATTACGTTAAAAGACTGGGGATCTTTACTGGTTTTAGCAGAAATTATTCAAAAAGCCTCATTTGCTAAGTCACCGTCTTCTGCAAAACCTGCATTTACAGCGCAAAAGCACCTGATGTTAGTTCTTAATAAATTATTCCAACTGAACGAAGGCTGCAAATGATCTGAATTCATTACCAGAAAATAAAAAAAGATTATAAACCAATAACACGATTCTGCTGCTCATCAGGAATGTGAAAGTTTTCTTTATATTCTTCATTTTATTTTTCGAACTCATAATAAAGGATTTATTTTTGACTGTCCATTGTTTTCATACATATATCATCAGAAAAGAATTTATGTTACTTTGACATGACCAAACGATTGTTATTAATTAATACAAATAATGGTTCTTATATCGAAGAGAGTTTGAGATGGCACGAATATAAGAGCACCGTGATCAACCTTCAAACAGTAATCATAATTCTGATAATGAAAATTTGAAGTACAAAAAATATGATGTAAAATAACTCTGCATGGACCAATTAGTAGGATTGTGTTATGTGATAAACACTAGTTAAACTTTAGTGATGCATGTTGGGTACTAAAATGTGTTACTAAGTACACCAAACCAAATTAAGAACTTGTTAACATCTTAGAAAATGTAGTCATTCTCTTTCTCTTTTTCTACACTTAAAAAAATGTAGTAATTCTAAATATGCAAACCATTAAAAAAACAATCGATTTTACTGTATCTTGAAAATACCACATCTTTCCCTATATTTGTTTACTAATATCTTATACAATACAATTCTTATTAGCTCTAATTCCCAAAAAAAATGATAAAGAAATTATAAAGACACTACAATGAAAATAAGTCAAATAACTGTATTATGCAACAAAAATCTACATTTGCCAACCCTATAATGAAACCAACCCAAATAACTATTATGCAACAAAAATCAACATTTGCCTACCCTATAACAATAAAAATGTGTCTAAATGTGTCATGCCTTCCAAGATATTGAAAAAAAAGCTCGATTATGAAATCATTTGTAATAACCCGAAAATCTGGGCCAGTTTAAAATTTTTATTTTGGCAATTTTAGCGAATTTTGATTATTTAAAATGAATTATTTTAAATAATATCGACGAAAATTTATTTTGAATATAATTCGACGTATATATTATATACGTCGTCGTTAGAATATAAAATATTTATATATAATTATAAATAGAATTGAAAATGGCGCGGTAGTTCGATAATTCGATTTCAAACTTCAATTGAATGTACCGGGTGCAAAACAATCCGGATTTTAGTGAAACCAAAAACGATAGGATCCAATTGATAATATCTTTCCAACGAATCCGAAAAATCAAGATTTCATATCGGGAATCAAAAGATATGTCCAGTTGAAAATTCTAAATAGTCGCTATGGAATTCAGGCCCTTAAAAATGGAAATTTTACAAATGACCTCGGATTTCGACGAAACCACTTTTGTTGGATCCGCAGTGTCAAGTTATTGCTAGATTCCAAATTTCATAATTTTTCGAATCAATATGTGAGCGTGGCGAAGGAAAACGCGTTTGACCAGTTTCAGTTGATTTTAATCGACTGGAAAATGGCCATTTTTCAAACGGTCTCAGAATTCGACGAAACTAGTTTTGTTAGGACCGTATCGTCAATAAGAAGCTAGAAAATATTTTTCTGTGATTTATCAAGTTAGTATGCGACCCCGGTAATTTGAAATGTACGTTTAAAATTCAATATAGTGATTTAAATGAAAATTCAATGGAAACTGATCGAAACGATCAAACCAGCTTACGATACATATCCCATTGTGTTCGGAATGGGGGTGAAACGCTATGGGCGACAGGCGGTGGGCCTCGTTTCGAGGTCGTATGTAAAAGTCAACCTATTTGCAAAATTAAATAATTAAATAATAAAATAAATAAAAAAAATCTCTAAATTCTCTCTCCTATATTTCTGCCCCCCCCCCTTTTTTTCGTTTCATTTCGATTTCCTATTTCAGAAAAAAAAAACCCAAAGGGGCGAAGCCGCCGTTCATCCACCGCCTGCCTCCTCCGTTCGCCGCCCACCTCCCCTATCTCCTCCCCTCCTCTCGCGCTCACCCTCCTCTTCCTCAGAGATCCCGCGCCCAAACCCCCCCCCCCCCCCCCCCCCGCTACTCGGCGACGCGAGACCACCCCCACCTGAAACCGCCAACCGCACCATCCGCCGACCCTAGCGCCGCCCCCTCGAGACCTCCGTCGATCTGCGAAACCCCCCCCCCTTTTCTTCAAAATACTGTAAGTATTTTATTGTATTGTATTTTATTTTAATTCGTTAAAACCTGATTTCGATTTTAGGAAATAAACTGAATTTTTTTTATGCATTTAAAAACCTGCTTTTGTTTAAAAGAATTTTAAACTGATTTCTTTTTAAAAAAAAAAGAATTTTAACCTGATTTTTAAAAAAGGAAATAAAAACTGATTTGTTTGAGATATAAAAACTGATTTTTAAAGGGTTAAAACTGATTTCAAAAGCATATAAAAACTGATTTTTTTTGAAAAAGGTTTGAACTTTAAATTGAAAAAGGTTTGAACTTTAAATAGAAAAGGTTTAAACTTTAAAAAGAAAAAGGTTTTAATTTCAAAGAGAAAAAGATTTGAACTTTAAAAAGTAAAAATCAGATTTTTATATATTGAATAGCAAAGTAAAAATCATATTTTTATATATTGAACAACGAAGTAAAAATTCGATTTTTATATATTGAATAGCGAACTAAAAATTCGATTTTTATATATTGAACTTCGAACTAAAAATTCGATTTTTATATATTGAATAGCAAAGTAAAAATTCGATTTTTATATATTGAATAGCGAAGTAAAAATTCGATTTTTATATATTGAATAGCGAAGTAAAAATTCGATTTTTATATATTGAATAGCAAAGTAAAAATTCGATTTTTATATATTGAATAGCGAACTAAAAATTCGATTTTTATATATTGAATAACGAAGTAAAAATTCGATTTTTATATACTGAATAAAGAAGTAAAAATTCGATTTTTATATATTGAATAGCAAAGTAAAAATATGATTTTTATATATATCGAACATGGATGTAAAAATATGATTTTTATATATGTAGTGGCTATGGGCGAAGAAACTGATTAGAGAGGAGAACAGTGAAGATTTCCTGCATTAGAAGTGCCATGGAGTTAGGATAGCTATCGGTGAGAACTTCTCACTCAAATTCTATTTTTCTAGTTATATATATACTAGGATGCAGACGGTGCTTATTAGAAGCACCCGACACCCGTCCACAGACCATGGACTTGTTTGATTGGTTGTGTAGTTGGTTAGATTATTTGATTTGGATTGGATTGTTTTGGTGGGATAGAAATTGATATGATTGATGTGTGAATGGCGTGGGCCTTCACTAGACCGGGGATAAGGCTAGGCCTCGTCCCGTTTCTAGTATCGTGCCGTTATGCCGCCGAAATTTTCTAAAATATGTTAGAAAATAAAAATATCATTTTATTGTGTAAATGAATTGAATAGAAATTCATAGGTTGAAATAAAATGTTTTATCGTTAAAAATATAATTTTTAACGTGAATGTGAATAAATGAATAGTTATAAACAAATCGGCCGATTTGTTTGTATATACACTGATTTGACTGATATTGATTGGGTCGATAAATTTCACACATCGCCCAACTGCACAAATAAAATCTGTGTTTGATTGTTTGAAACCCCACACGGGTGTTGGGATAAAATTTGAAGTTCACTCATCCTGATTGATTAAATATGTCGATCGATTGATTGACAGGCTGTTATAAGCGTTAGATATCTATATTTGATGCTTATACATTGTAGTGCACTTTGGTTGATGGTTGATTATTTTTCAATGCTATTATACATGTGTTGTATGAAAATCCATATAATTAACTTTATATGGTAATTGATTGGGCCTCATTCCAGTTTTAAAATAGAAATATTTGAAATAGAAATATTCGAAATGGAATATTTGAAAATATCAATATATGAAGCCGTGTTGATTAGATTGACGCCATTTTGACGTGAACGATATTTATAACGATTTCGAAATGAATTGAATTGAAAACGATTTCGAAATGAATTGAATTGAAAACGATTTCGAAATGAATTGAATTGAAAACGATTTCGAAATGAATTGAATTGAAAACGATTTCGAAATGAATTGAATTGAAAACGATTTCGAAATGAATTGAATTGAAAACGATTTCGAAATGAATTGAATTGAAAACGATTTCGAAATGAATTGAATTGAAAACGATTTCGAAATGAATTGAATTGAAAACGATTTCGAAATGAATTGAATTGAAAACGATTTCGAAATGAATTGAATTGAAAACGATTTCGAAATGAATTGAATTGAAAACGATTTCGAAATGAATTGAATTGAAAACGATTTCGAAATGAATTGAATTGAAAACGATTTCGAAATGAATTGAATTGAAAACGATTTCGAAATGAATTTAATTGAATATGAATTCAAATTGAATTGAAATTTGAATTGAATAGAAAGGAATTTTAAAACGAATTTATAAAGAAGAATTCAATTTTGATTTGAATTGAAAAGGAAGTTGAAATGGCTTTTGAAACGAATTTAAAACTATTTATATAATTCGTTTTAAATAGAAATCGACGATATATATATTATATATATAATATATATATATAATATAATGGCCTGAATAGAACGCGTCGCGCCGCGGCAGTTCGCGAATTTCGACCATTGATTTCAAACGGACATTACGGGAGATCCGACCGTCGGATTCTCCTAAAACCGGAACCATTGGGTTCGTATCGAAAAGAGCTTTCTAACGAATGTGATAAATTAGAAATCTAACGGTTGGATTTGGAATTATGTCCAAATCAAATTTGAAAAAGGTCGCTATAAGTGCAGTTCGATGGCCATTGATGGAAATCGACTGTACGGGCCTTGATAAAATTATTAAAAATAGTAATAATTTGTGTAAAATCATAAGAAATGATTTGTGAAGATTTGGGATGAAAAACTCCATATTTGAAAAGATAAAAATAGATTTTTATCGAAATGAACTAGTTTTGAACTAGGAATATAATTCTATTTATTTTTAAAAAAATAAATTGAATTTGAAAAGGGTTTTAAAAATAACCAGAATATCCAATGATTGCATTGGAGTGGATTTGAATCGAAATTGTCTTCGGAATATTTCGATGTTGGAATTCGTGATTATACAGGTGTTGTTACGGAAATTTGAAAGATATATATTTATATCGTTATTTCCAATACGACATTTGTTAGTCGTAGAATTTGATATTGAATATAAGTCGATATATTTTCTATTCAGAGCCTTGTATTCAATATCGAATGTGATTTGGGTTTGTCGTGAATGGTGCCTTCACTAACACTGTTCTTGAACCCAGTTGAGAAAAGATTAAATCTTTTTATTTGGATTTAATGAAGTGTACCAATTAAATGAGATTTAATTGGAATTGAATTGATATTGATTTTTGGGTTTATCGTGAACAGTGTTTTAAATAACACTCGTTCTTTAACCCGATAATTAATGAATGTGATTTTGGGTTTATCGTGAACTGTGTTTTTAAATGACACTGATTCTTTAACCCAGAGAAATATTAAAACTAAGTGGAGTTTTAATGAATCTTTAATTAGATTGAAAAGATCGAAAATGGAGTATCACCAGTTGCACTCCAAGCGATAGTTAAATCTTTAATTAGATTTGAATGTGAAATCGTAATTGAATTTACCGATAACACCGTGGTGTTAGATATGAAGTATAACCAGTTGTACTTCATGGGATGAATAGGTTGGGATTGGGAAAATAAAATAAATGATTACTTCGGTGTGGTTCGCTAATCCCGACTAGTTTGAATTGATATCCAAAGGAGATTAAAGAATAAATTTAAAGAATTTATCTTGGATAAAATTAATGGGAACTTTTTTCCAAAGTATAGGAATATTTGAATAAAAGAATATTCTGAATTGGAATGAGGCGTATGTTGTGTTTATGTAACACTTTTATAATATATACGCGAGTTATTCAGAAAGACCGGGTTTATCCCATTCTGAATAACTGATTCGACGTGGTGTCGAAGATGAAGACGGTGGTCGAAGACCGGAAGTCTTCACGTCGTTTGGGTAATTACTGATGATCTTGATTGGGCTGTACACCCAAGAAGATGGAAACAGTTAGTGATCGTCCAGACGTACTTGGAGATCGATGGATATGCGGGGTACTAGGTGCCTCCGGTTTCGTTCAGCCCCAGAACGGACTTGTAAATGGACTGTGTGTCTGACATTGGATTTTAGTCTGTGTGATTGATTTCTATTAAATATATATCTGTTTGGCGGCGGAGAATTTATTCTCTTGCTTAACGCCCTTCTCTGAGACGTACGAGCTCAGGGGTTATATATTGATGGATATCAAACGCATGGAGTGAATTGCCTGTGTGGCATGCCTAAGTGGCAATTGATCGAGGCTTCTGTTGAAAAGCAAAGTCTTGTGGTGATGATCAAAGCACAGCCTGTGTGGCATAGCTTTGTGTAACGTTTACTTCGCGAGTTTCACACCCGGTATGAACCAAAAACGGGAGAGGACATCAGGGAGGACTTGCGTTTCTTTCTAGCTAGAAGTGGCGTCAGTGGTTTTACACGCCCTGACGAGTTTGACTTATGTGGTTGTTGCTGTTGCGAGGCGCCTCGGTTTGATCGGACGATCCGGGTCCGATGGAGTCATTTGTTGGCTCGTTTACGCCCCATAGGGCGGAGAGACGTAGTGTTCAGGCATAATAATCCACATCGGTGGACCGGCCCTGACGATCCAAGGCCCACCTGAGTCTGGGACCTGAGACATGGGCTATATTGTCTCGAATCGGTTGAGGACTATCTTTTGCCTCGGTTCATAGAGGGAAACCCAATTTCCAAATACGTGACATTTGCGGTTTTATTTGTAGAACCTAGTATGGTGACATAGTGGGATGGGGCACTTATGCCGTCTATGATTGATACTTATGATTTGAAGTTGTTTTATACACTATGCACTTACAATAGTATCAAACGATTTGTTTTAAACGTATCAAGCATTCTTTGGCTGTTATAAGGGAAAACCCTATCCTCGGCTGCGTTGCATTGTGTGATGGGACCTGGGTCTTATAACAGCTTCATTTTTCCTTATTTAGCATTGCGCTGTTTGTTTATGCACTGGTATTCTTGGGAGGAAACCCGTTCCGTGTTATACGGCGTGGTCCCTTGATTTACCTAACTTTAAAATAAAGATTCACTGTTTTAGTTCTCACATCAGTCACATGACTGACCTGGAGTTTATTGTTTTAACCTAAACTCTGGGTGCCCTTATTTTGACACGGGCAGCTAGTAGTTTTGGTTTTTGCAGATTTATATTCACAGGATCCTGGTTTACAGCTGGAACGATATCCGGAAAGCTTTGTATCCGTATATCTCTTCTAGTTGTGTATCTTATTATTTTCCGCTGCGATGTATTTAAATGTAATTTGAATCTCTGGTATTTCTGTGTAATATTCATTTTTACTCTGTATATTCTTGTAATCTGGTGCATTGTTGTAATATACAATGAAATGTTCTTCTGTATGAGTTCTGTTTTGTCCTGTTCTCAAACGATAGGGCGTTTCGAACGACCTGGATCGGTTTAGCGACTGGTTCGGACCGAGCGAAATTCCTTGCCGTCACAGTTGGTATCAGAGCTTTGGTTTACAAAGTAGAGAACAAGGCACATTAGAACCATATGAAAGAATTCATCAGATATTGGGTTAGTAATATCCAATTAGAATGACTCGTTAGAGATAGGATCAGTAGTATCCTAGAACGAGTGTGAAGAGTATATTTTTCAAATGAAAACAATTTTTGTTTTGAAAATTTAAATCGACTATTCGTATTTGATTATCTATTTATATTGATGTGGACAATCCAGTATATATAGATTTTGCGTATACGTCTGATCCGCGTGTATTCGAAATTTTAATATACTGGATACATATAGAATTACACTCTAATCGCCCGGAGATGATTTTGATGATGGAGCTCCATCATTAGAATTTATGTTCGAGTGACGAAAGTGGGCTTTCTATATATTTCCTATTGACTGGTGTGAGAACCAAAATTAGATAGGGCCTATTGTTGTGATTTGGCATCAAAAATCTGATTTTTGACTATATATCAAAGTTATGCATTTGAAACTCTAATCAACTAATTGATTGATGTTTGTGTTGTTTGTTTATTTGTTTGCTAATTTTTAGCCATTTAGCCTAACTGAATCACATATTGAATTATATTGAAAATTGGTTGCATTTGCTTGCATATACATATATATCATTGAACAGGTCATAGCAAGGAGGCTAGAGCCGAAGAATAAAATTTGTTTGCCCGACAAATAAGTACATGTTTACTACATAATTTCCTATTTTGTTTGGGTGATGATGATTTTGTGAGCCTATTGGCTAGCCGCTTGGCTTTTTCTTTTTCTTTTTGAGATCTGAAGGACCGGGGAAGCTATTTGAAATTCCCCGATGCTCCCGGTGCAGGGGAGGTTATGGCGAAATTTTTCAAAAATTTAGGGTGTTAGCCAAATTTTTGAAATTTTGGAAATTCTCAGAAACTGAAGAGTTGGAGAATGGAAGCCATAACGAGCGTAGAGCTGAATAATCAAACCACTTTCGACTTTGTTCCTTTTCGGGGACGAAAAGTTTTAAGTGGGGGAGATTGTAATAACCCGAAAATCTGGGCCAGTTTAAAATTTTTATTTTGGCAATTTTAGCGAATTTTGATTATTTAAAATGAATTATTTTAAATAATATCGACGAAAATTTTTTTTGAATATAATTCGACGTATATATTATAAACGTCGTCGTTAGAATATAAAATATTTATATATAATTATAAATAGAATTGAAAATGGCGCGGTAGTTCGATAATTCGATTTCAAACTTCAATTGAATGTACCGGGTGCAAAACAATCCGGATTTTAGTGAAACCAAAAACGATAGGATCCAATTGATAATATCTTTCCAACGAATCCGAAAAATCAAGATTTCATATCGGGAATCAAAAGATATGTCCAGTTGAAAATTCTAAATAGTCGCTATGGAATTCAGGCCCTTAAAAATGGAAATTTTACAAATGACCTCGGATTTCGACGAAACCACTTTTGTTGGATCCGCGGTGTCAAGTTATTGCTAGATTCCAAATTTCATAATTTTTCGAATCAATATGTGAGCGTGGCGAAGGAAAACGCGTTTGACCAGTTTCAGTTGATTTTAATCGACTGGAAAATGGCCATTTTTCAAACGGTCTCAGAATTCGACGAAACTAGTTTTGTTAGGACCGTATCGTCAATACGAAGCTAGAAAATATTTTTCTGTGATTTATCAAGTTAGTATGCGACCCCGGTAATTTGAAATGTACGTTTAAAATTCAATATAGTGATTTAAATGAAAATTCAACGGAAACTGATCGAAACGATCAAACCAGCTTACGATACATATCCCATTGTGTTCGGAATGGGGGTGAAACGCTATGGGCGACAGGCGGTGGGCCTCGTTTCGAGGTCGTATGTAAAAGTCAACCTATTTGCAAAATTAAATAATTAAATAATAAAATAAATAAATAAATAAATAAATAATCTCTAAATTCTCTCTCCTATATTTCTGCCCCCCCCCCTTTTTTTCGTTTCATTTCGATTTCCTATTTCAGAAAAAAAAAAGAAAAAAAAAACCAAAGGGGCGAAGCCGCCGTTCATCCACCGCCTGCCTCCTCCGTTCGCCGCCCACCTCCCCTATCTCCTCCCCTCCTCTCGCGCTCACCCTCCTCTTCCTCAGAGATCCCGCGCCCAAACCCCCCCCCCCCCCTGCTGCTCGGCGACGCGAGACCACCCCCACCTGAAACCGCCAACCGCACCATCCGCCGACCCTAGCGCCGCCCCCTCGAGACCTCCGTCGATCTGCGAAACCCCCCCCCCCTTTTCTTCAAAATACTGTAAGTATTTTATTGTATTGTATTTTATTTTAATTCGTTAAAACCTGATTTCGATTTTAGGAAATAAACTGATTTTTTTTTTATGCATTTAAAAACCTGATTTTGTTTAAAAGAATTTTAAACTGATTTCTTTTTAAAAAATAAAGAATTTTAACCTGATTTTTAAAAAAGGAAATAAAAACTGATTTGTTTGAGATATAAAAACTGATTTTTAAAGGGTTAAAACTGATTTCAAAAGCATATAAAAACTGATTTTTTTTGAAAAAGGTTTGAACTTTAAATTGAAAAAGGTTTGAACTTTAAATAGAAAAGGTTTAAACTTTAAAAAGAAAAAGGTTTTAATTTCAAAGAGAAAAAGATTTGAACTTTAAAAAGTAAAAATCAGATTTTTATATATTGAATAGCAAAGTAAAAATCATATTTTTATATATTGAATAACGAAGTAAAAATTCTATTTTTATATATTGAATAGCGAACTAAAAATTCGATTTTTATATATTGAACTTCGAACTAAAAATTCGATTTTTATATATTGAATAGCAAAGTAAAAATTCGATTTTTATATATTGAATAGCGAAGTAAAAATTCGATTTTTATATATTGAATAGCGAAGTAAAAATTCGATTTTTATATATTGAATAGCAAAGTAAAAATTCGATTTTTATATATTGAATAGCGAACTAAAAATTCGATTTTTATATATTGAATAACGAAGTAAAAATTCAATTTTTATATACTGAATAACGAAGTAAAAATTCGATTTTTATATATTGAATAGCAAAGTAAAAATATGATTTTTTATATATATCGAACATGGATGTAAAAATATGATTTTTATATATGTAGTGGCTATGGGCGAAGAAACTGATTAGAGAGGAGAACAGTGAAGATTTCCTGCATTAGAAGTGCCGTGGAGTTAGGATAGCTATCGGTGAGAACTTCTCACTCAAATTCTATTTTTCTAGTTATATATATACTAGGATGCAGACGGTGCTTATTAGAAGCACCCGACACCCGTCCACAGACCATGGACTTGTTTGATTGGTTGTGTAGTTGGTTAGATTATTTGATTTGGATTGGATTGTTTTGGTGGGATAGAAATTGATATGATTGATGTGTGAATGGCGTGGGCCTTCACTAGACCGGGGATAAGGCTAGGCCTCGTCCCGTTTCTAGTATCGTGCCGTTATGCCGCCGAAATTTTCTAAAATATGTTAGAAAATAAAAATATCATTTTATTGTGTAAATGAATTGAATAGAAATTCATAGGTTGAAATAAAATGTTTTATCGTTAAAAATATAATTTTTAACGTGAATGTGAATAAATGAATAGTTATAAACAAATCGGCCGATTTGTTTGTATATACACTGATTTGACTGATATTGATTGGGTCGATAAATTTCACACATCGCCCAACTGCACAAATAAAATCTGTGTTTGATTGTTTGAAACCCCACACGGGTGTTGGGATGAAATTTGAAGTTCACTCATCCTGATTGATTAAATATGTCGATCGATTGATTGACAGGCTGTTATAAGCGTTAGATATCTATATTTGATGCTTATACAGTGTAGTGCACTTTGGTTGATGGTTGATTATTTTTCAATGCTATTATACATGTGTTGTATGAAAATCCATATAATTAACTTTATATGGTAATTGATTGGGCCTCATTCCAGTTTTAAAATAGAAATATTTGAAATAGAAATATTCGAAATGGAATATTTGAAAATATCAATATATGAAGCCGTGTTGATTAGATTGACGCCATTTTGACGTGAACGATATTTATAACGATTTCGAAATGAATTGAATTGAAAACGATTTCGAAATGAATTGAATTGAAAACGATTTCGAAATGAATTGAATTGAAAACGATTTCGAAATGAATTGAATTGAAAACGATTTCGAAATGAATTGAATTGAAAACGATTTCGAAATGAATTGAATTGAAAACGATTTCGAAATGAATTGAATTGAAAACGATTTCGAAATGAATTGAATTGAAAACGATTTCGAAATGAATTGAATTGAAAACGATTTCGAAATGAATTGAATTGAAAACGATTTCCAAATGAATTGAATTGAAAACGATTTCGAAATGAATTGAATTGAAAACGATTTCGAAGTGAATTGAATTGAAAACGATTTCGAAATGAATTGAATTGAAAACGATTTCGAAATGAATTGAATTGAAAACGATTTCGAAATGAATTGAATTGAAAACGATTTCGAAATGAATTGAATTGAAAACGATTTCGAAATGAATTGAATTGAAAACGATTTCGAAATGAATTGAAAACGATTTCGAAATGAATTGAATTGAATATGAATTCAAATTGAATTGAAATTTGAATTGAATAGAAAGGAATTTTAAAACGAATTTATAAAGAAGAATTCAATTTTGATTTGAATTGAAAAGGAAGTTGAAATGGCTTTTGAAACGAATTTAAAACTATTTATATAATTCGTTTTAAATAGAAATCGACGATATATATATTATATATATAATATATATATATAATATAATGGCCTGAATAGAACGCGTCGCGCCGCGGCAGTTCGCGAATTTCGACCATTGATTTCAAACGGACATTACGGGAGATCCGACCGTCGGATTCTCCTAAAACCGGAACCATTGGGTTCGTATCGAAAAGAGCTTTCTAACGAATGTGATAAATTAGAAATCTAACGGTTGGATTTGGAATTATGTCCAAATCAAATTTGAAAAAGGTCGCTATAAGTGCAGTTCGATGGCCATTGATGGAAATCGACTGTACGGGCCTTGATAAAATTATTAAAAATAGTAATAATTTGTGTAAAATCATAAGAAATGATTTGTGAAGACTTGGGATGAAAAACTCCATATTTGAAAAGATAATAATAGTTTTTTATCGAAATGAACTAGTTTTGAACTAGGAATATAATTCTATTTATTTTTAAATAAATAAATTGAATTTGAAAAGGGTTTTAAAAATAACCAGAATATCCAATGATTGCATTGGAGTGGATTTGAATCGAAATTGTCTTCGGAATATTTCGATGTTGGAATTCGTGATTATACAGGTGTTGTTACGGAAATTTGAAAGATATATATTTATATCGTTATTTCCAATACGACATTTGTTAGTCGTAGAATTTGATATTGAATATAGGCCGATATATTTTCTATTCAGAGCCTTGTATTGAATATCGAATGTGATTTGGGTTTGTCGTGAATGGTGCCTTCACTAACACTGTTCTTGAACCCAGTTGAGAAAAGATTAAATCTTTTTATTTGGATTTAATGAAGTGTACCAATTAAATGAGATTTAATTGGAATTGAATTGATATTGATTTTTGGGTTTATCGTGAACAGTGTTTTAAATAACACTCGTTCTTTAACCCGATAATTAATGAATGTGATTTTGGGTTTATCGTGAACTGTGTTTTTAAATGACACTGATTCTTTAAACCAGAGAAATATTAAAACTAAGTGGAGTTTTAATGAATCTTTAATTAGATTGAAAAGATCGAAAATGGAGTATCACCAGTTGCACTCCAAGCGATAGTTAAATCTTTAATTAGATTTGAACGTGAAATGGTAATTGAATTTACCGATAACACCGTGGTGTTAGATATGAAGTATAACCAGTTGTACTTCATGGGATGAATAGGTTGGGATTGGGAAAATAAAATAAATGATTACTTCGGTGTGGTTCGCTAATCCCGACTAGTTTGAATTGATATCCAAAGGAGATTAAAGAATAAATTTAAAGAATTTATCTTGGATAAAATTAATGGGAACTTTTTTCCAAAGTATAGGAATATTTGAATAAAAGAATATTCTGAATTGGAATGAGGCGTATGTTGTGTTTGTGTAACACTTTTATAATATATACGCGAGTTATTCAGAAAGACCGGGTTTATCCCATTCTGAATAACTGATTCGACGTGGTGTCGAAGATGAAGACGGTGGTCGAAGACCGGAAGTCTTCACGTCGTTTGGGTAATTACTGATGATCTTGATTGGGCTGTACACCCAAGAAGATGGAAACAGTTAGTGATCGTCCAGACGTACTTGGAGATCGATGGATATGCGGGGTACTAGGTGCCTCCGGTTTCGTTCAGCCCCAGAACGGACTTGTAAATGGACTGTGTGTAACGACCCAGATTTTTAGCATTGAAATTCCAAATATTTAAATGGGTTTAAATAATTTATTTGAATTATATATAAGAATTTATAACGAATTTATTTATAAAACGAAGTTTGAAAGTTAATTTATAATATAATTATAAAACGAGCTCGAAATGGCGCGGCAGTTCGTAATATAGAGTTTTGAACTTCAACTGAGAATACATGATTCGTTATAAGTCAGATTTCTGTGAAACAAGACACGTTGGAACCGTATTGATTATAATTTTCATATGAAAGAGAAAAATCTTGATTTCGTGTTATAATTTGTTAGTTATGGCCAAATCAAATTTTGAAATAGTCGCTGTGGAAATCGTTATTTAAAATATACGGGTTAAAATAGCCGTTTTGCAAACGGACTCAGATTTCGATGAAATCAGTTTCATTGGGACCGTATCATTAACTTATTGTATGGTGTTGAATTACGTGGAAAACCGATGTCGTATGTAACCACGGTAGCCGTAAACGCTCGTTCAGTGCAATTAAATTAATTCAACTGAATAAAGGGATATTAGAGTGTAACTTGAACAAACGATCAAATCAGGCCATGAAACCAGTTCCGTTGAGTTCGTATCGTCGATTAGAGCCAGGATAGCTATATAGTTTGTTAATTTTAAAGACCGGATAATTTGGCGTTAAAAATGGCATTGCGGTACACCTAAAAACAGTCTACCGGGGCAACAGTCTCAGAATGTGACGAAACTAGTGCCGTTGGGTTCGTGTCGAAAAGTTATTGTCGGCGTTCGCAGTTTCGAGTTGATTCGATTTATCTGGTGATCGTGAAAAATTTAAACGTGTGTTCATTTCTGGTTTTATAAAGGAAATTTTTTCAAACAATGTCGGAATTCGACGAAACTTGTCCCATTGGGTTCAGAATACCTTTTTACACCAAGATAAGCTTCTTTATCAGTAAACAGAAATCGACTGTGGTTAGTTTGCGGTAAATTTTACTTGATACTTCACCACGAAGTTCGTTAAAATAAAATATTAATAAAATCTCCTATGTAACCACCATTCTCAAATCACCTATAGTTTTAAAGTATGTCTTTGCGACAGTTATTTATTAACAAAGCGAATAAAGGGTTTTGAGGGACAAGATTGACGGCTATGTTTATTTTCCTTGCCGACAAAGAAATTGGAGGAGCAGACCTACCAAAGCTACTCTGTGGAATTTCTTTTCAGCAGACAGAAGCCTTGCCGACCAAGTGTTCAAATTGAAAACGACTCTTTAATCCTTCCCATATATATAGATATCCTTCATTGTCTTTCCAGAAAAGAAAACAAACACTCTCTGTTCCTTGTTTGTTCTCGAGACTTAAAGAAAATGCCTTGGGTTTATTTGGGTCCGATTCGTGAAGCTCAAGCTAGGGCACGCTGTCGATGGGATCTCAGCTACCTGGCAGCGACGGGGTGGAGCGGAGTTGACGTCGTGGGAAGCGAGGCGGAGTCCGGTCGTTGTCGTCAAAGTATTGGGGACCGGTGGTGTACGGCGTCACTGGTAATCAATCAAAAGGGGGTCGGTTTTTGTGTCTGTGGTTATCGCGAATTCCAAGAGGGGGCAAGATGCCTAAATAATGTGACTAACGGACGTAACAAGGTTGGTAAAGAGTTTAGTTTTGGTGATGTTCACTATAGACTGGTACTGGACTGTGAAGGGGTGAAGGGGATTGGGCCGTTCGAATTTCTTCCATGCTGTTTTGAGATGGAAACAAAGAAACAAAAAAAAAAAAAAAAAAAGTGGGAGGGTGTTCGCCTGATAATTTTGTAAGGGCGCAAGAGTTTTTGTGCTGGGAAGGGGAAGTATATTTGAAGGAGGGATGAGTTGGTTCTTTGAGGATGGGATTAATGTGTAACAGGAGAGGATATTATCAAAATCAGTGGGATAATTGGTGAAGTTTTCCGTCCTTACCGGGAGAGAAATATGTCAGGTACAAGTCGTGATTTAGGGGAGATTAAGCAGCCTAACCTATTATGCTTATGACGTGGTAACGTAAGTAATAGGATTAGTGTGGGGATGGGACACACTGTAGTGAAGTGGAGTGGGATTTGCGAGGTGAGGGACTGCTTGAATATTGAAGAAGTAGAGGAGCATGCTGCTTGAACGTAGAAGGGGGAACGAATCAGACAAAATCGGATTCATTAGAATCGTAATGACGAGACTTACGTTGTAAAGCTAATGTGACCGAGAATGAAGTTACTGGCACTTTGTCGAAGAATTCAACGCCCGTTTGAATTTAAATCAAAGCGAAAGCAGAATCGCCAACTGCGAAACAAAGTGAGTAAACTCACTCGTTTAAAGTTATTTTATAATGTGAAATGATTGCTTGGTTGAATAGTTGATAAATTGGTTGATATAACCACATCGTTGATTGATTTTTTTTAATGCGATATTTTTGATGTTACTAACATCTGTGGACGCAGGGAAACAGGTTGGAGGGATCCAACTGGATCCCTCAACATTTTATTTTACTGTTTTATTTGATGGTGGTATATGTTATGCTACATTATCCATGGTTGAATTTGTGTGTTTGATTTACCCTGGCCTTAGAAACCTGGTATTTTAGATACCGTAAAATTTCATCGAATGTGAAAAAGGAAATTAGAATTTAAAAACAGAGTTTATTTCCAAATTAGAAATAATTTCTTTTTCATTGAGTTGCAAATGGAAACCTATTCCATTGGGTAAACCAAGAAAAATGTATAAATGGAGATATAAATTAAGTGGATCATTAACCATTGGATAAATTAAAAGGTGAGTTCAAATATGAATGTATATTTGAAAGTGAGTATCGGTTTTGAAACCAATATTTGGAAATGGATTTGAATTTAGCAAATTACAGAGGAAAGTTTAAAGAAAGAATTTCAAATGCTTAAAATAAAAAGGATAATAGTTTAAACAAGGAAATATTTTGCAAATAAAATGTATATAAAAAGGGGGTTTATATTAAGTGGTTAAAAGAATGTATAGTTTATAAAGAAGAACTTGAATTGTTTAAAATAAACAGAGTTTATAAATGAACAACGGAAGCGTGTGCGCCGCACACGGTATTTTATTCAAAATAGCAATTTTAACGCTGCCGTTATAATAACGGTTTAATAGAAATTTTAATGCTATGGTTATGATAAGTGTTCTATAATGCTAGACAGCGGTTTTAACGCTGTTGTTGAAAGCAATATTTGGTTTAAAGTTGTGAGCTCTGATTATTTCAAAGTTAAGAATGTCGTTCAATTAAGGTCTGAGAGGTAATTATACCCCAACTTGACTGACTGCATTATTGACGGAGAAATGGTTAAGGCTCGATAGCAAGGGTTGGTTAGTGATATCGTTAATTAACGAATGATTTATGATTTAAGTCATAATAACGATGTTTATAACATCAGTAAATTCAAAGGGTTTAGAAATGTTTTCTAACTGGAATAAAAGATGTTTTCTCAATAAAGGAATTATATATTGGAAATGTTTTCCGATATTCAAGTTAGGAAATAAAAGTCATATTAAAGTTATTATATTTCGGATGCAGGGAATTATAACACCATTGTTATAGTCAAGTGATTCCTGAAAAGGAAGTGGATTCATAATCGAATCCGAGAGTAACGTAAGGAAGCGTGTTAAAAGATTGGAAAGATGAATCTTGTCTATTTCGAGGTTAGAAATGTTGCTCAGTTAAGGTCTGAGAGGTAATTATACCCCAACTTGATTGACTTCGTTTTAACTAAGAAATGGTTAAGGTTCGATAGTGGAAAGTGGTTAAGTGGAAACCAAATGAAGGAGATTTGGCATAGCGATGTTTATTCAAACATCTGTTTAAAACAAAAATAAAGGAGATTTGGAAACGTTTTCCAAATGAGAGTCAGAAATGTTTTCTGAATATAGAGGACAGGAGATGGAAATGTTTGCCAATGTTAATAGCGTATAATTTCTAAATATATTAAATAAGGAATGTAAATGAAAATGAAAAGGGAAATGAATAAATGAATGAACTAAAAGGGATAAACGTTGAATGATGTCTGGTCGATAGAATTTCCTTCTGGAAATAATAGCATTGTTTGCACACCGACATGTTTTCATTTGATAGTTAAATCACCGACTATCAAAGTTTTGACCATTTTAACGTTGTTAATATGGAGAGACCGGTTGGATTATTATCCAGAGAACCACTCCGTATTGGTATAAGCGTTGCGAATCAAGTATGCTGAATATCTTGAAGATGGAGTGAAGTGCAAGGGCTATTGTATAAGTCTTAGATAACAGTGCCTAAGATGGATGTACTGAATAGTGCCTTCGGTTTGTCCAGACCCAGGACAACTTGTATGGACGAGTGTCTGACAGAGTATTTCCAAAGGGGTTTACGTACGTTGATTCCTTCAAACGTACGAAGTTGGTGGCATAGAAGGGAAACTTCTTTAGCCTAACAATCTGAGTATTTTTGTGGGAATCAATTAGTGATTTCCGATGGATTTGACGATGTGGCATTCAAAGTGAATGATGGCCAGATGTTCTGGAAGATAATTCATACCTCAAGCCTCACAACCCGGAAGTGGACAAAAATCGGGCAGGCAGCATGGCTATGTGGGTCGCACCCATTAGGATGTATGATCACCTATCTAGAGAAATTCCATTTGTTCTTAAATCTATCGATGCTGTCCCTTATCGGGAGGCGGTTGTTGATCCCAACCGTCGGTGGTATACATCCGATACACTCAAGCGAAATGAGTGGTCGGTCATGTGTGGGCCGGGTTGCAAGATGTTCTTGTGGAACCCAGTGTATTTGACTCTAGAGATACACGTTCGGAAGGTGGTCCCATACCTTGTCAAGTTGGAATCCAATCTCCAATAAGTGCCTGCGAGTTTGATTGTAGATTATATATGTAGAGCGTGAGATGCAAGCGTTCTACTAGATTTTAATTACTTGTGATTAGACCTTATTATAATATCAGATAATATATGATTTCCAAGATGTTTTGGGTTATCGTAAGGTAAAAACCATCCATGTTTATGTGTGGATCGGTCTTACGATTATCATTTCTTTTGAAAGGATTTTTGAAAGTTAAACAAATGATTGGAGTTTACTCACACCAGTCCCATGACTGACCCAGAGTTTATTTTGTTTGTTTTCCCTAAACTCTTGGGTGCCCAAATTTGTACGGGCAGTCAAGTAGTTAGGATTTTACAGATTCACTTGAAGAAGCTTGAAGCAGGAGTCTTCACCAGTTGGCTATAGACTATTATATTTTCCGCTGTGTATTATGTTGTATCTGGAAACAGGTGTTTATAACTGTTCCAGGGATGATCGTTGTGCTCTGATAATGGTATGTATATACAAATACTGATTTGTGCTTCAAAGGTTATATTATATAGTATATTTTATTCGTTCCGCTGTGAGTTTGTGATCTTCGTTTTCTTCTATTCTAATATTTCTTTCTTTCTATTTCTCACCCTCTAACTTCTTTCTAATAATGGTTCGTATTTCCGTGCAATTTGAGTTGGACGTGTGGTGTTATTAGTCGACTCAAAGGGTACGGATTTGCGGGTCGTTTCATTTGGTATCAGAGCTAAAGGTTAAGTGATTACCTTGGCTCTGTGGCGTGACTCAATAGAGATGGGGTTAGTAATGCCCTAGATTGAGTTTGAGTGTATATATATGAGTGCGTATTTGTAAATTCGATATAAAATTGTTTTATATTGTGTTGGCTAGTTTGTTGAGTGGTTTATGAATTCTGGTCGATACAGGAAGTACAACCGTATCGATAGGTGTTTCTAAACTCTCGAACAGAACAAATCGACTCAGTATTGTTTTAAAATGGGTAAGTGATATAATTTGCCCAAAAGTTATTTTGATATAAAGGGATAATTTTCTGAAATTATCGAATGTGTTGATTGTTATTACAATCAAAGGAAATTATAAAATATTGGAATGGTTGTATAAAACCAAATTGAATTTGTATAAGAATAAGATATACAAATAAGCTGAACTGAAATTTAATTCAAACCATAATTTGAATTTAAATCCCGGAAGTTTTGAAATATTCTTTGAAGTATATTAAAGGTAATATGGCATTAGTTTGAAGAAATTTTTGAATAAGAATGTTTTAAATGGATTTTAAAAGCGATTAAGCACTGAAATCACTTCAGTGGCGAGAAAATAGTACTAATAATGGGTCGCGACATTATCGGTACTCATTTTCAAGTTTCTGAATGATGGATTGCTACCATAATAATTTGAAAATGAAAATTTGTTTGAAAAGGACAAGATGATTTAGAAAATCAATTGTTTTGAATTGATTTGATTATAAATATATGTACATATATATGATTTCAAACTAGTTGAAATAAAACCCGGAATTTGAATTCTGGAATTAAAATTGAACTTGTATAAGTTGAATAGAATGAATTGGTAAAGATGTACCAAAAGAACTGAAATTTAACTTAAGTCGAGTTAAATTAAAAGTGGATTAGATTAGAAATTATTTCGAATGAAGTAAATAAAGAAATGTTGAGATTCGGATTATAAATATTCGACTAATGTGTGAACAAGTTGAATATATAGTGGATGATGTTGTTGGAATTAAACTGCGGTGGAATTGGATTCAAGTATAATAGGTGGGTTGGCTTAAATGAGGATCAGACTTGGATTGATAAAGTGGAAGTTGAATTGACTTGGGGAACTATTGGAAATACATGCGTGCTGAGCAAATATTGAATGGAAGCAAGTGCAAGAGATAAGATTATGCCCGACAAAAAGGTACATGTTTACAATATTGTTTGGGTTGATGATTTTATGAGCCTATGAGGCAAACCACTTGGGTTTTTGATTTTCTTTTGGATTGGAGAAGGCCTAGAAAGGCGAGTTGGGGTTGTGCCGATTGAGCCATGCAGAGGAGATGCTGCCAAAAATTTTCAGAATTTAAAGTGTTAGAAAATTCTCAGAATTTTTTCGTTAGTAAGAATAAATGAATATTTTAATTGAAATAAATTGGTCCAGTTAAACTGGAGTTAAGAAGTGGGAAAAACAAAAAGGGATTTTGGACCTAGTTAATAGGGTACGTAGCATTTTTCCTACCTTAGCAATTTCGAGGACGAAATTATTTTAAGGGGGAAGGAATGTAACGACCCAGATTTTTAGCATTGAAATTCCAAATATTTAAATGGGTTTAAATAATTTATTTGAATTATATATAAGAATTTATAACGAATTTATTTATAAAACGAAGTTTGAAAGTTAATTTATAATATAATTATAAAACGAGCTCGAAATGGCGCGGCAGTTCGTAATATAGAGTTTTGAACTTCAACTGAGAATACATGATTCGTTATAAGTCAGATTTCTGTGAAACAAGACACGTTGGAACCGTATTGATTATAATTTTCATATGAAAGAGAAAAATCTAGATTTCGTGTTATAATTTGTTAGTTATGGCCAAATCAAATTTTGAAATAGTCGCTGTGGAAATCGTTATTTAAAATATACGGGTTAAAATAGCCGTTTTGCAAACGGACTCAGATTTCGACGAAATCAGTTTCATTGGGACCGTATCATTAACTTATTGTATGGTGTTGAATTACGTGGAAAACCGATGTCGTATGTAACCACGGTAGCCGTAAACGCTCGTTCAGTGCAATTAAATTAATTCAACTGAATAAAGGGATATTAGAGTGTAACTTGAACAAACGATCAAATCAGGCCACGAAACCAGTTCCGTTGAGTTCGTATCGTCGATTAGAGCCAGGATAGCTATATAGTTTGTTAATTTTAAAGACCGGATAATTTGGCGTTAAAAATGGCATTGCGGTACACCTAAAAACAGTCTACCGGGGCAACAGTCTCAGAATGTGACGAAACTAGTGCCGTTGGGTTCGTGTCGAAAAGTTATTGTCGGCGTTCGCAGTTTCGAGTTGATTCGATTTATCTGGTGATCGTGAAAAATTTAAACGTGTGTTCATTTCTGGTTTTATAAAGGAAATTTTTTCAAACAATGTCGGAATTCGACGAAACTTGTCCCATTGGGTTCAGAATACCTTTTTACACCAAGATAAGCTTCTTTATCAGTAAACAGAAATCGACTGTGGTTAGTTTGCGGTAAATTTTACTTGATACTTCACCACGAAGTTCGTTAAAATAAAATATTAATAAAATCTCCTATGTAACCACCATTCTCAAATCACCTATAGTTTTAAAGTATGTCTTTGCGACAGTTATTTATTAACAAAGCGAATAAAGGGTTTTGAGGGACAAGATTGACGGCTATGTTTATTTTCCTTGCCGACAAAGAAATTGGAGGAGCAGACCTACCAAAGCTACTCTGTGGAATTTCTTTTCAGCAGACAGAAGCCTTGCCGACCAAGTGTTCAAATTGAAAACGACTCTTTAATCCTTCCCATATATATAGATATCCTTCATTGTCTTTCCAGAAAAGAAAACAAACACTCTCTGTTCCTTGTTTGTTCTCGAGACTTAAAGAAAATGCCTTGGGTTTATTTGGGTCCGATTCGTGAAGCTCAAGCTAGGGCACGCTGTCGATGGGATCTCAGCTACCTGGCAGCGACGGGGTGGAGCGGAGTTGACGTCGTGGGAAGCGAGGCGGAGTCCGGTCGTTGTCGTCAAAGTATTGGGGACCGGTGGTGTACGGCGTCACTGGTAATCAATCAAAAGGAGGTCGGTTTTTGTGTCTGTGGTTATCGCGAATTCCAAGAGGGGGCAAGATGCCTAAATAATGTGACTAACGGACGTAACAAGGTTGGTAAAGAGTTTAGTTTTGGTGATGTTCACTATAGACTGGTACTGGACTGTGAAGGGGTGAAGGGGATTGGGCCGTTCGAATTTCTTCCATGCTGTTTTGAGATGGAAACAAAGAAACAAAAAAAAAAAAAAAAAAAAGTGGGAGGGTGTTCGCCTGATAATTTTGTAAGGGCGCAAGAGTTTTTGTGCTGGGAAGGGGAAGTATATTTGAAGGAGGGATGAGTTGGTTCTTTGAGGATGGGATTAATGTGTAACAGGAGAGGATATTATCAAAATCAGTGGGATAATTGGTGAAGTTTTCCGTCCTTACCGGGAGAGAAATATGTCAGGTACAAGTCGTGATTTAGGGGAGATTAAGCAGCCTAACCTATTATGCTTATGACGTGGTAACGTAAGTAATAGGATTAGTGTGGGGATGGGACACACTGTAGTGAAGTGGAGTGGGATTTGCGAGGTGAGGGACTGCTTGAATATTGAAGAAGTAGAGGAGCATGCTGCTTGAACGTAGAAGGGGGAACGGATCAGACAAAATCGGATTCATTAGAATCGTAATGACGAGACTTACGTTGTAAAGCTAATGTGACCGAGAATGAAGTTACTGGCACTTTGTCGAAGAATTCAACGCCCGTTTGAATTTAAATCAAAGCGAAAGCAGAATCGCCAACTGCGAAACAAAGTGAGTAAACTCACTCGTTTAAAGTTATTTTATAATGTGAAATGATTGCTTGGTTGAATAGTTGATAAATTGGTTGATATAACCACATCGTTGATTGATTTTTTTTAATGCGATATTTTTGATGTTACTAACATCTGTGGACGCAGGGAAACAGGTTGGAGGGATCCAACTGGATCCCTCAACATTTTATTTTACTGTTTTATTTGATGGTGGTATATGTTATGCTACATTATCCATGGTTGAATTTGTGTGTTTGATTTACCCTGGCCTTAGAAACCTGGTATTTTAGATACCGTAAAATTTCATCGAATGTGAAAAAGGAAATTAGAATTTAAAAACAGAGTTTATTTCCAAATTAGAAATAATTTCTTTTTCATTGAGTTGCAAATGGAAACCTATTCCATTGGGTAAACCAAGAAAAATGTATAAATGGAGATATAAATTAAGTGGATCATTAACCATTGGATAAATTAAAAGGTGAGTTCAAATATGAATGTATATTTGAAAGTGAGTATCGGTTTTGAAACCAATATTTGGAAATGGATTTGAATTTAGCAAATTACAGAGGAAAGTTTAAAGAAAGAATTTCAAATGCTTAAAATAAAAAGGATAATAGTTTAAACAAGGAAATATTTTGCAAATAAAATGTATATAAAAAGGGGGTTTATATTAAGTGGTTAAAAGAATGTATAGTTTATAAAGAAGAACTTGAATTGTTTAAAATAAACAGAGTTTATAAATGAACAACGGAAGCGTGTGCGCCGCACACGGTATTTTATTCAAAATAGCAATTTTAACGCTGCCGTTATAATAACGGTTTAATAGAAATTTTAATGCTATGGTTATGATAAGTGTTCTATAATGCTAGACAGCGGTTTTAACGCTGTTGTTGAAAGCAATATTTGGTTTAAAGTTGTGAGCTCTGATTATTTCAAAGTTAAGAATGTCGTTCAATTAAGGTCTGAGAGGTAATTATACCCCAACTTGACTGACTGCATTATTGACGGAGAAATGGTTAAGGCTCGATAGCAAGGGTTGGTTAGTGATATCGTTAATTAACGAATGATTTATGATTTAAGTCATAATAACGATGTTTATAACATCAGTAAATTCAAAGGGTTTAGAAATGTTTTCTAACTGGAATAAAAGATGTTTTCTCAATAAAGGAATTATATATTGGAAATGTTTTCCGATATTCAAGTTAGGAAATAAAAGTCATATTAAAGTTATTATATTTCGGATGCAGGGAATTATAACACCATTGTTATAGTCAAGTGATTCCTGAAAAGGAAGTGGATTCATAATCGAATCCGAGAGTAACGTAAGGAAGCGTGTTAAAAGATTGGAAAGATGAATCTTGTCTATTTCGAGGTTAGAAATGTTGCTCAGTTAAGGTCTGAGAGGTAATTATACCCCAACTTGATTGACTTCGTTTTAACTAAGAAATGGTTAAGGTTCGATAGTGGAAAGTGGTTAAGTGGAAACCAAATGAAGGAGATTTGGCATAGCGATGTTTATTCAAACATCTGTTTAAAACAAAAATAAAGGAGATTTGGAAACGTTTTCCAAATGAGAGTCAGAAATGTTTTCTGAATATAGAGGACAGGAGATGGAAATGTTTGCCAATGTTAATAGCGTATAATTTCTAAATATATTAAATAAGGAATGTAAATGAAAATGAAAAGGGAAATGAATAAATGAATGAACTAAAAGGGATAAACGTTGAATGATGTCTGGTCGATAGAATTTCCTTCTGGAAATAATAGCATTGTTTGCACACCGACATGTTTTCATTTGATAGTTAAATCACCGACTATCAAAGTTTTGACCATTTTAACGTTGTTAATATGGAGAGACCGGTTGGATTATTATCCAGAGAACCACTCCGTATTGGTATAAGCGTTGCGAATCAAGTATGCTGAATATCTTGAAGATGGAGTGAAGTGCAAGGGCTATTGTATAAGTCTTAGATAACAGTGCCTAAGATGGATGTACTGAATAGTGCCTTCGGTTTGTCCAGACCCAGGACAACTTGTATGGACGAGTGTCTGACAGAGTATTTCCAAAGGGGTTTACGTACGTTGATTCCTTCAAACGTACGAAGTTGGTGGCATAGAAGGAAAACTTCTTTAGCCTAACAATCTGAGTATTTTTGTGGGAATCAATTAGTGATTTCCGATGGATTTGACGATGTGGCATTCAAAGTGAATGATGGCCAGATGTTCTGGAAGATAATTCATACCTCAAGCCTCACAACCCGGAAGTGGACAAAAATCGGGCAGGCAGCATGGCTATGTGGGTCGCACCCATTAGGATGTATGATCACCTATCTAGAGAAATTCCATTTGTTCTTAAATCTATCGATGCTGTCCCTTATTGGGAAGCGGTTGTTGATCCCAACCGTCGGTGGTATACATCCGATACACTCAAGCGAAATGAGTGGTCGGTCATGTGTGGGCCGGGTTGCAAGATGTTCTTGTGGAACCCAGTGTATTTGACTCTAGAGATACACGTTCGGAAGGTGGTCCCATACCTTGTCAAGTTGGAATCCAATCTCCAATAAGTGCCTGCGAGTTTGATTGTAGATTATATATGTAGAGCGTGAGATGCAAGCGTTCTACTAGATTTTAATTACTTGTGATTAGACCTTATTATAATATCAGATAATATATGATTTCCAAGATGTTTTGGGTTATCGTAAGGTAAAAACCATCCATGTTTATGTGTGGATCGGTCTTACGATTATCATTTCTTTTGAAAGGATTTTTGAAAGTTAAACAAATGATTGGAGTTTACTCACACCAGTCCCATGACTGACCCAGAGTTTATTTTGTTTGTTTTCCCTAAACTCTTGGGTGCCCAAATTTGTACGGGCAGTCAAGTAGTTAGGATTTTACAGATTCACTTGAAGAAGCTTGAAGCAGGAGTCTTCACCAGTTGGCTATAGACTATTATATTTTCCGCTGTGTATTATGTTGTATCTGGAAACAGGTGTTTATAACTGTTCCAGGGATGATCGTTGTGCTCTGATAATGGTATGTATATACAAATACTGATTTGTGCTTCAAAGGTTATATTATATAGTATATTTTATTCGTTCCGCTGTGAGTTTGTGATCTTCGTTTTCTTCTATTCTAATATTTCTTTCTTTCTATTTCTCACCCTCTAACTTCTTTCTAATAATGGTTCGTATTTCCGTGCAATTTGAGTTGGACGTGTGGTGTTATTAGTCGACTCAAAGGGTACGGATTTGCGGGTCGTTTCACTGTGTGTCTGACATTGGATTTTAGTCTGTGTGATTGATTTCTATTAAATATATATCTGTTTGGCGGCGGAGAATTTATTCTCTTGCTTAACGCCCTTCTCTGAGACGTACGAGCTCAGGGGTTATATATTGATGGATATCAAATGCATGGAGTGAATTGCATGTGTGGCATGCCTAAGTGGCAATTGATCGAGGCTTCTGTTGAAAAGCAAAGTCTTGTGGTGATGATCAAAGCACAGCCTGTGTGGCATAGCTTTGTGTAACGTTTACTTCGCGAGTTTCACACCCGGTATGAACCAAAAACGGGAGAGGACATCAGGGAGGACTTGCGTTTCTTTCTAGCTAGAAGTGGCGTCAGTGGTTTTACACGCCCTGACGAGTTTGACTTATGTGGTTGTTGCTGTTGCGAGGCGCCTCGGTTTGATCGGACGATCCGGGTCCGATGGAGTCATTTGTTGGCTCGTTTACGCCCCATAGGGCGGAGAGACATAGTGTTCAGGCATAATAATCCACATCGGTGGACCGGCCCTGACGATCCAAGGCCCACCTGAGTCTGGGACCTGAGACATGGGCTAGATTGTCTCGAATCGGTTGAGGACTATCTTTTGCCTCGGTTCATAGAGGGAAACCCAATTTCCAAATACGTGACATTTGCGGTTTTATTTGTAGAACCTAGTATGGTGACATAGTGGGATGGGGCACTTATGCCGTCTATGATTGATACTTATGATTTGAAGTTGTTTTATACACTATGCACTTACAATAGTATCAAACGATTTGTTTTAAACGTATCAAGCATTCTTTGGCTGTTATAAGGGAAAACCCTATCCTCGGCTGCGTTGCATTGTGTGATGGGACCTGGGTCTTATAACAGCTTCATTTTTCCTTATTTAGCATTGCGCTGTTTGTTTATGCACTGGTATTCTTGGGAGGAAACCCGTTCCGTGTTATACGGCGTGGTCCCTTGATTTACCTAACTTTAAAATAAAGATTCACTGTTTTAGTTCTCACATCAGTCACATGACTGACCTGGAGTTTATTGTTTTAACCTAAACTCTGGGTGCCCTTATTTTGACACGGGCAGCTAGTAGTTTTGGTTTTTGCAGATTTATATTCACAGGATCCTGGTTTACAGCTGGAACAATATCCGGAAAGCTTTGTATCCGTATATCTCTTCTAGTTGTGTATCTTATTATTTTCCGCTGCGATGTATTTAAATGTAATTTGAATCTCTGGTATTTCTGTGTAATATTCATTTTTACTCTGTATATTTTTGTAATCTGATGCATTGTTGTAATATACAATGAAATGTTCTTCTGTATGAGTTCTGTTTTGTCCTATTCTCAAACGATACGGCGTTTCGAACGACCTGGATCGGTTTAGCGACTGGTTCGGACCGAGCGAAATTCCTTGCTGTCACATCATTCAACTCTTTGTTGTTTACTTTTCATACCAAGAATACAGACCTGACAAAACTACCCATATAGTTAAATCTATATTAAAAAACACAAAATATATTTTAAAAAGTTAAAAATCAAACCATGATGAAAGTTAGAAGAAAAACAAACAAAATTACGCCATATACCTGAAATTCATTGGAAGAACTTCTGGAAATAACCATGAATATGATTAGTAATTTCCTCAGCCGTCTGTTCTTGGATGAAATGAGCAACCCCTTCCATAACAATAACATCATCAAGCAATGGAACCAACTTCTTCATTCATCCCGACTGTATAAACTCCTTCACTCCAGGAATGCAGTAGCTCAAGTCCAAATCTCCTACTATAAACTTTGTTGGTACATTTACCGTTTCCCCTGTCCTTGGCGCTTGTAAGCTCCCAGTTCCTCCCCAAATTTTAAACAATCCAATTACTTTCTAAAATTGATTAACTTCATTATGTTCTAATTAGAAGAAACTTACATGTTCATACCTCTACTGTAGTTAAGCCCTCCTGTGAAACCCATCTTCTCAAACTTGCTAACAAAATAACTAAACTCTTCTTTTGAAAACCAACTACTGAAGCAAATCTGTTAATAGGAACATAAACTCTTAATTCATAGATTTAGACTAATTGAACTGCATTCAAAATATTATCAGTAACCTAAATTTTTATCAACTCTAAATTATGAATGGGAAATATTAGCAAACAATTGAACTGCATTCAGAATTATCATCGTTCTCTATAATAAAAAGTGCAGCTCTAAATTTTTGCACAGATCTAGGAGTAACCTTTTTCATAGAATTATCAAAAGGTAATCAATCTTGGAACAAGCGAAAATCTAAACAAGCGCAGCTACAAATGGTTGTAGAAAAATGAAACAGAAATAAATGATTAACACATACTAGACGAGCTTTCCGAGTAAGCAGATGGTAAATGCTAGGTTGCAAGCGATAGTTGATAGGAAGAGGGCGACAGGTACTAGGGTTAGGTAGCGATGTAGCGATTGGATTACAGGGCGAAACGGTAATGGAGAGAAAGGGCGATGTGGTAATGATGATGTCAATATAGGTGATGACAAGATTGGAGAGCAACGCATTGGAGAAGGTAGATGAGCATGGTTGTGAAGAAGTAGAGAGCGTGGCGATGGAGAAAGAGAAGCTAGGATTTTGGAAATAAATTAAAACGAGAATGAAGGCGGCTGTAGCTTTAAGGGGCGAACTGGAAATGAAAACGAGAAGGAAGGACTAGGGTTTTGGACTGTCGATTGCTAGAATGTGGACCGTGGTGATTAGATACGGTAATCTAACGGTTGCTGTTTAAGAAAACTAGGTATATATTATTATTAGTAAGCTTTGTAATTAATTATGTATGCATCAGAAAATCAAATTCTCTTATATTTCTCAGATATGAATACAACTATTATCATATTCTTAGTTATTAACAATTTCATAATTATTAATCATTTAATAATAATTATAGATTAATAAATATTAGTTACTAGGTCTTAATTATTAACTTTTATTTACTAAATATAAGTAGATACAAAATTTCATTAAATATAAAATATTATGATTGATTATTAATAATAAGTAGTAATCATAATTTATTTAATAATAATCATTAATTATAATTAATTATATATAATGACCTGTATAAGTATCATTATAATGAAATACTCGTTTTGCAACTGACTAAAATAAACTTTTAAGGTAATGTTTGTAGTTATTTTAATTATTAACTTTAAAGGTAAATATGTTAATTATTAAAAATTACTTATTAATAACTGATTATTATAGATTACTTATTAATCTATATTATTAATTATTATTACTTCTTAATTATTTAGTAATTATTAATCAATCAATTCTAGCTACTGAATTTTATTTGCTATTAATAGTAGTTATATATTTTTCGTTAGTAGTATATTATTATTAACATTAATTATTTAAAATTAATTTTTACTTATCAATAACTTAGTAAAAACATAAAAGTAAAACATGTTATAAAGAATATGCATATCAATCCCTTGCAGCTCCCTTGAAAGTCTGCTGTAAAATAGCTTTCAAAAGTACGTGACGGTAAACCGTCCAAAAATGCAACAGAAATCAGCGACGAAAAAATGATGATGTTAATCCGTTGCAATTAACTATGATTTATCGACAAAAAAAAGAACATGACGGTAATATTTTAAAATAAGAAGAAATAAAAATTCATAGATAATATCCCTTACAGATTCCACGAAAATCCGTCACTAATTTGCGATGAAACTTTCCGCTACTAAAAATCTGTCGCATATTTGCGGTTTTTCTTGTAGTGGTTTTATAAATTTTAAAAGTCCACTTGATCCTATAAATTGTTAGGTACTGAAGGAGGATGAGAATTGTTATGCAAAAGAAAATTGAATTCAAATTGTTTCATATTTCTGTATCATTCAGACTTCCTTAGCCATGGTTGGTTGAGCTACAGATTCATTTGCTCACATTGAATTCAGCTATGATCTCTAAACTCATCTCTGTTAATATTTATTTTATTCTCCTTTGTATTCTTCCTTCTACCGCTTCTACTTTCTCTTAGTTATTTCTGATTTGAAATCGACACTGCTATATTATTTGTCCTTTTATTTTGAGTTTCTTAGCTTCCAGTTGCAGAATTCTTGTCTTTCTGGAAATTTGCTTCATTTGAATAAAACTCTGATGTTTTAATGATTTCCAGATCTTGAATTTAAACTTGTAAATATCTGCAATTGTTTTGATTTTTTTCTGATTCCTAACAGTGCTGAAGCATTCTCATCATTTCTTGAGCACTGTTAATCTGAATTTTAAATTTTTTGAAAATCTAAAAAATTAATGAAATTTCATAAACCCCTGCTGTTTTGAGTTTCTTCTAATTCATTTTGGAAAGACTTGAAAATTTATACTCATTACAGCACATTATTATTTTCCAGTTGTGATAATTTCATTGGTTTTTGGATCGGCTTGATTATTAATCACTGTGTTGCATCTTGAAATTCATTTCTATTCATGATCATTTTTGGTTGGATATTTGATGGTTTGAAATCAATTGAATTTTTTTATAATTTGAATCTCGCACACCTCTTATATTTGAAATTATTAATCTTGTGTGATTGATTCGTTGTATCTCAAAATTTACATTCCTTCAAGTGATTTCAAATAAACTATTTTTGGATCATGAATATGTCTTAAACTTGATGTAAATATTCTAAAAATTTCTCTTATGCTTGTCATAAATAATTGTGAAAAAATCTTTGAAAAATTGGTCTTGAAACTCATTATTTTTCATCATTTGGCTTGAATAATCGATTTTTTGAAATCACGTAAAATTGTTGAATTCTTGAATCGCACACATCTTGGATTTGAAATTTATAATCTAGTGTGATCGGTAATTGAATCTTGAGATTTTCATATTCCCTCAAGTGATGTCAAATAAACTGTATTTTTAATCTTGGATCATGAATCATCTTTTGTAACTGTCAGAAATATCTGAAAAATTCCCTTGAAAAGTTTGCTTTGAAATTGTTTTTGTGCTGCTTTTATAAAAGGAATTATTTTGAAAATATTTTGATGACTGCTTGTTTTGGTAATTATTGATTGCTGCTTTGAGAAAATGGTCTAAATTGGATCATGATTTGTCTTCTTGGACTTGTTGTAAATTTTCTGAAAACTTACTTGTGAAACTTCTTCTGAATTTGTCTTCCCGCTCTGATAGATGGAAATGATCTGTTAGATCTAACTGCTTGGGCTTGGTAAAAAAAATTCCCCTGAAAATTCTGTGTCGAGTGGTAGAATGTAAAATCAATCTCTGAGATACCTTTGTTAGCCACCGGGGTGGTATTAGAATCCGCATAGCAGAGACAACAAGTGGTATCAACCTTAAATGCTTAGAAATTTTCTCACTAATCTATTTTGATTCTTTTTAAATAATTTTTCATCTTGTATAGATCTTTTCAAAATCCTCTTATAATTGATTTTCAATTTTAAAATCTTTTATTTATTATTTATTCAGAAATTGAAATCAATAACCAAATTGGACTGTATTTAGAATTCATCAAAATTATTATCAAAATGTTTTAAATTGTGATGAGTTGTGACTACAGTATGTTTCACAACAAGAGGAAATTTTATTTAAATTTCCATGATGATTGAACAGTTGTCATAATATCTTTGAATTGGCACTTATTTCACGAACACCTCCTTCATCTGCCATCATTCTGCCATCCATCATGATTTTATATTAATATGGAGAGTTTAATATATTTAAAAATCATCTTGATAAATTTACAGTGTCAAATTTGTGATGGAAATCTGACTGTGTTATTTATCAAAAATAAAGACAATTGAAAATCTCCAATGATCCCAGTACAGTTGAATAATATGATTAATTTAGAAATTTATTTCACAACCATTTCTATAGCTACCACATTTCTATCATTCATTTTGGTTTTTTGTATTAAGGAGCTTTTCTTTTGAAACTGAAAATAACAAAAATATAATATTCATAAGTGTTTCTCTAACCTTATTTAAAAATCCAAGTTCTGGTTATGCATGGTTGTGAGATTACTTATTTTTAAGCTACAACTGACCTCATTTAAAAATCCAAGATCCGCTTATGCGTGGACAGTGTGCTCTTAAATAAATAATTAATTAAATAAAGAAGGAAATGATTTGCTATAAATAAAAAATTTATATGAAATTCTCCTTGGTATGTGAAAACGAGCCTATCAATCCATTTTTCTAATTTATGAAATGTGTTAATATCTTATGATATATTATGATTTTTTGATTTACAGTAACTGCGATTTGAGATTATTTGATTGCGTCACTTAAATTGAATTTATAATCGTTGTTCAAATCCATCACTGTTTGGTGTTCATCTTTTTATAAAAACACTTTTTTAAAAATAATTGGAAATCATTTTTTTTTAAATTCTCTCAATTTTAATAAATTTCATCTTAAATCCATCATTCTACAATGTGAAATTTTCCGTTGGTTCATAAAATACTATGACTTTTGTTTGATTAATTGACATTTAAGATTAACGTTCTTCCACTTAAGCTAATGTTATATTTCTAGTCATTTTTTCATCACTGTTTTAATTTCAGCATCATTTTGACGATAACAAAAGAGGGAGAATGGGTTAAGATTTTGATTGACGAGTGAATATTCTATGAATATTTTAATATTGAAATTTCAATTGATTTATTCTTTTCTCTCATGCACATATCTAGGGGGAGTATATTCGTAGGAGGAGCATACAAATAGGAAGAGTTCAATAGTTCACTGTCAAACACATTTATTATAGTATTATATTCAAAATCTTATTTTATGTTTGTCATCATCAAAAGAGGGAGATTGTTGTATATAACAATTCTATGATTTTTGTTTGATGATAACAAGCACATATTTATTATTATAAATGTGTTTGTAATAGTACTATTCTATTACATCTCGGACATAATAAAATATTTATATTTATATAAAATACTACTACACAAGAATTTGAATATTCAAACATTATTTTATTAAAATATACTATTTTATTTCTACATTTGAATAGTACAGACTTATAACTCCACCGTTTGTACTTCTCACTGTAATACAGTACATACATTCAATTTCATTTGTTACATTGTTCCTCACTACATCACTCTGTTTTACAGTCACTCATGTAAATTGTTGCCGCACTACATTTCTCTCAGTCACTCATATACATACATTGACACACACACTCTCATATATATTGTTTCACTCACTTGTCTTCTGTCTATCTGCATTGTCAGTCCAGTCTTCTGTTTACCTGTCACAACAGTAAATTGGAACAAAAATATTTTTATATTCTAGAAATGAAGAGCATACAACAAATGTCAGCCCAAACACGCATAAGTCAGTTTCACAACATGCCAATGCTCAAGGATAAGGACAATGCAATATCGGACAAAGAGTCATGTTTGGCAATTTTGTTTTGGAAACAATTATTTTCAAAATTGTACACATGGAATGCAAAGAAAAAGGGCAGATTACACAAGCATGAAGTTCAGGCGCAAATGTACACAGCTCAACCATCATGCCATGCATACACAAGACTGTGTACACAGAGGTACAGACAACAATGCACATGCACAGTCCAAAATGGTCCAGAAAAATATTTCAACAAAAATGGCTCAGTATGGACATATGGTGAAACAACAAAACTATTAATTGATAAGAAAATAAGACAGTTGCAATCTGGCTACAACAAAACAGGTCAAACACAACAATGGCAAGTGCAAACATATTTCCATCTCAATGAAAACCACAATGTGACAAGGTCGAGTACAACATGTATGAAACAACTCAAGATAACTCTCAAGACCAAACTGGAATGGGAATGTCAGCATGCTAACATACACGGCAAATACACAGGTGGATCCAGCATGTACAAGAAGGGAAAACATACAAATCTCAAGTCATATACATATATATACACTACTGTGTGCACATATATAAGTAGATATATATGTGTGTGTGTGCGTGTTTGTGTATGTACATATATATACATTGCTCAATAAGTGGTGGCAAGTAACACAAGTCAAAGGAAAGCCATAAACACAGTTGCACATAAATGGCAGTACACAAATAAAAACAGTCCAAGTTTCTCGAATAATTTTTACAGGCATTTACAAGTATGGTTCATAGCCAGAGAAAAGCAAGTGTGAAGAAGTTTGCAGTATACACATTTTTTGGCAAGTACAATACGTTTCTAGGTTTTTCAAAAGTATATTGGTTTGGACATGTGATTTTTGGGGATCAAAATCATGCAGGAGACATGGGACAGCAAATTATTTGATTTCCAGTTCTCAAGAATAAGATTTCCAGAAAAACAGTTTTGGGCAAGAAAAACTTTTTTTGGCAACAATCTAATTTCTTACAAGAATATATTTCATGTTTTTCAATCATCGAATTCACAGCATACAAGTGGCCACAAATACAATTAAATTTGTTTCCAGTTTTTAACCACATTACCCACCGCATGTTTGTTAATCATGGAAACAAAGGTAGTTAATTATTCATTCCAGAAATCACGTTCAAGGCCACAAAATCAAATCATTTATTACCAAGAATATCTCTCATCCAAGGCTGATTAAACCATGGGAACAAAAAGGATCAATCACACAACAAATAAAATCAGGGCAAATCATTTTCATGAAATTAAAGGGTCTTAGGGTTTTCTATAACTCTATATAAGCATAGACAAATCATCGTAGGCAAGGAATCAAAACCACAACAAATTCTAGAGCAAAAAGAAATAAAAATCAATGCCAAACTTATAACAGTTTCGATCTCAGGAAGCCCAAATCTGTCATGAAGCAAGCCACAAGAATTCGAAGCCATAGGAGAATCAAATCATCAAACAATCGATCGAGAATTGGGGATTTTAGAGAATCCCTAATTACATTTTAAGTCGACCCATGTTTTTTTTGGGAGCAAAGCCTTCAAGTGAAATAAAAAAGGAAGGGGACAGCCAAATATATTAAAAAGGGGGGTTTTGGTTTTCAATTAATTTTCTTTAGTTTTGTATTGTTTTATTTTTCCACTTGTAATCGTTCATCAGTTTTCTAATGTCTGTAACATCCAATAGTAGGTTCAAATAATGGCGTCAAGGTTTGGGAGAACTCATTAATGGCATCAAGCATCTTTTTCTCTTCCTTATTCTTCTTATTTCGCTTCCCTCGTCGACTTCAATCTCTCCATTCTCGCTCTCTCTTCAATCGCCTCTCATCCATCGTTTGTTTACGTTGTGCATGAGTTCTCTCAAACCTTATTAATCTTAAATCTGACTGATTAGTTGCTACCTTGCTTTCAGTCCCTGGATCTGAGCTATCTCTTCTGGTAGTCTCTTTGCTCATCCTTGCAGTGGAGGTGATGAGATGCTTCTCTCAGATCCCTGTTATATGCCTTTAAATCCAGGCGAGTATGTTCTACGTTGCCTGGCAGATTTTTCCTTGTTTGGTATGTTTCTTGGTTGATCTGGCTTGATGGATCTGCTATTGCTCCTATCTTGGAAGGGTTATGGGATTCAATAGCAAAGGGTTGGTTCAGATCTAGGATCTGCTTCCTTAGCACGAAGCTTTAATTTTTCCTGGCAGTCTCTTTGTTGATCTCGCAGTTGTAACGATGAGATGTCTCACTCTGATCTCTGTAATATGCCTTTCAAATCCAGGTATTTTGTTCTACGTTGCCTGGCGGTTTATGTCGTTTTTGGCCTGTTATTTGGTTGATCTGAGTTAGATGGATTTATTGATGCTCCTGCCTTGAAAGGCTTTGGGATTCAACAGTTTGAGGTTTTGGTTTTTTGCTTTGGATGTGGATTTCTCTGCTTCATCGTGGAGAGTTCTTATGGATGCAGTCTCTTATAGTACTTTTGCTTGATCTTATGCCAAATTCTTTCCTAGTTTGTCATTGGTTAATTACCAAGATTTACGTTCTTCTGCTCTTGCTTGGTGAATTTTTGTTAACCTGTTTGGCTTATTAGATGTGAGTTTGGTTAGTTTTGGCCTTTTAGTGTTTGTAGTGTCTGCTCAGTTGGAGGTGCTCCTCTTGCTATTTTCTGAGGTTGATGACTGAAGCATGTTGGTGATTGGATATTTTGGTGAGTAAGTTTGTGTTATCCTCTTGATATGTGGAGCCTTTCATTGCTATATTGGCATGGATGTAATTAAAGATGCTTTGCTAAATTGGTACGGATACAATTGAAGAAGCTGTAGCTGTAGTTATGGTCTATTGCTGTTTCGTTCTTTAGTAGCAGATATTATGGAATGGTTACATGTTACATGCGTGTCTTTCATATTTTGGAGAACATTTGGTGCTCTGGTCTTCAAGAGCTTGCGTGATGAAGGTTGTTCTTATAAGTTTATTTTTGCCAGAGTTTCTCTGTACTGTGCAGTACTTTGTTATGGTTTCTGCATGAATATTTGGTTGGAGCTTACTCATAGTTTAAGTTGTTGTTTGAAGTCTTTGTGATGAGGGTTTGGCAATTCTTTTGATTGACGGTTTACCAGAGAGTGATTATGTTTCTTGGTTAAGTTGTTACTAAAATATTACATTTCGCTATGGTAGCAATGTGATGATATAGCAGTGATGTTTTGATTTTTGATAAGACGGTCAAATTCACAGAGGCGTACATGCTATCTTTGAAGTTGTAGCTGATTTGCATATTTTCCTGATCTATTGCTGAAGTATATAACTGTGGATAAGGTGATCTAGAGTTGGGTATTGTGGCTTTCTTTGGAGTTGTATTTTGAAGACAATAGAAACTCTAGAACTTGAATGTGATTGATATAAGCTACAGTACTGAGTTTTTTTTTGGTTTTATTTGCATCTCATTTGTTTTTTTTATCTTTACTGTGTAGTTGTGTGATTGTTATATATTTTCAGTGTGTAGTTATTTCTTATTTCTTGTTGTAGTTTGTAATAGTTCATAGTGATAATAAAAGTTTACCTTGCCTTTCAAAAAAAACTAGGGTTTACTAGCTATAGGTTTGTAGCTAGATGAAAATCTGATCTTAGGGATAAAGATCAGTCTAGGGTTTTGTGCGTAAGACTAGAACATGTGTAGGGTTTTCCAGTTTATACGGTTTTGTTAGTGGGATTTGTTTTAATACCTAGTAAAAATTTTGGGAATGCAGCAGTAGGCAGGGTTTGTCGAAGCTGGGTAAAAGCTGTGTTATTTACTTTTGCATTTATATTTCTCTGTTATAATCTATTATATAATATTTATTAATATCTCGAATTAATTCAATAAACCTTATTCACCCCCTCTAGGGTTAATCTAGTCCAACAATATGTCAAAAAATCTTACCGACCTTGCCACCATAATATTTTTCCTAAGCTCCTCAGGTCGGTTCCCGAGCTCCTCGAAACGGAAAGGACCCTGAGCCTAGCAACTGTAGCATCATTATCAACTGATCTGGTTTAGATTATCATGGATATTTCCCATTTCTTAGGATATAATAAATGTACTCTTTATTTTCAGTAAAGTGGTTGTGTTGAAGTACACACGTACGAGGTAAGGATATAATCCCTAGGCATGCTTTGGATTCAATCACCGACCCATTAGGATTTACTTTAATTTTTGTAATAGCTCTTTTGCGACAATAAACTTTCATTCTCAAACATGGATTATGTCTTATCAAATCAAGCACCATGTATGGATTTGACAGGATCCTTAATCTAAGCCGGGAATGGTTGATGCTCGCCAACCCAACTATGATCAGTGCTAGCCACCATCTCTAAACCGAGCATGGTCATTGCCCGCCATCATACCTACACAATCTCCTCACGACGAGTATGGTCAATACTCCCTAAAGCTTTTAAGCCGATTATTGTTAATACTCGCCTCCCTTTTTACTATTAAGCCGAGTATGGTTGACACGCCCAGACCTACAAAACTGATCATGACTTATGCTCGTCCTTTAGGTATGATTAATGCCAACGCTAATACTCTAACTATTAGGATATGACATATTGCTTTCTCCCAGTATGAGTATGGATAATACTCAATCCAAACCTTGTCATGATTTAAAAGTAAAAACTATTAATTCAGGAGTATAGTTTATACTCAAATCCTCTGATCATTTCCTGGACATGGTTAATGTTCGACCTTAAAAAACTTTGTTACAAAAAGACTATACCGTCTTACCTAGTAAAACCGAGTATGGTTTATGCTCGTCCTCCGTGTATGGTTTATACTCCGCTTTATAAAACCGAGTATGGTTTATGCTCGTCCTCCAGGTATGGTTTATGCTCCGCTTTATAAAACCGAGTATGGTTTATGCTCGTATTCCAGTTCTTTGCAGGTGTCATTCAATTGGAGGGATCCTGGTTATTTTTCTTCTACCAAGATCGAATCAAAATGGTCGACTAGCTTTCTAGCATTCATAAGCTTCTGTCCTTGGTACAATCGCTCGGATGATTGTCGGTTATTCAGCCTTAATACAATCCTTAATGGTCATCGGTTTCTTAGCCTTAATACAATCATCGATCATCGGTTTTCTGGCCTTAATATGGTTCGACGCAACCATGGCTTACTGGATTTTTAGTAATCCAAGATCTAAAACACATCTCCTTTTCCAAAGAAGATATGTTTTGGGGGGAAAGTGTAGACTAGCTTTTTGGCAAAGTCGTCACAACTCAACAACAAATCCTTCTCTCTACCATACATCGACCCGATGCTTACAGAATCAACTTTCATTATGTCGATTGATCACAGGTAGTCTCGAGATGGCTCTTCAACAAATAAAGACAACTTCAATTTAATGTTGATTGTAAAGGGAAAACTAGAAAAAAAATGGCGATTGTATTGGCGATTTAATGGCGATCGCTTCTTCTACTTCTGCCTTTGCCGTCGATTCCACTTCATTTCCTCCTCTTCCATCATACAAGCCATCACCACTTCTAGATCTGCCTCCTCTCTCCTCCTCCGTCTCTTCTCAAGTGAATTCGCCGATTTGGGCTTCTGATCAAGTTCTTGCGGATGGTAATCGGTCTGATGATTTGCCTAATTTGGCTTCTGATAAGCAACCGCAATCTTATGATCAAACTTTTGCAGAAATTGATTAGTGTCGCTGTTCAAATCTCGTCCATGAAATGCTGGTAACTATACACCGATCCATTTTGATATTATCAAGGATGGTACTCCTAAGCAGCCTCCTCAACTGGTAAGGGATGAAGGTTTGAAATATCGGGGAAAACATCTAGTTGGATTTTTCTTAGATGGTACACACTCGTATCTCTATGTTGCTAATTTTCTTAAATGTTTTGGAAGCTGCAGGGTGACTTTAGTACTAAATATGATGGAGTGAACTTCTAATTTCTGTTTACCAATGATCTAGGTAGAGTAAATATCTTAAAATCTGATCCAATTTTCATAAATGGAAGAATGTTCATTATATCAGAATGGGATCCATCTGTTGGTAATACTTTGATGCAAATTAAAAAGGTTCCAATCTGGGTTCACCTTTATAAAATTCCTGTGATACTATGTACATTAGTAGGTATAAATTGGCTTGTGTGTTATGTAGGAAAGCTTAAAAAGGTTCCAATCTGGGTTCACCTTTATAAAATTCCTGTGATACTTTGTACATTAGTAGGTATAAATTGGCTTGTGTGTCATGTAGGAAAGCTTATCTGTTTTGATAATAGCATAGAAAAACTTCAAAGATTTAGATATGCGAAGGCTTTGGTGGAGATTTCAGCTGAGGTTGAGTTGCCTGATTTTATACTGCTGGTGGGTTTAGGAGACTGTCCACTAGTAAAAATATCTTACGATCGAAGAGTAGTAAGAGGCGAGCAAAAAGGAAGAAGGCTGCAGAGTTAAAGGCACTGAAGGAGGGTAAGGATTACCCTGAAGAAGTGCACGATACTTTAAGGCACACTAGGAGCAATCCCTCTCCTCTTTATGATCCTATCTTGAAATGAAATTCCTAGTTTAGCGATGCTATATATATGTATAATGTTGTGGTAAGTTTGGTACAGGTTATTCTAGTCTTGGTCATAAAGTTTATAGTGTTGTGATTGGTCTTCTTGATGATTTGCAAGTAAATTTGTTCAAATCTGTCTCTTATTTTTTGACGTAAATGGGTGGGTTTGAAACTTTCTACGTGAACTGTAGCAAAAAGGAAGATGGTTAAGTAATTTTTTGTCTGCTGTATTTGATGGTTTGGATTGTGGCTTTTTGATGGTTTAATGTGGTTTTGATGGTTTTGATAGTTAATGCAGTGGTTTTAATGATTTTGATGGTTAATGTAGTGACTTTTTAATGGTTTTGATGGTTAATGTAGTGGATACTGGATAGTTTTGATGGTTAGTTGATACGAGGTTATGTAGAGGTTGGAATGTGGATATAATAATATCGATAGTATCAGTAAGAAGATATCGGAGATTGGATACTTGATTATTTCATTTATTAATAGGCAAGGGATAGTTTTTCGTCAATTATTTTGCTGTAGCAATTTTATTCTTTCAGCTACTAATCTAAATATTATGCAATTGTTGTTTAGTGAATAATTGTCTAGTGAGCAACGGTTGTGATTTTTGGAATTGGTGTTGTGAATGCATCAGACTAATATGCATAATGCACAGACGAATTCTTAAAATACTGTTAGAGTTTACAGATAGTCCTATCTCAGGAATTGGAGTTGAAGCTACTATTCTATTGCCTTGTTCAGATTTGAAGACGTTTTGGGTTGGTGGTATATTCAGGAATGGATGTCAGATCTGAAGAGTTTTGTGAGTATGCAGTGTTGAGTTTTTTTATGTGCTTCATTGTATTTTGATATGGTTTTTTTCCTTGACATTGTATAGTAAAGAGATTAAAGCATGTTATACTGCTACTGTTTAGTCAGTGCTGATATCATGTAAGTATACATTGTAATTGCTATTAGTGCGAATAAATTTTTTACTTGCCTTTCAAAAATAAAGACAACGTCCCACTTAAGAAAAGATTAAACCAACCGGTCGGGTCATCAACAGGCCGATCGACCTGTTCTTAAAAGATCGGATCGGGCTGAAATACCGGAGCTGAAGTATCTAAGTAACGTTATCACCTATGGTATCGGATCAACATAACTATCGATGCAAGTCATATGCTATCAAACGAAGTCCTATTCCCAAGGCTGGGGCAGCGTATAAGCTTTGACCAGTGCTTCCTTTCATACACCAAGTATTCAACTCCACGTATGCCGCATATTTCGAGGAAGAACTATTCATAAGCAGTACCAGGTTTCGCCACCTACATCTACTCAAGAGGATCGAGCTCCACGTGTTAAAGCCCAAAAAATACTTATGCCATAACGCATGCAAGTTTGACCCACTAGCTCGCCTATAAATACAACTACTGTGACATCCCACATCCGTTAATGTCACTCATTAAGAGAATGCATTAAGTTTCGTGAAGCGTTATAGGTAAACAAAAACAGAAACATTACGAAACAGATATAAAAGCAATAGCGGAATTCGAATATTTATTTCAAACATAAATCATAACATCGTGGTCCAAAATATAGCATGTCTGAAACTACATAAAAGCTATTACAAAAACATGAATCTTTCTATCTTATTCCATTAGAGTACATAAAAAGAAAAATTCCCGAAAAAGAGACAAAGCCATAGTAGAGATAAGGACTTGAGAAATACTTCAAGAGCAGCTCCTTAGCAAGATAAAAGCAAAATCACGGTAAAGCCTGAGTGTTCCCGCCCTGAGAACCTTGGGGGGGAGAACGGAAGAAAGAAGAGGAAACAAAAAGGGTCAGACATAAAGTCTGGCAAGTCCAATTAGTTTTAGCAAGTAAATAAATAAAAGTAGCATGACAGGCATATAAAGTGGATAAGAGAGAGATAACTACAAAAAAGGTAAGCATGACAAGGTAACAGGTTAGAGTGCATACACTTCCCTAACGATTACTCTACACTATTACTAGTATAACTAGAACGACATAATACCTTCCACTGTAAGGTGGTAGACTTAGGCATACGTCCGAATGTATCCTAACTACTACCCTAATCGATCGGCTCCCTAATCCATGCAGATACTCTGTTTCGGTCCCATCATAGGATGTATCACGTCTAAAGTGGCAACCCTTCGCTGATATGCACAGCCTCATATCTACAGTGTCATGGTCGTCTTATTCCCCTCTGCCCAGCCCATACACGCACATGACCCGGTCGGTTTGTGCCACCCACACCATCCTCCACATTTGGATCTCTTATAATCAGTTCAGTAAGCGTGACCCTTCTTCGACCTAGTTCGGAGTACTTTGTTTGATACCTACTCCGGGTTACTGACTGAAACGAGTCCCACACAATATGATACATGTTCTTCCCTTCGTCTTGTATAAGCCACTAGTTTTTCTATAGGTTATATTTATCCGAAAGGGTGTCTTTAATTATATAACCCCAAACTTTCTACCGGTTATGCTTACCTATAGGTGTCTTTAATACATAACCCCCAATTGGTTAAATTTTGTGGGCCTATATTTAAATATTTCCCACCTATCTCAGATATACTTAACTTAACCATCCCATTGTTCAACCAAATTTACTTAACCCTTATTCATGTTTACGTTCACCTAACCCCTATGAATTCAACTAGGTTAAGTATTTAGATTTCTTACCATGTCCATTTATGGTTTATAATAGGCTAGACCTCCCATATTAGGCCTACAGCTTGTGGATGCTGGATATGTCGGACGGGTCCGAGTAGACTTTTTCCACAAGTTGGGCCGAACCTCGTGTCTTATCTTGTCCCATATTTGTGCACTTAGACCCCTCACATTTGATCCAGCATTTGTTGTTGCTGGATGTGTCGGTCAGGTCCAAGCAGACTTCCATAACAAATGCAATCTAACCTCATGTCATAAGTGCATCTACTGTTTCTAATTACTGTAATCCTAAGCATTTTAACCAATTAATTAACTATGTCTTATAGGTATTTATGCCCATTTACCCAATTATATTCATAGTGAACTATATGTCCAAATTCATATTCATTATACAAATTATGCCAATTCTAATATTTCCCCCGTTCCCTAACTAACACATACACATATATTTGGTGGCATGCCTAGGCTAGAGATTAGCCTGGCCATAAAAAGTAAAAAGGGAAAGGTGATGGGAAGATGACAATAGTGATTATTCTAACATAACTGGCATAAATATATATGTACATAGACATGTAATTGACATAATAATAAAGTTGGCATAAAAGCAGATCTAGTGAACATGTGATGATAAAACTAGATCTAACATAATAAGAATGTTCTAATAGGCATAAATAGATCTAAATAAGGATTCATATGTCCAGTTGATGACCGATCTAAATATACCACCACACGATAGGTACAAGATGATTTAGAGGGAGAATTAGATCTAAGAAAGATTTTAACTATCCAAATAATGACAGATCCAAATTAACCATAAACATAGATAAAGATTAAGATCCACATATGTGACATGATAAATTAACCACAAGAGAATTAGATCTATAAAAATATATCTTGCATGAGAAAGGTTAAGATCCAAGGATATCATAGATTCATAATTTATAGCCGATCCAAATCAAAGTCATATCATGTTTACTTTTAGTCATTTAAATCTAAAAATAACTAAACTCACAGTGTTTTGATTTTAGAAGATAGAAGAGAAATTGTTGGTGTTGAATCTCGGATTTAAACTCGAATCTCTAACTGATTAGCTCTAGTTGATAGTTGCAGAAGAAAAGGATTCGGTTCAGTTTAGGCAACGGCAGCATTTGACCTCCATTGATTTTCAGTGAAGAAAACAAGAGAAATGGACCTCTATATATAGCTCCCATCCTCCAAAATCCGTCCTACCACCTCAGCCCTAGGGGGGTCGACCCCCACCCCTTAAGGGGTCGACCCATGGGTCGAAACCCCTCTTGAGGTGTCAACCCCGGGGTCAACACCCCTCCTATGGGGTCGACTCCCTTAGGCAAGATTTTTTCCGCTTCCCTCAATTTCCACGATCTCGAATTTTGAACTGAAATTTTGAATTCCTGGGCCCTATATATATATATATATATATATATATATATATATATATATATAAAATTATCTTGTGCATATACAAACTTCAAACCTTCATAGCTTCTTCATACGGTGTCCGTTTTACGCAAACCAAATGTCTATCTTGACCAGAATTTCGAGACAAACGCAATGGCGCAATCCGTTTCCCTTAATTATGAACATTAAATTAATTAATATTTAATTTATCCTCTTCTGGTGTTGTTAAAATTACGTGGTGTTTCATTCTCCCGTACTCAAAGGATTTCGTCCCCGAAATCTCTAAGTTGAGAAGAATGTATATCCGACCATCACACATCTACTCATTCATCTATCACAAGAATCCATTGTATTTAAAGATTTCTAATGCTTATATGAGCATATGCAAAGGTGTATGTATATGTCCTAATACTAATGCGAAGATTAGGCGGTCTACTGATTCAGTCAACCTCCACAATGCAATGTATGTTAGTGCCATGAATCCAATATGCATGCAAATAATCCTATTATAACATGTAAGTTCTATATGTGTGCATATTAATTTGTCTAAATGCACATCCCTATGCTAATACATCCATTTTCACTCACTAAAGAAAAGAAAAATGCACACACATCCATATGCAGTATGAAAGCGATTGAGCCGATCTAGTGCCTATTTGTGTGTGTGTGTGTGTATGCATCCACAGGCAACCACTAGCAAACACTTGCATCCATCAAACGTAACATGTCTCAAACACATGTTTACATCCATAGGATTCCTATCTAAAGGTCAAAAATACTATAGATAGGACATACTCAAATGATAGAAACAAGCAGAGATAAAACTTTGGAAAAGGAGTTAAGAACATACCCTCGCAAAAGAAAGGGTAGAAGCACGAATCTTGTCTTCGGTCTCCCAAGTCGCATACTCTGGGTTATCTCCCCATTGAACCTTTATTAGCTTGATTTCTTTATTGAGTAGCTTCTTAATTTCTGATCCAAGAATACGGGTAGGAACTCGTCTAACTATTGCCTCCCATTCCACTTCTGCTTCCTATAATATACTTTGCTCAACAACTTCCGCGGTGTCATGCAAGCACTTCCGCAGATGAGAAACGTGGAAAACATCATGAACGCCTTATAGATTTTCTAGGAGCTTTACTCTATAGGCCATTTGACCGATCCTTTCGGTAATGGGAAATGGTCCCACCAATCTAGGTGCCAACTTCCCTACAGATCCGAAGTGAACCACATTCCTCAGAGGTGATACTTTAATAAAAACTAATTCTCCCACTTCAAATACGATGTCAGTCCTTCTCTTGTCTGCGTATGATTTTTTCCTATCTTGGACGTGTGTATATGCAGCCATCGGTGAAGTTTTCCTATCCCTGCATTGAGATATATATATATGTGTGTTGTCTGCCTTGTGGTATTTACAGTGTATCACTGTATATATCACAGGCTATCTAGACACAGTTATTAATCAGATCGAGCCATAAAAATGATGAGAAACACACCGAAATTCTGAGGTAAATAAAATTTTCAAAACAAAAATTATATCTGCTAGAATTTAGAAATTATTTCTGTTCTAGATACTGTGTGTGTTTTTCTATATATGACAGGTATGAAGATGATGACTGGACTGACTGAAGCAGAAGACAGAAGACAAGTATATTGCAGTGTCAGTGTGTATAACAGTGAACGAATGTATATATGAATATGAAAATGTACAATGAGTGATTGTATATATGTATGAGATATATAGATAGAGTGTTATAGTGAGGAGCTGTGTAACAACAGAATTGTACTCTTATTTATAATAAACAAGTTTGATTGAAATAAAATATTATTTTATTGTTGTTAAACAGCTTGTCTATTTTATTCTGTTTATTTGTAAGTACAGTGTTCTGTGAAGTGATTTAATAGTATAGTAACAAACACATTTAAAATAATAAATATTTGGTTGTTATCATCAAACAAAAATCATATAATTTTGTATAGAACACTGTTATATACAACAATCTCCCCCTTTTGATGATGACTAGCAAATAAAAGATTTTGAGCAAAATAAATGTGTTTGACAATGAGAATTGAACTCCCCCTATTTATCAGCTCCCCTTACAACAGACAACCCCCCTATAACTGTGCATGAGTGGAATGAATGATATTAATTTTTAAAATTAATAATATTTATAAAATATTCACGTTAGAAATCAAAATCTCAACCCATTCTCCCCCTTTTTTTATCATCAAAAGGATACAAAATTTAAAATATAGCTGAAAAAATGACTAAATAATATAATTTCAGCTTAAGAGGAAGAACGATCATCATAAATCTCAATCAGTCAAACAAAAATCATAATAAACTGAGAACTAGTGGCATATTTCACATTATAGAGAATGACGGATTTACGTTGAATTTTACATAAACGGGGAGAGTCAAAACATGATTTCCAGTTATTTTCAAAAGAATTTTATAAAAATGAGCTAAAAGAAACAATGACGGATTTGGACTATAATTAGTAATTCAACTTAAGTGACAAAATCGTATAATCTCAAATCCTGATCCCTATCAATCAACAAATCATAATACGTCATAAAATATTAACACATTTCACAGAATAGAAGGTGGATTGATAGTCTGGTTTTTACACACCAAGGAGAATTTCATATAATTTTTTTATTTATTCAATTTTTTTATTTTTATTTAAGAGCACACTGGCCACGCATAACCAGAGCTTGAATTTTTAAATGAGGTCAGTCGCAGCTTAAATTATAAGTTGTCTCATAACCATGCATGACCAGAGCTTGGATTTTTAAATGAAGTTAGAGACACACTTATGTATTAATTATATATTTATCGTTTTCAGCTTCAAAAGAAAAACTCCTCGGTATATAAAACCAATATATGGATGATAGAAAATGGGTTAGGTACAGAAATGGACTGTGAAATAAATTTCTAAATTAATTATATTATGAAATATGCTCGACTGTACCAGAATCATTGAAAATTTTCAATTATCACTAATTCTGAATAATAACATAGTCCAATTTCTATCAAAAATATTTTCACTGTTTATTCAAAAAGTCTTTTTTTAAAGAAATTAAACTCTCCACATTAATATAAATTATCATGGATGGCAGAAAGATGGTAGATAAAGGAGATGGTCGTGAAATAATTGTCAATTCAAAGATATTATAATAACTGTTCAACCACCATGAAAATCCAAATAAAATCTCCTCATGTTGTGAAATATACTGCAGTCACGATTCATCACAATTTCAAAATCTGATAATAATTTTGATGAATTATAAGTACAGTTCAATTTGGATATTGATTTCAGTTTCTGAATGAATAATCAATAAATAATTTTAAAATTGAAAATCAACTACAAGAGGGATATGGAGATCTATACAAAGCAAGAGGGATTGAAAACATATATACAAAAAAAAAATTCAACACTACTGATACCAATTGGTGTCTCTATTAATGAGGATTATAGGACGACACTGGAGACAAACCAAGATATCACAAACAGCAGAAATTTAAAGCCCAAGCAGACCAGATAACAAATTAGGCATAATAATTTCATTTATCAGAGCAGTGATCACAAAACAGCCAGTTATTTGAAAACATTTTTCAAAGACAGTATCAGAGCAGCACAGAAACCAATAGAACAGCAGACTTGTCAGTAGATATTTCTGATGGTCACAAGATATATTCCATGATCCAAGATTAAACATACCGTTTATTTTAAATCATTTGAAGGAATATGAAAATATCAGAATTTAATGAATCAATCACACCAGATTACAAATTTTTTGATTCGATATATGTGTGTGATTCAATAAATTAATAATTTCAAATGATTTTAAACAAAACAGATATTCAAATCAAATAATCATGAAATAATAGTGAGATTTAAGATCATATTTTCAAGAAATTTTCAAAAGTATTTCTGACAACCACAAGGAATTTTTCAGAATATTTACATCAAGTTTGAAGACATATTCATGATCCAAAAATAAGAATTATTTATTTGAAATCACTTGAATGGATGTAGATCATAAGATACAATGAATCAATCACACAGAATTAATAGTTTCAAATCTGAGAGGTGCGTGAGATTCAACATATCAGAAATTTCAAATGATTTCAAACAAACAAATATCTAAAACAGATGATCATGAATAACAGTGAATATCAAGGTATAAGCAATGATTCAAGACAGATCAAAAATATCCAAGCCATTCTGAAAATCAATGAAATTATCACAGCTGAGAAGTAGTGTGTGCTGTAATGAGTATAATATTTCAAGCTTTTCTAAACTAAATTAGAAGAAACTCAAAACATCAGATATATGTGAAATTTCATTAAATATTCAGATCTTCAAAATTTCATTAAATGTTCAGATTTTTCGGGTCGTTACAATCTCCCCCACTTAAACTTTTCGTCCCCGAAAAGGAACGAAGTCAAAAGTGGTTTGATTAATCAACTCCACGTTCGATCTGGCTTCAATTCTCCATTTTTTAGTTTTCTGAGAATTTTCAAATTCTTCAAAAATTTGACTAACACCCGGAATTTTCGAAAAATTTCGCCATAACCTCCTTTGTACGGAGAGAGGTTTGGAAATTTATTGGCCCGTATTAGGTACCCAATAAATCCTAATAAGCATACACATATTTATAGTAATATATTCTGGTGTTTACAGGGGAGCGTGTATTGATAATAACTCCAGAGAATAAATTCTCGTCACCCTATCAAAGCCTGAGGGAGTGTGTATTTTAAATGCTCCAAAGGATAAATCCTCGTCACCTCATCCCGTGTGGGAAATAAATAGTCCATGTGCCATATCTAATAACTAGAGAGACATGATTATTGTCAACTCCAGACCCGTGCGGGGTTTTTATTAATCTGGCAATTTTATTGTTACAATTTAAATAGTCCATATCAGTCATCAGTTCAACCTGTAAAATATAATCATCGCCATACAAGCCTCTCGCTCATATGGTAAATCTTCCACCTCGTCACACAAACTCCAAATGCTTATGTGGTATATGATGAAGTATGCCTATCTTCAGAAGTATGCCATGTAATGTAGTTCAAAATTAATTGTTACTATCCTATGGCGACATTTATTATTACACACAGAATAACCAGCACTCCGCATCCAATGGCATTCACAGGAGTTGATATAATAATATTTCGCATCCAACTCATTAAGGTTTACCTATTTGTCGGGCACGCAAATAAAATCTTTACTCAACAGCTATCCATTTACCTGTTCAAACATATATAATGCTCATATATATATATTCTATCTATTTTCTAATCAGTTCAATGTGTGATATAATCGAATAAATTCTACCGTTCATTCTATTATTAATTAAATTAACTATCATTTTAATAATTAATCAACTCTTCTATCACACAGTACAAACAATCAATCAAATTGTTTTTAACTTTTCAAAATCATACAAATCAATTCCTATATTCTTTTAAAATCATTCAGACTATAGAATTAAAAGTGCACATCCATGGAAAGAAAATAACAACTGAGTAGAGAACTAATTGGTAATGCAAAGTATGGTAAATGTACCTTGCACCGGAGTCAATCAGATATATCCACTCGGCATCTAGGATAGGCTTTCTGAATGCTCTCCTCAGTTTCCCAAGTATAATCTCGCGGATCTCCACTCTATTGCACTTTTACTAAGTGAACCTTCTTGTTCCTCGGTTCTTTGGTTTCTTTGCCGGTGATCTTTAGCGGCTCTCTCCTCACATCTAATTCTGGAGTAATTTCAATATCTTGTTGAGCGGCTTCTTCCACGATCAAGTCTGGATCAAGAATGTGTTTTCGAAGTTGAGATATATGAAATACATCATGAACTCCAGGCAACCAATCCGGCAGTTTAACCCTATAAGCGAGAGTTCTGATCCGTTCCAGAATAGAAAATGGACCAATGAATTTGGGCACCAACTTTCCAGTTTTACCAAACCGGATAACTCCTTTCATCGGCGATACTTTCAAATACATATAGTCGCCAACAGCAAATGATATATCTCTTCTTCTTCTATCAGCATAGTTCTTCTATCGGCTTTGAGTGGCGAGTAATCGTTTCTTAATGAAGTCGAGTTTGTCGGCAGCTTCTCGGATCATATCAGGCCCCAATACAAGTCTATTACCGGGTTTGACCCAACAAGCAGGAGATCGGCACGGTCTACCAGACAATGCTTCGAATGGCGACATTGTCAGGCTCGCCCGGTAGCTGTTGTTATATGAGAATTCAGCCAAATGTAGATGGTCTTCCCATGATCCACCGAAATCTAGAACACAAGCCCGCAATAGATCTTCTAAAATACGATTCACCCTCTCAGTCTGACCACTTGTCTGAGGATGATAAGCGGTGCTCAAGTTCAGTTTTGTTCCCAGCTCTACCTGAAATGCCTCCCAGAATTTACTAGTAAATATTGTATCTCTATCACTGACTATACTGAGCGGCACTCCATGTAGTCTAACAATTTCCCTGAAGTATATCTGCGCCAGACTCTGAGCAGTTCTGTTTGATCTGACAGGTATGAAATGGGCGGCCTTCGTGAAGCGATCTACGATCACCCAAATACTGTCATTCCCTTTTCTGGTTCTGGGCAGACCATCAATGAAATCCATAGAAATATGTTCCCACTTCCAGCCTGGAACGTCTAGCGGTTGTAATAATTCAGCCAGTTCCAGTTGGTCGCTTTTGACTAGCTAGCAAGTAGGGCATCGACTAACATATATCGAGATGTCTCTTTTTAACGACTTCCACCAGAATGTTCGCTTGATATCGTTATACATTTTACTCACACCCGGATGGATATTGAGCTTAGATTTGTGGCATTCATCCAGCACATCTCTTCTGAGTTCAGGAATTTCTGAAACACAAATTCGTCCTTCTAACCTCAGAATCCCTTCACTGTCGAGCTGGAAATCCGAAGCATTGCCTTCACGAATTCGCTGACTAATTCCTTTGATAAATTGGTCATCTTTTTGGAGAGCCGATATCTTGTCAATCAACGAAGTCGCAATGATAAAACTGGCGATCATTTCATTCTTTCGGCTCAGCGCATCAGCCACGACATTGGCTTTCCCTGGAGTGTATATAATCTCAAAGTCATATGCTGCAAGAAACTCCAGCCAACGTTGCTGCCTCAGATTCAAGTCCTTTTGGGTGAACAAATACTTTAACGACTGGTGATCTGTAAACATTTCAAATCTCTCACCCAGAAGATAATGTCTCCAGATTTTTAAGGCGAACACTATAGCCAATAACTCAAGATCATGAGTTACGTAGTTCTTCTCGTATGGCTTCAGTTGACGGCTAGCATAAGCAATCACTTGGCCCCTTTGCATTAACACTGCGCCAAGGCCTTCTCTAGAAGCATCAGTCCAGACTTTCAAATCCTGATTGCCATCGATGATGGTTAACACTGGAGCTGTCATTAATCTTAACTTTAGCTCTTCAAAAGTCTCCTCACTTTCTGGAGTCCATTTGAATTTAGATGCTTCTTTGTAAGCTTCGTTAAGTGACCAGATATCTTCGAAAAGTTTTTAACGAACTTCTGGTAATAGCTAGCCAATCCGAGAAAACTGCTGACTTCTGTGGGAGTGCTAGGCTGCTTCCAGTTTTGAATAGCTGTGATTTTACTTGGACCCACAACAATTCCTTCTTTCGATATGACATAGCCCAGAAATTTCACTTCTTCTTGCCAGAATATACATTTGGAAAACTTTTCTTTCAACACATTCTTTCTGAGAATTTCTAACACTTGTTCCAAATATTTTTCATGCTCGCTTTCTGACCTAGAGAAGATAAGGATATCATCAATGAAAACCAGAACAAATTTATTCAATACTCCTCTGAATACTCTGTTCGTCAAATCGACGAAGTAAGCTGGAGTGTTACATAAGCCGAACGACATTACTAACCGCTCGTAGAATAAATCTGGACCTCTGAATGCTGTCAAAGGAACACACTCCTCGGCGATACGAAGCTGATGGAAACCTGTAGCTAGGTCCATTCGTGAAAATACTTGTGCGCCATTTAATCGATCCAACAAATCATCAATCCGCGGCAATGGATATTTATTCTTTATTGCTTGTATGTCCAGATCACGATAATCCACACATAGACGTAGAGTACCGTCAGATTTTGGGACAAACACCACTGCTGCTCCCTAATCAGAGAAACTAGGCCTGATCAGGCCCTTCCATATGAGCTATCGTGTTTGATTGTCTAATTCCTCTTTCTCTTTCAAGGACATTCTTCGAATAGCGTGAACTACCGGCCTTGCATTCGGAATCAAAGCGATCTTGAAATCAATTTCCCTCTGCGGAGGTAAGCGAACAACTTCTTCGAGCACGTCCGCATAGTTCTTGACGACAGGAATATCTTTCACTAGGTCGGGAATATTCTCTGTGATTTTAGGGATATTTTCTATTTGGGCTGGAGAAACATCCAACGCTGCCCAGAAATCCTTTCTATTAGTATTCTGACCATCACAGGGAATGGTTATATAATCACCTGATTTAATCTTCGCCTTTACGACTCTGTCGGCGCATTTAACTTCAGCTTCATATTTGGTCAACCAGTCTAACCCCAAAATAAGATCAAACTCTTTAAAATTCATGACAACCGCAATGGTAGGAAACCGATAACGAGAAAAAGAAACCGGCACTCCACAAACCCAACTAAGATCAATGGAACCCCCAACCGGATTCTGGACAGTCATTGGTTCCTTTAGCCTTTTCAAATTCAAATCCAATTTCTTAGCTGCATTCTTTGAAATAAAGCTTCGCGGCGCGCCGGTGTCAAAAAGTACTTTAACAGGAATATCTTTGACAGTTAGTGTTCCTTCCAAAACATCTGGCCTTTCCTGAATAGCTGAGGGTGCTGAAGTTTCTGCTACTTCATTCACTTGAACTATTTCAGTCTTTTTCAACTGCCAGCAATCTTGCTTTACGTGACCAGCCTGATGGCAGAGATTGCATTTTCTATCCTCTTGAAATCCCTTCTTGGATTGAAGCCCACCTTTTAATCGCTTCTTCAAGGGTCCGCAGTTTATTGCCAAATGCCCTGGCTTCTTACAGTTACTACATACGGTTGTCGTTACTTGCCCTTTCTCAGATTCAGCCCTTTTCCGATTTGCTTTGGGCTTCTTGCTGACCTCTGATATCGTGCTGGCCTCAGGACGATCAGTTTCAGACTCAATTTTATTACTAGAGCTAACTTCCTCTTCGTACTGTAACATACCTTTCTTGTCTAGATCCTCGTACTGGTAAGCCATGTATATCATTTCAGAAAAGGGGAGCTTCACGTTCCTCATTACACCGTTCTGATATTTTCTTTGAAGCCCGTGGATAAATCTCAAATTCTTCCTCTTCGGATTTTCAATTAGATGAGGGGCAAAGTGAGAAAGTTCATTGAATTTATTATAATATTCAGGAATGGTCATATCTCCTTGTATCAGATAAGAAAATTCATCACATAGCCATTCAATTGCTTCAGGAGGAGTAAATCTTTCCAAAAAAATCACTTTGAATCTATCCGAGGTGATATCACCTTCTGGATAATCCTTGATATCCGAATCCCACCAGAACAAAGCTTCGTCTTTGAGTGCCCAGGAGGCCAGTAATCTTTTCTGGTTATCCCTCAGCTTTAATCATTCAAAGATTTTCTCAGCCGAACGAATCCAAGCTTGTGTTTTCATAATTGATTCTTCACCTGAGAAGGGTCTTCCACCCAGATTTCTATATTACATAAATAGAGCTTCTATATCCAAGTCATTATTACTTCTTTTGTTTCTGGCACTCATTTTCTAGTACTTCTGCAAACAACAGATCAAGTGTCAGGTCACAGAAAAGATATTTCAAAATATAGAGAAAAATACTTGAATGTAAATGCGTCTATCTAGGTGTTATTTCATTCTGCTACTCATACTAGGATAATACTGATCCTATCTGTAATGAGTTACCCGTCCTAGAATGCTACTGGTTCTATGTCTGATGAGTTCGTTAATATGTTATATTCCAGAACTAAGCTGAACCAAAGCTCTGATACCACGTTGTGACGACCCCATTTCCCGTACAGACAGAGACAAGCGTAATCTTTGGAATATAACACAGAAATAGATAATAGCAGAACATAATTAAATAAATACTCCAGATAATGTACAATAGAATACACTGGATAAACGTAATCATTAGAGTTACACAGTATACAGGATCATACTTAGTACAAATACAATCCAGCTATACATAAATGTCTACAGCGAAAAACAAACATAATGTACAATAGGAGCTGAACAGCATAAAAAGAGATAAATAATAGAATCCATCTTCAGCTCCAGCTATCCGGATAAAGCCTGCTAAACCTGAATACAAGGCTGCCCATGTAGAAAAAGGGGCACCCGAGTTTGAAAGTGAAACAAACTACGAGTCAGTCATGGAACTGGTATGAGAAATATACTCAACACATTCAATATATGGCTAATCACAGGACCACGCCACTTTCGTGGAACGGGTTTACTCCATTGGATTGCTAGTGCTTTAGAAACAAATCTTTCTTTTAAACATCGCAATGCTTTTTATAAAAATGAAGCCATTATAAGACTCAGTTCCCATCACACAATGCAACGCAAACCGGAGGATAGAGTTTTACCTTATAATGGCCAAGATATGCTTGATACGAATAAAACAAAAGCATTTGATATTACTACTAGTGTTTATATGTTTCAAAAACAATTTCAAATCATAACTATCAATCATAAATGACATGAGCGTCCCATGCCACTATGTCGCCAAATATAAATACAATCTAAACCGCACAGTCACGTATTTGAAAATTGGATTTCCGTCATGAACCAAGGAAAAAGATAGTCCTTACCGAATTCGAGACGCTCTAGCCCGTGTCCCAGGAACAGCCGCAACTGCCCTTTGGATCGTCAGGGCCGGTCCACCGATGTGGATTATTATGCATGAACAATATGTTTCCCCGCCCTATGGGGCGTCAATGAGCCAACAAATGGCTCCATCGGTCCCGGATCGACCGATATAATCGAGGTGCCTCGCAATCCATCATCCACATAAGTAAAATGTCAGGCCGTGTAAAAACACCGACACAACTCCTAGCTAGAAGGAAACGCATGCCCTCTCTGAGGTCCTTCTCCCGTTTCTGGTTCATACCGGGGTGTGAGGCTCGCGAATTTACGTTATACACAAAGCTACGCCACACAGGCGGTGCTTTGATCATCACCACAAGACTTTGCTTTTCAACAGAAGCCCAGATCATTTGCCACTTAGGTATGCCACACTAGCAATTCATGCCCTACGACTGATGTCCATCGATATACAACCTCTGAGCTTGTGCGTTTCAGAGAAGGGCGTTAAGAAAAAGAATAAATTCTCCGCCGCCAAACAGATGTATATTTAATAGAGAACAATTAACACAGAATAAAATCCGATGTCAGATACAAAGTCCATTTAAAAGTCCGTTCTGGGTTTGAACGAAACCGGAGGCACTAAATACCTCGCAAACCCATCGATCACCACGTACGTCTGGACGATCACCACTCATTATCCATATTTCGGGATGCCTCCCAATCAGGACCTCGGTTACCATCCAAACGAGGTGAAAATCTCCGGTCTTCGACCACCGTCTTCATCTTCGATTCCTTATCGTCGATTCAGTTATTCAGAATGGGATAAACTCGGTCTTTCTGAGCAACTCGCGTATATAATAAACAAGTGCAACACTAACATACACACGCATCCTTCAAATTCATTAGTCACTAACCGTCAATCAGTAAGAGAAAGATTTCCCAAATATTAAACCCAAGGCCGAAACCAACATCAGATCAACACCCAGGAAACCATTCGACTTAGCCAACCTTTAGTTAATTTCTAAATCACATCCATATCGTTTATAATATTTTATAACGATTTATCGCTATTTATATTTATTTTAAAATAGCCAATTTATTCAAAACGACGTTTCGGGCCATAACGCGGCCGTGGCGCTATTTTTCTTCAGATTTGATTTACACATATCTGAAAATCTAACCGTTGGATCTTCACAAAATTTACATCATTAGAAAGATCTTTTCAAAACGAATCCAACGGTTCTAGTTTCGGGAAATTCCGACGGTCGGATCTCCCGGTATAATCGTTTGAAGTTTCGATTTCAAAATACGAACTGCAGCGTCGTTATTCGATTAAATATAATTATATATATATATATATAACCGATTCTGGCACTGTTTTTCCTCAGATTTGAATTAAACATTCCAGACAATCCAACCGTTGGATTTTTACAAAGTTGGTGCCGTTGGAAAGATATTTCCAAAGCGAACCCAATGGCTGCGATTTCAGGAAAATCCGATGGTCGGATCTCCCGGTATAATCGTTTGAAATCACGATTTCAAAATACGAACTGCAGCATCGTTATTCGATATATTTTAATTCTATTTATATAAATATATCGATTCTTCGATTTCAAAGCTATATTCTTTTCATACATTTGATAAAAATGATATTTTTATCTAACGGTCTTCTATTTAACACTTCACTATATTTAGCAATTCATGTATATAATAAAAATGTGATTTTTATTGTAAAATATTACATTTCAAAACACTATTATTTTATATAGTTTATATAGGTAATAAAAATAGGATTTTTATTGTAAAACAATTTCTTTCAAAATAATATTATTTTATATAGTTCATATAGATGATAAAAATATGATTTTTATTATAAAACAATTTATTTCAAAATATGAATACCATTCAACACATGAATTTCAATTCAACGAATGAATTTCGACTCAACACATGAAGGTTTTCTATAGTTTATATATATCGATAAAAATGTGATTTTTATATTTAAAACACGAATACCATTCAACACATGAATTTCAATTCAACGAATGAATATCGATTCAACACATGAAGGTTTTCTATAATTTCTATATATAGATAAAAATGTGATTTTTATATTTAAAACACGAATACCATTCAACACATGAATTTCAATTCAACGAATGAATATCGACTCAACACATGAAGGTTTTCTATAGTTTATATATATCGATAAAAATGTGATTTTTATATTTAAAACACGAATACCATTCAACACATGAATTTCAATTCAACGAATGAATATCGACTCAACACATGAAGGTTTTCTATTCAACAAATAAATATAGTTTCAACAAATGGAAATAATTCAAACACACGAATATTATTCAAAATTTCGGCAGCATAACAGCACGGGTAGTTAAAACCGGGACTGTCCCTAGTACGGCTCCTCGCTTTACCTTAAAACCTCGCGGTTTTTGACAATGGGGAATCATGCATCTAGTTTGCATGCAGGCGGCATGTATATTTTTATTTCGTTTCCACAAACTAATCCTATGTGGTTTCAACCAAATATTTCTCAACCACAAACGGGTATTTTTCAACCACAATCAATCAATATCAACCACAAACAATTCTAATCAACCATTCACTATCAATCAATTTTCACACCAATCACAACTAATAAATATCGTCCATGGTTTGTGGACGAGGGGCGTGTGTGTGTGTGTGTATATATATATATATATATATATAGCATTTCACTTCTATTTCAACACATATATAATTTTTACAACGCATATATAACTTATACATCAAACGTACAACTTATACAATGCTTATACATGAGGTGTACAACGCTTATATAACCCATACATCGACTATATAATTTATACATCGTCGTTTTCCATATCGTTTATAAATTAGAAATCTCATATTGGGTTCCACTCCACCAAAAATAGCAGAAGGCTCAGAAAAATATGCGGTCTCTTCTAGAATATAGAAGATGTCCACACGAGTCCACTGTCTCTTGTTTCACTGAATTTCATCAAAAACGAAAAAGATATGATTTTTACAGTGAAATCATAAACGGTAGCACTTAGAACTGCTATAATATAGTTTATATTATAATAGCCATATACCTTCCTATTTTGTTCAAACCTAGGTTTAAGGTTTTCGGCGAATCCTTGAAGCGAGAAGGCGATCGGGCTACACCACGTGAAAGAGCTTTGAGAGGCGCTCCAGGGGGTGGTGGTCGCAGCCTGTTCGGTGGTCGTAGAAAAGGGATCGACGACGGTGAAGTTGTTGACTTCTCGGGGCTCGTGCTCGTCGAGGCGGCGACGATGGAGGGTGGCGTGGGTCATGATTTGAAGAGGGAGGAGAGGCGCTTCGATTCCGGGTGGTGGCGCGACCTATCGTGGAGAGAGGCGGTGGCGATCTGGTCGGGAAGATTTGAGAAGCATCCGTCGTTTATCGGGGGGAAGGAGAGAGAAATTTTTTTTTTCTTTTTTTATTAAAATATTATTAGCCGGTGGGTTTTAAAAGGGATTTTCTGACACGACCACCAATCTAAACCCAACGACTATCGTCCCTAGAGTTTTACCCCCATTCCGAACACAATGGGATATGTTTCGTAGGCCCATTCGACTGTTTCAGTCAGTTTTCCTTCAAATTAAAATACAAAACATTCAATATTTGATTTGAACGTACATTTCAATTTGCCAGGGCCACAAACTGATTCGAAAAATTCCAGAAAAATAAATCTAGCTATGTTTTGACGATATGGTTCCAACAAAACTAGTTTCGTCAAATTCTGAGACCGTTTGCAAAAAGGCCCATTTCTGGTCGATCCAATTTAACTGTAATTGACCAAAACACGTTTTCTTTTGCCACGCTCACATACCAGCTTCAAAAATTATGAAATTTGAAACCTAACAATAACTTCACATCCCGGATCCAAAAAAAGTGGTTTCGTCGAATTCCGAGGTCGTTTGCAAAATGGCCAATTTCACGGGATATATAAATTCCATAGCGACCTTTCTGAAAATTCATTTGGCCATAACTTTTGCTTTCCGCTATGAAACTTCGATTTTTCAGATTCGTTAGAAAGGTATTCACTAACAGATTTAAATATTTTTGGTTTCACTCAAATCCGTTTTGTTTTGCACCCGGTACAGTTCGACAAAGTTTGAATTCAATTTTTGAAACTGCTGCGCCATTTCAGGCCTTGTTTATAATTGGAATTAATTATATTCGTTTTCAATCGTCGATTCAACTTACTTTTCATTGCTTTCATTTAAAATATTTATTTTAAATATTTAAAATCCATTATTTTAGCCAATTTAAAAATTTTAAATTGGTTCAGATTTTCCGGGTCGTTACATCAGTGTACATAAACAAATCGTCTGATTTGTAAATGAATATTTATTTATTCACATTCACGTTAAATTTATATTTTTAATGATAAATAATTTATTTCAACACATGAATATATTTTCATTCATTCCACATCAAAATCAATTTTCACCACACAACGAAATCAAACAAGTCGTCCATGGTCTGTGGACAACGGGTGTCGGGTGCTGCTAAACACCGTCTGCATCCTAGTATATATTTTTAACTAGAAAAGAAGAATTAAAGTGAGAAGATCTCACCGAGAGCTAAACCAAACGCCGCGACTCTTCATATGTAGGAAATCTTCGCCGTGTTTCCTTTTGTCACTTTCGTTGTCCGTATTCACTACATATATAAAAATCACATTTTTTATATGGTATTCATATAAATAAAAATCAAATTTTTATATGGTTTAAAAATCTTACCTTTGCTTAATTAAAAATAAAATCTTTTTATAAAAAAAAATCATTCCTTTACTATGATAAATATCTAACCTTTATCGTGATAAAAAATCTCGCCTTTATTACGATAAAAGTCTCGCCTTTATAATTCAAATCACATTCTTAAAATAAACAACTTTAAATAAAAACTGAATTAAACAATTTCAAATTAAACAAACACAAAAAAAGAAACTCACAAGGGGGGCTGCGTTGGTCTGAGATGGAGGGGCTGAGGGGTTGCTTCGCGGTGATGGACAGCTGGAGGAGGCCGTAGGCGAGGGGGGTGGTCCAGACAGTAGTGTCGACGGCTTCTAGGGTTGTGGTGGAGGTTGCTGGTGCGGATTTTGGGGGGGGGCTTGGAGGTTCACGGTGGAGAGAGGAGAGGCGGGGGTCGTCGGAGGTGGTCAGGAGGAGTTCGTCTGCGGCGGTGCGGCATCCAAGGGTGGCGGCGGTGGCTAGAAAAGGGGGAAGCGACTTGTGGGATCGGGTTTCTCCTTTTTGGAGGGGCGGCTGATATGTGAACGGGGAGAGAGAACAGAAAAAGGGGGTTAGGTTATTATATAATGAATTATTTAATTAATTTAATTCTCCAAAAAGTCACTTTTCCATTCGAACTCCAAATCGAGTCCAACGACTGTTGCTCTTAGCTAATTACCCCCATTCCGAACACAATGGGATATGCTTCACAAGACAATTCGGCCATTTCGACCAGTTTTCGTTTAGATTAAAATATAAATCTATATATTCAATTTTAAACGTACATTTCAATTTACCGGGGCCACATACTGACTCTAAAAATTCCAGAAAAATTATTTCTAGCTTCGTATTGACGATAAGATCCTAACAAAACTAATTTCATCAAATTCTGAGACCGTTTGAAAAATGGCCATTTTCTGGTCGATCGAAATTGACTGAAACTGTCAAAACACGCTTAACTTCGCCACGCTCACATATTGATTCAGAAAATTACGAATTTTGGAATCTAGCAATAACTTGACATCTTGGATCCAACAAAAGTGGTTTCGTTGAAAACCAAGGTCATTTGCAAAATTTCCATTTTTAAGGGCCAGAATTCCATAGCTACTATTCTGAATTTTCAACTGGGCATATCTTTTTATTCCCACTATGAAATTTTGATTTATTGGATTCGTTGGAAAGATATTTTCAAATAGAATCTAATACTTTTGGTTTCGCCGAAATCCGGTTTATTTTGATCCTGCACACTCATTTAAAATTTGAAATCGAATTTTCGAACTACCGCGCCATTTTCAATTCCTTTTATGTTTAAAATAAAAAATTTATATTCTAATGACGATCTATATAAATATATACGTTCGAATTCTATCATAATTAAATTTCTCATCGTTATTATTTAAAATAAATCATTTTAAATATACAAAATTCATTAAAATTGCCAAAATAAAATTTTTAAATTGGGTCCGATTTTCCAGGTTGTTACAATGCGGAAAGAGCCCTCTCTACTTTTCTCCGTATACTTAAAGGAGGAAGAAGGAGGCTACAGAAGAAAGAGTAAAAGAACGTATTTTTTCCTTGTTTCTGATCTACGATTCAAAAATTACCCTCAAAACCCTACTACTTGTAACAAATTCAACCCAACTTTTAGTATTTAGCATTTAGTCCAATCTATTAATTTTAGGCCCAAATGTATATTATTTTAGGAAATTTAGCTTGTCACACTATTACAACATTATTAACAAATTAGTATCTTATTCACACACACATTAATACACTAATTTAATTGTGTTTGACTTATAAAACACAAATACACACGCTACAATAAATCTCAAAATACTTTAAGGAATGTTGTAAATAACAATTTTGACACCACTAGTAAATATAAATATGTTTGTCTATAATTATTAACTTATGAACATATTTATATTTCAACAAGAAGTTTACATTCCTTATTGGTAAATTAAATCCATTAACTCTAATGGATAACCAACAACTGCATACGTTGATTTACAATCAATATTCATAATTTTATATTGAAAATAATCCGCTTACAAAACAAATGTTGTTGTTAATATTATTGATATAGCAAAACCACAAATTTATTTGTTAACAACAATCGACAAATTCAATCATTATATTATCACCAAAATCTTCTAACCAAGTTTAAAACAAAATTTTATGGTTAATGATTATTTCAATCAACATATATATTATATTTTAAAACACGCTTATATTTGTACAACAAGATTGTTGTGCACTTCATTAATTTAACAACTTAAATTTATCAATAGTAATAAATTATTCTCAATCTACAAATATTGATTCACAATCAATATTTATAAGAGTAAATTAGTTTAAAGGAAAAACATTACAATATTTTGTAAAATAGGGACGTAACTTTTGTTATTTCATCAGAAGGACAATCGCCTTTTCCCCCTAGCCAGCTTCCGAAGTCAACGCGATTTCACCTTTTCCCATTGACAGCCTTCCGTAGTCATCGCCACTACCGTCGACGCAGAAGCCGTTGCCTTCTTTTTTACCATCGTCGATTGTCCTCCCCGTAAAATTCCTCCACGTTCCCTTCTCAATCATACTGTACCAGGCCGGTGTCTAAATTATATGTTGTTGTACCATCTGCACCCTCATCATCATTGATCTGGATTTTAAAAAAAATTAATCATACTACAGCACGACAACTTCTCATTCATTATTGATGTGAGTTGAAAAAAAAAAAACTATGATACTAAAAGTGCTAAATTAACATAGCATTAAATCATGATAATATCATATTAGTTTTTTTACAGTTCAAAAATGCTAAATTATATTATCGTTTTGCATATAGTCAAAATGCTATATCAGTCTATCATTTATCATATTCTTAAATATGTTACTAGGCTCTACAATCATTTAGCACATTATACATATGTTATTTCACTTTAAAAATACAATGTTATATTCAGCTATCATTTAGCATATTGTACATATGTTATTTCACTTTAAAAATATAATGCTAAATTCAACTATCATTTATCATATTTTATATATGCTAGTTCACTTTACGATTATAATGCTATATACAGCTATCAATTTTCATATTTTATACATGTAATTCAATCTAAAAATATAATGCAATATTTAACCCTCATGTGACGTATTCTACACATGCTAGTTCAATTTAAAAAATATAATGCTAAATTCAACTATCATTTATTATAATTTATACATGTTAATTCATTCTTTTTAAATATTGTGCTATATTCAACCATTATTTATCATACAATACATGATGCTCTATTCATTTTAATAATATAATGCTGAATCACTTTAAAAGATGCAGTGCTAAAATCAACTGTCATTATTTATATTCTATATACAGTACTAGTTTAATTTACAAATATAGTGCTAAATTCAACTATCATTTAGAATATTATACACATGCTAGGTCACTTTCAGAAATACAATGATAAATTCAACTATCATTTATCATATCTATACATGCTAGTTCTCTTTAGGAAACACACTGCTATATTTGTGTATCATTTTTCATATCTTATGTGTGCTAGTTCGCTTTAAAAATATAATGCTATATTCAACTATTATTTAGCATATTATATACATGCTAGTTCACTTTAAAAATACGATGTTGAAATCAACTATCGTTTATTATGTTTTGTACATTCTAGTTTACTTTCAAAATACAATGTTATATTCAACTATCATTTAGCATATTTAAACGTTCTAGTTCCTTTTATAAAATACAATGCTTAATCTAACTATCATTTATTATATTCTATACATGCTAGTTCATTTTACTAATAAGTACTATATTCAAATATTATTTTGCAAACTCTACACGTGCTAACTCACATCAAAAATACAAATGATAAATTCAACTATCATTTATTATATTTTATATATGGTAGCTCACTTTATGAATGCAATGCAATATTCAACTGCCATTAACTACACGAGAGTATGCATGCCAAACTAATCCCACTAGTAAGCCATATCATCTATTATACATTGAACATTCATGTTCAGCCTTATGTGTATGCCGATACACCGTATTAAAACATTCTTGTATACACTTATGCATGATATATATATGCATAGGCGTCAAAGTTCATATGCTACATTAGCATCAGCTTTATGAGCATTGGAATTTAGCTTGTAGCCCAGAGGGTCTGAGGCTAGTGTATTGGAAGATCTTTCCAAAGCCATCAACCTAGTCTGTACAAAACAAAACCTTGTTGACAGTTACCGTGTTTTACTCAACCACGTTCACCATGTTCAGCAAGACTACATAATTTAAACACGAAGACACTCAGACTTGTGAACCGTACACCACAAAACAACACGAAGACGCTGGGGTTTATTATTTGCAGAATTTAAACTTCTAACCTCTGGCATACAATTCCGCGTCTCCACCTCAACTTTGTAACGTGGTTAGTGATTGCATCATTCCAAACCACTCGAAATGATAGTTTCATTTATCATTATTCCGGAAAGAAACAAAAATCCAATCGAAACAAATCACTGCAGCATAATCTCTTATTATCAAAATTAAAAATCACAACAAAAACGAAAAACTCGTTTGATTTGACAGTAGATACACGATTTGAGATCGATCGAATAAATTTGCAATGATCTCAATATTCATTTGACAGAAAACACACGATTGCAGATCGATTTGAGGTTGTAAGCGTTGGGGTTTTTGATTGAAGACGAATGATTTGAGAATTGAGGAAGATTTGTTTTATTTTTCCTTTGATCGGCAACAATGAAGATGAAGATTAAAGAAGAAGACGCTCAAATAAATTTACTGTAACATTTTTCCTTCAGTCGAAATTTTGATCGTGGTGTCCTTCCTATGAAAAAATAATCACCGCGTCCTTCAAACTAAAAAACCGCACATGTTCTTCCTTCAACCGATTTTTCTGTATTTATAATCCAATTAATTTATTGATTACTTTTTTTCCATATATAGAGGACATAAATTTTCAACTTCTTATTGTACACTACAATAATACCTAAAACACTATAAAAGTGTTTTAGACATTAATTTAAACACACCACACCAAATCAACTTGTGTTTAATTTGATATTCAATACAAAAAATAACACAATTACTCAATTTAATTGTCAAATTCAACATAATTTACCAAAATAAACGTGTTTAACAAAATATCTTCATTTATTTGTATAATCTTTACAACACAACAAATAAATGTCCCCAATGCCACATTTAACAAAATACGTCATTAACATGTCAAAACATAAATTTTTATTTTTTGTTATTAAACACAATAAATTTGAACACTTAAGATTTACACAACCATATATATCATAACACAAAATTACAATCTTAAAGTGATAATATATATTGGAATAAATTCCTTATTATAACCAAGTTATATATATTTATTCCAAATACTTAGTTTAGGAATGCTCAAAGCTTTATTTTCTTATTTGAATGTTATACGAGTTAGTCTCACAAACTCGTATCACCAACATATTGTCTTAAGAATCACAAAACACATTAAATCCTTACTTCCCGATTACCAAAAAATCCGGATTGTTACAGACTTCCTCCCTTAAATGAATTGCGTCCTCGCAATTTGTTAAGATTAGTTCTTCATCAATTTAGATTCTACTAGTTATTTATCTTAATTTGCCTCTTAAAAACTTCTTGATTTAGAAAGCTATCACATGGAATTTAGAAATTTTCATCATATTAAATTTTTAACATCAAAATCTCTCATTTTAACTTACCCAAGCCTTAAATAAAGTTTTAATCGTATTTATTAGCTCATTAATATCAAGCTTTAAACAACACAACTTACCTTTCACAAGGCATATTTTGAAGTACACACTCAAGATTCTCACTTCCACATCATTACTTGTCGCTACCTTGTCATCGAGATTACCTAAATTTTCCCAATAATAGCTGCTACTTGGATTTTTCAATCATCAATTAGCCTCGCCATTCTCCGGGGTTATATCTAATTCAACGGCGGCAACTTGTCAATTGAATGTAATTATGAATGTGTATTCCAAAAATGATGCACTTGTTTAGAAAGTTGTATATTTAAAACTCTATTATATGCAACCTATTTTAATTTTACATTTATAATTCAATTGGAATAACATTAACCCACTATTTTCCATCAATCCTTCTTAGTACTTGGCTGCGATGTCGATAAATCATCGCCATTGCCTCGCCAAATTCACTATACTTCGCATTCCATATAGTGATCTTAACACAATTCCAACATGATAATTTCATAACTTACTTTGCAAAAAATCGTATTTCACTGCTCATCTTTAGTGTTATATAGTCTCAAATAAGTGTTTAAGAAATTTCTATCGATATCGTTGATCAGACGTATCGATCAAAACCCTTATGACACTCATCGGACCATTCAACACCTAAAATGATCACCATTTTATTTTAATTATCGGTTTACAAAGTAATTAGTTCATCGATATTTGTAATTTCTCATTATTCTCATCCCTTATCCCAAGCTTGAAGTCAAAACCACTTTTAAATTTTTAAGTTACAAATACCCTCAAATTCCTTTTTACCAAACCTAACAATCAACTCAAATATCAAGGATAGGGTGAAAATTTTTCCCAATTTTTTATTTTTTTTACCCGAAGTCTCAAACTTTGAAAGATAAAGAGGGCGAAAAGATTCCCTTATCAAATCACACTACAAAAAGAAATATTGACAATGGAGCACTTATGGAATAATCCCCTTATTCCTAAATGTACCCCTCAAATACAAGGATCCCCATGACTCTCCGACGAGAAACTCAAGATGGGATAAGAAAGGAATCGATAAAGTAGACACGATTGTTATTCTTCCACGTTGTAACACATGTACTATTCTAGTTCTGTTTTGTCTCTAATGTACTTTGTTCTGAACTTCTGCTCTGATACCATTTTGTAACGCCTCACCCCGAAATCCACCCTAATAAAGAGCATTACTAGGTAATACTGTATATTAGAGCGGAGAATAGGGCTGGTTAAGGGCGACTACTTGTAGATTTGCATTAGCAGGTCTTAAACATGCCGAGAAAGTGCTCGTAAATTTTCTTTCAACAGGCTCGACATACTTAATACTTACATAATACAATTCCACAGTGGCTACAGGATCAGATCAGAACACAGTACATATAAGAATACAATCACAATCCATAGAACAGTTACACAATATTTCATCGTTAGAGTTCAACCAATACATGTGCTATGATAAGAACAACTCACTCACTTGCAATACGATACAACAATTAAGTAAAAGAACTCTGCTACTCGAACTCGACTGGAAGCTGCTATAGAAAGGATATCTCAAAGAAATACTGCAAACCCCTAGCACAACGAGCACCTAGAACATCTCGGTCTAACCCGAGGAATACACACACGGGTCAGTCTAGTTTAAAATTAGTATAAGAAATAAATAAGCACAAGATATATAGCTCTTTACCATAAGAGTTGGGAATATGATGACATAAAGTGGGTTAATTGATTTAGATCACATATCATGACACAAGGGATAAATGTTCAAGTCTCATGGACTATTATTAAGCTAAGTATGTCACCGTACTCTAGACATAATGAAAACAAAACACCAATATTTTGAAATCATCATATACATCTCAAGCAAGTTAATTTATCAATGAAGGGAGTACTCCACTCCAAAATATCTAAATCTTAAAATATGAAGGATTAAAAATCCAAATGCTCTTTGCAAATGTGCGATCATCCCGATCGAGTTAAAATCATCAAATCCAAATTATAAAAGAAATCATAAGCAATGTACACATGCCATAATAATAAAGCCCATCTCAAGCTATAATGTTGCTCATCCCGAGCAATATCCATGTATTATCAAATAAAAATCATCAAAATCATCATATAACTCGAGTGAGTCAAATATCACGGAAGGAGCATCACACTTCAACATAGAAAATCACAAAATGTCTAGGTAAATTTAAACTCCAATAATCTTCAATATATGTTCGTATAGATCAAATCACAAATATCATCACAATATGGATCCATTAGAAATAAAAATGCACATGCAACCACGTGATAATATAGCTCCCCCCGAGCTTAGCTCGGTACTTATACATATTCAAGTTAGGTGCCTGCCACTGCGACCCCCCCTCCGGTCGAGTGTATCTTGACCTCCCCCCCTCCCCCCCGGTCAAGTGGATACGTATAAATGGCTCCCCCCGGGTCTCGTCTTACCCCCGTATTAAAGTAAGTACCGGCTTAACAAAACACAATATGCATCACTGACTCCAGTCAATAACCCGAGTAGTGGTAACAATGCGTCCCATACCACACGTTCTCGCTACTGGTTCACTAACCACTCGTCAACTTCACACTGGAAAACTCAGAAATCTACAATCACAAAAATCTCATAAATCACAACAACGACTCAATAGCTTCAATCAGACGAAATAGGAAATTAACCAATCTCGTATACCACCATGTCCCATACCACGGGGTTTACGACATTGCTTAATATCCGTAACGTCATCTCGAAGGGTGTAGAAAAGTGCGGTTTATAACTAGAAAATACTTGGTTTTGACAAAACAAGTTTATAAAATGATTTTCCCAAAAATGATTATTTTGTTTATGAAAACAATATTTACGAAAATAATTTTATACTATTGTTTTGAGGCCATTTAATTTTTAAAACTAAAATAATAAAACTCATTTAACCTCAAAACTATAGTGAAATCCATATTTATGTATATACGAGTGGAAACCCGTGCGTTGCACGGATGCATAAGATGTTGGGTGTCATAATTTGTTGAGATGATACAATTGTGTGTGTCGTGGATTGTAATAATCATATACTTAGAGTGAAAGTAATCATATACGGGGTGTTGTAGTTTGGACGGGAGCATAGAGTACGGGGTGTTGTAGTTTGCATTGTGTTTGTATAGATGCATGCGTGTAGTTAATTGTAGAAGTACTAAGGGAGAAAAAAGAGGAGAATAGTAGGGGTTGAACAGATGACTTGGTATAAGTTGTAGATTTAAAAGGACAGAAAATGTTTTGATGTAATAATGGACTGGGTTATAGTAGAGAAAGTGATCACATGGCAATCAAACATTGTAGCAATATAGCAAATGTATTCACATGTTTACAAATGTGACTCTTATAATCATATAAGGTGGCTAATCATATGCAGTAGGAACAACATTTTTTTTTCGATCACGATTTAATTAGCTGGAATGGTATATGTTTGATGTCAATATCTAAAGTGGTCATATTCATAAACTGAAGTATAAATAAGTGAATGGATTAACAGAACTATAATCGTATTTGTTTATACGTTATCAGTTTTGTCGATCATTTTATTATGGGATTTAAAAAATAGGCGACATGTAATCTATGCTTTGCTTCGCACCTCATGTCATTGTTTTGCTTGTTTTAACATGAATTTGATATATTTTGATTTTGTCTACTAATTTTTTACAATTAATGTTTGGTTATCTTTATGGCACATCATAGCTCAATTTTATTATCTTACAGTTTGGTTGCTTTTTACATGCTTTTTACATGCATTTGAAGAAAATGGGTGCTAATTTATTGGACATGCATATGAATTACTTCTAACTGACCTCATCTCTGTCTAAAATTAGTACCATACATGTTAAATATTATGACTATATTTTAGTATATATTGAAGGACTAATTAAAGCAATAGACTATGAAGATGTAAATATACAAAACCATGTCATTTATATGGTAATTCTATGATATAGCCTTATTAAAATTGGGTATTACTAACATTTACTGGTAGGACTAATTAAAGTAATGTAAATAAATGCATTTATTTTTATATGGTAATGGAATATAAACTATTAATACTCTAATTTTATATGGTATATTTTGAAGGACTATTTAAAGTAATGTCCATAAATGCAATTATTTGTAAAACTAAAGTTATAGTTGATTTCCGTAATTGCAACAGGTCTAAAGGCTACAAACATGCAATGCCAATATTACTAACATTTACTGCTAAATTATATCACCCACTGCTAAATTAAATTTTAGATGCTTTTTACATGCATTTGAAGAAAATGGGTGCTAATTTGCTTTCTGTGCATATGAATTACTTCTAACTGACCTCATCTCTGTCTAAAATTAGTACCATACATGTTAAATATTATGACTATATTTTAGTATATATTGAAGGACTAATTAAAGCAATGTCCTTAACTGCATTTATATGTAAAATGAAATTGTATTTGATTTCCGTATTTGCAACAGGTATAAAGGCTGCAAACACGCAATAGCCTATGAAGATGTAAATATACAAAACCATGTCATTTATATGGTAATTCTATGATATAGAATTTTTAAAATTGGGTATTACTAACATTTACTGGTTGGACTAATTAAAGTAATGTAAATAAATGCATTTATTTTTATATGGTAATGGAATATAAACAATTTCACTCTAATTTTATATGGTATATATATTTTGAAGGACTAATTAAAGTAATGACCGTAAATGCAATTATTTGTAAAACTAAAGTTATAGTTGATTTCCGTAATTGCAACAGGTCTAAAGGCTACAAACATGCAATGCCAGTATTACAAACATTTACTACTAAATTATATAACCCACTACTATATTAAATTTTATATTGTGAATATTGACAGTGATTGGCTGTTATATAGAACAACGGTGCATTTGCAGAATTTTATGTTTTCATTTTAGCTATTTATTGCATGCCAGAGATGGTAGGAATGTATAACAGGAAACAAAATTTAATTCATACAGCACATTGTGAATGAGTTCTAAAACGGTGCAGATTTAAAGTGTAAAACAGTAAAAAATGAAATTTGGAAGGGAACACATGGTTCACATTTTGTATGCATGTATGCACATCCATTTCAGCTTTATCATTTCGTGATCCAGTATATACACGACTGACATTCAGTAAATATGAGTATGTATCATAAACTGAGTACAAAAGGTATAAAGCATCATCAAAATCATATGTAACTATCATGTAAAATTGAGCTAACCACATTCTCGACGAAATATTATTTTGCACAGAAAGCAAATGTAGAGAGGAAACACATGAATATGACAGAATTTGATACAGGACATGTATATTAGAACTTATTACCAACACTTAAACATATTTTTAAGTACACGTAAAAAAGTGTAATTATCGATCACTACGTCCTTACTCCAATGTGCTGAGTGTAAGTTAAGCTGCAAATAGGAGTAAATAAGCAGTTGGTTAAAACGAATATAGTACTTATTTTAGTATTTAAAATATAAGATAAGCAATAGATTGTATTACCGTAATTCTTTTTAATGGCCATTCAGTAGTTTGCCGTTTATACATCGCATCCTCTTCATAGGCCAGTATTGCATTATCCCAAATCTGTAATGCGAAATGAACAATGTAACATGAATTGATAATTAAATTAAAGAGTATATGAACACATTTCTCGTATTGGATCATACTTCACTTCCTAGACTTGTTCTCTATCTTGGCCATGTGCTTCTCCGAATTTGCATAGGCTGGTTTGGGGTAAACTTGTTTACCCTTCAAGACATGGGTAGTTGTTATGTACTGATAATCTGAAATTAAAATATGTAAGCATAATCCACCAAAGATAAACACTTACATGAGTATTAAACACAATGACATTAACCCCGTATTCACGTAGCAAACATATAATTTTCGAAACAATATAATCTCCATCCGCCCAAATATTTCCGTGAATGATGAGATTATTAAATATTGTTGTTGCTTGTTGTTGCGCATCGAGTACAGAGCAAATAACCATGTTCGGGCAGAAAAGGTAATGTACCAATGAGAAGATAAATGGTTGGGGTTAAGCAGAAAAATGTTGAGTGGTGTGAGCAGAATGCGTGAATTGGGTGGAGATGAGATTAAAAGAGAAGAGAAGGTCAAGTTGGGAGAAAAGGTGACAGAGGAGGTTATGTAGAATTATAGAGAACGGGTTTGTTGATGGCCCAATTATAGTAAAAAAAAAACTGACTGGTGGAACAAATTGTTGTCAATTTATGTTAATGTTAATGCATTAGTTTATTGCATATGTTATATAAGTTAATGTTCCACCTATTTTTTCTTTAGAAAAATACCATTAATTGCTTACACAAATAAGGAATTACAAAAAATATCAAATTTAACAGATTCACCATAAAATATGCCAATTTCGAAATGTGGTGTGAATATGGAATGAAAGTATATTTTGATAACAAAGTAAAATATTGTTTTTAGGATTTCCAAATATAGGATATGTGCAGAATAGGGGTATGACGAATATTAAATTTGAAGAAAGAACAAAACTGGTATACGAATATTAAATGAAATATTAAAGGCAGTCTTGGAAATAAATTTATGATATACGATTTATTAATGACGTGTATGAATGAAAACTTTACTATTAAGGAGATATTGTATGAAGTCTATATGGAATGCATACTGTAGTAGTAACAGTAATAGGAAAAAAAACGTAATTTACCAAGAAATAAGAAATTGTGTAATTTTACTTAATTCATTGGTAAATGGGAACATTTAATGGAGATGGAAACGTATATGGTAAATGGGAACATTTAATGCAGATGAAAGCATGTGTGTTAAAGTAACATAATCGTAGCAGGTGAAATTTGATGTATATATGGTATAGTAACAGCCAAGGTCCATATGGTACAATTAATTGGATGCATGAATAAGCATAATCGTGGTTGGTCCAGCATGGATGCATAAAATATTAATGTAGGAAGGATTAAAATATTCATTTCCACGATTAACACATGAATATTAACGTAGGAAGGATTAAAGAAAAAAGCTGCATCATGGATGCATAAAATATGAAAATGTAGGAAGAAGCTAACACAGTTCAAAAGCATGAAATTATGGAGGCATTACGGATTTTGATCAAAAATAATACATGAAGAAAAAGCATATATGAAAAAATTAATTGTATATACTATATACAATTAATTTAAATAGCTTTACTTATAAAAGGGATGAATCATATGTAAGATAATGAATTTTAACAAAACATTCAATATTTCAAATCTGAAATAAGCATATATGAAAAAATTAATTGTATATACTATATACAATTAATTTTACTTGGCTATAAAGCATATATGAAAAAATTAATTGTATATACTATATACAATTAATTTAAATAGCTTTACTTATAAAAGGGATGAATCATATGTAAGATAATGAATTTTAACAAAACATTCAATATTTCAAATCTGAAATAAGCATATATGAAAAAATTAATTGTATATACTATATACAATTAATTTTACTTGGCTGTAATTAACAATTATACATAAGTCATTCCTTATATATATAGCGATTAAATAGATTTACTTATAAAAGGGATGATGTGCGCTGATTTTGGTAAGCTAAGAATAAATGAAACGATGTGTGTACAAATCCAGGCCGTCCTTTGTCCAAACTAAGAATAAATCTCAGCCGCTCTTTGTCTCCATGTTTGTCTCCTGGTTTGTCTTAGGGGGCAATTTTATTATATAGATTAGAAAACTAGTTAAAATCATGTACGTGTATTCAATGTCAATGTAAATCTCAACAATGAATCACCATAAATTTTCCCCATAATCCGAAGTTCGGATTGTTTAAACTATGAACTTCGTTTTTCGAATTAAAATGGTAGTAAACGAAGTCAGAAAACCACAGAAAATCACGAAAAACAAGTATCAAAGCACAAAAATGCATCAAGAAACCAATTCTTGTTGCGACTTTGAGGTTAGTTTCGAATGAACAACGACATCCGATTGGTGTAAAATTCGGCAGGCATGAACTAGAATAATATATCTTGCAATAAAAAAAGAATTTCTTCATTTTATTAAGAACTGAGGAAGATATGCAGCTCTGAACATGAGCTTTCATCAAGATTTCAGCTCAAAATATCTGGACGAACTGTCAACTTTGGGAATGAATATGGATGACCAAAAAAACCCAAAAATACATGAAAATTAGAATACAACAACTAGAGAAAATTTTGACTACAAAAAAAAGAATTACATCCAAATAATCAAGGGTCGGAAAGTTATGACAATCCAAAATTGGACTTTGGCTGTGATTTCAGCAATGAGAAAAAGAACAACAATCATGAGGAAACCCAATTTCGGCAACATGTTTACCCATCCTAATCAAATCGCAATGGCACCAAAAGTTGCAGTCTCATAGACAAGATTCCATGTTTTGGAAAAAAAAGAATCAGTCAATTCTGATCAATAACGAAGGAGATACAAGACCCATAATTTGGACCTATGCGCTGTTTCGTTAAAGGTCAATATCATAACGAAGCCCCTAATTTGGTTACCCGTTTACCCACCCAAATCAATTCCAAATGACACAAAATTTTACAGTTATATTCACAAGAACATGTACAGCAACTTGCAAAAAGAATCATGTAAAAAGACTAAGGAATAAGAAATCTCTTAAGGCTCAAAGTGGAGTTTTTGCTGTGTTTCAGCACAACAGCAACAATTGATCAAACAACGGAATATACTACATAATTTCACATCAACACAGCGTAACCTTATATAAATTAGATAAAAATAAGGTGAATTAGAGTGTGTGAGTCAATCAACTCATATTGATTGGATTATAGGGTGAATCTTAGCTTGTTGGAGGCGTATTGGAGCACCAAAAGCTTGAAAACCCAAGAAACTACAACATGCAGCAACAATGGAAAACATAGTTACCCTAATTCTGTGATTTACTTATCCAAAATGGAATTGGTCTTGGATTATGTTGATAAATGAATTAGAGAGCAGCTAGATTCCATTTGCATAAGAAAATGGGCATACAAGAGCTTTGGATGGAGAAAGGGGAAAGAGCCCTCTCTATTTTTCTTTGTATACTCAAGGAGGAAGAAGGAGGCTACAAAAGAATGAGAAAAAGAACGTATTTTCCCCTCATTTCTGATCTAGGATTCAAAAATTACCTCAAAAACCCTACTACTTGTAATAAATTGAACAATTCAACTTTTAGTATTTAGCATTTGGTCCAATCTTTCAATTTTAGGCCGAAATGTATATTATTTTCGCAAATTTAGCTTGTCACACTATTACAACATTATTAACAAATTAGTGTCTTATTCACACACACATTAAAACACTAGTTTAATTGTGATTGATTCATAAAACACAAATACACACACTACAGTAAATCTCAAAATACTTTAAGGAATGTTATAAATAACAATTTTGACACCACTTGCAAATATAAATATGTTTGTCTATAATTATTAACTTATGAACATATTTATATTTCAACAAGAAGTTTACATTCCTTATTAATAAATTAAATCCATTAACTCTAATGGATAGGCAACAACTACATACGTTGATTTACAATCAATATTCATAATTTTATATTGAAAATAATCCGCTTATAAAACAAATGTTGTTGTTAATATTATTAATATAGCAAAACCGCAGATTTATTTGTTAACAATAATCGACAAATTCAATCATTATATTATCACCAAAATCTTCTAACCAAGTTTAAAACAAAATTTAATGGTTAATAATTATTTCAATCAACGTATATATAATATTTTAAAAAACTCTTATATTTGTACAACAAGATTGTTGCACACTTCATTAGTTTAACAACTTAAATTTATCAAAAGTAATAAATTATTCTCAATCTACAAATATTGATTCACAATCAATATTTATAATCCAATTAATTTATTGATTACTTTTTTTTCCATATATAGAGGACATAAATTTTCAACTTCTTATTGTACACTACAATAATACCTAAAACACTATAAAAGTGTTTTAGACATTAATTTAAACACACCACACCAAATCAACTTGTGTTTAATTTGATATTCAATACAAAAAATAACACAATTACTCAATTTAATTGTCAAATTCAACATAATTTACCAAAATAAACGTGTTTAACAAAATATCTTCATTTATTTGTATAATCTTTACAACACAACAAATAAATGTCCCCAATGCCACATTTAACAAAATACGTCATTAACATGTCAAAACATAAATTTTTATTTTTTATTATTAAACACAATAAATTTGAACATTTAATATTTACACAACCATATATATCATAACACAAAATTACAATCTTAAAGTGATAATATATATTGGAATAAATTCCTTATTATAACCAAGTTATATATATTTATCCCAAATACTCAGTTTAGGAATGCTCAAAGCTTTATTTTCTTATTTGAATGTTATACAAGTTAGTCTCACAAACTCATATCACCAACATATTATCTTAAGAATCACAAAACCCATTAAATCCTTACTTCCCGATTACCTGAAAATCCAGGTTGTTACAAATAGACTGATTTAGTTCAACTACAAATTTATTCCATTGGCACCCTCCTTTCCGAGGACAAAAATCAATATTTTGATATATTTCAAAATATTAAATTTGTAAAACATTGAAAACTACTTTCATAGTGTATTATGTTGAAGTTATATTATATTTAATTTTTCAAATTATTAACTCATTATTTAATGTTAAAAATACTTTTATAACTTGAAGTTTTAAAAGTTTATTTTTGTTCTGACAGAATTTAGGTATACGTTGATCAGGCACATGACTAAAAATTCCCACGTACTTAATAGACTTATTTCAACTCTCAATGAAAGTACCTCGAAAACTTTAAAAATAGGCATGGGAAGTACAATCCGATAAAATGATGAAACTTTTCACGAATCACAGATTCACAATGGTTACGTCTAGGTCGCTCAGGAAGCTTCTATACCCATAGGAAATCTCTTCCTTGCAAATTTCGTCATGAACAAATCTATGGAATAAATCAATAGAATAAACCTGAGATCATCATGGACCGCTGCTCTTAAAGCGCTATATCACTAGATTGAGAGGACAAAGCGCAGCATATTCAAGGGACTAGGAAATCATTAACTATACATTTCCCCATAACACCTCAAAAAGACAAATGTATGGATCGTAGTCTACTTCTAATAACACATATGGATACATCTCTATCAATCATAGACTCTAGGCAATCGCCACCCCTCAAATTATGCCATGCGGACCGCAGAATACACAATGATTACGTCTGGTTCCCCCAGTAAGCATCCTTACTCATAGGAATTCTCTTTCCTGCGGATTATGCCCAATAAAAATCATATATTGCTGCTAATGGTTTCTCCTGGTTCCCCAAGAAGCATCACTAGCTGTAGCCTTCACAACTTTGCAAATTTCGCTATGTACTCGAAGAAAAAAGAAACTCGCTAGTGTTATTTTCGAACAACCAAGAATCAAAGAAATATCGACATATGTTTCTATCGAGTAGGACCCCAATTTTTGAAGGAAGGTGCACCCCATATCTTTGATTTTTAAAACATATGATACTCTGTATAGTACTTTTTATTTCGTTCTGCATATATCATATTATATCGAATTTTATTCACATAAGATTTTTCAAATCATATTTTCAAATGTATCCTTCTTATATAAATTCCGTTATGTCTAAGATAATCATTTCATATCAATTACCTTCTCAAGTCATTAATTTTTGAACTAATTTCGTACTTATGCAAATAATTTATATATAAGCTCAAAAACTTTACATTAAAATATTTATAGAATCAAAGGTTTTCAACTTTTACCCATTTCAGTAGCGGTTCAGTTTCAAATTCATATATGATTTTGATAGTCATTTTCCTCAAATAGAATATTATTCAAATTCAAATCTCTTTGAATTAAAAAAAAAGAATAGTTAAGAATTCACTTAAAGCCATATTTATATAAAATCAAATTTTCTTTTCAATTCTTATATTTGTTCAAAATATTTCTTAAACATCTAATACAAGTGTATGAGACAAAAGTGAAGCTTCCGCCTGTTGCAATAGCGACTGGGCCAAAAAAGTCACTCCCCTAACCACGCTCTCCTCTTTGCTAACACAACTTCTACCCCTTCGTAACTCTACTTACCCTTTCCCTTTGTATATCCATCACTAATATCATCCTAGCTTTCGTTGTAGTGGCAGTGTATTGCTCTACTTTCAAGATCCAGATATGGAAAAAAATTGATTTTTATTCTCGTTCTTGCTGACCCTCCCCTCACTTGACCAGATCTCATCTCGCAATCCACTATTCTTAGATCCAGTGTGCGTTGTTCTCCTTTGCCTGCTTATAGTCCATCCCACTGTCTTTTCGCGACTTCAGTTCTGCGTCTTCCTCGCCATGTCGGCTTATAGGTACACTCTTCTCCCAAAAAAGCAGATCTTTTAGGTTTTGGATCGAACTAAGTTTGACGTGCTGATTGTTGGAAATATTGGGTTAATTATTAAAATATTGAGATAAGTGTATGAATGGCTCCTTTATTGAATAGTCCCATATCATGGGATTATATGGAAGAGGCAAGTATTTATATTTGTTTCTAAGAAATCATGTTGGGGCCTTGGGCTCCCAATACATGCTTTGTTGTGAGGAGGGAGGTCATGCATCATGACCACCAAACACGCGCGCACGACCGGCCGACTCGACTCGACCCAGCCGGTTCGGTTCGGTTCTTGGCTTTGTGGTGTAAACACTTTTATTTTTGGGCCAGAAAACACTGCATTTTTCGAACTATGTTTTTAAATACGAAAATATTTCTGAGCCGACTTTTATTTTGAAGCGGTAAACTATTGACCCGGTATTTTAGTAGATTTTATTACTGCACAGTATTTTTGTTCAGCCATAATCCCCATCTATATAGTATCTTCAGTTGTAGATGGAAAAAAACTTACCTCCGCCATTAAAATTATAATCCAGAAATTTTCGAGCAGTGATTTTAATTTCGAAAGTGAAAATCTGCACTGATTTCTAGTGCAAAGCAAATCAGTTATTAATTCCAGAGGCTGTTTTATCCTAAAGGCGGTGGGAAAAGTACGAACTAGTTTTGCACCACCAACCAGATCGCCGAATCGTCTTCAAGAAAGCGACCTAGTCAGCGACTCAGCCATTGTTTCCCAACAATTTGAAGACGATCATTGAAACAATGGCTGCAACCGGAAAAACTCTGAACTACCGAATTCATACTTCCAAGCATTCGGCTTCTGAAGCTTCGTTCTCATCATGGTGCAACAAGGCCGAATGAAACCCACTCGCTTCTGTTAAAATCATTTTCGGACGGCTGTAGCGGATGGAAAAGTATGCAAGCTCAAATGGGAAGGCAGATCCGAAATATGAAAGAACCGCTAATGAGAGGAGGTGGACCATTTCGCGGATCTCAGATCATGACCGTTGCTGTGGGAATCACAATCGGTACTTTTTTAGTATAATGGATCTGTAGATCTATTTGCTGAAATTTTCCATTTTCTGCGTAAAATTAGTTTGACCTTTTCTGGTAATTTGCAACAACCAACAATGCTCGAATCGAGTATTGATACAACTAAACCATTTTAATAACATTTTTATATGTGGAAATTTAAACGGTAGTTGCTATTAGTAGAAATTCCTTGTTGTTCATTGATAACTTGAAAATTATGACTTTCTAATTGTGCATGTAACAAGATTGTGATATCTAATATCGTAATAGTGTACCATATTACCCCTGTCTTAACTTCTTATCAGTACTAGTTGGTTAGTGCTGTTACCATACTGAGTTATGATATCAAGTCAAATGTTAGATGTGGTATGAACAGATAGAAATAGAACACTTTTGTTGCATACAAGTGAAAAGACAGAATATAGAACACCTTAGTTGTATACAAGTAAACAAATGGAATATAGAACACCTTTGTTGCATACATGTGAATAACTTATGTTAGTCTGTAAGTTTATGTATATTTTTCTATAAGAAAAATATAAATTTTCAAACATATTAACATCTCAAGCAATAGTAAGCCTCCACAGCCAGTCAGTTGAGAATAGAATAGGAATCCATAAGGAAACCATAAAGGACAGCAACAACCAACCAAAAAGAATGATTCTGAATAGTTGCTTTTATATTACAATTGTGGAAAAACAGATCATATGGCACGATAGTGTCGGAACAGGCTAAGTCTTGCACTGCAGGCTAACCTGACTAAGGAGCATCTTACGACTATGATTGATTCACCTTGTTGGTGGACAGAGGGTTGGTGGGTAGAAACTGGTGTTTCTCGCCATGTCTGCTATGATCGTGATATATTCACAATATACATGGCTGTTGATGATCAGAAAGTGTTGTTGGGAGATCCTCACACCACTAAAACTGTAGAGATTGATTATGTGAAAATAAAGCTTACGATTGGACAAACAGTGATTCTGAAATATGTGTTGCATTTGACATGCTTAGATTCAAAAATTGAAATTGAGGAAAAAGAAAATTAAGAGAATTCATAGTGATAGAGGAACAGAATATAAATTTAGTTTATTCTGATCTTTTATAAATTACATGGTATAGTACATGAGAGAACTGCACCATATTCACTTGAAATGAATGGTAAAGCTGAAAATTATAGGACCTTTACCAAATTAGTAATTGCCATTTTATTAAATTTTGGTGCAGCAAAACATTGGTGGAGGGATATTTTATTGACTGCATGCTATGTTATGTTTAGAATCCCTTAATCTAAGAATAAAATTTCATCTTATGAAATTTTAAAAGAATTATAAATCTAATGTGTCATATTTTAGAACTTGGGTTTATTTAACATATGTTTGCGCTCCAAACCCTAGGATAATAAAATCGGCTAGTAGAGCATATGAATGTGTATTTATAGGCTATGCTATTAATAGCAAAGCATACAGTTTTTTTTATGACCTAAATACACAAAATATAATTGAAACAAATGGTGCCGATTGTTATGAAACAATTTTTTTTTTAAATTAAGGAATAGTGGGGGCACTTCTAGTATACCTATTAGAACAGAATTTAATGAAAATTCTGAAGTTGAATGTAGAAGAAGTAAAAGAACGAGAACCGTAAAAGACTTTGGCCCGGATTTTTGTGTTTTTACTATAGAGGAGGATCCCTTAAACCTCCAAGAGGCCTTACCTTCTTTAGATGCCAATTTTTTGGCAAGAGGCTATAAATGATGAGATGGATTCTCTGGAATCCAATAAGACTTGGCATTTGGTAGATTTACCCCCGTTGTAAATCTATTGGCTGTAAATGGGTTCTTAAAAATTAAAACCTGAAAGCACTATTGATAAGTATAAAACACGACTAGTAGTTAAAGGTTTTAAGTAAAAAAGAAATTATAGGTTTCTTTGACACTTTTTCACCAGTAACTAGAATTACATTCATTTGGGTATTAATCTCACTTGCTTCTTTTCATAATTTACTAATACACCAAATGGATGTAAAAACAACATTTTTGAAGGGTGAATTAGAAGAAGAAATTTATATGGACCAGCTGAAGGATTTGTAGTACATGGTCAAGAACATAATGTATGCAAATTAGATTAATCGTTATATGGTTTAAAACAAGCATCTAAACAATGGCATGAAAAATTTGATAATTTAATCACTTCACATGGTTTTAAAGTTAATGAAAGTGACAAATGCATTTATTACAAATCTGAGAATGACATTTGCACTATTATATGCCTTTATGTAGATGACCTACTCATCTTTGGATCAAACATTCATGCCATAAATTCAGTCAAATCTTTATTAAGTGCCAATTTTAATATGAAAGATCTAGGTGAAGCGAGTGTAATCCTTGGTATTAAGATTACTAGGTCAGAAAAGGGAATTTCTTTGGATCAATCTCATTACATTGAGAAGATACTGAATAAATATAATTACTTTGACTGTAAACCTGCAAGTACACCATATGATTCAAGTGTAAAGTTATTTAAGAACACTGGTGAAGGTGTAAGACAGTCTGATTATGCGAGCATCATTGACAGCCTTCGTTATGCCACTGATTGTACTAGACCCGACATTGCCTATGTCGTGGGATTATTGTGCAGGTTTACCGGTAGACCTAGTATAGAACACTGGCATGCTATTGAGAGGGTCATAAGATACCTAATATAAACTATGAATCTTGGATTACATTATGAAAAGTTTTCAGTTGTACTTGAAGGATGTTCTGATACAGATTGAAATACTTTATCTGATGATTCTATTGCGACCAGTGGCTATATATTTAGCATTGCTGGAAGAACTGTTTTTTGGGAAATCTAAAAAATAGAGTATCTTGACTTAGTATACTATAGTGATTGAGATAATAGCACTAGCCACATCTAGTGAAGAAGCAGAGAACTGAAGAAATCTGCTAGTTGAGATCCCCATAAGGGAGAAACCGACACCAGTGGTGTAATCGATTGCGATAGTACCGCGGCTATTGAAAAATATAGAACCGTTATTACAATGGTAAAAGACGACGTCGTAAGCACAATACTGTAAAAGAAGATCACATATATAATGATGAAAAAAAATTGACGACTATTGAAAGAAGAACTATACCGATATTACAACGGTAAGAAATGACAGTCGTATGCACAGTATTATTAGAGAACATCACAAATGAAGTGATGATAATTTGGAAGATCCTTTGACGAAAGGACTGACCAGAAAGAAAGTCCTTAATAATTCTAAAAGAATGGGACTATTGCCCTTAGATTGTTGAGTCACGCACAATGGTAACCCGACCTAAATGACTGGAGATCCCAAGAAATAGGTTCAATGGGTAAAAACAAGTTGTGTAGTGATAGGAGTTGAACATGCTATTTAATAAACCAAGAAGCATGTATTCCTAAAGTGATTAGAGGATGAGTTGATAATAACTCTTAATGAGATCTATACTCTATTTGGAGTGGAGTACCTACCTTCAGGAGTACTCTTGATAGACTCACCTATGTGAATGTGGAAATGCGGTCGTTTCCTATGGAGTTTTGGGCAAAACTTCTAGAGCGTTCACTAAACTGGGATAGACGTGCATGGGCACAAATGCACGGGCTTATTTGATTGCACTATAGAAAAGATTGTGTGCGGTTTGATGTCAGGAATAGAGTTCAAGACTACGTGTCACTCTAGTAAAAACTGAATCTTATTCACTATGCAAAGGTTCAAGTCGGATGGCACATTTGTTTATGCATAGTCTTATGTTTCTAGAAAAACTTCTCGATAATATTTTAAAAATTCAAGTGGGGGATTGTTGGAAATATTGGGGGAATTATTAAAATATTGAGATAAGTGTATGAATGGCTCCTTTATTGAATAGTCCCATATCATGGGATTATATGGAAGAGGCAATTATTTATACTTATTTCTAAGAAATCATGATGGGGCCTTGGGCTCCCAATACATGCTTTGTTGTGAGGAGGGAGGTCATGCATCATGACCACCACACACGCGCGCGTGACCGACCGACTCGACCCGGCCCGGTTCGGTTCGGTTCGGTTCGGGCTCGGGCTTGGCTTTGTGGTGTAAACACTTATATTTTTGGGCCAGAAAACACTGCATTTTTCGAACTATGTTTTTAAATACGAAAATATTTCTGAGCCAACTTTTATTTTGAAGAGGTAAACTATTGACCCGGTATTTTAGTAGATTTTATTACTGCACAGTATTTTCGTTCAGCCCTAATCCCCATCTATATATTATCTTCATTTGTAGATGGAAAAAAACTTACCTCCGCCATTAAAATTATAATCCGGAAATTTTCGAGTAGTGATTTTAATTTCGAAACTGCAAATCTGCACTGATTTGTAGTGCAAAGAAAATCAGTTATTAATTCCAGAGGCTGCTTTATCCTAGAGGCGGCGGCGAAAGTACGAAATGGTTTTGCACCACTGACCAGATCGCCGAATCGTCTTCAAGAAAGCGACTTAGTCCGCGACACAGCCATTGTTCCCCAATACTGGTGAGATCTGGTTGCGCTGTCTTCCTCTGTTTGTTGGGTTGTCGTGTGTTTGCTTGTTGGTTAGCAACAGGTTAGATCCTTCTTGTAGTTACTGGTGTATCGACTTGTGTTGGATTGTGCATCGGTGTGGTAGGTTGTTTGTTTGTGTATTTGTGTCTCTGTTGTAAGGATGATCAGGAAGTCTTGTATTTTATTTCATTTGCTGGTAAGTTGGATATTGGCTTTCATCTCCTTGAAATTTTCTCTAGTGGCTTGAGACTGCATATGCAATTGTAGGTCTTTGTACCTTGGTCGGTATTAAGTTAAAAGAAAGGCTTTTGATGTTCATCAGAGTGAAATTTCTGCCTTGGCTATGGAGTTACTCGGCCCTGCAGCATCTAGCCTCAGCTTCATCTTGCTTGTGTAGCTCCCGGGTCCTTGTCTTTGCCTCTTTGAGGGCATAACTATTGAACTGACTGATTAGTCGTTTACATGTGCATGTCTTGATCCGGTTTTGATTTGGATTGTTGGTTGCGAGTTGTATCCATGGTCTGCTTGTCACCACAAAGGAAATCTACTAAAAGTTAAACAAGAAATGGTTGCTTTATGCATTGAACTCTTGTTCATTTTCCTTTTACATTTTCTCTATTAATTTGTGTATTGTAACTTGGAATGTAATAGTAGTTCGAGAATTCACTTGACTCATGTGCTATAATCTAGTTAGATTTAGTGGTCGGTCCACTTCAAAACTATTTGTAGCTGATATACTTACTCTCTATCACTTGTTTTACCATGAATCATTACTAGTTATGATGAGAGTGACATGGTTCACTTTAAAAAGCTGGTTCATTTGATATTACAAAACAAATTTCATACTTATATAATATATAATATAAAATTTTATTCATTTTTACGTTTAGATATTTAACTGCTTTAAACTTGGTTAAACCATGCTTAGCTTACAATTTTAAATCTCTTTAAGAAAGGTCAGGTTATTTTAAATGGTTGTAAAAATCAAATTTCTATTTAATAATTGTAAATTAGCAATCAATCATCTCTTCGAGATGAGAAATCAAATTATCCAAAAGTAAAGGATTTGTGTTTTCATCATATCATTCAAACTCGAGAATCAAACCTTAGTTTTTTTATTCAATCGTTCTTTATATATCAAATCATACTTCAGAAATTTACATCAATTTAATCAAAATAAGAGAGTAGCAAAGCTACTTTAGTGGTCTCCCCCACTTTAAAACTCGAAATTAGTTTTGATGATATGGCCAATATCACCGAAGTTATTTTCCAATGACAGAAGTGAGTTATGCATTCAAAATTTTCTTATGAAAACATTTTGGAAAAAATTATTTTGAAACATTCTGTTCGAGAAGTATTTTCAAATAATAGTACCATTTTCAAATGCTAGAAGTCAATTTCAAAGTTTCGGAATTCAATTATCGAAATTTTAGTTAAATAACTTTTTAATTACAATGAGATATATTTATCATATCTCATAAAATTTAATTACTCAAATGTATTTGTTTGCCGAAATTAGCAACTTCTTTTTAAATCAAATTTTAACACTAGTGTTTCATTAATACATGGTATTCATAAATATACTTCATTTAAAATTTTCATTTCAACAATTTCCTTAAGTATATTGTTAATAATGACAATTTATTTTTTAAAGATCTCATAACAGATATCTTTTTCTAGAGTAACAACATATTTCGAGAATTGCAGATATTGGTCTTTAGGCTAAATTAATACTAGAGGGGGTAAATAGTGTTTAATGAAATTTATGAATTTATGAATTTTTTTTTAAATTTAATAGAATCAAATGCAAATCAAAGATATAAATCCAATACGGATGCAAATAATAAGTAAATGCGGTAAAGGAAAGAACATATCGAGATTTTATATTGGCTCGAAGTTACCCTACATCCAATCCCACCCAGTGCATATTTCTTTTCAAATAATATCCAGTCTTACAATCCTCGATTTCAAGGACCATATGGTCCACTCCCAACTGCTTCCGAGCATAGGGCGCTCTCTTGAATTAACCAAGCTACGTATCACCAAATTGATTTACGGGCTACAATCAAACCCAGGTGATTTGAACGAGCTACAACCACCCCTTTTCATTGTCAGTTTGGAAGAAAGACTCGATAGAACTTTGATCTTGTGATCTTTGAATATAAATACTCCTATAACTCTGAATAGCACCTTGTAACTTTGAGAAAGTGTGACATGGAATTAAACTAGAGAAGATCTGGTTTGATTCTCTTTGAATTTCAATAGATTTCAGTTATAGAAACTGAAAAATTTAGAGTATAAATGAAGAGGAACAAAAGAGAGAAGAAGATAATGAAAAGTAGCCAATTTTGTTGTATTTAGATGGGTATTTATGGGGAATAAACAGTCATATCTTTCCAAAATGGCCTCTGTTTCCTCTGGGTGAGAATGCAAAGACCTTTTTAGTAAAATATCAACCCTGAGAGCCTATCTCTTCTTTTGAATAGGGGATCACTGGTGGAAGGAGAGACAATAGAAGAAAGAAGAAGATCCATCGTTGGAGATCTTGTTATGATAGATCTTTTTCCCATGATTTTGTCAGGTGATATCATTCTTAATTATGATATTTAGTAGAAAAAGGTATATTAGCCACAAAAAGATCACAGGTTCGCATCGTTTAGTTTAGAAAATACCTTCAGACTTACCTTCGAACCATCTTCCCCTTCATACCAATAATTTTTTTTGCAGAATATGCTAACCACAAAAGAGAAGGAAGGATGGAGGGTCGGCTAATATCTTTTAACACATCAAATTATGAGTATCCACTTATAATTGAACGAACTAGTACGCAATAGTGAATACCCCTAATTTGAATTATGGATAGTTTGAAGGGTTTCGATAACAAAATCAAATGAACAAAGAAAATGAAAAATCAAAATCCGTTAACAACTAGATCGTAGACAAAATTATTATAATCGGCCTCATGGGTTGCTGAAAAACCCTAAATCAATCAGAATCCATTGATTGATGATAAAGATTAAAAAAATCTTAATGGGGGATTTTACCTTAAAACAATGATGAATTGAGAAAGATAGGATTTTGTTTAAAAGATTAGATGGTGTCGGCTTTTAAATGATGTTTGTAGGTAAAAAGATGGAGAAAGATAAGAAGTACATTATATACAAGAGTAAAGGACAAAAGAGAATGAATAATCGCCATTAATCCAGATTCCAACTGTTCAGCCTAAAGTGCCCATATGAGGAAATGATGTCACATGCATTGGGATTTGAAGCAAGTGACTTGAAAAGCTAGGCACACCCCTTTACTAAGGGGAAGGCAAATGTTAGCACAAAAATAACCAAGGAAGACCGAGAATGCGAACCAACGTGAATGAGCGTGAGAGCCAGTAACACTCCATAGGAGATAAACCAAGCGTCCGGCAATATCCTTTTAAAATACGAGAGAGAAGAAAAAGGGAATCCCCATTCAAGCCAGAAATTTCCTTTCGGTTTAACTGATAGGGAATCAATCATATACCTGATTAACCTTGTAGAAAGAAACAAAGAAGGAACTGAGAACCATGGGACATGCGAATTTATAGCAGATAAAGGCTTCCAGTTGTATTCCGGAAGATTCGTCTTTTAAAAACAGAAACATTTACTAAGGCATGCGGCAAGGTCAAAATGAAAGAAGAAGAAGAGTAGAAGAGAAGCCCATCGAAAGGATTGAATTACAAGGAAGGAGCCTTCGGACCAAACCATTCCGAGGAAATCACTGATTCAAGGACAGATGCCACCGTAATTCGAGAGCCTGCATACACCTATGCCTTTCGCAACTACTTAAGTCGTAACCAAAGGAGCTGGCCCTGAATAATATTAGTGAGGAAAGATAGCTGATACGAGGGGAGCCTTCACATGACCCTCAGTGAACACTCTGAAACAGTGATTGGTCGAAACCACAAAAATAAAGGAAGGCCAATCCACTTTAATAAATAGGACCCCAGAATACCAAGGTGGGAGGGCATTCATTTTCCAAAGTTCGTAACTTAAAATAATTGAGTAAAACTCTAATTCTGAAATCTACTTGGGGAATCTCGTTTGTAATCTTGAAAGTTTTCAATAAAAGGAACATAAGGAATCTTTGAGGTAATTATGAAAGTTTCATTTAATTATCTATCTGTAATACTAACATTCAGGTATCATCCACGATTCCTGAGTAAATACAGGAACTCACCCGAGTAACCTTAATTAGTTAACCAGAAATCCTTAGAAAACCTTAGGAGGACTTTACCACCCAACTCAAGGAAGCAGACCAAAACCTCATTCAAATTCTCTCATTAGTGATAAAGAGAACCCTTGGGTTCTTAAGAACTTTGTGATCTCACCCCTAGTCAAGATTTGTAAGTTCAATGGAAACTGACCCAAACCTCTTTATCCGACGGCGATATGAGGCGTACAGACGCCTCTAAGGAGCACTATCCACAATCTATTGGCTCCTGAAAGATTTTATAGAAAATTGCGAAAGATACCGAAATAATCAATAGAAAGTCCTTGATTTTTTCTAGTGATTCGCTAACCTAAATCCAAAGATATTTCCCCAAAGTCATGAAGGATAATATACATAAATCAGGAAAATACATTACATTATCAAAGGAACTTCCTTTTCTAAGTTAAGGAAAACTTACCACAAGTTCTTTTTTTTATAGGAAATCGCTTTTAGTTCGCTAAAGGATGTTTTCTACAGAAGTTCAATCGCAAGGATTCCTTTCATATTTGGGTGTTAACCATAATTTTGGTTAACACTTATTATATCTATAACATGAAACAAAATCAGATCCAAACAAAATAAATGATCCAAATGAAACAAAATCAGTCCAAACGAAATAAAATATATGATAAAAATAAAAGATAACGAACCTTTTTGATCAATTTCGAACAAGGATGATTTGTAGCCGGAGTTTAGGGTAAACAGAGGTTAGGGAAAATGTGTGCTTGATAACAAGTCGATGATGATTTGTAGTTGTTCTTGTTAGGGCAACCGGAGGGAACTTAGGTCGATTAATTAAGGTGAAGCAACAGAGAGTTTTGAGAAATTAGGGAAATGAAATTAGGGGGATTTAGTTTTGGGAACGAGAGAGGGGAGCGGAAGGGAGGTGGGATTCTGTATGCTAGTTATGGTGAACAATGTTTTTTATAAAAAATTGCAAAATTATAGAACGCCTTTAAGCCATTACGAAATTGGAATGGCCCATAAATGTTCTTAAGCGCTTTGCAATGGCAGATAACCATTGCTATTTAGTAACGGTTCAAAATCATTTCTATTTTTCTACATGTGGGAGTTGCAAAATTGCCAATATGGTGTAGTGGACCATTAATAGCGTATAGGCCAATCTATTTATCTAGGTCATTGTTGACCATCATTTTGGCAAAAGCCGTCACAACTCAAGAACAAAGCCCTCTCTACCAGACATCGGCCCAATGCCTACAAAATCAACTTTCATTATGGGTCGATCGATCATAGGTCGACCCAAGATGTCTCTTCAACAAATAAAGGTAACATCCTCCTAAAGAAAAGATCAAACTAATCGGTCGAGTCATCAACAGGCCGACCTACCTATTCCTAAAAAATCGGATCGGGCTAAAATACCAGAGTTGAAATATCTAAGTAAAGTTATCTCCTATATATTGGATCAGCACAACTATCGAAGCAAGTCATCGCTATCAAACAAAGTCCTATTCCCAAGGCTGGAGCTTTGGATAACTTTTGACCAGCGCTTCTTTTCATAAGCTAAGTATTCAACTCCACGTATGCCGCATATTTTGAGGAAGAACTATTCATGAGCAGTACCGGGTCTCGTCGCCTAGAGCTACTCAAGAAAATCGAGCTCTACGTGTTAAAACCCAAAAAAGACGTATGCCACATCGCATGCAAGTTTGGCCCACTAGCTCGCCTATAAATATAACTACCCCCAGAAATGGAAAGGCACCTGAAAATCTTCCAATACAACCTCTTATTCAGCTTACTAAGAATAGCATGCCGTATTTTCTAATTTCACCACAAGGATTTTTTGTATAAACCCACTCCTATCTCCCTACTCTCTTCATACGAAAACCACTGTAAGTTGTTATCGACGGTTTAAACAAAGATTATAAAGTGAACGTAGGCTTAGATCAAGCTGAACCACTATAAAAATATTGTGTATCCTATGCTTATTTACATTTTCTCGCATTTATGTTATTACTTTTCATGTGTGGTTAACACACGTTGGGGTTGATCGTCACTAGACCAACTTTTGACGTCAGCACTTTGGATCCCCAGGAAGGGGGTCGTAGATATATCCTACGACCTTCGATAACTCCTAAGAAAGCAGTGACAAAGCGGAAGAAGGATACAACACTTTCTAACTCTCAATCTCGACCTACTGACGCAGTAGGAACAACAGCAATAGAGGAAAGCCGCGAGGCTTCCTCCCATGAAGACCCGTCTTGATATCTCACTAGGGACGAGATGGATAAAGTCTTAACTGAGTTCAGAAATCAGATAGCACAAAAGGATGGACTTTATAATGGCCTGAATTTCCATACTCATTGATTTCACTAAATACACCACACATCCAACCCAAATTTCATAGAAATATGAATCATTAATAGAAAGAAGTTGGATAGTGAGAAATAGAAAGAAAGAAAATTAGAATACAAAAAAAATAGACGGAAGATAGAACTGAATAACAACATAGAATCTAACAATTGCAGCGGAATAAAATATAATATATATAACAACTTTTGGAATACAAAATTTTAATTGTATATACATACCATTATCAAAGTACATTACGTATGCAACACATCGGGAAATAACATTAGATAACTAACACTGAAGCCTCCTACTCCAAGCTCCTCCAAGGATATCTGTAAATACCTGAACTACTTGACTGCCCATAAAAATTTGGGCGCCTAAAAGTTTAGGGTAAAAAAAAAAACTCTGGGTCATTCATAGGACTGGTGTGAGTAAACTCCAACCATTTGGTTTAACTTTTAAAAAAAATAGTTTAAAGAAAGGATACTCGTAAGACCAATCCACACATAAACACGGATGGATTTTACCTTATGACAACCAAAAACATTATTTAAAATCAATAATATTCCGATGCGATAGTAGTGTCTAAATTAAGTAAATAACAATCTAGCAGAACACTTGCATCTCACGCTCCACATACATAGTATACAATTAAAACTATAACACCCTATAAAATTCGTAAGTATTGATAATAAACTAAATAAATAAAATAAGAAATTAAATGATATGGCTGGAAAATGAAATTTTGCAGCTTTAGGAATTTGGCAACGAAATTTTTTTATTTGGATTTATGGCGAAATTCTGAATTGTTTTCATATATAATATGCTGAAAACGGTCAACATATGAAGAAGTTATAAACAAATGAATTTGGACAGTGTACGAAGAATATATATAATTATGTAAATATTATATGTATTATCCAAATAATAATTTAAAATAAAAAATGATGGAAATTTAAATTTTGAATTGGAGATAAGGTTTAGGGTACAATGTATATTAAATATATGGAAAACAATAAACCAAATTAAGAACGTATTAATAAAAATAGTTTGGAAATTGAGCCAAATTGGGCGCTCCAGACTGAAGGAGGTCAACCGCCCCTGCCCCCCTGAGGGGTGTCGACCGGCATCGACTACTAGGAGTCGACCCCCTGACGGTTGGAACAGCCCAGTGAGGCTATGTGTTTGGGATTTTCTAAGAGGTTGTGTTTATATGTAAGGCCCGAATTAAATTTTATTAATCCGATGGCTCATGCTCACATGAGCAAGTTTAAATAACCTCTCAAACGCCACAATAAAAATCCTAATTATTCTAAACCTCTCCTCCGTGCTACTGAATTCCATAAGAAAATAAAGAGAAAAAGTGTGAAGGTTCTTCTACTTCTCTACCTCCATTTTATATCTCTCTATTTCAAATTTATATAAGTTTAGGAAGTTGTAATTCAGCACAAACAATATATATATAAGAATCTAATTATATATTTCTTATATTCATATTGTTTAGAGATCAATCAAAGCTCGCTTGAACGTTGAGAACTGTCACAGATCTTGAGATTTCTATCACATCCCCACTTAATTTGTCAGTGGAATCTAGTCTTGCCTAAAGGCATATTCATATTATTATCATTTTGCTATATAAATTGTTATGCCTATGAAGATTTGGCTATGCAATAATATAATATGAAAAAACCCCAAATCTTCTACTTTGTAATCACGTAGGAATTGTCATGCTAAAATAGATTTGTAGAATTGTGGGTTTTGTGTTGGGTTAGAGATAAAAATGAGTATTGTATTATTATTTAAATTTCATGCAATTCACCATCATTTCATTTGGTCTAAGCCTGAAAATGTTGGAATTTGAATTGTTTCATAGTTGAATTAGGGTTGGATCCTAAGTTGGGTGTAAACGCATTCATAGATTGGAATAAGTCAAACGCGAACATTTCTGGGTGCATAACACCACAAAAAGGGTGAATTGGGTGAAATATAGATCGTAAACATACATGTATGAATGTAAGAAATAATCTACTTTTAATTTAATATTGAAACCATTTTCTACATGCCTAGGATACAAGTTGTAATTGTTATGTATCTGTATGTTGTCCATTACTGTTATTCAATATATGTTCATTATACCATCATGTTATGTTGTAGCACTAAAATATGGAAAGACGTAAACTTGAATGCCTTAATTTGGATAAATGACAATTGCCATCCCGATTAGAACGTTTCCCCGTTTATACGAATGTTACATCAATTAGGCGCTATCAATATATTATTTATTTAAACGTAATTAACGTTATATTAACGTAAAAAATGCGAATAGGTTTGAGTTTGAATTTGAAATGTCCCCTTAACAAATATACATATATATATATATATTTGTTTGCTTGTGTGTAGTATATGTATAGAATGGCTTATATATATATATATATATATATATATATATATATATATATATATATAAGACATAAAAACGAGGTTAGTTTCCATTTGTGGTAGAAGCCTATCGAAACCGACCGGCATAAGCAACAACAACAAGTAGGCCCAACTAATGTGAGATTTCTAGGTGTCATGTGCCATTCATAAGCTTAGTACACTAGACACGAGGTTAAACCGATTTGTAGTAGAAGTCTGCTCGGCACCGACTGGCATATCCAGCATCTACAAGTATATGGGTTAATATAAGAGGTCTATTGTGTGTATATATATATATATATATAAGCTGATGTGTGAAAATAAATAGGCTTACTACGCCTTAAGAATGTCTTAAGTGGCTGACTCACCTCTTTATCTAATTCGGGTCTTAAGTGGTTAGGATTAGGATCCCTCCGAAGGTTTATTCCTTGGAGAGGAACCCAAGTCATAGGACCAACCCTTATTAGCATTAAGGTAAGTCTTTGGGTCCTCCTTTTTTAAAAGTTGTTAGGCATAAAACGGTTAATGGAGTAGGGTAGTTCACGTGGGATGTCCACTTCCTCTAGAAGCTTGTAAGGGCTCAACTAGGGACAAGTTTGTAATTAAAGGATATATGGCCATTGCATGTGCACCAACTATCTAAGGGATGTCTTAAGTGACATAGGTGTTCTACTGGGTAATATGAGTTATGTAGTAAAGTTCGCAATACTATTTCTCATATTACAAATGACATAATAGACTTAAGAATGTTAACGTACTAGGACGTGGTTCTTAAAAGGCTATGGGTCCGCCTTAGGGTAATAAGATATGTAAGAATCCACCTTTAATAGGGGCTATAAGTGACCAAGAATTCCACCTCGTTGGGTCTTTACCCTAAAAACATTAATGGGCGATTGACTTTGATATCCACCCATTGGTTAGATACTTATGTTTGTGTGAAACTAGTGTGCTGCGTACCTTGACATATGTAACTTGCTAAAAATATAGGATATGGACATTAAGTAATACTATATTCCAGACACACAGAACTTTTTGTTCTGAACCCCTCTCCTTAATATCCAAACAGGTCAGTAGATGGGGTAAATCCATGGATGAAGTCATGATTGAAAACGATGGAGAAGATGAAGTTATTATGATATTATTAGCAGTTATTGCTTTGCTTCTTTTTTAATCTTATGAGATTGAAATATTTGATGTATCTTTTAAATAAATGTAACTACGACTATGTATTTCTACGATTTTGAAATAAATGGTACATCTTACTTCTGATATTATATTTTCTTTTTATGTTGTGTGAGATTTCCATTCTAAATATCTTTTAGTTTTATCTATGCAAATGTAATCCTTATAGGAACCAATGACCTGTTTAGAATCGCTCTAAGTTTCGATGGGCCTTTTCTTAGTTGAAATGTAGGCCCATTCCGGGCGGGTTGTTACATTTAGTATCAAAGCATAGGTTACCCGATTATAATGGAAATATATGTACGAGAGGTGTATTTGTGATTTGAAAAGATTTTTCAAACTATATGTAATATATCTTTACCCCAATAAGCATACTCATTTATACTAGGCACCTTTATCGTTTCTTCCTTTTTTTTCTAACTTAATACTATCTCGGGAGCATCCACTAAGGGGTTCTTCCTTTTCTTTTCGGATAGTAGAATGGCAGAAAATACTAATGAGCAGGGCAACCAGGCAATACCCCGCTACTAGCTCGAATGGTTCCAGCAGTACCTCTGTACTATGGAGCCGGTCCCTTTAGCTAATCCTGCCGGGGCAGCTCCTACCACTGATGTGGCCTTTGATTTTTCTCTCTTATGTATGGTCTTTACAAATTTTGGAGGGAAACTATTTTCTGGAAAGGAAGACTTTGCTAGTGCCCAATCTTGTGTTATGGACTGTGAAAGAATCTTTGAGGCTATTGTCTGGCCTGGTGAAATAAGAAGAAGGATAGTGGTCTGGCATTTGAAGAATGAAGCCTTAAAGTGGTGGAACTTAATACCAATGGAGAATGAGGATCGGATCTTTACATGGGACAAATTCAAGATTGTTTTTGAAGCGAAATTTTTGCCAAGGGCAGAAATGACTACTCAGCTAGAGAAATTCATCCACCTCAAGCAAGGAAGCTTGAGTCTGCAAGAATACGTATCCAAATTCACTGAGTTATGTAAGTTTGGTAGAGGATTGGTAGACATCCCCATAAACAAAGCCGTTAGATTTGTGAAAGGACTGAACTCCCTGTTGAAGGAAACCTTATTAGCCCAAGTAGCAATTGGGGTGACTTTTGAAACTCTAGTTGAGACAACTACCCTTTGTATGGCTGAAAGCTCCAAGGACGATAAGGAGGGTGAGAAAGGAGAAAGCTCCAACAAGAACAAGAAGAAAGAATGGTGGAAAAACAAGAAAAAAAAAGAACTTCAAAACGGATGCAAAGACTTGCGCGAGGTGCAACCGCAAGGGCCATGAGACCAAAGATTTTATGGTCTCAATGGCAAAGAAGGAGTTCAAGGGGAAATGTTACAACTACAACGAAGAAGGACACATGTCTAAAGACTGTCCAAAGCCCAAAGCTGCCAAAAGTGGCCATAACTATGCAATTGAAGCAACCTAATTCAAAGCCGACCCCCGAGATATCAAGGGCAGCTCGCACTTGAAGGTATAATCTATATTTTAGGAAATTCAGCATATAGCTTTTTTGGTTCTGGAGCTACCCATTCTTTTATCTCCAAGCAATTAGTAAATTTTTTGACCCTCTACATATCTATCTCGGATAGTCCAATTGAGGTGGCCAACCCTATCGGATGATCTAAGTATCTTGATCTGTTGTGTAAAGACCTAGTATTGGAGGTCGACAATGTCGAGTTCCATTGCAAAGCGTATGCGCTAGATTTTATGGGGTATTACCTTATCTTAGGTATGGATTGGCTATCGTTTTATGGGGTCGTCCTAGATTGAGATAAAAGACTCGTTCGCCTTAGGAGCCAAGAAGGACGCAACGTAGTTATTCCATGTAATATCAGAAACAAGAACAAAGCCCTTTTATATTCCTTATCTCCTAGTTATGAAGGACCATCTTCAGTCCCTATAGTTTGTGAGTTCTTGGACGTTTTTGAGGAAGTCATGGGACTCCCGCCCCATAGAGAAATCTCATTTCGCATTGACCTAGAGAAGAACGCTAGACCTATAACACTGCCCTTGAGGCACACGGCGCCCAAGGAAATAAGGGAGTTAGATAAGAAGATTTCGGAGTTGTTGAAAAAAGTTTTTATTCACCAATGTACCTTAGATTGTGGTGCACCTGTAGTATTTTCCACCAAAGCAGATGGATCTTTTAGACTTTGCGTGGACTATAGGGACTTAATAAATTGACTAAAAAACCAGGTACCCTTTACCAAGAATCGTTGACCTTTTTGACCACTTAGGAGGAGCTGGAGTATTTTCCCAACTAGACCTTGCTACTAGATTTCACCAGTTGAGAATTGCAGAGGACAACAAGGACAAAACTGCATTTAGGACACTAGACGAATTGTTCCAATAGGAAGTTATGCCCTTCGGATTAACAAATGCACCCGCTTTCTTTGCAGACCTCATGAGTAGAGTGTTTAGGGGCATTTTAAATAAAATTGTGGTAGTGTTCGTAAATGATATCCTTATATTTTCAAAAGATCGTGAAGAGCATGAAAAACACTTGAGACAACTGTAAGGGATATTATTGAAGAACCAAGTGAAAGTGAAATTCTCGAAGTGCCATTTCTAGAGGGAAGAAGTAAGATTTTTAGGACATATTATTTCGAGTAAAGGCTTGGCTGTAGACCCCAAAAAGATCGAGGAAATCAAGGAATGGAGGATACCTCGAAATGCTGCAGAGGTAAGAAGCTTCCTTGGATTGGCTGGGTATTATAGGAAATTCATTAAGGACTTCGCAAAGATTGCTACTTTATTAACCCAATTGACAAGGTAGAATTTGGTATTCTCTTGGAGTAATAAAGGTGACACGGCCTTTAAGAAATTAAAGGAAGCATTGACTAGCGCACCAGTCCTAATTATACCTGACGGTTCAAAATCATTTACTGTTTACACTAAGGCATGTGGAACCGGTTTAGGAGTAGTCCTTATGCAAGAAGGAACAGTAGTAGCCTATGCTAGTAGAAAACTCAAGGATCTAGAGAAAAGATACCAGTGCATAACCTTGAGTTAGCCATAGTAGTGTTCGTCCTTAAGATGTGGAGGCATTATCTCTTAGGGGAGAAGTTTGAATTGTTTACTGGCCATAAATCCCTTAAGTATTTATTTTCTCAACGTGACTTGAACTTGAGAAAACAAAGATGGATGGAATATATTGCCTCATTTGACTTTATGATTTAGTATACCTCGGGAAAGGGGAATGTTGTGGCGAATGCTTTATGTAGTAAACATGCGACATTGAATGCGATGATAGAATGGAAACAATTAGAGTTCCGTGCTAATTTTAATTTGCAACCCTCACCAACCACTTGTAATGGTTTTCTTGAGGCTATGATAATTAGACCTACTCTAAGAGAAAGAATCCAAAGTGCACAAGGCCTTGTTGAAGAGTTAAAATGCATAAAGGATAAAGTGGTAAAGAGAGAGACCTTTCCTCATTCGATTAGGTATTCGATCCATGTGATGGGAGTTTACTTTGGGATGGGCGACTTTACGTCCTTAAGGACGAAGGATTGAGGATTTTTTTTAGAGGAGTTCCATAGGTCAAGAATAACCATACACCCGGTGAGGATAAAATGTACAAAGATATGAAGAGAAATCTCCATTAGGAAGGAACGAAGAGAGATGTAGCCAAGTTCATGGCCAAATATTTAACATGCCAAAAAGTCAAGGCAAAGCAAGCGAAGCCCGGAGGAATGTTGTTACCTTTAGAGATCCCCACGTGGAAGTGAGAACATATTTCCATGGACTTAATAGATGGACTTCCTAGAAGCAAAAAGGGGAATGTGGCCATTTGTGTTGTGGTAGATTGTTTAACCAATAGCGCCCCTTTCATACCAGTCAAGAAGACAAGGACTGCAACCTCATTAGCCCAATTATCTGTTAAAGAGATAGTTAGACTCCATGGTATTCCATCAAGTATCATGAGTGATAGAGATCCCTTATTCACAAGCAAATTTTGGAGAAGTTTACAAGCAGCATTGTGGACGACCCTTAACTTAAGCATAACTTATCATTCACGGACCGACGGACAGACAGAGAGAGTAAACAAAATCTTAGAAGACTTGCTCAGAGCTTGTATCATCGACTTTGGAGGAGTTTGGGAATAGCCCCTACCGCCTATGGAGTTCACGTATAATAATAGTTTTCAAGCGACGATTGGTATGGCCCCTTTCGAAGCGCTATACGAGAGGCTATGCAAATCGCCAACTTTTTGGTAGGAAACTACCGTCAAGGTTATACTCGGACCATACTTCATCCGTTAATCCATAGAGAAGATATCTTTGATTAGGCAGAGAATGAAGGCAGCCTAAGACCATAAGAAATCATATTCCAATAAGCGTAGGAGTGAACTAGAATTTAATGTTGGAGGCTTGGTGTTCATAAAAGTATCCCCTCTTAAGAAAACTGTTCAGTTTGGAAAGACTGGGAAGTTAGCACCCAGATCTATTAGGCCTTTTAGTATCATAGAGAGGATAGATCTTTGGCTTATCGAGTGGATCTCCCAGAGCATCTATCGGGAATCCATAATGTTTTTCATGTGTCATATATAAGGAAATGCCTTCATGATTCTACTATCAGACTCAAGCTTGATGAAATTGGGGACATAGAGAAACTTGAGTTGGAGTCCAGGGTGCCCCATGCAACTGCAAGGATTGTGGAGCATGGAATCAAGAGACTCCAAAACAAAACAGTTCGCCTCGTCCAAGTACAATGGGGAAATGACCCTACGGAAAACACATGGGAGACCAAGGATAAGATGAGACAAACTCACCCAGAGCTTTTTAGAGGTAAAATTTTCCTCTAAATTTCCATTTATGGATGCATCGTGATTGCTAGATTGGATGTTTGGTAATGGATGCAACACCATCGCACTAAGCACTCGTATAGAAATATACGCATATTTACGTTGTTTGCATAAATGTTGCATCACTTATTACACCTGCATTCTAGGGTAGAGCTCATTTATGTGGGTCTGCAGTTCATAATCACTGCGAGTCATGGATGCTTATGGAAGAACTATAAACAACATGGATGTTTAGTGCGAGTTGTATTTTTCGCCCTTTAAACAAATTTCGAGACGAAATCTATTTTAAGAGGGGAAGAATGAAACATCCCATAAAATTCATAAGTATTAATAATAAATTAAATAATTAAAATAAGCAATTAAATGATATGGATGGAAAATGATATTTTTGCAGCTTTAGGAATTTGGCTATGAAATTCTTTTACTTGGATTCATGGCGAAATTCTAAATCATTTTCATACATAATATGCTAAAAACGGTCAACGTATGAAGAAGTTATAAACAAATAAATTTGGACAGTGTACGCAGAAAATATATATACATAATTATGTAAAAATTATATATATTGTCCAAATAATAATTTAAAATAAAAAAAGAGGGAAATTTAAATTTTGAATTGGCGACAAGGTTTAGGGGACAACGTATATTGAAATATGGAAAAAATAAACCAAATTAAGAACGTATTAATAAAAATTAACAATTCAACAATAAGGCGAAATTGGGCATTCTAACTTGAAGGAGGTTGACCGTCCCCCCTAAGGGGCGTCTCGACCGATGGTAAACCACTAGGGGTCGACCCCCTGATGGTTGGAACATCCCAATGAGGCTATGTGATTAGGGTTTTCTAAGAGGTCGTGTTTATATGTAAGGCCCAGATTAAATTTTATTAATCCAACGACTCATGCTCACACGAGCAAGTATAAATAACTCCTCAAACCCTACACTAGAAACCCTAATTATTCTAAACCTCTGCATCATGCTGCTGAATTCCACAAGAAAATAAAGAGAAAAAGGGTGAAGTTTCTTCTACTTCTCTACCTCCATTCTATATCTCTTTATTTCAAATTTATATAAGTTTAGGAAGTTAGAATTTTGCAAACAATATATATAAGAATCTAGTTATATGTTTATTATATTTATATTGTTAGGAGATCAATCAGAGCTCGCTTGAACGTTGAGAACCATCACAGATCTTGAGATTTCTATCACATCCCCACTTAATTTGTGAGTGGAATCTAGTCTTGCATAAAGGCATATTTATATTATTATCAGTTTGATATATGAATAGTTGTGCCTATGAAGATTTGGCTATGTGATAATATAACATGAAAAATCCCAAAATCTTCTACTTTCTAATCATGTAGGAATTTTCATGCTAAATTGGTTTTGTGGAATTGTGATTTTTGTATTAGGTTAGAGGTAAAAATGAGTATTATATTATTATTTATATTTTATGCACTTCATCGTAATTTCGTTTGATCTAAGACTAAAAAGGTTGGGAGTTGAATTGTTTCATAGTTGAATTGGGTTTGGATCCTAAGTTGGGTGTAAACGCATTCATATATTGAAATAAGTCAAATGCGAACATTTTTGGGTGCATAACACCACAAAAAGGGTGAATTGGGTGAAATATAGATTATAATGATACATGTATGAAATACTCTACTTTTAATTTAATATTGAAACATTTTTCTACGTGGCTAGGATATAAGTTGTAATTGTTATGCATGTGTATGTTTTCTATTACTTCTTTTCGCTATATGTTCGTTGTACCATCATGTTACGTTGTAGCAATAAAATATGGAAAGACGTAAACTTGTATGCCTTAATTTGGATAAATGACAATCACCATCCCGATTAGGCGCTATTATAATATTATTAATTTAATTGTAATTAACATAATTAACGTTATATTAGCGTAATAAATGTGATTAGGTTAAAGTTTGAATTTGAAATGTCCCCTTAACAAATATACATATATATATATATATATTTGTTTGCTTATGTGTGTGTATATGAATTTTAAAATGACTTAAGTATATATATGTATATATATATGACACATAGACACGAGGTTAGTTGCAATTTGTGGTAGAAGCTTGCCCGGAACTGACCAACATATCCAATAACCACAAGTAGGCCCAACTAATATGAGATGTCTAGGTGTCATAGGCCATTCATAAGCTTAGTACACTAGACACGAGGTTAAACCGACTTGTAGTAGAAGCCTGCCCAGAACCGACTGGCATATCCAACATCTACAAGTATATGGGTTAAAGTGAGAGGTCTAGTGTGTGTGTATAATAGTTATATATATATATATATATATATATCTAAGTTGATGTGTGAAATAAATAGGCATACTACGCCTTAAGAAGGTCTTAAGTGACTACTCACCACTTTATCTAATTTGGGTCTTAAGTGGTTAGGACTAGGATCACTCTGAAGGTTTATTCCTGGGAGAGGAATCCAAGTCATGGGACCCACCCTTTTTAGTATTAAGGTAAGTCTTTCGGTCCTCTTTCTTTAAAAGTGGTTAGGCATAAAACGGTTGACGGAGTAGGGTAGTTTGCGGGGATGTCCACTTCCTCTAGAAGTTTGTCAGGGCTCAACTAGGGACGGGTTGGTAATTAAAGGATATGTTGCTATTGCATGCTCACCAACTGTCCAAGGGAAGTCTTAAGTGACATAGGTGTCCTACGTACCGGGTAATATCAGTTAAGTAGTAATATTCGCAAGACTACTTCACATATTACAAATGATATAATAGACTTAAGAACGTTTACGTACTAGGACAGGGTTCTTAAAGGGCTAGGGGTCCGCCTTAGGGAAATAAGAGATTGTAAGAATCCACCTTTAATAGGGCCATAAGTGACCGAGAATGCCACCTCATTGAGTCTTTACCCTAAAAACACTAATGGGCGATTGACTTGAATATCCACCCCATTGGTTAGATACTTATGCTTGTGTGAAATCTTGTGTGCTGCTTAAACATACCTTGACATATGTAATCTGCTAAAAATATAGGCTATGGACATTAAGTAACACTATATTCCAGCCACACAGAACTTTATGTTCTGACCCCCTCTCCTTAACATTCAAACAGGTCAGTAGATGGGGTAAAGCCATGGATGAAGTTCTGATTGAAGACGACGGAGAAGATGAAATTATTATGATATTATTAGCACTTATTACTCTACTTCTTTTGGGATCTTAAGAGATTGAACTATTTGATGTACCTTTTGAATAAATATAATTGCGACTATGTATTTCTGTGATTTTGAAATAAATGGTACATCTTATTTTTGGTATTATATTTTCTCTTACCGTTGAGTGAAATTTCCATTTGAAGTATGTGTTAGTATTATCTATGCAAATGTAATCATACAGGAACCAATGAACCATGTAGAATGGCTCTAAGTTTTGATGATCCTTTTCTAGGTCGAAATTTAGACCCATTCTGGGTGCGTTGTCACAAAAACCGTGGGTGCTTATTGGAGACTGGTTCCAATTGGCAAGGTATGGGACCACCTTCCAACAATGTATCTCTAGAGAGGAATACACCAGGTTCAACAAGAACATCTTGCAACCCAAGCTAAACATGACCGGTCAATCACTTCGCTTGAGTGTTCTGAATGTATTGTCACTAAGGGTTGGAATCGGCAACCATTTCCTGAAAGGGACAACATCGAAAGATTAAAGAAGAAAATGGAATTTCTCTAGATTAGGTGACAATACACCTTAATTGGGAGCTACCCACTAATCCATGAGAGCTACCTGATTTTTTTACCGTTTCCCGATTGTGAGGCTTGAGGCCACGCTTATCTTTTGTCATGCCACAACTTCATTTACTTTGAATGCCACATCGTCAGATCTGTTAATCATTAAGTGATTTAAAAAATATATTCTGGATATTATTCTAAGAGAATAAATTCTCTGCCACCAAATGTATATTTGTACATACCAACTTATGTGCGACTATTGGAAATACTCTGTCAGACATTCGTCCATACATGTTCGTTCTGGAAATGAACGAAACCGAAGGCACAATTTCCATTAATCCATCTCAGGCAATTTCTACCTATGATTAACAGAAAAAGTCCTACACTTTACTCCGTCTTCGTTTGTCTTCATATAATCTGATTCACAATGCTGCTGCTAATATAAGTGTTTCTCAGATAATAATCCAACCGGTCTCTCCATATTGACAACGATATTGGCCAATACTTCGATAGTCGGTTATTTAACTATTGAAGAACTACAAACATTTCATCCAAAGAATCAAACAATCGCTGGGACCCTTAATTAATATTTCATTAATTAAATCACTTCTTCATTTCCTTATCAATAATCATCTTGGCCTCTTACGCTATTTGGAAAACATTTTCATATATCACCTTCTTTTATTTTCTGTACTTAAGAAATATCTTGTAATATAATTGGAAAACATTTGTAACAACCCGTAAAATGCGAGCCAGTTTGAAATTTTTGTTTTGGCAATTATAGCGAGTTTTGTTTATTTAAAATGATTTATTTTAAATAATATCGACAATAAATTTATTTTGAATATAATTCGAACGTATATATTATACGCGTCGTCGTTAGAATAAAAATAATTATATATAATTATAAAAGGAATTGAAAATGGCGCGGTAGTTCGAAAATTCGATTTCTAATTTCAAATGAATATACAGAATTCAATATAAGTCAGAATTGAACGAAACAAGAAATATTTGAATCTGTATAACTATATCTTTGTAACGAAGTTAACAAACTGAGATTTCATCTTAGAAATGATAAGATATGTCCAGTTAAAAATTAGAAATAGTCGCTGTGGAATTTATATATATTTTTATATATATAAGGCCCTTAAAAATAGCAATTTTGCAAACGACCTCGGATTTCGACGAAACCAGTTTTGTTGGGTCCGTGAGGTCGAGTTATTGCTAGATTCCAAATTTCATAATTTTTCGAATCAGTATGTGAGCGTGGCAAAGGAAAACGCGTTTGACCAGTTTCAGTTGATTTTAATCGACTGGAAATTGGCCATTTTTCTAACGGTCTCAGAATTCGACGAAACTAGTTTTATTAGGACCGTATCGTCAATACGAAGCTAGAAAATATTTTTCGGGAATTTTTTTCTAGTTAGTATGTGACCCCAGTAATTGGAAATGTACGTTTAAAATTCAATATAGTGATTTAAATGTAAATTTAACGAAAACTGATTGTAACAGCCGAATCAGCTGACGATACATATCCCATTGTGTTCGGAATGGGGGTTAAACGCTATGGACGGCAGGTGGTGGGCCTCGTTTTGATGACGTATGTAAAAGTCAACTTTTATAAAATAATAAAACAATAAAATAATAAATAAAAATATATATAAACCCCCCCCTCTCTCATTTTCACTCCAGAAAAGGAAAGAAAGAAAAAAAAAAAAAAAACAAAACCGAATCCCGTCGCTCCAAGAGGAAGCCGCCGCCTGTGCCCTGGCGCCGCCGCCCTCTGGCGTGCACCCCTCCCTCCATGCTCCGATCTTTTCTCTCTCCTCCTTCTCGACTAGAAGCCGCGCGCCCCTCCCCCAAAATCGAGACACCAGACCGCACCAAACCCTCGCTCCACCCTTCGCCTCGCCTAGCAGCTCTGGCCAACGAACGACGAGCCGCCGCCACTTCCAGTCAAGACCGCGCCTCCCCGTTCGAATCGAGCCGCCGCCTCGAAACCCTCAGTCGATCTGCGAAAACCCTCTGTAAGTGTTTTGTTATTTTATCTTTACTGATTTGGTTTTTAAAAACTAAAAACTGAATTTTTAAAAAAAGCTAAAAACTGATTTGGTTTTTAAAAGTTAAAAACTGATTTTTATAAAAAAAAAAAAGAAATTAAAACTGATTGTAAAGAAATTTAAAACTGATTCTTTTTATTAAAAAAAAAAAAAGGGTTTAAGAAGATTTTTGTTTTTTAAAAAGGTTTAAGAAGATTTTTGTTTTTTAAAAAGGTTTAAGAAGATTTTTGTTTTTAAAAGGTTTAAAAAAAAAAAAGATTTAAATTTTTAAAAGGTAAAAGGATTTGAACTTTAAAAAGTAAAAGAAAAGATTAGATCTTTGAAATGGAAAAGGCGGAAACTTTGAAATAAGAATTCGATTTTTATATATTGAACTTCGATAGAAAAATAGAATTTTTATATATTGAACTTCGATAGAAAAATAGAATTTTTATATATTGAACTTCGATAGAAAAATAGAATTTTTATATATTGAAATTCGATTTTTATATAATGAACTTTGAAATAGAAATTCGATTTTTATATAATGAACTTTGAAATAAAAATTCGATTTTTATATATTGAACTTTGAAATAGAAATTCGATTTTTATATATTGGACTTCGAAATAAAAATTCGATTTTTATATATTGAACTTCGAACTAAAAATTCGATTTTTATATATTGAACTTCGAACTAAAAATTCGATTTTTATATATTGAACTTTGAAGTAAAAATTCGATTTTTATATATTGAACTTTGAAGTAAAAATTCGATTTTTATATATATAGTGACTACGGGCAACGAAGATGACGAAGAGGCGATAACGAGGAAGACTTCTGCAGATGAAGAGCCGTGGAGCTAGGATAGCTATATGTGAGAATTTCTCACCTTTCGTTTTCTTTTCTAATTATATATATATACTAGGATGCAGACGGTGCTTAGTAGCACCCGACACCCGTCCACAGACCATGGACTTGTTTGTTTGACTGTTTGGTGATTGATTGTGATATTGGTTTGAATGTGGTTTGTGGTGTGAAAAATCGAATCGATAAATTGGTTAGGATTAGACGTGCGCCGTTATAAGGCGAAGGAGTAAGGCTAGGTTAGACCCTTACTCCAAAGTTTGTGGTTTGCATAACGAATTGATTTGATTGATGTGTGAATGGCGTGGGCCTTCACTAGACCGGGGATAAGGCTAGGCCTTGTCCCGTTTCTAGTATCGTGCCGTTATGCCGCCGAAATTTTCTAAAACGTGTTAGAAAAATAAAAATATCATTTTATTTAAAGAATGAACTTAATAGAAATTCATATGTTGGAATAAAATGTTTTATCGTTAAAAATATAATTTTTAACGTGAATGTGAATAAATAAATATTCATTTACAAACCGAACGGTTTGTTTATGTACACCTATTTGAATGACATTGATTGGGACGATAAATTTTACACATCGCCCAACTGCACGAATAAAATCTGTGTTTGATTGTTTGAAACCCCACACGGGTGTTGGGATGAAATTTGAAGTTCACTCATCCTGATTGATTAAATATGTCGATCGATTGATTGACAGGCTGTTATAAGCGTTGAATATATACATTTGATGCTTATACAGTGTAGTGCACTTTGGTTGATGGTTGAGTATTTTCAATGCTATTATATACATGTGTTGTATGCAAATCCATATAATTAATTTTATATGGTAATTGATTGGGCCTCATTCCAGTTTTGAAAAAGAAATATTTGAAATAGAATATTTGAAAATAGAAAATTTATGAAGCCGTGTTGATTAGATTGACGCCATTTTGACGTGAACGATATTTATATCAATTTTAAGTAATTTCGAAATGAATTGAATTGAAAACGATTTCGAAATGAATTGAATTGAAAACAATTTCGAAATGAATTGAATCGAAAACGATTTCGAAATGAATTGAATTGAAAACGATTTCGAAATGAATTGAATTGAAAACGATTTCGAAATGAATTGAATTGAAAACGATTTCGAAATGAATTGAATTGAAAACGATTTCGAAATGAATTGAATTGAAAACGATTTCGAAATGAATTGAATTGAAAACGATTTCGAATTGAATTGAAAACAAATTGAAATGAATTCAAATTGAATTGAAATTTGAATTGAATAGAAATGAATTTTAAAACGAATTTATAAAGAAGAATTCAATTTTGATTTGAATTGAAAAGGAAGTTGAAATTGTTTTTGAAACGAATTCAAAACTATTTATATAATTCGTTTTAAATAGAAATCGATGAAATATATATTATATATATAATATAATGGCCTGAATAGAACGCGCCGCGCCGCGGCAGTTCGCGAATTTCGACCATTTATTTCAAACGGACATTACGGGAGATCCGACCGTCGGATTCTCCTAAAACCGGAACCGTTGGGTTCGTATCGAAAAGAGCTTTCTAATGAATGTTAGAAATTTGAAATCTAACGGTTGGATTTGGAGATACGTCCAAATCAAATTCGAAAAAGGTCGCTGTAAGTGCAGTTCGATGGCCGTTAATGGAAATCGACTGTACGGGCCTTGATAAAATTATTAAAAATAGTAATAATTTGTGTAAAATCATAAGAAATGATTTGTGAAAGTTTGGGATGAAAAACTCCATATTTGAAAAGATAAAAATAGATTTTTATCGAAATGAACTAGTTTTGAACTAGAATTATAATTCTATTTATTTTTAAATAAATAAATTGAATTTGAAATGGTTTTGAAAATAACCAAAATTTCCAATGATTGCATTGGAGTGGATTTGAATCGAAATTGTCTTCGGAATATTTCGATGATTGGAATTCGTGATTATACAGGTGTTGTTATGGAAATTTGAAAGATATATATATTTATATCGTTATTTCCAATACGACATTTGTTAGTCGTAGAATTCGATATTGAATATAAGCCGATATATTTTCTATTCAGAGCCTTGTATTGAATATCGAATGTGATTTGGGTTTGTCGTGAATGGTGTCTTCACTAACACTGTTCTTGAACCCAGTTGAGAAAAGATTAAATCTTTTTATTTAGATTTAATGAAGTGTACCAATTAAATAATATTTAGTTGGAATTGAATTGATATTGATTTTTGGGTTTATCGTGAACAGTGTTTTTAAATAACACTTGTTCTTTAACCCGATAATTAATGGAATGTGATTTTGGGTTTATCGTGAATCGTGTTTTTAAATGACACCGATTCTTTAACCCAGATAATGATTAAAACTAAGTGGAGTTTTAATGAATCTTTAATTAGATTGAAAAGATCGAGAATGGAGTATCAGCAGTTTTGCTCCAGGCGATAGTTAAATCTTTAATTAGATTTGAACGTGAAATTTAGAAACTAACTGTCGGTTAGCCAAGCAGAATGGTTTTCTGGATATTGATCTGATGTTGGTTTCGGCCTTCGGGGTTAATATTTGGGGAATTATTCTCTTGATTAATTTACGGTTAGTGACTAATGAATTGGAATGAGGCGTATGTTGTGTTTGTGTAACACTTATTTAAAATATACGCGAGTTATTCGGAAAGACCGGGTTTATCCCATTCTGAATAACTGATACGACGATAAGTCGAAGATGAAGACGATGGTCGAAGACCGGATGTCTTCACGTCGTTTGGGTGATAACTGATGATCTTGATTGGGCTGTACACCCAAGAAGATGGAAACAGTTAGTGATCGTCCAGACGTACTTGGAGATCGATGGATATGCGGGGTACTAGGTGCCTCCGGTTTCGTTCAGACCCAGAACGGACTTGTAAATGGACTGTGTGTCTGACATCGGATTTCATTCTGTGTGACTGATATCGGTTGCATAGGATGGTTTGCCTGTGTGGCATGCTAAGATGCAAATGATCAAGGCTTCTGTTGAAAAGCAAAGTCTTGTGGTGATGATCAAAGCAAGGCCTTTGTGGCATAGCTTTGTGTAACGTTGATTCGCGAGTTTCACACCCGGTATGAACCAAAAACGGGAGAAAGGACCTCAGGGAGGGCCTGCGTTTCTTCCTAGTTAGAAGTGGCGTCAGTGGTTTTACACGCCCTGACGAGTTTGACTTATGTGGTTGTTGCTGTTGCGAGGCGCCTCGGATTGATCGGTCGTTCTCGAACCGATGGAGTCATTTAGTGGCTCATTTACGCCCCAAAGGGCGGGGAAACGTAGTGTTCAGGCATTTTAATCCACATCGGTGGACCGGCCCTGTCGCTCCTAGGGTCACTCGAGCTCTGATCCTGAGGCTGGGGCTAGGCAGTCTCGAATCGGTTGAGGACTATCTTTTGCCTCGGTTCATAGACGGAAATCCAATTTCCAAATACGTGACCTTTGCGGTTTTAATTGTAATCCTATATATGGCGACATAGTGGGATGGGGCACTTATGCCGCCTATGATTGATACTTATGATTTGAAGTTGTTTTATACACTTATACTAGTATCAAATGATTTGTTTTAAAACGTATCAAGCATCCTTTGGCTGTTATAAGGGAAAACCCTATCCTCGACTGCGTTGCATTGTGTGATGGGACCTGGGTCTTATAACAGCTTCATTTTTCTTTATTTAGCATTGCGCTGTTTGTTTTATGCACTGGTATTCTTGGGAGGAAACCCGTTCCGTGCTATACGGCGTGGTCCCTTGATTTACCTAACTTTAAAATAAAGATTAATAACTGTTTTAGTTCTCACACCAGTCACATGACTGACCTGGAGTTTATTGTTTTAACCTAAACTCTGGGTGCCCCTATTTTTGACACGGGCAGCTAGTAGTTTTGGTTTTGCAGATTTATATTCACAGGATCCTGGTTTACAGCTGGAACGATATCCGGAAAGCTTTGTATCCGTATATCTCTTCTAGTTGTGTATTGTATTATTTTCCGCTGCTATGTATTTAAATGTAATTTAAATCTCTGATATTTCTGTGTATATTCATTTATACTCTGTATATTCTTGTAATCTGATGCACTGTTGTAATATACAATGAAATGTTCTTCTGTATGCGTTCTGCTGTGGTTTGTTCTCGAACTATCCGTCGCTTTCCTTTACGGGGAGGTTGCGGGTCTTCACATTTGGTATCAGAGCTTTGGTTTACAAAGCTCAGAGAACAAGGCACATTAGAACCATACGAAAGAATTCATCGGATATTGGATTAGTAATATCCAATTAGAATGACTCGTTAGAGATAGGATCAGTAGTATCCTAGAACGAGTGTGAAGAGTATATTTTTCAAATGAAAACATTCTTTGTTTTGAAAATTTAAATCAATTATTCGTATTTGATTATCTATTTATATTGAGTTGGACAGTCCAGTATATATAGATTTTGCGTATACGTCTGATCCGCGTGTATTCGAAATTTTAATATACTGGATAGATATAGAGTCACATTCTAGACACCCGGGGATAATTCTGATGATGTGGCCACATCATCAGTATTTATATTCGTGTTTCGAAGGTGTGATATCTATATATTTCCATTAGACTGGTGTGAGAACCAAATCTTATATAGCTAGAACACTTTGTTGTGAATTGGCATCAAAAACATGATTTTTGTATATGTATCAAAATTATGAATTTGAAACGTTAAATTCACTAATTGATTGATGTTTGTGTTGTTTGTTTATTTGTTTGCTAATTTTGAACCATTATGCCTAATAGCATCAAATATTGAGTTATATTGAAAATTGGTTGCATTTGCTTGCATATACATGTATATCATTGAACAGGTCATAGCAAGGAGGCTAGAGCCAGAGAATAAAATTTGTTTGCCCGACAAATAGGTACATGTTTATTACATAATTTCCTGTTTTGTTTGGGTGATGATGATTTTGTGAGCCTATTGGCTAGCCGCTTGGCTTTTTCTTTTTCTTTTTGAGATCTGAAGGACCGGGGAAGCTATTTGAAATTCCCCGATGCTCCCATTGCAGGGGAGGTTATGGCGAAATTTTTCGAAAATTTAGGGTGTTAGCCAAATTTTTGAAGTTTTGAAAATTCTCAGAAACTGAAAAGTTAGAGAATGGAAGCCTGATCGAACATAGAGTTGATTAATCAAACCATTTTCGACTTTGTTCCTTTTCGGGGACGAAAAGTTTTAAGTGGGGGAGATTGTAACAACCCGTAAAATGCGAGCCAGTTTGAAATTTTTGTTTTGGCAATTATAGCGAGTTTTGTTTATTTAAAATGATTTATTTTAAATAATATCGACAATAAATTTATTTTGAATATAATTCGAACGTATATATTATACGCGTCGTCGTTAGAATAAAAATAATTATATATAATTATAAAAGGAATTGAAAATGGCGCGGTAGTTCGAAAATTCGATTTCTAATTTCAAATGAATATACAGAATTCAATATAAGTCAGAATTGAACGAAACAAGAAATATTTGAATCTGTATAACTATATCTTTGTAACGAAGTTAACAAACTGAGATTTCATCTTAGAAATGATAAGATATGTCCAGTTAAAAATTAGAAATAGTCGCTGTGGAATTTATATATATTTTTATATATATAAGGCCCTTAAAAATAGCAATTTTGCAAACGACCTCGGATTTCGACGAAACCAGTTTTGTTGGGTCCGTGAGGTCGAGTTATTGCTAGATTCCAAATTTCATAATTTTTCGAATCAGTATGTGAGCGTGGCAAAGGAAAACGCGTTTGACCAGTTTCAGTTGATTTTAATCGACTGGAAATTGGCCATTTTTCTAACGGTCTCAGAATTCGACGAAACTAGTTTTATTAGGACCGTATCGTCAATACGAAGCTAGAAAATATTTTTCGGGAATTTTTTTCTAGTTAGTATGTGACCCCAGTAATTGGAAATGTACGTTTAAAATTCAATATAGTGATTTAAATGTAAATTTAACGAAAACTGATTGTAACAGCCGAATCAGCTGACGATACATATCCCATTGTGTTCGGAATGGGGGTTAAACGCTATGGACGGCAGGTGGTGGGCCTCGTTTTGATGACGTATGTAAAAGTCAACTTTTATAAAATAATAAAACAATAAAATAATAAATAAAAATATATATAAACCCCCCCCTCTCTCATTTTCACTCCAGAAAAGGAAAGAAAGAAAAAAAAAAAAAAACAAAACCGAATCCCGTCGCTCCAAGAGGAAGCCGCCGCCTGTGCCCTGGCGCCGCCGCCCTCTGGCGTGCACCCCTCCCTCCATGCTCCGATCTTTTCTCTCTCCTCCTTCTCGACTAGAAGCCGCGCGCCCCTCCCCCAAAATCGAGACACCAGACCGCACCAAACCCTCGCTCCACCCTTCGCCTCGCCTAGCAGCTCTGGCCAACGAACGACGAGCCGCCGCCACTTCCAGTCAAGACCGCGCCTCCCCGTTCGAATCGAGCCGCCGCCTCGAAACCCTCAGTCGATCTGCGAAAACCCTCTGTAAGTGTTTTGTTATTTTATCTTTACTGATTTGGTTTTTAAAAACTAAAAACTGAATTTTTAAAAAAAGCTAAAAACTGATTTGGTTTTTAAAAGTTAAAAACTGATTTTTATAAAAAAAAAAAAGAAATTAAAACTGATTGTAAAGAAATTTAAAACTGATTCTTTTTATTAAAAAAAAAAAAAGGGTTTAAGAAGATTTTTGTTTTTTAAAAAGGTTTAAGAAGATTTTTGTTTTTTAAAAAGGTTTAAGAAGATTTTTGTTTTTAAAAGGTTTAAAAAAAAAAAAGATTTAAATTTTTAAAAGGTAAAAGGATTTGAACTTTAAAAAGTAAAAGAAAAGATTAGATCTTTGAAATGGAAAAGGCGGAAACTTTGAAATAAGAATTCGATTTTTATATATTGAACTTCGATAGAAAAATAGAATTTTTATATATTGAACTTCGATAGAAAAATAGAATTTTTATATATTGAACTTCGATAGAAAAATAGAATTTTTATATATTGAAATTCGATTTTTATATAATGAACTTTGAAATAGAAATTCGATTTTTATATAATGAACTTTGAAATAAAAATTCGATTTTTATATATTGAACTTTGAAATAGAAATTCGATTTTTATATATTGGACTTCGAAATAAAAATTCGATTTTTATATATTGAACTTCGAACTAAAAATTCGATTTTTATATATTGAACTTCGAACTAAAAATTCGATTTTTATATATTGAACTTTGAAGTAAAAATTCGATTTTTATATATTGAACTTTGAAGTAAAAATTCGATTTTTATATATATAGTGACTACGGGCAACGAAGATGACGAAGAGGCGATAACGAGGAAGACTTCTGCAGATGAAGAGCCGTGGAGCTAGGATAGCTATATGTGAGAATTTCTCACCTTTCGTTTTCTTTTCTAATTATATATATATACTAGGATGCAGACGGTGCTTAGTAGCACCCGACACCCGTCCACAGACCATGGACTTGTTTGTTTGACTGTTTGGTGATTGATTGTGATATTGGTTTGAATGTGGTTTGTGGTGTGAAAAATCGAATCGATAAATTGGTTAGGATTAGACGTGCGCCGTTATAAGGCGAAGGAGTAAGGCTAGGTTAGACCCTTACTCCAAAGTTTGTGGTTTGCATAACGAATTGATTTGATTGATGTGTGAATGGCGTGGGCCTTCACTAGACCGGGGATAAGGCTAGGCCTTGTCCCGTTTCTAGTATCGTGCCGTTATGCCGCCGAAATTTTCTAAAACGTGTTAGAAAAATAAAAATATCATTTTATTTAAAGAATGAACTTAATAGAAATTCATATGTTGGAATAAAATGTTTTATCGTTAAAAATATAATTTTTAACGTGAATGTGAATAAATAAATATTCATTTACAAACCGAACGGTTTGTTTATGTACACCTATTTGAATGACATTGATTGGGACGATAAATTTTACACATCGCCCAACTGCACGAATAAAATCTGTGTTTGATTGTTTGAAACCCCACACGGGTGTTGGGATGAAATTTGAAGTTCACTCATCCTGATTGATTAAATATGTCGATCGATTGATTGACAGGCTGTTATAAGCGTTGAATATATACATTTGATGCTTATACAGTGTAGTGCACTTTGGTTGATGGTTGAGTATTTTCAATGCTATTATATACATGTGTTGTATGCAAATCCATATAATTAATTTTATATGGTAATTGATTGGGCCTCATTCCAGTTTTGAAAAAGAAATATTTGAAATAGAATATTTGAAAATAGAAAATTTATGAAGCCGTGTTGATTAGATTGACGCCATTTTGACGTGAACGATATTTATATCAATTTTAAGTAATTTCGAAATGAATTGAATTGAAAACGATTTCGAAATGAATTGAATTGAAAACAATTTCGAAATGAATTGAATCGAAAACGATTTCGAAATGAATTGAATTGAAAACGATTTCGAAATGAATTGAATTGAAAACGATTTCGAAATGAATTGAATTGAAAACGATTTCGAAATGAATTGAATTGAAAACGATTTCGAAATGAATTGAATTGAAAACGATTTCGAAATGAATTGAATTGAAAACGATTTCGAATTGAATTGAAAACAAATTGAAATGAATTCAAATTGAATTGAAATTTGAATTGAATAGAAATGAATTTTAAAACGAATTTATAAAGAAGAATTCAATTTTGATTTGAATTGAAAAGGAAGTTGAAATTGTTTTTGAAACGAATTCAAAACTATTTATATAATTCGTTTTAAATAGAAATCGATGAAATATATATTATATATATAATATAATGGCCTGAATAGAACGCGCCGCGCCGCGGCAGTTCGCGAATTTCGACCATTTATTTCAAACGGACATTACGGGAGATCCGACCGTCGGATTCTCCTAAAACCGGAACCGTTGGGTTCGTATCGAAAAGAGCTTTCTAATGAATGTTAGAAATTTGAAATCTAACGGTTGGATTTGGAGATACGTCCAAATCAAATTCGAAAAAGGTCGCTGTAAGTGCAGTTCGATGGCCGTTAATGGAAATCGACTGTACGGGCCTTGATAAAATTATTAAAAATAGTAATAATTTGTGTAAAATCATAAGAAATGATTTGTGAAAGTTTGGGATGAAAAACTCCATATTTGAAAAGATAAAAATAGATTTTTATCGAAATGAACTAGTTTTGAACTAGAATTATAATTCTATTTATTTTTAAATAAATAAATTGAATTTGAAATGGTTTTGAAAATAACCAAAATTTCCAATGATTGCATTGGAGTGGATTTGAATCGAAATTGTCTTCGGAATATTTCGATGATTGGAATTCGTGATTATACAGGTGTTGTTATGGAAATTTGAAAGATATATATATTTATATCGTTATTTCCAATACGACATTTGTTAGTCGTAGAATTCGATATTGAATATAAGCCGATATATTTTCTATTCAGAGCCTTGTATTGAATATCGAATGTGATTTGGGTTTGTCGTGAATGGTGTCTTCACTAACACTGTTCTTGAACCCAGTTGAGAAAAGATTAAATCTTTTTATTTAGATTTAATGAAGTGTACCAATTAAATAATATTTAGTTGGAATTGAATTGATATTGATTTTTGGGTTTATCGTGAACAGTGTTTTTAAATAACACTTGTTCTTTAACCCGATAATTAATGGAATGTGATTTTGGGTTTATCGTGAATCGTGTTTTTAAATGACACCGATTCTTTAACCCAGATAATGATTAAAACTAAGTGGAGTTTTAATGAATCTTTAATTAGATTGAAAAGATCGAGAATGGAGTATCAGCAGTTTTGCTCCAGGCGATAGTTAAATCTTTAATTAGATTTGAACGTGAAATTTAGAAACTAACTGTCGGTTAGCCAAGCAGAATGGTTTTCTGGATATTGATCTGATGTTGGTTTCGGCCTTCGGGGTTAATATTTGGGGAATTATTCTCTTGATTAATTTACGGTTAGTGACTAATGAATTGGAATGAGGCGTATGTTGTGTTTGTGTAACACTTATTTAAAATATACGCGAGTTATTCGGAAAGACCGGGTTTATCCCATTCTGAATAACTGATACGACGATAAGTCGAAGATGAAGACGATGGTCGAAGACCGGATGTCTTCACGTCGTTTGGGTGATAACTGATGATCTTGATTGGGCTGTACACCCAAGAAGATGGAAACAGTTAGTGATCGTCCAGACGTACTTGGAGATCGATGGATATGCGGGGTACTAGGTGCCTCCGGTTTCGTTCAGACCCAGAACGGACTTGTAAATGGACTGTGTGTCTGACATCGGATTTCATTCTGTGTGACTGATATCGGTTGCATAGGATGGTTTGCCTGTGTGGCATGCTAAGATGCAAATGATCAAGGCTTCTGTTGAAAAGCAAAGTCTTGTGGTGATGATCAAAGCAAGGCCTTTGTGGCATAGCTTTGTGTAACGTTGATTCGCGAGTTTCACACCCGGTATGAACCAAAAACGGGAGAAAGGACCTCAGGGAGGGCCTGCGTTTCTTCCTAGTTAGAAGTGGCGTCAGTGGTTTTACACGCCCTGACGAGTTTGACTTATGTGGTTGTTGCTGTTGCGAGGCGCCTCGGATTGATCGGTCGTTCTCGAACCGATGGAGTCATTTAGTGGCTCATTTACGCCCCAAAGGGCGGGGAAACGTAGTGTTCAGGCATTTTAATCCACATCGGTGGACCGGCCCTGTCGCTCCTAGGGTCACTCGAGCTCTGATCCTGAGGCTGGGGCTAGGCAGTCTCGAATCGGTTGAGGACTATCTTTTGCCTCGGTTCATAGACGGAAATCCAATTTCCAAATACGTGACCTTTGCGGTTTTAATTGTAATCCTATATATGGCGACATAGTGGGATGGGGCACTTATGCCGCCTATGATTGATACTTATGATTTGAAGTTGTTTTATACACTTATACTAGTATCAAATGATTTGTTTTAAAACGTATCAAGCATCCTTTGGCTGTTATAAGGGAAAACCCTATCCTCGACTGCGTTGCATTGTGTGATGGGACCTGGGTCTTATAACAGCTTCATTTTTCTTTATTTAGCATTGCGCTGTTTGTTTTATGCACTGGTATTCTTGGGAGGAAACCCGTTCCGTGCTATACGGCGTGGTCCCTTGATTTACCTAACTTTAAAATAAAGATTAATAACTGTTTTAGTTCTCACACCAGTCACATGACTGACCTGGAGTTTATTGTTTTAACCTAAACTCTGGGTGCCCCTATTTTTGACACGGGCAGCTAGTAGTTTTGGTTTTGCAGATTTATATTCACAGGATCCTGGTTTACAGCTGGAACGATATCCGGAAAGCTTTGTATCCGTATATCTCTTCTAGTTGTGTATTGTATTATTTTCCGCTGCTATGTATTTAAATGTAATTTAAATCTCTGATATTTCTGTGTATATTCATTTATACTCTGTATATTCTTGTAATCTGATGCACTGTTGTAATATACAATGAAATGTTCTTCTGTATGCGTTCTGCTGTGGTTTGTTCTCGAACTATCCGTCGCTTTCCTTTACGGGGAGGTTGCGGGTCTTCACAACATTCCAATTACTTTTCTCTTTCCTGAACTTATTTATTTCTATGCTTAGGATATATCTTCTATTTATATTTCCAAAATTCCACTTACTTGGGTTAAAACGAATGCTGTGTAAAACATCATTACAACAACCCAAGATACTAAATTCAACTAAATCTTATTTAGACATTGATCCTTGAGACTGAATCTTTTTATTTATCGGTTAATAATGAAATCAATCAAGTTCGGGTATAACTAACTCTCAGACCTTGACTGAATAACATTCTTAACTTCAAAACGGACAAGACTACTTATCTCAAACAATTAACATCATATAAAACCAATTATCATTTTTTTAAACATGTATACATTTCTCTTTCTATTCTTACCAGATTTAAATTTGTAGATTTTCTTTTTGTTTATAATATTCTACTTTAAGTTCGTTTCCTTATCGAATTCTATATATATATTGATATATTGATTTCTAGTTATAAAATTTTCTCAAAAATATCCTAACTCCTTAAATTTTCAGAAAATTTCGCCAGCGTCTCCTTTGTACGAATCAGTCGATACAACTACAACTCGCCTCTGTAGGCCCTTTCCATTCAAAAAGAAAATTAAAAAGCCAAGCAGCTTGCCCAATAGACTCATAAAATTTCATATGGAATTTAAACATGTACCTTTTTGTTGGGCACTCAAAATATAATCTTCATACACTTCATTCCAAATCTGCTTAACACATGTCCAACCATTCCCAATTTATTCCAACTCAATCCAATCGTTTTTAACTAAATTCGCAACTTTATTCTCTAATTAGCTATGTTTCCTATTTCACTTTTTATTTGAACATAACATGTTCAAATATATTTTTAACTTGCTTAATTGAATTCCATTTTTAATTCAAGTTTTATATTCGATTTTGAATATAAATTCACAAATCATATTCACTTATCCAAAGCACAATTCCGATTCAAAACCCCGTTAAGTAATTATTCTTCAAATTATTTAATTCTATTCAATAATTAAAAATCTGATTTTTTTTTTGTTTTAGAAATCAATCCATTTACTCCACTTTAGTTCATATTTATTTTATAACTCAAGTCTGGGTTTTTCTAATGAAAATCTAAGTTTTATTTGCTTAAAATCTTATTGTTTTATTAAATAAATTATTATGGTTTAATAACGATTATAACGTTGTTTTTCTGGAAATTTGATTTTGACATAAATCAAAATCTATAAGACAAAATCCATATTTTTCTTTCCATTAGAAAACTAGTATTCAATTGGTCTTAACGATTCTTGTTTCAAAGAAATCCAACTTAAGTTGAGTTCTATATACTCAAATGAAGTTCGAAACGTCCATTTACGAACTTTCGCGCTGCGGCTAGTTCGTTTTAATTATATTTAAATATAAATTTTAAATTTTGATTAATTTAAATTTTAATCTCGTTCTTATATATATTTTAAAGTATATTAATCCAATTTTCCAAACCTAACTTAATATTTTCGATTATCCCTAATCGTCGATTATTTCATTACTAAGTTATCAATTCAATCACAACTCCATTTCCATTATTAAGTTTTCGATTTCATTAGAAATTAAAAAAATTATAAAATTCGAAGAAATCAAATTTTAATTATAATTTCTTAGATTTATCTCAATTCGGTTTATATTCCGAATTATGAAATAAAATCTGTTGTTCCCTTTTTGAAACGATTTTCAATTCGCTTTTAAATTTATATTTGAATTTAAACTTCTAAATTACCTAATGATAATTTATTTCACTAGATTTATAAACATCATTTATAAATTCAACATCCTTGTTTTATACATTAAAACAAGTTACATTTCAAAATCTATTTGAAAATTGATTCTTACTTTGGAATATTTTATTAGCATAACTTACTTATATAATTGTAGAATCTATTTTCATATTTAATTTCAGTTTCTATATAATATAATTTAAACATCTTTTCTAGAAATAATTTATTTTTATAATTTCAACATAGTCGAATTCAGATCATAAATCCATATGGATTTATTTTAGATATAATACATCTTTTTATATTTAAAACGATTCTCAATTTATGTTTGAATTTAAATTCCCCAACTTTCCAATGATAATTATCGATTTCATTTATAAACACCGTTTGTAAATTCACTACTTGTTTTTATTATTCAAAACAAGTTAATATTTCCTAACCCATTCAAGATTCGAATTCTATTTTAGAAAAATAAAAATTTTCTTTTATATCTCAAAATTCCTTTCCACGATATTTTTGTATATCAATATTTGGGCCCAACGATATTCAAACATCCAAAACACCCAATTATCTGTCACAGGTTTTCTAACACATCATATATAAAAATATATATCAAACAAACAATAACAAATTTTGATAAATCCAGTTGGATCCCTCTAACCTGTTTTTCCTACATCCATAAACGTTAGCCAACATAAATAATACCCATCCTGCTTCAAGGAAGGATAGCGCAGTATAAAAGGTCATCCACTAATTATATTGTATGGCGCATAGGGAAATCAACCGCTAATGGTACTGCAGAAAATATCCTATATATATAATAGCCACAACCACTAAGCCTAAATATAACTAATATACATATATATATATATATATATATAATAGCCACAATAAAATTTCAATGCATCCAAACAACCAACAACCAACATATAACATTATATTAAATAAATATTCATTTATAATAAACTATAAATGAATCCTGAGAGTGAGTTTACTCACCTTGATTTTTAGTTTTGATCTATTATGATTCCTAATTAAATTCCAGCTTATGTAACCCACAGTGTATAAATCCTGATCGACTCCGTTCGTTAAAATCTTATGTAAATTAAATATGACATTTAATTTAAGCTATAGATGTAACAAAATTTAATTACTAAATAAAAATAATAATTACCTTAATAAATCACCAATCCATCTCCCATATTTTCGAATACAGTAAGATACATGTAGCTCCTCTCCTATGGTCGAATTACAGCTCCACTTTACTCCCCCTTCACACTACAGATTCAACAACCAGGACTATCATCAACTTGTCGTTCATTTCCTCAACCTCGCTGCACCACCTCGACCACACTCGAGCTCCTACTTTAAATCACGTCAACTGCCACTCCCTGGTGTCGAGCGACACAAACTCCACTGAAAAACCACAACCGTTCCTTCGTACGTGCTAAAACCATTGCCAAACCTCAACTTGAAGCCAATGATGAACCTAGTAAAGAACCAAACTCATCGAACCCTCAACGACATCGCACGCCTCCAGAACTCATGACTTGCCGTTCACACCTCCATCCTTCCCTCCTCCCCGAATCGCTAACCCTAGCTTAGACATCGCCTTTGCATCGCTCCCAAAACCTAGAGTTTGAAATCGATTTCCATCCAAAATTCAAGATCAATTTGAATGATTTCCCCTCTCTTTATTTTTATTCACGGGAATGATTTTGAATAGAGGAAAGAGGAGGAAATTCGATTTATATTTTGAATTCCTAGGAAGAACATCTTCGATTTTGATTTTGATTTAGATTTAAGGTGGATTAAAAGAGAAAACGACTTCAATTTGTTTCCTAAAAAATGAAATTTTGGAAGAGAGAAAAGGGAGAGCAGTCATCGTGATTTATAGAGGAATGGGAAACAAAACATGTAGAAATTTTAAATGGTTGTCTACCAACGTACAAGCACAAATTAAACTGATTTGATTATATTTAATACGATTTGATATAAAGGGATTTATAATTTATTTAAATAGATATCGATATGATTTCGAGCTTATCCACAAATTTTATAATAAAATATCTTGGGGTTCATAATTTGAAATCATGTACCCTTACTTTAACATAACGACCGACTTTTCAATGTTATAACGCTATTCTGAACTCAACGGAATAGATTTTGAAATTTAATTCACATGTATATATAACGTAACCATATTAAATCGATATAATATATTTTAAATTCAGAAACAAACAATTCCTCGATAATAAGTTGTTATTATTATCGTTTATCGTCAAATACAATTTATATTGATTATCTGAATTGTTTCAATTCAATTTTATCTTTGAATTCAATTATCTCATTTTCGTAATTACAATTATTCAATATATTCAAATTTGAATCTTATATCGACTATTAAACAGATAAACTCGATATAAAAATCCATTTATATTATCAACTCTGCAATTAAAATAAATTTAATTGTTTATAATAAATTGACTAAAAATCTTGGTCGTTACAGTCTTCTCAAACAACATGGGGAAATGTAAACAACTTCATTGCTCAGATAGAGAAGGGACTCACATTACAGTATCATTTCCTACACCGGGCGAAGCTGGGGCAATAACTGATCTTCGGTATGCTGAGGTCCAAGCCCCAGATTGGTCCATACCTTTGCTTCCTCCTAGTTCAACTTCACTTCCCGACTGGCCAATGGTAGGAGAATCACTTCCTACGTTAAACGGAGCTTTGGTAGCTGCGGATTCTCAGGTCGGCCATGGCCAAATTCTGAACCAGTCGACCGTTTTCCTTAACCCCAGGGATCGACTCAAACTCAACTCCCTGGAAAAACAGCTCTTGAACTAGTGCAATCCTTGGGTCAACCAGAACGTGGATCGATCCAACTTCCGGTTCAACCCAATGCCATACTGCAAACCCCTCTTATGCAGCCTCCCGTACAGCCTTCCCACGTTGCTGATCTAAGGAGGCCTGGGGGCAGTAACCCTCCATTTCACCATGACCACTCTACTATACCGGTCCTCAATGTGATAGAGGGAAATGCTACTGTAAACTACTCTAACATAGCCCGAGCGGGTCATGCCATTCCTCGGATGGATACCACTCACATGGAACGATCTGGTCCTACCGCCATGAGTATGGTTCAGACCAATACTCATTTTAACCAAGTGACTCCAGTTACTCCTGAACCAAGGCCCGAAGCTGAAGATCACCTTCACTCAACTCTCGGAGGTCGAACCAAACCGACCCCAAGAGCTCGGGCATGCTTCCACCCAGGCCTAAAACAGGGGTTCTCATCGATGTCCTTAATGTGGAATTAGATTCATGGCAACAACTCCTCGGGGATGGAAGTCAGATTGCAAGTATCATCAAACGTTTCACCAGAGGCAACACTTCTCAGTAGGATGTGGATAACATCCATCGAAGTCCATTCACTCGGGAGATCAAGAACTCCCGAAATCCACCCGACTTCAAGCTTTCGGTCCTAGAGCCCTACAACGGCAGGACCGACCTGACCATACATCTCATGCGATATATGCGACACATGGAAGAACTATCAGCATCAACCAAAGTCATGGCCAAGTGTTTCTCGCTCTTTCTCATCGACATAGCTGGCATGTGGTTTCGATAGCTAACAACTGATTCAATCAACAATTGGAACATGCTTGTCACTCGCTTCATCGAGCAGTTCAGAGTTCATATCTCTCAGCTGGAGAGGGTCATGTTCGTACATCCATCAAGAAACGGTCCGGCGAGACTTTACGCTCCTTTTTAGAAAGATCTAATGCGGCCGTTGCATCAGTCAATCGACCTGAGCCATCGATGGTGCTTATGGCCACCATAGTTGATGTTCAAAGCCAATCTGAATTTAGGATCTCTCTAAGTTGAGATCTCCCCGAAGATATCAAAGCCCTCTATGCTGAAGCAGATAGATTCATCGGTAAAGAAAAGCCAATGTCAAGATTGAAAATCTCGAACTACTTTCCATAAAAGATGGAGGCCCATCCAATGCCAATGGTCAGAGCAGAGGAAAATGGAAAGCCTCAGAAAAGAACGATTGGAACGTATGATCCCTGGGAGAAGACAAATATGATCGATACATAGAGCTCAATTCCTCCCTGCTAGGCATTTACCTCGACGTACGAGGATCACTACCTTTCCCATAGCCTCCCAGGAGGGAGCCAACTCAAAGAGAACTTGATTCTGGAAAGCACTACATGTATCGTAATATGGCGGGCCACGGTACCAATGAATGCAGGCACTTATGCGATCTCATAGAGGAAAGGGTCATATGTGGAGAGCTACCCGAATATGTGTTGTATATAACAATTCTATAATGTTTGTTTGATGATAACAAACATATATTTATTATTATAAATGTGACAGTAATAGTACTATTCCGTTACATCTCGGACATAATAAAATATTTATATTTAAATAAAATACTACTGCACAAGAATTTAAATATTCAAATATTATTTTATTAAAATATAATATTTTATTTCTACATTCGAATAGCACAGACTTATAACTCCACTATTTGTACATCTCACTGTAATACAGTACATACATTCAATTTCATTTGTTACATTGTTCCTCACTACATCTGTAACAACCCGTATTTTCAATAACCTGTTATAATGTAAATCGAGGCAGAATTTAATTCTAAAATCTGAATCAAGGGAAACGGGCTATGCCATTGCGTTTGTCTCGGAAAAATACGCGAAATAGAGTCTGAGTTTTCGAAAATCGGAGTCCGTATGACCCGATTAAGGCCCAATGAAGTTTTCAGAAATTTCCAAGTTAAAAACAGATTTGGATTTCAAGTTCAAATTTCGAATTTCGGGCCTGGAAGGCTAGGCGGGAAATTTCCCGCCAAGCCAACCAAGTCAACATGCCTGTCGACTTGGCAGTCGACTTGGTTGGACCCAAGTCGACAGCCCTGTCGACTTGGCTGTCGACTTGGTTCAGCCGGGCAGTTTTGCCTGGTGCACCATTTTGGAGTTGTGTTGAGTTTGGGGGCCAGATTCGGTTTTGAGGGCTGAGATTGGAATTAGGGTTTAATCCTAAGGCTAAAACTAATCCTAATCTCTATAAATAAGCCCCTAACCTAACCCTAAATCATCATTATTCATTCAAGTAACTAAACTATGGCAAAATCTTTCCTCTCATGGCCTCCACTCTCTTCATAAAATTCCTAAGTTATTTCTATGAGACATTTTCAATGCATACAAGTGTTTTCAAGCTTGTATGAGCATCATTAGCTTGCATTCAAGTCAAGTTTCCATATTTACATCATAAAGCAAGAGTTTTGATTCATTTTGGCTCAAGGGTTTTTCTATTGGAGCTTGCATTTTGGGTTTATTTGATTGCATAAGGGCTTCGTTTCAATCTATATATATATATATATATATATATATATATATTTTTGTGTCTTCATAAGAATTTGTAAGCCCTTTTACCTTCTTTTTAAACTCTAAAGTTAATGAATGATGCAAGTTGTGTTTGATCATCATGATATGCAAGTTTGCCATGATATGTAAGTTTACTATGTCATGTTATGCAAGTTTGGTATGTTATGATATGCAAGTTTATCATGTTATGTTATGCAAGTTGGCAATGTTATAATATGCAAGTTTATCATGTTATGATATGCAAGTTTATCATGTTATGTTATGCAAGTTTGCCATGTTATGTTATGCAAGTTGGCCATGTTATGATATGCAAGTTTATCATGTTATGATATGCAAGTTTATCATGTTATGTTATGCAAGTTTGCCATGTTATGTTATGCAAGTTGGGTTGATCATTTACTCATGTTATCATGTTATGCAAGATTACCTTGAGTATATGAACATAAAGCTTCAAGCTTTATACTAAAGGTTGCATTTTGGCAACATGTAAGTTATCATATCTCTTATGATAACTTGCATGTGAGGCTAAATGTAACACCCCACTCCCGCTATGATCACTCACTAAGGGAATGCCATAGCATCGGTGGAGTATTTTAGTGAATATAGAACAGAAAAATTACAACAAGACAGATATAAATAGTACTTGAAATTTTAAAACATCATCTCATAACAGCGGAAGTAAAACATGTCTGGTTACATCATAAAACCACAATAAAGGTCAAGTACAATATCCATCAAAATAAAGAAGTACATAATCCCACTCTCATACAATAGCCAAACAAAAGAAAAGATAACTGGATAACTGGAGCTTTACATCTATCCAAGCTCCTAAAGACTGGAACAGCAATCCGATCAAGCTCCACTACTGCTAGGATCCACCGTAGGACCTGAGGGTTGGGAAAAAGATAAAAACAACAGGGTCAGACATAAGTCTGAGCGAGTCCTATAACTTTAACAATACAATCGTTAAAGTAACCAGAGAAGACATAAACTGATATACGGTAACATATAGGGATGAATGGCTACCCTAAGCAGTCAACTAAACGAAGATAAAGGATAAAGACGCATCTACCCTCCCTAAGGTAAATTACTAAACTGCACCACACCAGTCGTTCCTAACTTAAAGGTTGATCCCACCCAAGGACTTATAAAATTTACTAATTAGTACCTGCGTACCCCTAGGTGACCAAGTAGGCGCCACGGGGCCCTACAATCCACTAGGTGTACACACTACTTCCCATTCGATCGGCTCCCTAACGTAGATACCCGTGCTGGCCCCACCGTGGGATGTATCATTCCCCAATGTGGCAACCTGATGGAACTAAAGGTGCACGGCTTATATCTACTCGATGCAACAACGGCTTACCTACCAGCCCGGGCCCACTCACGCATATGAAGCCCGTTGGACTTGCGTTGCCACCGCTAACCCGTTTGCCTCTTACAGTCAAGCCCAGTATGCGTGTCCCGTCCTCGACATGGGTCGAGCCCACAAAGATACGTATGGGTTACTGGTTGAAATGGGCCTCCACAAGCTACCCACCTAAGCTTGTCCCTTTTTCTAGTATATCCCACTTAACCCTTTAATCATGTTTTAATTACATGTTCTATTTTGGTTAAGTATTCTAATCGTATTTTCTATTGCCACCCAAGGCAACCACTAGATTTTCTCATGCCACCCGAGGCACCCACTTAACCCCTCATGTCCCTCTACATGCTAATGTGGTTAAGTGTTTCTTAATAAATTAATTAAGAACGTAACCTTTGTAAAGACCTCTCACATTAGACTGTCTTTTATGACCGCTGGTTAAGCCGGTTGGGTCCGGGCAGCCTTATGTCATAACAGAGTCTAACCTCGTGTCTTTACATTAATTACGTATTTAGTTTGTGCCTAAGACCTCTCACATTGGGCTAACATTTGTAGCAACTGGTTAAGCCGGTTGGGTCCGGGCAGTTTTACGCTACAACTGAGTCCAACCTCGTGTCTTAGTCAATTAATTACACCTAATTAATCACCCTCATAATTTTATATTAATTATCCCTAATTAATCAAGTTTTCTTAACATGGGTAGACCTAACTTAATAGGTAAATTCCCATGGGGTAGACCTAACTCAATAGGTAAATTCCCAACACATAGTATGGGTACACCTAACCAAATAGGCAAATTCCCATACTATGTTTATTTATTTTGTGTTATGCATAATTATATTAATTTCACACAATCTTATTAACTTATGCATTTAATTACCCCATCGTTCCCACGTAATTTCGTTCATGATATAACACATATAAAAGGTGTCAACTTGCATATGAATGAACATGTTTCAAAGGTGCCATCTTGCATATTAACAAACACATAACTTGCATATGAACTTGCATAACATGTCACATAACTTGCATATAATATGTCACATAACTTACATATTCATTTTGCATAACAAACTTGCATATTAGCTTATAGACTTGCATAATGTGTCATCATGAACTTGCATATTAATAAACATGTAACTTGCATATTTACATACATGTAACTCGCATATTAACAAACATGTAACTTGCATATAAAGAAACATGTAACTTGCATATTTACATACATGTAACTTGCATATTAACAAACATGTAACTTGCATATTAACAAACATGTAACTTGCATATTTACATACATGTAACTTGCATATTAACAAACATGTAACTTGCATATTAACAAACATGTAACTTGCATAGCATATTACCATGAACTTGCATAACATGCATATGATTACATAGCCCACAACTTGCATATTTAGCATCATGCAAACATAACATACATCATATTAAACTTGCATAAGCTTACATACTCAACATGCATAAACATAAGATTAATGCTAACATCATATCATATGATTCAAAGCTCATTAACCCACATACAAAACCATAAATCTCATCACATCTCATCTAATTAGTTTACCAAAAGATCATCAAAGTGATAGAAACTCACAACTAGCAACTTTGAACACCAAATGAAGAAGATTAAGATGCTAAGAAGGGATTAGAAGTTGATTAGAGAGTGATTAGTATGCAACCCTCTTCATAAAATTAGTGGAGGCCATGAGAGCTAGCATTTTGCCATAGTTTAGTCACTAGGTTTAATTATGAATGAATTAGGGTAGGTTAGGGTCTTATTTATAGATTAGGCAAGTGTTTTAGGCCATAGGATTAACCCTAGATTCAATCCAAGCCATCAAAGCATGTCTTGGGGAAGAAGTCAAGTGTAGGAACCATCTAGGGCCTTTAGATTAAAGATGGACCATGAGAACCATTCAAATGCAAAATCTGCACTTGAGCGAATCGGCCCACGGGTTGACAGCCAAACACCCTGGATTAACCCCTAGTCGACCCAGCGGGCTCGGGTCGACTTCAAAAATCGGCCGGTTCGGTTATTCCCCTCTCCCAATTCGCTGTTTTGAGCATTTTTGCATATTTATTTATTAAATTTTCAATTATATATATATATCAATATATATATATATATATATATATATATATATATATATATATATCTACACAACCCATTTCACTTAATTAAGTATACTTTAATTTGGGAATTTTCGTGAAACTTCGCGAGGCCATATCTTGGTCATACGGACTCCGATTTTCGAAAACTCGGACTCTATTTCGCGTATTTTTCCGAGACGAACACAATGGCATAGCCCGTTTCCCTTGATTCCCATTTTAGAATTAAATTCTGCCTCGATTTATGTTATTACAGGTTATTGAAAATACGGGTTGTTACATTCTCCCCTCCTTAAAGGATTTCGTCCCCGAAATCTTCAAGTTAGGAAGAACGTATCCTACCATCCAATCATCCATCTACTCAAAGCATCATCCACGAGCAATCATTGTCCTTACAAGATTCTAAATGCTGGATGGATATATGCAAAAGTGTGTGTATATGTACTTACCTAATGCGAAAATCAGGCGGTTACTGATACAGTAAACCTCCTTAATGCAAACCATGATAGTGCCATGCATCCAATATGTATGCGAAACCCTATTGACACATACAAATTTCTACATGCGTGCACAACCATACACAAAAATGCATCATCCATATGATAACACAGCCATGATACATCCATCAATCTAACTACCACATCCATTTATGCAATATGCAACATGAAGTGACTGAGCCGATCTAGTGCCTAATGTGTGTGTATATGCATCCACGAGCAACCACTAGCAAACAATTGCATCCATATGCATCCATCAACCATAACATGTTTCAAACACATGTCTCAACCATAGGTTTTACCCTATCTAAAGGTCATAGGTATTAGCGAGAGGATATACTAAAGATAAGATAAGTACTAGACAAGCAATAAAGGAGAAGTTAAAAGACATACTCTCAAAAAGAAATGGATACAAAGAACGCATCTTTGCTTCCGTCTCCCAAGTAGCATTGCTTTCGTCATCTCCCCATTGCACTTTAACTAGCTGAACTTCTCTGTTCCTCAACTTCCTAGTTTCTGACCCAAGGATGCGAGTAGGAGCTCGTCGAATCGTCGCATCACGCTCTACCTCTACATCTCTAAGCAAGCTCGGCTCTACCACCTCCGCGGTCTCATGTAAGCACTTCCTCAAATGTGATACATGGAATACATCATGAACACCACTAAGTCTGTCGGGCAACTCCACCCTATATGCCATCCGTCCAATCCTTTCCTTAATAGGAAACGGCCCAACAAATCTCGGTGCTAACTTCCCTACGGACCCAAAGCGAACAACATTTCTCAATGGAGATACTTTGACAAAAACCATGTCCCCAACCTCAAACTCAAGATCCGTCCTTCTCCGATCCGCATAAGATTTCTGTCTATCTTGCGCTGCTTTCATCCTTTTTCGAATTAAATCAATCTTCTCTGAAGTCTCTCTAACCATATCCGGCCCAAGCAAGATCTTATCCGTAGATTCCCACCAACATGTAGGAGATCGACAAGGCCTTCCATAAAGAGCTTCGAAAGGAGCCATACCAATACTGGACTGAAAGCTGTTATTATATGCGAACTCCACCAAAGGAAGATGTTCTTCCCATGTACCTCCAAAATCCAAGATACAAAGCCTCAAAAGATCTTCTAAGATACGGTTCACCCTCTCGGTCTGACCGTCCGTCTGAGGATGATATGCGGTGCTCAAACACAACTGAGTCCCTACCGCCTCTTGCAAACTTCTCCAAAACTCACTAGTGAAAATAGGATCTCGATCACTCACAATGCTGGATGGTACGCCATGCAATCTAACAATCTCTCTAACATAGACTGAAGCAAGCCATGGAGCGGTCATCTTACTCTTTACGGGTATAAAATGGGCACTCTTTGTAAGTCTGTCTACCACAACCCAAATTCCCGTATTGCCCTTCCTCGATCTCGGTAACCCGTCGATGAAATCCATCGAGACACTATCCCACTTCCACTGTGGAACTCCCAATGGGTGTAGCAACCCACCGGGTTTCCTTTGCTCCACTTTAACTTGTTGGCACACTAAGCATCTAGCCACATACTCGGCCACATCTTTCTTCATACCGGCCCAAAAGAAAACTCTCTTCATGTCTTGGTACATTTTGTCTCCACCGGGATGAATAGTCATTCTTGAACGATGTGCATCATCCAAAATAGCCTTCTTCAAACCCTCATCTTGCGGTACACAAAGTCTACCGTCTCTATGCAACCATCCCTTATCATCTATGGTGTATCTACCCAAATGGCTGGACGACTCCCCTCTTATAAGCTTCTCTACCAACACAACCAACTGTGGGTCGTCTCGCTGAGCCTCGCCAATCCGTCTCAAAAGAGTAGGTCTAACCTCCAAGGATGCCAACAAACCAGGTACAAAATCAACAGAAGGTCTGAAGTCAAACAAAGAAAGAAACTCCAAGCTTCGTCGTTCCACGAACAATGGACTCAAAGATAGCCTTTTTCTACTTAAGGCGTCTGCCACCACGTTACCCTTACCAGGGGTATACGCTATCTCGAAATCATAGGATGCTAAGAACTCCATCCACCTTTGCTGTCTTAAGTTTAAATCCTTCTGAGAGAATAAGTACTTCAATGATTTATGGTCGGTGAACAACTCGAATCTCTCACCAAGAAGATAATGGCGCCAAGACTTAAGTGCGAAAACAATCGCGGCCAACTCTAGATCATGGGTAGGGTAATTCTTCTCATGCACTCTCAATTGTCTCCCTCCATAGGCTATTACCCTTCCCTCCTGCATCAAGACTGCGCCTAATCCTGTTCCACAAGCATCGGTATAAACAACAAACGGCTTACTCCCATCTGGAAGCACTAAAACTGGAGCGGTGGTCAAAGCTCTCTTTAACCGTCGGAAAGCATCATCACAATCTACATCCCATGAGAAAACCAGATTCTTCTTCGTCAAGCGGGTTAATGGGGCTGATATCTTCGCGAAGTCTTTGATGAACTTCCTATAATATCCTGCCAACCCCAAGAAACTTCTTACCTCGGTAGCATTTCTAGGAACTTTCCAATCCTGGATAGATACTATCTTTGCGGGATCCACAGCTATCCCTTCCTTAGAGACCACATGCCCTAAGAATCGCACTTCTCTTCTCCAAAAATGGCATTTAGAGAATTTAGCTTTAAGACTATGCGCTCGAAGAGTCTCCAACACTTCCTTGAGATGTAAGGCATGCTCTTCTTCATTCTTGGAAAAGACCAAGATGTCATCCACAAAAACTACTACAAACTTATTCAGATACTCTCTGAACACTCTACTCATGAGATCAACAAAGTATGCGGGGGCGTTTGTCAACCCAAATGGCATCACTAGCCACTCATAAAAACCATCCGGAGTCCGGAAAGCAGTCTTCTCTATACTGTCCTCCGCCACTCTTAACTGATGAAACCCTGTAGCTAAGTCCATCTGCGAAAATACTGACGCGCCAACCAACTGATCAAAGAGATCATCTATCCTCGGTAATGGGTGTCTATTCTTCTTCGTGAGCTTATTAAGTTCCCTATAATCCACACAAAGTCTGAGGGACCCATCCGCCTTCGTGGCAAACACTACTGGAGCTCCCCACTCCGATATACTTCGCCTTATGAACCCCTTCTCAAGCAACTCCCCTACTTGCTTATGAAGTTCTCTTCTCTCACGAGGAGCCATGTGGCGTACTGGCAAAGACACTGGTTTGGCATTATCCACCAAATAAATTCGGAAATCTATCTCCCGCTTCGGAGGCAAACCCTTTACTTCTTCAAACACATCCGGATATTCCCGGACTACTCTGACAGAACACAAACTTTCGACCGAAGCATCGAGCGATTCAAGATAACTTAGCAAAACAGATTCCATGGGATTGCAAGAGATCTCGAGAGTGTTACCCAAGCGGGTCATGAGCCTGACAACTCTCCTTTCGCAATCAAGAACGGCACCATTACTGGATAACCAGTCCATGCCCAAGATCAACCCATAGCCCGTGAAGCCCAATACAAAAGCATCACATCTAAACTCAACGCTAAGTATAGAAATCTTCAAACCCAAACATATCATAGACAGATATATGGAGCCCCCAATTGGGTTTGAGACAACCAAGGGATCATCAACTAGACTGGTGTCTAAGTGCAGTGACTCAACTAACGATGATGAGATAAAAGAATGCGATGCGCCAGAGTCAAACAAAGTACGAACTGGATGATCAAACAGAAAAACCAGACTTTCAACGGAAATAGTTCTACCTCTCTGCTGAATCGGTGGAACTGAGAGAACCTGAACTTGCCCCCCTGACTGAGGTGGTGCTATAAGAGCTTGCACCTGGCCTCCTGAGGTAGACCCCGTCTTCTGCCCCTTCTTTGGGCAGTTTTTCACAAGATGCCCTGCTTCACCACAATGAAAGCAACCGGTCTTCTTCTTTTTGCGACAATCCTTACTGAGGTGTCCTGGTGTTCCACAATTGAAGCACTTCTTCTTCGTCTTCTTTTTGTCACCATTGCCTTTTCCGCCCTTGCCTTGTTGTTGCTGTTGCGGTTTCTTCTGATCCCCCTTTTTCTCTGGTGCCTTAGAATTCTTATCATCCTCATGCATAAGTGCCATGTAGACAAGCTTCTCAAAAGTGGCCCCCATAGGAATGTGAGTCATAGCTATTCCTTGCAATGGTTCGTTCAAGCCTCTAACGAACCTCAAAGCCTTCTTCTCCGGTGTATTCACCAACTCTATGCCAAACCTTGCTAATTGATTGAATTTGTTGACATATTCTTTCACCGTGAGATTCCCTTGTTTCAAATTCAAGAACTTCTCCATAAACAGATTCTCTTCCGCCCTTGAGAGAAACTTAGCCCCAAACCTTTGCTTAAAATCTGCCCAAGAGTCAACAGGGCGTTCTCCATTAGTGACCTCCCACCAGAATGAGGCCTCTCCCTTCATTAACCAAGCCGCCAACTTGACTTTCTTTCCCTCTTCCACTTCAAAGATATCTAGCAACTCTTCCACTTCCTTAAGCCAATCTCTAGCCTCTACGAAAGTCTCTGAACCAAGAAAAGGTTTTCCTCCTATAGCCTTGAACTCCTTGCAAACCTTAGCAAAATTATCCACTCTAGGCTGAGGAGGAGGAGCGGTTGTCTCTGGTGTAGTAGCATTGGCCGGACCCGCAGCCGCGGCCCTAGCCTCTTGCAACCTCCTATACCATAGTGGTATAACTAAACCCTCCGGGATGTTAAGATCTTCAGCCATGCTGAAACGAAAGAGGAAAGATTCAAAAAGGAGATTCCGAAAGATAAAGATATGGCTATTGGGGATTATGCTTTTCTTTTTCAAAAACTTTTTCTCTTAGAAGACATGCTTTTAAAAATACTTTCTTCGAAAATACTCTTAGAAAGTAGTTTTTCTCAAAAATTTTATCTGTTCTGGTAACCTTAAGCTCTGATACCACGTGTAACACCCCACTCCCGCTATGATCACTCACTAAGGGAATGCCATAGCATCGGTGGAGTATTTTAGTGAATATAGAACAGAAAAATTACAACAAGACAGATATAAATAGTACTTGAAATTTTAAAACATCATCTCATAACAGCGGAAGTAAAACATGTCTGGTTACATCATAAAACCACAATAAAGGTCAAGTACAATATCCATCAAAATAAAGAAGTACATAATCCCACTCTCATACAATAGCCAAACAAAAGAAAAGATAACTGGATAACTGGAGCTTTACATCTATCCAAGCTCCTAAAGACTGGAACAGCAATCCGATCAAGCTCCACTACTGCTAGGATCCACCGTAGGACCTGAGGGTTGGGAAAAAGATAAAAACAACAGGGTCAGACATAAGTCTGAGCGAGTCCTATAACTTTAACAATACAATCGTTAAAGTAACCAAAGAAGACATAAACTGATATACGGTAACATATAGGGATGAATGGCTACCCTAAGCAGTCAACTAAACGAAGATAAAGGATAAAGACGCATCTACCCTCCCTAAGGTAAATTACTAAACTGCACCACACCAGTCGTTCCTAACTTAAAGGTTGATCCCACCCAAGGACTTATAAAATTTACTAATTAGTACCTGCGTACCCCTAGGTGACCAAGTAGGCGCCACGGGGCCCTACAATCCACTAGGTGTACACACTACTTCCCATTCGATCGGCTCCCTAACGTAGATACCCGTGCTGGCCCCACCGTGGGATGTATCATTCCCCAATGTGGCAACCTGATGGAACTAAAGGTGCACGGCTTATATCTACTCGATGCAACAACGGCTTACCTACCAGCCCGGGCCCACTCACGCATATGAAGCCCGTTGGACTTGCGTTGCCACCGCTAACCCGTTTGCCTCTTACAGTCAAGCCCAGTATGCGTGTCCCGTCCTCGACATGGGTCGAGCCCACAAAGATACGTATGGGTTACTGGTTGAAATGGGCCTCCACAAGCTACCCACCTAAGCTTGTCCCTTTTTCTAGTATATCCCACTTAACCCTTTAATCATGTTTTAATTACATGTTCTATTTTGGTTAAGTATTCTAATCGTATTTTCTATTGCCACCCAAGGCAACCACTAGATTTTCTCATGCCACCCGAGGCACCCACTTAACCCCTCATGTCCCTCTACATGCTAATGTGGTTAAGTGTTTCTTAATAAATTAATTAAGAACGTAACCTTTGTAAAGACCTCTCACATTAGACTGTCTTTTATGACCGCTGGTTAAGCCGGTTGGGTCCGGGCAGCCTTATGTCATAACAGAGTCTAACCTCGTGTCTTTACATTAATTACGTATTTAGTTTGTGCCTAAGACCTCTCACATTGGGCTAACATTTGTAGCAACTGGTTAAGCCGGTTGGGTCCGGGCAGTTTTACGCTACAACTGAGTCCAACCTCGTGTCTTAGTCAATTAATTACACCTAATTAATCACCCTCATAATTTTATATTAATTATCCCTAATTAATCAAGTTTTCTTAACATGGGTAGACCTAACTTAATAGGTAAATTCCCATGGGGTAGACCTAACTCAATAGGTAAATTCCCAACACATAGTATGGGTACACCTAACCAAATAGGCAAATTCCCATACTATGTTTATTTATTTTGTGTTATGCATAATTATATTAATTTCACACAATCTTATTAACTTATGCATTTAATTACCCCATCGTTCCCACGTAATTTCGTTCATGATATAACACATATAAAAGGTGTCAACTTGCATATGAATGAACATGTTTCAAAGGTGCCATCTTGCATATTAACAAACACATAACTTGCATATGAACTTGCATAACATGTCACATAACTTGCATATAATATGTCACATAACTTACATATTCATTTTGCATAACAAACTTGCATATTAGCTTATAGACTTGCATAATGTGTCATCATGAACTTGCATATTAATAAACATGTAACTTGCATATTTACATACATGTAACTCGCATATTAACAAACATGTAACTTGCATATAAAGAAACATGTAACTTGCATATTTACATACATGTAACTTGCATATTAACAAACATGTAACTTGCATATTAACAAACATGTAACTTGCATATTTACATACATGTAACTTGCATATTAACAAACATGTAACTTGCATATTAACAAACATGTAACTTGCATAGCATATTACCATGAACTTGCATAACATGCATATGATTACATAGCCCACAACTTGCATATTTAGCATCATGCAAACATAACATACATCATATTAAACTTGCATAAGCTTACATACTCAACATGCATAAACATAAGATTAATGCTAACATCATATCATATGATTCAAAGCTCATTAACCCACATACAAAACCATAAATCTCATCACATCTCATCTAATTAGTTTACCAAAAGATCATCAAAGTGATAGAAACTCACAACTAGCAACTTTGAACACCAAATGAAGAAGATTAAGATGCTAAGAAGGGATTAGAAGTTGATTAGAGAGTGATTAGTATGCAACCCTCTTCATAAAATTAGTGGAGGCCATGAGAGCTAGCATTTTGCCATAGTTTAGTCACTAGGTTTAATTATGAATGAATTAGGGTAGGTTAGGGTCTTATTTATAGATTAGGCAAGTGTTTTAGGCCATAGGATTAACCCTAGATTCAATCCAAGCCATCAAAGCATGTCTTGGGGAAGAAGTCAAGTGTAGGAACCATCTAGGGCCTTTAGATTAAAGATGGACCATGAGAACCATTCAAATGCAAAATCTGCACTTGAGCGAATCGGCCCACGGGTTGACAGCCAAACACCCTGGATTAACCCCTAGTCGACCCAGCGGGCTCGGGTCGACTTCAAAAATCGGCCGGTTCGGTTATTCCCCTCTCCCAATTCGCTGTTTTGAGCATTTTTGCATATTTATTTATTAAATTTTCAATTATATATATATATATATATATCAATATATATATATATATATATATATATCTACACAACCCATTTCACTTAATTAAGTATACTTTAATTTGGGAATTTTCGTGAAACTTCGCGAGGCCATATCTTGGTCATACGGACTCCGATTTTCGAAAACTCGGACTCTATTTCGCGTATTTTTCCGAGACGAACACAATGGCATAGCCCGTTTCCCTTGATTCCCATTTTAGAATTAAATTCTGCCTCGATTTATGTTATTACAGGTTATTGAAAATACGGGTTGTTACACTAAATGCGAACTTATGGCCATTTCTACATGTCATTTATCCCCATGTATCACCAATATGCTAAGTTTGGTTTTATGCATGCTTTTGAGGCCTAAAAATGTAATATGCAAGTATATGAACATATGTACATTTCATATGCCACCATGTTAAACTTGTGGCTTCAACACCTTTATGTCATGATTATGCCAAGTTCCCTCTTTCTATCCTTTATGCGCTATTGCGATATGTAAGCGATGGGATTGCGTTTGGGGTTGGGTAAACTTAAAAGACATAAAAACATAAGATTGGGAATTTACCTATTAAGTTAGGTCTACCCATTGGGAATTTACCTATTAAGTTAGGTCTACCCAAATGCTTGAAAACTTGTAATATGTTTTGGAAACATAATGGACATGACACTTAGAAAATATAAGTGTGACCAACTCGAGGTTGGGTTGAGTTTGTAGCGTAAACCTACCCGGAACCGACCGGCTTAACTAGTTGCTACAAACAATAGGACCCAATGTGAGAAGTTGGTCATGTTGTACCTTGAACCCGAGGTTAGACCAAGTTGTGGTATAAAGCTACCCGGAACCGACCGGCTTAACTAGTAACCGCAACGAAGTCTAATGTGAGAGGTTAAGGCACATTAATTAATTAATGCCTCATGGTTAGGGTTTAAGTCATGGTCCACTTAATACTTAATCAATGTGGGCTTGGTAGATTAATCAGGGTTAAGTCGTGAACTCATCGTTACACATAACCAAGTTAATCCATGATTAGCAAGAGGGTTAAACCGTACTTAACCCACTAGAAAATCCTAGCAACGGGGGTCCACTCCAGCAGTAATCCCAAGTTTGTATCATCATGACCCTAGGGACTAGGCTAGGGTGGGGCACGATTACTGGACTTGAGGTAAGTGACCGAAAACGACTGCAGAGTGGTACGCCGGTGTAGTTCCGGAAGGACTACGGTCGTGCACGTAGTCCATGGCCAGAGAAAATCAAGCACGGGTACCAGTAGATCTAGACTGTGCACTTGTGTTTATGGTGTCCAGGGGTTGACACCCTAGGGCTTGATACACCCGACGGGAGACCCAGCACAGTCTGAATACAATTATGTTTGGGCCGTATTGACACCAACACGTGACGAGTTAGGCTTATAGGGAGCCGATCGACTAGACCGTTTGGTTGGACCTCGTATTAGGGTCACTTCATGTTATTGGACCTCGTATTAGGGTCACTTCATGTTATTGGACCTCGTATTAGGGTCACTTCATGTTATTGGACCTCGTATTAGGGTCACTTCATGTTATTGGACCTCGTATTAGGGTCACTTCATGTTATTGGACCTCGTATTAGGGTCACTTCATGTTATTGGGCCAAAGCTTGGGCCAAGGGATCAATACTTGTTTATTCAAGTCATGTTAGTTTGCTAGTACACCTGTGGTGCAAAACCTTAAACCTGATTATGCGATGACACCTTTTATCTATCATGCCAGTATGTAGTTATCCTTATGTTCATCTCAGTTTTCATCATGCCAGTTAACTTTATTAGTTTATAAACTGATGGTAGTAGGGCTTACTCAGTCTTTTTGACTGACCTGTTTTCTTTCGCCTTTTTTCTTCCGTTCCCCCCCCCCCAGGTTCTCAGGGTGGGAATATTGGAGCTTAGCTTGGATTTCTGATCGCTTGCTTGTGGGATTTTAGCTCATGTACGGTCTTGACATGAAGCTAGCTATGGTTATCACTTATTTTGGGGATAGTACTTATGTATTTCAGTTTTTCAGTGATGTTGTTTTTATCTAGACTTGTGTATTTGAAAAGTTGACATTATGTTGTTCCAGACTTGTTTTGAAATAGTTTGAAATCTTCCGCTGTTTTACTTATCTTATTTACTCTGTTTACATATATACATATGTTCTTGTTCTGCCTTGATATATCATTATGCATGTTTACCCAGTACAAACGCCCCTCCAAAGTCAGAGTGCTTGCAAGAGCCACCCTGGCGGAGGTGGGGTGTTACATTTGGTATCAGAGCGAGGTTTACGAGAAGGAGCAAAAAGGTTTTTAGAAACTTTTGGAAAACTATTTTCAAAACCAAGTATAAAGTATTTTCCAAAGAAAAGTCTAGTTTATTTTAAAGGCTATTCCCCAAAAAGCCATTAGCAAAAATTCCTTCGTTTTTCTCCATTCTAAATCTATCTTTTTCTTCGTTTTCAGTATGGCCGGTAACTTTGCCATTCCGGAAGGCGCTCAAGTACCTATTTGGTTTAGGAGATACATGGGGGAAAGGGCAAGTAAAGCCGACCCCGCGGACATTCCTCCTCCCCCTCAGCATCCACAAGCGGATTTCGCGGAGATTTGCCAAGACTTTAAGGCGATGGGTTGCAAGAATTTTGTTGGGATGGAGACTTCTGTTGAGGCAAGAAACTGGTTAAAGGAAACTGAAGACCTCTTTGCTATCTTAGATGTAGAAGATCGTAGGAAAGTTCTGTTGGCGGTATGGTTATTGAAAGGGGAAGCTGCTTATTGGTGGGTAGTCACCACCACTACGAGACCAATTGAGACTTGGGATGAGTTCAAAAGAAGGTTTGGACTGAGGTTTTTATCGTCAGCAGAGGAGAACCTTCAGATGGAGAGGTTCCTATCACTAAAGCAAGGGGACATGACTATTAGGGAATACGTGGATAAGTTTAATCAACTTGCTCGGTTCGGTTTAGACTTGGTTAACACAGCTCAGAAGAAGGCCATGCACTTTGCTCTAGGACTAAATGAGCCATTGCGCGGTTTAGCCATATCTCATATACCCATCGGAGCAACCTTCGAGAGTTTGGTAAATATGGCCCTGCTTCAAGAGGAAGATAAGAAGGAAAAAAGGTGCTTTACTTGTGGAAGCTCAACTCATCTAAACAAGGATTGCAGAAAAAGGAAGGGCACTTGCTTTAACTGTGGAGAAATGGGACACTTCACTAGGGATTGCCCGAAGAAGCAAGGGCAAGGCCAGGGTCAGACTCGGCGTACTGGACCTTCGGGAGGGCAAGTTCATGCTCTCAATGCCGCTCCAGTTCCCGATCGAGGTAGTATTTCTGTTGAAAGTCTTGTTTACATTTTTGATTTTCCTGTTCGTACTTTGTTTGATTCTGGCGCCTCGCATAGTTTATTTCATCTGGTTTAGTTGAAAGTTTGCACCTAAGTACTAGTCTAGTTAATGATCCCGTGTGTGTTTCAAATCCAATTGGGGGTTCCGCCCATTTGTCTATTATCTACGTGGATTTGAAAATCTCTATCTTGAGTATAGAATTCTCGCGTGGTGCTTATATTCTCGGTTTCATGGGGTATGGGTTGATTTTGGGCATGGATTGGTTGTCCAGTTTTGGAGCCATTCTTGATTTTTGAGCATAGGGTTGAGAGGCTCATGACTCGCCCCGGTAATACCCTAAAAATTTCTAGTAACCCTATGAGTCCCGTCATGTTGTGTTATCTTGAATCCCTCAACTCGTCTATCGATAGTTTGCAATCGGTGAGGGTGGTCCGAGAATATCCTGATATCTTGGGTGAAGTGAAGGGGGTTACCCCTAAACGAGAGATAGATTTCCGCATTTATCTGGTTGATAATGCCAAGATAGTTTCGTGGCCGGTTAGGCACATGGCCCCGCAAGATGAGACTTAAGAAAGCAAGTCAAGGAGTTGCTTGAGAAGAACTTCATTAGACGACGTATATCTGAATGGGGAGCGCCTATAGTATTTACTACCAAGGCAGATGGTTCTCTTCGACTTTGTGTTGATTATCGTGAGTTAAACAAAGAGAATAGACAACCATTGCCAAGGATCGATGATTTGTTTGATCCGCTTGTAGGAACATCTGTTTTCTCTTGATCTTGCTACGGGATTCCATCAGCTCAGAGTAGCTGAGGATAGTATAGGCAAAACTGCGTTCAGAACTCCAGATGGATTCTTAGAATGGTTGGTCATGCCATTCGGTTTGACTAATGCACCCGCCTACTTCGTGGACTTGATGAGTAGGGTGTCCAGGGAGTTCCTTAACAAGTTTGTTGTTGTCTTCGTGGATGATATTCTGATCTTCTCAAAGGATGAGGAAGAACATGCAAGGCATCTCAAGGAAGTGATGGATACGCTTAGAGCGCATCAGTTGAAATCCAAGTTCTCCAAATGTCATTTTTGGAGAAGGGAAGTTCGGTTTCTTGGACATATATTCTCTAAGCAAGCCATAGCGGTGGATCCCGCGAAAGTGGTTGTGGTTCAAGACTGGAAGACTCCTAGGAATGCAACCGAAGTAAGAAGCTTTCTTGGTCTGGCGAGCTACTACAGGAAGTTCATCAGGGACTTCGCTAAGATTTCGGCCCCTTTTACTAAGTTGACGAAGAAGAACTTAGTCTTTGCATGGGACTTGGAGTGTGAGCTTGCTTTTCAAAGGCTCAAGAGAGCCCTTACCTCAGCTCCAGTTTGGCAACGTGGATTGGTATTTTCAAGAAAAGTTCTGCTGCGTGGAATACTTTATAGTAAGTAAACGAGATCCAGGATTCACTGGTGAATTTTGGAAAGCTTGCACGAAACCATGAGCACGCAGTTATGTTTAAGCCAAGTATTTTAGGCAAAGAATAAGTGGAAGTGGAACGAGAGGCAACGGTGAAATGAGTTCTAACTCATATTTTGGGAACAAGAATTAAGAACTATGGAATTGCGAAGTTAAAAGACGGTCAAGGCACGATGGGATTAAGCACAAGAAAATGCGGCTTAGAAGACTGAAGACTAGATACGCGCATTATATATCTTTCTAAGAGTATATCCTTGATCCCTATTGTTCCGTAGAGCTTACTCGCATGCTATCTTTTTACGTATATCCTCTCGGTCCCATTCTCGGTCCTATTTCTGTCGGGAGGTATGACTTATTGGCTAGTAATACATGTCAGGGTTTGGAGGGGTCCGTTAGGTTGGCTAAACCTTTTGGGCTTTTATAGAATATGGGTTGGGTTAGGAAGGGATTTCTTGTAATCCGAAAGGAGTATATCCTGCTTATCTTCCCGATCTCTTTGTAGCATATCTTTTGCTATCCATGTTTGTCTTGATTATCTAGTTTATCATGTTAATCTTGTCATGAGAACCTTAGGTAGAAACCCTTTGGATGAAACATGTGTTTGAAACATGTTATGCTTGATGGTTGCAAGTGGTTGCAAGTGTTTGCAAGTGGTTACTCATGGATGCATTATACACGTTAGGCACTAGATCGGCTCACACACTCCTCATATTGCATATGCATGAGTGTTTATGCTTATTCATGGATGAAAATTTTTGTGTTATCACATGGATGTTGCATATGGATGTATGTTATGTGCAAACATATAGATGTTATACATTATGTTAGAAATTGCATACATATGGATTCATTTCACTAACATAATTTGCATTGATGATATTTGCATTAGATAAGTACATATACACACACCTTTGCATATGTTCATACAACATTTTGAATCTTGTAAGGACAATGATTTCTCGTGGATGATGTTTTGAGTAGATGGATGTTGGATGGTAGGATACGTTCTTCCTAACTTGAAGATTTCGGGGACGAAATCCTTTAAGGAGGGGAGAATGTAACAACCCGTATTTTCAATAACCTGTTATAACGTAAATTGAGGCAGAATTTAATTCTAAAATCTGAATCAAGGGAAACAGGCAATGCCATTGCGTTCGTCTCGGAAAAATACGCGAAATAGAGTCCGAGTTTTCGAAAATCGGAGTCCGTATGACCCGATTAAGGCCCAATGAAGTTTTCAGAAATTTCCAAGTTAAAAACAGATTTGGATTTCAAGTTCAAATTTCGAATTTCGGGCCTGGAAGGCTAGGCGGGAAATTTCCCGCCAAGCCACCAAGTCGACAGGCATGTCGACTTGGCAGTCAACTTGGTTGGACCCAAGTCTACAGCCCTGTCGACTTGGCTGTCGACTTGGTTCAGCCGGGCAGTTTTGCCTGGTGCACCATTTTGGAGTTGTGTTGAGTTTGGGGGCCAGATTCGGTTTTGAGGGCTGAGATTGGAATTAGGGTTTAATCCTAAGGCTAAAACTAATCCTAATCTCTATAAATAAGCCCCTAACCTAACCCTAAATCCTCATTATTCATTCAAGTAACTAAACTATGGCAAAATCTTTCCTCTCATGGCCTCCACTCTCTTCATAAAATTCCTAAGTTATTTCTATGAGACATTTTCAATGCATACAAGTGTTTTCAAGCTTGTATGAGCATCATTAGCTTGCATTCAAGTCAAGTTTCCATATTTACATCATAAAGCAAGAGTTTTGATTCATTTTGGCTCAAGGGTTTTTCTATTGGAGCTTGCATTTTGGGTTTATTTGATTGCATAAGGGCTTCGTTTCAATCTATATATATATATTTTTGTGTCTTCATAAGAATTTGTAAGCCCTTTTACCTTCTTTTTAAACTCTAAAGTTAATGAATGATGCAAGTTGTGTTTGATCATCATGATATGCAAGTTTGCCATGATATGTAAGTTTACTATGTCATGTTATGCAAGTCTGGTATGTTATGATATGCAAGTTTATCATGTTATGTTATGCAAGTTGGCCATGTTATGATATGCAAGTTTATCATGTTATGTTATGCAAGTTTGCCATGTTATGTTATGCAAGTTGGCCATGTTATGATATGCAAGTTTATCATGTTATGATATGCAAGTTTATCATGTTATGTTATGCAAGTTTGCCATGTTATGTTATGCAAGTTGGGTTGATCATTTACTCATGTTATCATGTTATGCAAGCTTACCTTGAGTATATGAACATAAAGCTTCAAGCTTTATGCTAAAGGTTGCATTTTGGCAACATGTAAGTTATCATATCTCTTATGATAACTTGCATGTGAGGCTAAATGCGAACTTATGGCCATTTCTACATGTCATTTATCACCATGTATCACCAATATGCTAAGTTTGGTTTTATGCATGCTTTTGAGGCCTAAAAATGTAATATGCAAGTATATGAACATATGTACATTTCATATGCCACCATGTTAAACTTGTGGCTTCAACACCTTTATGTCATGATTATGCCAAGTTCTCTCTTTCTATCCTTTATGCGCTATTGCGATATGTAAGCGATGGGATTGCGTTTGGGGTTGGGTAAACTTAAAAGACATAAAAACATAAGATTGGGAATTTACCTATTAAGTTAGGTCTACCCATTGGGAATTTACCTATTAAGTTAGGTCTACCCAAATGCTTGAAAACTTGTAATATGTTTTGGAAACATAATGGACATGACACTTAGAAAATATAAGTGTGACCAACTTGAGGTTGGGTTGAGTTTGTAGCGTAAACCTACCTGGAACCGACCGGCTTAACTAGTTGCTACAAACAATAGGACCCAATGTGAGAAGTTGGTCATGTTGTACCTTGAACCCGAGGTTAGACCAAGTTGTGGTATAAACTACCCGGAACCGACCGGCTTAACTAGTAACCGCAACGAAGTCTAATGTGAGAGGTTAAGGCACATTAATTAATTAATGCCTCATGGTTAGGGTTTAAGTCATGGTCCACTTAATACTTAATCAATGTGGGCTTGGTAGATTAATCAGGGTTAAGTTGTAAACTCATCGTTACACATAACCAAGTTAGTCCATGATTAGCAAGAGGGTTAAACCGTACTTAACCCACTAGAAAATCGTAGCAACGGGGGTCCACTCCAGCAGTAATCCCAAGTTTGTATCATCATGACCCTAGGGACTAGGCTAGGGTGGGGCACGATTACTGGACTTGAGGTAAGTGACCAAAAACGACGGCAGAGTGGTACGCCGGTGTAGCTCCGGAAGGACTACGATCGTGCACGTAGTCCGTGGCCATAGAAAATCAAGCACGGGTACCAGTAGATCTAGACTGTGCACTTATGTTTATGGTGTCCAGGGGTTGACACCCTAGGGCTTGATACACCCGACGGGAGACCCAACACAGTCTGACTACAATTATGTTTGGGCCGTATTGACACCAACACGTGACGAGTTAGGCTTATAGGGAGCCGATCGACTAGACCGTTTGGTTGGACCTCGTATTAGGGTCACTTCATGTTATTGGACCTCGTATTAGGGTCACTTCATGTTATTGGACCTCGTATTAGGATCACTTCATGTTATTGGACCTCGTATTAGGGTCACTTCATGTTATTGGACCTCGTATTAGGGTCACTTCATGTTATTGGACCTCGTATTAGGGTCACTTCATGTTATTGGGCCAAAGCTTGGGCCAAGGGATCAATACTTGTTTATTCAAGTCATGTTAGTTTGCTAGTACACCTGTGGTGCAAAACCTTAAGCCTGATTATGCGATGACACCTTTTATCTATCATGCCAGTATGTAGTTATCCTTATGTTCATCTCAGTTTTCATCATGCCAGTTAACTTTATTAGTTTATAAACTGATGGTAGTAGGGCTTACTCAGTCTTTTTGACTGACCTGTTTTCTTTCGCCTCTTTTCTTCCGTTCCCCGCCCCCCCCCCCCCTCCCAGGTTCTCATGGTGGGAATATTGGAGCTTAGCTTGGATTTCTGATCGCTTGCTTGTGGGATTTTAGCTCATGTACGGTCTTGACATGAAGCTAGCTATGGTTATCACTTATTTTGGGGATAGTACTTATGTATTTCAGTTTTTCAGTGATGTTGTTTTTATCTAGACTTGTGTATTTGAAAAGTTGACATTATGTTGTACCAGACTTGTTTTGAAATAGTTTGAAATCTTCCGCTGTTTTACTTATCTTATTTACTCTGTTTACATATATACATATGTTCTTGTTCTGCCTTGATATATCATTATGCATGTTTACCAAGTACAAACGCCCCTCCAAAGTCAGAGTGCTTGCAAGAGCCACCCTAGCGGAGGTGGGGTGTTACAACATCACTCTGTTTTATAGTCACTCATATAAACTTTTGCCTCATTACATTTCTCTCAGTCACTCATATACATACATTGACACACACACTCTCATATATATAGTTTCACTCACTTGTCTTCTGTCTATAAGCATTATCAGTCCAGTCTTCTGTTTACCTATCACAGGAACACACAGAGTAAATTGGAACAAAAATATCTTTATATTCTAGCAAATATAATTTTTATTTTTAAAAATTTATTTACCTTGAAATTTTGGTGTGTTTCTCATCATATTTCACGACTTGATCTGATTTATATGGACATCCATCTGTGTTTAGACAGCTTGTGATATTCATAGTGATAAACTGTAAATACCACAAGGTAGACAATATTTCTTGTGCTCACACACACACACACACACACATATATATATATATATATATAAGGAGGGTTCCGCTACACCTCTTATATTGCACGTGAACTATCCCCTTTAATCTCCACCACCCATTTCCCCTTTCATTCTCTCTCTTCCCATTTCAATATTATTTCTTAGTGGGAAGAGAGAGAATGAGTGGTGAAACAGATGGTGGAGATTAAGGGGGAGTTCACATGCAATATAAGAGGTGTAGTGGAACCATCCTCTATAGCTATATATATATATATATATATATATATATATCTGCACATACATGTATACACGTGCGTATGTATATACACATTTATTTTTTTCAAGGGAAACATGGTCAAATCAGTGAATAGACATGAACCAAGAAATCCAGTACATATGCAAACACAAAACACACATATATATACACACATTTGTGCATATATATACGTATGTATGTATCTACACAGTAGGAACAGTGGTACAACAAACTCAAAATATATGAGTGTACAACAATGTCAAGTTAGCATGCATCATGACAGCAGCAAACAAGACAGTGCACACTTAGTCAAGCCAAAGTGAAATAGCTCAAATACATGTATGCTCAAACAGCATGGTCAAAACTCATCGACACAACTCAATTGAACAAGTCAAGGTGCAACAACAAGGTTGAGCTCATATAAATGTAGCACAACAGCAAACTCATGTACAATTGCATGTCACAAAGCAATGTAACAACAATGAAGAGCATACAACAAAAGCCAGCCCACATACAACTTGCATAAGTCAGTTTCACAACATGCCAATGCTCAAGTATAAGGACAACATAGCATCAGACAAATTGTTTGGCAATTTTGTTTTGACAACAATTATTTTCAGAATTTTACACATGGAATGCAAAGAAAAAGGGCACATTACATAAGCATGAAGTTCAAGTGCAAATGTACACAGCTCAACCATCATGCCATGCATACACAAGACTGTGAACATAGAGGTATAGACAGCAGTGACATGCACAGTCCAAAATTGTTTAGAAAAATGTTTCAACAAAAATGGCTCTGTATGGACACATGGTGAGACAACAAAACTATCAATTGATAAGAAAACAAGACAGTTGTAAACTGGGTAAAACAAAGCAGGTCAAAAACAACAATGGTAAGTGTAAACATATTTTCATCTCAGTGAAGACTACAATGTGACAAGGCCAAGTACAACATGTCTGAAACAACTCAAGATAACTTTCAAGACCAAACTGGAATGGGAATCTTATCATGCTAATATACATATAAAATACACAGGTGGATCTAGCATGTACAAGAAGGGACATCTTACAAATCTCAAGTCATATACATATATATATACACTACTATGTGCAAATATATATATGTATGTATGTATGTATACATATACTTGCTCAATAAGTGATGGCAAGTAACACACGTCAAAGGAAAGCCATAAACAGTGCTGTACATAAATGGCAGTACACAAACAAAACGGTCCAAGTTTCTCAAATAATTGTCACAGGCATTTACAAGTATGCTTCATGGTCAAAGAAAAGCAAGTGTGGAGATATTTGCATTGTACACATTTTTTTGGCAAGTACAATATGTTTCCAGGTTTTCCAAAAGTACACTATTTTTGGACATGTGACATTTAGGTACCAAAATCATGCAAGAGACATGGGAAAACAAATTATTTGATTTCCATTTTTCAAGAATAAGATTTCCAGAAAATGGGCAAGAAAAATATTTTAGTGGCAACAATCTAAATTTTGGCTAGAATTTATTTCCAGTTTTTCAATCATCGAATTCACAACATACAAGGGGCCACAAATACAATTAAATTTGTTTCCAGTTTTCAACCACATTACTCATGACATGTTTTCTAACCATGGAAACAAAGGAAGCCAATTATTCATTTCAGAAATCATGTTCAAGGCTACAAAATCAAATCATTTATTGCCAAGAAAATCTCTCATCCAAGGACGATTAAATCATGGGAACAAAAAGGATCAATCACGCAACAAAAAAAATCAGCGTAAATCATTTTCATTAACTTAGAGGGCCTTAGGGTTTTCTATAACCCTATGTAAGAACACACAAATCATCATGGGCAAGGAATCGAAACAAATTCAAGAGTAAAAAGAAATAAAAATCAGTGCCAAACTTACAAGAGTTTCGATTTCAGGAAGCCCAAATCTGTCGTGAAGCAAGCAACAAGAATTCAAAGCCATAGGAGAATCAAATCATCAAACAATCGGTCGAGATTTTGGGATTTCAGAGAAGCCCTTATTCCATTTTAAGTCGGCCTACTTTTTTTTGGGAGCAAAGCCTTCAAGTGAAATAAAAAAGGAAGGGAATGGCCAAATATTTTTTAAAAGGAGTTTTTTGGTTTTTAATTAATTTTCTTTAGTTTTTCATTGTTTTATTTTTCCACATGTAATCGTTCATCAGCTTTCAAGTGTCTGTAATAAATAGGGGTTTACTAGTTTGTCTGTAAAACAAGGGGTTTACTAGTTTTTCATTAAAACTAGGGAAAATCTAATCTTTGGGATAAAGATTAGTCTAGGGTTTGAGATAGGATTAGAACAGGAGCAGGGTTTGCGAGTTTATAGGGTTTTGTAAGAGGGATCTGTTTTAATACTTAATAAAAATCTTAGGAATGCAGCAGTAGGCATGGTTTGCCGAAGCTTAGTAAAAATTGTATTATTTACTTTTGCATTTATATTTCTCTATTATAATCTGTATTGTGATATTTATTAATATATCGAATTAATTCAATAAACCCTATTCACCCGCTCTAGGGTTAATCTAGATCCAACAATTAGTACCAGAGCAGGTTATTTATTAACTCTAGTGTAATGGTGTTTCCTAGTTGTCAATCTAGTGAAAGTCAGTCCAGTCATATTCCAACTGTTTTTAATGGTATAGATTTTTTAATTTGGAAATCGGATATTGAATCCTATATAAAATATGTTAATATTAAATGTTAGGACATTGTTGTTAATGGGTATGATATGGTCGATAGGAATGGCATTAGATTTAATTCTCATGCTAATCATATATTATATCCCTATATTGGTAATGACCAATATAACCATACCTCTCATTGTTTGTCTGCACAGAAAATCTGGAGTACTCTCAATACTTTGTAAACAAAAAGAAGACAGCCGCTCAAAATCCCAAAATGACAACTCAAATTCAGATTTGTATCTAACATGTGGTACAAATAAAAAATTAGATGACTCAGATGATCGAGACTCAACAGACGATGAAACTGAAGATTTGTCATACAAAGATTTAGTATATATGTGTATTGACTTAACTAGATTTGTTGATAAACCCCGATTGAAAAACATACTTCTAAAATATGAAAATCATGACTTGATTCTCAAAAATATCATGTTGGAACTAAAACATGATAACTCCGATTACAAGAATTGTTTCAATTTGAAAAATGATGTAGCTCATCTCAATAAAATCTTTAGAAACTTGAAAAAGAGACTATGGTTTTAAAATAAAATAAGGATGAGCTAATTTACAAAAACGATGCTTTGCAAAAGGAGTTAGATAATCTTAATTCCAAACATAAAATTTTTGAAAATTAAAATTTACAGAAATCTGAATTAGTCTTGATTGAACTTGAGAAAGAAATTGAAAAATTCAAGATTTTTGAAAAACATAAATTTGAAAAACAAATTCCATTTGAATCTGAGATATTTGAGTCAAAGACCAAAATCAAATTACTTGAATCTGAAATTTTGTTTCTGAAACAAAATGATGCTGAAAGGAGAAAGATCAGCATTAATCATTGTTTGAATCTAATGAAAGAGAATTCTGATGTTATATCTAAAATTCAATAACTTGAATCAACTCTGACTAAATTTTCTTACGGAGAAAAATCTGTAAATATGTTGCTGGAAAATCAACTTTCTTCAGGAAATAAAAATTGTCTTGGCTTTGGAAAAACAAATGATTTTGAAAAACTAAATTCTTATGATTTTAAAAATCCTTCAAATTGCTTCAAGAAGGGTCATTTTGAAAATTTGAACTCTGAAAATTTCAAAGGGTTTTTGAATCACAAACAAGATAAGAATTTATTCGATAAAAATCTACTTAATCTATTTTGGACCCCAAAAAGAAAAAACGTGAATTCGTCTAAATTCAAATAGGTTTGGGTTCATAAGGGTACGAAAATAAATTCGGATGGATTGTTATACAACAGGTTTTGGTACCAGAAGTTGTGAACACATTTTAGAGTGGTTCAATACAAGAAAAATCGCATATAGCAGCGGCAGAATCCTCTTCTAATCCATCACTAAACAGACTTTAGCGATGGATTTCCTGCATAATGTTGTGGTCGGTAAAAACGATGACGGTATCTATGTCAGATTTTGCGACGGAATTTAGCATGAGTTTTCCGACAGTTTTCCGTCATTTTAGTAATTATAGAATAAAAATATAATTTTACTTATTAATTTAATTTTAATTTATTTACCGACTATTTACCGACGGATAAGTAATTTATAATATATTATTATTTATAAAAGGCGTTGGTAAACCCTTCCTAATTTTCAAAGGATTAGCGACAGAAAATAAATAAGGCTAAACTTAACCTCACTTTTTTTGTTGGTAATCCGCCGTTATTCCCCTTCTGATCTGGCTATACACACACACACACACACACACACACACACACATACATACATACACATATATTCATATAAATACATACATATATACATACAACATACATCATTCAACTGTGTACACTGAACTAAATAACATATTAAAAAAAACAAAGACAATTTAGCCAACAATATCAATTTAGAACTAAAAAGAACATTCATAATCACATGCAAAAAACATAACATCCATGATCTTTCATCAATTCATACACCAAGTTGAATTATGAACAACAAAACAATTCAGTTGGTTCTAACTGCTAACATTATCCCAAATACAAACACATATCATCCATAACCATACTAAAACCACATAACGCCATATTTACACCAAAATAAGTCTAACAAACATACCCAACCAGCTTACGAAGATGATGACGAATTCGCAAGCAAACGCAAAACCGAAGGCAATGTTGCAGCTACAAATCCGAAAAGTCAACCTCTCCATCTGAGTTAGCGTCAATCTATTAAATAAATATGTGAAAAAATGATCAAATTTCCAGTTAAAATCCTAGAAAGCACTAATGAGCATAAGTATAAATGTAATCAAAATATACGCTTTGAGGATAGAAGTATGTTTTGATGATATGTAGTAATTAAAATACATGAGTAATATCCTCCAACTTGCATTCAAGTAAATCATACCATACAAAAGTTAAAAAAATCATATCAGATTATCTAGCTTCAATTACTAATAGATAAGTGAAAACGAGATAAACTTACATTCTTGGTATTTCAGCTAGGTAGAATTGTTGATATATCACTTGTGATGAAATATGGATAAGAAGAATCCATCAGCCTTTTTCTGCGTAACTCTTACGCTCCATATCTGCATAAAATCCTGGATATGCCTTATCATCAATATTGGTTCACCGGCTTCAATAACCAATAGATAAGTGAAAATGAGATAAACTTACATTCATACTTTAGTTCACCGGCAAACACGGATTAAGATTGGTCCCAGTCGCTCATTATCAATATTTGCAAATCAAACATTTATACATGAAAAAAGAACAAGATAAGATCAAAGCATGTACTAACCAAAAAATTCTACGGCTTTGGATTATGCTCCATGCCTGGTTTTACTTGTATTTCAACCAGTCATATAACTAAGCTTCTGATAAACAGAAATCTTTTATTGAAATTTTAGGAGTATTAAGTTTTGTCATCATCAATCAAAATTAGATACAAAACTACTTGCTCTTTGCGTGCTGATACTGGAAAATCCATTATCAGCAATGGCTGTGAATGCTTATCAATTAATCACTCATCATGGTAAATAAAGTTGAAAATAACAATCAAAATTATACTTCAAACTCTTCCACAACACATGAAACAATAAGTATGATAGGTAACCGTGCAACCAAACTTAAGCCAGTAAATTCCTTTTATTCACCTGATTTCAAACACATTGAAAATCAGTTTACATGCATGTAACAGCATTTGTTTCCTCGACCTGAACTTCTGAAAGTTTTTTTTTTTTGGTTTGAACAAGTTTTCATTTCAAAATATTTATCTGTTCAGGAAAAAAAATCACACAGAAAGTGAAATAGTTCAACATCCTAAAACTTAAATAGGTCACCAGAGAATATTGGGAATGAAATCAACCATTACGTTAAAAGACTGGGGATGTTTACTGGTTTTAGCAGAAATTATTTAAAAAGCCTCATTTGCTAAGTCACCGTCTTCTGCAAAACCTGCATTTACAGCGCAAAAGCACCTGATGTTAGTTCTTAATAAATTATTCCAACTGAACGAAGGCTGCAAATGATCTGAATTCATTACCAGAAAATAAAAAAAGATTATAAACCAAGAACACGATGCTGCTGCTCATCAGGAATGTGAAAGTTTTCTTTATATTCTTCATTTTATTTTTCGAACTCATAATAAAGGATTTATTTTTGACTGTCCATTGTTTTCATACATATATCATCAGAAAAGAATTTATGTTACTTTGACATGACCAAACGATTGTTATTAATTAATACAAATAATGGTTTCCACTTCTTATATCGAAGAGAGTTTGAGATGGCACGAATATAAGAGCACCATGATCAACCTTCAAACAGTAATCATAATTATGATAATGAAAATTTGAAGTACAAAAAATATGATGTAAAATAACTCTGCATGGACCAATTAGTAGGATTGTGTTATGTGATAAACACTAGTTAAACTTCAGTGATGCATGTTGGGTACTAAAATGTGTTACTAAGTACACCAAACCAAATTAAGAACTTGTTAACATCTCAAAAAATGTAGTCATTCTCTTTCTCTTTTTCTACACTTAAAAAAATGTAGTAATGCTAAATATGCAAACCATTAAAAAAACACTCGATTTTACTGTATCTTGAAAATACCACATCTTTCCCTATATTTGTTTACTAATATCTTATACAATACAATTCTTATTAGCTCTAATTCCCAAAAAAAAATGAAAAAGAAATTATAAAGACACTACAATGAAAATAAGTCAAATAACTGTATTATGGAACAAAAATCTACATTTGCCTACCCTATAATGAAACCAAGCCAAATAACTATTATGCAACAAAAATCAACATTTGCCTACCCTATAACCCTAAAAATGTGTCTAAATGTGTCATGCCTTCCAAGATATTGAAAAAAAGCTCGATTATGAAATCATTCAACTCTTTGTTGTTTACTTTTCATACCAAGAATACAGACCTGACAAAACTACCTATATAGTTAAATCTATATTAAAAAACACAAAATATATTTTAAAAATTTAAAAATCAAACCATGATGAAAGTTAGAAGAAAAACAAACAAAATTACGCATATACCTGAAATTCATTGGAAGAACTTCTGGAAATAACCATGAATATGATTAGTAATTTCCTCAGCCGTCTGTTCTTGGATGAAATGAGCAACACCTTCCGTAACAATAACATCATCAAGCAATGGAACCAACTTCTTCATTCATCCCGACTGTATAAACTCCTTCACTCCAGGAATGCAGTAGCTCAAGTCCAAATCTCCTACTATAAACTTTGTTGGTACATTCACCGTTTCCCCTGTCCTTGGCGCTTGTAAGCTCCCAGTTCCTCCCCAAATTTTAAACAATCCAATTACTTTCTAAAATTGATTAACTTCATTATGTTCTAATTAGAAGAAACTTACATGTTCATACCTCTACAGTAGTTAAGCCCTCCTGTGAAACCCGTCTTCTCAAACTTGCTAACAAAATATCTAAACTCTTCTTTTGAAAACCAACTATTGAAGCAAATCTGTTAATAGGAACATAAACTCTTAATTCATAGATTTAGACTAATTGAACTGCATTCAAAATATTATCAGTAACCTAAATTTTTATCAACTCTAAATTATGAATGAGAAATATTAGCAAACAATTGAACTGCATTCAGAATTATCATCGTTCTCTATAATAAAAAGTGCAGCTCTAAATTTTTGCACAGATCTAGGAGTAACCTTTTTCATAGAATTATCAAAAGGTAATCAATCTTGGAACAAGCGAAAATCTAAACAAGCGCAGATACAAATGGTTGTAGAAAAATGAAACCAAAATAAATGATTAACACATACCAGACGAGCTTTCCGAGTAAGCAGATGGCAAATGCCAGGTTGCAAGCGATAGTTGATAGGAAGAGGGCGACAGGTACTAGGGTTAGGTAGCGATGTAGCGATTGGATTACAGGGCGAAACGGTAATGGAGAGAAAGGGCGATGTGGTAATGATGATGTCAAGATAGGTGATGACAAGATTGGAGAGCAACGCGTTGGAGAAGGTAGATGAGCATGGTGGTGAAGAAGTAGAGAGCGTGGCGATGGAGAAAGAGAAGCTAGGATTTTGGAAATAAATTAAAACAAGAATGAAGGCAGCTGTAGCTTTAAGGGGCGAACTGGAAATGAAAACGACAAGGAAGGACTAGGGTTTTGGACTGTCGATTGCTAGAATGTGGATCGTGGTGATTAGATACGGTAATCTAACGGTTGATGTTTAAGAAAACTAGGTATATATTATTATTAGTAAGCTTTGTAATTAATTATGTATGCATCAGAAAATCAAATTCTCTTATATTTCTCAGATATGAATACAACTATTATCATATTCTTAGTTATTAACAATTTCATAATTATTAATCATTTAATAATAATTATAGATTAATAAATATTAGTTACTAGGTCTTAATTATTAACTTTTATTTACTAAATATAAGTATATACAAAATTTCATTAAATATAAAATATTATGATTGATTATTAATAATAAGTAGTAATTATAATTTATTTAATAATAATCATTAATTATAATTAATTATATATAATGACCTGTATAAGTATCATTATAATGAAATACTCGTTTTGCAATTGACTAAAATAAACTTTTAAGGTAATGTTTGTAGTTATTTTAATTATTAACTTTAAAGGTAAATATGTTAATTATTAAAAATTACTTATTAATAACTGATTATTATAGATTACTTATTAATCTATATTATTAATTATTATTACTTCTTAATTATTTAGTAATTATTAATCAATCAATTCCAGCTACTGAATTTTATTTGCTATTAATAGTAGTTATATATTTTTCGTTAGTAGTATATTATTATTAACATTAATTATTTAAAATTAATTTTTACTTATCAATAACTTAGTAAAAGCATAAAAGTAAAACATGTTATAAAGAATATGCATATCAATCCCTTGCAGCTCCCTTGAAAGTCTGCTGTAAAATAGCTTTCAAAAGTACATGACGGTAAACCATCACAAATTGCAATGGAAATCAGCGACGAAAAAATGATGATGTTAATCTGTTGCAATTAACTATGATTTAGCGACAAAAAAAAAGAACATGACGGTAATATTTTATAATAAGATGAAATAAAAATTCATAGATAATATCCCTTACAGATTCCACGAAAATCCGTCACTAATTTGCGACGAAACTTTCCGCTGCTAAAAATCTGTCGCATATTTGCGGTTTTTCTTGTAGTGGTTTTATAAATTTTAAAAGTCCACTTGATCCTATAAATTGTTAGGTACTGAAGGAGGATGAGAATTGTTATGCAAAAGAAAATTGAATTCAAATTGTTTCATATTTCTGTATCATTCAGACTTCCTTAGCCATGGTTGGTTGAGCTACAGATTCATTTGCTCACATTGAATTCAGCTATGATCTCTAAACTCATCTCTGTTAATATTTATTTTATTCTCCTTTTTTATTCTTCCTTCTACCGCTTCTACTATCTCTTAGTTATTTCTTATTTGAAATCGACACTGTTATATTATTTGTCCTTTTATTTTCAGTTTCTTAGCTTCCAGTTGCAGAATTCTTGTCTTTCTGGAAATTTGCTTCATTTGAATAAAACTCTGATGTTTTAATGATTTCCAGATCTTGAATTTAAACTTGTAAATATCTGCAATTGTTTTGATTTTTTTCTGATTCCTAACAGTGCTGAAGCATTCTCGTCATTTCTTGAGCACTGTTAATCTGAATTTTAAATTTTTTGAAAATCTAAAAAATTAATGAAATTTCATACACCCCTGCTGTTTTGAGTTTCTTCTAATTCATTTTGGAAAGACTTGAAAATTTATACTCATTACAGCACATTATTATTTTTCAGTTGTGATAATTTCACTGGTTTTTGGATCCGCTTGATTATTAATCACTGTGTTGCATCTTGAAATTCATTTCTATTCATGATCATTTTTGGTTGGATATTTGATGGTTTGAAATCAATTGAATTTTTTTATAATTTGAATCTCACACACCTCTTAGATTTGAAATTATTAATCTTGTGTGATTGATTCGTTGTATCTCAAAATTTACATTCCTTCAAGTGATTTCAAATAAACTATTTTTGGATCATAAATATTTCTTAAACTTGATGTAAATATTATAAAAATTTCTATTATGCTTGTCATAAATAATTGTGAAAAAATCTTTGAAAAATTGGTCTTGAAACTCATTATTTTTCATCATTTGGCTTGAATAATCGATTTTTTGAAATTACGTAAAATTGTTGAATTCTTGAATCGCACACATCTTGGATTTGAAATTTATAATCTAGTGTGATCGGTAATTGAATCTTGAGATTTTCATATTCCCTCAAGTGATTTCAAATAAACTGTATTTTTAATCTTGGATCATGAATCATCTTTTGTAACTGTCAGAAATATCTGAAAAATTCCCTTGAAAAGTTTGCTTTGAAATTGTTTTTGTGCTGCTTTGATAAAAGGAATTATTTTGAAAATATTTTGATGACTGCTTGTTTTGGTAAATATTGATTGCTGCTTTGAGAAAATGGTCTAAATTGGATCATGATTTGTCTTCTTGGACTTGTTGTAAATTTTCTGAAAACTTACTTGTGAAACTTCTTCTGAATTTGTCTTCCTGCTCTGATAGATGGAATTGATCTGTTAGATCTAACTGCTTGGGCTTGGTAAAAAAAATTCCCTTGAAAATTCTATGTCGAGTGGTAGAATGTAAAATCAATCTCTGAGATACCTTTGTTAGCCACCGGGGTGGTATTAGAATCCGCGTTAGCAGAGACAACAAGTGGTATCAACCTTAAATGCTTAAAAATTTTCTCACTAATATATTTTGATTCTTTTTAACTGATTTTTCATCTTGTATAGATCTTTTCAAAATCCTCTTATAATTGATTTTCAATTTTAAAATCTTTTATTTATTATTTATTCAGAAATTGAAATCAATAACCAAATTGGACTGTATTTAGAATTCATCAAAATTATTATCAAAATGTTTGAAATTGTGATGAGTTGTGACTACAGTATGTTTCACAACAAGAGGAAATTTTATTTAAATTTCCATGATGATTGAACAGTTGTCATAATATCTTTGAATTGGCGGTTATTTCACGAACATCTCCTTCATCTGCGATCATTCTGCCATCCATCATGATTTTATATTAATATGGAGAGTTTAATATATTTAAAAATCATCTTGATAAATTTACAGTGTCAAATTTTTGATGGAAATCTGACTGTGTTATTTATCAAAAATAAAGACAATTGAAAATCTCCAATGATCCCAGTACAGTTGAATAATATGATTAATTTAGAAATTTATTTCACAACCATTTCTATAGCTACCACATTTCTGTCATCCATTTTGGTTTTTTGTACTAAGGAGTTTTTCTTTTGAAACTGAAAATAACAAAAATATAATATTCATAAGTGTTTCTCTAACCTTATTTAAAAATCCAAGTTCTAGTTATGCATGGTTGTGAGATTACTTATTTTTAAGCTACAACTGACCTCATTTAAAAATCCAAGGTCCAATTATGCGTGGATCGTGCGCTCTTAAATAAATAATTAATTAAATAAAGAAGGAAATGATTTGCTATAAATAAAAAATTTATATGAAATTCTCCTTGGTATGTGAAAACAAGCCTATCAATCCATTTTTCTAATTTATGAAATGTGTTAATATCTTATGATATATTATGATTTGTTGATTGACAGTAACTACGATTTGAGATTATTTGATTGCGTCACTTAAATTGAATTTATAATCGTTGTTCAAATCCATCACTGTTTGGTGTTCATCTTTTTATAAAAACACTTTTTTAAAAATAATTGGAAATCATTTGTTTTAAAATTCTCTCAATTTTAATAAATTTCATCTTAAATCCATCATTCTACAATGTGAAATTTTCCGCTGGTTCATAAAATACTATGACTTTTGTTTGATTAATTGACATTTAAGATTAACATTCTTCCACTTAAGCTAATGTTATATTTCTAGTCATTTTTTCATCGCTGTTTTAATTTCAGCATCATTTTGATGATAACAAAAGAGGGAGAATGGGTTAAGATTTTGATTGACGAGTGAATATTCTATGAATATTTTAATATTGAAATTTCAATTGATTTATTCTTTTCTCTCATGCACATATCTAGGGGGAGTATATTCGTAGGAGGAGCATATAAATAGGAAGAGTTCAATAGTTCACTGTCAAACACGTTTAGTATAGTATTATATTCAAAATCTTATTTTATGTTTGTCATCATCAAAAGAGGGAGATTGTTGTATATAACAATTCTATGATTTTGGTTTGATGATAACAAGCATATATTTATTATTATAAATGTGTTTGTAATAGTACTATTCTATTACATCTCGGACATAATAAAATATTTATATTTATATAAAATACTACTACACAAGAATTTAAATATTCAAACAGTATTTTATTAAAATATACTATTTAATTTCTACATTTGAATAGTACAGACTTATAACTCCACTGTTTGTACTTCTCACTGTAATACAGTACATACATTCAATTTCATTTGTTACATTGTTCCTCACTACATCACTCTGTTTTACAGTCACTCATGTAAATTGTTGCCTCACTACATTTCTCTCAGTCACTCATATACATACATTGACACACACTCTCATATATATTGTTTCACTCACTTGTCTTCTGTCTATCTGCACTATCAGTCCAGTCTTATGTTTACCTGTCACAACAGTAAATTGGAACAAAAATATTTTTATATTCTAGAAATGAAGAGCATACAACAAATGTCAGCCCAAACACGCATAAGTCAGTTTGACAACATGCCAATGCTCAAGGATAAGGACAATGCAATATCGGACAAAGAGTCATGTTTGGCAATTTTGTTTTGGAAACAATTATTTTCAAAATTGTACACATGGAATGCAAAGAAAAAGGGCAGATTACACAAGCATGAAGTTCAGGCGCAAATGTACACAGCTCAACCATCATGCCATGCATACACAAGACTGTGTACACAGAGGTACAGACAGCAATGCACATGCACAGTCCAAAATGGTCCAGAAAAATATTTCAACAAAAATGGCTCAGTATGGACATATGGTGAAACAACAAAACTATTAATTGATAAGAAAATAAGACAGTTGCAATCTGGCTACAACAAAACAGGTCAAACACAACAATGGCAAGTGCAAACATATTTCCATCTCAATGAAAACCACAATGTGACAAGGTCGAGTACAACATGTCTGAAACAACACAGGATAACTCTCAAGACCAAACTGGAATGGGAATGTCAGCATGCTAACATACACAGCAAATACACAGGTGTATCCAGCATGTACAAGAAGGGAAAACATACAAATCACAAGTCATATACATATACATACACTACTGTGTGCACATATATAAGTATATATATATATGTGTGTGTGTGTGTGTGTGTGTGTGTGTGTGTACATATATATACATTGCTCAATAAGTGGTGGCAAGTAACACAAGTCAAAGGAAAGCCATAAACACAGTTGCACACAAATGGCAGTACACAAACAAAAACAGTCCAAGTTTCTCAAATAATTGTTACAGGCATTTACAAGTATGGTTCATAGCCAGAGAAAAGCAAGTGTGAAGAAGTTTGCAGTATACACATTTTTTGGCAAGTACAATACGTTTCTAGGTTTTTCAAAAGTATACTGGTTTGGACATGTGATTTTTGGGGATCAAAATCATGCAGGAGACATGGGACAGCAAATTATTTGATTTCCAGTTCTCAAGAATAAGATTTCAAGAAAAACAGTTTTGGGCAAGAAAAACATTTTTTTGGCAACAATCTAATTTCTTACAAGAATATATTTCATGTTTTTCAATCATCGAATTCACAGCATACAAGTGGCCATAAATACAATTAAATTTCTTTCCAGTTTTTAACCACATTACCCACCGCATGTTTGTTAATCATGGAAACAAAGGTAGTTAATTATTCATTCCAGAAATCACGTTCAAGGCCACAAAATCAAATCATTTATTGCCAAGAATATCTCTCATCCAAGGCTGATTAAACCATGGGAACAAAAAGGATCAATCACACAACAAATAAAATCAGGGCAAATCATTTTCATGAAATTAAAGGGTCTTAGGGTTTTCTATAACTCTATATAAGCACAGATAAATCATCGCAGGCAAGGAATCAAAACCACAACAAATTCTAGAGCAAAAAGAAATAAAAATCAATGCCAAACTTATAAGAGTTTCGATCTCAGGAAGCCCAAATCTGTCATGAAGCAAGCCACAAGAATTCGAAGCCATAGGAGAATCAAATCATCAAACAATCGATCGAGAATTGGGGATTTTAGAGAATCCTTAATTACATTTTAAGTCAGCCGATGTTTTTTTGGGAGCAAAGCCTTCAAGTGAAATAAAAAAGGAAGGGGACAGCCAGATATATTAAAAAGGGGGGTTTTGGTTTTCAATTAATTTTCTTTAGTTTTGTATTGTTTTATTTTTCCACTTGTAATCGTTCATCAGTTTTCTAATGTCTGTAACATCCAATAGTAGGTTCAAATAATGGCGTCAAGGTTTGGGAGAACTCATTAATGACATCAAGCATCTTTTTCTCTTCCTTATTCTTCTTATTTCGCTTCCCTCGTCGACTTCAATCTCTCCATTCTCGCTCTCTCTTCAATCGCCTCTCATCCGTCGTTTGTTTACGTTGTGCATGAGTTCTCTCAAACCTCATTAATCTTAAATCTGACTGATTAGTTGCTACCTTGCTTTCAGTCCCTGGATCTGAGCTATCTCTTCTGGTAGTCTCTTTGCTCATCCTTGTAGTGGCGGTGATGAGATGCTTCTCTCTGATCCCTGTTATATGCCTTTAAATCCAGGCGAGTATGTTCTACGTTGCCTGGCAGATTTTTCCTTGTTTGGTATGTTTCTTGGTTGATCTGGCTTGATGGATCTGCTATTGCTCCTATCTTGGAAGGGTTATGGGATTCAATAGCAAAGGGTTGGTTCAGATCTAGGATCTGCTTCCTTAGCACGAAGCTTTAATTTTTTTCTGGCAGTCTCTTTGCTGATCTTGCAGTTGTAACGATGAGATGTCTCACTCGGATCTCTGTAATATGCCTTTCAAATACAGGTATTTTGTTCTACTTTGCATGGCGGTTTATATCGTTTTTGGCCTGTTATTTGGTTGATCTGAGTTAGATGGATTTATTGATGCTCCTGCCTTGAAAGGCTTTGGGATTCAACAGTTTGAGGTTTTGGTTTTTTGCTTTGGATGTGGATTTCTCTGCTTCATCGTGGAGAGTTCTTCTGGATGCAATCTCTTATAGTACTTTTGCTTGATCTTATGCCAAATTCTTTCCTAGTTTGTCATTGGTTAATTACCAAGATTTACGTTCTTCTGCTCTTGCTTGGTGAATTTTTGTTAACCTGTTTGGCTTATTAGATGTGAGTTTGGTTAGTTTTGGGCTTTTAGTGTTTGTAGTGTCTGCTTAGTTGGAGGTGCTCCTCTTGCTGTTTTCTGAGGTTGATGACTGAAGCATGTTGGTGATTGGATATTTTGGTGAGTAAGTTTGTGTTATCCTCTTGATATGTGGAGCCTTTCATTGCTATATTGGCATGGATGTAATTAAAGATGCTTTGCTAAATTGGTATGGATACAATTGAAGAAGCTGTAGCTGTAGTTATGGTCTATTGCTGTTTCGTTCTTTAGTAGCAGATATTATGGAATGGTTACATGTTACATGCGTGTCTTTCATATTTTGGAGAACATTTGGTGCTCTGGTCTTCAAGAGCTTGCGTGGTGAAGGTTGTTCTTATAAGTTTATTTTTGCCAGAGTTTCTCTGTACTGTGCAGTACTTTGTTATGGTTTCTGCATGAATATTTGGTTGGAGCTTACTCATAGTTTAAGTTGTTGTTTGAAGTCTTTGTGATGAGGGTTTGGCAATTCTTTTGATGGACGGTTTACCAGAGAGTGATTATCTTTCTTGGTTAAGTTGTTACTGAAATATTACATTTCGCTATGGTAGCAATGTGATGATATAGCAGTGATGTTTTGATTTTTGATAAGACGGTAAATTGACAGAGGCGTACATGCTATCTTTGAAGTTGTAGCTGATTTGCATATTTTCCTGATCTATTGCTGAAGTATATAACTGTGGATAAGGTGATCTAGAGTTGGGTATTGTGGCTTTCTTTGGAGTTGTATTTTGAAGACAATAGAAACTCTAGAACTTGAATGTGATTGATATAAGCTACAGTACTGAGTTTTTTTTCTGGTTTTATTTGCATCTCATTTGTTTTTTTATCTTTACTGTGTAGCTGTGTGATTGTTATATATTTTCAGTGTGTAGTTATTTCTTATTTCTTGTTGTAGTTTCTAATAGTTCATAGTGATAATAAAAGTTTACCTTGCCTTTCAAAAAAAACTAGGGTTTACTAGCTATAGGTTAGTAGCTAGGTGAAAATCTGATCTTAGGGATAAAGATCAGTCTAGGGTTTTGTGCGTAAGACTAGAACATGTGTAGGGTTTTCCATTTTATACGGTTTTGTAAGCGGGATTTGTTTTAATACCTAGTAAAAAATTTGGGAATGCAGCAGTAGGCAGGGTTTGTCGAAGCTGGGTTAAAGCCGTGTTATTTACTTTTGCATTTATATTTCTCTGTTATAATCTATTTTATGATATTTCTTAATATCTCGAATTAATTCAATAAACCCTATTCACCCCCTCTAGGGTTAATCTAGATCCAACAATATGTCAAAAAATCTTACCGACCTTGCCACCATAATATTTTTCCTAAGCTCCTCAGGTCGATTCCCAAGCTCCTCGAAACGGAAAGGACCCTGAGCCTAGCAACTGTAGCATCATTATCAACTGATCTGGTTTGGATTATCATGGATATTTCCCATTTCTTAGGATATAATAAATGTACTCTTTATTTTCAGTAAAGTGGTTGTGTTGAAGTACACACGTACGAGGTAAGGATATAATCCCTAGGCATGCTTTGGATTCAATGACCGACCCATTAGCATTTACTTTAATTTTTGTAATAGCTCTTTTGCGACAATAAACTTTCATTCTCAAACATGGATTATGTCTTATCAAATCAAGCACCATGTATGGATTTGACAGGATCCTTAATCTAAGCCGGGAATGGTTGATGCTCGCCAACCCAACTATGATCAGTGCTAGCCACCATCTCTAGACCGAGCATGGTCAATGCCCGCCATCATACCTACACAATCTCCTCAAGACGAGTATGGTCAATACTCCCTAAAGCTTTTAAGCCGATTATTGTTAATACTCGCCTCCCTTTTTACTATTAAGCCGAGTATGGTTGACACTCGCCAGACCTACAAAACTAATCATGACTTATGCTCGTCCTTTAGGTATGATTAATGCCAACGCTAATACTCTAACTATTAGGATATGACAGATTGCTTTCTCCTAGTATGAGTATGGATGATACTCAATCCAAACCTTGTCATGATTTAAAAGTAAAAACTATTAATCCAGGAGTATAGTTTATACTCAAATCCTCTGATCATTTCCTGGACATGGTTAATGTTCGACCTTAAAAAACTTTGTTACAAAAAGACTATACCGTCTTACCTAGTAAAACCGAGTATGGTTTATGCTCGTCCTCCGTGTATGGTTTATACTCCGCTTTATAAAACCGAGTATGGTTTATGCTCGTCCTCCGGGTATGGTTTATGCTCCGCTTTATAAAACCGAGTATGGTTTATGCTCGTATTCCAGTTCTTTGCAGGTGTCATTCAATTGGAGGGATCCTGGTTATTTTTCTTCTACCAAGATCGAAACAAAATGGTCGACTAGCTTTCTGGCATTCATAAGCTTCTGTCCTTGGTACAATCGCTCAGATGATTGTCGGTTATTCAGCCTTAATACAATCCTTAATGGTCATCGGTTTCTTAGCCTTAATACAATCATCGATCATCAGTTTTCTGGCCTTAATATGGTTCGATGCAACCATGGCTTACTAGATTTCTAGTAATCCAAGATCTAAAACACATCTCCTTTTCCCAAGAAGATATGTTTTGGGGGGAAAGTGTAGACCAGCTTTTTGGCAAAGTCGTCACAACTCAACAACAAAGCCTTCTCTCTACCATACATCGACCCGATGCTTACAGAATCAACTTTCATTATGGGTCGATTGATCACAGGTAGTCTCGAGATGGCTCTTCAACAAATAAAGACAACTTCAATTAATGGTGATTGTAAAGGGAAAACTAGAAAAAAAATGGCGATTGTATTGGCGATTTAATGGCGACCGCTTCTTCTGCTTCTGCCTTTGCCGTCGGTTCCACTTCATTTCCTCCTCTTCCATCATACAATCCATCACCACTTCTAGATCTGCCTCCTCTCTCCTCCTCTGTCTCTTCTCAAGTGAATTCGCCGATTTGGGCTTCTGATCAAGTCCTTGCAGATGGTAATCGGTCTGATGATTTGCCTAATTTGGCTTCTGATAAGCAACCGCAACCTTATGATCAAACTTTTGCAGAAATTGATTAGTGTCGCTGTTCAAATCTCGTCCATGAAATGCTGGTAACTATACACCGATCCATTTTGATATTATCAAGGATGGTATACTAAGCAGCCTCCTCAACTGGTAAGGGATGAAGGTTTGAAATATCAGGGAAAACATCTAGTTGGATTTTTCTTAGATGGTACACACTCGTATCTCTATGTTGCTAATTTTCTTAAATGTTTTGGAAGCTGCAGGGTGACTTTAGTACTAAATATGATGGAGTGAACTTCTAATTTCTGTTTACCAATGATCTATGTAGAGTAAATATCTTAAAATCTGATCCAATTTTCATAAATGGAAGAATGTTCATTATATCAGAATGGGATCCATCTGTTGGTAATACTTTGATGCAAATTAAAAAGGTTCCAATCTGGGTTCACCTTTATAAAATTCCTGTGATACTATGTACATTAGTAGGTATAAATTGGCTTGTGTGTCATGTAGGAAAGCTTAAAAAGGTTCCAATCTAGGTTCACCTTTATAAAATTCCTGTGATACTATGTACATTAGTAGGTTTAAATTGGCTTGTGTGTCATGTAGGAAAGCTTATCTGTTTTGATAATAGCATAGAAAAACTTCAAAGATTTAGATATGCGAAGGCTTTGGTGGAGATTTCAGCTGATGTTGAGTTGCCTGATTTTATACTGCTGGTGGGTTTAGGAGACTGTCCACTAGTAAAAATATCTTACGATTGGAGACTGAATATTTGTGCTATTTGCAAATGTTATAGACATAAAACTGTTGAATGCGATAATATTATAAGGGATAATTTCTTTGACGGGATTCAAAACGAGGTTTACAAAGAGGAACATTACACGAACAACATGAAGGATTCATAGTTTAGAAACAAGAATTATCTTGTTGGTAAACAGAATAGTTGGACAAGGGTCACATTTAAGAAGAATATGATTTGGAGAAAGGAAAGAGATAGAATTACGGAACCATTTCCAAAAATAGCAATGTTGAAGATCTTGATGGAGATGAACATGAGACAATTGAGAAATCTGATGGTAACAAAGGAGTTAATAGTGGTAATGACAAAGTTGATTCCACGAGTAATCAAGGAAAAGAAGTAGCTTCAGGAGATGCTCAATTTGGCAAGAATAATGCAGACAGTCATGTGGGTCAAGGTATTAATATTCATGTGGATGATGATTGTTTGAACAAGGAGCAGGACTTTGGTTTGGGAAGTATGTTTAATGATGAGCGTGAATCTCAAAATGTGGAGACTGATGTTAATGTGCCTACTGGTTCACCTTACATTAGATTGCATAATGTGAATTTGACCTCGACTTTCTCTTCTGTTAGTGCAATGTTAAGTACATCAATGCCTGCTAAAACATCCACTCCAATTTTTTCAACTTTTACTACTCCAGTTAGAAATTCTCCTTATTCTCATTTGACGCTCCCCCCACATATATTTCTACCTCCACCACCTAACACTGCTCCACCAGATAGCTCTGTTGCTTAGGGTAGTTCTGATGTGAAGGGTGGTTCGATGTCGAAGAGTAGTAAGAGGCGAGCAAAAAGGAAGAAGGCTGCAGAGTTAAAGGCACTGAAGGAGGGTAAGGATTACCCTGAAGAAGTGCACGATACTTTAAGGCACACTAGGAGCAATCCCTCTCCTCTTTATGATCCTATCTTGAAATGAAATTCCTAGTTTAGCGATGCTATATATATGTATAATGTTGTGGTAAGTTTGGTACAGGTTATTCTAGTCTTGGTCATAAAGTTTATCGTGTTGTGATTGGTCTTCTTGATGATTTGCAAGTAAATTTGTTCAAATCTGTCTCTTATTTTTTGACGTAAATGGGTGGGTTTGAAACTAGTGTGGAGCTAGTGAAACTTTCTACGTGAACTGTAGTGGATACTGAAGATGGTTAAGTAATTTTTTGTCTGCTGTATTTGATGGTTTGGATTGTGGCTTTTTGATGGTTTAATGTGGTTTTGATGGTTTTGATAGTTAATGCAGTGGTTTTAATGATTTTGATGGTTAATGTAGTGACTTTTTAATGGTTTTGATGGTTAATGTAGTGGATACTGGATAGTTTTGATGGTTAGTTGATACGAGGTTATGTAGAGGTTGGAATGTGGATATAATAATATCGATAGTATCAGTAAGAAGATATCGGAGATTGGATACTTGATTATTTCATTTATTAATAGGCAAGGGATAGTTTTTCGTCAATTATTTTGCTGTAGCAATTTTATGCTTTCAGCTACTAATCTAAATATTATGCAATTGTTGTTTAGTGAATAATTGTCCAGTGAGCAATGGTTGTGATTTTTGGAATTGGTGTTGTGAATGCATCAGACTAATATACATAATGCACAGACGAATTCTTAAAATACTGTTAGAGTTTACAGATAGTCCTATCTCAGGAATTGGAGTTGAAGCTACTATTCTATTGCCTTGTTCAGATTTGAAGACGTTTTGGGTTAGTGGTATATTCAGGAATGGACATCAGATCTGAAGAGTTTCGTGAGTATGCAGTGTTGAGTTTTTTTATGTGCTTCATTGTATTTTGATATGGTTTTTTTCCTTGACATTGTATAGTAGAGAGATTAAAGCATGTTATATTGCTACTGTTTATTCAGTGCTGATATCATGTAAGTATACATTGTAATTGCTATTAGTACGAATAAATTTTTTACTTGCCTTTCAAAAATAAAGACAACGTCCAACTTAAGAAAAGATTAAACCAACCGGTCGGGTCATCAACAGGCCGACCGACCTGTTCCTAAAAGATTGGATCAGGCTGAAATACTGGAGCTGAAGTATCTAAGTAACGTTATCACCTATGGTATCGGATCAACATAACTATCGAAGCAAGTCATACGCTATCAAACGAAGTCCTATTCCCAAGGCTGGGGCAGCGTATAAGCTTTGACCAGCGCTTCCTTTCATACACCAAGTATTCAACTCCACGTATGCCGCATATTTCGAGGAAGAACTATTCATAAGCAGTACCAGGATTCGCCACCTACATCTACTCAAGAGGATCGAGCTCCACGTGTTAAAGCCCAAAAAATACTTATGCCATAACGCATGCAAGTTTGACCCACTAGCTCGCCTATAAATACAACTACTGTGACACCCCACATCCGTTAATGTCACTCATTAAGAGAATGCATTAAGTTTCGTGAAGAGTTATAGGTAAACAAAAACAGAAACATTACGAAACAGATATAAAAGCAACAGCGGAATTCGGATATTTATTTCAAACATAAATCATAACATCGTGGTCCAAAATATAGCATGTCTGAAACTACATAAAAGCCATTACAAAAACATGAATCTTTCTATCTTATTCCATTAGAGTACATAAAAAGAAAAATTCCCGAAAAAGAGACAAAGCCATAGTAGAGATAAGGACTTGAGAAATATTTCAAGAGCAGCTCCTTAGCAAGATAAAAGCAAAATCACGGTAAAGCCTGAGTGTTCCCGCCCTGAGAACCTTGGGGGGAGAACGGAAGAAAGAAGAGGAAACAAAAAGGGTCAGACATAAAGTCTGGCAAGTCCAGTTAGTTTTAGCAAGTAAATAAATAAAAGTAGCATGACAGGCATACAAAGTGGATAAGAGAGAGATAACTACAAAAAAAGGTAAGCATGACAAGGTAACAGGATAGAGTGCATACACTTCCCTAACGATTACTCTACACTATTACTAGTATAACTAGAATAACATAATACCTTCCACTGTAAGGTGGTAGACTTAGGCATACGTCCGAATGTATCCTAACTACTACCCTAATCGATCGGCTCCCTAATCCATGTAGATACTCTGTGTCGGTCCCATCATAGGATGTATCACGTCTAAAGTGGCAACCCTTCGCTGATATGCACAGCCTCATATCTACAGTGTCATGGTTGTCTTATTCCCCTCTGCCCAGCCCATACACGCACATGACCCGGTCGGTGTGCGCCACCCATACCATCCTCCACATTTGGATCTCTTATAATCAGTTCAGTAAGTGTGACCCTTCTTCGACCTAGTTCGGAGTACTTTGTTTGATACCTACTCCGGGTTACTGACTGAAACGGGTCCCACACAATTTGATACATGTTCTTAAGCCACTAGTTTTTCTACAGGTTATATTTATCCGAAAGGGTGTCTTTAATTATATAACCCCAAACTTTCTACCGGTTATGCTTACCTATAGGTGTCTTTAATACATAACCCCCAATTGGTTAAATTTTGTGGGCCTATATTTAAATATTTCCCACCTATCTCAGATATACTTAACTTAACCCTCCCATTGTTCAACCAATTTTACTTAACCCTTATTCATGTTTACGTTCACCCAACCCCTATGAATTCAACTAGGCTAAGTATTTAGATTTCTTACCATGTCCATTTATGGTTTATAATAGGCTAGACCTCCCAAATTAGGCCTACAGCTTGTGGATGCTGGATATGTCGGACGGGTCCGAGTAGACTTTTTCCACAAGTTGGGCCGAACCTCATGTCTTAGCCTGTCTCATATTTGTGTACTTAGACCCCTCACATTTGATCCAGCATTTGTTGTTGTTGGATGTGTCGGTCAGGTCCAAGCAGACTTCCACAACAAATGCAATCTAACCTCATGTCATAAGTGCATCTACTGTTTCTAATTACTGTAATCCTAAGCATTTTAACCAATTAATTAACTATGTCTTATAGGTGTTTATGCCCATTTACCCAATTATATTCGTAGTGAACTATATATCCAAATTCATATTCATTATACAAATTATGCCAATTCTAATATTTTCCCCCGTTCCCTAACTAACACATACACATATGTTTGGCGGCATGCCTAGGCTAGAGATTATCCTGGCCATAAAAAGTAAAAAGGGAAAGGTGATGGGAAGATGACAATAGTGATTATTCTAACATAACTGGCATAAATATATATGTACATAGACATGTAATTGGCATAATAATAAAGTTGGCATAAAAGAAGATCTAGTGAACATGTGATGATAAAACTAGATCTAACATAATAAGAATGTTCTAATAGGCATAAATAGATCTAAATAAGGATTCATATGTCCAGTTGATGACCGATCTAAATATACCACCACACGATAGGTACAAGATGATTTAGAGGGAGAATTAGATCTAAGCAAGATTTTAACTATCCAAATAATGGCAGATCCAAATTAACCATAAACATAGATAAAGATTAAGATCCACATATGTGACATGATAAATTAACCACAAGAGAATTAGATCTATAAAAATATATCTTGCATGAGAAAGGTTAAGATCCAAGGATATCATAGATTCATAATTTATAGCCGATCCAAATCAAAGTCATATCATGTTTACTTTTAGTCATTTAAATCTAAAAATAACTAAACTCATAGTGTTTTGATTTTAGAAGATAGAAGAGAAATTGTTGGTGTTGAATCTCGGATTTAAACTCGAATCTCTAACTGATTAGCTCTAGTTGATAATTGCAGAAGAAAAGGATTCGGTTCAGTTTAGGCAACGACAGCATTTGACCTCCATTGATTTTTAGTGAAGAAAACAAGAGAAATGGACCTCTATATATAGCTCCCAGCCTCCAAAATCCGTCCTACCACCTCAGCCCTAGGGGGGTCGACCCCCACCCCTTAAGGGGTCGACCCATGGGTCGACACCCCTCTTGAGGTGTCAACCCCGGGGTCAACACCCCTCCTATGGGGACGACTCCCTTAGGTGGGATTTTTTCCGCTTCCCTCAATTTCCACGATCTCGAATTTTGAACTGAAATTTTGAATTCCTGGGCCCTATATATATATATATATATATATATATATAATTATCTTGTGCATATACAAACTTCAAACCTTCATAACTTCTTCATACGGTGTCCGTTTTACGCAAACCAAATGTCTATCTTGACCAGAATTTCGAGACAAACGCAATGGCGCAATCCTTTTCCCTTAATTATGAATATTAAATTAATTAATATTTAATTTATCCTCTTTTGGTGTTGTTAAAATTACGTGGTGTTACATTCTCCCCTACTCAAAGGATTTCGTCCCCGAAATCTCTAAGTTGAGAAGAATGTATATCCAACCATTATACATCTACTCATTCATCTATCACAAGAATCCATTGTATTTAAAGATTTCTAATGCTTATATGAGCATATGCAAAGGTGTATGTATATGTCCTAATACTAATGTGAAGATTACGCGGTCTACTGATTCAGTCAACCTCCACAATGCAATGTATGTTAGTGCCATGAATCCAATATGCATGCAAATAATCCTATTATAACATGTAAGTTCTATATGTGTGCATATTAATTTGTCCAAATGCACATCCCTATGCTAATACATCCATTTTCACTCACTAAAGAAAAGAAAAATGCACACACATCCATACGCAGTATGAAAGCGATTGAGCCGATCAAGTGCCTATTTGTGTGTGTGTGTTTATGCATCCACAGGCAACCACTAGCAAACACTTGCATCCATCAAACGTAACACGTCTCAAACACATGTTTACATCCATAGGATTCCTATCTAAAGGTCAAAAATACTATAGATAGGACATACTCAAATGATAGAAACAAGCATAGATAAAACTTTGGAAAAGGAGTTAAGAACATACCCTCGAAAAGGAAAGGGTAGAAGCACGAATCTTGTCTTCGGTCTCCCAAGTCGCATACTCTGGGTTATCTCCCCATTGAACCTTTATTAGCTTGATTTCTTTATTGAGTAGCTTCTTAACTACTGATCCAAGAATACGGGTAGGAACTCGTCTAACTATTGCCTCCCATTCCACTTCTGCTTCCTATAATATACTTTGCTCAACAACTTCCGCGGTGTCATGCAAGCACTTCCACAGATGAGAAACATGGAAAACATCATGAACGCCGTATAGATTTTCTAGGAGCTTTACTATATAGGCCATTTGACCGATCCTTTCGGTAATGGGAAATGGTCCCACCAATCTAAGTGCCAACTTCCCTACAGATCCGAAGCGAACCACATTCCTCAGAGATAATACTTTAATAAAAACTAATTCTCCCACTTCAAATACGATGTCAGTCCTTCTCTTGTCTGCGTATGATTTCTGCCTATCTTGGACTGTCTTCATCCGCCGTCGAATAAGATCAGTTTTCTCGGACGTTTCTCTAAACATATCAGGTCAAAGTAATAATATTTCTATAGATTCCTACCAACAAGTTGGTGATCTACAGAGTCATTCGTACAATGCTTCGAAGGGTGTCATACCAATGCTAGCTTGATTACTGTTGTTGTAGGCGAACTCTACTAAAGGAAGATGCTCTTCCCAAGTCCCTCCGAAGTCTAAGATACACAGCCTTAAAAGATCCTCAAGAACTCTGTTCACTCTCTCCATCTATCCATCGGTCTGAGCATGATAAGCGGTGCTCAAACACAACTGTGTACCTAATGCTTCTTGCAAGCTCCTCCAAAATTCACTGGTAAAGATGGGGTCACGATCGCTTATGATGCCGGAAGGTACTCCATAAAGACGGACTATCTCACGAACGTAAATTGTTGCCAACCATGATGTCGTCCTCTTACTCCTAACTAGAATGAAATGAGCGCTCTTAGTGAGTCTATCTACCACAGCCCAGATACTGGTGTTGCCTTTCTTCGATCTAGGCAATCCATCTATGAAATCCACAGAGACACTCTCCCATTTCCACTGAGGAACCTCCAAAGGACGAAGTAAACCACCAGGCTTCTTTTGCTCAGCTTTAACTTCTGGCAAACTAAACATTGAGAAACAAACTCTACCACATCTTTCTTCATCCCAGCCTAAAAGAAACCCCTCTTCATGTCTCTATACATCTTATCACCGCCTGGATGAATAGTCATCTTAGAATGGTGGGCTTCTTCAAGGACTGCCTTTATCAAGCTTCCAATTTGAGGAATACAAAGCCTTCCGTCTCGTCGCAACCACCCCTTTTCATCTATGGAATATCTACTGAGGTGATTAGATGTCTCCCCTTTTTTGAGATTATCCATGTTGTTTAAAATCTTTGGTTCACCTTGTTGCGAAGCTCCTATCTGATCCAAAAGAGTTGGCCGTATTTCTAGTGATGCAAATAAATCAGGCAAAATCTCGATGGAGGGTCTAAAGTTAAAAGTTGATATGAACTCCAAGCTCTTCCTTTCCACGAATAGAGGACTTAAGGCCATCCTCTGCCTAGTTAGTGCGTCGACCACCACATTACCCTTGCCAGGGGTATAAGCAATTTCAAAATCATAAGAAGCTAGGAACTCCATCCACCTTTGTTGCCTTAAATTAAGGTCCTTCTACGAGAATAGATACTTGAGAGATTTATGATCAGTATATAACTCGAACTTCTCTCCAAGTAAATAATGACACCATGTCTTGAGCGCGAATACTATGGAAGCTAGCTCTAAATCATGGGTGAGATAGTTCTTCTCATGAACTCTCAACTGTCTACCCCCATAACACACTACCTTTCCTTCTTGCATCAGAACCGCACCAAGCCCAGTACCACACGCATCAGTGTAAACTGTAAACACTTTATTCCCATCAGGCAAGCTCAAGACTTAGGCTGTTGTTAGAGCCCTGTTCAGTCGTTGGAAAGCCACAACACAATCTATATCCCATGAAAATGCCAAGTTCTTCTTCATTAGCCTGGTGAGCGGGGCTGATATCTTTGCGAAGTCCTTAATGAATTTCCTATAATAGCCTGCCAATCCAAGAAAGCTTCTCACCTTTGTTGCATTTTTCAGAATTTTCCAATCTTGCACTAAAACCACCTTTGCGGGATCTACAGCTATCCCTTCTTTGGAGACCACATGCCCTGAGAATCTCACCTCTTTTATATAAAAATGGCATTTGGAGAACTTTGCCTTAAGCTGGTGCTCATGGATAGTTTTCAAAACTTCTTTCAAATGTTGGGCATGCTCTTCTTCTCTTTTGGAGAAGATCAAGATATCATCAACAAAGATTACGACAAATTTATTAGAAACACCCTACTCATAAGATCAACAAAATAGGCGGCTACATTCGTTAACCCAAAAGGCAAAACTAGCCATTCAAAGAAACCATCCAGAGTTCTAAAAGTAGTCTTATCTATACTGTCCTCGGCCACCCTCAACTGATGAAACCCCATGGCCAAGTCTAACTGAGAGAATACCGAGGCACCAACAAGCTAGTCAAACAAGTCATCTATTTCGGAAGTGGGTGTCTGTTCTTCTTAGCGAGTTTATTCAATTCTCTATAGTCCACACACAAAGGAAGCGAACCATCCCGCCTTAGGCGTGAATACTACTGGAGCACCCCATTCAGATATGCTTCGCCTAATAAATCCTTTTTCAAGTGCTCCCCTACTTGTTTGTTAAGCTCCTTCCTTTCACTTGGAGCCATATGGCGCACTTGTAATGCAATGGCCTTGCATTGTCCACCAAATATATACGAAATCGATCTCGCACCTCGAAGGTAAACCCTGTACCTCATCAAAAACATCATAATGACCTCGGACTACGGGAACGATTTCAAATCATCAATAGATGCATCAAGAGACTCTAGGAAGATAAGCATAACAGACCCTTATGGATCACAAGAAATCTCGAGGGTCCTCCCATGGTAAGTCAAAAGTCTAACGACCCTCCTCTCACAATCTAGAATGGCACCATATGTGGTTAATCAATCCATCCCTAGAATCAAACCATAGCCCATAAAACCAAGCACATATGCATCGTATTCAAACTCAATGCCTAACACAGATATTCTCAAACCCCAACAAATCATAGATAAATGAGCCAAACCACCAATGGGATCCACTACCATGCTAGTAATTAAGTGTAGAGATTCAACCACAGAACTAGATATAAATGAATGTGAAGCGCTTGAATCAAAAAGTGTTCTAATAGGATAACTTGAAATAGAAATTAAACCTTCTGCAGAAATTTTTCTACTTTTATTAGGAGCACTGATCACGAGAGCATGCGCCTGCCCTCCAGAAGTTCCTGCCCCCTGACCTTGTCCCTGTTTCTTGAGCACTACCTAGGAAAGTGTCCGACCTCTCCACAATTAAAGCAAGAATTCTTCCTTTTTTTGCAGTCCTTCACCAAGTGACCTTCTTGTCCACAACTATGACACTTCCTCTTATCCTTATAGCCTTGTCATTCTTTCTGCCTTTCTTTTGTTTCTGTTGTTGCTGCTGCCCTTTCTTGGGCCATACCTTCTTTTTTTGCATTGTTTCCTCAGCCTTTACTTCCTTCTTTTCTCCTTTCTCTTCCTCATACATCAAGGCCATATCTATAAGCCTTTCAAAAGATTCCCCTACTGGAATATCTTATGCGGAGTATCCACCAATTCCATTCCAAATCTTGGCAGTTGGTTGAATTTGATCACATACTCTGTAACCGTCAAGTTTCCTTGTTTGAGTGCTAAGAACCTCTCCATTTGCATGCTTTTCTCAGCTTGGGAAAGAAACTTCATTTCAAACCTCTATCTAAAATCATCCTAAGTTTCCACTGGACAGCCTGCTTGGGTTACCTCCCACCGAAACGAAGCTTCATCCTTCAGTAGCCAGATAGCTAACTGAATCTTCCTTCGATCTTCCACTTCAAAGATTACAAACAATTCCTCGGTCTCCTTGAGCCAATTCCTTGCCTCTACAAATGTCTCGGTTCCATGGAATGGCTTTCCTCCCATAGCATGGAAATCTTTGAAGATCTTAGAGAAGTTGTCTGCACGCGGAGGAGGAGGAGGAGGAACAACGGGTGCAGCGGGGGGAGGAACATTTCCTTGGCCTTCGGCAGGTGCCATGGCCTCCAGATACCTACGGAACCAGCCTAGTATCGTAACGCCCTCTGGAATATTGGGTTCCTCAGACATGCTGAAAAAGAAAAGGAAAGAGATTCAGACAAGGGATTGAAAGATATTACTTATGGCTTTTTGGGGAATGGTTTTCAAAATAGACTTTTCTTTTTGAAAATGCTTTCTTTTAAACCCATTTTGAAAATCTAATCTAGTAACCTTCAACTCTGATACCAAGTGTGACAGCTCACGTCCGTTAATGTCACTCATTAAGAGAATGCATTAAGTTTCGTGAAGCGCTATAGGTAAACAGAAACAGAAACATTATAACACATATACAAAAGCAACAATGGAATTCAATTTTTTATTTCAAACATAAATCATAACATCGTGCTCCAAAATATCACAAGTCTGAAACTACATAAAAGCCATTACAAAAACATAAACCTTTCTGCTTTATTTCATCAGAGTACATAAAAAGCATAATTCCCCAAAAAGAGACAAAGCAATAGTAGAGATGAGGACTTGAGCAATACTTCAAGAGCAACTCCTTAGCAAGATAAAAGAAGAATCACGGTAAAGCCTGAGTGTTCCCACCCTAAGGGGGGAGGGGACGGAAGGAAGAAGAGGAAACAAAAAGGGTCAGACATAAATTTTGGCGAGTCCAGTTACTTTCAGCAAGTAAATAAATAAAAGTAGCATGACAGACATATAATGTGGATAAGTGAGAGATAAGTACAAAAAAGGGTAAGCATGACAAGGTAACAGGATAGCGTGTATATGCTTACCTAACGATTACTCTGCACTATTACTAGTATAACCAGAATGGGATGATCCCTTCCACTGTAAGGTGGTAGACTTAGGCATACGTTCGAATGTATGCTAACTACTACGCTAATCGATCGGCTCCCTAATCCTTATAGATACTATGTGCCGGTTCCAACGTAGGATGTATCATGTCCTAAAGTGGCAACCCTTCGCTGATATGCACAGCCTTATATCTACAGGTGTCACAATCGTCTTATCCCCCTCTGCTCGGCCATACACGCACATGACCCGGTCGGTTTGCACCGCCTACACCGTACTCCATGTTTGGATCTCTTATAATTAGTTCAGTAAGCGTGCCCCTTCCTCGACCTAGTTCGGAGTACTTTGTTTGATACCTACTACAGGTTACTGACTAAAATGGATCCCGCACAATATGATACAGGCTCTCCCCTTTGTTTTGTATCCCCCACCAGGTTTTCTACAGGCTATATTTACCCTAAAGGGTGTCTTTAGGTATATAACCCCAATCTTTCTACCGGTTATGCTTACCTATAGGTGTCTTTAATACATAACCCCCAATTGGTTAAGTTTTGGGGGCCTATATTTAAATATTACCCACCCATCTCAGACATACTTAACTTAACCCTCCCATTGGTCAACCAAGTTTACTTAACCCCTATTCATGTTTACGTTCACCCATTCCATAGGGATTCAACTAGGTTAAGTATTTCAATTTCTTACCATGTCCATTTATGGTTTATAATGGGCTAGACCTCCCACATTAGGCCTACAGCTTGTGGATGCTGGATATGTCGGACGGGTCCGAGTAGACCACAAGTTGGGCCGAACCTCGTGTCTTAGCCCGTCTCGTATTTGTGCACTTAGACCCCTCACATTTGATCCAACATTTGTTGTTGCTGGATGTGTCGGTCAGGTCCGAGCAGACTTCCACAAAAAATGCAATCTAACCTCATGTCATAAGTGCATCTACTGTTTCTAATTACTGTAATCCTAAGCATTTTAACCAATTAATTACCTATGTCTTATAGGTGTTTATGCCCATTTACCCAATTATATTCATAGTGAACTATATGTCCAAATTCATATTCATTATACAAATTATGCCAATTCTAATATTTTCCCCCGTTCCCTAACTAACACATTCACATATATTTGGCGGCATGCCTAGGATAGAGATTAGCCTGGCCATAAAAAGTAAAAAGGGAAAGGTGATGGGAAGATGACAATAGTGACTATTCTAACATAACTGGCATAAATATATATACTGGCATAGACATATAATTGGCATAATAATAAGGTCGGCATAAAAGCAGATCTAGTGAATAGGTGATGATAAAACTAGATCTAACATAATAAGGATGTTCTAGTAGGCATGATTAGATCTAAATAAGGATTCATATTTCCAATTGATGACCGATCTAAATATACCACCACATGATAGGTACAAGATGATTTAGAGGGAGAATTAGATCTAAGCCACATTTTAACTGTCCAACTAATGACAGATCCAAATTGACCATAAACATAGATAAAGATTAAGATCCACATATGTGACATGATAAATTAACCGCAATAGAATTAGATCCATAAAAATAGATCTAGCCTGAGAAATGTTATGATCTAAGGATATCATAGATTCATAATTTATAGCAGATCCAAATCACAGTCACATCACGTTTACTTTTAGTCATTTAAATCTAAAAATATCTAAACTCACAATGTTTGAATTTTAGAAGATAGAAGAGAAATTGTTGGTGTTCAATCTTGGATTTAAACTCGAATCTCTAGCTGATTAGCTCTAGTTGATAGTTGCAGAAGTAAAGGATTCGTTTCAGTTTAGACACCGGCATTGTTTGGCCTCCATTGATTTTCAGTAAAGAAAACAAGAGAAATGGACCTCTATATATAGTTGCCAACCTCCAAAATCCGTCCTGCCACCTCAGCCCTAGCGGGGTCGACCTATGGGTCGACACCCCCTTGAGGGGTCGACCCCGGGGTCGACACCCCTTCTATGGGGTCGACTCCCCTAGGCGGGATTTTTCCCGCTTCCCTCAATTTCCGTGATTTTGAATTTTGAACTGAAATTTTGAATTCCTGGGCCCTACATATATATATATATATATATATATATGTGTGTGTGTGTGTGTGTGTGTGTGTGTGTGTGTGTGTGTATAATTATCTTGCACATATGAAAACTTCAAAGCTTAATAACTTGTTCATACGATGTCCATTTTACGCAAACCAAATGTCTATCTTGACCAGAATTTCGAGATAAACGCAATGGCGTCGTCCGTTTCACTTAATTCTGAATATTAAATTGATTATTATTTAATTTATCCTCTTCTAGTGTTGTTAAAATTCATGGTGTTACAACTACCCCTAGAAATGGGAAGGTATATGAAAATCTTCCGAATCAACCTCTTATTCGGCTTACCAAGAATAACAGGCTGTATTTTCTACGTTCAACACAAGGATTTTGTGTATAAACTCACTCCTCTCTCTCTACTCTCTTCATAGAAAAACCAATGTAACCTGTAATTAACAGTTTAAACAAAGATTATAAAGTGGGCGTAGGCTTGGTCAAGCCGAATCACTACAAAAATGTTGTGCCTCCATGTTTATTTACATTTTTCTCACATTTCTTTATTTACTTTTCATGTGTGATTAACGCACTTGGAGGTTGATCATCACTTGACCAACTTTTGACGTCAACAGTCATAAATTATATTACAAGTCCTCTTCACTTATAACACTGCGCCCATCTTCATCTTGCAAAAATTAATATATCATCAAATTTGGTAATTGTATATTCGTTGTCCTTTATAAAAGAGTCCAATATATATGCCTAAACTAAAACCCGATACCAAATTACAATTACTATTTATAGTTATCATGGAAATCAAGAATTTAGCAAGCCTATCAACCACCAATAACTAATGCAGTATACTCCATCGTCGAATGAATTAATATAATCACAAATAAAAGGGAGACACAATAAATTTAACATGATCCAGCCATACTGACCGAATTCAATACAACAATTAACAACTTTTTTTGTACTATTCACCAACATATTAGATATATTATCCCCAATAGAAATTAGAGATATAAAAAAATAGATAATACCTCTAATAATTTTTATGTAAGTTACAATGAGCAGTCAATATAATTTAAAATCCTAAAGTAGATGAAATAAAAAAATTAATTTTCAATTTGATTTTAAATGGAAATCACGCATTCTAAACGATGGAAACTGCATAAGTATCTGACTTTTTGGAACTATTACATAAGCCCAATGAAATATGCATTACAATTAGTTGAACCCCAAATCAAAACAAAGATAAAGATTATACCCATATATTGGAGGGTTAATAATTGGCTGGGAATGTTAATACCTAGGAAAACAACCCTAGCACCATAATCGATTAACCATTAGATGGGATAGCGATTGATCTATTAACAATCTATTTTCCTTGTGATTCCTCCATGAGTATGAAGATTACCATTGTTCAAACACTTGTAATTTTCACTTCGTAATTCAAATCCCTATCAGCTTGTTTCATCGCATAACATTTGAGCTCGTCTACAATAATATACGCAATTTTATTTATATTTGCGTCATATAATTCAAAACTAACATCATCATGCTAGTAGAAACTAACAGAAACAACCTCATCTTCTAATAAGAATGATTATTAATTCATGTAAAGGACTAACATTAATGCTTGAATATTTGGATGTTATTGTGCCTCTAAAATCTAAAGACCTTGTCAGTTGGAATAGAAATACAATTTTCTTTTAATGTAAAACTACAATAGTTATCCGAAACACTTTCTCCTTTTCCAGAATGTAAGTAAAAAAGGGGAAACAAGAAAATCATCTTCCAGTCCTCTTTTCTATTAGAAATATCATTTTAACTTCTTAATATAGAGTTCTCAATTTATATCCCATGACACGTTTTATATATTCATCGACTAATGTTTCTATTGTAGATATTTAGACCCACACCCAAAAATGATAGAGAGAACAAAATTATCTATTGATATTTTAACACTTCCACACCTCTTTATGTATGCACTTGTTAAAGTGCAAAGATGAAAACAGTATTGAACCGAACTCTCCAACGCTCATCTTAACCAAAAATTTGGACATTATAGTGAGGAACATATATGTTTTTGTCAACATAGGTAAAGGAATTCCTAATTTTACACTTTTCAATCCTATATAAATATCATATCTTATTCCAAAAGTCTGGCAACGTGAGACTAACCACAATTTAGTTCGCGTACACACTTTGACACATGCAAATCACACCTAATATTATCACTTAACCAACAACTTTTCTATGGTTGTTTCTTCGATGAAATGGTTATTTTTCTTGCTTACTTCTGAATAACTTGAGTACATATACACATACAACATATTGGTGTTGTTGGTTTGCTATAAAGTAAAGATATATTTAGCAGCTTATTAGTAAAGCATAGTTAATTCATTAATTAATGTAATATTATAGTAATTTTAAGTTGTGAAGGGTTGCAAAGGTCAACAGACAGACATTACGCAGAAAGCATGGACTGAAGATTCATTGCCTAAAGGATTAGTTGGGATTAATTGAAACTATAAGCTTTTGGTAAATGCTAGTACTTTGGATAAAATTTAGTATTTTGTGGGTATTTAAGGGTCCGAAATGAGACATAATTGGTTTGGATACTTCTAGCAGAAATCATAAGGAAATTTTTTAAAAAGAGAAACAAAGCTTGAGTGGTGCATAAGCAAATCTTTTAAACTCCTTTATATACTTAACTAATGTAGTAAATCTTAATTAGGTGGATTAGGAAAATAGTTAGGCAGTGAGGCTAGACTAGCGCCTAGACTGCATGTGATGCCCAGTCGGGAGACTCATGCTAACAAAAGTTATTACCGAGTAATATCATCCTTCAAAATAGGACTGGTTAAGAGCGAGCATATGTGAATTTCTTTGCAAGCGAGCGTCGATACATTAATTTAGGTGTTCGATTTCTCTCCTTCTCAAGTGGAATGGACACGTGTAATACATGCTCAAAACGAAACAAGAATGGCTATAATAATAATTAATAACAATATAAGACAAATGTAACGACCCGCCTTTTTGCCCGATTCTCGCCAGTAATTAAACCGACTCAAATCGTTCATAAAGACGAATTGTTATGGGTACTTACATATATTGAACAAAAACAATAGAACTTTTTATTGAATAATTCAATGTTACATCAGAGTTACATGAATATCAGAGTTACACATAAATATACACAGCGGAAGAAATAAAACTCTCAGCGGAAAAACATTATCTGATACAGCGGAAGCTCCAACTCTAGCGTGAACTCTAACTCTGGAAGCGTTCTGAATCTTTTCCAACGATCCATAACTGCAAAACTAAACACTAGCTGCCCGTGTGGAAATTAGTGGGCACCCAGAGTTTAGGAAGGAACAATAAACTCCAGGTCAGTCATGGGACTGGTGTGAGAACTCAAAACAGTTATCATTTAAGTTTCATTTTAAAGTTAGGTAATTCAACGGACCACGCCGCTAATGCGGAACGGGTTTTACTCCATATGAATTCCCGTGCATAGAAATACGCAATGACTTTTGAAAAAATGAAGCTATCATAAGCTCGTCCCACATCACACAATGCAAGCGCACACCAGATGGGCGAGTTTGTCTTATGATAACCAAACATGATTTCATACGTGAAAATCCTCTTTTAATATTATCATATAGTGTGGAAAACAAGTTCACAAATAAATGTATTAATCCTAGACGGCATGAGTGTCCCATACCACTATGTCGCCATATATATAAATACAATCAAAATCGCATGGCTCGTATTGGTATTTGGATTTCCAACTTGATGATTCCTGGCACGAAAGATCAATCAGGGACTTGAGCGAAGTGTAACGCAACAAATCGCCAGGGCAGATCTACGGTTTTCGACCAGACGCGGCCCCCCGAACATACCCCATCCCCAGTTCACAAGTGGTTTCCCACTGCTGCAGCACTCATCATCAAATCATATATATATATATATATATATATATATATACAGACCAAACCGTCAGTTTCTCATCATCTGGTGTGTGAGGTTTGTCGATGTCACGTCATACACAAAGCTACGCTTCGATAAGCCATGCTTTGATCATCATTAGCTCATATCATACTTGGGTATGCCACATTGTCAATATCTCCACATATCACTAATTCGAATTAATACATATTTTCTAAGGACGTAACTTAGAGACGGAGATATTCAATTGCCACAAATCTGATATATATTCACGCGAATCAGTGTTATGTGGTCAATTACAATGTCAGACACACCATCCATACAAGTCCGTTCTGGGTCTGAACGGAACAACCACCCGAAAATATTCAATATATTCGGGTCTCATGCCACTTACACCTCGTACTGGGTGTACGGGCCGATACGAGATATTAGCAGCAATCAATCTAAATAATCTGAATATTCTCGGTCTTCATCTTCGATTCTAAGCTTTGAATTTCTTCATAGCGTCGTAATATTACTTGGAATGGTTTTTGGACCTATATCCGATCCCGGACTTTCCAAGTAATAAGCGTATTTAAAAGAATAGCTATGGACTATACAAGTTCCTCAATTCAAATCTCCTTCCAGATAGTTCTCAATTCATTTATGACTCGGGATTATAAATTTCATACATCCCGTTGTCACCTTATCTTTTCTTTGAAATCAAAGATCTATAACTTTACTTCAAATTCTTACCTTTAATTCCCTCGAATCAAAGATTCGATAAAATCCCCAATTACGATATGAATTTCCACCATTCAGTCTTATCGGGTTTCAAGAATGATATTATTGAAGATACGATTCGCGACAAAACCCAAATTAATCGATATTGAATCATAAATTACACAGAAATTTTTTCCACTTATATTTGATATAAATCCTCATAATCAACGAATACTATAAGTGGAATAACGATATAATAATATCTTCCAAATTCCCCAGGTAGTATTCATTTACACCATGAAATTTTATATCAATATCGAAGATTATTTCTGTCTAACTTATTTCAATCAGGTGGAGAAACCCATATCTCTAATTAAAAGATTTATTCAATTCTTCGACATTCGATCTGGATAGAAATATCGTCAACTTATATTCAATATAAATTTCCGTATCCAACTCATATTATAAGCGGAATAACAGTGAATTTACCTCTTAAATTCCTCAAATAATAAGAGTTTTCATTTACCGAATAAATATCGAACATCCGAAGATTTATCTCCAAATATATCCAAGTTTTAAATTTGGAAACCCATTTCCATATCATATAAATATCGTCGATACTTTAACAATCTTCGAACGGTTTACTAAATTATTCTCATAGTCAACTAATAATTCACGCTTATGAACTTCAAACCAACACAATATTTGGAATGTTACCCAAAAGTACTGTTATTGAAATAGCCATTTAAATGAAATAGATTTTTAATTATTCAAAAATCCAATCATCCCATCGTTTCAAAACTGCCGTCATTTACAAATTCATCGTTCTTTATTTCAAGTCAAATTTATTTCAAATAATCAAAATAAAACTTGAAATCCATATTTCTGAATTGTTGAATCATAATGCGTTCTATTCAGACCCTATAATGGTTTAAATATAAATTATTTAAATCTTTTTTTTTTCAAATTTAATTCACATTTCCAACTCTTTTGAACAGCTTCAAAAATATTATTTCAAATTGGATTTCGAATTTACCATCCCATTGTCGGACCAGTTAGGGATAGCCAGGGAGAGCAGGAAACTGAATTTCCAAACCCAAGCCTAAACACTATCCTCTCTGTCATCCTAGAACGTTCCGGTGTTATCATAAGAGATAATCCTTAATATATATATTTAAACCATATTCAAATTAAAAATCTCATTTCGAATTTGAATTGAAATAATATAATTTTTACTAAAACCAGTTTCAATTAGATATAAAGATCATTATACAAAAATCAATCCATAATTCACATCGTTCTCCAAATCCTAATTCAATATTTAAAAGTTGATATTAGATTCAAAAACCAAAATTTAAATATTATTTAATAATTAAATAAAATCGTATATAAGAAGGAGATTCTAAATTGATCACCCATATATTCCACAACCATGGTGTGTGTCGTAACATCATACAATTATCATCATCCAAATAAATCAGTCATATTTATCCAAATGAACCATATGATCAGATGGATACGCATTCATTCATCACAGACAAACATTATAACTGTGCACAAGCGTTATGGTCGATAACGCTTACTAGTGTTCAGTGTATTATCTAATTTTATGAACAACAATTCAAACATCCACATCCATCACACAATTATCATCAACAAATTATAATTAATTTCAGCTAATTGTAAATAACTAATTTAAATAATATTTAAATTAGAAGTTCTCACCAAATTGAGCTCCAACATCTTCATTATCAGAACGAACCAGTCAACGAACAATACCCAACTACTCGTACTGCTCTCAGTTTACTTCCATTAACAGCTGGAGATTTTCTGCTAATCGAAATTAAATTAATATGTGGTTTGTTATATTTTAATTCAAATATAAGGTCCTATTATTTCATTTTATTTCTCTAAAATTTATTCTTAATTAAAGTCACCCAACCTATACATAATTAGATTCTATTCTCAAATATGATTCCAACGGATCCGACGGTATGTAAATCGGAGTTAAAATGAGTGAGATACTAGCCGATAAAGTTTCAATTTAAACTTGAAACAATTAAAAGAACTATACCCAAGTCGGGCCCAAGCCCAATAGCTCCTCACGTTGGAGACCCAATCCACTTCCCCCTTTCTTCTTCTTCCTCCTCCACTTCAATTTAACCCGCGCAGGAACCCATTTGTACACGCACGAACTCGTGCACATGCACCGCCCGAACTTCCATCGAACTCAACTTCGAAGGCACCCGCGAGCTTCTCTTCTCCTCCTCTTTCCAATGCACCACACCATACCCATTCCAGTCTCCTACATCAAAAACCGACCGTCTCGCAACTTCCTGGAACCGAACAGGAACGCTCGCATCTTCACAAAAGATCGACACTAAATCTCTTCGAATTCCACCGAAATTTGCCACAACGAAGCCCTCTCTTCCCTCATCGCCAATCCAAGCTCCAATTCGCCTATCTCCACTTCAATCTCCGTCAATTCTTAACCCTAATTCTGAACATCTCCAATCATCAACACGGAATCGCGCCATTTTTGCACCAAAAATACTAGATTCTTTGCTGATCTCAACGGTGCTGACGGCATCGATCCATTCGAAGCGGATTGAGATATTTGATTTTTCGAAGTTTTGAACCCAAATCCTTTCTTTACTGTAAAATGAAAATAACTCTCTCGATCCTTGATGAAATTTTAATTCGTCAGTTTCTAAAAATCACAAACGATGATACGAACATTATTCACTTATATCATTTCAACTGAAAATGCACGGATTGAAGTTTGTGGATTTTTGAATGAGTGGGAATTGTTAAATTTCCATTTACAGGAAGTGTAAATATAGTTAAGAAGCAATTGACGAGAGAAGCCACTGATCATGGCTGAAAGGTGTATCAAAGTGGAGTTTGGCTTCCCATTTATAGGATGATTTCAAGGGTGTTTTAGTCATTATATTAGAGGACACTTGGATCATTTCTAATGCTAATTACATGCATGAAGACAACTCCCAGGACACTTGGTCTTACCTTATGAATTCTTCCATGCGTGATGACAAGTAGGAGACACATCATTTTTATGCATTAATTAAATTTATTTGACTTGGTAACACAAGTTGTAACACCTATAAATGTGGCCACTTCCCAAGTGTAGCTAATATATTACCCTAAGGTTTATAAAAATATTTTATAACTTAAAAATATTTGTCTATATTATTTATTAAATATATTACACATATAATTTATAAAATTCTATATTAACAAATGGTTTTGAAAGTAAATACTTAAATATGGAAATTCTCCAAATCTTAAATATGGTCTCAAATAATTACATAAAAATCTTTATACAATTTATAAATACCATTATAATTTAAAAAAAATTCTTGTAAAAATCATAAATACATCATCCTTTACTAAATTCATATTTTTTTTTTCAAATCAATATTATTAAAACAAAAATCATCATTACTTAACATAAAAATCTTATAAATACAACATAACTTTTAAAAATAAATTTTCCTTATACCAAGTCATAGTTTATAAAATAAAACAAGATACTTTATCCAAAATTTAAAATTCATATACTCAAACCTTATAAAAGCAAAATGTATATTCAGAAAATCCAACATTATATAATAAAACCCAAATTCATATATTAAAAATACAAATCAACTTGGTAAAATTTATGGGATGTTACATTCACCCCCCCTTAGAAACTTTTCGTCCTCGAAAAGGAAATCGAGTAAATTAAACTCCTACTAAATTTTAATTTCCCATTTCTATCTCAACATATCAGAAATGTAAGGGTCAGAATCAAAGCTCATATCATTTTCAGGCTGTTCTATCAAAATCTCACTAAAGGTAGAGTCTAAGGAACTTCTATAATCTTGTGATTACTAGGGTCGTCACCGGTCTTGTTCCCAATCGAATTCTCTGAGTTAGACTCAGAGCTGCTATCCTACCACTAAGACGATCTAGGATAGATACTGTCTAATACTTAGAGATTTATGACCCTAAGAAAGATCTTAAAGTTTGGAAATTATCATTCTAACTTACTCTTACGAAACCCATGGTTTCCTTATCATTTCTAAGACCAAGTGCTTAGATTAGAAATTTGAAATCTAAATTCTCAAATAATCCTTTCCCTAATCATTCAATTATCCTGCAAAATACCATCTTGGTTAACTTCAGTATTAGAAATTCTATTGCTCTTAATACAAATTCAAGTTTAATTTAGGAGATAGTTTAAAATACTGGTTTCTAATCTAAATTAATTAACTTGTCCAAGGCTTTATCAGAGTAGTGAAAAAGGAAGAATTCAGAGATAAAGTTGAATAGTAAAACGACAATTCAGGGTGAATCTTCGAAAGATAACAATGGGTCGAGCAAAACCCAGCGACAAGGGAAGAGATGGAATTATAATTCCGAAATACTCATTCTATTTCAAATTTTATTCCAATCATTTCTAATCTCATTTTAACCCATTTATAACTTATACTCATTTAATATTCATATTTTAGTTTCATATTCACCTAATCGAATAACACCCCCTTTTTTTTTCCTTATCCATTTTAAGATTAAAATGTATATACAACTTTTTCTCATTCTTGTTTAAATATCAAATCTTGGTTAGAAAAATTTTCTTACTCAACTAGCCGGAAAATCCCTTAAATAGTTTTATTTAAAATACCGTCACGCTTCCACTGCGCACTCTGATTATGTGTACACAGGTTCAAGCTTTGGTTGTTTCAAATATTTATCTTAACATTTTCAGAACACACTTCTTTAAATTTAGTATTTCCAAATCCAAATTTTTCCTACTCCGATGTTTGTTACGATTTGAATTAACCTTTTTAAACTCATTGCTAGCTTAAGTCAAAAATCATCTCCTTAAACAAATTCTTAACTTAAGTCTAAATCATTTACAGATTTCTTAAGGGGTTCTGATAGCTAAAATATACTTTCAAATAAAATAGCTTAACTAACCTATCACCATTTACAATATATATGTTAGGTATTTATTCAGATCCATTGTTTATATTAACTTATTACATTCATCAAGAAGTATGATATCCTTTCTGATTAAAATTTATTAGATTCCAAACTCCATATTCCAATGATTGTTATAATTTGATTTCTTTTCTTGTCAATTTAAAACATGGGTCGATTATCTTTCTTATGAGCATTTTGAACAATTCATTACCCAAATCTTTAAGTGAGAATTACTCCTCAATTTATCTTTTAATTATCCAAGCACTTATTGTTTATCACATTCAAGGTTTAAGGGTTCAAAGTTCTTGAAGTATTTTAAGCTAATCTCAGTTCTCTTTCCAAACTTCAAATTTTGTTTTTCCCCAATTAAAATCCTATATTAATCCACCAAACCCTTTTATTAAGGTTTATTCATTAAACACTTAGCCTGATGAATTTAAGTATTCCTCGACGTTTAAACTGGAATTATATAGTCATCACACTTTCGAAACTTGAAAATAAATATCAGCGATGGCGCGCTCATCCCAGAATTTATTTCCAAATGACTAGAGTGTGATTCTACATTTACCTAGTATATACCGGACTTCGTATATACGTTGATCAGACGTATATTCAAAATCCTTACATACTCGATAGTCCAATTGTCACGTCGAATAAAACACTAGAATCCTTATTTCCAATTATATTTCAAAATATATTTCAAATAATCATTGTTTTCAAAATGATTTAATTGTTCAAAAATACCTTATATAGGTTTCAAAAATACACTCTCTCGTCATAATATTCCAAGATCTCATTCTAGGGTATTTCTAACCCTATCTCTAATGAGATAATATAACTCTGAGGAGTCCTATTCTTTTGTCCATATATGTACGTACCCTATAGCTTTGTATAACCTGGCTCTGATACCAACTGTAACGACCCGCCTTTTTGCCCGATTCTCGCCAGTAATTAAACCGACTCAAATCGTTCATAAAGACGAATTGTTATGGGTACTTACATATATTGAACAAAAACAATAGAACTTTTTATTGAATAATTCAATGTTACATCAGAGTTACATGAATATCAGAGTTACACATAAATATACACAGCGGAAGAAATAAAACTCTCAGCGGAAAAACATTATCTGATACAGCGGAAGCTCCAACTCTAGCGTGAACTCTAACTCCGGAAGCGTTCTGAATCTTTTCCAACGATCCATAACTGCAAAACTAAACACTAGCTGCCCGTGTGGAAATTAGTGGGCACCCAGAGTTTAGGAAGGAACAATAAACTCCAGGTCAGTCATGGGACTGGTGTGAGAACTCAAAACAGTTATCATTTAAGTTTCATTTTAAAGTTAGGTAATTCAACGGACCACGCCGCTAATGCGGAACGGGTTTTACTCCATATGAATTCCCGTGCATAGAAATACGCAATGACTTTTGAAAAAATGAAGCTATCATAAGCTCGTCCCACATCACACAATGCAAGCGCACACCAGATGGGCGAGTTTGTCTTATGATAACCAAACATGATTTCATACGTGAAAATCCTCTTTTAATATTATCATATAGTGTGGAAAACAAGTTCACAAATAAATGTATTAATCCTAGACGGCATGAGTGTCCCATACCACTATGTCGCCATATATATAAATACAATCAAAATCGCATGGCTCGTATTGGTATTTGGATTTCCAACTTGATGATTCCTGGCACGAAAGATCAATCAGGGACTTGAGCGAAGTGTAACGCAACAAATCGCCAGGGCAGATCTACGGTTTTCGACCAGACGCGGCCCCCCGAACATACCCCATCCCCAGTTCACAAGTGGTTTCCCACTGCTGCAGCACTCATCATCAAATCATATATATATATATATATATATATATATACAGACCAAACCGCCAGTTTCTCATCATCTGGTGTGTGAGGTTTGTCGATGTCACGTCATACACAAAGCTACGCTTCGATAAGCCATGCTTTGATCATCATTAGCTCATATCATACTTGGGTATGCCACATTGTCAATATCTCCACATATCACTAATTCGAATTAATACATATTTTCTAAGGACGTAACTTAGAGACGGAGATATTCAATTGCCACAAATCTGATATATATTCACGCGAATCAGTGTTATGTGGTCAATTACAATGTCAGACACACCATCCATACAAGTCCGTTCTGGGTCTGAACGGAACAACCACCCGAAAATATTCAATATATTCGGGTCTCATGCCACTTACACCTCGTACTGGGTGTACGGGCCGATACGAGATATTAGCAGCAATCAATCTAAATAATCTGAATATTCTCGGTCTTCATCTTCGATTCTAAGCTTTGAATTTCTTCATAGCGTCGTAATATTACTTGGAATGGTTTTTGGACCTATATCCGATCCCGGAATTTCCAAGTAATAAGCGTATTTAAAAGAATAGCTATGGACTATACAAGTTCCTCAATTCAAATCTCCTTCCAGATAGTTCTCAATTCATTTATGACTCAGGATTATAAATTTCATACATCCCGTTGTCACCTTATCTTTTCTTTGAAATCAAAGATCTATAACTTTACTTCAAATTCTTACCTTTAATTCCCTCGAATCAAAGATTCGATAAAATCCCCAATTACGATATGAATTTCCACCATTCAGTCTTATCGGGTTTCAAGAATGATATTATTGAAGATACGATTCACGACAAAACCCAAATTAATCGATATTGAATCATAAATTACACAGAAATTTTTTCCACTTATATTTGATATAAATCCTCATAATCAACGAATACTATAAGTGGAATAACGATATAATAATATCTTCCAAATTCCCCAGGTAGTATTCATTTACACCATGAAATTTTATATCAATATCGAAGATTATTTCTGTCTAACTTATTTCAATCAGGTGGAGAAACCCATATCTCTAATTAAAAGATTTATTCAATTCTTCGACATTCGATCTGGATAGAAATATCGTCAACTTATATTCAATATAAATTTCCGTATCCAACTCATATTATAAGCGGAATAACGGTGAATTTACCTCTTAAATTCCTCAAATAATAAGAGTTTTCATTTACCGAATAAATATCGAACATCCGAAGATTTATCTCCAAATATATCCAAGTTTTAAATTTGGAAACCCATTTCCATATCATATAAATATCGTCGATACTTTAACAATCTTCGAACGGTTTACTAAATTATTCTCATAGTCAACTAATAATTCACGCTTATGAACTTCAAACCAACACAATATTTGGAATGTTACCCAAAAGTACTGTTATTGAAATAGCCATTTAAATGAAATAGATTTTTAATTATTCAAAAATCCAATCATCCCATCGTTTCAAAACTGCCGTCATTTACAAATTCATCGTTCTTTATTTCAAGTCAAATTTATTTCAAATAATCAAAATAAAACTTGAAATCCATATTTCTGAATTGTTGAATCATAATGCGTTCTATTCAGACCCTATAATGGTTTAAATATAAATTATTTAAATCTTTTTTTTTTTCAAATTTAATTCACATTTCCAACTCTTTTGAACAGCTTCAAAAATATTATTTCAAATTGGATTTCGAATTTACCATCCCATTGTCGGACCAGTTAGGGATAGCCAGGGAGAGCAGGAAACTGAATTTCCAAACCCAAGCCTAAACACTATCCTCTCTGTCATCCTAGAACGTTCCGGTGTTATCATAAGAGATAATCCTTAATATATATATTTAAACCATATTCAAATTAAAAATCTCATTTCGAATTTGAATTGAAATAATATAATTTTTACTAAAACCAGTTTCAATTAGATATAAAGATCATTATACAAAAATCAATCCATAATTCACATCGTTCTCCAAATCCTAATTCAATATTTAAAAGTTGATATTAGATTCAAAAACCAAAATTTAAATATTATTTAATAATTAAATAAAATCGTATATAGGAAGGAGATTCTAAATTGATCACCCATATATTCCACAACCATGGTGTGTGTCGTAACATCATACAATTATCATCATCCAAATAAATCAGTCATATTTATCCAAATGAACCATATGATCAGATGGATACGCATTCATTCATCACAGACAAACATTATAACTGTGCACAAGCGTTATGGTCGATAACGCTTACTAGTGTTCAGTGTATTATCTAATTTTATGAACAACAATTCAAACATCAACATCCATCACACAATTATCATCAACAAATTATAATTAATTTCATCTAATTGTAAATACCTAATTTAAATAATATTTAAATTAGAAGTTCTCACCAAATTGAGCTCCAACATCTTCATTATCAGAACGAACCAGTCAACGAACAATACCCAACTACTCGTACTGCTCTCAGTTTACTTCCATTAACAGCTGGAGATTTTCTGCTAATCGAAATTAAATTAATATGTGGTTTGTTATATTTTAATTCAAATATAAGGTCCTATTATTTCATTTTATTTCTCTAAAATTTATTCTTAATTAAAGTTACCCAATCTATACATAATTAGATTCTATTCTCAAATATGATTCCAACGGATCCGACGGTATGTAAATCGGAGTTAAAATGAGTGAGATACTAGCCGATAAAGTTTCAATTTAAACTTGAAACAATTAAAAGAACTATACCCAAGTCGGGCCCAAGCCCAATAGCTCCTCACGTTGGAGACCCAATCCACTTCCCCCTTTCTTCTTCTTCCTCCTCCACTTCAATTTAACCCGCGCAGGAACCCATTTGTACACGCACGAACTCGTGCACATGCACCGCCCGAACTTCCATCGAACTCAACTTCGAAGGCACCCGCGAGCTTCTCTTCTCCTCCTCTTTCCAATGCACCACACCATACCCATTCCGGTCTCCTACATCAAAAACCGACCGTCACGCAACTTCCTGGAACCGAACAGGAACGCTCGCATCTTCACAAAAGATCGACACTAAATCTCTTCGAATTCCACCGAAATTTGCCACAACGAAGCCCTCTCTTCCCTCATCGCCAATCCAAGCTCCAATTCGCCTATCTCCACTTCAATCTCCGTCAATTCTTTACCCTAATTCTGAACATCTCCAATCATCAACACGGAATCGCGCCATTTTTGCACCAAAAATACTAGATTCTTTGCTGATCTCAACGGTGCTGACGGCATCGATCCATTCGAAGCGGATTGAGATATTTGATTTTTCGAAGTTTTGAACCCAAATCCTTTCTTTACTGTAAAATGAAAATAACTCTCTCGATCCTTGATGAAATTTTAATTCGTCAGTTTCTAAAAATCACAAACGATGATACGAACATTATTCACTTATATCATTTAAACTGAAAATGCACGGATTGAAGTTTGTGGATTTTTGAATGAGTGGGAATTGTTAAATTTCCATTTACAGGAAGTGTAAATATAGTTAAGAAGCAATTGACGAGAGAAGCCACTGATCATGGCTGAAAGGTGTATCAAAGTGGAGTTTGGCTTCCCATTTATAGGATGATTTCAAGGGTGTTTTAGTCATTATATTAGAGGACACTTGGATCATTTCTAATGCTAATTACATGCATGAAGACAACTCCCAGTACACTTGGTCTTACCTTATGAATTCTTCCATGCGTGATGACAAGTAGGAGACACATCATTTTTATGCATTAATTAAATTTATTTGACTTGGTAACACAAGTTGTAACACCTATAAATGTGGCCACTTCCCAAGTGTAGCTAATATATTACCCTAAGGTTTATAAAAATATTTTATAACTTAAAAATATTTGTCTATATTATTTATTAAATATATTACACATATAATTTATAAAATTCTATATTAACAAATGGTTTTGAAAGTAAATACTTAAATATGGAAATTCTCCAAATCTTAAATATGGTCTCAAATAATTACATAAAAATCTTTATACAATTTATAAATACCATTATAATTTAAAAAAAATTCTTGTAAAAATCATAAATACATCATCCTTTACTAAATTCATATTTTTTTTTTCAAATCAATATTATTAAAACAAAAATCATCATTACTTAACATAAAAATCTTATAAATACAACATAACTTTTAAAAATAAATTTTCCTTATACCAAGTCATAGTTTATAAAATAAAACAAGATACTTTATCCAAAATTTAAAATTCATATACTCAAACCTTATAAAAGCAAAATGTATATTCAGAAAATCCAACATTATATAATAAAACCCAAATTCATATATTAAAAATACAAATCAACTTGGTAAAATTTATGGGATGTTACAACAAACCTAGCACACAGAATTACAAAGCATATATTAGACACAACAAAATAATAAGGTACAAAGCTGAGACCACAAAATTATAGTTATTATATCCACATGATACACCAATACCATATTCCGTAAAGACAAATATACAAATGAGTTTAAGATTGGTTTAAAAAAATATCAACTACATGAACGTATACAAAGGTGACAGCACAAATGTATGACTAGATAACAAGAATGAGATCCTTTCTAGAGTTATCAAAATGAAGTACTTAAAATATTTCAGCCAGACCCAGAATATTATAAAATAATAAATGGGTTAGTATAGATTGTAATGAATGACATTATAATAAAAAGCACCAATTACAATGATTTTTTTCACAACGTTTATCACTAAATTATTGCAAAAAAATTATGACTTTTTTAGAGAATAAGTTGTAAAAGCCTTCCTTTTTACAAGAACCATAGTAAAAATACGTTTTTACAAATCTTTTTTTATAGAAATTTTTTAAAAACCATGGTTTTTTACAACCATTTTGGACCAAAGATTGTAAGTCATTGTCTTTTACAACGTTTTCTTTGAAAACGTTATACTAAAATACTTTTAACAACTTTGCTACAAAAACATTGTAATAACATTGTTTTTACATCTTTTCCATGAATGTTGTAAACATTAATTTACTATCGCAAAAGTTGTTTTAGTTTGTAAAAATCATGGTGGGAACCTTCACCATAAGAAAGGATCAAATTAACATTAATATTTTTAAACATCTCTTTTTTGCTTTCAGTATTATGATAAATAATAATCAGTAAGTTCTAACTAATAACAGATAATTAATACTTAATAGTTTATAAATGGTAATTTATAATGGCGCCTTATATAGGTTATTATTTGTAATTGATTACGATAATAATTATTAAAAAATAATTTTTAAGTATTCCTACTATTTGTAATCAATTATTATTATTTATATCTATTAATTTATTATTATAGTTGGTTATTAGTAATTAATAAAATATATAAAATATTTACTAATTACATTTAATAGTAAATAAACACAATTAACAATTAACACTAAATAAGTAATAGTTAGTATTGAATAATTATAAATAAATAACTAATGTTAATTTTAATACTTAATTGATTTACACTTTCAATAACAAACATTTCAATACTTAACATTTGATAATTCATTATGTAGTGTTTAATAATTAATAATTACAATCGATAATTATATTTAATATTAAACAAAGTGCAAAAACTTTATATTTTTTTAAATGATTTTTAAAACATACATAAAATTCACTTTAAGAACATTCAAATTTCAAAAGATTGCAACATTTTTAAAATAAATCAAAAACTGGAAAAAGAACCTAATGTGAATTATTGCTCAAACAGTCACTTATAATAACTATAAAAACAGTTCTCTGGACACTTATTTTAAAACTGTTTTTAATAAAACAATAGGACAAAAACTCATACTCACTGCTGGAATAATACAAGGATTTTTTTTATCGGCTCCTCCTAGGACTGACAACCTTACTCGAGATTATCTGACTATCTTGCGTTCTGCAATGAACAACAACATGGCATTTGCACATGGTAATTGAACGGGTCATTTAAGCAAGGAAGACATGTGAACGTGATATGCGTTTGCAGCTACGAACGAAATAAATTACAAAATTTCATTAAAATATATATTTTTAAATAGATAAGTTGTAAAATTATAAAATACTCATATTCTGATAAATTAACTTCATGTTGAAAGTTTTTCAAAATTATTTAAAATGATTGTCATTATAAATAGGAAATCCAAAGGGATTGGCAATTATACAAGGTAAGGTGTGGAGTCAATGCCTCGCTAGCAGCGCTCGACCTGGTCGATCAGCTTGCAGGGGTTTAGGAGGTAACACCAGAGTCGGCCCTGGGACTTATGATGTCCCGTGCGACTTAATAAATGATGCTCTCATTGTAAAATTTTGCACAATGATACAAAATAATATTCATATTTGTAAGACATGTTTAATATTTTAAAATTCAATACTGCTGCTATGGGCTAATAACACAAACAAAAAAATGAAAGAAAAAAAAACACTTTATAATGCAAAAAAATCATAAAAAATAAGTTTAATATGAACAATTTTACATAAAAAACTTGAACTATTTCGACTATTACAAATCATCGTTGTTTCCTTTGCACCACTAGAAAGTTAGCACTTCATATATCTGCAAATTGTGATAGGAATAACATGGTCATTTGTGAAAAATGCAATTGTATAATAATAGACATTAAATAACGTTATTTTAATAAAATAAAAAAATGAACAATATGTGAATAAGTATGTGAAGTACCTTCTTTCTATTTCCATCCATATAATCCTAAAATCCTGAATTATGTATATTCAAAACTTGATCCGAAGACGTTGTTTCATTCAAGGCTAATTCTATTCATACACCAACAATCTCTTAACATACACCATAAAGTAAAAAATAAATTGTCATACATCAAAAACTACTTTACATACACCGTCTTTTTTTACAATATTAGCCTTGTTTTATTTTTCATTATCTTCCCTCTTTAGAACTTTAAACTTATTTATAGAAAATAAGAAATTTAAAGCACTAAAAAAAGTTTAAGCTTAGTAAAATGAATTTCAATTTTTTGAATATAGGTAACCAATTTATTATGCAACAAAAAATTCTTAATTTCAACGGAAAACCCTACTTCTAGATTAAATGATTTTAAATTTGAGCACTTTCTTGCAGAAATTCCCGTAATTCGAATTTTAGGTTTCATGTTGAAAAACACATTAAGCTCTTCAATTTCTTTTACATAGATTTGGTCAATATCGTTAATTGCAGTGTTTTAGTTTGATGGGTTATAATTAAAAAAGTAAGAATGCAGTAAAGAAGAAGGATAATTTAGTAATATTTTTTTTTTTGCAAAATAGTGGTGTACGTTGGGTAATTTTTGGTGTATGAATAGAATTTGCTTTCATTCAATTGATCTAAATATTAGACATCACTTTCATTTACTATTTGTTGCGGTGAAATTTTAATATCATGTGTAGATTCTTCTGTATCATTAATTTCTTCATTCACTACGGTTTCATTTTCTATTATATCGTCAAAGCCAATTCCATGTTCAAAATCACAAGACCTCTGCATTATCAACTAAATCAATCTTTTTAAAGAAAGATACTTGTCAAGAGACCATTCTAAAGATTTGACTATCTCTTCAAAAAAATTTCCTATTAGAACTTCCGAATGGTTGTTTCCGTAGAAACAATACGATTACCTTTTACTTTTTTAGTTCAAAAATACAATTCATGTTACAAATAAATCAATATTCGCAATAAGATAAAATCAAATAATTTATTGCAATACTTTGTTCACCAAACTAATAGATACAAACTGAATTTTTTTAAACATATTTAGCATTTAAAAATTCTAATATATGTGCCTAAATTTAAGTTCTCCTCCAAACTCCTAATCCGAAAAAAAATTCCTTTAAAATATGAGAATAAATTAAGAGTAGCCAGCTACAGTCAAAAATATATTACCAGACGTTCCATACATGTTTTCTTAAATTTTGACATAAATGATATATTTGTTACATTAAACTATTACATTAGAATCAAAACTAGAGTTGTTATAGTGTATGCAGGCAAAATTAGAAAGCTGGATATGATAGAATTAGCAAAATAAAAAGGCAAATAGCATCGGGTTTGTTAGGATCCATTGAAAAACAGTTAAATCACGCTTTTGATATGCTAAATCAAATCATGCTTTCTAGTGAGGGAATCAAATCCCTTATGTTTCAAGCAAGTTTGTAGATGTGGATTAAAGTTTTCAGTTTTAGCCGTTAAACTAAAATAGGACAATTAAATTAGGGTTTACTTGTTTTCTCTAATTTGATCAACGCCTCTCCTTGTAGGCGACCTTCTTCCTGTGTTTGTGCGATCTTCTTATGTGATTTCTTCTTTTCTTTTCGTTGTTCTTTTCAGACGCTTTCTTCCTATCATTGTTCTTTTCTTTTTCTAAACCTGCATGATGTGTATGCAATTAGGGTATTTTGATGCCCCATGAGATTTGATGCCTCGTGCATTGGCCCAGTTAGCACTAGGCCAGGGTCGGCTTTGAGTAACGCCCCGTGATGAGATGCGAAGTAGTCCAAAAAACCATATATCTTGTTTATTGTTTGAATTTAAATCTAGACAATAAATAGATATTACGGTTGTAACTAGAAGATGTTTGTTCATTTCAAACAATTGACACCAACAGACTTATACAACACTTCATAACGTTGAGCATTTCGATACAATAACAACATTAAAAAAACACATTTTCAATTTATCTCATTTTTGAGAGTTATTAAGTTTATAATTTAAAAAAAAATTAAGAATTTAATTTAATTATTAAAACCTTTATTACACTGTTCGTTGTTCCCCAAACAAAAGAAATAGGCTCCAAACCAAAACTACTTGGCTCGAAAGTGAAATTTTTAGATTCATCCCGCTTTAATTTCGACCCTTTAAGAGCTCTATGCCCTAAAATCCAAATCATGCATGTTCTCCTAAAAAAAGATGACATCGCGTTCAAATTTGAACCGATTAAGGCACACGACTTCACATTCGAACTTGAACGATGGAGACACACGACATTACATTTGAATCCTCACAGGTGGAGGTGCACGAGGGTCATGATCAAATTCTAGTAGCGAACGCATGGGAAAAGAGGGAACTGTGAGGAATGTTGCAACCTGGTGATGACGTGTTGGAGTGACTGGTGATGTGAAGTTGAGCACTTGACCCAAGTGGCAGCGATGGAGTACCTCAATGCCAATCCATGGTTGGCGATGAGGGAAGGAAGTTTTATGATGGTGTTATGAAGAAATAAAGAATGGTTTAGCTTTCCTTTTATTGATATATTTCGGTCATATATATAACATGATACAAAGGAACCGGCAATTGGCAATTACTGTAAAGCAGGAAACTCATTAACTCATTCCTATCCTAAATACTGTAAATCAGGAAACTCATTATCTCATTACTATCCTAAATACTATAAACCAGGAAACTCATTAACTCATTCTTATGGAGCATGCAGATCATAAATATCCTAAATATGGAGCATGCAGATCATAAACTTAAGTCTACAAAATATCCTAAACTTAAGTCTACAAAATATCCTAAACTTAAGTCTACAAAATATCTCAACACCCCCCCCCCCTCAATATGGAGCATGCAGATCATAAATGCCCATCTTGGAAAGCAAAAACTGAAATTGACGTGTCCCCGAAGGCTTAATAAAGATGTCTGCAAGCTGAATCGTGGTAGGAGCGTATGAAGGAAGAATAGTTCCATCTTGGATTGCATCACAAACAAAATGACATTCAACTTCAACGTGCTTTGTGCGTTCATGGAAGACCGGATTTTGTGCAATATGCAAAGCCGATTGACTGTTACAATGAACCTCAATGGAAGCAGTACGTTGGATTCCCAAGCTAAGGAGAAGACCTTTCAATCATTTCAATTCAGAAGCAAGAGCGGCCATAGATCGGTATTCGGCCTCTGCTGAAGAACGTGCCACAGTAGGTTGTTTCTTAGTTTCCAAAAAATGGGGAATGGCCAAGAAACACATCCCAACCAGTGAGAGAGCAACGAGTAAGAGGGAAAGCTGCCCAGTTGGAATCACACCATCCTGTTAAAGATAGAGAGCTATTGGTTCGAAGTAAAATATCTTGTTCAGGAGAACCCTTCAAGTAGCGAACAACACACAAAGCAGCTTCCCAATGTTCATGTCTCAGTTCTTGTAGAAACTGGGATAAAATATGGATAGAATATGCCAAATCAGGCCGCGTGACTGTTAAGTAAATCAAACGTCCGACGAAACGACGATAAGATTCCGGATTAGACAAAGGCTCCCTTGAAGCATGTGCAAGCCGATGGTTTTGCTCAATGGGAAAACATGCTGGCTTAGCACCAAGAAGACCAGTCTCATAAATAATATCAAGTGAATACTTCCGTTGACAAAGAAATATGCCATCAGAATTTCATGCCACCTCAATCCCGAGGAAATATTTAAGAACCCCAAGATCCTTCATATGAAAACACGTGCTCAAATACTTCTTAAAGACTCTCAAAGCAGTTGAATTATTTCCAGAAATAATTAAATCACCAACATACACCAAGACATTAATTTCAGTAGCACCCTTTTTGTAAATAAAAAGAGAATAATTAGAATATGATTGGAGAAAACCATATTCTTTAAAGGCAGTAACAAGTTTGGCAAACCAACATCTCGGTGCTTATTTCAAGCCATATAATGACTTTCGTAGACAACAAAACCATATCGGGTTGAGAAGACCCAAAACCAGGAGGAGCTTCATATAAACTTCTTCATTGAGATCCCCATGCAAAAAAGCATTATACATGTCCGTCTGATGTAGCTCCCAATTTTTAGATGCTGCAATGGATAAGAAACAACGAACTGTAACCATCTTTGCAACGGGTGCAAAAGTCTCATTATAATCAATCCCAGCGGTTTGGTGATAGCCACAAACAACTAAACGAGCTTTAAGCCGCTCAATGCTGCCATCAGAGTTATATTTGATTTTGTAGACCCATTGACTACCAAGAGCACATTTACCAGATGGTAATTTTTCCATAGTCCAAGTACCATTGTCCTCTAAAGCACGAATTTCTGCACGACGCCATCCTACATCTCTCATAGCTTCTTTAAATGATTTCGATTCACGACCTGTTGTAACAGCGGCTAGAAATTGCCGACGACTAACAAAATTTTTTGCACAATTAATATAATGTGTTATAGGAAAGAGCGTACCTGAGGAAGCAGATGTCGCGGATGAATTTGCAGAAAGAGTAGATGGACTTTTTGTGAGGATAATGTTAGTAACATAGTCACGAAGTCGAAGGAATGGAACTTTTTCACGGAATCCACGTCCCATTCGAGGTTCATTAGTAGCATCCATAGCGACCTCTACGTTCCCATTTGTAGAAGAATGATGGTATGAAGATGGTGATGTAACAGGAATTTGTCCAACATTCGGATCAAACTGCAATTCATCGCCTGCCGAAGAAATAGTGGGAATAGGCTCTAAGATGGTACTTGTTGGATTTTGGGTGGTGATATGTATTGGGGAGAATTTAGTTGCAGGCTCAAGCTCATTTGCAGGTTCTAAAGTGGTAGTTGGGGAGCTTTGCGTTGTGATATGTGGGGTAGATTCATTTGTAGGTTCAAGTTCATTTGTAGGCTCTCCATGAATATCAAAATCATCATCGCTTAAATTCATACTTCCAATATTATATTTAGAACAAATAGTAGCAGAAGCATATTTAGAAAATGGAAATTGATTTTCAAAATACTTAACATCTCTAGAAACAAAAAAACTTTTATTTTCTGGATCCAAAAGTCTCCACCCTTTCTTACCAAAAGGATATCCAACAAAGATGCATTTTCGACTTCGACTTGCAAATTTATCACTCTTAGCTCGTTGATTATGGGCATAACATAGAGAACCAAATACTCGTAGATTATCAAAATCCGGCAAAGCATTGAATAAAATTTCATAAGGTGTTTTATTGTGAAGAACACGCGAAGGTGTTAGATTGATCAAATGAGAATCTCTTAAGACACATTCACCCCAAAAATAAAGAGGAAGATGACTTCGAAAATGCAAGGCCCATGCCACTGTTAAAATATGACGGTGCTTACGTTCAACTCTAGCATTCTGTTGTGGAGTCCCCACACAAGAGGTTTGAAATAAAATCCCACTTGAAAGAAAATAGTCTTTCAAACAATTAAATTATGTTCCATTATCGCTCCGAACAATCTTATTTTTTTGTCCAAATTGTTGGTTAACCATAGCCAAAAATGACATAAACATTTTAAATACCTCTAATTTATCAATCAACAAATAAACCTATACAGCTCGAGAAAAATCATCTACAATAGTTAAAAAATAATGAGCTCCACAAGAAGAAACTGTATTGTAGGGACACCATAAATCACAATGAACCAATTCAAAAAGTCGGGAGGCCTTATGATCACTAAGAGAAAAAGAATCACGAGATTGTTTGGCACGAGGACACACATCACACACCTTATTCAATCTATCACTAGAATTACGTAAGAAATGTAATGACTTTACTACTTTCTCTGAAGGATGTACAAGACGTTGATGCCAAATTTCCAACATAGATGAAGAAGCATCCACTGATATAGCTTGCACTATAGATGTAGATTGCACTGTAGATGGTTGCTGGAAGTAGTAAAGTCCATCTCTCCGTTCACCCATTCCAATCAGCTTCCTCGTATGACAGTCCTGTATAACACACATATTAGAAACAAATTGTACAAAACAGTGCATGTCATCAGTGAGTTGTGTAACCGAAATTAAGTTGCAGTGTAATTTAGGAAAATAAAGAACATTTTTAAGATACAATCCGTCCAAGAGCCTCACACTTCCCTTTTTGGTAGCAATTATTTTTTGACCATCAGGAAGTCCAACAGCACATGCAGCAATATCATGAACATCAAACAAATATGACTCATCCCACGTTGGATTATTAGAAGCACCGGTATCAATAATCCAAGAAAATTTAGAAAACTCACCATGTAATCGATTGGTAGAGGATTGAGTATTACCAAATACAGTGGCTATAGTCTTCCACTGTTCCACAGTCAAATTAGGAAGAGAAGTAGGAGTCCTTGATGTTGGATCTAGATTAACCCTAGAGGGGGTGAATAGGGTTTATCACAGTTTTTAACTGAATTAAAAATCTAATGAAATAGATAATAATACACAGATCACATAATATAGCAGAAACAGAAATGTAGAAATTAAATCACACACAGTTATACCCAACTTCGGCAAAACCCTGCCTACTGCTGCATTTCTAAGGTTTCTACTAGGTGATTGAACAGATCCCGCATACAAGACCATATACACTCGCAAACCCTGCCCCTATTCCAACCCTACACTTAAAACCCTAGACTGACCGATATCCCCTCGATCAGATTTCCCCTAGTTATGACCCCGTAACCAGTAACCTAGATTTTACAGACTCTGTCAACTGTCAGTCGATACCCTGACTGAAACCCCCTAGAATTTTACAGACTTCTAGAACCTGTTTGTTGAATTAAAACAGAAAAATTAAACAAACAAAATACAACAAAAAGTAAACAAATAAAAACTTAAATCCTAGTTTAATAAATAAACTCTCCCCCTTTGTTTTAAAAACATGGCTTAGCCCAAAAAGAAACAGCCGACCCCTTTTCAAAGTGTTGCACCCTTTAGTCTACTTGTCTGTTCTCTTTAGTTCCTGAAACAAAGAAATGGCGGCCTTGAATTGGGGATTTAGGGTTTTCCTTCTGAATCCAAATCGATTCTTTGTCACTTGTATTGTTGAGAAGATGTAATCTTGAATGATGTTGTTCTCTATTGCTTCAATTTGGAATTTCCCTCTTTGGCACTCAATCGAAACCCTAAAAAAATTGTCAGTAGTTTTTATCTTGAATTCTTTGAATTGAATTTATTGGATTTCGTTACCAATACCTGTGATGATATGCGTGTTAAAATAGAGATGGAATCGAACCCTGATTTCATAGAATGGTTCGATCTGACTGTGTTGCAGCTGATTTGTGATACTTTCCACTTTTGCAATTCTCGGCATAAATGAATTTTATTTGTTGCCTCAAATAATTCTTGAATGGATATGCTCGATTTAAATTTGAATTGTTGGCTTTGAAAGGTTGCATGATTGATGACTGTGAATGATTTCGATCTTTGATGGAATTTCATATATGAATTGCCCTCTTTGAAACCGAAATAATATTTGACTCCAAATCTGGAAGTTTTTGCATTTTTACCAAATATGATACCATGTCCATTTCTCATTTCTAGAAGTTTTTTTTTAATCATCAAAAACTCTTGCCAAATACAAAACCAGTGTTGTGCATTTCTGGAAAATATAGGTTGACCCCTTTAATTTGAACAGTATTCATGCATCTTCCTTCATGTGTACGCTGCATTGTACATTGAATTATGAAGAGATTTTCCTTGCACCATTTAAGTGTCTCTTGCCATTATGGAATTTGAGTGAAAAACTGCCTCGGCCATGGTAACTTCAAGTGAACTGAAACAAGCTCAATCACAGTAATATGCTGTGTCTCCATTTACATTCTGCTTCATGAAAGTCCTCTGTCCACTGAAAATGCTGGTATGCACCATATTTGTACACTTCATGATGCTCTTACAGGTTATTGCTTTATGATCATGTTTTGCCGACAGTTTGTAGCTGAAACATGAACATTTCATGTCATTTGTTTTACCAACCATTTGTGATTAATATACTTCTTGTTTCCATGTACATGCTTGAATTTGTATTTGAGAGTTGCTGCACTTAATTTTGCCTCGACATTTTGCATTGTTGTAGTTGAGCTGCGGCTCGACCATGATTGAACTGTTTTGAAAGCTTTCCTCGACCACTTTTAACTTCATGCTTCATTGCCATGTTTATGCATTATATTTTTGCTTGATTGCTTATTCAGAAAATTTCCAAATATGGGCTGATGTATTTACTGTCATGATTTTGCTCGACCAATTTTTGTTTGAATTTGAATTGCACAACTCCTCCTTGCTTGCATTCATACCTTCCTTTTGTGCTTTCTGAATTTCTAGACAAAATATTCAACACTTTCCATGCCATGTTGTGTTCTTCTTGACCATGCGGTGACTTTGTGTGTGTTGGTTGTGCCACTTGTTATTGCTCTTTTGATCATGATGCTTTACATTGATCTCTTAAGCTCGACCACTTGCTATATGCAGTCTTGATTTTTGCATTTGACTTGCTCCTTTGTGAGCCTATGAATTTGCCTTGTTTCACCCATGCTTTTTAGCTGCTGCACTTGAGTTGGCCATGTATTTGCCTGTTCTTCATGTCACCATGCTGAAGTTTGCATGTATACATCCTTGCACCATCCTGCTTAGACTTGTTTGTTACTCCAATGATTGTTGTACCTTGGCTTTTACCTTGACCATTTTGAATGTTTTACATTTACACTTTGTACACGGCTTTTCACTTTGAATTTCTTTGCTCGACACATGGGCTGCTACATATATTTGTTGTGCCATTGTGCTCGTCCATTAAACTCCTGTTTGCATTGATATTTGAGTGATGCACTGAGTTGAGATGGTTCTTGTGGCTACTCCTCAGTTGCTCGCTGATCGGCGAGGCAGTGCACACGTGTATATTTATACACGTGTGTATATGCAGCCATCGGTGAAGTTTTCCTACCCCTGCATTGAGATATATATATATATGTTGTCTGCCTTGTGGTGTTTACAGTGTATCACTGTATATATCACAAGCTATCTAGACACAGTTATTAATCAGATCGAGCCATAAAAATGATGAGAAACACACCGAAATTCTAAGGCAAATAAAATTTTCAAAACAAAAATTATATCTGCTAGAATTTAGAAATTATTTCTGTTCTAGATACTGTGTGTGTTTTTCTATATATGACAGGTATGAAGATGATGACTGGACTGACTGAAGAAGAAGACAGAAGACAAGTATATTGCAGTGTCAGTGTGTATAACAGTGAACGAATGTATATATGAATATGAAAATGTACAATGAGTGATTATATATATGTATGAGATATATAGACAGAGTGTTATAGTGAGGAGCTGTGTAACAACAGAATTGTACTCTTATTTATAATAAACAAGTTTAATTGAAATAAAATATTATTTTATTGTTGTTAAACAGCTTATCTATTTTATTCTGTTTATTTGTAAGTACAGTGTTCTGTGAAGTGGTTAAATAGTACAGTAACAAACACATTTAAAATAATAAATATTTGGTTGTTATCATCAAACAAAAAATCATATAATTGTGTATAGAACACCGTTATATACAACAATCTCCCCCTTTTGATGATGACAAACAAATAAAAGATTTTGAGCAAAATAAATGTGTTTGATAATGAGAATTGAACTCCCCCTATTTATCAGCTCCCCCTACAACAGACAACTCCACCTATAACTATGCATGAGTGGAATGAATGACATTAATTTTTAAAATTAATAATATTTATAAAATATTCACGTTAGAAATCAAAATCTCAACCCATTCTCCCCCTTTTTTTATCGTCAAAAGGATACAGAATTTAAAATATAGATGAAAAAATGACTAAATAATATAATTTCAGCTTAAGAGGAAGAACGATCATCATAAATCTCAATCAGTCAAACAAAAATCATAATAAACTGAGAACTAGTGGCATATTTCACATTATAGAGAATGATGGATTTTCGTTGAATTTTACATAAATGGGCAGAGTCAAAACATGATTTCCAGTTATTTTCAAAAGAATTTTATAAAAATGAGCTAAAAAAAATAGTGACGGAATTGGACTATAATTAGTAATTCAACTTAAGTGAAAAAATCGTATAATCTCAAATCCCGATCCCTATCAATCAACAAATCATAATACGTCATAAAATATTAACACATTTCACAGAATAGAAGGTGGATTGATAGTCTGGTTTTTACACACCAAGGAGAATTTCATATAATTTTTTTATTTATTCAATTTTTTTATTTTTATTTAAGAGCACACTGGCCACGCATAACCAGAGCTTGGATTTTTAAATGAGGTCAGTCGCAGCTTAAATTATAAGTTGTCTCATAACCATACATGACCAGAGCTTGGATTTTTAAATGAGGTTAGAGACACACTTATGTATTAATTATATATTTATCGTTTTCAGCTTCAAAAGAAAAACTCCTCGGTATATAAAACCAATATATGGATGATAGAAAATGGGGTAGGTACAGAAATGGACTGTGAAATAAATTTCTAAATTAATTATATTATGAAATATGCTCGACTGTACCAGAATCATTGAAAATTTTCAATTGTCACTAATTCTGAATAATAACATAGTCCAATTTCTATCAAAAATATTTTCACTGTTTATTCAAAAATTCTTTTTTTAAAGAAATTAAACTCTCCACATTAATATAAATTATCATGGATGGCAGAAAGATGATAGATAAAGGAGATGGTCATGAAATAATTGTCAATTCAAAGATATTATAATAAATGTTCAACCAACATGAAAATCCAAATAAAATCTCCTCTTGTTGTGAAATATACTGCAGTCACGATTCATCACAATTTCAAAATCTGATAATAATTTTGATGAATTATAAGTACAGTTCAATTTGGATATTGATTTCAATTTCTGAATGAATAATCAATAAATAGTTTTAAAATTGAAAATCAACTACAAGAGGGATATGGAGAACTATACAAATCAAGGGGGATTGAAAAAATATATACAAAAAAAAAATTCAACACTACTGATACCAATTGGTGTCTCTATTAATGAGGATTATAGGACGACACTGGAGACAAACCAAGATATCACAAACAGCAGAAATTTAAAGCTCAAGCAGACCAGATAACAAATTAGGCATAATAATTTCATTTATCAGAGCAGTGATCACAAAATAGGCAGTTATTTGAAAACATTTTTCAAAGACAGTATCATAGCAGCACAGAAACCAATAGAACAGCAGACTTGTCAGTAGATATTTCTGATGGTTACAAGATATATTCCATGATCCAAGATTAAACATACCGTTTATTTTAAATCATTTGAAGGAATATGAAAATATCAGAATTTAATGAATCAATCACACCAGATTACAAATATTTGATTCGATATATGTGTGTGATTCAATAAATTAATAATTTCAAATGATTTTAAACAAAACAGATATTCAAATCAAATAATCATGAAATAATAGTGAGATTTAAAACCATATTTTCAAGGAATTTTCAAAAGTATTTCTGACAAGCACAAGGAATTTTTCAGAATATTTACATCAAGTTTGAAGACATATTCATGATCCAAAAATAAGAATTATTTATTTGAAATCACTTGAATGGATGTAGATCATAAGATACAATGAATCAATCACACAGAATTAATAGTTTCAGATCTGAGAGGTGCGTGAGATTCAACATATCAGAAATTTCAAATGATCTCAAACAAACAAATATCTAAAACAGATGATCATGAATAATAGTGAATATCAAGGTATAAGCAATGATTCAAGACAGATCAAAAATATCCAAGCCATTCTGAAAATCAATGAAATTATCACGGCTGAGAAGTAGTGTGTGTTGTAATGAGTATAATATTTCAAGCTTTTCTAAACTAAATTAGAAGAAACTCAAAACATCAGATATATGTGAAATTTCATTAAATATTCAGATCTTCAAAATTTTAGAATTTGTACTAACAGTGTTCAAGATATGATATAAATGCTTCAGCACTGTTAGAAATTCAGGAATCAGAAAATAAACTTCAAAACAATTGTAGAAATATTTACAAATTTTAATTCAAGATATGGAAATAATTAGTATATCAGAGTTCTATTCAAATAAAGTGAATTTCCAGAAAATATGAATTCTACAATTGGAAGTTTAAGAAAGTACAAAAATATATGGTAGAGGCAAAACAAAATAGAAGAGATAAAGAAAATAAACAGAAGGGAAAGAAGGAGGAATACACAAAGAAAAAGAGAAATATTTACAAAGGTTGAGTTTAGAGGTTATACCTGAAATTGACATGAGTAAATAAATCTCTAACTCAACAGACTTGGCCAAGGAACTTCAAATGATTCAATGAGATGAAACAGTTTGAATTTAGATTCTCTTTAGCAAAGCAGTTCCTCAACCATCTTCAGTACCTAACTGTTAAGAGGATTGAGTGATCTAACAAAATTTGTAAAACCATTGTCAATTGTTTTCTTACGTTTTGATACCTAAAACTGTTTGTATAACAGTCCATCAGAATTTACTAAAGTTCCTTTAGGGACCCAAAACTGTTTGAATTTATATGAATTCACTTTGTTTCTTTTTGGGGTCCAAAATGGATTAGATAGACTATTATCAAACAATTTCTTTTCATGTTTGTGATTCACAAAACTTTTGAAATATCCAGAGTTCAACTTTTCAAAACTATCCTTCTTGAAGCAACTTGAGGGATTTTTAAAACCATTTGAATTGATATTTTCAAAAACATTATATTTCCCAAAGCCAATACCATATTTATTTCCAATAGAAAAATGATTTTGCAACAACATATTTAATGATTTTTCCCCATTAGAAAATTTATCCAAAGTTGATTCTAATCGTTGAATTTTGGATTTAAGATCACTGTTTTCTTTTATTAAATCAGAACATCGATTATTAGTGATCTTCCTTTCAATATCATGTTGTTTCAAAACCAAATTTTCAGATTCAAGCCAGTTGATTTTGGCTTGGGACTCAGAGATTTCAATTTCAAAAAGTTTTTGACTTTCAAATTCAAATTTCTTGGACTTTCCAATTTTGTTTTCAAGTTCTTTCAAAATCGAATCACTTTTCAACAAATTTTCTTTTTCAGGAATTTCAAATTTGGAATTTATATTAGTCTTAAAAACTTCAAATTCCTTTTGTAGAAAATTGTTCAAATTTGATAACTCAATCTTGTTTTCTTTTAAGATCAAAATTTCATTTTCAAACCTTTGAATATTTTTATTGAGACGAACAAGATTGGTTTCCAATTTCAAACAATTTTTGCAATCTGAATTTGAAAGGTTTTTAAAATATTCAAGTTGTGATTCCAAATTATCAATTTTGCTGGTTAACTCAGAATTCTTAGATTTCAGAGACTTATTTGTCAGTTGGAGTTTGTCAACAGATTTCGTTAAATCAAAAAACATGTAAACCAGTTCTTCATATGAGAAATTTTTTATTTCAGCAACTGTTGATTCTCCATCATCCGATCCATCTAAAGTTTCATCTACATGACCTGTTAAGCATATATTTGAATCTGAGTTGTAATCCTGGGGTTTTGAGCTGTTGTTAGATTTTCCGTACAGCTTTTTGAGAGTTTTCCAGATTTCCTGCGCAGTCAAACAATAGGAGATCAGACTGTATTGATCATCATCAAGATAAGAATAAAGAATATGTGTAGCATGAGAATTAAAAACTTTATCTACCATATCATACCCATTGATAACAACATCCCAACATTTAATATTAACATATTTTAAATAAAATTCCATTTTGGATTTCCAGTTTAAAAAATCTGTTCCAGTGAAAATAGTTGGAGATGAACTGTACTGATTCTCGCTAGACTGACAACTAGGGTTACCCATGACTCTAGAGTTAAAAATACCTGCTCTGATACCAATTATCGGATCTAGATTAACCCTAGAGGGGGTGAATAGGGTTTATCACATTTTTTAACTGAATTACAAATCTAATGAAATAGATAATAATACACAGGTCACAGAATATAGCAGAAACAGAAATGCAGAAAATAAATCACACACAGATATACCTAGCTTCCGCAAAACCTTGCCTACTGCTGCATTTCTAAGGTTTCTACTAGGTGATAGAACAGATCTCGCATACAAGACCATGTACACTCACAAACCCTGCTCCTATTCTAATCCTACGCTTAAAACCCTAGACTGACTGATATCCCCTTGATCAGATTTCCCCTAGTTACGACCCTGTAACAAGTAACCCAGATTTTACAGACTCTGTCAACTGTCAGTCGATACCCTGACTGAAACCCCCTAGAATTTTACAGACTTCTAAAACCTGTTTGTTGAATTACAACAGAAAAATTAAACAAACAAAATACAACAAAAAGTAAACAAATAAAAACTTAAACCCTAGTTTAACAAATAAACTCTCCCCTTTGTTTTAAAAACATGGCTTAGCCCAAAAAGAAACGGCCGACCCCTTTTCAAAGTGTTGCACCCTTTAGTCTACTTGTCCGTTCTCTTTAGTTCCTGAAACAAAGAAATGGCGGCCTTGAATTGGGGATTTAGGGTTTTCCCTCTTAATCTAAATCGATTCTTTATCGCTTTTATTGCTGAGAAGATGTAATCTTGAATGATGTTGTTCTCTGTTGCTTCGATTTGGAATTTCCCTCTTTGGCACTCGATCGAAACCCTAAAAGAATTGTGAGTAGTTTTTATCTTGATTTCTTTAAATTGAATTTATTGGATTTCGTTACCAACGCCTGTGATGATATGCATGTTAAAATAGGGATGGAATCGAACCCTGATTTCTCTGATTTCATAGAATGGTTCGATCTGATTGTGTTGCAGCTGATTTGTGATACTTTCGGCATAAATGAATTTTATTTGTTGCCTCAAATAATTCTTGATTGGATTTGCTCGATTTAAATTTGAATTGTTGGCTTTGAAAGGTTGCGTGATTGATGGCTGTGAATGATTTCGATCTTTGATGGAATTTCAAATATGAATTTCCCTCTTTGAAACCGAGATAATATTTGACTCAAAATCTGGAAGTTTTTGCATTTTTGCCAAATATGATACCATGTCCATTTCTCATTTCTGGAAGTTTTTTTTAATCATCAAAAACTCTTGCCAAATACAAAATCAGTGTTGTACATTTCTGGAAAATATAGATTGACCCCTTTAATTTGAACTGTACGCATGCATCTGCGTTCATGTGTATGCTGCATTGTACATTGAATTATGAAGAGATTTTCCTAGCACCATTTAAGTGTCTCTTGCCATTATGGAATTTGAGTGAAAAACTGCCTCGGCCATGGTAACATCAAGTGAACTGAAAAAAGCTCAATCACAGTAATATGTTGTGCCTCCATTTACATTCATGCTTCATGAAAGTCCTCTATCCACTGAAAATGCTGGTATGCACCATATTTGTACACTTCATGATGCTCTTACATGTTATTGCTTTATGATCATGTTGTGCCGACAGTTTGTAGCTGAAACATGAACATTTCATGTCATTTGTTTTACCAACCATTTATGTTTAATATACTTCCTATTTCCATGTACATGCTTGAATTTGTATTTGAGAGTTGCTGCACTTAATGCTGCCTCGACATTTTTCATTGTTGTAGTTGAGCTATGGCTCGACCATGACTGAACTGTTTTGAAAGATTTCCTCGACCACTTTTAACTTCATGCTTCATTGCCATGTTTATGCATTATATTTTTGCTTGATTGCTTATTCAGAACATTTCCAAATATGGGCTGATGTATTTACTGCCATGATTTTGCTCGACCAATTTTTTTTTGAATTTTAATTGCATAATTCCTCGTTGCTTGCATGCATACCTTCTCTTTGTGCTTTTTGAATTTCTGGACAAAATATTGAACACTTTCCATGCCATGCTGTGTTCTTCTCGACCATGCGGTGACTTTGTGTATGTTAGCTGTGCCACTTGTTATTGCTCTTTTGATCATGCGGCTTTACTTTGATCTCTTAAGCTTGACCACTTGCTATATGCAATCTTGATTTTTGCATTTAACTTGCTCCTTTGTGAGCCTGTGAATTTGCCTTGTTTCACCCATGCTTTTTAGCTGCTGCACTTGAGTTGGCTATGTATTTGCCTGTTCTTCATGTCACCATTCTGAAGTTTGCATGTACACATCCTTGCACCATCCTGCTTAGACTTGTTTGTTACTCCAATGCTTGCTGAACCTTGGCTTTTACCATGACCATTTTGAATGATTTACATTTACACTTTGTACATGGCTTTTCACTTTGAATTTATTTGCTCGACACATGGGCTGCTACATATATTTGTTGTGCCATTGTGCTCGTCCATTAAACTCCTGTTTGCATTGATATTTGAGTGATGCATTGAGTTGAGATGGTCCTTGTGGCTACTCCTCAGTTGCTCGCTGATCGGCGAGGCAGTGCACACGTGTATATTTATACACGTGTGTATATGCAGCCATCAGTGAAGTTTTCTTGTCCCTGCATTGAGATATATATATATATATATGTTGTCTGCCTTGTGTTATTTACAGTGTATCACTGTGAATATCCCAAGCTGTCTAGACACAGTTATTAATCAGATCGAGTCAGAAAAATGATGAGAAACACACCGAAATTCTGGGGCAAATAAAAATTTCAAAACAAAAATTATATCTGCTAGAATTTAGAAATTATTTCTGTTCTAGATACTGTGTGTGTTTTTCTATATATGACAGATATGAAGATGATGACTGGACTGACTGAAGCAGAAGACAGAAGACAAGTATATTGCAGTGTCAGTGTGTATAACAGTGAACGAATGTATATATGAATATGAAAATGTACAATGAGTGATTGTATATATGTATGAGATATATAGACAGAGTGTTATAGTGAGGAGCTGTGTAACAACAGAAGTGTACTCTTATTTATAATAAACAAGTTTGATTGAAATAAAATATTATTTTATTGTTGTTAAACAGCTTGTCTATTTTATTCTGTTTATTTGTAAGTACAGTGTTCTGTGAAGTGGTTAAATAGTACAGTAACAAACACATTTAAAATAATAAATATTTGGTTGTTATCATCAAACAAAAAATCATATAATTGTGTATAGAACACCGTTATATACAACACTTGACGTGCTAGATGTAGCACTGGAAGAATTTCTACCGTCACCGATTGTTGGATCTGTATCTTAGCCGTGGCTCTGATACCATGAAGAAATAAAGAATAGCTTGGCTTTCCTTTTATTGATATATTTCTGTCATATATATAACATGATACAAAGGAACTGGCAATTGGCAATTACTGTAAACCAGGAAACTCATTAACTCATTCCTATCCTAAATACTGTAAACCAGGAAACTCATTAACTCATTCCTATCCTAAATATTGTAAACCAGGAAACTCATTAACTCATTCTTATACACATCCTAAACTCATGTATCTCAATAATATCTCAACATGTTACAAAACTTGATTGGCAGCTGTAGTCTGGTGAATTAGCATATGGGGTAATATCTGTAATTAAGCTTTCACGACACAATGTTTTCTTTCATTAGTTATTCTGATTTACTGTTTGGGTGCTAGTATTCACACGGTGATTTACACTTACGACCACCAAAACCAAAAACACCTCAAATATTTCGAATTTCCTCTACTGGCCACCTTCTAAATTATTAACCTAAAAATAAGAGGCCACCACCACCTTCTTTTACACGAATGCTTCTTTCCCCACTTACATCATGGATTTATATCTTTTGTCATTAGATCGAAAATCTTGTATAATATTACCACAACCATCATGTTTATCGTCTAATTTATTATCATTCAAATACTTCTTCTATCAAACATCAAAAAAAGTTAATGTTCAATTTTTTTAAAAAAAGATAAGTAAGTTATACAGATAAAATTCCTACAAGTCAATACTTACATTGTCATTCTCTATTACAACGTCGTCAAATTTCATGTCCTCCAAGCTTGAAATTTTCAACGGACCGGAAAAAATATCCTAAAACGCAATGGAAAACCCTAACCATTAAAAAAACTCTAACAACATAATTCTATAACATAATAGAAAACAATAAAAATCAAGCAACTCTAACCTCCTTTTTAACGTCATCTTCCATCTCTATTAGGCACGAAAGAGTATCTGATTTGGTTAGGGTTTGAAATTGTAGATAAGTAAGTGTTTTTTCAGGAGAGTACTGTGGTGAATAATTGAGTGAAAGAGTAAAATATGGTAGCCAAAAGAATATAAAAAATAATTATTTGTATTAAATTTAGATTGGTGGCCATAAGTGTAAACTGGAGTGTGAATAGTAGTACCCTATTGTTTAATTTCTAATTTGGGATTATCAATAGTAAATGTTTGAGAGAGGTAGTGGTTGGTAAGGGAAGTTCAAGAAAAGCAGTGAGTAAAGCAGGTTACATAAATTTGAAATGGGTATTGATTAACATTGACACACAAGATGGTAGAATTTCCTACTTTTAAGGATAACTAGAATGAAGCTCGGGCTTCGCTACAGCCCATTGTTTCTATCATTGATGTTAGATGTGACAGATGTACGCGGTTTGAGCTTGGTTGGAAGTAAGTGTACGTTCTTCGTTTGCTGATAATATAAAAGCTACACTATCATACAATCAAAGGAGAATACAACTTTTTTGCAGTCAGTTTATATCAATGGAAAAATTACTATTCTCCAAATTTGATATTTTAGTTCCTACTACAAGTTAGTGTAGGAGTATTATCTCATGCAGTAAGCATTGAATTACTCCACATACACATACCACCTTTCAGTTGTAGTCGATTTGGATGAAATTCTATACGAACTCCATATTCCTTGGTGTCCCTTGCCATTCTATCGGCCAATTTATACACGTCGGCATTAATATATAATTTGTGCACACCACACAGTTTCACATATTACTCAGCTACTCTATTTCATTAGCCTACATGTTCTCTATTTATTAGCCAGACATACCTTTGTATTCACAATCCTTAACTCTTTTTATTGGACCGTAGACGTCTACTGTTGCAGCCTTCCTATTTGCTATCCTTGACCCATCACACAATGCCCATGGCTTTTTTTTTAAGAAATGAAAATGTAGCAAGTTATACTATTTAACAAAACACTGATTCATATAGTAAGGTAGCCAAAATTAGATGAAACTGTAATAACAGTTAAAATAAACATATATGATAGTCAGTCAGAATTACCCGCATACTTGAAAAGTCTGTGATGTGGGTAGGGGTTATTCTATGCCTTCCTAAACATCAAAATCTTTAAGAAGCCATCGACAGCAGGGTAAAAAATTATTCAGACAGTAGGCAACCGTCAACCAATTTTCACTTAAATATAAAATAGAAAGTACTATATACACAGTGGGTAAATTGTTATAAATACGTACAATACATTTATTAATAATAGTTAATCCAGACAGCTGTGTACATGAATTTAGTTACACTGTAACGACCCAGGGATATTCGATCCTGAAAATCGACATAAATATGCCTCCTGTATAACATGTCGACCATTCAAGTATCAGAAATACCGGATCATTAACAGAAAGAAGTTAGAGGGTGAGAAATAGAAAGATAGAAAAGTAGAATAGAAGAAATAAGATAGAAAATAACACAGCAGCAACAGAGTAACACGAATCTCACAACGGAATGAACAAAATATAATATATAACATCATCTGAAATACAAAATATTATCAGTACTTTCATATGTCATCAGAGTACATCACATATACAATACAGCGGAAATAAACTTATATATCTATCGACGAAGCCTCCTGCTCCAAGCTCCTTCCAGATTATCTGAAAAATCCTGAACTACTCGACTGCCCATACAAATTTGGGCACCCAAGAGTTTAGGGAAAACATAGAAAAATAAACTCTGGGTTAGTCATGGCATTGGTGCGAGTAAATGATTTTAAACAGCTTGTTTAACTTGAAAAAATTCTTTTGAAAAGATAATCGTAAGACCGATCCGCACATAAACACGGATGGTTTTTATCTTACGATAACCCAAAACATTTTGAAATCATGCTATTCTGATATTATAATAATGTCTAGGGTTTTCCTCAAATATATTAGAATCTAGCAGAACGCTTGCATCTCACGCTCCACATATATAGTATACAAACAAAACCCGGTCGCTTATTGGAGATTGGATTCCGGTTATGACAAGGTATGGAACCACCTGCCGATAGTGTATCTCTAGAGGGGAATACACTGGGTTTAACAAGAACGTCTTGCAACCTGGCCCACACATGACCGACCACTCATTTCGCTTGAGTGTATCGAATGTATATCACCAACGGTTGGGATCAACAACCGTTTCCCGAAAAGGGACAGCATCGATATATTAAAGAAGCAAAAGGAATTTCTCTAGATATGTGATTATACACCCTAATGGGAGCGACCCACATAGCCATCTTGCCTGCCTGATTTTTGTCATTTCCCGGTTGTGAGGCTTGAGGTTATAACTTACCTTTGGAACAACATATCTTCATTCACTTTGAATGCCACATCGTCAAATCCATCAAATCACAAATTGATTTCTTCAAAACAACGGGTATAAAGCTAAGAGAAACGAATTCCTCCGCCACCAAACATAGTTTTGAAGAGATCAACTTACGTGATCTGTTAGGTGTACTTTGTCAGACATTCGTCCATACAAATTGCCCTAGATCTGGACAAGCCGAAGGCACTATTCTGTAAACCGAAATGTCCTTGCACAAACTCCGTCTTCAAGGATCTTTATCTTGACTCTAAACTAATCAACGCCTAGGTCGAAAGAAAGTGGTATCTGGATATCATTAGAAAACCAATTCCAGTCTCTTGAATCGATGAACTTTAATATCTTTTAGGGCCAAGTGGTACTTAAAGTAATCAGATTATCATATTCAAACAGATTTCAATATTAATATTGATTATTAGTACTTATCTGCTAAATATATAAACTTCAAGGTTTTAACAATAGTTTGATTATATAAAATTAAGATATATAAATGTTTAAATTAAACTAATAAGTTCAATAAGCCATACCACATCATTATAAAATAAATCAAATCAGCAAATCAACCATCACAACAAATATTGTTTATCACAATTCAATAATTCAAATTCAACAAATAGTTATTTATAAATTAGTCGATCTTGGAAAATAATTATTTCCAAATCATAACTATCTAAGATTTTATTCATTTTAATAATCCTATTTATTTTCATTGCTTATAACAGTATTATAATAATTTCCAGTTCAATTTATCTGACTTATATATTATTTCATTTCCTTAGGTGAATAAAAAATACAATATATAATTGATTAAAATCTTATTTAAAACGGAAAGTAAACAATACTTTCCTGAATTCAATTTAGTTGATAAAAATTCAACGTCTCCTTTCGATTTATCACTATTCCCTTTATCACCAGAACTCCAGAATAATTCCATCGTTATTGGTCAATAAATCTCTCTTACCAACATTTCTCACAACCATCCTCATATGCAAAATATTTGCTTCTAACCTTATTCACTTTGAATACTATTTCCTCTCAACTCGTTCTTTGTGTATCTACTTGATTTCATTTGAAAAATTATTACAAGTTGCTCATCGAGTTATTTTATAATTTACGTTTAATTGTTATTCATTTGATTTCAAACACTTCTTGTCCAAAACGAAATATTTATCAACTTAATTGAACTGAATTAAGTACAATTCATTTTATATACTATTCATTTTGTGAGCTTCGATCAACAGAATTGTATATGTATCTGTATTGTTTAATCCAGGCATTTGACTTGTCTTTTATAAATGAACAACTGAATCGTGTGCGTCGCACACGGTACTTTATTCAAAAATGTTAGTTTGTTCTATATGACAATCATTTGCAATCTATATCTTTGTCTCACTTCATAAATTGGCTTTTTATTTCTAACAACATTCAATGACACAAATTTCTATTTTCTATTTATTATTTCCTTTTTATTTCATTTTCTTTAAACTCGTTGAATCACTTAAACCAAGCTACTACATTTGCTTTCCTTGCTAATGTCTTTCCTTCCTCCTGCCCAGAATGTTGACTTCCTTCCTTCTTTAGCCCTATTAAATTTTAAAATCTCTTTTTATTTATTTTATTTTATTTATAGTTTCATTTTTATCTAAAACTTGTTTAAAATAAAAACCCAGCCCAAACTTCTTTGGCCCAATTACCTCTTCCTCCTTTCATTTGCCAAACCCAAATTTCCACTCCAAATTCACTTGCCACACACGCTGATTCCTCTAGAATTCCCTTGCCTAATCACGTTCTTCTTATTTTTTCCAAATAACACTTGCCATTTGCCAAGTACCACTTCTCAGTACCAAATACCACTTTCTCCTTTGCCAACACCACTTCCATCGTGCCAAGTACCACCTCCTTCCTTGCCAAATACCACTTCCTTCTTCTTGCAAATCTCCAGTCAATTCCCCAGTGCACAACGTACACCTGTGCACGTACACACGTGCTCAGTCCATCCAACTATGGCCAAACCACCACCGGAAAATCGCTAGCCCTTCCTAGCACCCATCTGACCTCATGACACATCACCACATCGTCTTCTTCTCCAAGCACACAGTCACCGCCATTAAAACCCCATTTCCTCACAAACCACTCCACCCAAAAGCGATCCACCGCCACAACTTTAGAGCACCGTCCACCGTCAATTTTCACCAGTACGAAGCTAACATCGCCTTCGCCCTTCACCCCAAATCTGGTCCCACTCGACATCACCCACGTGGAGCAGTTCGCCGACAAAGTTGAGACCCAATAACCTACTAAAATTCATAAACTGACCTCGATCTAAAAATCCATCCCATGGAAAAATAATCGAATATTTTTCCCATGTTCCCCAACTCCTCGTTCTACTCCAGCTCCGATTTCGCTATCCACGATCATCCTGATGGTCGGAAATTGGCCAAATTCCCTTTTCCGTTCATCACAACATTTCTCTCTACACTCTCGATTAAAAAATTGTCATTTTCCTTTTAGAAATCATGATTTTCCATCACTACTTCATTGGTATCCCTGATTTACATAATTATGTTGTTCGAAATTTGAGTTTTCTTACCCCTTAACAATATTTTTATTTGTATCTGTGTGTGTGTGTATATATATAATTAGATAAATTGAAAATATATTTTTTATATAATACACTATAGGTAAGGACTAACAGTATTCATGCAGAACTTATACCCTATAACTCCCCAGAATCCAAGTTATGAATTTTCTAAAGTGAAAGATGTGAAATGTTTTCTAATTTAAAACATACATATTTGTTTTTATTTATTTATTTTTTTCAAGGCTAACTGGGTTAAATTTCATCATACACTGAAGTGATTGCATCATACAGGTAAACAAACAAAGGTATGTCTATACAAGGGAGTAACAGTATAATGGTCCAGTGGTAAATTTAAAATGACAGATTTGAAAGTAAGGTTTACTAATAGTTACAGTTCTCTATTTCAGTTTTCATGTTTTGTTCCCAGATTTGATATAAAAATTAAATTTGCTAAATACAAACTATATATGCCTGGGTATAAATCTATGCATCATATTATATATAACCAGTAATGGTTTAAAGGGAAAGAGAAGAAGTTGTACTTACTAACATACTGTTATTGTTTCCAGATTTTTACTTAATGTTTTCCATAATACAGTGACAGTTTAAAATCATATAACATATCATATAAGCATGTAAATATACACTGATTAGTGTATGACTAGATCATACTGCAAATTCAAGTGAAAAGAACTGTCCACTCTTTTTAGTTTTCAAGCAATACCTCCTAAACACACATTAACTATTTTAGTTATTACTTTTCAACAATTCTCCATACTTAATCAATGTAAACATACGAGTATATGACATAAATGTGTCTTAAATTAACTTGGAGCAAAGGCATAGAAACAGGAAACAAATGGGTTGTTTACTCAACATATCAGTTTCCAGTTTTTCCTTGTTTTCTCTGTTTCCATTGTTTCCAAATCTTACAATATAGGTCCCCTGTTCTTAGCTTTATTTGCTACCATTTTTTTCCTCCATTTATTTTTCATTTTTGATTTGAATGGTGTGGTAAATGCATGCATAGCTAGTGTATTTATAGAGGAATTTAAGGCTTTAAAATTTTATAACATTAATTGCTTAGTAGGGGGGAATATAGCTGCAAACCTGGGGTTAGTAGCTGCTGCAATTAGATTGATGTGAGGTTATGCATATGCCATTTCACCTCATCAAATTTGCACGACCATGTGCATATTGAGGTGCATATACATGCTCATCCACGTTCTAATTGGTTGGAAACAAAAACTTGGCTCCTAAGCCAAACAAACTTTACACTTTTGTCACTGTATCATGTCTTGATTGAAAGACATAACTGTTAAGACTATACATAAAATTTTCCTATGCAGTTATTTTAGTGGTTTAAGGTATCAAGTCCTGTTGCAAAGCACATGCATATACTTAGTTTTAAGTCCTATTTTTCTACCAAATCACATGGCTATTATAGCATCTAACCACGCACAGGCTATGTGCCATTGTCAAGTAGGGGATTTTAGCTGATCAAGGTAGGTAGGCTATGTAGCTGCCGCTGCATACTTTTTGATTTGAAAAGATGTATTGTTAAGTTTCTATCACATTAAAACCTTCCATGTAATTTTCACATGATTAGTCTTTCATGAGTGTATATTTGCTTGAGTTTTTCTTTTACATGAAGTCGCCTAATTTTACCCAAGTTATTAATTTTGTCCCAAATGTTTTAAAACAATTTAAAACAAAATAAAATACAGTTATTGTAAAAAAAAAAATGTTCACATGTAAATGTTAAGGAACATTACAATATGTATATTTATACATATGTATATAGGATTTTATAAAAATGCTTAATTTGATTTTCTCAAATATTTAAATGCAAAAATACAAGTGTTAAAATAACATTTCCTCGTATATATACAACTATATCGAAATTGAATTATTATATACACAATGAATTTTAAACAATTTCTTATTCAGAATGTTCTATAATATTTTCAATCCAATATTATCTATATTTTTCCAAAGATTAAAATAAATAAAAATACAAAACAATTGTAAAAATCTTCCTTGTTTTACATACATAGATACTTTGGTGAAATAAGTTTCAATATACCGAAGATATTTCCTCATTTCATTATTCTAGATTTATTTAATTTAATCAAATTCTTAAATAAATTCAAAGTAAATTGTATTATAGAATTAGCCAAAAACGAGGTCGTTACATACACATTTAGACATCTTCAAATTTTGTGCTGCGCATTCCTTTCTTCTGCCTCTTAGTTGCTTGTTTGCCATTGTTTGTATTAACAACTGATGGTGCAGTCTCACCATCCTTTTATCGAACAACAATGCAGTTGACAAGATCAAAAGGAAACATAAACGGTTCACACTAATGGCTTCAAATGATGTTTTTAAATGGCGCAGGGGAACTTACGTTGATTACTATACCCGAACATCGACAGTTTCTTCGTACTATTGTCTGGTACTTCATTTTTTCCATGTTGCCAGCGTTATCATCATCTTGTACAGTTTCACACGTAAATCCCTGAATAGGTAGAATTTGTTATTGAATTGATTATCAGGGAAAGTCAGGTAAGAGGAAATGTAATCATGAAATCGAATGGTGAACAAAGCATGCGCGTGGCTGTAATGACCCGCATTGTCAGAGGTATTATAATTAATTTATTTAATTATATAAATAGTGATATAGGGAATTAAATAGTGGTTTAATTAAATTATAGTGATTATTTAATTAAATTAAACAATAGAATAACATATTTAATTCAGAAATAATCAAAAATATTGGAAATCACAATATAATTTGAACTGGGTCATCCCTGAGATTTAATTCATCTTAGAGTTGAATTAAATTGACGAATATATTCAATCGACGTCAGTTTGAACGTAGGATTTTAATATAATTAAAATCGAGCGCGTAATGACGTGGCAATTCGCTATTTGGCGATTTGAACTTCAACTGGATATACAGGGTTCGTTTTAAATCGGATTCCTGTGAAACAAGAAATATGTCGAGCTGGTGGAGTATATCTTTCTAGTGGATGAGAAAAATCGGGATTTTGTCGTGTAGATTTCGAGTTATGTTCAAATCAAATTCTCAGAAAAGCAGAGCCCCGGCCATTTAATTTGATTAAGGGGATTTAAATATAAATTGAATATCGGGTCAACCCAGATGGAAGTATCGAGTTGTAAATCCATATAGGATTTATTCTGAGCTGTATAGTATTCCTCTGTGAATATAGACGATAATATTTATTTTTAAATATTAAATTTAATTATAGTTAAATATATTTATATATTTAAATAGGCTATTTAGAGCTTTAAAAATAGCCGCTTTAGCAAACGAAGTCGGAATTCGATGAAACTAATTTTGTTGGATCCGCAATGTCAAATTATTGTTAGATTCCAAGTTTGGTGATTTTTAGAGTCATTGTGTGGCTGTATGGATTTTTAGAGTGAAAAATAGTCAGTATTTCGGTGGTTAAAAATACGTTGTGTGAGCATACGAAGTCGGAATTCGACGAAACCAGTTTCGTTGGGTCCGAAATGTCGAACTCTAGCTGCATGTCCAGTTTGGTATTTTTGGGTATCGTGTGTGATCACAGGGATTTTAGAGGACGAATACAGTTAGGGATTGATTTTAAATGGAATAAAATATTCAATAGAAAATATCTCCCCTTACCCTATATAATACCCTCAACGTTTAAACCTAATTTCTCACTTCCTCAGTTTGATTTTTCCGCCGCCAATTCCCTTCTCCTGGAAACGAGAAATCCCACTTCTAAAATAGAAAACAAATCAAAGAAAATCATACAAATCCTAACATGAATATATTTGAAATCCTTCAAACCTCATCTTCAACCTAGTATGAGTTTCAAAGATCTCGAGTTCGGTTCTGAGATCGACGATGCGGGGATTTGGGGACTTTCTGGCAAACTGAAGTGTCGATGTGATATGAGGGAGCCAGCGAGCTTCTTGCGTTCGATTTTTGGGTTCATCTGTGAGGAGTTTGTGGATTTCGGTGTAGATTCAGTTCGGTGGGTTGTTGAAGGATGTCGTGAGGCACTGTTATTTGACGCAGGGGCGAGAGCGTGATCGAGTGGGAGTTTACTGGGATGGAAAGTTGGAGAGTGCGATGGCAAATGATTTGGTGGTGGTAGCGGTTGCTTTGAATGAAGGGGGAGCAGGAAGTCTTCGATAGTGGAGTGTTTTCTTGCGTGAAGAGTTGAAGTTCGAGACAGGAAAAAGAAGAAGAAGGGGAGAGTACTGTGAGTAAAGAAGCAGACGCGGAAAAATGGGAAATTGCGAAGGTAAAGGTGGGTTTAACAGTCGGATCCATTTTATTTGAATTGTGTTTCTGTATGTGTTCTTCTTGATAGAAATTCCAGTCGCGTGTGAGGAAGTATTTGTTGAGGTGGATGGCAAGGCCGTGTAGTGTGTGCATAGGGGATCTCGATAGTGTTCTTGTTTGAAAAAATGGTGGGAGTTACTTATTGGGTTACAACAAATTGAAATGGTGAAGATGAGGAACAAGTTGGTGATCTCAGGTTGGATATTAGCAAAGTGTTGGAAATAGTTGTGTTTTCGCTGGAGCAAATAGAGAATTGGGGAAGAAAGGGGATACTGTTCTTGGCTGTGAGTGGGTTAAAGGGCCGGTCAAAATGGTAAAAGCCCATTTAGTAATTAAATTAAGTTTGTTTAATTTAATTTGTATATGAACTAGTAATCAAAATACCTTGGTCGTATATTATCGGAATTCAGCGAAACAAGATCCGACAGGATCGTATGGACGGACACTACACGATGGAACTGACTGAAAGTCCATCGGAGCTCGTTACAAATTATAGAAAAATAAATTGTCCGTCCGAATCAAGTGATGGTTATCTTTATTAACGATGATCGTCCAATGTGAGTAAAACTCACCAACTCTGAACAGTTCTACTTTTACAACGTATTCTTAGAACTGATAATTATCTGTTGATTGCTGTGGGTTGACTGTTTGATTGAACTGCTAGTCAGTTAGTGGGAATTATATATATATATATATATATATATATATATATATATGCATATGTATATATCTATAAACCGTCAAATATTTATATGTTGATTCTGCTATCAGAATATTTCATATCAAAGTGAAATCGATGTTAATCGTATATTCTAACATCTGTGATGCAGGGAAACAGGTCGAAGGAATCCAACAGGATTCCTCAACATTTATTTTACTGTGATTTATATATTGTGGTATATAATGTGATATATAATCTGACGTTGATTATGTGTGTTTGGACGATATTTATCGATGTTATATGGTGTGTTAGATACCATAAGAAATACCAGAATATGGAAAAGGGATTTTCAAAGTATATTTTGAAACTAATTTATTTATATAAAATCAATGGATTTTATATTATAAAAGAAAAAGGGTTTATTTATTTAGGAAATAAATAAAAGGAACAGACTTATTTATTTGTTAAATAAATAGAATTAAAAGGAGATATTTATTTGTTAAATAAATAGAATTAAAAGGAGATATTTATTTGTTAAATAAATAGGATTAAATCAAGGAATATTTATTTGATGAATAAATAGGATTAAATCAAGGAATATTTATTTGATGAATAAATAGAACTAAATCAAAAGAATATTTAGAAGATGAATAGAAAATGGAAATATGTTTTTAACAGATAAATAGAAAAGAATAATTTATAAATAACAGTTTATAAATTAAATAAATATTTATCACTCGATAAATGGAATATATAAGTCTGAACTTATATAGAGAAGAGATATTGGTTTCAACACCGATAGTTTCAAATAGAAGGGGTACACAACACTTGTATAAGTGAAGTAACGTTATTAAAGAGAACATTTATAAAGTGAAGAACCGTTACCAAAAGTAAATCTTTATAAATGAATAAACGTTATCAAATAGGAGTATTCGAATAAGAGAAATCAATTAGAGTTAGAAATGATCGATTAGAGTTAGAATAAATTAATTTGAGTTAGAATTAACCAGTTAGAGTTAATCAGTTAGAATTAACCAGTTAGAGTTAATCAGTTAGGGTTGACCAGTTAGAGTTAACCAGTTAGAGTAAATCAGTTAGGGTTGACCAGTTAGAGGTTACCAGTTAGAGGTTACCAGTTAGAGTTAATCAGTGAGGGTTGACCAGTTAGAGTCAGAGTTAACTAGTTAGAATTATTCAAATGGAGTTAATCGGGTAGAGTTATCGAATATAGTGTATTCGAGAGAAGAGTAATCGAATATTGGTTATTCGAGGTGAGTAAATCAAATCTAGTTATTCGAAAGGAGTTATCGAATCTAGTTATTCGAAAGGAGTTATCAAATCTAGTTATTTGAATGGAGTTAATCGAATATAGTTTATTCGAATAAGAGTTAAAGGAGTTATCGAGTATAGTTTATTCGTAAGGAGTTAAGTGATTAGAGTTAATCAAATAGAGTAAATCAGTTAGAGTTAATCCAAAGGAGTAAATCAAATAGAGTAAATCGATTAGAGTTAATCGAATATAATTATTCAAAAGAAAGGTTAAGTAAGGAAGTTAGTTAAAGAAATTTAAAGTGAACTTTGCCTATTTCAAGGTTAGAAATGTTGTTCAGTTAAGGTCTGAGAGGTAGTTCTACCCCAACTTGATTGGCTTCGTTTTTAACTAAGGAATGGTTAAGGTTCGGCAGTAAAGGATGGTTAAGTTAATTTAGTAATTAAAGGAAATGATTTGAGTTGGCATAGCGATGTTTTATCTAAACATGTGCTTAATCCAAATGTAGGAGTTTTGGAAATGTTTTCCAAACAAGAATTAGAAATGTTTTCTAATATAGAAAACAAGAAATGGAAATGTTTTCTAGTGTTAATAACGTATATTTTCTAAACAGGGAAAATAAGGAATATACATATATATATATATATATATATATATATATATATATATATATATATATATATATATATATATATATGTTTGATGATTGATTGATATTATTTCCATCTGGAAATAATATCGTTGTTTGCACACTTGTTTTTCTTTGATAGTTAACTCACAGACTATAAAGTTTTGACCATTTTAACGCTGTTAATATGGAGAGACCAGTTGGATTATTATCGAAAGAACCACTCTGTATTGGCATAAGCATTGCGAATCATTTATGCCAAAGATAATTGAAGACGGAGTAATGGGCAAGGGCTGTTTTATAAGCCTTAGATAACAGTGACTAAGATGGATATACTGAATAGTGCCTTCGGTTTGTCTAGTCCCAGGACAACTTGTATCGACGAAGGTCTGACAGAGTATATCCAATGGATCGCGTAAGTTGATCTCTTCAAACGTATATACGTTGGTGGCGGAGAAATTCGTTTCTCTTAGCTGTATACCCGTTGTAATTTTGAGGAAATCAATTTGTGATTTGGCAGGTATGACGATGTGACATTCTAAGTGAATGAAGATGTGGTATGTAAACCTGGATGACTTGTATGGATGAATGTCTGGCAGAGTATTTCCAGAAAGGTCACGTACATTGATTTCTTCAACCGTACCAAGAATGGAAGTGGAGAAGGAAACTTCTTTAGCTAACACGTAATGTACTGTTGTAGACGTCAATCCGTGATTTTCGATGGATCTGACAATGTGGCATTCGAAGTGAATCTGATGTGATGATAAAGCGTAACCTCAAGCCTCATCAACCGGTAAATGACAGAAATCGGGCAGGTAGCATGGCTATGTAGGCCGCACCTATTAAGGTGTATAATCACCTGATCTAGAGTTTCATTTATTTCTAAAATCTATTGTTGATGCTGTCCCATTCGGGAAACGGTTGTTGACCCCAACCGTTGGTGATATACATTTGATACACTCAAGCGAAATGAGTGGTCGGTCATGTGTGGCCGGGTTGCAAGATGTTCTTGTTGAACCCAGTGTATTCCTCTTTAGAGGTACACTAGCGAAAGGTGGTTCCATACCTTGTCATAATTGGAAATTCATTACCCAATACGTGCTTGCGGTTTTGATTGTATACTATATATGTAGAACGTGAGATGAAAGCGTTTCTGCTAGATTGATATCTATTTGTACTTAGACATTATTATAATATTAAAATGACATTGCTTGTCAATGATGTTGGATTTTCATAAGGGAAAAACCCGTTCCGTATTCACGGCGTGGTCTTATGAGATATCATATACCTGTATAACTGTTTTACTCATACCAGTTCATGACTGGCCCGGAGTTTATTTTGTTATTTTCCCTAAACTCTTGGGTGCCTAAATTTGTACGGGCAGTCAAGTAGTCGGGATTTAAAGATATACAATGAGAGCTTGGAGCAGGAGGCTTCAAGATTTTATAGCTATTGTTTTCCGCTGTGCTGTAAGTGTTGTACTCTGATAAGTGCTATTGTATACATAACTGTTATATTTCAAAGTTATGTTATATATTATATGTTATTCGTTCCGCTGTGAGATTCGTGCTACTCTGATGATGTAAGTTCTTCTTTTCTTCTTCTATTCTAAGTTTCTATCTTATCTATCCTCACCCTCTAATTTCTTTCATTAATTACGGTGATTTTTCGATGTTTGGTTAGTCGTCATCGTGTTTATAACGATAACCAAAGTCGCAAAAAAATCTGGGTCATTGCAGTTGGTATCAGAGCTTAGGTTAAGAATTACCTTGGCTATGTGGCGTGACTCAGTAGAGATGGGGTTAGTAATACCCTTGATTGAGTTGAGTGTATATATACGAGTGAACGTGTTTATTATTTGATATAAAAATAATTTTATATTGTGGAGATTTATTGGTTGAGTTGTTTATGGGTTCTGGTCGATCAGTTTGATCCACTGTATCGGTAGGAGTTTATAAATACTTGAATACGATGAGTAGGCACGATATGTTTTGAAAAGAGGGTAAATGAAAATAATTTTACCCAAAGTATATTTTGATATATATTGGATATATTGGTTGTTATTATAATCGAGTAAGATTATAATGGAGATGGTTATATATATAACCAAATAAAATTCGTATAAGTATTACGAAGTGAATTAAACCTGAAATTTAAATCAGAACAGAAATTAAAACTCGGGAAATTTGAATAAGTGTTTGTAAATGGATTTGGATTAAATATATGGAAATTTTAAGATCTTGGGAGGTTTTAAATTGTTTACAAACATTGGGAATAGTATTTCGAAAATGGATTTCAAAATAGAAGTGTTTAGACATGGTTTTGAAAAGTGATATAGTATTGAACTCACTTCTGTAGCTGGAAAATAAACTTTGATGATGACTGCGGCATCATCAGTGTTCATCTTCGAGTGGTAAGTGACGGATTACTACCAAAGAGATTGTTTTTTAAATTGTTTAGAAAAGCAAGTTGTTTGAAATCCAAAAAGGAATATTTGGTTTTAGTAAAGCAAAACTATTTAAAAACTTCCAAGAAGAAAAGGTTGTTTGAATTTAAACAAATTAAAGTAAAATTTGTAAAATCCAATAGAATTGAGATTGAATTAAAAGCCAGTAAGTGAAAATCATTTGAAATAGATTAGTGTCAAGTAGAATTAGACTTGATTGGAGATAATCTGGAATTATATTGGACTGGTGAGTTATGGGTTTGAAATCAAGAATAGTGCTTGAGTTTGAAATGAAATTCGACTTAGGTATAAGCGAATGGTTGTGTTAAAGATAAATTGATTTGGGATCAAGTTGAAATTGCATTGGTATATGTTGAATTGATGACATGTGAAGTGATAGAGTTGATATGCCCCAAAAAAAAGGTACAAGTTTATATTTGATATAAGCATGAGATTTATGAGCCGCATTGGCAAGCCGCTTGGCTTTTTGATTTTCTTTTGGGTGGGAGAAGGCCTAGAGAGGCGAGTTGTGGTTTTACCGATAGGGCTGTACAAAGGAGGTCATTGCGAAATTTTTCGAAAATTTAAAGTGTTAGAAACTTTTCAGAATTTTGGAAAATTTTAGTTAGTTGGAATGAATAAATATTTTAGTCGATATTAATTGGTTCAGTTGAAATCAGAAATAAGGGGTAAACAAATCTTAGGAATTCCAATAGAAAGGGTCATCCTCTAACTTAGCAATTTCGAGGAAGAAATTATTTTAAGTGGGGAAGAATGTAATGACCCGCATTGTCAGAGGTATTATAATTAATTTACTTAATTATATAAATAGTGATATAGGGAATGAAATAGTGGTTTAATTAAATTATAGTGATTATTTAATTAAATTAAACAATAGAATAATATATTTAATTCAGAAATAATCAAAAATATTGGAAATCACAATATAATATGAACTGGGCCATCCATGAGATTTAATTCAGCTTAGAGTTGAATTATATTGACGAATATATTCAATCGACATCAATTTTGAACGTAGGATTTTAATATAATTAAAATTGAGTGCGTAACGACGCGGTAGTTCGCTATTTGGTGATTTGAACTTCAACTGGATATACAGGGTTCGTTTTAAATCGGATTTCTATGAAACAAGAAACGTGTGGAGCTGGTGGAGTATATCTTTCTAGTGGATGAGAAAAATCGGGATTTTGTCGTGTAGATTTTGAGTTATGTCCAAATCAAATTCTCAGAAAAGCAGCGCCCTAGCCATTTAATTTAAATAAAGGGGATTTAAATATAAATTGAATGTCGGGTCAACCCAGATTGAAGTATCGAGTTGTAAATCCATATAGGATTTATTCTGAGCTGTGTAGTATTCCTCTGTGAATATAGACGATAATATTTATTTTTAAATATTAAAATTAATTATATTTAAATATATTTATATATTTAAATAGGCTATTTAGAGCTTTAAAAATAGCCACTTTTGCAAATGAAGTCGGAATTCGACGAAACTAATTTTGTTGGATCTGCAATGTTAAATTATAGTTAGATTCCAAGTTTGGTGATTTTTAGAGTCATTGTGCGGCCGTAAGGATTTTTAGAGTGAAAAATAGTCAGTATTTCGACGGTTAAAAATACGTTGTGTGAGCATACGAAGTCGGAATTCGACGAAACCAGTTTCGTTGGGTCCGAAATGTCGAACTCTAGCTGCATGTCCAGTTTGGTGATTTTTGAGTATCGTGTGTGATCACAGGGATTTTAGAGGACGAATACAGTTAGGGATTGATTTTAAATGGAATAAAATAATCAATAGAAAATATCTCCCCTTACACTATATAATACCCTCAACGTTTAAACCTAATTTCTCACTTCCTCGGTTTGATTTTTCCGCGGCCAATTCCCTTCTCCTGGAAACGAGAAATCCCACTTCTAAAATAGAAAACAAATCAAAGAAAATCATACAAATCCTAACATGAATATATTTGAAATCCTTAAAACCTCCTCTTCTACCTAGTTTGAGTTTCAAAGAACTCGAGTTCGGTTTTGAGATCCACGATGCGGGGACTTGGGGATTTTCTGGCAAACTGAAGTGTCGATGTGAAATGGGGGAGCCAGCGAGCTTCCTGCGTTCGATTTTTGGGTTCATCTGTGAGGAGTTTGTGGATTTCGGTGTAGATTCAGTTCGGTGGGTTTTTGAAGGATGCCGTGAGGCACTGTTGTTCAACGCAGGGGTGCGAGCGTGATCGAGTGGGAGTTTACTGGGATGGAAAGTTGGAGAGTGCGATGGCAAATGATTTGGTGGTGGTAGCGGTTGCTTCGAGTGAAGGGGGAGCAGGAAGTCTTCGATAGTGGAGTGTTTTCTTGCGTGAAGAATTGAAGTTCGAGACAGGAAAAAGAAGAAGAAGGGGAGAGTACTGTGAGTAAAGAAGCAGACGCGGAAAAATGGCAAATTGCGAAGGTAAAGGTGGGTTTAACAGTCGGATCCATTTTATTTGAAGTGTTTTTCTGTACGTGTTCTTCTTGATAGAAATTCCAGTCGTGTGTGAGGAAGTATTTGTTGAGGTGGATGGCAAGGCCGTGTAGTGTGGGTATAGGGGATCTCGACAGTGTTCTTGTTTGAAAAAATGGTGGAAGATACTTATTGGGTTACAACAAATTGAAATGATGAAGATGAGGAACACGTTGGTGATCTCAGGTTGGATATTAGCAAAGTGTTGGAAATAGTTGTGTTTTCGCTGGAGCAAATAGAGAATCGGAGAAGAAAGGGGATACGGGTCTGGACTGTGAGTGGGTTAAAGGGCCGGTCAAAATGGTAAAAGCCCATTTAGTAATTAAATTAAGTTTGTTTAATTTAATTTGTATATGAACTTGTAATCAAAATAACTTGGTCGTATATTATCGGAATTCAGCGAAACAAGATCCGACAGGATCGTATGGACGGACACTACACGATGGAACTGACTGGAAGTCCATCGGAGCTCGTTACAAATTATAGCAAAATAAATTGTCCGTTTGAATCAAGTGATGGTTATCGTTATTAACGATGATCGTCCAATGTGAGTAAAACTCACCAACTCTGAACAGTTCTATTTTTACAATGTATTCTTAGAACTGATAGTCATCTGTTGATTGCTGTGGGTTGACTGTTTGATTGAACTGCTAGTCAGTTAGTGGGAATTATATATATATATATATATATATATATATGTATGTATGTATATATATATATATAAACCGTTAAATATTTATATGTTGATTCTACTATCAGAATATTTCATATCAAAGTGAAATCGATGTTAATCGTATTGTCTAACATCTGTGATGCAGGGAAACAGGTCGAAGGAATCCAATTGGATTACTCAACATTTATTTTACTATGATTTATATATTGTGATATATAATGTGATATATAATTTGACGTTGATTATGTGTGTTTGGACGATATTTATCGTTGTTATATGGTGTGTTAGATACCATAAGAAATACCAGAATGTGGAAAAGGGATTTTCAAAGTATATTTTGAAAATAATTTATTTATATATAATCAATGGATTTTATATTATAAAATAAAAAGGGTTTATTTATTTAGGAAATAAATAAAAGGAACAGACTTATTTATTTGTTAAATAAATAGAATTAAAAGGAGATATTTATTTGTTAAATAAATAGTATAAGAAGGAATATTTATTTGTTAAATAAATAGGATTAAATCAAGGAATATTTATTTGATGAATAAATAGGATTAAATCAATGAGTATTTATTTGATGAATAAATAGAACTAAATCAAAAGAATATTTAGAAGATGAATAGAAAATGGAAATCTGTTTTTAACAGATAAATAGAAAAGATTAATTTATAAATAACATTTTATAAATTAAATAAATATTTATCATTCGATAAATGGAATATATAAGTCTAAACTTATATAGAAAAGAGATATTGGTTTCAACACTAATAGTTTTAAATAGAAGGGGTACACAACACTTGTATAAGTGAAGTAACGTTATTAAAGAGAACATTGATAAAGTGAAGAACCGTTACCAAAAGTAAATCTTTATAAATGAATAAACGTTATCAAATAGGAGTATTTGAATAAGAGAAATCAATTAGAGTTAGAAATGATCGATTAGAGTTAGAATAAATCAATTTGAGTTAGAATTAACCAGTTAGAGTTAATCAGTTAGAATTAACCAGTTAGAGTTAATTAGTTAGAGCTAATCAGTTAGGGTTGACCAGTTAGAGTTAACCAGTTAGGGTTGACCAGTTAGAGGTTAACAGTTAGAGGTTATGAGTTAGAGTTAATCAGTGAGGGTTGACCAGTTAGAGTCAGAGTTAACTAGTTAGAATTATTCAAATGGAGTTAATCGAGTAGAGTAATCGAATATAGTATATTCGAGAGAAGAGTAATCGAATATTGGTTATTCGAGGTGAGTAAATCGAATCTAGTTATTCGAAAGGAGTTATCGAATCTAGTTATTTGAAACGAGTTATCAAATCTAGTTATTTGAAAGGAGTTAATCCAATATAGTTTATTCGAATAAGAGTTAAAGGTGTTATCGAGTATAGTTTATTCGTAAGGAGTTAAGTGATTAGAGTTAATCAAATAGAGTAAATCAGTTAGAGTTAATCCAAAGGAGTAAATCAAATAGAGTAAATCGATTAGAGTTAATCGAATATAGTTATTCGAAAGAAAGGTTAAGTAAGGAAGTTAGTTAAAGAAATTTAAAGTGAACTTTGCCTATTTCAAGGTTAGAAATGTTGTTCAGTTAAGGTCTGAGAGGTAGTTCTACCCCAACTTGATTGGCTTCGTTTTTAACTAAGGAATGGTCAAGGTTCGGCAGTAAAGGATGGTAAAGTGAATTAAGTAATTAAAGGAAATGATTTGAGTTGGCATAGCGATGTTTTATCTAAACATCTGCTTAATCCAAACGTAGGAGTTTTGGAAATGTTTTCCAAACAAGAATCAGAAATGTTTTCTAATATAGAAAACAAGAAATGGAAATGTTTTCCAGTGTTAATAACGTATATTTTCTGAACAGGGAAAATAAGGAATATACATACATATATATATATATATGTTTGATGATTGATTGATATAATTTCCATATGGAAATAATATCGTTGTTTGCACACTTGTTTTTCTTTGATAGTTAACTCACAGACTATCGAAGTTTTGACCATTTTAACGTTGTTAATATGGAGAGACCGGTTGGATTATTATCCAAAGAACCACTCTGTACTGGCATAAGCGTTGCGAATCATTTATGCCGAAGATAATTGAAGACGGAGTAAAGGGCAAGGGCTATTGTATAAGTCTTAGATAACAGTGACTAAGATGGATATACTGAATAGTGCCTTCGGTTTGTCCAGTCCCAGGACAACTTGTATGGACGAAGGTCTGACAGAGTATATCTAATGGATCGCGTAAGTTGATCTCTTCAAACGTATATACGTTGGTGGAGGAGGAATTCGTTTCTCTTAGCTGTATACCCGTTGTATTTTTAAGGAAATCAATTTGTGATTTGGCGGGTATGACGATGTGACATTCTAAGTGAATGAAGATGTGGTATGTAAACCTGGATGACTTGTATGGATGAATGTCTGGCAGAGTATTTTCAGAAAGGTTACGTACATTGATTTCTTCAACCGTACCAAGAGTGGAAGCGGAGAAGAAAACTTCTTTAGCTAACACGTAATGTACTGTTGTAGACGTCAATCCGTGATTTTCGATGGATCTGACAATGTGGCATTCGAAGTGAATCTGATGTGATGATAAAGCGTAACCTCAAGCCTCATCAACCAGTAAATGACAGAAATCGGGCAGGTAGCATGGCTATGTAGGTCGCACCTATTAGGGTGTATAATCACCTGATCTAGAGTTTCATTTATTTCTAAAATCTATAGTTGATGCTGTCCCATTCGGGAAACGGTTGCTGACCCCAACCGTTGGTGATATACATTCGATACACTCAAGCAAAATGAGTGGTCGGTCATGTGTGGCCGGGTTGCAATATGTTCTTGTTGAACCCAGTGTATTCCTCTCTAGAGGTACTCTAGCGAAAGGTGCTTCCATACCTTGTCATAGTTGGAAATTCATTACCCAATACGTGCTTGCGGTTTTGATTGTATACTATATATGTAGAACGTGAGATGAAAGCGTTTCTGCTAGATTGATATCTATTTGTACTTAGACATTATTATAATATCAGAATGATATTGCTTGTCAAAGATGTTGGATTCTCATAAGGGAAAAACCGTTCCGTATTCACGGCGTGGTCTTATGAGATATCATATACCTGTATAACTGTTTTACTCATACCAGTCCATGACTGACCCGGAGTTTATTTTGTTGTTTTCCCTAAACTCTTGGGTGCCTAAATTTGTACGGGCAGTCAAGTAGTCGGGATTTACAGATATACTTGGAGAGCTTGGAGCAGGAGGCTTCAAGATTTTATAGCTATTGTTTTTCGCTGTGTTGTAAGTGTTGTACTCTGATAAGTGCTATTGTATACATAACTGTTATATTTCAAAGTTATGTTATATATTATACGTTATTGGTTCCGCTATGAGATTCGTGTTACTCCGATGATGTAAGTTCTTCTTTTCTTCTTCTATTCTAAGTTTCTATCTTATCTATCCTCACCCTCTAATTTCTTTCATTAATTACCGGGATTTTTCGATGTTTGGTTAATCGTCATCGTGTTTATAGCGATAACCAAAGTCGCAAAAAAATCTGGGTCGTTACAGTGGCCATATTCATGTACTTGATTTTCATGACGGGTTTATATGCAATAATATACAGTGGATGGCTCAGCTTAATTTGGTGTTTGCACTTGTTTGTCTAATGTACCAACTTTTAACTTGTTTCTGTATTAAGCATTGTTCTCCCATTTATATTTGATCTCTGCTTGCTTTAAAAGCATAGAGAAAAATAGCAAAATTTGTTTTGAGTTTTAGACGTATGTAGAAGAAAAAAATACAGAATACCAGTTTGTAAGACCTGAAAACCCCAAAAATTGTGTCACCCAATAAACAAAATTAAACATGACAATCCAGCAATATGGTTTTTAGATCTTAAGCGGTTTGGTTTTAACATAAAATGTAGCCACAAGAGCATTGACTAACAATGAATATGATACTGAACCTGTAAGGATATAACATAGTACTAGGAATTTTCTCTACTATAGTCAGTGTCGGCCCTAGCCTTAGAGTTGCCCTAGGCAGGGAGGCAACGTACTGTTTGCAAAATGATTCCCAACTTTAGATGCCATCAACAGTGGATGGCTCAGTTTAATTTGGTGTTTGCACTTGTTTGTCTAATGTACCAACTTTTAACTTGTTTCTGCATTAAGCATTGTTCTCCCATTTATATTTTATCTCTGCTTGCTTTAAAAGCATAGAGAAAAACAGCAAAATTTGTTTTGAGTTTTAGACGTATGTAGAAAAAAAATACAAAATACCAGTTCGTAAGACCTGAAAACCCCAAAAATCGCGTCACCCAATAAACAAAATTAAACATGACAATCCAGCAATATGGTTTTTGGATCTTAAGCGGTTTGGTTTTAACATAAAATGTAGCCACAAGAGCATTGACTAACAATGAATATGATACTGGACCTGTAAGGATATAACATAGTACTGGGAATTTGCTCTACTATAGTCAGTGTCGGCCCTGGCCTTAGGGTTGCCCTAGGCAGGGAGGCAACGTACTGGGAATTTTTTTTGCAAAATGATGCCCAACTTTAGATGCCATCATCAGTGGATGGCTCAGCTTAATTTGATGTTTGCACTTGTTTGTCTATTGTACCAACTTTTAACTTGTTTCTGCATTAAGCATTGTTCTCCCATTTATATTTGATCTCTGCTTTCTTTAAAAGCATAGAGAAAAATAGCAAAATTTGTTTTGAGTTTTAGACGTATGTAGAAAAAAATACAGAATACCAGTTCGTAAGACCTGAAAACCCCAAAAATTGCGTCACCCAATAAACAAAACTAAACATGACAATCCAGCAATAGGGTTTTTAGATCTTAAGCGGTTTGGTTTTAACATAAAATGTAGCCACAAGAGCATTGACTAACAATGAATATGATACTAGACCTGTAATGATATAACATAGTACTGGGAATTTGCTCTACTATAGTCAGTGCCGACCTTAGCCTTAGGGTTTCCCTAGGCAGGGAGGCAACGTACTGGGATTTTTTTTTGCAAAATGATGCCCAACTTTAGATGCCATCAGTAGTGGATGGCTCAGCTTAATTTGGTGTTTGCACTTGTTTGTCTAATGTACCAACTTTTAACTTGTTTCTGCATTAAGCATTGTTCTCCCATTTATATTTGATCTCTGCTTGCTTTAAAAGCAGAGAGAAAAATAGCAAAATTTGTAATGAGTTTTAGACGTATGTAGGGAAAAAATACAAAATACCAGTTCGTAAGACCTGAAAACCCCAAAAATTGCGTCACCCAATAAACAAAATCAAACATGACAATCCAACAATATGGTTTTTAGATCTTAAGCGGTTTGGTTTTAACATAAAATGTAGCCACAAGAGCATTGACTAATAATGAATATGATACTGGACCTGTAAGGATATAACATAGTACTGGGAATTTGCTGTACTATAGTCAGTGCCGGCCCTAGCCTTGCGGTTGCCCTAGGCAGGGAGGCAACGTACTGGGTAAATTTTTTGCAAAATCATGCCCAACTTTAGATGCCATCATCAGTGGATGGCTCAGCTTAATTTGGTGTTTGCACTTGTTTGTCTAATGTACCAACTTTTAACTTGTTTCTGCATTAAGCATTGTTCTCCCATTTATATTTGATCTCTGCTTGCTTTAAAAGCATAGAGAAAATTAGCAAAATTTGTTTTGAGTTTTAGACTTATGTAGAAAAAAAATATAGAATACCAGTTCGTAAGACCTGAAAACCCCAAAAATTGCGTCACCCAATAAACAAAATTAAACATGACAATCCAGAAATATGGTTTTTAGATCTTAAGCGGTTTGGTTTTAACATAAAATGTAGCCACATGAGCATTGACTAACAATGAATATGATACTGAACCTGTAAGGATATAACATAGTACTGGGAATTTGCTCTACTATAGTCAGTGTCGGCCCTAGCCTTAGGGTTGCCCTAGGAAGGGAGGCAACGTACTGGGAATTTTTTTTGCAAAATGATGCCCAACTTTAGATGCCATCAGCAGTGGATGGCTCAGCTTAATTTGGTGTTTGCACTTGTTTGTCTAATGTACCAACTTTTAACTTGTTTCTGCATTAAGCATTGTTCTCCCATTTATATTTGATCTCTGCTTTCTTTAAAAGCATAGAGAAAAATAGCAAAATTTGTTTTGAGTTTTAGACGTATATAGAAAAAAAATACAGAATACCAATTCGTAAGACCTGAAAACCCCAAAAATTGCATCACCCAATAAATAAAATTAAACATGACAATTTAGCAATATGGTTTTTAGATCTTAAGCAGTTTGGTTTTAACATAAAATGTAGCCACAAGAGCATTGACTAACAATGAATATGATACTGGACCTGTAAGGATATAACATAGTACTGGGAATTTGCTCTACTATAGTCAGTGTCGGCCCTAGCCTTAGGGTTGCCCTAGGCAGGGAGGCAACGCACTGGGAATTTTTTTGCAAAATGATGCCCAACTTTAGGTGCCATCAGCAGGTTTCGAACCTCCCACCTTACAAAACTAGGACAAATGCTTTACCACCCAACTACCGCTACCTCTTAATACAAAGAGAAACTGAATCGTTTAAATAAAAAGTAAAATATGCTCTCACCATATCCCCACCTCCTCCTTGCTGCCCCTCCTGGGTGGGTTGCCCTAGGCGGCCGCCTAGCTGGTCTACCCCTAGGGCCGGCCCTGACTATCGTGGGTCATTAATCAGAAATAGATTTTTTAATTACCAGATATTAGTTTAATAAATCACATAACAGTTTTTGACACCATCGAAGAGTAAACTGTTGACAGCAGTTCAGGCTCAGATCGCTTATTGATGAACATCGGTTTATATTGCTAAAATTTCAAGAGCACGCAGTAAAACACAGATAGTAAACTATATAGCTTGCGGTTTTTTTTTGCTAACACTTCACATAAAGCAACTCATATTATGTTAAGTTAACACGTATATGTTATGCAAAATTGCGCCTTTGTGGAAGAACAATAAGCAGGATCTAGATTTGCCAATTGAACACCAATTTAATCTGATAGCAATTATTCTATTACATCAACAAAATAGTAAATAACTATAGAAGAGAAACAAAGAGACACAATATTTATACTGGTTCCACTATCCTTGAGATAGTGTACGTCCAGTCCAACACAGAGAGATTTTATTCCACATGAGAGAATTACAAGAGATTACAAAATAAGAGTTTACATATCCAAACCTCAATCAGGTTTAACAAGAAGAGACACCATTGGGGATCACTGGCTCCAAACTAGGATGGGTTTACACTAAAGTCTACCCCTCAATATATAGCCAGTGCAAATCTATGTGAGTCATCAATTAAATTACCAACATATGGTAATAATATAATGGAGGCAAATTACCATAACAACAAATGTGCAAACATAGGAAGTAAATCAATCTGTTTCTTTAGCATAGATGGAAGAAATTAATCCCTTCATTTATTTCTCTACCACCTCATTAAATGCAATCAATGCATTCCCATTATAAAAATATTTACTTTCCATTCTTTGCAAATTTGCTCCAATCAATTTGTGATTTTGTATCACCAAATTTAACACTCCACCTTGATGCAGAATCACGTATCTGCAACACCCCATCTTCAATAAAATTCTCTTCACATCATAGAACTCTTCAACTAAACTCCACCTTCAATCAAAATCTCACAAAGAGATACACCAAAAATGAATATTTACCAAATGGGTTCCAGCAAAGCCACCCCCCATCACACGATTGTTAACGAGCTCAGACTACGTCCCCGTCCGCCAACAAAATGTTGCAAATATCCAAAATAACAAAGAAGGCAGACACCAAAGTAATCTCAACACCACCAAGACCAAAATTTAATTCTCTCAATCGCCAAATCAAATACAGAGCCAAAATACAAATCTCTGTACTCATAAAAAATCTCTCTCTTGCCACTTAATCAAAACCATTACAAGCTTCACCAACCGCTTGCAAAAGTTGCATCTACCACCATGAGCTGCACCACGCATAAACCAACGGTCTAAAAGTGCTTGCAATACACATTGACACCCGTCTACCACTTGATCTAAGCTCCTTCCTCGATCATCCCGGATCCTTCGAGCATCATCAACGTGAAGACCCCTGTCTAAACCACAATGATCTTTGTCTCGACACCCGTCTATCACTTGACCTGAGCTCCTTTCCTAGTCATCTTGGATCCTTCGAGCATCATCAACATGAAGACCCCTGTCAGAAACATGAACAAAACTTCCCAAATCCAATAGTCCCTTCAACACAGTAAACTCCATATTACGTTAAAGTTTCCAGATTGGAACGCTCTTTTCTCTCAACATAATCTCCTCCACCAAAGTCTCTTTTTCTCCAAAATAGTAATAGCATAATCACCACTGAATCTACCAACCTTTGTAGAAATAATTGATGCACAATTTAAAACAAATCGCCTGCTCTGATACCAATCTGTTATGCAAAATTGCGCCTTTGCGGAAGAACAATAAGAAGGATCTAGATTTCCCAATTGAACACCAATTTAATCTGATAGCAATTATTCTATTACATCAACAAAATAGTAAATAACTATAGCAGAGAAACAAAGAGACACAATATTTATACTGGTTCCACTATCCTCGAGATAGTGTACGTCCAGTCCAACACAGAGAGATTTTATTCCATATGAGAGAATTACAAGAGATTGCAAAATAAGAGTTTACATATCCAAACCTCAATCAGGTTTAACAAGAAGAGACACCATTGGGGATCACTGGCTCCAAACCAGGATGGGTTTACACTAAAGTCTACCCCTCAATATATAGCCAGTGCAAATCTATGTGATTCATTAATTAAATTACCAACATATGGTAATAATATAATGGAGGCAAATTACCATAACAACAAATGTGCAAACATAGAAAGTAAATCAATCTGTTTCTTTAGCATAGATGAAAGAAATTAATCATGTAACACCCCGGGAATTCTATAACGTAAAGCTTCACAAATTAAAGTATAATTAATTGTAAATGATGAAATCAAGGGAAATGGGTTACGCCATTGCGTTCGTCTCGAAATTATGCTTGAGATAGAGTCCAAGTTTGCGTAAAACGGATATCGTATGAAGAAGATATGGACGAACGAAGTTGGGCAGAAAAACCAGAAAACGGGTCAGAATGCACTGGCGCACTTGGGAAGTGCGCCAGAACAAAGTTGAACTGGCACACTTGGGAAGTGCGCCAGTACATTTTTAGCCTGGCGCACCTGCCAAGTGCGCCCAGGTCAGAATGACCTGCTGGTCAGGTCCTGGCTGGCCTGGTCAGGGTCTGGTCGAATTCTGATGCTTGGCTGAGTCACTAGGGCTTATGTGTCACCTCTTGATTGGCTCTTTGAACTTTGTATGGTCTAGATTCCTCCTATCTTCATCTGACGGCTCAAAACAATTTAAAATTCTATAAGTACAACTCAAGTCTAACCCTAAATTCACACAAATAATAGAATACAAAAGCCGTCATGCTGCTGGAGAGGAACAAGGAATGGCCGTCAATTAGAAAGCCTAAAGACAAGCCAACACTAAAGCCTAAGAGACGAATCAAATTAAAGATTAATAAAATCAATCAACGCAACGTTAGTCTACCCAAAGGAGCGCATCTCAGTTTCAGAATTCAGAATCCAGAATTCAAGATTCTGCATTCGTTGTAAGTATAGTGACCTTTCAGAATATGAATAAAAACTGTGATGTGATTCGATGTGAATGAAAATAGAATCGTGTTGTTATAATTTTTGTGTATTGTAATGGTTCTACCATGACTTGTGTATTGATGTTTGGGGCATAAATTGATTGATGCAAGCCTATTGAACAATTGTATATGAAAACAATGGCACTTGCAAGTTTGTGGCAAAAACTAGAAATTGGTCCCTTTTTGTATATGTCGATGGCATGGACTATGTATATTCCCTTAGTATAAATTAGAATTTATGTAAACATGTTATAGACCTTCTATGCCTACATGACCCAAAACCTATGATATCATTCTTATGTTTATTGGCAAGTATAATTAGATCTATGTTTGCAAGTATAATTGGATCTATGTTTCATAAACTATGCAAGTTCATGTTTATTTGCAAAATATAATTGGTTCTATGTCAAACATCGTTTGGATTTCATAAACTATGCAAGTTCATGTTTATTTGCAAAATATAATTGGTTCTATGTCAAACATCGTTTGGGTTTCATAAACTATGCAAGTTCATGTTGAAATAGGCTATATGATTAGATGTAAAAATTGTACATTTTGATGAACATATAACATGCTAGTTTTGTGGTCGATATTATGCCAAGTTAAACATGTTTAAACACAAGTTTGTATTTGCCTAAACTATTCCATTTCATATGTCACCTACTTAGTCATACTTTGATTTGAATGCAAGTTCAAATGACCCATGTTATATGTTAGTTGAATCGCCAAATTGCAAGTTCATGCGCCACACACCTTTATGTATTACATGTTCTTGATTTCCCCTTTTCCTCAAATTTATAAAGTTGGGCTGAATTGTGACAAGCCCAACACATGTTATAACGTTGCGAACAAACGGGGGTAATAACGTTGGGTGTAAAATATGAAAATATATGTTGGCATATTTGGCACATGCCAATGATCATGACACATAAGCGGTATGAACTGAAATACCCAAAAATAAAAGATATGACATTTACATATAGTTGAGAAGTAATAAAATATGTAAATTTAGAAAACACGGTATGCTTAACCCGAGGTTGGATTGAGTTGTGATGTAAACCTGCCCGGACCCACCCGGCTGTCCAGTAGTCACAACAATACCTATCCAATGTGGGTGGTTAAGCATTGAGCCCAATAAGGACCCGAGGTTAGACTGAGCTACGGTGTAAACCTGCCCGGAACCAACCGGCACATCCAGTAACCGTAGCAATACCTGTCTAATGTGAGTGGTCTGGTGCTCCTAAGAGGCTAAGGACAGATGGTAGGGTTAAGTCAATTATAACACTTAACCAAATTCAACATGTTAACAAGAATTGATGGGTGGGGTTAGGTAAATACAGAAACTTAACCACTTAACACGTTTGATTAGAAAATCCTGGTAACGAGGGACCCGTTTCAGCAGTAACCCAAAGTTAGGTATCAACGGTACCCTGAAACTAGGTAGGGTGGGGCACGATTACTGGGCTGATTGTAAGCGGTCAAACGACGGCGGTGGGTGCACAGTGCAGGTCTAACGGGGTGCGGGCGTGCACACACTCCGGAGCAGACAACCAGGGCACTGGGGACACCAGTAGTATAACATATGCCTTCTAGGTTTTGTGTTGGGGCCGCCACCATGGGTCTTGATACACCCCATGGTGGGACCTGCATAGGTATCTACAATTCTTGGGGGTCGTATGACACATGTTAACGCGAGTAGGAGCCGATCTATTAACAAGAATGGGGATCACTTCACCCTCACCACGGGGTTCCAGTTGGAATAAACTCAAATAGGTGCAGAGATATAGTATGGGTGCGATAGTACATTCAACACTTCTTTAGCTAGTGACACTTTCCTATTTTTTGTTTACATCCATCGTACCCTTTTCTTATTCACATATTGAAGAGTTACTAGATTTACTCAGGCTTTATGTCTGACCCTATTTTCTTTCGCCCCCCCCCCCCCTCCCCCCCCCCAGGTCCACAGGGAGGAAACAGCTCAACTCAGTCAGACTCTCTACAAGCACCAAGAACGTAGATGTATGATCTGGATCTTTCTTGCTCGGATAATGGCTTTGGATATCACTATGGGGATTTTTGTCACTTTATTTATGTTTTCATGCTTCTTTAATAATCAAGGCAGTTATGAGGTTGTAATGTTGGAAGTATTTTGAGACAATTATGGAAATCTTTGTTTGATGCACGTATTGATGAAATAAAAGTTTGTTTGGTTTCCGCTGTTTAAAATATGTGTATTTGTATCTGTCTTGAGTTCATCTGTGGCTTTTACTTATAAACCTCCACCAAAGTTAAGGCATTCCCTTTGTGAGTGACCTTAATGGAGGTGGGGTGTTTCACTTGGTATCAGAGCATAGGTTTACCAGACAAGATAAAAGTTTTTGAAATTGTTTTTCAAAAAGAAAGTTTAAAGAAGCATTTTTTATAGAAAAAGTGTTATATTTATAAAAAGACAAAATCCCCCAAAGCCATGTGCCTTATCTATCCCTCTCTATCCTTCGTTTTGAATTTTTCCTTTCTGTTTCAGCATGTCTGGAGACCTTAACCTTCCAGAAGGAGTGTCGATTCCCGGCTGGTTTAGGAGGTACTTAGAAGCAAGGGCTAATGGCGCGGGCTCAACAGACATCCCTCCTCCAGTGGTCGCGGTTCCTCCTCCTCCTCTGCCTAGAAAAGACTTTTATGGGACAGAATCTTTTGTTGAAGCAAGAAACTGGTTAAAGGAGACTGAGGATTTGTTTGTCATCTTTGGAGTGGATGACAGGCAAAAGATACAAATTGCGGTGTGGTTACTTAAGGATGAAGCTTCCTATTGGTGAGAAGTTACCAATGCTCAAGAGGGCGGTGGAAACATGGGAAGACTTCAGGACAAGGTTTGAGATGAAATTCCTCTCCCAAGCCGAAAGAAGCCTGCAAATGGAAAAGTTTCTAACTCTGAAACAGGGAAGCATGACGATCAGGGAATATGTTAATCATTTTAATCAGCTGGCTAGATTTGGGCTAGACTTAGTAAACACCCAACACAAGAAGGCATTCCGCTTCGTCAAGGGTTTGAATGAGCCTCTACACAACCTTTCCATGACCCATGTATCCACGGGTGCGACTTATGAAAGCCTGGTGGACATGGCATTGCTACACGAGGAAGACCACGGCAAGAGAGAAACTAAGGGGGAAGAGAAGAAAGAAGGTCTACAAGCAAAGAAATCAGACTTCAAGAAAGGAGGGAAGAACAATAAGCCCCGTGAGAAGAGAAGGTGCAATTTCTGTGGCATTGTGGGCCATGTGGGCCATATATCAAAAGACTGCCGGAAAAGGAAGGTGAAGATGGGTGGTTGCTTCCATTGTGGAGAGACTGGGCACCAAGCTAAGCACTGCCCAAAGAAGAAAGGGCAGGGACAGAAAGTCGGATCCACTTCAGGGGGTCAGGTTCATGCGCTAGTGGCACCTCAGCAGGAACGAGGTAGTAATATTTCTGTAGAAAGTGTAGTCTATCTTTATGATCATCCAGTTCATACACTTTTAGACTCTGGCGCATGACACTCTTTTATTTCATCTGCCTTAGTAGAATCTCTGCATCTAGACACTAGCATGGTAGAAGATCGCTTAGTAGTTTCAAATCCAATTGGGGGCTCCTCTTACTTGTCAATGGTTTGTTTGGGTTTGAAAATCTCTATTCTCAACGTTGAGTTTAGTTGTAGTGCCTTTGTTTTGGGCTTCTCGGGATATGGTTTGATCTTAGGCATGGACTGGTTATCCAGTAATAGTGCCATTCTTGACTGTGAGAAAAGAGTAGTTAGACTCTTGACTCGGCTTGCTAACACTCTAGAAATTTCTTGTAATCCCTTGAATGCTGTTATGCTTAGTTATCTAGAGTCGCTTGATGCTTCTGATGAGAATTTGCAATCAGTTAGAGTAGTTCGGGAATATCCGGATGTCTTTGAGGAAGTGAAAGGCATGCCTCCGGGGCGGGAAATAGACTTCCGCATATATCTTGTGGATAACGCAAAGCCTGTAGCTTTACCTGTTAGACACATGGCTCCAAGGGAGAGAAAGGAGCTCAGTAAGCAGGTTAAAGAACTTCTCAAAAAGGGGTTCATTAGACGGAGCAATTCGGAATGGGGTGCTCCAGTGGTGTTCGCAACCAAAGCAGACGGTTCGCTTCGCCTTTGCGTCGACTATAGGGAGTTAAACAAATTGACCAAGAAAAATAGGCACCCTCTTCCCCGAATCAACGATTTGTTTGATCAGCTTGTAGATGCGACGGTCTTCTCCCAACTTGATCTGGCAACTAGGTTCCATCAGCTAAGAGTAGCTAAAGACAGCATTGATAAGACAGCGTTCAGAACCCCAGACTGTTTCTTCGAGTGGCTTGTCATGCCTTTCGGCTTGACAAACGCACCCGCTTATTTCGTAGACCTAATGAGCAGGGTGTTCAGAGAACTCCTCAACAAATTTGTGGTTGTCTTCGTTGATGATATCTTAATCTTCTCAAAGAGTGAGGAAGAACATGCTCAGCATCTGAAAGAAATCATGGACACCCGGCGTGCACATCAACTAAAAGCCAAATTCTCCAAGTGTCACTTCTGGAGAAAAGAAGTAAGGTTTCTTGGGCATATAGTGTCCAAAGAAGGGTTGGTTGTGGACCCCGCGAAAGTGGTGGCAGTACAAGATTGGAAAACGCCAAGAAATGCAACCGAAGTTCGAAGCTTTCTTGGGCTAGCCGGTTTTTTCCGAAAGTTTATTAGGGATTTTGCGAAAATCTCAGCCCCACTCACAAGGCTAACAAAGAAGAATCTGACATTTACTTGGGATTTGGACTGCGAGTTTTCTTTCCAACGATTAAAAAGGGCTCTTACAACAGCCCCAGTTCTAACTCTGCCTGATGGAAGCAAAATGTTCACAGTATACACGGATGCATGTGGAACGGGACTAGGCGCTGTTCTAATGCAATAAGGAAGGGTAGTAGCTTATGGCGGAAGACAATTGAAAGTTCATGAAAAGAACTATCCAACCCACGATCTTGAGTTGGCCGCCATCGTCTTTGCACTTAAGTCTTGGCGCCATTATCTTCTAGGTGAGAAGTTTGAATTATACACTGACCATAAATCGTTGAAATATCTCTTCTCCTAGAAGGATCTTAACTTGTGGCAGCAAAGATGGATGGAGTTTCTTGCCTCGTATGATTTTGAAATTTCCTATACTCCCGGAAAAGGCAACGTGGTAGCAGACGCGTTGAGCCAAAAGAAACTGACCCTAAGCCCTCTCTTTGTGGAAAGGCAAAACTTGGAGTATATAACCAGTTTTAACTTTAGGCTCTCCTCGGATTTTGTACCGGGTTTGTTAGCATCTCTCGAAGTACACCCTACTCTCTTAGACTCAATAGGGGTTGCACAACGTGAAGACCCTCATCTTGTTGATGTGATCGATAAACTTATTAGGGGTGAGACTTCTAGTCACCTCAGTAGATTCGCCATCGATGATAGGGGTTGGCTGAGACGAGATGGAAGATTATGCGTCCCACAAGCAAGGGAGTTGACAAAGAAGGTTCTCGAGGAAGCGCATCATTCCAAGATGACTATACACCCTGGCGGTGATAAGATGTACAAGGATATAAAAAGGACTTTCTTTTGGAGCAGCATGAAGAAAGACGTGGCAGATTTCGTTTCTAAGTGCATGACCTGCCAACAGGTCAAGGTGGAACAAAAGAAGCCTGGAGGACTACTTCACCCTCTAGAGGTCCCACAGTGGAAGTGGGATAGCATTTCAGTGGACTTCATTGATGGACTGCCTAGGTCGAGAAGAGGCAACACTAGCATTTGGGTAATAGTAGATAGGCTTACTAAGAGCGCCCACTTTATACCTATCAAAAGTAGAAGGACTGTCGCATCTCTAGCATCTCTTTATCTCAAGGAAATAGTTCGACTCCATGGGATACCCTCTAGCATTGTTAGTGATCGAGACCCTATTTTCACAAGTGATTTTTGGCGGAGTCTGCAAGAAGCTGTAGGCATGCAGTTATGTTTGAGCACGGCCTATCACCCCCAAAACGATGGCCAGACGGAAAGGGTGAATAGAGTTTTAGAGGATCTTTTAAAACTTTGCGTTCTTGACTTTGGAGGGACGTGGGAGGATCACCTTCCTTTAGTGGAATTTGCCTACAACAACAGCTACCAAGCTACCACCGGCATGGCACCCTTCGAAGCCTTGTATGGAAGACCGTGCAAATCACCAACTTGTTGGTGGGAGTCTACAGATAAGCTTATACTTGGGCCAGACATGATTCGAGAAACTTCAGAGAAAGTGGACTTGATACGTAGGAGAATGAAGACAGCCCAAGACAGACAGAAATCCTACGCCGACAAAAGAAGGACCGACTTTGAGTTTGAGGTTGGGGACAGGGTTTTCCTTAAGGTATCCCCTTTAAGGAACGTCGTTCGCTTTGGATCCGCAGGAAAGCTAGCACCAAGATTTGTAGGACCGTTCCTTATCATCGAGAAGATTGGGAAAATAGCTTATAGAGTAGATCTGCCTGAAAGATTGGACGGAATTCACAACGTCTTTCACGTTTCTCATCTCCGGAAATGTCTACATGAATCAGCGGAAGTGGTGGAGCCAAGCATTCTAGAAGAAGCCGAAGTGGAACGTGAAGCAACTGTGAGGAGAGTTCTAACTCGAATCGTAGGAACTGAAATCAAAAAGCTACGCAACCGCGAAGTGAAGCTCGTTAAGGTTCAGTGGAGCGACACAGAGGAAGACGCGACTTGGGAAACTGAGGATAGAATACGCGTTGCCTACCCTCTTCTTTTTGAGGGTACATCTTTAACCTCTTTTTTATTCTTAAGTTGTGCTTGTATCTATCTTTTTAGGTATATCTCCTCGATATTATCCTTTATCCTTAGGTAGAAACCCCTTTGGATGTAAACATGTATTTGAAACATGTTATGGTTGATGGCTGCAAGTGGTTGCTAGTGGTTGCTCGTGGATGCATATACACACACAATCTAGGTCTTAGATCGACTCAATCACTTCATATTGCATATGCATATATGTATTCTTATTTGTATATGGTTGAAAACTTGATATGCTGTCATATGGTCGTCGCATTTGTATGAATAGTTGTGCACTCATGTAGAATTATGAGCAGGAAAATTTTGCATACATAATGGATTCATGACACTTATATGATTCACATTAAGGAGGTCAACTGAATCAGTAGACCGCCTAATTTCTGCATTAGATAAGGACATGTACACACACTATGCATATGATCATGAAGCATTAGAAGTCTTTTAAGGACAGTGGATGCGTGTGTTTGTCGGTTGAGTAGATGAACTGTTGGATGGTAGGATATACATTCTTCCTAACTTGAAGATTTCGGGGACGAAATCCTTTTAATGGGGGAGAATGTAACACCCCGTGAATTCTATAACGTTAAGCTTCACAAATCAAATTATAATTAATTTTAAATGATGAAATCAAGGGAAATGGGTTACGCCATTGCATTCGCCTCGAAATTCTGCTTGAGATAGAGTCCAAGTTTGCGTAAAACGGATATCGTATGAAGAAGATATGGACGAACGAAGTTGGACAGAAAAATCAGAAAACGGGTCAGAATGCACTGGCGCACTTGGGAAGTGCGCCAGAACAAAGTTGAACTGGCGCACTTGGGAAGTGCGCCAGTACATTTTTAGCCTGGCGCACCTGCCAAGTGCGCCCAGCTCAGAATGACATGTTGGTCAGGTCCTGACTGGCCTGGTCAGGGTCTGGTCGAATTCTGATGTTTGGCTGAGTCACTAGGGCTTACGTGTCACCTCTTGATTGGCTCTTTGAACTTTGTATGGTATAGATTCCTCCTATCTTCATCTGACGGCTCAAAACAATTTAAAATTCTATAAATACAACTCAAGTCTAACCCTAAATTCACACAAATAATAGAATACAAAAGCCGTCATGTTGCTGGAGAGGAACTAGGAATAGCCGTCAATTAGAAAGCCTAGAGACAAGCCAACACTAAAGCCTAAGAGACGAATCAAATTAAAGATTAATCAAATCAATCAACGCAACGTTAGTCTACCCAAAGGAGCGCATCTCAGTTTCAGAATTCAGAATCCAGAATTCAAGATTCTGCATTCGTTGTAAGTATAGTGACCTTTCAGAATATGAATAAAAACTGTGATGTGATTCGATGTGAATGAAAATAGAATCGTGTTGTTATAATTTTTGTGTATTGTAATGGTTCTACCATGACTTGTGTATTGATGTTAGTGGCATAAATTGATTGATGCAAGCCTATTGAACAATTGTATATGAAAACAATGGCACTTGCAAGTTTGTGGCAAAAACTAGAAATTGATCCCTTTTTGTATATGTCGATGGCATGGACTATGTATATTCCCTTTGTCCAAATTAGAATTTATGTAAACATGTTATAGACCTTCTGTGCCTACATGACCCAAAACCTATGATATCATTCTTATGTTTATTGGCAAGTATAATTAGATCTATGTTTGCAAGTATAATTGGATCTATATTTCATAAACTACGCAAGTTCATGTTTATTTGCAAAACATAATTGGTTCTTTGTCAAACATCGTTTGGATTTCATAAACTATGCAAGTTCATGTTTATTTGCAAAATATAATTGGTTCTATGTCAAACATCGTTTGGGTTTCATAAACTATGCAAGTTCATGTTGAAATAAGCTATATGATTAGATGTAATAATTGTATATTTTGATGAACATATAACATGCTAGTTTTGTGGTTGATATTATGCCAAGTTAAACATGTTTAAACACAAGTTTGTATTTGCCTAAACTATGCCATTTCATATGTCACCTACTTAGTCATACTTTGATTTGAATGCAAGTTCACATGACCCATGCTATATGTTAGTTGAATCGCCAAATTGCAAGTTCATGCGCCACACACCTTTATGTATTACATGTTCTTGATTTCCCATTTTCCTCACGTTTACAATGTTGGGCTGAATTGTGATAAGCCGAACACATGTTATAACGTTGCGAACAAACGGGGGTAATAACGTTGGGTGTAAAATATGAAAATATATGTTGGCATATTTGGCACATGTCAATGATTATGACACATAAGCGGTATGAACTGAAATACCCAAAAATAAAAGATATGACATTTACATATAGTTGAGAAGTAATAAAATATGTAAATTTAGAAAACACGATATGCTTAACCCGAGGTTGAATTGAGTTGTGATGTAAACCCGCCCGGACCCGCCCGGACCCGCCCGGCTGTCCAGTAGTCACAACAATACCTATCCAATGTGGGTGGTTAAGCATTGAGCCCAATAAGGACCCGAGGTTAGACTGAGCTACGGTGTAAACCTGCCCGGAACTGACCGGCACATCCAGTAACTGTAGCAATACCTGTCTAATGTGAGTGGTCTGGTGCTCCTAAGAGGCTAAGGACAGATGGTAGGGTTAAGTCAATTATAACACTTAACCAAATTCAACATGTTAATAAGAATTGATGGGTGGGGTTAGGTAAATACAGAAACTTAACCACTTAACATGTTTGACTAGAAAATCCTGGTAACGAGGGACCCGTTTCAGCAGTAACCCAAAGTTAGGTATCAACGGTACCCTGAAACTAGACAGGGTGGGACACGATTACTGGGCTGATTGTAAGCGGTCAAACGACGGCGGTGGGTGCACAGTGCAGGTCTAACGGGGTGCAGGCGTGCACACACTCCGGAGCAGACAACCAGGGCACTGGGGTCACCAGTAGTATAACATATGCCTTCTAGGTTTTGTGTCGGGGCCGCCACCATGGGTCTTGATACACCCCATGGTGGGACCTGCATAGGTATCTACAATTCTTGGGGGCCGTATGACACATGTTAACGCGAGTAGGAGCCGATCTTTTAACAAGAATGGGGATCACTTCACCCTCACCACGGGGTGCCAGTTGGAATAAACTCAAATAGGTGCAGAGATATAGTATGGGTGCGATAGTACATTCGACACTTCTTTAGCTGGTGACACTTTCCTATTTTTAGTTTACATCCATCATACCCTTTTCTTATTCACATATTGAAGAGTTACTAAATTTACTCAGCCTTTATGTCTGACTCTATTTTCTTTCGTCTCCCCCCCCCCCTTCCTCCCCAGGTCCACAGGGAGGAAACAGCTCAACTCAGTCAGACTCTCTACAAGCAACAAGAACGTAGATGTATGATCTGGATCTTTCTTGCTCGGATAATGGCTTTGGATATCACTATGGGGATTTTTGTCACTTTATTTATGTTTTCATGCTTCTTTAATAATCATGGCAGTTATGAAGTTGTAACGTTGGAAGTATTTTGAGACAATTATGGAAATCATTGTTTGATGCACGTATTGATGAAATAAAAGTTTGTTTGGTTTCCGCTGTTTAAAATATGTGTATTTATATCTGTCTTGAGTTCATCTGTGACTTTTACTTATAAACCTCCACCAAAGTTAAGGCATTCTCTTTGTGAGTGACCTTAATGGAGGTGGGGTGTTTTAAATCCCTTCATTTATTTCTCTACCACCTCATTAAATGCAATCAATGCATTCCCATTATAAAAATATTTACTTTCCATTCTTTTCAAATTTGCTCAAATCAATTTGTGATTTTGTATCACCAAATTTAACAATATATACGTTGACAAATTGACTGAAGTCGATAATGCAACTTTAAACGTATAATACCATAGTTTCCGACATCGATATCTACATGATCTTAAACCAGCAAGGGAAAATGCGCTCTCTATGGAACCGAAAAACTACGTAGACTCCTCCAGATCATTTTTTAGGCAAATACCTTCTACTTCCTCACCTTATTCAAGTTTACGCAAAAAAGGAAATAAAATAAAATAAAGGCCAGTATTCATAGCGAATTAACCTTGTAGAGATTAATCACCTCCGTTGAACAAATCAAAATGTGTTTCTTTCAGTATCGAGTGTCGTTGTGCTTCCATGCAATTAGCGAAATGTGACTAAACAGTCTATGACCTTCAGACGTCCGAAGAGCTTGCTCAGTTTCGTGTCAATTGTATTGTTGAAATGCCATATCAGCTTATTTTCTTTTTCTTTTTTCAATTTGCAGAAATTAATTCAAAATTATATATAAAAAGGAGAAATCCTACGAAGGATATGAAGCATAAATAAGTAGGAGAATACTTCATTCTTATACACAATCATAAAAAGTGATTGGGTTAACAATGCATAAGCAAAAAAAATTATCAAAGGTAAATACATAGGTGGACAAATATTACTGTTTCTAAATGAACATGTTGGTAGGCAGTGTTCATGTAAACAATATACTGCAATATTGAAAACAAAGGTGTGCATAGTTAGAAAAATAAAAAGTCGGTAGTTATACATGGAATGTGTGAGGTTTCTTCACCATAGTAGTTTGAGTTCCTCTCTTCTTTCCCCTATGTCGCTTGTCTTGAGACTTGATGGCTGTTGAGGGAGAAGTAACTGCAACTTCTTCAAATCCTGTGACAGGTAAAGTTAGATTTAGAGAATGGTATTGTATAAACAAAATGATTGTTGTTGCTGTGAACTTTATTTAGCTTCAACTTAGGTCAGTACCTTTCCATAGCTAATCAAACTATAACTCCAATATATTGTTTATAAATCAACTGTGTAAACTCGCTAAGCTTCAACAATCTATCACATACAAGCGCATGCACATTGAAGACTGTAGAGAAGGTAAAAGCTGAAAGTGAATTTCAACATTATCTCAAAGATCTTTTGAATCACAGGTTCTCGTAAATCAAGAAGGTTGCACAATCAATCATTATCGAAAATGCTATTTTACCCGAATGAAAATCGACTAAAATACCCGAATGTGAGATAAAAATGTAGGGACCACCCATGAATTGATTGAATTCAGATTTAAAATTAGGATGTAGGATCCCACCTATTTCTCTCTGTTTCGGCTATTATACCAGAAGTTCCTTCGGACAGTGTAGCAAAGTTCAATCATTATAATACATTGATTGGTGTATCCATAAGTTTCACCGCATATATGAAGATATATAAAGGCATCAAGCTATCAGTAAACACATTTAAAGGTTAATGATTGCCATGGGATATATCAAAAGCTCTGATGGCTATCTGAATCTCTTGGATAGTCTGTCATGCAGTAAGCTTGTAGTGCACATATGTTTGTATACCATTTATTGTAATTTGGCTTGTTATCCCATCATCGATGGTCTAGGTTTGCATTTAACACAGAGCAAGAAAAACCAAATGCAAAGAACTTTTTCTAACTAATTAGGATAAAGCTTGAGCATAGGGGGTTGTTATGAAAACACAGCATGTTTTTCTGAAAAAAAAAAAAAAAGCATCCTTATATCAACATGATCACAGTTTGTGCTTTTCTTTCCATATATCACCACAACTCCAGTCATAACCATAATTGCGCTAGCAATATTTGACTCCCAGTAAACTTTCCTTTTTGATACATGGCCCGAAGATTTCGTAAATACAATACATAACATATCATAAATTTCATGGAAACTAAATTGTGTGCATACAACACCAAAATTACTAACCTGTATATACGTATCTTGGTTACATTTTACGTCAGAAAATTTGAAAGCGAACAATAACGGTTTCAGGGAGATAAAATGTTACAATTCTATGATAAAAGATAGAAAAGAGGAAAAGTGATTGAAAAAAAAAGAACAGTGAGAAGTTAATTACTGCAAGTAGAAGTTTTCTTTATTTTTCCCATGCAGTTTATTTGCTTCTCAGCTATTCCTACTCGAACATTTTGTTTTTCCCTCTCTTTGTGCATCTTTATGCTGAAATTATAAGGAAAATATATTTTCAAATGAAATAATATAAGGTGAATTCGACTGTCTTAACTTTCGGGTGATTAGGAACTTTCCTCGGTAAAAATAAAGTACTGACAAACTAAACAATTAAATCCAAACCTTGGGCCCTTTCGTGGTGAGAAAAGTTATGGGGGTGGTTATGTCTTAAAAATTCAATCAAATTACCTTTTTACCGTCATCAATAAGCACTGAATCACAAAGCCTGAATATAGAGGTTTGCAAGATGGGAAAATCACAGAATCAATGGCTTCGGATAAAATTTGCTGATAGCCTAACGGAAGGAAGTGGCAGCAAAAGTTATCGGAGTCGACAGGTTGACGGTCAGTAGACGACACGACAGGCGCTTTGCATGAATCAGTGTAAGAACGATCAATTTGTGAATACATTTGAGAGGAGAAAAACCATAATCTAGGTTCAGAAGAAATTTTGAATGATCGGATATTAGGGTAGGGTCAACTGAACGGAGGAAGCTTAGTGAGTAACAAGGGTCTGGTATAATGATTTATTTTCTGGTATTTGAGGAGAAAGTAGGAGTTTTTTTTCACTGGCGTAAGAAGATGGAAAGTAAAAGGTGGAACAGAGAAGCGAATGTAGCAGTTTTGTTAACGGTGGGATGAAAAATAAGAAGGGGAACACTGATCCAATATTTTTGAAATGCTGAGAAGTAGCGATGCCACGTAAGCAATGCTGAGTTTCTGTTTTCTAGTTTAAGTAACAGAGTAGTGTGTAGTTCGCTAAGCACTCGGGAAGTGTTGGAAATAAATATGCATTTATTGATGGTTGTATGTTAAATATGTGGAATAATTTTTGATTGACTAGAGTATGCACACTGCTAACTGTTGAGGCCGGTGAGAACAAGATAGAAGGCAAAAGTTGCCTGCTTTGCTGTTGCGTTTTTTTCTTTTTCAACAGAGCGAAGGAAGTTTTCGGTATATTGAAGATTGCATGCATTTGATATTAGTGTAACATCTCTTTTTGACCGAACTTTGGTCGAATTTATAGGCATTATCAATTATACGGTTATAAGTGATATGTCAGAATTAATGTAGCAAAAATAAAAGATAGTTGAACTACATGTCGTGAAGACCAGAATAATGTTCTATTGTATTGAGCATATTCGTGCTTATTACTTACATGTTACAACAGTTATTTGAATTGTAAACAAATAATGGAAAAATTAAAGTAAGATATTCACGTGTATGTACAGACATTTCGACATTCATGCATAACGCTGTCAGAAACGTATTACTGTAACTGTAACAATGTTTTAGACATAAAACTGCATATTGGAAATTAGAGTTCACCTAATGCATCAGAAAGAAATAAAAAGTTGGATTATTGAACTCCATCTCGTATACAATTTTTGTCATACAACAACACAATTTATGTCATACAACAGCATAAGCAACTCAATACTTCAAAAATCATTTTCCTTCCAACCTAGATCACATTGCAAAGCAACTCGTATAGGTAAGCAGACATACATGGACATGCATAGTTATTGCTCTACCATTGTAAACTGTTGGTGCAGAAAGAGTTTAACCACTGCCTATGGCTTAAATACACATAAATATAAGAAGTAAATAAGGCTAAAGATTGATAAAATATGGGTGCATCAAAAAATATGTATTGAAATGGTGCCCAATAGCGGTTCAATGATTTTGGGTGCATGCTGTTAGATTTTACACCTAATAGTTGGAGTTTTAGTATATCTGTGGAATTTGGGAAGGGGGAATATTTTTGCCCACTAAATAACCACTGAAGACCTGACTATAGAATCAACTACATTGTTCAACGACCGACAGCTCTGACGGTCTAGTATAGACCGACGGTCCGATGCTCAAGGAAAAATGAAAATTTGAAGGACACTTAGGCAAAAATAGAGAAGAGAACAGTAAAAAAAATAAGGAGGAGGGGCCGGGGGAGGAAAGATAAATAATAATAGTTTGGCTCAGTTCTGGTTCATCCATCGTTCATTACCGGTTTGATTTTCAAACGGTTTTGGAACTGGCCTGCTGTCGCCGTTCTCCGAACTGAGACTGGCGGCCTAGTCTGATTTTCTTAAAACTGTAATTAAAAAAAATGAAAAGTAGTTCTATGGTGGTAGCATCAACTACATATCGTTTTCCTATCTTAATGTTAGATATTATTAACAATTAGTTTTTCTTGATTAATACTATTTCTTATTTTTGTAGTGATCAACTATGACTTTTTGCATTAATGTTGGGATACATATTATGTTCCTAATAGTTTATTTTTATGCTTTTGTGCTCCTCATAATTTTTACCGTAACATATCTGTTATAATTATGACATATCTTCTATTATCGACCATAGTAATAGGATTGAATACATTTAGCATTGCCATTCAGCATAGTGGTTGTGAATTAACCAATCATGCTAGTATATATATTAGAATGAAAGAAACTTCTTGTTCAAACCGAAAACAATAACCAATTTGATACCTTAGGACTAAACATAAATATATCGAACAGCCTCATAGTTTCAGCAATGTGCATGAGAAGGCCATTTGAAATATCATTCAAGTTATGATATTAGTGCACCAAAAAATAAATACATTGGGGAATATGTAAATACGTAGGGGAATATGAGAACCAACCTCTTCAAGTTCACAACATTTTCCCTAGTTCAACTCCAAAGATGGAAACCTTGAGTCTAAAAGAGATGCATCAAAAGATGAGGAGATTAAGTTCATTAATTTAATTCACAAAATATAAAGATACAACTTGCAGTTTACTTTTCTTATCAAATTCTTTCCACTTTTTTCTTCAACATGATTGCCTAGAATGTATAAACAGCATGTCATTCCAAGTGCTTTACAAGCTATAGCTTACTGCACTTGATTTAAAAAAAAGCATATGACATAAAACAAAATAAAACTTCATGCTTTGATAAAAGGTCATAAAATAGTTTGGCCAAGAATATATTATTTGAACTTTTACCTGTTATGTCCGCCATGCTTTGATTTTTTTCACATCAGCAACACTAAAACTTTAGTTGCGAATTTCTAGACCCAAAAGGTTAATTTGAAAATCATCAGCTGATATAAAAGTTTCCCTTTTGCCAGTACATACCTGTAAATGCAATGTGATTACACAGTCAACATGATTGTTCTAACATTTAGTAAGAAAACTGAAGCCCAGCTTCACAAAGTAAGAGTTGAATAACACTCATTTCTAGTTCACAAGATAAGAGTTTCGATATTCACTGGTATCAAAGCTATCAAGATGAACGAAAAATTTCATCTTCCCGAAATAAACGAGCATTCTCGAGAGAAAAAAAAAAAATGGTGTCCTTGTCTAAGCAAATTTCCAGATCTCAGGCAAGGTCAAAACTTCAGATCGATTCCGATCATAGATCGGACGTTCCTCCTGATCTTAGCTCTTTGCAACAACATGCAGGAAGGTTAATCTCTTCTTCTCAGGGCAATCGTAGTGATATAGATCTGGAATCTAGAGAGGCTTTTCCAGATCTGATCTCTAAATCGCAGGTAAATGCTTCTATGTCTAAGAATTTGCAAGCTAAAACCTGGTTAGATGTTGTTAAAGAATGCAATTCGTGTCAAGATATTTTCCAACTTGAGTATTACGAGCCTTTAGTTCAGAATAACCTAAGATTAGCAGATATTAACGAAGATCTGGTGTTAAAAGCAAGGGGAAAATGGGTGAATTTGATAGTTTTTTATGTGTATGGAAGTAGACCATATTATAACTAGGGGCTGACTATTTGCACCCCATTATTTGCTCTTCACCCCCCGAATAAAACTTTAAAATTTCATTTCCAGATTTGCCCTTTAACAACCGATTAAATAGTTTGTCTAGTGTTGCAAAATGATTAAAAAATAATAATTACAACTATATATATGAGTGATCGATGGTAAATTGCAAACTATAATTAAATTGAAAATCAGCATTGTACATGATCTTTATTAAAAAAAATAGAAATTACAAATATTGATTAAAAAAAAATTAAAATAATTATTAAAAATTTAAAAACTTTACAATCAACGATGTGTATTGTTATGCATTTTGAGATCGAGTATGTTAGCTGTAACGGAAATTGCAAAGATCTAAACATTAAATAAATAAATCATTAATATAGATGATTTTGTTCAAATAAATCGACGCTGAAATAATATGCAATAAGGGCATTTTTGGATTAAACGGGGTGGAAAGAGCAAATGATGGGGTGCATATTTTATTTTCAAGTTAGTGGGGGGTGAAGAGTAATTAACGGGGTGTTAATAGATGCACCCTTATAACTATATGAAGGATTATATTGATAGAAATTGGAAATTAAAAAGTAGTTATCAACCCTTTACAAGAGAAAATGGTATCTTCATCATTAAGTGCGAACTGGCAGAAGACTGTGATATGATATTAAGTAAAGGGCCTTATTTCTACAATAAGAGACTGATGACTATGAAAAATGGTCACCTGGTATGAAAATAGCTCGTGAATTTTGAATACCATTCCATTTGGGTTCGTCTCCCCAATCTGGACTTAGATTATTGGTCTGCTGAAATGATTAGTAGGATTGTTTCAGTTTTAGGCAAACCCATAAGGTTGGACAACGTGACTGATTCTCTATGTCGTATAGCTTATGCTCGTGTATTGGTGAAGATAAATATAGAGTTTAACTTTCCAGAAGCAGTGCCTATACGATGTTACAATGGCAATATAGTTTGGCAAAAGATAAGCTTTGAATAGAACGTAACCCTTCTATATGCACAAACTGTAAGGTATTCGGGCATTCCAATGTTGCATGTAAATCATCTAAAGTGTGGATTCCAAAAATCAATTCTGACAAAGGTAATGAAATGGATTTAGATGTTGATATGAATAATCAAGTTAAACATATGAATGAGATGGTGGAAAGTAACAATCCGTCCAGGGATTCTATTCCTGACCAAAATGTTGTTAATGTTGAAGGCAGGATCTTGGATTTGCATGATAAACGTGAAAAACAATCTGGGACATTAGTTGATAAAATTGCAGACAGTAATTTGAAAGAGAAAAAGAGTGTAGCTAATAGCAGTGATGTTAGAGTTATTAATGATGCTGGTATGTCTTCTAATTCAAAAGGTGATTCGCGAGAAAGGGGTAATGAATGTGTTAAAGAGTTTGGTAGTTCTGGAAAGACGGTTAGAATAGATGATTTTGGGGATTACAACGAGTTTAAAAATGGTGAGGATGATACTCTTATGAATGAATCCGATAGTTCTTACAGTTCTAACAGTTCCACAAACAGCTTCAAAAAGAGGAGAACATCTAAACCCAATAAATATAAAGAGATAAATAAATTAGTTTATGACGAACCCTTGGTTGAGGAAAATCCAGATTGGGGCAAACTTATGCAACTAATTCAAAATCAGCCCAAACTCAAAAAAGCAAAAGGAGGAGGAAATATAGGTGGCGTTAACAATGAAGGTGTTTCTAAGAAGTAATCGATTTCTAAGCGTCTGCATTTGCTGGGTGTGCTTCTGCTTTTGCTGGAGCATTTGTTTACGTAGGGAGTGTTTTTGGGGTTTTCAGCAGTGACGTCACCAGGAATTTAACTTGGGGTGGGCAGATTATAGAAATGATCAAAAAAAAAAAAAAAAAAAAAAAAAAAAAAAAAAGGAAAAGGAAAAAAGAAAGCATAAATGTATCACATCCATGCATATCAAGATTAACTAAGTGTATTTACAAACAAAAGTATTACAAACATATGCACCCAAAATGACAAGGACCCAAAAGTATTACAGTATGTCATTGATATATCAATGTCATTTATGTTGTAATAACTTCGTTTCTTTTCTGAAAAACTGAGATTGGATTGGAATGCTTGCTCCAATCAATTTGCTAATGTTCTATTAATTCTTTGTTCATGAGCTTGAAGTGAACTCATATAATCTAAGATATTTCTCATCACATTGTCAATTGGTTTTGTGATAATAAGGGGATTAATAAAAAAAAATCTAACAATTTATACCATCTTCAAGAAATATATCAATGTCATCAATACTATCCATCCTCATTGATATAACAGTTGAGTTTTGTAATATTTTGATTTGAATTGAATGTAATTGAGATAAAGGAAATGATATAAAGACGAAATACTGTAGAGAGAATTTTATTAATGAACTTGAATAATGCATCTGTAGAGTCCATATTTATAGAATACACATAAGCAATCCATATATTTATAGAATACAAGTATGTCTTCGATTTGGGCCATATCAGCCCAATACCTATATACAAAATATATCTCACTTAACCCAATACGAAGGTTAAGTGGTTATAATACAAATCATTCTCCAGTATCCAGAATATGTCGGCAGTCTTATTAATAATCCTGAATCTTGCCCCGGGCAAATGCCCACCCAAAGCCCAAGGTAGTTACGTCCCTGGTTCTCAGTGTTTAGTTTAGTTTGGTCCTTTTAGATGGATGAATTGTGTTTTCTGCAGGAAGTTCTGTTGGCAAGTCTTTAATCTGCAGATATGTACTTTTGCTGCGTATTAGTTGGGTTTGGCATGTTGTTGGTTTGCTCTTGGAGCTTGTATTTCAATCTGATTCTGTATAGTTCTTATATGGTGGCTTCATTGTATTTTGTTGTTGGCTCTCTGGTATTCTCCTTTTTCAGTGTATGAATGCATGGATCTTTTCTCAAGCTTGGCAGTAGCCGATCTTCTGGAGTTATAGTTTTATTACTTGATTCTTGGAGCCTTCTGTGTTTCCATTGTGCTTTGTAATACTGATGTATTCTGTTGTTCTTTTATGGGAGTATGTTTCGTGGTTTCTCTTAGATCGAGCTATTTTTAAGTTAATGTTTTGTATAGTATTTGTTTTTGTGGGTCGTGTTCATTAGTTAACAGCTCGACTTTTACTTTGTATCTTTTTATTTGTAATATAAGTACCCTTTTGTTAAGGAAAAAAAAAACTATCAAGATGAACTGGTTCATAGAAGGTCTAATCATCTAAAACCACCGCACCATCTCCTGGGGTCTTTAATTTATTTTGTAAAGATGCGTATTAAAAAACAAAAAACTCTTAATATGTGAAATTAATATAACATTGCCAAATTTACAAGTACCTAACAGTTAGAACATCATCAAAAATAAAACAAAAAAAACTCACCTCCACAAAGTAAACCTTTCCCAATAGCGGTTCATTGATTTGCAGTTATACAGTATAAGCTAGTACAAAACATCTGAAATAGAATTCAAAGGTTGGTGGAACTATAGGTATGCAGACTTAAGCATGGAAAGAATACATAAAATAGAAAATGAATAAATACGCAACATAGAAGAATAAAACTGGATAACCAGCCAGGCATGACCATGACAGAAAGTAAAGAAAACACATTAAAAGAATTATTATAGCAATGATTGAGATGAATCCAATATCTTTTGATATTCCTAAGAGCATCTCCAACTGTTCCGGAGTGTGGATTTTTATTTTGCGATTATCCACACTCCGGAAATTGTGGAAACACAACAGTTTTCCATTCATGCGGTTGTTAAACAAACGCGTGGTCCACGCGTTTGTTAAACAAACGCCCACGTGGTTGTTAAACAAACGCGTGATCCACGCGTTTGTTAAACAAACGCTTAACTTACTCTAATTCTTATTTACCAATTTGTTATTAGTATATTTTATAATGTTTAAAATTTTAAAAATTCTTCAACAATTTATAACGTTTGAACTATTTCTAGTAATGTTTGATCGCAATCGAATCTATTTCTTTACTCCCGTACGCAATAGCATTTGAATACGATGACTAATGCATTGTTGCAGACTACATCAACATTTGGATACATTAATACACTGATAAAATAGCATTTGGATACGATGAATAATACATTGTTGCATACTATATAAGCATTTGGATACGTTAATACACTGGTACAACGATACAAGTATTGTCAACTCATTGGGATATCGTGGTAACTGGGATTCTAAATCCGAGTTAAGTTGTTTCAGACAGAAAAACTCCTTTTTCAGGCTGTCGTTCTCATCTTGCATTTCTAATGCATATTCATGTCCTCTTCGGTACATCTGTAACACCCCACCTCCACCAATGCCGCTCTTGCAAGCACACTAGCTTTGGAGGGGCGTTAAACAAGGTAAACATGCATGCAGATATCACAAGACAGAACACATAAGTAAAAACAGAGTAAATAAAGCAGCGGGTAAAAACTAACATTGCAAAACCATAGTCAAGTTACATCAAAGTACTTGGTCATTATTTTCCCACAAAACAAAGTCTAGAAACATAAACTGAAAACTGGAAAGAAAACATAAAGTAACTATCCCCAAAGTAGAATAAAGCCATAGCATGCTCAAGTCCAAACCGTACATGAGCTATCCAGAAAAGCAGCTAAAGATCCAGCTAGGTACCAGTGTTCCCACCCTGTAAACCTGGGGGGGGGGGGGGAACGGAAGAAAAGAGGCGAAAGAAAACGGGTCAGTCAAAAAGACTGGTAAGTCCTACCTACTATTAGCATAAAAACTAATAAAGTTAACAGGACATGTAAAGTAGAGATGAAACATAGGGTGATAACTGGCAGATAGATCAAGTGTGGCATCGCATATACAAGGTTAGGTTGCACCAGATGTACTAGTATTCTAATTCATGTCAAGTATAACGTGAAATGATCCCTTGGCCCAAAGTTGGCCCAATATCATGAGGCGACCTAAATCAAGGTCCAACTACTCGGTCTAGTCGATCGGCTCCCTATAAGCCTAACTCGTCGTGTGTCGGTGTCATACGGCTTAATCATGGAATGTAGTTAACTGTGCTAGGTCCACCCTAGGGTGTATCCAGCCCTAAGGTGTAAACCACAGACACAAATCAAGCACGCACAGTCTAAACCTACCGGTGCCCATGTTCAACTCCGGACTTAATGTGCATGACCATGGTCCGCCTGAACAACCGGTGCACCATTCAGCCGTCTCTTTTGGTCTCTTACAATCAGTCTGGTAATCGTGCCCCCACCCTAGCCTAGTCCAGGGTATCCAGATACTCCCAAGTGGGTTACGGCTGAAAAGGACCTCATAACTAGGATTTCAAGCAGGTTAAGTGTGGTTAACCCTATCATAACCATGTATTGAGTCGATCAAGTGTATTCAAGCAGTTCATGACTTAACCCTATCAATACATCGTGTTTAATTGGTTAAGTATTCAAGTAGTTCATGACTTTACTCTACCAACCCATCGTGTTTAATTGGTTAAGTATTCAAGTGGTCCATGACTTAACCCTATCATATGGCATTAATTAACTTAATGCACCCCAACCTCTCACATTAGACTTTGTTGTGGTTACTAGTTAAGCCGGGCGGGTCCGGGTAGCTTTGCACCACAACCTAGTCTAACCTCGGGTTTTAAGTGCGATGTGACCAACTACTCACATTGAGTCCTATTGTTTGTAGCCACTAGTTAAGCCGGTCGGTTCCGGGTAGATTTATGCTACAACCTCAACCCAACCCCGAGTTGGCCACTTCCATGTTTTCTACATGTCATGTCCATGTTCATGTTTCAAGCATAAACACATGTCAAACTTTCATGTCATATTTTCAAGTCATGTTTTCATGTTATTTAAGTTTTCCCAACTACCCATAACGTATTCCCATCGCATGTAAATTCGCATCAACGCAAATAGATCAAAGAGGGAACATAACAATATGGCAAGGTGGGCATAAGATGGCAAAGTCTATCACAAGTTAAACATGGTGATATTTGAGGCCAAAAAGGGGTTCAACATACTAGCATATGGCCTCAACATGTATGATAGCATAAAAGGGTGACTTGGCCTCAAACATATCAAATAGCATAAGGGTGATTTGGAAACTATCATGCATAATAGCATAAGGGTGATTTGGCCACAAGCATGCATAATAGCATAAGGTTGATTTGGCCACAAGCATGCATAATAGCATAAGGGTGATTTGGCTACAAGCATGCATGATAGCATAAGGGTGAATTGGCCACAAGCATATTAAGGAACATGAGGGGTTAAGGTTTGGCCACAAGTTAAACATGGTGGCATATGAGGCAAATGTGTTCATAAATTTGCATATTACATTATAAGCCTCAAAACATGCATGATATCAACTTTAGCATAATAGGTGAAACATGGCCATAAATGACATAGGATGATAGCTAGTGATTCGCCTATAACATCATATGCAAAATAACATAAGGGTTATGAGAGTTTCTATGTTGCTTTATGCAACATTTCAAATCAAAGCTCATAGCTTTCTATGCACAAAGTCAAGGTGATAGCTTTACAAACATGCATAGAATAAATCTATGCATAACATGATAGAATCAAAGCTCATAGCTTTCTATGCACAAAGTCAAGGTGATAGCTTTACAAACATGCATAGAATAAATCTATGCATAACATGATAGAATCAATGCACAAATCATACTTAGGCCCAAACTCCAACTTGCAACATGTCATATTTAACTTCATAGTTAGAATCTAAGAGTAGAATAGGGCTTACAATGCTATGAAGACCTAGGAAATAAAATAAGATTGAGACGAAGCCACTAGCAACTCTAAAAACCCCAAATGGATACAAGCTCCAAGTTGTCTTGAGAAACAAGAAGCTCCTTTGATTTGTATGAAGAAAGATCCTTGTTTTGATGAAGAAAGGTGGCTCTTTTACTAGCTTAGGACACTCAAACTTTCATGAGGAGGATGGAGGCCATGATCAAGAAACATTTTGGCATAGTTTAGTTGTCGGAATGATTAATGAGGGTTTAGGCTAGGTCTTATGGTCTTTTTATAGAAGATTAGGTTAGTTTAGGCCATAGGATTAACCCTAGTTCAGATCTGAGCCATTAAAATCCGTCACCAGCCCTAAAGCATGTCTTGAGGAACAAGTCAGGTGCACCTAGGCCAAACTGGCCGACCACCCAAATCGACAGGGGTGTCGACTGGGCAGTCGACACAGCCTGGGGTGTATCGACTCCCAAGTCGACTCCCCAGTCGACTTGGGGAGGTGGCGGGATCTTTTCCCGCCTATCCTGCTCAGCTGAAATTTGAATTCTGAATTCAAATTTGAACTTGAAATTTTCTGAAAACTTTGACGGGCCATAACTTGGTCATACGGACTCCGATTTTCGAAAACTCGGACTCTATTTCGCGTATTTTTCCGAGACGAACGCAATGGCATAGCCCGTTTCCCTTGATTCAGAGTTCATCATTTAATTCTGCCTTGGTTTATGTTGTTTAAAAATACGGGTTGTTACATTCTCCCCTCCTTAAAGAATTTCGTCTCCGAAATCTTCAAGTTAGGAAGAACGTATCCTACCATCCATCATCCATCTACTCAAAACATCATCCACGAGTAGTCATTGTCCTTAACAAATTCTAAATGCTGTACGATCATATGCAAAGGTGTGTGTATATGTAATTATCTAATGCGAAAATCAGGTGAGTAAACCTCCTTAATGCAAAGTATGTTAGTGAAATGAGTCCATATGTATGCAAATTCCTAGCATAATTAATAATCTCTACATGAGTGCACATAACATTCATCCATATGCAACATCCACGTGATAGCATAGCAAGTTTCAGCCATGAATAAGTATAAGCACTCATGCATATGCAATATGAAAGTGTGTGAGCCGATCTTAGTGCCTAATGTGTATCATGCATCCACGAGTATCCACTTGCAAACACTTGCAACCACTGGCAAACATCAAGCATAACATGTTTCAAACACATGTTTCATCCAAAGGGTTTCTACCTAAGGTTCTCATGACAAGGTTAACGAGATAACAAGATAAACATGGATAGCAAAGGAAAGATATGCTAATTAGGAAAAGAGATTGAGAATGTACCCTCCAAAAAGGAATGGATAAAGCCCACGCATCTTCTCCTTGGTTTCCCAAGTTGCATCTTCATCGGCTTCACTCCACTGAACCTTTACTAACTTGACTTCTCGATTCCTCAGTTTCTTGATCTCCGTTCCCAAGATACGAATAGGAGCTCACCTCAAGGTTGCCCCTTTCTCTACCTCCATGTCTTCAAGAATACTTGGTTCAACCACCTCAGCGGACTCATGTAGGCACTTCGGAGATGCGAGACATGAAAGACATTATGCACTCCGGCCAGCTTCTCGGGCAATTCCACCTTATAAGCCATCTTCCCAATTCTCTCTATGATAGGGAAGGGTCCTACGAACCTTGATGCCATCTTCCCAACTACTCCAAAACGAACAACCTTACGCAAAGGAGAAACCTTCACGAAAACCATGTCTCCAACTTCGAATTCCAGATCTGTCCTTCACTTGTTAGCATAGGATTTCTGTCCATCTTGGGCCGTTTTCATCCGTTTTTGAATCAACTCTACCTTCTCGGATGTGCCCCTTTTCATGTCGGGCCCAAGTATACGCTCATCCGTTGTCTCCCACCAACATGTTGGTGACTTGCACGGCCTCTCATACAAAGCTTCGAATGGTGTCATTCCTATGCTTGCCTAATAGCTGTTATTATAAGCAAACTCCACTAGGGGAAGATGATCTTCCCAAGTACCACCAAAGTCAAGAATGCATAGCCTCAACAGGTCTCCTAGTACTCTATTCACCCTTTCAGTTTGGCCATCCGTCTGGGGGTGATAGGCTGTACTTAGATTCAATCGCGTACTCATCGCTTCTTGCAAACTATTCTAGAACTGGATGGTGAAGATTGGGTCACGATCGCTAACTATGCTAGAAGGAACTCCATGCAATCGCATTATCTCTCGAAGATAAACATATGCTAGACCTGATGCGGTCCTCTTGTTCTTTACTGGAATGAAATGGGTACTCTTCGTAAGTCTATCAACTATGACCCATATCCCATAAAGCCCAAATAGTTTGGTCAACTTAATGGACATCTTCACCCCAACTATATATCACAAACAGGCGAGTCATACTCCTTATGGGGTTTGCAACAGAACTAAGATTGAGAATAGGACCGAGAGGATATACTTAAAAGATAGCATGCGAGTAAGCTCCACAGAATAGTAGGGGTCAAGGACATACTCTTAAAAAGAGATATAATGCGCGTATCTAGTCTTCAATCTCCTAATTCGCATTTTCTTGTGTTTAATCCCATCGTGCCTTGACCGTCTTTTAACTTCACAATTCCGTAGTTTCAAAATATGAGTTGGAACTCGTTTCACCGTTGCCTCTCGTTACACATCCACTTATTCTTTTCCTAAAAATACTTGGCTACAACTGCGTGCTCATGGTTTTCCTGCAAGCTTTCCAAAATTCGTTAGTGAATCCTGGATCTCGTTTACATACCATACGGTATTCCATGCAGAAAAACTATCTCTTGAAAACAAATGTCAATCCATGTTGCCAAATGTACTAAGGTGATTTCTATAACCCCTGCTTAAGCGTTATGGACTATCCGCCTTAGTGGCGAACACTACTCGATTGGATTACAAATTTCCAATAAAAGTGCCAAGGGATTCTAGGTAACTAATTATGACGGAACCCTAAAGGTCACACGAGAATTGGAGGGTATTACCGAGGCGAGTCATGAGCCTCGCAACCCTATGTTCGAAGTCAAGAATGGCTCCATAACTGGACAACCAACCCATGCCCAAAATCAACCCGTATCCCATAAACCCGAGAACATAAGCATTACACACGAATTCTACGCTCAAGATAGGGATTTTCAAATCCATACAAATCGCAGATAGATGGGCGGAACCCCCAATCAGATTTGAAATACTAACGGGATTTTCAACTAGACTAGTACTTAGGTGCAAACTTTCAACAAGATCAGAAATCAAACTATGCGATGCGCCAGAATCAAATAAGGTATGAACAGGGAAATCAGAAATGTAAACATGACTTTCTATAGAAACACTACCTCGATCAAAAGCTGGAAGAGCAAGGGGAGCCTGCAACTGCCCTCCCGAGGGTCCTGCCTGCTGAATTTGCCTTTTCCCTTGTCCTCGCTTTTTCGGGCAATCCTTACTATAGTGTCCAGACTCTCCACAATGAAAGCATTCTCCCAACTTCCTTTTCTTCTTCCTACAGTCTTTGGCTATGTGCCCAGTAATCCCACAGAAGTTGCACTTCCTCCTTTCTCTTGACTTGTTGTCCTTGATGTTGTTGTTCTTGCCTCCTTTTCCGGAATCTACCTTCTCGCCTTGAGACTCATTTGCCTTGACCTCCTTCTTGCCACTCTTATCTTCCTCTTGAAGCAGGGCCATATTCACCAAACTCTCGAAGGTCGCCCCCATGGGTATATGAGACATGGCCAAACCGTGCAATGGCTCGTTCAATCCTAAAGCAAAGTGTAGGACCTTCTTCTGAGCTGTGTTACCCAAGTCTAAACCGAACCGAGCAAGCTGATTAAACTTATCCACGTATTCCCTAACAGTCATGTCCCCTTGCTTTAGTGATAGGAACCTCTCCATCTGAAGGTTCTCTTCTGTCGATGATAGAAACCTCAGTCCAAACCTTCTCCTAAAGTCATCCCAAGTCTGAATTGGCCTAGTAGTGGTGGTGACTACCCACCAATATGCAGCTTCCCCTTTCAACAGCCATACCACTAACAGAACTTTCCTACGGTCCTCTATATCAAAGGTAGCAAAGAGGTCTTCAGTTTCCTTCAACCAGTTTCTTGCCTCAATAAAAGTCTCCGTCCCTACAAAATTCTTGCCACCCATCGCCTTAAAGTCCTTGCAAATCTTTGTGAAATCCTCTTGCGGATGCTGAGGAGGAGGAGGAGGAACCTCAGCTATGGGAGGAGGAGAAATGTTAGCCACGGGGGAAGGAGGAGGAATGTTTGCGGGGTTGGCTTCATTCGCCCTTGCCTCCATGTACCTTCTAAACCAAATAGGTACCGGTACGCCATCCAGAATGGCAAAATTATCGGCCATACTGAAATGAAAAAAAAAGATAGATTGAGAACGAGGAAACAAAGGATAGTGCTAATGGCTTTTGGGGAATAGCCTTTTAAAATAAACTAGAATTTTCTTGGAAAATACTTAATTGGTTTTGAAAATAGTTTTTCAAAAGGTAAGTTTTAAAAACCTTTTGCCCAAATCTTGTAAACCTTATGCTCTGATACCAAATGTAACACCCCACCTCCACCAATGCCGCTCTTGCAAGCACACTAGCTTTGGAGGGGCGTTAAACAAGGTAAACATGCATGTAGATATCACAAGACAGAACATATAAGTAAAAACAGAGTAAATAAAGCAGCGGGTAAAAACTAACATTTCAAAACCATAGTCAAGTTACATCAAAGTACTTGGTCATTATTTTCCCACAAAACAAAGTCTAGAAACATAAACTGAAAACTGGAAAGAAAACATAAAGTAACTATCCCCAAAGTAGAATAAAGCCATAGCATGCTCAAGTCCAAACCGTACATGAGCTATCCAGAAAAGCAGCTAAAGATCCAGCTAGGTACCAGTGTTCCCACCTTGTAAACCTGGGGGGGGGGGGACGGAAGAAAAGAGGCGAAAGAAAATGGGTCAGTCAAAAAGACTGGTAAGTCCTACCTACTATTAGTATAAAAACTAATAAAGTTAACTGGACATGTAAAGTAGAGATGAAACATAGGGTGATAACTGGCAGATAGATCAAGTGTGGCATCGCATATACAAGGTTAGGTTGCACCAGGTGTACTAGTATTCTAATCCATGTCAAGTATAACGAGAAATGATCCCTTGGCCCAAAGTTGGCCCAATATCATGAGGCGACCTAAATCAAGGTCCAACTACTCGGTCTAGTCGATCGGCTCCCTATAAGCCTAACTCGTCGTGTGTCGGTGTCATACGGCTTAATCATGGAATGTAGTTAACTGTGCTAGGTCCACCCTAGGGTGTATCCAGCCCTAAGGTGTAAACCACAGACACAAATCAAGCACGCACAGTCTAAACGTACCGGTGCCCATGTTCAACTCCGGACTTAATGTGCACGACCATGGTCCGCCTGAACAACCGGTGCACCATTCAGCCGTCTCTTTTGGTCTCTTACAATCAGTTCGGTAATCGTGCCCCCACCCTAGCCTAGTCCAGGGTATCCAGATACTCCCAAGTGGGTTACGGCTGAAAAGGACCTCGTAACTAGGATTTCAAGCGGGTTAAGTGTGGTTAACCCTATCCTAACCATGTATTGAGTCGATCAAGTGTATTCAAGCAGTTCATGACTTAACCCTATCAATACATCGTGTTTAATTGGTTAAGTATTCAAGTAGTTCATGACTTAACCCTACCAACCCATCGTGTTTAATTGGTTAAGTATTCAAGTGGTCAATGACTTAACCCTATCATGTGGCATTAATTAACTTAATGCACCCAAATCTCTCACATTAGACTTTGTTGTGGTTACTAGTTAAGCCGGGCGGGTCCGGGTAACTTTACACCACAACCTAGTCTAACCTCAGGTTTTTAGTGCGATGTGACCAACTACTCACATTGGGTCCTATTGTTTGTAGCCACTAGTTAAGCAGGTCGGTTCCGGGTAGATTTATGCTACAACCTCAACCCAACCTCGAGTTAGCCACTTCCATGTTTTCTACATGTCATGTCCACGTTCATGTTTCAAGCATAAACACATGTCAAACTTTCATGTCATATTTTCAAGTCATGTTTTCATGTTATTTAAGTTTTCCCAACTACCCATAACGTATTCCCATCGCACGTAAATTCGCATCAACGCAAATAGATCAAAGAGGGAACATAACAATATGACAAGGTGGGCATAAGATGGCAAAGTCTATCACAAGTTAAACGTGGTGATATTTGAGGCCAAAAAGGGGTTCCACATACTAGCATATGGCCTCAACATGTATGATAGCATAAAAGGGTGACTTGGCCTCAAACATATCAAATAGCATAAGGGTGATTTGGCAACTATCATGAATAATAGCATAAGGGTGATTTGGCCACAAGCATGCATAATAGCATAAGGGTGATTTGGCCACAAGCATGCATAATAGCATAAGGGTGATTTGGCCACAAGCATGCATGATAGCATAAGGGTGATTTGGCCACAAGCATATTAATGAACATGAGGGGTTAAGGTTTGGCCACAAGTTAAACATGGTGGCATATGAGGCAAATGTGTTCATAAATTTGCATATTACATTATAAGCCTCAAAACATGCATGATTTCAACTTTAGCATAATAGGTGAAACATGGCCATAAATGACATAGGATGATAGCTAGTGATTCGCCTATAACATCATATGCAAGATAACATAAGGGTTATGAGAGTTTCTATGTTGCTTTATGCAACATTTCAAATCAAAGCTCATAGCTTTCTATGCACAAAGTCAAAGTGATAGCTTTACAAACATACATAGAATAAATCTATGCATAACATGATAGAATCAAAGCTATAGCTTTCTATGCACAAAGTCAAGGTGATAGCTTTACAAACATGCATAGAATAAATCTATGCATAACATGATAGAATCAAAGCACAAATCATACTTAGGCCCAAACTCCAACTTGCAACATGTCATATTTAACTTCATAGTTAGAATCTAAGAGTAGAATAGGGCTTACAATGCTATGAAGACCTAGGAAATAAAATAAGATTGAGACGAAGCCACTAGCAACTCTAAAAACCCCAAATGGATACAAGCTCCAAGTTGTCTTGAGAAACAAGAAGCTCCTTTGATTTGTATGAAGAAAGATCCTTGTTTTGATGAAGAAAGGTGGCTCTTTTACTAGCTTAGGACACGCAAACTTTCATGAGGAGGATGGAGGCCATGATATGAAGATGGAGGCCATGATCAAGAAACATTTTGGCATAGTTTAGTTGTAGGAATGATTAATGAGGGTTTAGGCTAGGTCTTAGGGTCTTTTTATAGAAGATTAGGTTAGTTTAGGCCATAGGATTAACCCTAGTTCAGATCTGAGCCATTAAAATCCGTCACCAGCCTAAAGCATGTCTTGAGGAACAAGTCAGGTGCACCCAGGCCAAACTGGCTGACCACCCAAGTCGACAGGGGTGTCGACTGGGCAGTCGACACAGCCTGGGGTGTGTCGACTCCTAAGTCGACTTGGGGAGGTGGCGGGATCTTTTCCCGCCTATCCTTCTCAGCTGAAATTTGAATTCTGAATTCAAATTTGAACTTGAAATTTTCTGAAAACTTTGACGGGCCATAACTTGGTCATACGGACTCCGATTTTCGAAAACTCGGACTCTATTTCGTGTATTTTTCCGAGACGAACGCAATGGCACAAGACGTTTCCCTTGATTCAGATTTTATCATTTAATTCTGCCTTGGTTTATGTTGTTTAAAAATACGGGTTGTTACAACATCGGAGGATCAACCCACTCGGTATACTTACAAACTATGAAGGTGTTCGGATAAAGTAGGCTCATATCGTATCTAGCACATTTGTATAGCCTACGCTGTGTACTAACGCTTCTATTTTTGTTCACAACCACGCAGCAGGCCGACCCGTAGTAACAAAGCTTTCTTGGTACTGCCTCGCCGATTGCTAGAGCTCGGCATCGATTAGTATATTTACCCCCGTGCGCCGCAATGAAATGAGTTTGGGGTGCACCGCCGAGATGATCTGGGAGTTCTACCATGTCAAATGTTTTAGGGTCGGGGTAAACTTCTTTACCCGGTCGACGGTGATTTGGGGACACTTGTTGGGAATCATCAATAACCGTCAGGCGGTCATAAGCGTCGGACTCCAAACTTTCCCAATTTTTTGCCAAAGTATCGTCGTCCGTTTCCCATTGATTCATCATACACAGGCATGGGTTAAAGTTTTATTTTCAAATCAACTATTTAAAATTCATTGCTAAATATTGGTAAAGAGAATTTCATGTAAGTACCTTGGTTAGAGCACAATTTTGATAAAGAGAAGGAAGCACACACCTTTGTTCTTCAAATTACTAAAAGCTAGAAGTGAACATGGATTTTGGTAAAGTGGCAGGAAGAAAAGGCAAATGAGGAATTTAATTTCACTTTTGTTCCACTTACTTTGCATTGAATGGTCAAATAACAAGTAGGCAGTAGGCACCAACTACATATTTTTTCTTTTTTGACCAAACACAAGGGCAACTACCGTAATTTATTCCTCCCACACAAAGCACATCTTCTTATATAGCAATACTTGTTCACCTTCTTAGAATACATCCTCCTTCTAATACTAAGACAAAATGCCATCTTGGCCATCCTCCTCAGACTCCGAAGAAGAAGCGTATGAACAAATGCGACTTCAACAGTATGCGGACGAATTCTCGGAGCTAAACCTATTGGGACTTCAGGATGTACCACCTCAACAAGTTCAAGCACATCAACAAGTTCAATCAGCTCAACATGTTCAAGCACGTCAACAAGGTCTAGTACGTCGACAAGTTCAAGCACGTCAACATACTCAAGCACGTCAACAAGTTCAAGCACCTCAGCAAGTTCAACCACCGCATGAACACATGGTTGAATCTTATCCCGTACGATGTTATTGCGGTTATGAGCTTGACATTGTTGTTCGAGCTGATGGCAACGATATAGGTCGCCGCATTCATATATGTCGAGCCTATCCAAATGGTTGCAACTACACCGAATGGGTAGACGAACCTTTCAGCCCGAGGGCAAAAGCTTATGCAAACAAACTAGAACGCGAGATTAGATGACTCCAAAATGTTATTGAACATATGCGTTTCGACAGTAACCACTAGTTTGTATGTGTGTGTTTAGTGCACTTGACTTTGAATGATTTTTATTGTATCGAATGAATTGCATTGACGCGTGTTGAATGAATTGTATTGAATTGCATTGAAGCATGTTGAATGAATTTCATTGAAGCGTGTCGAAGTCCAATGTCGAATGAACTTAACTATAGTCACAGTCAACTGAAGAATGCGGGTGGTAAATTAAACTTAACTATAGTCACAGTCCATTATCGTCGTGGTTGATGTAGAACACACAATTCTGTAGGTATGTTTGGGGGGACGAATTGTAAACTATTTAAACAAGGGGGTTGCTATTTGGTAAAGCTCTGTCATCATTAATTGAGCTGTAGGATACAAACATATGACAAGACAACCCTTTGTCCTAAACAGTTGAGTTGCTACGGCTCTGCATTTCAGCAGTTGATGTTACTACACTCTGCACCGAATAGAAACAACATGACTTGACAACTCGTACTGATTAAAGATGACTTGCGTAGACGTTTACGGTAATCAATACTTGCGTAGACCAAACGAAGCTGACATTGCAATGTTAATGGATATGCACGGTAGCAGAGGATGGCCTGGGATGTTAGGATCTTTAGACTGCATGCATTGGGAGTGGAAGAATTATCCAAAAGCATATGCTGGAGATTATCAGGGTAAGTCTCATACATCAACTATTATACTTAAAGCTGTAGCATCGTACGACTTGTGGATATGACATGCTTTTTTTGGAATGCCGGGTTCCAACAATGATTTGAATGTAGTTGAACGCTCAACGTTGTTTAACGATTTGGCAAACGGTAGATCAGTTCCATATCATTTTACTTTAGAGGGTCACGACTATGACAATGGATATAATCTAGGCGATGGTTATACCCACAATGGAGTACCATTGTCAAGACAATACCTAACCCACAAAACAATAAACAAGCAAGGTTTGCAGCAATGCAAGAAGGACAAAGAAAGGATGTAGAAAGAGCATTTGGCGTTCTACAGTCCAGATTTGCCATAGTCAGTAATCGATGCTGACTTTGGTCTCCAAATAAAATGACTAGGATAATGTATACTTGTATTCTTTTACATAACATGATTATAGAGGACGAAAGAAACATGGAGGATGATTTCAATTACGACTGCCCTGCCCCTCCACCTGAGATTTGGCGCGAAAATATGATTGAAAGCGAGCTAAAGCTTGAGTTTCACGTTGAAAGCCAGATGTCCTACCGTAACGCTCAAATTCATCGAAGACTCCAGAAAGATTTAACAGATCATCTATGGAACTTTGTTGGAAGTCAATAAAACTATTTACCGTTAGTTGTTGTATTTTCGTTGCTTTGGTAGTTGTAATAGTGTTCTGTAACCTTTATTTAGTATCTAAACCTATGTATCCGTTTATTGTTAGTGAAATCATGTATCTTAAGCTTTTATAACCATTCATCGTTTTTATTTAATTACATTTTCGTGTCTGCATTTCTATTTTTGTCACACTATTTCATCATAAATCAGTAATCTAAATTTCTAAATAGATCAAATAATTTATTATAGGTAAAAACACTCCAAGCGTTTGTTCAACAGGCACGTCGATACCTTGAAACGTACGCGGTTATTCAACAAACGCGTGATACACGCGCCTGTTGAACAACCGCGTGTATTCACGTGCCTGTTGAACAACCACGTGTATTCACGTGCCTGTTGAACAACCGCGGAAAGAGTTTGCACATTCCGAAACTTTCAGCCCAGAAATCCGAACCAAATAGTGTTTCCACACACCATTGGAGCTGATTATGGGGTTGGATTTCAGAAATTTGGATATCTCATATTTTGTTGGAGTTGCCCTAAGTTACATTATTGATGATCAAAGTCATATTTTTTTTACGTATAACTACCAAATGGAACAGAGAAGGAACTCAATTCCATCTGTCGTAAAAAAAACATTGGCTCTGCTCTCGAACAGTCACGATTATAGTCAAAAATTTTGTATCCTCCGAAAGCACTCAAACGATTAATGAATTTGATCAAAAAAATAGTAAAGCTATAATTAATGGCGTAATAGTGTTTGCATGTATATGTGTGTGTATATAAAGTTGTAATGAATGTGTTTATGTGTATTTAAGTGTGTGTGTTGTACAATATGACATATCACCAATTTCTCTTTTGCACGTCAAACAATTAAAATATATAGAAGTACATTAATCGTCAAAAAGAGAACATTATCTAAAATGAAATTTAAACATCATCAAAATATAAGATAACATAAGAAAATAGCATCTCACCTCACCCCAATATTCCTTTATTTTCTTCACATATATTTGTGTATCTAGACATGCATTGTTCAACTTTTTCCAAAACAAATCAAAATCCAGGTCCAACATTCAAACCTGGAGAAATTTGGTACACAATGAAGGAGAATAGTATGCCTTATATACCTGTTATTATAAGGGCACCTTCAGTGGCTTAGACCTGGATATTCCCTAGTGGTTTGACGCCTACTTAATGGGCGCCAGGCATGCCTGCCAACCCCCTTCCCCCCAAATCCCCCCTCCGCTTCCACCAGCACCCACCTTTTGATAACCGTTATAGGAGGAGTTTGGGTGCCTATTAAATAGGAGCCTAAGCCCCGTTCACGATTCTGAATTGGATCCTCGAGGTTAGTCTTAATTTTCAGGTTCATGAATCCAACCACTGGAAGTCCATTTCGTAATATTAAGGCTGAATTTGATGCCACTAGAGATGCTCTAAAGCTTACAAAACACATAAACTACAAAGGGAAGTAATTTTTTTTGATATATATAATTACGAATCATAGAAATAGAAAAGCAAAGACAAAAATGAAATACATTAAAATAGCTTACAAGATATGGTAAGATGAATTTGCAGTTAAAAGACTAATAACCTGAATATCCTCCTACCAAAAGCAGTTGATGGGATTTAGATGCCTTAACGAAGCCGGGAATCCTCACTGACCATTAAAATACTGGAAAACAATAATCAAATCAGGAAAAGATAGTTTAAACTTGTTCTCGCTCGCCTTTAATATTCCAATTATACGAGCAGAAGAACAAAAAAATTGTTGTGGTCGGGATTGGGGATAGGCAAACAAAACAGTTCACAGAACGGTAAGTTAAAGAAAACTGCACCTTTCCATATCCAGTTCGAACGACGCAGAACTAGCACAATTGACGATTTAAGAGTCGGCAGTGCATAAACGGTCGTCCGAGGGAAGCCAGAGGACCAACGATTACAATAGACGCATGAAGCAGAGTCGCTTAATTAACCCTGGGCAAAAAACAATGATTGGTGTCAACAGCGTTTTAGTTTGACGACAACTATTCGGTAGGTGGACGGTGGTAGGTAATTTAAATCACAATGAAGATGAACAGAAGTGGAAGGAAAGAGGAAACCGATTAAGCAGGCGGTTTCAATCTTATTTTACCCCAATTTCTTGTTTTGACAAGCACGTTGGTAAGGATTATGCACGGAAGGTTTGAAAAAAATTAGTGCAATAAAGCAGGAGCCGCTGTTTTAAAATAGAAAGAAAATGTGCATCCACATCAACAATGAATAGTTCATGTTTTAAGGTTTAAGTAATAGAAGTAAGTGATAGATTAATAGATAGCTCCTGTTAATCTATTGATGCACGTTTCTAAGGTTATAAAAGTGCAACGGAATGTAACTCAACCAAAGTGTTATATTATTGTTAGTTATACTTATATGTCAGATGCAATAATTATAATAAGTAAAATAATTTCACCTATGTATTGTCCTCTCTTGAACTATAGAATTTTGAGTGCGCTTTGCAGAACAATTTATCCAAGAATATAGCTTCATCACACTTTCTGAACAAGTATTCTCAGCAAATACAAATTTTGTTGTTCTAATTTGTGTTCTAAACGAATTTTGGATGTAATCGGACATCGAACATTCATACCAACTTTACAGCCTTAAAAACAAGTACTTAGTTTGGTAATACGAAGTGAGATAGGTAATGGACTTAAGTATGCAACGGTTGTTGCAAATGACTGAGGTATGCATGTCAACGGTTGATTCAAGCGGTTATGGGAAGACGCAAGTACTTTATCATTATGCAACACGAGTTTGCTCACACTATTCTTAATAGTGTGAACATAACTCTGCCCCTTGATTGATGGAAATTGCAGGGGCCATATCCCTGATTTCCACCAGTGAGGGCAGTGTTTTGTTGACACTGTTAAAAACAATATCAACAAACTTGCTCTCATCATCTTTCTTATTTTATTTTTGCGGATGTGCATCAAAGATGCAAATATCAAGTTGATGCGACAGAAATCCATCCATTTGACTAACCAAAAGTTCGCACTTCAAACTATAATACGCATAATTTTATGAAAAGTAATAGCAAAGTTAACAAAATTTTGAACATAGGAGTTGGGTAAATATTTACAAAATCATACAAAAGTTCCCTCAAATGTATTTAACAAAAATTCAAGCGTGACTAACTTTTAATCTAACTTTTCACTCTCCTGTTAGTTTATTCTACAAAAGTTCTCTTAAATGTATCCTACAATAAAAAGAAAAAATGTATTTACATCTTTTCTATACATCATATTTATATCATGTATCATTTCATTTTTGCTTTAGTTAACTATCGTTACTTCATGTTAAGAAAGTGAAGTAGTTATAAGTATGTAGAACTAACAAAGTTCCAGTTGATGGATGGCCTTGTATACGGTCTTTCAGTAGAACACCTAGGTGCAGTTCTTCAAAACCTGCCAGAGTTGCAAAATGAAAGCACTGAGAAAAGAGAGCAAATCCTCTATACCAATCAGAATCTCTGATTTCCACCATTTTGCAATTAAGCCAGATCGAGAAAGATGACTTAATTGCAAAAAGGTGAAAATCAAGGATCCTGATTGGTTGGATACAGGGGGATAGAAAATTTTGGGTATAAGGAATTGAACTCCTGAGAAAAAGGTCAAAACTAAAATACCAAGGCGAGCTTTTATATCAACATTAACATGGATGTAATTACCATTGGAAAAAGATAGACTTAAAAACTTATGCTAACTATGAAATCTCTCAACTACTCTTGAAGAGCCTTTTTGAGGTTAGCTTGTAGGTATGCATTATTTGAGTAGACCTATGACTTGATAAGGTATGTTTCAGACAACTACAATAAATACGATTGTTTGAATGTTGGTGGTAGCATAGTGATGTGCTATAACGATGGGAGTTATCATGGATATATTAGAGATTAAGCTTTGCGTCTATGTAAGGTCTTTTTTATTAGTGATGTATGTCATGTATTTTGAGTTTTATGGCATTATTTTTTGAATATAATATGTAAAATGAAAATAATATTGTATATAATGTGTTAATTTTGACTTGATAAATTTTATGTATTTTATATTTTAAAATTTAATTCTATAATCGTATTTAGGATAAAGCCTATTTTTTCTAAAGTTGTATATATTTCGCAACAATTGAAAAATGTTGTAAAAGTAGTTCGATGTGTGATTACCTAATTACAACATTTTCTTTTTACTATAATAGTGCTCATTACAACTTCTAAATATAGTTGTAGTTTAATATATTACTACTATTTCTATTTTTTATAATTTATTCTTTTACAACTTAGACTAAGTGGTATTGAGTTGTATGAAAACAAATTACAATTGTTTGAAAATGTTGAAATATATTTATTTAAATGTTATAACACGATGATTTTGACAAGTTGTAATACAGAGTCAGTTACGATTATGGTTAAGGCGATGTTTAGAAAAACATTATAAATTACATATTACTTATATTTTTGATAGTTGTAAATGAAGTTTTATGTTATAGTGTGAGAATACGATGACCACTAATGAAATCTCAATAGCATGTAAAAGGCAACATTGGCAAATCTTAAGAGTGTTTCGACATTTCTCAAGAAGAATCCACCAAATCCACAAATGTTAATAAAAGAAATGACTTAATTTTTTATATGAAAACTCATAACATATAGAATCCAGATATGATGATCGCCATCCATATTACCTGCTCTAAATCTAAGAAAGTTGGACAACAAATTCGCCAAGCCGATATGAGACGATCGTTGAAGAAAAAATAAAGCAATATATATCTCATAGTGCATTGATAAAATATAATAAGAATATATATATAACATAATACCAGTGAGACAACAAAGTGGAAACATCATCTTTATAGTGTCACTGAGGTTATGTACAACAAATCTTCTTTTATCTTTGATGGAAAGGTGTTGATTTATCCACTTAGCTAAAAATTGGTTAGTTCTCTTTTGGTCTTCAACGTACCACCTACTGACGTCCTGGACCCTGACTTATCCTCCTACACTCAAGTAAAATTCCTCTTAGCACCACATATATAACGACCCGAATTCCCCCAGGAGGGAAAGCCTAGATTGTATTGAGAACAAGCCACATCGGAACGCAAACAGAAGAACATTTCATTGTATATTACAACAATTCCATCAGAATACAAGAATATACAAAGTATGAATAAATATTACTCAGAAAATATCAGAGATTTAAATTACATTTAAATACATCGCAGCGGAAATATATCACAATACACAACTGAAAGAGATATACAGATACAGAGCTTTCCGGATATCGTTCCAGCTGAAAATCAGGATCCTGTGAATATAAATTTGCAAAACCAAAACTACTAGCTGCCCGTGTGGAAAATAGGGGCACCCAGAGTTTAGGTTAAAACAATAAACTCCAGGTCAGTCATGTGACTGGTGTAAGAACTAAAACATTTATTTAAAACTTTACTTTAAAATAAAGTAAATCAAGGGACCACACCGTACAACACGGAACGGGTTTCCTCTCAAGAATACCAGTGCATATAACAAAACAGCGCAATGCTTTTTGGAAAAATGAAGCTAATATAAGACCCCAGGTCCCATCACACAATGCAACACAAGCCGGAGGATATGGTTTTCCCTTATAATAGCCAAACATGCTTGGTACGTTAAAAACAAATCACTTGATACTATTATAAGTGCATAGTGTATAAAACAACTTCAAATATAAACGTATCAATCCTAGACGACATGGGTACCATATATCATGTCGCCATACTAGGCTCTACAATCAAAAACCACAAAGTCACGTATTTGAAAGTTGGATTTCCATCTATGAACCGAGGCAAGGGATCGTCCTCTACCGAATTCGAGATTGTCTAGCCCGAGCCTCAGGCTACAGCCGCAACTGCACCTAGGAGCCACAGGGTCGGTCCACATGTAGCGGATTAAAATGAAACCCTGAACAATACGTCTTCCCGTCCTATGGGGCGTAAATGAGCCAAATGACTCCATATCCAAGGCGCCTCGCATTCCAACAACTACACAGGTGAAAAAATATATAAGTGTCAGGGCTGGTAGGTCACTGACACCACCTCTAGCTAGAAAGAGACACATGTTCTCCCTGGATCCTCTCCCGTTTTTGGTTCATACCGGGGTGTGAGGCTCGCAAATTAATACCATACACAAAGCTATGCCACACAGGCCATGCCTTGATCATCAACCACAAGACTTTGCTTTTCAACAAAAGTCTTGATCATTTGCCACTTAGGCATGCCACACAGGCAATTCACTCCATGCGATTGATATCCATCAATATATAACCTCTGAGCTCGTACATCTCAGAGAAGGGCGTTAAGCAAGAGAATAAATTCTTCGCTGTCAAACATATATATATATATATATTTAATAGAAATCAATCACATAGAATATAATCCAATGTCAGACACACAGTCCATTTACAAGTTCGTTCTGGGTCTGAACGAAACCGGAGGCACCTTGTACCTCGCATATCCATCGATCTCTAAGTACGTCTGGACGATCACCAACTGATTTCCTTCTCTTGGGTGTACATCCCAATCTAGATCATCAGTAATTATCCAAACGATGTGAAGACCTCTGGTCTTCAACCACCGTCTTCATCTTCGACACATCGTCGAATCAATTATTCGATTAGGATAAACCCGGTCTTTCTGAATAACTCGCGTATATAATAAACAAGTGTTACACAAACACAACATACGCCTCATTCCAATTCACAATATTCTTTTATTCAAATATTCTTACACTTTGGGAAAGTTCCCATTAATTTTATGAAAGATAAATTCTTTAAATTTATTCTTTAATCTTATTTTGAATATTAATTCAAACCAAATTATGGTTTATCTAAACTAGTCGGGATTAACGAACCTTACCGAAGTAGTCATTTGTTTTAATTTCCCAATCCCAACCTATTCATCCCATGAAGTAAAACTGGTAATACTTCATATCTAACACCACGGTGTTATCGGTAAATTCAATTACCATTTCACATTCAAATCTAATTAAAGATCTAACTATCGCCTGGAGCAAAATTGGTGATACTCCATTCTCGATCATTTCAATCTAATTAAAGATTCATTAAAACTCCACTTGGTTTTAATCTTCCCAAAAATAATCAATATTAATGATTGTTTAACTTGGGAAACCATATTCTGTCTTTAACTGGGTTAAAGAACCAATGTCATTTAAAACACGGTTCACGATAAACCCAATTCACATTCCATTAATTATTGGGTTAAAGAACAAGTGTTATTTAAAATACCGTTCACGGTAAACCCAAAAATCAATTCAAATTCAAATTCAATTCCAATTAAATACCACTTAATTGGTATACTTCATTAAATCTAAATAAAAAAAGATTTAATCTTTTTCTCAACTGGTTTTAAGAACAGTGTTAATGAAGACACCATTCACGACAAACCCAAATCTCATTTGATATTAAATACAAGACTCTGAATAAAAAATATATCGGCTTATATTCAATATCAAATTCTACGACCAACAAATTTCGCATTGGAAATAACGATATAAATCTATCTTTCAAATTTCCATAACAATATCTGTATCATCACGAAATCCAACATCAAAATATTCCAGAGACAATTTCGATTCAAATCCACTCCAATTCAATTTTTGGAAATTTCTGGTTACTTTTAAAACCATTTCAGATCCAATTTATTTATTTAAAAAATAAATGGATTATAATTCTAGTTCAAAACTAGTTCATTTCGATAAAAATCTATTTTTATCTTTTCAAATATGGAATTTTCATCCCAATTCTTTCCAAATCATTTCTTATGATTTTACACAAATTATTACTATTTTTAATAATTTTATCAAGGCCCGCACAGTCGATTTCCATCAATGACCATCGAGCTGCACTTACAACGACCTTTTCGAAATTTGGTTTGGACATAATTCCAAATCCAACCGTTCGATTTCAAATCTCTGGTATTCATTAGAAAGATCTTTTCGATATGAACCCAACGGTTCTGGTTTTAAGAGGATCCGACGGTCGGATCTCCCGTAATATCCGTTCGAATTCAATAGTCGAAATTCGCGAACTGCCGCAGCGCGGCGCGTTCTATTCAGGCCATTATATATATATATATATATATATATACACGATATATATATATATATATATTTCGTCGATTTCCTTTTAAAACGTATTTTATAAATCGTTTTAAATTCGTTTTCAAACTGATTTCAACTTCATATTCAATTTTAAATCAAAATTGAATATTCCATATCATCGATATACAAATGATAATATTTTCAAAACGTTATATTTTGAAATCACTTCCTTTTCTATATTCATTATAAAAACGAATATAATTGATATAAATATCGTTCGCGTCAAAATGGCGCATATCTAACCAACACGGCTTTATCTATTTCAATAACTTCATTATTCCATTCAACAAATGAATTTTTTTTTTCAACCTATGAATATATATTTTATTCAGTACATGAATATTTATTTTATTCAACCCATGAGTATTTATTTTATTCAACACATGAATTTTCTTTTATTCAACACACGAATATATATTTGATTCAACACATGAATTTTCTTTTATTCAAAATGAATATATATTTTATTCAACACATGAATTTTCTTTTATTCAACACATGAATATATATTTTATTCAACACATGAATATATATTTTATTCAACACATGAATTTATATTTTATAATATTCTTTATTTTCCAAATTGGAATGAGGCCCAATCAATTACCATATAATGTTATTTATATGGTTCTATACAATACATGTATTTAATAGCAATGATAAATAATCAATCATCATCCAAAGTGCACCACACAACTGCATAAGCATTAAATATAAATAATTAAAGCTTACACTGTCTGTCAACCCATCGATTGACATACAACTAAACAATCAGGATTAGTGTACGTCAAATATCATCCCAATACCTGCGTGGGGTTTGAAATCAACAAACACATATTTTTATTTGTGCAGTTGGGCGATGTGTAAAATTTATCGTCCTAATCAATATCAGTCAAATGGGTGTACGTAAACAAATCGTCCGATTTGTTTATAAATATTTATTTTATATACACGTTAAAAATTATATTTTTAACTATAAAATATTTTATTCATTTCACATCACACAATAAAATTTTCACAACACATCAATCAAACATACAAGTCATCCATGGTCTGTGGACGACGGGTGTCAGGTGCTGCTAAGCACCCTCTGCATCCTAGTATATATTTCAAATTAGAAATTAAAATAAAAGTCAGGAGTTCTCACCAAGGGCTAAACCAAACGCCACGACTCTTCAAATGTAGGAAATCTTCACTGTGCTCGCCCTTTATCACTTTCGTCGTCCGTATCCACTACATATATAAAAATCGCATCTTTATATTGTTGCTATGTATATAAAAATCACATTTTTATAACTACGCTATATGGATAAAAATCACATTTTTATACTGCTACTATATAGATAAAAATTCTATTTTTATACCGCTGCTATATAGATAAAAATTCTATTTTTATAACGGTGTTCCTATAATAAAGATCATATTTTTATCTCGTCACTCTCTATATAAAAATCACATTTTTACTTCTCTACATATATAAAGATCGTATTTTTATATCTTTACTACATATGTAAAAATCACTCTTTTACACCGCTACTTCCAGGATAAAAATATATTTTTATCTTGCTAGTAATATAATAAAAATTATGTTTTTATTTCTCTACATACATAGAAATTATATTTTTAATTCATATTTCATATAAAAAGATCATATCTTTATTCTATAACCATATAAATAAAAATAAAAATCATATATTTTCCGATTTGGTCATAATATATGTAAAACCGATTTTAAAATAAATTAAAAATGAAACTTACATCTGTCGAAGGAAAAAAGAGAAGAGATTCGTTGTTGAACTCGGTGGTAGAGTGCTTTGCTCAAATTCGAAGAGGGCGGAGGGTGAGCAGGGGTCGGAGTTGGTGATGGAGGCCGGCGGTGAGGGTCATGGGGGGGGGGGGGGGGGGTGTGCGTCGTTGACTAGAAGGGGCGGCGGAGCTAGGGCGGTGGGAGGTGCTTTGCGACGGCGGCTACTGAAAAGGGGGTTAGGGTTTGAGGTTCGCCGTAGAGAGGAGAGGGAAGAAAGGAAGAGAGAGAGAAGAGGGAGGGGGTGCGATTAGGGAGGCCGGTGGTTACTCCGCCGGGCACGCAGGATCTGAACGGGGGGGGGGGGGGGGGGAGGGGACGGGGGAACAGTTCGGTTTCTTTTTTTCTTTTTTTATTTGTGAACGACAGGTGAGAGAGAAGAGGGGTAGCGAGATATATAATTATGTAATTTAATTTAATTTTTATTTCCCCAAAAAGTAACCTTTTGTTTCGAACTCAAAATCGAACCCACCGACTGTCACCCCTAGCTAATTACCCCCATTCCGAACACAAGTAGATATGTCCAATAAGCTGATTCGACTGTTTTGACCAGTTTCTGTCAAAATCAAAATATAAATCTTTATATTGAATCTGAACGCACATTTCAAATTACCGGGGCCACATACAGACTCTAAAATTTCCCAAAAAATATTTTCTAGCTTCGTATTGACGATACGGTTCTAACAAAACTAATTTCGTCAAATTCCTAGATCGTTTGAAAAATGACCATTTTCTGGTCGATCGAAATTGACTGAAACTGTCAAAACACGTTTTACTTCGCCACGCTCACATATTGATTTTGAAAATTATGAGTTTTGGAATCTAGCAATAATTCTACATCCCCGATCTAACAAAAGTGGTTTCGTCAAAAACCGAGGTTGTTTGCAAAATTTCTATTTTTTGATGGCCAGAATTCCATAGCGACTATTCTGAATATTCAACTGGGCATAACTTTTGATTCCCGCTATGAAATTTCAATTTTTTAGATTCGTTGGAAAGATATTCTCAATTAGATTCTAATATTTTTGGTTTCACTAAAATTCGGTTTATTTTGAATCCTATACATTCCTTTGAAATCGAAATTTCGAACTACCGCGCCAATTTCAATTCCTTTTATATTTAAAATAAAATATTTATATTCTAATGACGATTCACATAAATATATACGTTCTGATTCTATTCAAAATAAATTTCTCGTTTTCATTATTTAAAATAATCCATTTTAAATATTCAAAATTTACTAAAATTGCCAAAATAAAAATTTTAAATTGGCTAAGATTTCCGGGTTATTACAATCTCCCCCACTTAAAAATTTTCGTCCCCGAAAAGGAACGAAGCTGGAAGTTGTTTCATAAACCAACTCAACTTTCATCATTTTTATTACGGCTTAAGTTCTTCAACTTTTCAGTTTCTAAGAACAAATTTTCCAAAAATTTGGCTAACACCCTAAATTTCCGTAAAATTTCACCATAACCTCCCCTGTACTGGGAGCTTCGGGATATTTCAAATAGCCTCCCATGACCCTATCCGAAAAGAAAAAGAAATTGCCAAGCGGCTAGCCAACCGGCTCGTAAAATCATCAAAAACCCAAGAAATACAATAAACATGTACCTATTTGTCGGGCAAACAATTTTATTCTTCTGCTCTAGCCTCCTTGCTATAACCTGTTCAATATAAATACATGTATATGCATGAAAATGCGACTAATTTTCAATACAATTCACTATTTGGTTCAATTTGGCTAAAGGTTCAACATTTAATTAATCAAACAATAATCAAACAACACAACCAACAATCAATTAGTTGATTAGCTTTTCACATTCATAATATTAATACATAGTCCAAAAATCAGATTTTTGACGCCAAATCACAACAATATATTCTAACTATATTTTTTTTCTCACACTAGTCAATTGGAAATATATAGAAATCCCACTTTCATCACTCGAAAATAAATATTGGTGATGATATACTTCATCAACAGGACCATGTCCGGGCGACTAGAGTGTGATTTTATATCTACCCAGTATATTAAAATTTCAAATACACGCGGATCAGAAGTATACACAAAATCCTTATATACTGGATTGTCCAAATTCAATACAAATAAATTCTCACATATGCTGAATAAGGTTTAAATTTTCAAAACAAAACTTGTTTTCAATTTTATTTTTCAAAACAACACTCTTTACACTCATTCTAGGATACTATTGATCCTATATCTAATGGGTCATTCTCATTGGATATTGCTAATCCAATCTCTGATGAATTCTTTCGTTTGGTTCTAATGTGTCTTGTTCTCCGAGCTCTATAAATCAAATCTCTGATACCAAGCTATATCGACCCGAATTCCCACTGGAGTGAAAGCCCGGATTGTATTGAGAACAAGTCACATCGGAACGCAAACAGAAGAACATTTCATTGTATGTTACAACAATTCCATCAGAATATGAAAATATACAGAGTATGAATAAATATTACACAGAAAATATCAGAGATTTAAATTACATTTAAATACATCGCAGTGGAAAAATATTACAATACACAACTGAAAGGGATATACAGATATAGAGCTTTCCGGATATCGTTCCAGCTGCAGATCAGGGGCCCGTGAATATAAATCAGCAAAACCAAAACTACTAGCTGCCCGTGCAGAAAATAGGGGCACCCAGAGTTTAGGTTAAACCAATAAACTCCAGGTCAGTCATGTGACTGGTGTGAGAACTAAAACAGTTATTTAAAACTTTACTTTAAAATGAAGTGAATCAAGGGACTACGCCATATAACATGGAACGGGTTTCCTCCCAAGAATACCAGTTCATATAACAAAACAGCGCAACGCTTTTTCGAAAAGTGAAACTATTATAAGGCCCAGGTCCCATCACACAATGCAACACAAGTCGGAGGATATGGTTTTCCCTTATAATAGGCAAACATGCTTGGTACGTTAAAAACAAATCACTTGATACTATTATAAGTGCACAGTGTATGAAACAACTTCAAATATAAATGTATCAATCCTAGATGGCACGGGTACCATATATCATGTCGTCATACTAGGCTCTACAATAAAAAACCGAAATGTCACGTATTTGGAAGTTGGATTTCCATCTATGAACCAAGGCGAGGGATCGTCCTCTACCAAATTCGAGACTGTCTAGCCCGAGCCTTAGGCTACAGCCGCAACTGCACCTGGGAGCCACAGGGCCGGTCCACACGTAGCGGAATAAAATAAAACCCTGAACAATACGTCTCCCTGCCTTATGGGGCGTAAATGAGCCAAATGACTCCATATCCGAGGCGCCTCGCATTCCAACAAGCACACAGTTGAAAATTTTAAATATGTCAGGACTGGTCGGTCACTGACACCACATCTAGCTAGAAAGAGACGCATGTTCTCCCTGGATCCTCTCCCGTTTCTGGTTCATACCGGGGTGTGAGGCTCGCGAATTAACGCCATATACAAAGCTATGCCACATAGGCCGTGCTTTGATCATCAACCACAAGACTTTGGTTTTCAAAAAAAGCCTTGATCATTTGCCACTTAGGCATGCCGCACAGGCAATTCACTCCATGCAATTGATATCCATCAGTATATAACCTCTGAGCTCGTACATCTCAGAGAAGGGCGTTAAGCAAAAAAATAAATTCTCCGCTGCCAAATAGATATATATTTAATAGAAATCAATCACATAGAATAAAATCCAATGTCAGACACACGGTCCATTTACAAGTTCATTTTGGGTCTGAACGAAACCGAAGGCACCTTGTACCTCGCATATCCATCGATCTCCAAGTATGTCTGGACGATCACCAACCGATTCCCTCCTCTTAGGTGTACAACCCAATAAAGATCATCAGTAATTATCCAAATGATGTGAAGACCTCTGGTCTTCGACCACCGTCTTCATCTTCGTCACATCGTTGAACCAGTTATTCAGAATGGGTAAACCCAGTCTTTCTGAATAACTCGCTTATATAATAAACAAGTGTTACAGAAACACAACATACACCTCATTCCAATTCAGAATATTCTTTTATTAAATTATTATTATACTATGGGAAAATTTCCCAATAATTTTATTAAAGATAAATTCTTTAAATTTATTCTTTAATCTTCTTTTGAATATCAATTCAAACCAAATTATTGTTTATCCAAACTAGTCGGGATTAACGAACCTTACCGAAGTAATCATTTGTTTTAATTTTCCAATCCCAACCTATTCATCCCATGAAGTAAAACTGGTAATACTTCATATCTAACACCACAGTGTTATCGGTAAATTCAATTACCATTTCACGTTCAAATCTAATTAAAGATCTAACTATCGCCTGGAGCAAAACTGGTGATACTCCATTCTCGATCATTTCAATCTAACTAAAGATTCATTAAAACTCCACTTGGTTTTAATCTTCCCAAAAATCAATATTAATGATTGTTTAACTTGGGAAACAATATTCGGTCTTTAATTGGGTTAAAGAACCAATGTCATTTGAAACACGGTTCACGATAAACCCAATTCACATTCCATTGATTATTGGGTTAAAGAACAAGTGTTATTTAAAACACTGTTCACGATAAACCCAAAAATCAATTCAAATTCAATTCCAATTAAATACCATTTAATTGGTATACTTTATTAAATCTAAATAAAAAAGATTTAACCTTTTTCTCAACTAGGTTTAAGAACAATGTTAATGAAGACACCATTCACGACAAACCCATATCTCATTTGATATTAAATACAAGACTCTGAATAGAAAATATATCGGCTTATATTCAATATCAAATTCTACGACCAACAAATATCGTATTGGAAATAACGATATAAATCTGCCTTTCAAATTTCCATAACAATATCTGTATAATCACGAAATCCAACATCGAAATATTCCAAAGACAATTTCATTTCAAATCCACTCCAATTCAATTATTGGAAATTTCTGGTTACTTTTAAAACCATTTCAAATCCAATTTATTTATTTCAAAAATAAATGGATTATAATTCTAGTTCAAAACTAGTTCATTTTGATAAAAATCTATTTTTATCTTTTCAAATATGGAATTTTCATCCCAATTCTTTCCAAATCATTTCTTATGATTTTACACAAATTATTACTATTTTTAATAATTTAATCAATGCCCGTACAGTCGATTTCCATCAACGGCCATCGAACTGCACTTACAGCGACCTTTTCCAAATTTGGTTTGGACATAATTCCAAATCCAACCATTAGATTTCAAATCTCTGATATTCATTAGAAATCTCTTTTCTATACGAACCAAACAGTTCCGGTTTTAAGAGGATCCGACGGTCGGATCTCCCGTAATATCCGTTTGAAGTCAATGGTCGAAATTCGTGAACTGCCGCAGCGCGGTGCGTTCTACTAAGGCCATTATATATATAATATATATATATTATATATATTTCGTCGATTTCCTTTTAAAACGTATTTTATAAATCATTTTAAATTCGTTTTCAAAACGATTTCAACTTCATATTCAATTTTAAATCAAAATTGAACATTCCATATCATCGATATACAAATGATAATATTTTCAAAACGTTATATTTTGAAATCACTTCCTTTTCTATATTCATTATAAAAACGAATATAATCGATATAAATATCGTTCATGTCAAAATGGCGCATATCTAACCAACACGGCTTTATTTATTTCAAAAACTTCGTTATTCCATTCAACAAATGAATATTTTCTTCAACCCATGAATATATATTTTATTCAACACATGAATATTTATTTTGATCAACACATAGGTATTTATTTTATTCAACACATGAATTTTCTTTTATTCAACACATAAATATATATTTTATTCAACACATGAATTTTCTTTTATTCAACACAAGAATTTTCTTTTATTCAATACATGAATATATATTTTTTTCAACACATGAATTTATATTTTATAATATTCTTTATTTTCCAAATTGGAACGAGGCCCAATCAATTACCATATAATGTTATTTATATGGGTTCCATACAACACATGTATATAATACCAATGATAAATAATCAACCATCATCCAAAGTGCACCACACAACTGAATAAGCATTAGATATAAATAATTAACGCTTACACAGTCTGTCAACCCATCGATTGACATACAACTAAACAATCGGGATTAGTGTACATCAAATATCATCCCAATACCCGTTTGGGGTTTCAAATCAACAAACACATATTTTTATTTGTGCAGTTGGGCGATGTGTAAAATTTATCGTCCCAATCAATATCAGTCAAATGGATGTACTTAAACAAATCTTCCGATTTGTTTATAAATATTTATTTTATATACACATTAAAAAATTAAATTTTTAACTATAAAATATTTTATTCATTCCACATCACACAATAAAATTTTCACAACACATCAATCAAACAAACAAGTCATCCATGGTTTGTGGACGACGGGTGTCGGGTGCTGCTAAGCACCATTTGCATCCTAGTATATATTTCAAACTACAAATTAAAATAAAAGTGAGGAGTTCTCACCAAGGGCTAAACTAAATGTCATGACTCTTCAAATGTAGGAAATCTTCGCCGTGCTCTCCCGTTATCACTTTCGTCGTCCGTATCCACTACATATATAAAAATCGCATCTTTATATTGTTGCTATGTATATAAAAATCACATTTTTATAACTACGCTATATGGATAAAAATCACATTTTTATTCTGCTACTATATAGATAAAAATTCTATTTTTATAACGCTACTATATAAATAAAAATTTTATTTTTATAACGGTGTTCCTATAATAAAGATCATATTTTTATCTCGTCATTCTCTATATAAAAATCACATTTTTACTTCTCTACATATATAAAGATCGTATTTTTATATCTTTACTACATATGTAAAAATCACTCCTTTACACCGCTACTTCCAGGATAAAAATTATATTTTTATCTTGCTAGTAATATAATAAAAATTATGTTTTTATTAGTCTACATACATAGAAATTATATTTCTACATCATACTTCATATAAAAAGATCATATCTTTATTCTATAACCATATAAATAAAAATAAAAATCATATATTTTATGAATTGGTCATAATATATGTAAAACTGATTTTAAAATAAATTAAAAATAAAACTTACATCGATCGAAGGAAGAAAAGAGAAGAGCTTCGCTGTTGAACTCGGTGGTGGAGTGCTTTGCTCAAATTCGAAAGAGGGTGGAGGGTGAGCAGGGGTCGGAGGTGGTGATGGAGGCCAGCGGTGGGGGTCACGGGAGGGGGTGCACGCCGTTGACTGGAGGGGGCGGTGGAGCTAGGGCATTGGGCAGTGGGAGATGCTTCGCGACGGCGGCTACTGAAAAGGGGGTTAGGGTTTCGGGGTTCGCCGCAGAGAGGAGAGGGAAGAGAGGTAGGGAGAGAGAAGAGGGGGGGTGCGATTGGGGAGGCCGGTGGCTACTCCGCCAAGCACGACGGATCTGAACGTGGGGGGGGGGGGAGGGGGGGTACAGTTAAGTTTCTTTTTTTTTATTTGTGAACGACAGACATGTGAGAGAGAAGAGAGGTAGGGAGATATAAAATTATATAATTTAATTTTTAATTCCCCAAAAAGTTACTTTTTGTTTCGAACTCAAAATCGAACCCACCGACTATCGCCCATAGCTAATTACCCCCATTCCGAACACAATGGGATATGTCTAGTAAGCTGATTCGACTGTTTCGATCAGTTTCTGTAAAAATCAAAATATAAATCTATATACTGAATTTAAACGCACATTTCAATTTACCGCGGCCACATACGGACTCTAAAATTTCCCAAAAAATATTTTCTAGCTTCGTATTGACGATACGGTTCTAACAATATTAATTTTGTCAAATTCCGAGACCGTTTGAAAAATGTCCATTTTCTGGTCGATCGAAATTGACAGAAACTGTCAACACACGTTTTACTTCGCCATGCTCACATATTGATTCAGAAAATTACGAATTTTGGAATATAGCAATAATTCTACATCCCGAATCCAACAAAAGTGGTTTCGTCGAAAACCGAGGTCGTTTGCAAAATTTCCATTTTTTAAAGGCCAGAATTCCATAGCGACTATTCTGAATTTTCAACTGGGCATAACTTTTGATTCCCGCTATGAAATTTCAATTTTTCAGATTCATTGGAAAGATATTCTCAATTAGATTCTTATATTTTTGGTTTCACTAAAATCCAGTTTAATTTGAATCCTGTACATTCATTTGAACTTTGAAATCGAAATTTCGAACTACCGCGCCATTTTCAATTCCAATTTATATTTAAAATAAAATATTTATATTCTAATGACGATTCAAATAAATATATACATTCTGATTCTATTCAAAATAAATTTCTCATCGTCATTATTTAAAATAATCCACTTTAAATATTCAAAATTCACTAAAATTGCCAAAATAAAATTTTAAATTGGCTCAGATTTCCGGGTTATTACAATCTCTCCCACTTAAAACTTTTCGTCCCCGAAAAGGAACGAAGCTGAAAGTTGTTTCACAAACCAACTCAACTTTCATCATTTTCATTACGGCTTAAGTTCTTCAACTTTTCAGTTTCTAAGAACTTTTCAAATTTTTCAAAAAGTTGGCTAGCACCCTAAATTTCCGAGGAGCTTCGAGATATTTCAAATAGCCTCCCATGGCCCTCACCAATCTAAAAAGAAAAAGAAATAGCCAAGCGGCTAGCCAATCGGCTCATAAAATCATCAAAAACCCATGAAATACAATAAACATGTACCTTTTTGTCGGGCAAACAATTTTATTCTTTTGCTCTAGCCTTCTTGCTATGACCTGTTCAATATAAGTACATGTATATGCATGCAAATGCGACTAAATTTCAATACAATTCACTATTTGGTTCAATTTGGCTAAAGGTTCAACATTTAATTAATCAAACAATAATCAAACAACACAACCAGCAATCAATTAGTTGATTAGCTTTTCACATTCATAATATTAACACATAGTCCAAAAATCAGATTTTTGATGCCAAACCACAACAATATATTCTAACTATATTTTGGTTCTCACACCAGTCAATTGGAAATATATAGAAATCCCACTTTCGACACTCGAAAATAAATACTGGTGATGGTATACTTCATCATCAGGACCATGTCCAGGCGACTAGAGTGTGATTCTATATCTACCCAGTATATTAAAACTTCAAATACACGCGGATCAGACATATACGCAAAATCTTTATATACTGGATTGTCCAAATTCAATACAAATAAATATTCAAATACGCTGAATAAGATTTAAATTTCAAAACAAAACTTGTTTTCAATTTTATTTTTCAAAACAACACGCTTTAAACCCGTTCAAGGATACTACTGATCCTATCTCTAACGAGTCATTCTCATTGGATATTACTAATCCAATCTCTGATGAATTCTTTCGTTTGGTACTAACGTTCCTTGTTCTCCGAGCTCTGTAAACTAAAGCTCTGTTACTAGGCTATAACAACCCGAATTACCCTTGGAGGGAAAGCCCGGATTGTATTAAGAACAAGCCACATCGGAACGCAAACAGAAGAACATTTCATTGTATATTACAACATTTCCATCAGAATACAAGTATATACAGAGTATGAATAAATATTACATAGAAAATATCCGAGATTTAAACTACATTTAAATAAATCGCAGCGGAAAAATATTACAATACACAACTGAAACGGATATACGGATACCGAGCTTTCCGGATATCGTTCTAGCTGCAAATCAGGATCCTGTGAATATAAATCTGCAAAACTAAAACTACTAGCTGCCCGTGCGGAAAATAGGGGCATCCAGAGTTTAGGTTAAAACAATAAACTACAGGTTAGTCATGTGACTGGTGTGAGAACTAAAACAATCATTTAAAACTTTACTTTAAAATAAAGTAAATCAAGGGACCATGCCGTATAACACGGAACAGGTTTCCTCCCAAGAATACTAGTGCATATAACAAAAAAGTGCAATGCTTTTTGAAAAAATGAAGCTATTATAAGACCCAGGTCCCATCACATAATGAAACACAAGCCGGAGGATAGGGTTTTCCCTTATAGTAGCCAAACATGCTTGGTACGTTAAAAACAAATCACTTGATACTATTATAAGTGCATAGTGTACAAAAAAACTTCAAATATAAATGTATCAATCCTAGACGGCATGGGTACCATATATCATGTCGCCATACTAGGCTCTACAATCAAAAACCGTAAAGTCAAGTATTTGGAAGTAGGATTTCCATCTATGAACCGAGGCATCAGATCGTCATCTACCGAATTCGAGACTGTCTAGCCTGAGCCTCAGGCTACAGCCGCAACTGCACCAAGGAGCCACATGGCCGGTCCACACGTAGCGGATTAAAATGAAACCCTGAACAATACGTCTCCCCGCCCTATGGGGTGTAAATGAGCAAAATGACTCCATATCCGAGGCGCCTCGCATTCCAACAACCACACAAGTGAAAAATATATAAATGTCAGGGCTGTTAGGTCACTGACACCACCTCTAGCTAGAAAGAGACGCATGTTCTCCCTGGATCCTCTCCTGTTTCTGGTTCATACCGGGGTGTGATGCTCGCGAATTAACGCCATACACAAAGCTGTGCCACACAGGACGTGCTTTGATCATCAACCACAAGACTTTGCTTTTCAACAAAAGCCTTGATCATTTGCCACTTAGGCATGCCACACAGGCAATTCACTCCATGCGATTGATATCCATCAATATATAACCTTTGAGCTCGTACGTCTTAGAGAAGGGCGTTAAGCAAGAGAATAAATTCTCCGCCGCCAAAAAGATATATATTTAATAGAAATCAATCACATAGAATAAAATCCAATGTCAGACACACAGTCCATTTACAAGTTCGTTCTGGGTCTGAATGAAACCGGTGGCACCTTGTACCTCGCATATCCATCGATCTCCAAGTACGTCTGGACGATCACCAACTGATTCCCTCCTCTTGGGTGTACAGCCCAATCAAGTTCATCAGTAATTATCCAAACGATGTGAAGACCTCTGGTCTTCGACCACCGTCTTCATCTTTGACACATCGTCAAATCAGTTATTCAGAATGGGATAAACCCGGTCTTTCTGAATAACTTGTGTATACAATAAACAAGTGTTACACAAACACAACATACGCCTCATTCCAATTCGGAATATTCTTTTATTCAAATATTCTTATACTTCGGGAAAAGTTCCCATTAATTTTATCAAAGATAAATTCTTTAAATTTATTCTTTAATCTTCTTTTGAATATCAATTCAAACCAAATTATGGTTTATCCAAACTAGTCGGGATTAACGATACTTACCAACGTAATAATTTGTTTTAATTTCCCAATCCCAACCTATTCATCCCATGAAGTAAAACTGGTAATACTTCATATCAAACACCACGGTGTTATCGGTAAATTCAATTACCATTTCACGTTCAAATCTAATTAAAGATCTAACTATCGCCTGGAGCAAAACTGGTGATATTCCATTCTCAATCATTTCAATCTAATTAAAGATTCATTAAAACTCCACTTGGTTTTAATCTTCCCAAAAATCAATATTAATGATTGTTTAACTTGGGAAACCATATTTTGTCTTTAACTGGGTTAAAGAACCAATGTCATTTAGAATACGGTTCACGATAAACCCAATTCACATTCCATTAATTATCGGGTTAAAGAACAAGTATTATTTAAAACACCGTTCACGATAAACCCAAAAATCAATTCAAATTCAATTCCAATTAAATACCATTTAATTGGTATACTTCATTAAATCTAAATAAAAAAAGATTTAATCTTTTTCTCAACTGGGTTTAAGAACAGTGTTAATGAAGACACTATTCACGTCAAACCCAAATCCCATTTGATATTAAATATAAGACTCTGAATAGAAAATATATCGGCTTATATTCGATATCAAATTCTATGACCAACAAATATCTTATTGGAAATAATGATATAAATCTATCTTTCAAATTTCCATAATAATATCTGTATAATCATGAAATCCAGCATCGAAATATTCCAAAGACAATTTTGATTAAAATCCACTCCAATTGAATTATTGGAAATTTCTGGTTACTTTTAAAACCATTTCTGTAACGACCCGTATTCTACGCATCATAGGATCGTAGAATATTTATTTCTTTCACATACGAAGTCGTATGGTCATGTAACTTTGGGAGACGGCTATTGGGGTCATTTCCCATGTTCATGATTTTTGTCGATTTTTAAATGACCATTTTACCCCTAGTTAGTATTGTTTTGGCCATAACTTTTGACTAGAAAGGAATTTTGACCTGAAACCACTTTCATTGGCTCCGGATGATGGTTTACAATTCCGTAGAGTGGTCACATTAGCCAAACGGACTCACCGTTTGGGAGATATGGCTGAAACAAGTTTCAGATAGTGAAAAACAGCTTAATTAGGCTTAACCGGGTAATTAGCAGCTAGCCCCAAAGGAGATTTCGGGACTTGAGATGTATAGGGGCTGATTAGGGTTAGAAAACATTTCTTTCATCCGCCACTTTCATTCTTGCAACCCTAGCAATGGCCTCCAACACCCAAATCACCTTCTAACCACTTTCTAATCAAGTTTTAGCTTAATCTACATCAAATTAAGGAGAGGAAACACGAAAGCAAGGCTAGAGCTGCTGTTAGACATCAGTATTCGCCCAAATCAGCAAGGTTTCAGTTCTGAGAATTTCGTTTGTGGCCAAGGTGAGTGATTAGCATTGTTTTGACACTAATTACAATTAATTAAGGGTAATTAGTGAAGATTAGCAAATTTATACACTAATAAATTCTGGAAAAATGTCTATAAATTCGAAAATAATATTTTATGCCTTTGGTAGAAATTTGGTTTAATTTGATTAAGTTTTGTTAACCCTATGATTAGTTTTGCTTAAACATGCTTAAGGGAAATTATGGGGTTTTGGGTATATTTATCCATTTTGACATATGAATTAATTGTTTTGGTGTTTTAGGTTAGTTTGCTATGTTCTTATGACTGTTTGGAGTGATTTGTGGTTGATTAGAATAGTTAGATTAGTCGAAAACGTCGTCGAATGGCGTAAACAAGTTGTTGGAAAAAGTTGCAGAAAGTTGTGCAGGGTTTCGGATCGGATCGGATATGGGGGCTCGGATCGGATAAGTGAATTGGGCAAGAGATTCGATCAGATTGGAACTTGGCACTTGAGAAATCTGGAAAAAAGGAAGGCCATGCTAGCAATATTGGGATCGGATCAGATAAAGGAGGAGGATCGGATCGACCTAAGGACGAAAGGCTCGGATAGGATCGACTTAAGGACGAAGGACTCGGATAGGATCGACTTAAGGACGAAGGGCTCGGATCGGATCGACTTAAGGATGAAGGGCTCGGACTGGAGTAAGGCGAAGGGACCGGATCGGAGTAAATGGAGAACGAGGGAGCTGATCGAAGCGGGAGCACGAACTGAAGGGGAGATGGCAACCTGACCCGACCCGAAGTAGGACACCCGACCCGAACCGATGCAACGCTGTGGACCCGAACCGATGCAACGCTGTGGACTCGAACCGAACCGCTATAGGGGAAGACTACGAACCGAACCAATTCAAAGAAGAGGACCCGACCCGAACCGACCCAGTGATGGCCCATAACCCGAGATGCAAAGGTAGTCCAAATGGGAAGTTAGAGCTCAGGATCCAGTTGGGAAACAATGAGTTCACTTCATGGTTGGGCTTTGCTGCGGGACATGTGCAAAGGGGTTGTCGGTATTCATAACTTTGGTTCACCACTGAGAGATGGATGGTGGGCTTGTAGTGATAGTTACACGGGATTGGATTCCATCATGGCCCAAAGTATTAGGCGACCAAAGTAGTGGATATCGTATGCTTTACGCACTGAGTGAGGAATGTGAGGATGATTGCTATGCTTGATTGTTTGACACCACTATGACATGCACACCCCCACCCCCGTATCTTTTACACAGTATGTTAGTGCACCTTAGAGTATTGTACGGTATGTAGTGCTAACTCTTTGGTTGCAGGTCCAGGTTCAGGTATGATTGGATTATACCTGTTATTGTTATGTTTTGTTGCTTATCGCTCATACTAGGCTTTATGTCTGACCCAGAGTTTTATGTCTCCTCTTATTACTCTGGGTGCTCACACGAGCAGACTAGAGACAGGTTATGGTTAGTTGGTGATGCGCGAGTAGCTGATTCGGAGGCGAGCAGGAGGCTTCCACGTATAATATATATAGTATTCTCCCTTTGTTGTTGAAGATCACTGCTTGGGCATTAGTTGTGCATCTTCTACTTTACCTTTCTTTTGTTTAGAGACAGTAAATTTGGAAAGTTGTAATAAGCTGTATTTGGATTTCCGCTGCTATGTTGGTTTAGTTTTCAGCTTATGCACTGTCTTGCCTGTTTTATTTCAAGTATATTATTATTACTATATTTTGTTCCATGCGTTGTGAGACATTCTACAGGTTCCTTGTTAGTTTATTTCCTTCTTCCCTTTTCTTCTGACGACCGTCCCGTGCTGACTGGACATGTGTACAACGCACTTTTGGAGTAAATGTCGGTTGGTGCGGGGCGGGCCGTCACACTTGGTATCAGAGCTCTAGGTTGCGTAGTTAACCTAGGGAAGTTATCAGGGAGAGATAGTATACGTATACGAGAGAGCGTATTTGTGATTATTTTGGTTTTTAAAGCTAAATATATATACTATTAGTAGTATAAGAATGAAGTCGTGCTGCGCTAGCACCACTATTGGGTCGTTAATCGTTTCCCTTTACAGATTGACGATGAGCCGATATACTAGAGGTGCTGGTAGGGGAGCCAAAAATGGGAATGCTGCTGACATGAGGGCGATGTTTACTGACCTCATGAGAGACATGCTTAGGGATGCGCAAGGGGAAGCTCCCAATGGTGGTAATGGTGGTGGTCCAGTAGTGCAGGCGCCTAGGGCCGATTTCGCCAAGTTGTGCAAGGATTACACTAACCTTGGTGGGAAGCCGTTCCACGGGACGGAGTCGGCCATAGATGTTCAAGATTGGATGGATAGCTGTGACCGTATCTTCGATGACTTGGGTCTTGAGGATGCGATGAAGAGAAGGTTAGCGTCTCGTCAGCTGCAAGGGCGAGCGATGAATTGGTGGAATGCCATTAGAACAGCTACTCCAGAAGATTAGGTTACTTGGGATCAGTTCAAGGCTCGCTTTAGCGAGAAGTTCATTCCAGCTGCCCAGAAGTCAGTGTTGTTCAAGAGATTCTTGGAACTCAAGCAGAGTGGTAGAGCAGTCTCGAAGTATATCGCTGAATTCGACACTTTATCGAAATATGGATGGTCCCTTATCGATACAGTCGAAAAGAAGAACGAGAAGTTCATAACTGGCTTGGATGGGTACTTGGGGGAAAGACTTATAAACCATATTGATGAGACGTTCGAGTCTATTGTAGGAAAGGCATTAAGGTCAGAGAGCCTTTTCCCTAAGTCGAAGATCGAAGTTGCTATTGCATCCATAGAAGAGCCAAGGCCGCAAGAAGGCGGTGAAGGCAAGAAGAATTCCCAGAGCAAGAGGAAGCAGAACCCGACCAAGGATGGTCAGAATAAGAAAAAAAAGAAAGATGGCGAATGCTTTAGTTGTGGCAAGAAGGGCCACTATGCCAGAGATTGTCGAGAAAAGCCTGGGGAAAGAAAGTGCTTTAACTGCGGTCAGGCGGGACATCACAAGGATGATTGCCCACAACCTCCTAGGGAGAAGCAGATTGTGAAAGCGTATGCTATCAACGCTGTTCCTTCTTCGTAAAATGCCCCAACTGCAGCGCAGAAGGAAAAAGGTGTCGTTATTCGAGATATGCTTTCTATTTAAGATGTTTTGATCGGGTTTTGTTTGACAAACCCGAGATAGTCGATAGACCTCTAATTGTGACGAACCAGATTGGTGGTTCGACTAACCTTAGCATGATTTTCCATAACGTGGTCTTATCGAGTCATGGATGTATGTTTGTTTGTGTTTGCTTTGTTTAGGCTTTACTGGGTTTAGCATTATTTTGGGGAGTCGATCTACTCTAAAGGAATAGGGCGGTATTAGGTACCTACCTAGTGATGGCGATAGTAACTGGAGTTAAGGAAGCTAAGAGTTTATCGTTGTAATAAGTTCTAGTTGTCTCTGGGAGGCAAATGAGTACTCCACTGCTAGATTGTTTTGCTAGTATCACCTCATGTGGATTGTCCGAACTCGGAGGAGATGTTCCTTGGGTGCTTGTCTGATATTGGTTTAGGCCTTTGGGGCTTGTGGTTGGGGAATGTCGATTTCGACTAGGATGGTTTGCGTGAGGGGTAAATAGTTGTTGTGATTTTTCATTGGATGATATCTTGGTTTATTCGAGGAGTGATGGGCAAACGGAACACGATAAGACTGTTCAATGGTATAGACTGCCCAGAGTTAGACTCGATAGGGTTATGAGATTGCTCGAGTGGGACTCGAGAAAGATGCAAAGTAATGGATTGTTTAGGACCCTATGTTGATGTTCTCTATTGGATAGTAGAATTTTGAAGGAATAGGATGAGTTCGTTGATCATGGAAGATACAACGAAGATTAGGACGATTCAAGTTGGACTTGAACTCGTAAAAGAAAATGGGTGTTCGTTGATCTTGGAGATGCAATGAACAGGGAGACGACTTACGTTGGACTAGAGTTTTTCACTAATGGATACTCAAGACTGGGTCTGAGTTATAGATTGACTCGAGTTGGACTCGAGAAGGCTGCAAGGAATTGGATTCAGCTCGAGTTGGACTCGAGAGGGCAGCAAGATAATGGATAGACTTGGGTTGGACTCAAGTATTTTAGGAGAACTAAAAGCAGGGGTATCTGGGGATGCCCGTTACCTTGGATCCGTTGGACGTGATCTAGTTATCCTTGGAGGATAAACATACGTTGGACGTACGGTAGTCCGACTGGAGGCTGGGCTTCCATTAGTTTAATTATCCTTGGAGGATAAACGTACGTTGGACGTACGGTAGTCCAATTGGAGGCTGGGCTTCCATTAGTTTAATTATCCTTGGAGGATAAACGTACGTTGGACGTACGGTAGTCCGTAGGGAGGCGGGGCTTCCATTGGCCTGGGATTGGTTGGACCAGTCAGGTAGGCATCGGTATATGTATGGTGTAACACCCCACACCCGCTACAGTCACTCACTAAGGGAATGCCATAACATCGGTGGAGTATTTTAAGTGAATATAGAACAGAAAAATTACAACAAGACAGATATAAGTAATACTTGAGAATTTAAAACATCATTTCATTGCAGCGGAAAGTAAAACATGTTTGGTTACACCAAAACCATAAACAAGAGTCAAGTACATAATATCCATCCTGATAAAACAAAAGTACATAATCCCACTACATAACTTAATAGCCATAATAGAAAAGATAAACTGAGCTTTACATCCACGGTCCAAGCTCCAAAAGATAGATAAAGCAGTCTGATCAAAGCCCACTAGTGCTAGGCCCACTCTGAAAACCTAAGGGTTGGGAAAAAGATAAAAAACAACGGGGTCAGACATAAGTCTGAGCGAGTCCTATAACCTTAACAATACAATCATTAAAGTAATTAGGGTATGATATAAACAAGGTACGGTACCTCTGGGGATAATGACTACACTAAGTAGCCAACTAAACACAGGATGTACTAAGATAACCGAAAAGACGCATTTACCCACCCAAGGATAATTACTACACTGCACCACCCCAGATCTACCCACCCAAGGGTAATTCCTACACTGCACCACACCAGTTATACCCACCCAAGGGTAATTCCTACTTAAGGTTGATCCCACTAAGTGTACTTAGTAATTTTTAATAGTAGTTTCGTGTACCCCTAGCTGACTACATAGGTGTCGTCTGCCCCTATCTCCACTAGGTGTACCCACTACTCCCCAAGCGATCGGCTCCCTAACGTAGATACCCGTGCTGGCCCCACAGTGGGGTGTATCATTCCCCAAAGTGGCAACCTGATAATATCAACGGTGCACGGCTTATACCTACACGATGCAACAACGTCTTACTTACCAGCCCGGGTCCACACACGCATATGAAACCCGTTGGACTTGCGTTGCCACCGCTAACCCGTTTTGGCCTCTTACAGCCAAGCCCAATATGCGTGTCCCGTCCTCGACTTGGGTCGAGCCCACAAAGATACGTTTGGGATATTGGTTGAAATGAGCCCCCACAAGCTACCCACCTAAGCTTGTCATTTCTAGTGAATCCCACTTAACCCTTTAACCATGTCCACTTACATGTTATAAATTTTGGTTAAGTCTTTTAATCATACTTTAATTGCCACTCAAGGCACCTACTAGATTTCCACATGCCACCCAAGGCACTTACTTGATTCCCACATGCCACCCAAGGCACTTACTTAACCCTTTAATCATGTTTAATTACATGTTCCACTTTGGTTAAGTATTCTAATCGTATTTTCTATTGCCACCCAAGGCAACCCACTAGTTTCCTCATGCCACCCAAGGCACCCCCACTAGTTACTACATGCCACCCAAGGCACCCACTTAACCCCACATGCCCCACTACATGCTAATTTGGTTAAGTCTTTCTTAATTAATTAAGATCGTAACCTTTGTAAAGACCTCTCACATTAGACTGTCTTTTATGGCAGCTGGATATGCCGGTTGGTTCCGGGCAGCCTTACACCATAACAGAGTCTAACCTCGTGTCTTTACACTTGTCACGTATTTAGTTTATGACTAAGACCTCTCACATTGGGCCAATCATTTGTAGCCGCTGGATTTGCCGGTTGGTTCCGGGCAGTCTTATGCTACAAAAGGGTCCAACCTCGTGTCTTAGTCGATTAATTACACCTAATTAATCACCCCCATAATTTGTTTTAATTATCCCTAATTAATTACCAATTTCAAGAATATGGGTAGACCTAACTCAATAGGTAAATCCCCAATTCCATAATATGGGTAGACCTAACTTAATAGGTAAATTCCCAATTCCATAATATGGGTAGACCTAACTTAATAGTTAAATTCCCAATTATGTCCATTCACTTTATGTTATGCTTAAGCATACCCATTTCACACCATTTTATTTACATGCATATTAACCCCATCGTTCCCCACGTAATTCGTTCTCATAACATGACATAATAAAGGGAAGATTCATCACAAATGCCATGGGTTTAACCAATCATAGCATATAACTTTATCATGGGTTTAAAAGGTGTCAACTTACATATATGAGCATACATTAAACCCAACTAGCATTTAACCCAAACTTGCATGAAGCACATATGTCACAAAGGGGGTAACTTGCATATGATTCTTAGGTCATACAAAGGTGCGAACTTGCATAGCATGTCACATGTTAACTTGCATATAACCAAACACCTAACTTGCATAACATGTTACATATGAACTTGCATATAATCATGCACATAACTTGCATATAACCAAAAACATAACTTGCATAACATGTTACATATGAACTTGCATATAATCATGCACATAACTTGCATTACATGTTACATATGAACTTGCATATAATCTCACATATGCTTGCATAACATGTTACATATGAACTTGCATATAATCTCACATATGCTTGCATAACATGTTACATATGAACTTGCATATAATCTCACATATAGCTTGCATAACATGTTACATAAAACTCGCAAAACACACAACATACACTATACTAAACTTGCATAAACACATTGATCCACAAACATAGCCATATCTTATCATATCCTATCATAATCAATTTAACAATTGATTATTAAGGCTATAGAAACTCACCATTAAACTCCAATAAGCAAACCCTTGCCAAAAATCACCCAAAAACTCTAGCCTTGAAAATAAAGCTTGCAACTTGATGATGAATGCAAGCTAATGATCACTCATACAACTTAAAAATGCTTGTATGAACATGAAAGCCTTCATAGAAATAGTTTAGAAAGAGGATGGAGGCTAGGGTTTTGAGTGGAGGCCATGATCATAGAAAATTTTGGCATAGTTTAGTTAGAGGATAGGATTATGATCATTTAGGGCTAGCTTAGGGTCTTATTTATAGGATTAGGATGTGTTTTAGACCCTTAGATTAACCCTAGGTTAGTTTAGGTCCGTCAGATTTCTTCCCAAGCCCTCCAACCCAACCCAAAACTCAACCAGGTGCACCTAGGCCAGAATCAGCCGACAGGGCAAGTCGACAGCCCTGTCGACTGCCAAGTCGACAGGCATGTCGACAGGCAAGTCGACAGCCCTGTCGACAGCCAAGTCGACTTGGCTGGGCAGGAGTTTTCCCGCCTGGCCCCCATTTCTGCATGTTTCGAAATTCAAATTTCCCGAAAACTTCTTTGGGCCTTAACCGGGTCATACAGACTCCGTTTACAAAATTTCGGACTCTATTTCGCGTATTTTTCCGAGACGAACACAATGACGTAACCCGTTTCCCCTGATTCTCACATCTGAGATTATTAATTCTGTAATTAGTGAATATCAGTGTTAACTGAAATTCGGGGTGTTACATTCTCCCCTCCTTAAAGGATTTCGTCCCCGAAATCTCCAAGTTAAGGAGAATGAATATCCTACCATCCAAACAACCATCTACTCAATCCATCAAACACGGGCATCCATTGTCCTTAAAACAATTTCTACTGATGTATGAGCATATGCAAAAAGTGTGTGTATATGTTCCTTATCTAATGTATGAACATATGCAAACCGTGATAGTGCCATGCATCCAATATGTATGCGAAAGAACCCTATCGACACATACTATATCTACATGAGTGCACAATCATTCACCAAAATGCATCATCCATATGATAACACAACCATTATACATCCATAAATATAGCTACCTACACACAATTATATGCAATATGAAGTGATTGAGCCGATCTAGTGTCTAGAGTGTGTGTATATGCATCCACGAGCAACCACTAGCAAACACTTGCATCCACATGCATCCATCAATCATAACATGTCTCAAACACATGTTTCAACCATAGGTTTACCCTATCTAAAGGTCAAAGGCACTAACAAGAGGACATACTAAAGATAAGATAAGTACTAGACAAACGATAAAGGAGAAGTTAAAAGACATACCCTCAAAAAGGAATGGGTATAATGAACGCATTTTCGCTTCCATCTCCCAAGTAGCGTTGCTCTCATCTTCTCCCCATTGCACTTTGACTAGTTGAACCTCCCTGTTTCTCAACCTCTTAATCTCTGACCCAAGGATGCGTGTAGGGGCTCGTCGAATAGTCGCATCATGCTCTATCTCTACTTCTCTAAGCAAGCTCGGCTCTACCACCTCTGCGGTCTCATGTAGGCACTTCCTCAAATGTGACACATGGAATACATCATGTACACCACTAAGTCTGTCGGGCAACTCCACTCTATAGGCCATTTGTCCAACCCTTTCCTTAATAGGAAATGGTCCAACAAACCTTGGTGCTAACTTCCCAACAGATCCAAAGCGAACCACATTCCGTAACGGAGATACTTTGACAAAGACCATATCCCCAACATCAAACTCAAGCTCTGTTCTCCTCTTGTCCGCATAAGATTTCTGTCTGTCTTGCGCCGCTTTCATCCTTCTTCGAATCAAATCAATCTTTTCCGAAGTCTTCCTAACCATATCGGGCCCAAGCAAGATCTTATCCGTAGATTCCCACCAACATGTAGGTGATCGACAAGGCCTTCCATAAAAAGCTTCGAAAGGAGCCATGCCAATACTAGACTGAAAGCTGTTATTATATGCGAACTCCACCAATGGAAGATGCTCTTCTCATGTACCTCCAAAATCTAAGATACATAGCCTTAAAAGGTCTTCTAAAATGCGATTCACCCTCCCGGTCTGGCCGTCCGTCTGAGGATGATTTGCGGTGCTCAAACACAGCTGAGTCCCTACCGCCTCTTTCAAACTCTTCCAAAACTCGCTAGTGAAGATAGGATCTCGATCACTCACTATGCTGGAAGGTACACCATGCAATCTAACAATCTCTCGAATGTAGATTGAAGCTAGCCATTGAGCAGTCCTCTTACTCTTCACGGGTATAAAATGGGCACTCTTAGTAAGTTTGTCTACCCCAACCCAAATTCCCGTATTACCCTTCCTCGATCTTGGTAATCCATTGACGAAATCCATCGAGACACTATCCCACTTCCATAGCGGAACCACCAATGGGTGAAGCAACCCACCGGGTTTCTTTTGCTCCGCTTTTACTTGTTGGTACACCAAGCATCTAGCGACATACTCGGCCGTGTCTTTCTTCATACCGGTCCAAATGAAAACTCGCTTCATGTCTTGGTACATCTTGTCCCTACCGGGATGAATGGTCATCTTCGAACGATGTGCATCATCAAGTATAGCCTTCCTCAAACCCTCGTCTTGCGGTACACAAAGTCTACCGTCTCTACGCAACCACCCCTTACCATCTAGGGTGTACCTACTCAAATGGCTGGACGACTCCCCCTCCTCATGAGCTTCTCTACTAACTCAACCAACTGTGGATCGTCTCGCTGCGCTCTGCCAATCCGCCCCAAAAGAGTAGGCCTAACCTCCAAGGAGGCTAGCAAACCGGGTACAAAGTCAACGGAAGGTCTAGAGTCAAACATAGAAATAAACTCTAATCTCCGTCATTCAACGAACAATGAACTCAAGGACAACCTTTTTCTACTTAAGGCGTCCGCTACCACGTTACCCTTGCCATGGGTATACGCTATCTCAAACTCATAGGATGCTAAGAATCCCATCCACTTTTGCTGTCCTAAGACTATGCACTCGAAGAGTCTCCAACACTTCCCTAAGATGTAGGGCATGCTCTTCTCCACTTTTAGAGAAAACCAGGATATTACCCCATCCAAAATCATCACAACTGTCCATCTCTCATGCAGACCACCCTAGTCGAACTCGACATCCCCCAAATGCAAGCCCCAAAGGCCTAAACCAATATCAGACAAACACCCAAGGGATACCTCCTTCGAATTCAGACGACCTACGTGAGATGATACTAGTAAAAACGGCTAAATAATTAAGCCCTTGTCCAACTCTGGATGTCCTCGCCAGTCTCGCTCCAAAACCACCATTTATCCCATAACTGGCTTTGCTCAACCTATTGAGCACATACGAAAACTTATTTCGCTCCTAGAAAAGACCAAGATGTCATTTACAAAGACCATCACGAACTTATTTAGGTACTCCCTGAACACCCTTCTCATCAAATCAACAAAGTATGCGGGGGCGTTCGTCAAACCAAATGGCATCACCAGCCACTCATAAAAACCATCCGGAGTCCCAAAGGTAGTCTTCTCTATACTATCCTCAGCCACTCTCAACTGATGAAACCCCGTGGCTAAGTCCTACTACGAAAACACTGAGGCGCCAACCAACTGATCAAAGAGATCATCAATCCTCGGCAATGGGTGTCTATTCTTCTTTGTTATCTTATTAAACTCCCTATAATCTACACAAAGTCTGAGGGACCCATCCGCCTCCATAGCAAAAACTACTGGAGCACCCCACTCCGATATACTTCGTCTTCTAAACCCCTTCTCAAGAAAATCGCCTACTTGCTTATGGAGTTCCCTCCTCTCACGAGGAGCCATGTGGCACACTGGCCAAGATACTGATTTGGCATTGTCTACCGGATATATTCGGAAGTCAATCTCCCGCTCCGGAGGTAAGCCCTTCACCTCCTCAAACACATCCGATTATTCCCGGACCACTCTAACAGATCGCAAAATCTAGACCGACATGTCAAGCGATTCTAGATAACTTAGCATAACAGATTCCATGGGATTACAAGAGATCTCGAGAGTGTTACCCAAGCGGGTCGTAAGCCTGACAACTCTCCTTCCACAAACAAGAACGACACCATTACTGGATAACCAGTCCATGCCCAAAACTAACCCATAGCCTGTGAAGCCCAAGAAGCATCACATCTAAACTCAACGCTAAGTATAGAAACTTTCAAACCCAAACACATCATGGAGCCCCCAATTGGGTTTGAAACAACTAAGGGATCATCTACTAAACTGGTGTCTAAGTGCAGTGACTCAACTAACAACGACGAGATAAACGAACTCGATGCATCAGAATCAAATAACGTTCGAACCGGATAATAAAGAAATCCAAATTCCAACCTAGACGGTCTTATCCCCATCTGGTACACTAGCCGTGAGGGAATACAACTACCCTCCAGAAGATTCCATACCTTGCCCTTGCCCCTTTGGACAACCCTAATAAGGTGTCCTATTCCTCCCAAAAGGATAACTACTTGCCTTCTTCTTCCCATTCTCCACTCGTAACCTCCCACCAATGAGGTTTCATCCTTCATTAACCAAACAACTATTTGAGCCTTCCTCCCATCGTCTATCCAATAGGTACCTACCAATCCTCCTCCTTCTTGAACCAACTTCTAATCCGACTAACGTCTAAGTCCCTTGAAGTGGTTTTCCATTCTTATCTATCTTAGAAAGATCATCTATACACGGAGGGGAAACTCAAAACGAGAGAGGAAGAGATTCAAAACGGAGAATTCGAAAGATAAAGATATGGCTATCGGGGATTATGCTTTTCTTTCAAAAACTTTTCTCTTAAAAGACATGTCTTTGAAAATACTCCTTTCAAAAATATTCTTAGAAAATAGTTTTTTCTAAAAAATTTATCTGTTCTGGTAACCTTAAGCTCTGATACCACGTGTAACACCCCACACCCGCTACGGTCACTCACTAAGGGAATGCCATAACATCGGTGGAGTATTTTAAGTGAATATAGAACAGAAAAATTACAAAAAGACAGATATAAGTAATACTTGAGAATTTAAAACATCATTTCATTGCAGCGGAAAGTAAAACATGTTTGGTTACACCAAAACCATAAACAAGAGTCAAGTACATAATATCCATCCTGATAAAACAAAAGTACATAATCCCACTACATAACTTAATAGCCATAATAGAAAAGATAAACTGAGCTTTACATCCACGGTCCAAGCTCCAAAAGATAGATAAAGCAGTCTGATCAAAGCCCACTAGTGCTAGGCCCACTCTGAAAACCTGAGGGTTGGGAAAAAGATAAAAAACAACGGGGTCAGACATAAGTCTGAGCGAGTCCTATAACCTTAACAATACAATCATTAAAGTAATTAGGGTATGATATAAACAAGGTACGGTACCTCTGGGGATAATGACTACACTAAGTAGCCAACTAAACACAGGATGTACTAAGATAACCGAAAAGACGCATTTACCCACCCAAGGATAATTACTACACTGCACCACCCCAGATCTACCCACCCAAGGGTAATTCCGACACTACACCACACCAGTTCTACCCACCCAAGGGTAATTCCTACTTAAGGTTGATCCCACTAAGTGTACTTAGTAATTTTTAATAGTAGTTTCGTGTACCCCTAGCTAACTACATAGGTGTCGTCTGCCCCTATCTCCACTAGGTGTACCCACTACTCCCCAAGCGATCGGCTCCCTAACGTAGATACCCGTGCTGGCCCCACAGTGGGGTGTATCATTCCCCAAAGTGGCAACCTGATAATATCAACGGTGCACGACTTATACCTACACGATGCAACAACGTCTTACTTACCAGCCCGGGTCCACACACGCATAGGAAACCCGTTGGACTTGCGTTGCCACCGCTAACCCGTTTTGGCCTCTTACAGTCAAGCCCAATATGCGTGTCCCGTCCTAGACTTGGGTCGAGCCCACAAAGACACGTTTGGGATATTGGTTGAAATGGGCTCCCACAAGCTACCCACCTAAGCTTGTCATTTCTAGTGAATCCCACTTAACCCTTTAACCATGTCCACTTACATGTTATAAATTTTGGTTAAGTCTTTTAATCATACTTTAATTGCCAGTCAAGGCACCCACTAGATTTCCACATGCCACCCAAGGCACTTACTTGATTCCCACATGCCACCCAAGGCACTTACTTAACCCTTTAATCATGTTTAATTACATGTTCCACTTTGGTTAAGTATTCTAATCATATTTTCTATTGCCACCCAACGCAACCCACTAGTTTCCTCATGCCACCCAAGGCACCCCCACTAGTTACTACATGCCACCCAAGGCACCCACTTAACCCCTCATGCCCCACTACATGCTAATTTGGTTAAGTGTTTCTTAATTAATTAAGATCGTAACCTTTGTAAAGACCTCTCACATTACACTGTCTTTTATGGCAGCTGGATATGCCGGTTGGTTCCGGGTAGCCTTACACCATAACAGAGTCTAACCTCGTGTCTTTACACTTGTCACGTATTTAGTTTATGACTAAGACCTCTCACATTGGGCCAATCATTTGTAGCCGCTGGATTTGCCGGTTGGTTCCGGGCAGTCTTATGCTACAAAAGGGTCCAACCTCGTGTCTTAGTCGATTAATTACACCTAATTAATCACCCCCATAATTTGTATTAATTATCCCTAATTAATTACCAATTTCAAGAATATGGGTAGACCTAACTCAATAGGTAAATTCCCAATTCCATAATATGGGTAGACCTAACTTAATAGGTAAATTCCCAATTCCATAATATGGGTAGACCTATCTTAATAGGTAAATTCCCAATTATGTCCATTCACTTTATGTTATGCTTAAGCATACCCATTTCACACCATTTTATTTACATGCATATTAACCCCATCGTTCCCCACGTAATTCGTTCTCATAACATGACATAATAAAGGGAAGATTCATCACAAATGCCATGGGTTTAACCAATCATAGCATATAACTTTATCATGGGTTTAAAAGGTGTCAACTTGCATATATGAGCATACATTAAACCCAACTAGCATTTAACCCAAACTTGCATGAAGCACATATGTCACAAAGGGGGTAACTTGCATATGATTCTTAGATCATACAAAGGTATGAACTTGCATAGCATGTCACATGTTAACTTGCATATAACCAAACACCTAACTTGCATAACATGTTACATATGAACTTGCATATAATCATGCACATAACTTGCATATAACCAAACACATAACTTGCATAACATGTTACATATGAACTTGCATATAATCATGCACATAACTTGCATTACATGTTACATATGAACTTGCATATAATCTCACATATAGCTTGCATAACATGTTACATATGAACTTGCATATAATCTCACATATAGCTTGCATAACATGTTACATAAAACTCGCAAAACACACAACATACACTATACTAAACTTGCATAAACACATTGATCCACAAACATAGCCATATCTTATCATATCCTATCATAATCAATTTAACAATTGATTATTAAGGCTATAGAAACTCACCATTAAACTCCAATAAGCAAACCCTTGCTAAAAATCACCCAAAAACTCTACCCTTGAAAATAAAGCTTGCAACTTGATGATGAATGCAAGCTATTGATCACTCATACAACTTAAAAATGCTTGTATGAACATGAAAGCCTTCATAGAAATAGTTTAGAAAGAGGATGGAGGCTAGGGTTTTGAGTGGAGGCCATGATCATAGAAAATTTTGGCATAGTTTAGTTAAAGGATAGGATTATGATCATTTAGGGCTAGCTTAGGGTCTTATTTATAGGATTAGGATGTGTTTTAGACCCTTAGATTAACCCTAGGTTAGTTTAGGTCCATCATATTTCGTCCCAAGCCCTCCAACCCAGCCCAAAACTCAACCAGGTGCACCTAGGCCAGAATCAGCCGACAGGGCAAGTCGACAGCCCTGTCGACTGCCAAGTCGATAGGGCAAGTCGACAGCCCTGTCGACTGCCAAGTCGACAGGCATGTCGACAGGCAAGTCGACAGCCCTGTCGACAGCCAAGTCGACTTGGCTGGGCAGGAGTTTTCCCGCCTGGCCCCCATTTCTGCATGTTTCGAAATTCAAATTTCCCGAAAACTTCTTTGGGCCTTAACCGGGTCATACGGACTCCGATTTACAAAATTTCGGACTCTATTTCGCGTATTTTTCCGAGACGAACACAATGACGTAACCCGTTTCCCCTGATTCTCACATCTGAGATTATTAATTCTGTAATTAGTGAATATCAGTGTTAATTGAATTCAGGGTGTTACATATGGGGGCTGGGCTTCCATTAGTTATTGATGTTGGTTGGACCAGACATACTAGAATCGACATATTGGGATTGGTTAGACCAGTCATGTAGGTGTCGATGTGTTTATCAATTTAGCAGGTGATAGGTATGACATGTTTGATGGATGTTATGGTTGTTATGTTGTTCCTATTTTTCTCCCCTTGAGTTGACTATCACCTATAGGGTTCCAGCGATGGGGAACAAAGTGATTGTAGTTGGACTATGAGCCAGTGCAGTAGAGTCGTCATGACTCGAGGGGCAAAGTGGACATAGTAAATGATTAGTAAGGCTATGAGCCAGTGCAGTGGAGTTGTCATGACTTCATGGGGCAGAGTGGACATAGCAAAGGACTAGTTGCTATGGATCAGTGTAGTGGAGTCGCCATGACTCCATGGGGCAGAGTGGTCATAGTAAAGGATTTGGGTGCGGTAATAGTTGCATTGAGTAGGAAACATGCCAGTTTAGGGGTTTTGTTTCTAGGATGGAAGCAACTAAAGTATATCACAGGATATGATTTCGGGCCCAAAAGTGAATTGGATTCAGAAACACTAGTAAGCTTGACGATTAGATCGATTTTGATTGAGTGGATTGGTTCCAGTCAGAAGGACGATCCTAATCTATTAGAAACCATCTCTAGGGTAGAGATGGGTATCGATGGAAAGAGAATGATCAGGTAAGGATTTGATCGAGAAGGGTGGCTTCGAAAGAATAAGGGACTAGTTGTACCCAACGTAGATGGACTGAGAGGTGTAGTGCTTAGAGCATATCATCATTCGAAATTGACTATACATCCCAGTGGTAACAAGATGTATTGAGGCATGGAGCAGATCTACTATTGGGAAAGGATAAAGAAAGACGTTGGGAAGTTTACGTCCAAATGCATGAAATGCCAGTTAGTTAAAGCTGAGCAAAGAAAGCTTAGTGGTTTGTCACAACCGTTGAGAACAAGTCTCAAATGGATTATACTGGTACTTTACCAAGGACTAGGTCAGGTCATGATGGTATTTGAGTGAATTGTATATTAGAGAATGAAGGCTACCCAAGATAGGCAGAAGGCTTATCTCGATAAGAGACGAAGAGGTTTGGAATTCTTCGTTAACAACTTGGTATTCGTCAAGATCTCTCCATTGAGAATGTGATTTGGATTGGGTTGAGAGGTAAGTTAGCACCAAGATTTGTTGGCCCATTCCCAGTCCTCGAGCAAGTTGGGAATTTGGCGTATGAAGTAGAGCTACCAGACAAGATGGCGGGAGTTCACAACGTATTTTATGTTTCCCAGTTAAGGAAATTCATGCACGACCCTAGTGTGGCTATTTCACCTGATCAGTTGGATAACATCGAAGTTGAACTCGAGGCGGTTGGGAACCGCAAGCGTATGCGTATTGTTGGGAACGATACGAAGCAGCTTCGAAGGAAGGCGGTGAAACTAGTCAAAGTCCAGTGGGGTGAGAATGGAAAAGACGGTACTTGGGAAACAGAGGAGGATATAAGGAAGAAGTATCCAGAACTCTTTGCCTGGTAAGGTTTAGGTAGTGATAGTTTCTTCCCTTGTTAGTAAACCGCATGCTAGGATAGACTTGTTTTGCATGTTGATTGTTGTTTTATGGTTGATAGGCATGCGGGACCCTTTGTGTGTTTTGGTTAGGGAATTTCGGGGGTGAAATTTCTTAAGGGGGGAGAGTGTAACGACCCGTATTCTACGCATCATAGGATCGTAGAATATTTATTTCTTTCACATACGAAGTCGTATGGTCATGTAACTTTGGGAGACGACTATTGGGGTCATTTCCCATGTTCATGATTTTTGTCGATTTTTAAATGACCATTTTACCCCTAGTTGGTACTGTTTTGGCCATAACTTTTGACTGGAAAGGAATTTTGACTTGAAACCACTTCCATTGGCTCCGGATGATGGTTTACAATACCGTAGAGTGGTCACATTAGCCAAACGGACTCACCGTTTGGGAGATATGGCTGAAACAAGTTTCAGATAGTGAAAAACAGCTTAATTGGGCTTAACCGGGTAATTAGCAGCTTGGCCCAAAGGGGATTTCGGGATTGGAGATGTATAGGGGCTGATTAGGGTTAGAAAACATTTCTTTCAGCCGCAACTTTCATTCTTGCAACCCTAGTAATGGCCTCCAACACCCAAGTCACCTTCTAACCACATTCTAATCAAGTTTTGGCTTAATCTACATCAAGTTAAGGAGAGGAAACACGAAAGCAAGGCTAGAGCTGCTGTTAGACATCAGTATTCGCCCAAATCAGCAAGGTTTCAGTTCTGAGAATTTCGTTTGCGGCCAAGGTGAGTGATTAGCATTGTTTTGACACTAATTACGGTTAATTAAGGGTAATTAGTGAAGATTAGCAAATTTATACACTAATATATTCTGGAAAAATGTCTATAAATTCGAAAATAATATTTTATGCCTCTAGTAGAAATTTGGTTTAATTTGATTAAGTTTTGTTAACCCTATGATTAGTTTTGCTTAAACATGCTTAAGGGAAATTATGGGGTTTTGGGTATATTTGATCCATTTTGACATATGAATTAATTGTTTTGGTGTTTGTAGTTAGTTTGCTATGTTGCTATGACTGTTTGAAGTGATTTGTGGTTGATTAGAATAGTTAGATTAGTCGAAAACGTCGTCGAATGGCGTAAACAAGTTGTTGGAAAAAGTTGCAGAAAGTTGTGCAGGGTTTCGGATCGGATCGGATATGGGGGCTCGGATCGGATAAGTGAATTGGGCAAGAGATTCGATCGGATCGGAACTTGGCACTTGAGAAATCTGGCAAAAAGGAAGGCCATGCTTGCAATATTGGGATCGGATCAGATAAAGGAGGAGGATCGGATCGGATCAGATAAAGGAGGAGGATCGGATCGGATAAAGGAGGAGGATCAGATCGACCTAAGGACGAAGGGCTCAGATAGGATCGACTTAAGGACGAAGGACTCGGATAGGATCGACTTAAGGACGAAGGGCTCGGATCGGATCGACTTAAGGATGAAGGGCTCGGACTGGAGTAAGGCGAAGGGACCGGATCGGAGTAAATGGAGAACGAGGGAGCTGATCGAAGCGGGAGCACGAATTGAAGGGGAGATGGCAACCCGACCCGACCCGAAGTGGGACACCCGACCCGAACCGATTCAACGCTGTGGACCCGAACTGAACCGCTACAGGGGAAGACTACGAACCGAACCAATTCAAAGAAGAGGACCCGACCCGAACCGATGGCTAGAAGGGGAACCCGAACCGACCCAGTGATGACCCATAACCCGAGATGCAAAGGTAGTCCAAATGGGAAGTTAGAGCTCAGGATCCAGTTGGGAAACAATGAGTTCACTTCATGGTTGGGCTTTGCTGCGGGACGTGTGCAAAGGGGTTGTCGGTATTCATAACTTTGGTTCACCACTGAGAGATGGATGGTGGGCTTGTAGTGATTGTTACACGAGATTGGATTCCGTCATGGCCCAAAGTATTAGGCGACCAAAGTAGAGGATATCGTATGCTTTACGCACCGAGTGAGGAATGTGAGGATGATTGCTATGCTTGATTGTTTGACAACACTGTGACATGCACACCCCCACCCCTGTATCTCTTACACAGTATGTTAGTGGCACCTTAGAGTGTTGTACGGTACGTAGTGCTAACTCTTTGGTTGCAGGTCCAGGTTCAGGTATGATTGGATTATACCTGTTATTGTTATGTTTTGTTGCTTATCACTCATACCAGGCCTTATGTCTGACCCAGAGTTTTATGTCTCCTCTTATTACTCTGGGTGCTCACACGAGCAGACTAGAGATAGGTTATGGTTAGGTGGTGATGCGCGAGTAGCTGATTCGGAGGCGAGCAGGAGGCTTCCACGTATGATATATATAGTATTCTCCCAGTGTTGTTGAAGATCACTACTTGGGCATTAGTCGTGCATCTTCTACTTTACCTTTCTTTTGTTTAGAGACAGTAAATTTGAAAAGTTGTAATAAGCTGTATTTGGATTTCCGCTGCTATGTTGGTTTAGTTTTCAGCTTATGCACTGTCTCGCCTGTTTTATGTCAAGTATATTATTATTATTATATTTTGTTCCATGCGTTGTGAGACATTCTACAGGTTCCGTGTTAGTTTATTTCCTTCTTCCCTTTTCTTCTGACGACCGTCCCGTGCTGACTGGACATGTGTACAACGCACTTTTGGAGTAAATATCGGTTGGTGCGGGGCAGGCCGTCACAATTTCAAATCCAATTTATTTATTTCAAAAATAAATGGATTACGATTCTAATTCAAAACTAGTTCATTTCGATAAAAATCTAATTTTATCTTTTCAAATATGGAATTTTCATCCTAATTCTTTCCAAATCATTTCTTATGATTTTACACAAATTATTACTATTTTTAATAATTTTATCAAGGCCCGTACAGTCGATTTCCATCAGCGGCCATCGAACTGCACTTACAGCGACCTTTTTCAAATTTGGTTTGGACATAATTCCAAATCCAACCATTAGATTTCAAATCTCTGATATTCATTAGAAAGCTCTTTTCGATACAAATCCAACAGTTCCAGCTTTAGGAGGATCCGATGGTTTCTCATAATATCCATTCGAAGTCAATGGTCGAAATTCGCGAACTGCCGCAGCGCGGCGCGTTCTATTCAGGCCACTATATATAATATATATATATATTATATATTTCGTCGATTTCCTTTTAAAACTATTTTATAAATTGTTTTAAATTCGTTTTAAAACGATTTCAACTACATATTCAATTTTAAATCAAAATTGAATATTCCATATCATCGATATATAAATGATAATATTTTTAAAACGTTATATTTTGAAATCACTTCCTTTTCTATATTCATTATAAAAACGAATATAATCGATATAAATATCGTTCGCGTCAAAACGGCGCATATCTAACCAACACGGCATTATCTATTTCAATAACTTCATTATTCCATTCAACAAATGAATATTTTCTTCAACTCATGAATATATATTTTATTCAACACATGAATATTTATTTTGATCAACACATGACTATTTAATTTATTCAACACATGAATTTTCTTTTGTTCAACACATGAATATATATTTTATTCAACACATGAATTTTCTTTTATTCAACACATGAATATATATTTTATTCAACACATGAATTTTCTTTTATTCAACACATGAATATATATTTTATTCAACACATGAATTTATATTTTATAATATTCTTTATTTTCCAAATTGGAATGAGGCCCAATCAATTACCATATAATGTTATTTATATGGGTTCTATACAACACATGTATATAATAGCAATGATAAATAATCAACCATCATCCAAAGTGCACCACACAACTGCATAAGCATTAAATATAAATAATTAACGCTTACACAGTCTGTCAACCCATCGATTGAAATACAACTAAACAATCGGAATTAGTGTACTTCAAATATCATCCCAATACCTGTGTGGGGTTTCAAATCAAAAACACAGATTTTTATTTGTGCAATTGGGCGATGTGTAAAATTTATCGTCCCAATCAATATTAGTCAAATTAGTATACATAAACAATCGTCCGATTTGTTTTAAATATTTTTTTTATATACACGTTAAAAATTATATTTTTTACTATAAAATATTTTATTCATTCCACATCGCACAGTAAAATTTTCATAACACATCAATCAAACAAACAAGTCATCCATGGTTTGTGGACGACGGGTGTCGGGTGCTGCTAAGCACCGTCTGCATCCTAGTTTATATTTCAAACTAGAAATTAAAATAAAAGTGAGGAGTTCTCACCAAGGGATAAACCAAACGCCACGACTCTTCAAATGTAGGAAATCTTCGCCGTGCTCGCCCTTTATCACTTTCGTCGTCCATATCCACTACATATATAAAAATCGCATCTTTATATTGTTGCTATGTATATAAAAATCACATTTTTATAACTACGCTATATGGATAAAAATCACATTTTTATACTGCTACTATATAGATAAAAATTCTATTTTTATACCACTGCTATATAGATAAAAATTCTATTTTTATAACGGTGTTCCTATAATAAAGATAATATTATTATCTCGTCATTCTCTATATAAAAATCACATTTTTCCTTCTCTACATATATAAAGATCGTATTTTTATATCTTTACTACATATGTAAAAATGACTCCTTTACACCGCTACTACCAGGATAAAAATTATACTTTTATCTTGCTAGTAATATAATAAAAATTATGTTTTTATTACTCTACATACATAGAAATCATATTTTTACTTCATACTTCATATAAAAAGATCATATCTTTATTCTATAACCATATAAATAAAAATAAAAATCATATATTTTCTGAATTGTTCATAATATATGTAAAACTGATTTTAAAATAAATTAAAAATAAAACTTACATCGATCGAAGGAAGAAAAGAGAAGAGCTTCGCTGTTGAACTCGGTGGTGGAGTGCTTTACTCAAATTCGAAGAGGGTGGAGGGTGAGCAGGGGTCGGAGTTGATGATGGAGGCCGGCGGTGGGGGTCACGTGAAGGGGTGCGCGCCGTTGATTGGAGGGGGCGGCAGAGCTAGGGCATTGGGCGATGGGAGGTGCTTCGCGACGGCGGCTACTGAAAAGGGGGTTAGGGTTTCTGGTTCGCCGTAGAGAGGAGAGGGAAGAGAGGAAGGGAGAGAGAAGAGGGAGGGGGTGCGATTGGGGAGGCCAGTGGCTACTCGGCCAGGCGCGGTGGATCTGCACGCGGGGAGGGGGGCAACGGGGGAACAGTTCAGTTTCTTTTTTTATTTTTTTTATTTGTGAACGACAAGTGAGAGAGAAGAGGGGTAGGGAGATGTATAATTATATAATTTAATTTAATTTTTAATTCCCCAAAAAGTAACTTTTTGTTTCGAACTCAAAATCGAACCCACCGACTGTCGCCCTTTGCTAATTACCCCCATTTCGAACACAATGGAATATGTCCGGTAAGCTGATTCGACTGTTTCGATCAGTTTCTATCGGAATCAAAATATAACTCTATATATTGAATTTGAACGCACATTTCAATTTACCGGGGCCACATACGGACTCTAAAATTTCCCAAAAAATATTTTCTAGCTTTGTATTGACGATACGGTTCTAACAAAACTAATTTCATCAAATTACGAGACCGTTTGAAAAATGGCCATTTTCTGGTCGATCAAAATTGACTGAAACTATCAAAACACGTTTTACTTCGCCACGCTCACATATTGATTCAGAAAATTATAAATTTTGGAATCTAGCAATAATTCTACATCCCGGATCCAACAAAAGTGGTTTCGTCGAAAACTGAGGTCGTTTGCAAAATTTCCTTTTTTTTAAAGACCAGAATTCTATAGCGACTATTCTGAATTTTCAACTGGGCATAACTTTTGATTCCCGCTGTGAAATTTCAATTTTTCGGATTCGTTTGATAGATATTCTCAATTAGATTCTAATATTTTTGGTTTCGCTAAAATCTAGTTTATTTTGAATCCTGTACATTCATTTGAACTTCGAAATCGAAATTTCGAACTACCACGCCATTTTCAGTTCCTTTTATATTTAAAATAAAATATTTATATTCTAACGACGATTCAAATAAATATATACATTCTGATTCTGTTCAAAATAAATTTCTCGTCGTCATTATTTAAAATAATCCATTTTAAATATTCAAAATTCACTAAAATTGCCAAAATAAAAATTTTAAATTCGCTCAGATTTCCGGGTTATTACAACATAGCTGATCCATGCTTCCAAGATAGTCGATCCATTGACTTTCGCACAGGTGGCCTATCCATTTGCTACCATCTCTTCACTACATCATCTAAATGGCACAAAAGACTACTATCGTGAATCTCTTCAACATTGGAGAAATCGCTAAGGGTAGGTGTCGATCTATCACGTATTGTTTGTTTCGATCCATAAACTTAGATGCAATCAAAATACGATCCATCATGTACTTTTATGCTATCTTCGAAGGCATATCCTCCAAGTTTTATGTCATTCTGGTGGACTTTGCTCCTAATATGCTACGACTATCCATCTAAATCTTAGAACATGGACAAAATTAACACACGAATCAAATGTAGAGAGAAATTTTAAATAATTCAACCATTCAAACAATAAATTTTATCAATTATGATTGTACACAATCATTCAGTTGCATATAAACATGAATTGGTCAAATCAGTCATGAATAAAGCATTAAACATGGTTAACTAGTGAGCAATTACATTGGATCAAATATATTACATGATTAGATTAGTCTATGGTTCCAAAATTTAAAACTACTAGGTTCAATCAAGTTTTAGACATATAGATAATGAAATCTCCTAATTACAATATATATTCCAGTATAGACATATGAGAAATCATATTCACTCACGTAATCACATAATTCGATGAAATCGATTGGAGATCTAATATGAACAACAAGCAACTAAGTGAATGTGCAACCAAAATGAAGGGATCTAATCAGTCAATGTAGAACTAATATTTAATTAGTAATTAAATATGATTTAATGTTAATTTGAGAATTGGGGGTGAATTAGAGTCGATTTAGGTAAGAGCTGGTAGGAAATGAAAGATAAATTCTAAACTATTTCCTTTCGTCCCCGTTTGTATTTGAGGGTGATTAGTTTAACAAGCTTGTTAATTTTGTCCCATTAGCAATACTAGTTTTAGCCAACTGCCTTGGAAACTTAAAACTATCATATCACTCAAAATGCTTATCCGATTTCTTTTTATAACCACTTTACGGAATGAGAAATCACCATCCTGAAGCAATATGACATTAAGGCCTTATAAGTCGTTAGTAGCCCAAATCCTAGTGATTAGGAAAGAAGAATTGTGGGTACTACGTTCATTTTCTTTTGTAGTATCATTTTCCTCCTTTTCTAGAATTTACAATAAAATGAAAATAACAAAACTTCTTATAAAACTCAAATCCTAACTCCTAAATTGAATCAATAGTTGGAAGTAAGTTGCAAAACCAAACTATAAGTAGGTAATCCTCTCAAAACCATGAATTTATTCCTATTTGTTTCAGGTTTGTGAATCTTATCCTATTATATGTTGAAATCTATGTTGCATGCTACTTTAGTGACTTCTGTAAGTTGTTGAGAGTCCTTATAAGCTTAAAACCTCCATCTTTATGCTTAACCTCTTTTGTAAATTTTGGAAATCGATGAGTATAACTCACACTATCTACTTTTTTCACTCAGTTGTGATGATCCATAGTTGTTTCGGCGAAAAATTATGTCTCTGTAAACGTAAAATTGAGGTTTATGTTTATAGTAGAAAATCGGCTCTTTGTCCAATTTTGTGATATTGTATCTTGCTCATTTTTATTGAAATTGTTCTAAATTATTTCTAAATGTTAGTTTTTTGCAAGTAAAATTTTGTATCATTTCGACCTTTGTAAATAATTGAAACTTGATGTCAAACTTTGAATCAGAGAAGATGTATGCCTGGGTGAATTTCCCACCACTTAAGTCAACCTGGACTTTCTCAGGTTCGACCTATGGGTTGACCCAGAGGCCACATAGGTTGACACTTGTTGACCTTTAAGTGAAAGGGTCAACTCCTAGAGCATTTTGAACATGGCTCATTTTGTGTGTTTTCTAATGAACTAGGAACTAATTTCTGATGTGTCTCTTGATGATTTTAAATGATTTCCAGAGCAGTTTTCCATGAAGTTTTCTTAGGCTTAACCCAATAAAGGAAAACTAGGTAATGACACTAATTCATTCTTTGAATATGTGTTGTTTTTGATGAATTTTATGTATTGATTTCATGAACAATTTCATGAGATTTCCGACACAACGCACAATTTATATAATGATTTTTATAGGGAATTTTCTATATATGTATCCATCACTTTGAGGCAAATATAAGTTTTTTTTATAAAAATAAAACCGTCTCAAAGATATATGATATACATTGTTTTCAATTATATAGAGATTTTCAAAGAAACATTTTCAAATGATTTCAAAATCGTTTCATAAGTTCATTTTCTCAAACCAAGTATTTTCAATATCTATAATCACATGTTTTGACTCTTCGGGAAGGCGACAACGTGAATTAAACGATATAATAAATCATGTGGTATGTGGCACATAGGTTAATTATATCGGTTAATTTCAAATTTGTTGATTGAAGTTATTCAGAGTGTGGTATATGCTGACGAGTAATAAATCGATTAGTGAAGTATGTAGTATGAGACGTATTGTTTTCACTCTTTGGATTACTGTTTGGAAGTTTACAACACATGGTTGTTATTTTGTTGCTAATACTTTCTCTAGGAGGGTGCTAGGCTTGGGGGAGTCTTATACACACATATTCATTTGGCCGGGCGGGTCAAGTTACACTCGGCTGGGGGGTCACAGTAGTGGGGGCATGAATACGTATATAGTACTTGGCAAAGCTCGGGGTGAGCTATGTATTTGATGCATGTGTTATATGTTGTTTTGGATCCACTTTTGATGTCATTTGTTGTTTTGGATCCATTTTTGATGTTATTTGTTGTTTTGGATCCACTTTATGATGCCATTGTTGATTTTGTAGATATTTTCGATTTAGATCCAATTTATGATGTTTTTATGCCAATCTTCATTATAGCCTAGAACAATTATGGTGCCTATTCAAATAAAGATATAACCTTTATATTGTATGAACTCACATGAATTCTATACACTGATATTATAATGGAGTCACCCTATATTGTTCCTTAGAGTTTTGGAGACTTTATATGTTTTGTTGGCTTTGAATCTTAGCATACATTGGCAGAAAACCTTTACACGTTGATAATGACACCATTCATGAGACCCTTGTATGATATTTAGTTGTACCTTATCTCATGAATCTTATGTTGTACTATATTGAATCTACTCTCTTTACTCGTGAAGTCTTATCTCTCGTGTTTCTATTCTTCATCTATTATGGTCTAATCACTTTTTTGAACTAGACTGACTCATGTATTTTATATACTTGAGTCAGACCAAGCCATTTCAGGTTAGCTTCTACTAGATACTTGCTCATCCTGTGTTTCTACTATAGCTATATATCATCTTTTGAACGCTTAGGCGTATTTTGGACTAGTCATCTAATTATTTTGTTTTCCTACTCTGATATTTCTATATATTCTTTTATGCGATACGATGTCATTTATATTGTGTTTTATATAGCCACTTATGCATGTTAATTTGTATTGTGCTGGATGTATATGTGTATATGACTGTGTTTGTTGTTCTGTAATTTATGTTATTTATTATTGTTATGTTTGTTTTGAATTGACCTATTTTTGGCAGTAGTATTGTATTTGGCAAGGATTAAGTAGTTGATCCTCTTCAGGTAAGAGGAAAAAATGAACACTATATTGACGTACTTAATACTGGTTTAATACAAGACATACGGATGATCACTCCTAACATGCCCTATTCTCTACATTAGCAGACAGTATTACCTAGTAATCTCTTTGTAGTGTAAATCTCATGGTGCGACGTCATTTTGCTATCCTATCGACTTATATTTTAATTTATTCCCATATATTTGTACATACCCATAAGAATAGTACTAATAAAACCATAGTATGATAAAAGGATTTCATGAGCGGACGTATGCCAAAATATGCCAAACCATTATAAATCTTAGTATGTTTATTTCTTTCTCGTTTTAGTTTATTATTTTTTACTTTTTATTCTCTTTAATATTTTAGTGGGCGTTTATACCAGTTTTGACACCAACATTTGATTTTTGCATGGGTCTATATATCATGGATATGAAGAATAAGAGCACTCATGGAGTGTTATGAAAGGCATAAATATACTTCACATTATGTATCAAAAGCATTAAGGTAGATGAGTTAATTTAAAGTTTCTAGCATTTATAACTAATAAAAGATCCCTGTGTGCATTTCACTAATAATCAAACATAATGTATGTGAGTAATAAATCAAGGATCATATAGTTAAGATAGTTTGTTTAGAGTATTATTCTTTCCAACGTATAAAGTAGCACATCGATAACCAAGTGTACCATTATATTTGTAATCTCACTAGCTTAATAGTGACATTTTGTATTTTGGAAAGCCCCAATTATAGATATGTCATAGTAATAAATAAATAGAAAATTTAATTTGAAAAGAAAATTCAATTAATAAAATGAGCGATCTTTAAGGAATAATTAAATTAAATATTGAATAAGAAACAAAGATGCAATAATTATATTGATAATTAATGAAGTGGAATATATAAGTAATTTCATCTAAGTAGGTTCAATTTTATTAAGTAGAATGTTATAAAAATTACTGCTATGAAAGATGTTGATAAATTAATAGATTAGCCAAAGAATCCTAGATCTTATAACGTTCACTCTTATATTTCTTATGCCACTTTTACTCTCTTCATTCTATTTACACAAAGCAAAAGCAAACTTAAACGTTGACCTAAAAAGAAAATTTTCTAAGGAGAAAGAGGAAGAAAATTAATGCTCAACCAAACCATTTCAACTAGGTGATAATAGTCTTTTTACATCCCTACCTTTTAGGTCCAAAATAATTATTATGTAATACTTGTAACCATGAAAAAAGAAATTTTATTATGTTTGAAAAAAATTCTAGATGTGATCAAATTACAAACGGTTAAGATAATAATTAAACTACTGACGACCTGTAACAACACGGAATTTTGGCAATAGGAATTAATTATTAGATTTTTGAAAATAGGAATTTCTGCAAATGATGGGATTTGACCACGAAACTTTAACTGATGCGTTCGTCTCAGAATTCTGGCCAACTATCATGTTTGGAGTTTTGCAAATGGAAGCCGTATAAAAAAGTTTCGGATGAAATATGATAACGGACGAAAAATAAATAGATCAAAATAATTAAATATTATATACCTTATTTAACCAGCCTCACTAGGCCACTGGCGACCCAAGCGGTCGACCGGCGGCTGACCCTAGCGGTCGACCCACTGGGCGCCAGAACGCCCCAGTGACGGTTAGGGTTAAGGGGGTTAGGTTATAATATATTATTAAACGAATGGACGAATATAAACTAAAATGAATCCAATGGTTCATGGAAAATTCCACTCCTATAAATAAAGGGGGTAAGACCTCATTCTTTTCCACACAAATCTATAGGCACCAGCGAAGCTCTGCCATTTCCCTTTCTCTTCCAATTAAAAATATATCCGTATACAACCAATCAAACACAAATCTTATAGCATTGAAAGGGATTATCAGATCCAATGGAAAAGAATGTGAATTGATGCTCTACATCAGATTCTCCCCTCTCTTCCTATTTTCTTGCATATCCACAGATCTGAAAGTGTCCCCTTTTCAGATAAATTGTAGATTTATAAGAATTCAAAAATTGTAGGCCTAAAAGGTTATTCAAACTTCAGATTTGGATGCTTTTAGGTGAGTGGGAAATTTATATACAGAATTATAATAGCATATTTATCTCGTTTGTACTAGTTCTCAAAATATATCCTATTATCGTCATATCTGTTCATAATATTATGGAATTTGGATTGATACCTATCATATTTGCTAATAAATGTGGTTAAAACTCGAAAATTGTGAATTATGGTTAGGAATAATATTAATTGTAGGCTTACTTAAATTATATATACATATTGCCTATAATTATGTTGGAAAATATATTATGGTTGTTGCAAAGCACTATAGATCTAGAAACCAGTCCCATTAAACACCAATTGGATGTAGTTATATTCTAGATCTCTAGTTCCAGTGTTGAACGATAAATTATGTGAATTTGGACAAAAAGACACAATGGTGAATTATGTGATTGTAATTTTAAAAGAAATATGCCTATTTGTATTCAATGTTGTTGGGGTTTTGGCTTAGTTGTTGTAAATATGTCGTTTCCCTCTTTTTGAACAAAAAGACATTATTTTGAATTCACAAGAGATACGACAATAAGACTGAAAAGGGGAAAAGTGGTTCGAGTACAACGAGGAGATGACCTAGTTGAAAGCACTTGGGAAACTGAAGAGATGATGAAGAAGACTCATCTAGGGCTTTTCTCAGGTAATTATTTCCTTTAAATATCCTTTTATGGTTGCATTGTCATTGCTAGACTTAATGGTAGGGTATGGTCTCAACACAAATGCATCGTGCACTCATTTAGAAATTATATGTATATTAAGGTATTTTGCATACATTTGCATTGCTTATCACACATACACACTAGGACTGAGCTCACTATAGCAAGTATACGCTAAAAAATCACATCGAGTTATGGATGTTTTATAGATGCTTCTAAATAACATGGATGTACAACATGGTTGTTAGAGCGAGTCATGTTTTTTGCCCCTTCAAAAAGATTTCGGGACGAAATCTCTTATAAGGGAGGATAATGTAACACCCCGTAAAATAAATCATAAATAGTAATAAATAATTAAATTTAATATAAATAATAATAAATAGTAATAAATTAAACACACTGAAGGAGTCTGTATAAAGAAGATATTAATAAAACAAATTATACCTAAATGGTTTACACACAAGGTTTGAAATTCAAATTGAATGAATATAAATTTGAAATATAAATTTATATTAATTGGTCTAAAAGTATATACCAAAAATTTGGATTGTGTGTAGATATATACATATAAAAGGGGACTGAAATAATAAACGTAACGAAAGAATCAATGTCATAAATTCCGAAATTAATGAAAAACATGCTACAGTAGATTTAAATCTCTAGATTTAACCTCGGAAGTGGGTCTATCTCCCCTATAGTAGGGGGGGTCGATTGACCTTCTATAGAGGGGGTCGACCGCCTTACTGAGGGAAGGGTAGAGAATGTGTTTTTTATATAGGGAGATGTTTATAGTTTTTCATCAATAGACTGTCCATATTAAATCAAACTAATCCAATAGTCTATACATAGACTTGCAACTATAAATATAGCCCCTAGCCTCACTCTAAACCCTACTCTCATTTCATTTTACGCCTCCAATATTGTCCCCCTGTCATTGCTGAATTCCACAAAAGGTTAGGATTCTCTTTTGTTTCTCAAACTCCATTCTGTCTTTTCTGTTCTAGATTATGGAATTTAGTTCTATATATATATATAATTCTAAGATTTGATTCTCATATATATATATATATATATATATATATATTAGGTGGATTGGAGTACAATAATTTCGAAGGCTGAATCCAGATCTGATTCTACACAAATTCTATTGTTCTTCCTTCTAAAATCTCTCTGGGTGGAAATTATATAAGTTGCTATTTTCTATCCTCTCTAGTGTAGATTTGGATTTTTATGCATGTATAGGATTTGTAATTTAAACAAAAATAAAACACTATAAATTCTTCAAATCCTATATTTTGTTTATTGTGGAAATGGTCAATCAAACGTTATATGTTTTGGTTTGGGTTATTGGAATGATGAAAGTTAGGATTTGGATGTTTGGGTAATTCCTAGTTTTTAGTCTGATTCACTTAATTTTCACTTTAAATATTCGTATATGTTTATGCACTAAAACATAAGATTTGAGTGTTGTAAATTAATAGGTTTAAGCAACTATTTCAAATAGATTTGTTTAAACATATTTTATATAAATATACTAGAATGTTAAGTTTTTGTATATGATATAAAATAAAAAGTGAAGATGTGCCAGAGGTAAGGTTTTGTGTAAGCAATTGGATTATTGCACCCTGTCTATACATTTTTTATTTAGATAATTATTCAAACCTAGGTTGCAATTTTTACTTGTATGTATTGTTATTTCCCTTTTTATCAGTGAATGTGAATAATAGATGTTTGGACCATGTTAAGTAATGGGAAATTAACTTGTATACCTAAATTGTTGTTATTAGGATTGACATTTGAAATGTATAAAGTCGTTATTCACGTGCGCTAAAGTTATGCGTATTTATTTATATATTTATGGCATAATAAACATAATATAAATACATATTAATTGCATACTAAACGAGTTAAGTTAGGAAACTAGGAATTAAACGTCCCCATAGGAAACTTGTACGTGTGTGAGTGTGACGACCCCAAACTTCCGTAGTACGAAAGTAAGGATAATCATTGGAATATAACATAATTTCAACAATAGCAAATCTCAGATAACATCACAACACATAAATCATTACAGCGGAAATAGAAATGTCATCACATCACATATCAAAGACATCAGAGTACGCAGTTACAGGATACACTTAACAAATAAAAGTCTCAATGAAGAAAGAAAGAAGTCTCAATAAAAAAAGAAAGAAGTCTCAATCCCCATCAAAGATCAATAATGTCTAATTGTCTCAAGTAGCAATAAAAGATAAAAAGGAAAATCTTCTTCATCTTCATCCTTAAACAAGCTCCAATCTAGAATGCATCCATACCTAAACCGCCCGTGTGGAAAGAGGGCACCCGAGTTTGCAAAGTGGACTGGCATGAGAAATCTTTCTTAACTAACAATATGGATAATCACAGGACCATGCCGCTAACGCGGAACGGGTTTACTCCATTGGATTACCCGTGCATAATTTACATAAAATTTTATACAAAACAACGCACTGCTTTTTATAAAATGAAATCATTATAAGACTCAAGTCCCATCACACAATGCAATGCAAACCAGAGGATAGAATTTTACCTTATAATGATAAAACATGCTTGATACGTGGAAACTTATATTTTAATATTACTAGTAGTGTCTAATCAGTTTCAAAAATACTTCAAAGTAAATGTATCAATCCTAGACGGTATAGCCACCATATACTATGTCGCCATATATAGGTTTACAATCAAAACCGTAATGTCGTATTGGAAATTGGGTTTCCATCAATGAGTCGAGGCTAGGGATCGTCCTCTCCGATTCGAGGCACTCTAGCAAATGCCTCAGGATCACACATACGGGCAACCCTTGGATGCGGTAGGGTCGGTCCGCAAATAACGTTAATGGATTAGTTATGCCTAAACACACGCTTTCTGGTCCTATTAAACCTACAAAATGGTCACTATCGACCAATAAATCTGAGGTACCTCATAATCCATCATCCACATAAGCAAAAAATGTCAGGGTTTGTAAACGCTGGTACCACTTCTAGCTAGAAAGAAACATGTGCACTCTCTACGGTCCTGATCCCGTTTTTGACTCATACCTGGGTGTGAGGTTTGCGAAGTCATGATACACACAAAGCTACGACTAAATAGGCTATGCTTTGATCATCAACCACAAGGCCCTGCTTTTCAATAAAAGCCTTGATCATTTGCATCTTGGCATGTCACATTAAAAATTCACGCCATGCGATTGATAACTACCAATATATAACCTCTGAGCTCATGCGTCTCAGAGAAGGGTGTTAAGCAAGAGAATAAATTCTCCGCCACCACAAATATATAATAAATAGAAATCAATTTAATTTACCTGGAATGAAATCAAATGTCAGACACACATCCATTAACAAGTCCGTTCTGGGTCTGAACGAAACCGGAGACACCTTATTCATCGTTCCGTATGTCCAATACGGAAGAGAGGTGCTCGCTTATCCGGACAATCAACAAGTACGTCTGGACAACTACCACTATAACCCTCTCAAGGCAACAACTCCTATCAAAGGCATCAGTAGTCGTCCATTCGATGTGAAGATCGCCGGTCTTCAATCACGGTTTTTAATATCTTAGATTTAAATCGTCGTATAATTATATGAAATGAGTTTGACTCGGTCTTTTCAAATAATTCTCGAATATTTATACTTTAAACCATTTCATATCGTTAATATTTATTTATAACTATTTATCGCTATTTTTATTTATATAAAAATAATCTAATTTAATTCAACGACGCTTCGGGTCAATGGGCAGCCCTGGCACAGTTTTTATCAAAATTTAATTTACACATATCTCGAAATCTAACCATTGGATTTTAACATGATTTATATCGTTGGAAAGATCTTCCCAAGGCGGTCCTAACGGTTCCAGTTTTGGGAAAATCCGATGGTCGGGTCTTTCGGTATAATCGTTTAAAGTTACGATTGCCGAAATGCGAACTGCTGCACGCGATTCATTTAATTTAATATATATATATAATAATAATATATAAATATAAATTTTTCGACGATTTCACTAATGTGTTTGACATGCCAAATAAAGAAACATTTAATTTGCATAACGTTTTCTACATCTTTCTAATGTATATTTGGCGATGAAATTATCACCTAGATTTATGTACACATTCTAATATATATAATGGCGATAAAAATGTCACTTAGATTTATATACAAATTCTAATGTATATAATGATGGCCTTATTTTGTTACCAAACCTATTTTAGCAAAATATATAAAAGTGTTATTTTCATTTTGTTAACCATTCTATTTTAACCAAATGATTCCAATGATGTTTCCATTTTTGTTGAAAATTCTTTTTCCTAGATTCTTACATAACATTAAAAATGTGTTTTTTTAATGTAACCATATTTTCATTCTTAAAACATGAACATTTTCTATTTTCCAATATCACCTTGAAAATGTGGAATTTTAATGTTATCATGTTTTTATTTAAAACATGTACATTTTTCTATTTTCTATTCATTACATTAAAAACATGGGTTTCTAAGGAAATCATGTATTATTTGAAATATGAACATTTTCTATTTTCTATTCATTACATTAAAATTGTGAATTTTTAATGTAATCATGTTTTTATGTAAAACTTGAACTTTTTCTATTTTCTAATATTAAATTAAAAATGTGGACTTTTATTGTAATCGTGTTTCTATTTAAAACATGTACATTTTTTTCCTTTTTCAATATTACATTAAAATGTGGATTTTTAATGTAAACATGTTTTTATTTAAAACATGTACATTTTTCTATTTTCTATTCATTACATAAAAATTTGGGTTTCTAAGGAAATCATGTTTTTATTTGAAACATGAACATTTTCTATTTTCTATTCATTACATTAAAAATGTGAATTTTTAATGTAACCATGTTTTTATGTAAGACATGAACTTTTCTATTTTCTAATATTACATTAAAAATGTGGACTTTTAATGTAATCATGTTTTCATTCAAAACATGAACATTTCACCATTTTCTATTTTAACTCAACAAAATGGTCAAAATGATTCCTTTCATTTTTGTTGAAATATTTAAGTTCAACAAAAGGACAAAAAAATGTAGATTTTGTTGAAAACTCTAGTTCGGTAAAATGACAAAATTTGTATATTCCATTTTGTTGAAAATTCTAATTCAGTAAAATGAAAAAATTTGTATATTCCATTTTGTTGAAAATTCTAATTCAACAACATAACAAAATTGGATATTCTATTTTTATTGAAATTCTAATTCAACAAATATGATAAAAGTGATATTTCATTTGTGTTGAAAATTCTGGTTCAACAAATGACACAATATTGGTATTTCAATTTTGTTGAAAATTCTAATTCAACAAAAGGACAAAAATGAATAATTTAATTTTGTTGAAAACTCTAGTTCAACAAATCGACAAACATTGGTATTTCATTTTTTATTGAAAATTATAATTCAACAAATTGACACAAATATGTATATTTTACTTTTATTAAAATTTTTGATTCAACACAATGACACAAATGTATAATTCAATTTTTTTGAAAATTTTGATTCAATAAAGTGTGTAATAGGTAATATTTCATTTTGATTGAAAATTCTAATTTAATCAAAGTGACAAAAATGTATGATTCATTTTTATTGATAATTTTGATTCAATCAAAATATATAAAAGATGATATTTTATTTTGATTGAAAATTCTAATTCAATCAAAGTGACAATAATGTATGATTCATTTTGTTTAAAATTTTGATTCAATCAAAATATATAAAAGGTGATATTTCATTTTGATTGAAAATTCTAATTCAATCAAAGTGACAAAAGTGTATGATTCATTTTGTTGAAAATTTTGATTCAATCAAAATATATAAAAGGTGATATTTCATTTTGATTGAAAATTCTAATTCAATCAAAGTGACAAAAATGTATGATTCATTTTTGTTGATAATTTTGATTCAACGAAATATATAAAAGGTGATATTTCATTTTGATTGAAAATTCTACTTCAATCAAAGTGACAAAAATGCATGATTCATTTTGTTGAAAATTTTGATTCAATCAGAATATATAAAAGGTGATATTTCATTTTTATTGAATATTTTGATTCAAAAAAAATGATAACAAAAATGTTTGATTCGTTTTTAATGCAAATTTTAATCCAATAAAATATAATAAAGGTGATACTTCATTTTTGTTGAATATTTTGATTTAACAAAAAAATAACAAAAATGTTTGATTCATTTTTTTTTCAAATTATAATTATAACCCAATACCACCAAAATAACAGATCTATATAACATATCAAACACAGATCAAATCACATAGCATAACATTTAGAAATTTACAGCGCACTGATGATAATACAAACATGATTAATTTTAATTATTTAAGGAGAAATAAAGTTGAATTCTCATAGTCGAGTTTGATTCTGAATTATTCAGAATTGGATTTTTGTCCAAATTTCGATCTGCTCTAAATCAGCTCCAATCAGTCTAGTAGTGTAGATCTCGAACTCACGATCGTAACAGATCTGAAATTTTCCAATTCCGAGTTCGTATGACTGAGATACGAATCAATTACATTGTTAATATTTTAAAGTAAATTAATTTAAATAATTACATAGAATTCCAACTTCTTCTACCTTGAACAGACAAAGGTCGATGGTTTCAGACTTCAAGTTCGAACCTAGGGTTCGGGTTTGCACGCGGACCGAGGCACGTGGAGATGATCAGCGAACGTCATGAGGAAGGGGGAGGATGGCGGGCCTAGCGGTGGTCCCCACGTCGAGCTCGGTGGCTCCCTGCTAGCGGCATTTGGCTGCGAGCGGCGGGTGTTTGTGGGCTCGAACCATGTGATCCATAGCACCACCAGAGATCCGACCGTAAGGAAGTGTAGATGGTGCTGATATCTACAATATTGTCTGAAGAGTCGATGGGTTTGTGTAACACCCCACATCCTTTAGTGTCACTCACAATGGGAATGCACTAAGTTCTGTGGAGCATTTAGGGTAAAAGATGCAGATAAATTACAAGACAAACAAAATTAAAACAGCGGAAAATAAAACTTTACTTTATTGATAAAATATTTTGTACAACAATTGTTTTCCAATATCAGAGTATCATCTGTCTTACAAAATAAAGAAGCATAAAATAACATTTATATTCCCCAATGTAGCATAAGCCAGCCATAGCAGCAGAAAAAGAGAGTCCAAAGCACTTTGTCAAAGAATCTTCGAGCTTGGGAAGAGTGACGGTCCAATCTAACCTGGGCTATATTATTCCCTCCTTAACTACCTGGGGGGGGGGGGGGGGGGGAAACGGAAGAAAAGAAGACAAAAGAAAACTGGGTCAGACATAAAGTCTGGTAAGTTCGGTTACTTCTAGCGTGTGAACAAGGAAAAACAAAACGACACGAATTAACTGAATACAAGACAATACCATGATGATAGGGCCAACAAGATAGGATATGATTAACACAAGATATGCTAACACAAGATAAACTGGATATGCTTTAATACTTTCTCCGCTTCGCTATTAACCTGTTATTATGGTTTCTATGTCTCTGCACCACCTATCTAGTGTCCCAACTAGTAATCTGTCTAAAATGATAACGCGATCCCAATCCCAGTAATTGTGGTTGCCTTTAGGCATACATTTATTATTTATTACCTAGATCTAATCTAGGGTTTTCTTATCGAGCGCTTCCTAAATTCAACTAGGGTTTATGCGACTTGTCTAATACTTCTCGGATTCAGGATTTATGCCACCTAGGTCCAACTAGGGATTATGCTACCTGTCGAACGATGCCCCTAGTCTAGGACACACTACCTAGAGTGGTATATGTTCCTACACTTTCCCCACGTATGTGTTGCGAATCGTTTATCGCTGTCTAGATGCACATGTCATGAAATGTGCGACCCGAGTCCCGTTGCAGGGCTATTCTAGAAACATGGAACTTGTTCGGGAGCTTTCAGATATCTGCCAATGCAGATGCTAACGTCTGTTTTTTTCTAGTGGCTATGGTCCCACCTGACCCCTCCCTCAACTAATGAAAGGCCACCCTTGAAAAACTGAGAACTATACGCAGGCCCCCTATGCCCCACTTTCTTATAGCCATCCTCACCCATAACTAGATAGCAAGTATATGGTCTTTTGGAGTTCTCCGCCTTTCCGCTTTACGTATCTCGACTGACTCAAGATGGTAGGTAGATGACGAGTTGCTATCACAGGGCTACTGGTCTCGCCGAATCACACTGGTCCATCCTAGTCTTTAGGTTGCCTTATATTGCAACCAAGGCATACCCTTGGTTTTCTAACGCAGACCTTAACCTCTGTAAGCCCAGGAGGATCATCTGCAGCCTCACAGAGGGATACCAAGAATACCCTCACGTCCTCTCGAAGCATCGGGCTTTGTAACCCAATTCGTTGGAGCCTTTTTTAAGATTAGATGGACGTTCGCTCCTCCTCGTGTTATACTAAGAATTACTACTTAGTTTTCCTAACTAAGGTTTACCACTTATTTTCCTGAATTGTTGTTTTCTTAACTAAGGTTTACTACTTAGCCCCTCTCAACTAAGGTTTACTACTTAGTTCTCTTTCTCGTCATGTTCGATTGGTTAAGTGTCATTAGTCGATACAAGTTATCTTAACCCATTCATTTGTCAAGTTAAACTGGTTAAGTGTTATCAGTAATTCACATTGACTTAACCTTACCAGCATCAAGTTATATTGGTTAAGTATTTACTTAACCCTACCCATTCATCTTGTATTGGTTAAGTGTTCCTTTTTAACTTAACCTTGCCTATCTGTTTTAACTAACATGTTATAACGGTTAAGTGTTCCCTTAGTTAACCTAACCCTAACATTGGTTTGATTAACATGTTCTAATGGCTAAGTATTGTCCCTTCATGTTTTTAACTTAACCCTATTCATTTAACACACTCTGATGGTTAAGTGTTCAAGCTTACTTAACCCTACGGTCTAGTCTAGCTAACATATTAAATTGGCTAAGTGCATTAAATTTACTTAACCCCAACCTCTAGTCTAGTTAGCATGTTAAATTGGATAAGTGTATTAACTTTACTTATCCCCAACCTCTAGTCTAGTTAACATGTTAAATTGGCTAAGTGTATTGAATTTACTTAACCCCTACAAATCTTGTCTTGTTACCATGTTGAGTTGGTTAAGTGTTCTAGTTAACTTAACCATATTGTTCTAACTTAACTGTGCTAAGTTGGTTAAGTGTTCCTATGGACTTAACCCTCCCATTCTAGCTTAACTGTGTTAAGTTGGTTAAGTGTTCTTATGGACTTAACCCTCCTATTCTAGCTTAACTTTAGTTGTCTTATTAAAGCACCAGCCACTCACATTAGACAGGTATTGTTGTGGCTGCCGGTATGTCGGTTGGTTCCGGGCAGTCTTACGCCACAATTCAGTCTAACCTCGGGCCTTTATCGGGCTCAATGCCTTAACCTCCCACATTGGATAGGTATTGTTGTGATAACTGGACACCCGGGCGGGTCTGTGCTGGTTTACATCACAACTCAATCCAACCTCGGGTTAAGCATGTTCGTATTGTCTAAATTTACTTTTCTCATTTAGGATAAATTATATAAGTAAATTTTCCCTAATTTACTTATTCCATTATTACTCTTTTAATGTACATTGTCAACATTTATTATTATGCCACATTTTCCCTATATATCATATTTATAGTTTTTGGTATGTAAATTATACCAAATTAAGTGTCACTAACCATGATTATTCTAAACATGACAATTACTCACAATTATGACTAAATTCAAAATTTGTGCTAATATACTTATTATGCCAAATTAACTTTAATTGACCCAATTCTGATTTAACACCCTAATTTACAGTTTATGGCAAGACTAGAATTATTATTCTAGTTTACCGTTTACGCCTAAAACTTAGCTTACTTGCCAATATTAAATTTAATATGTTAAATTACATATTCCATAATTCGTGTCAAATTTTCAAATTTGCGGTCTAATAAACATGCCATAATACATGTTCTAAATTATGTCAATCACAATTATGTTAATGTTCCACATTATGCCAATTTCCTAGTTTACAACCATGTTTAAGTCAAATTTATGATTTGCCCAAATCGTATTCCCATCGTTCATGTAATCGTGATTTCATCCTAGATTATAGATAAATCTAGATTCGTGGATAAAAGGGGAACGAACCAAAATGCCATGAAAAGATAGACATAATGACTGGCAGAAGATGATAATTCACTAATCACAGATCTAACAAATTACACTGAATAAATTGATTAAAGCATCGAAGGCCTATAGATCTGATAATATTTTGACATAAAAAGGGTTGAACAAATAACATAGGTTCAAGTATATGGGTAGATCTAACTTAATAGATAAATTCCCATAATCAAGATCCAAGGATAATTAAGAATAAACTGAATAGATATTCAAGTTTAGATCCAATCTCACTGTCATAATCCTAGGCAATAATATCATGTTCATGAATCATAGGTAATTATCCACTATTGTCCTTGTCATAGTCATAGGCATTGGTTTATGCTCCTAGTCAAAGGCTTATGTTCATAGTCAAAGGCTTATGTTCATAGTCAAATGCTTATGTTCATAGTCAAAGGCTTATGGTTTCAAAGGCCACAGTTCCATAGTCAAAATCTTAAGCATTGGCTATTTAGTCACAATGTGTTCTAGGCCATAATCAAGAATCAGATCCAAAGTCATAAACAAGCACAGATTCAATGAAATGATAAGGCATATTTCTTATATTCTTTTAATTTCAAGTCACAAATAGAAAAGGCATTCAAATATAAAAAGTAACCGACTTACATTGATTGGATCTAGAAAAGAACAGAAAGATAGCGTTGCTTGAAGCCGTTGAATCTTTACTTGAATCCTAACTTGTTTTGAATCTTCTCTTGAAAGACTTGAGCAGGATATCCTCATCTTGATTTATATTTTATTTTATTTTATTTATTTAGATTTAGAGGAAGAAGAAGAAGCCATGTCCATCAAGAATTTGTGCAGCATAAGGTTAGAGAAGAATGGTGCAAAGAGAAGGAGACTAGGGGGCTGTTTATATAGGATTGCAAGCTAATTTGAGCCGTCGATGAAGCCAAGGTTAATCAAAACCATCCGTTCTAAAGTGAAGCCAATTATGTTCACAATTACTTTTCTTAATGTACATTATTAACATTTATTATTAAATTTGTATGCACATTAGATACATCTCCCCTTTACACATTTATTATTAAATTTGTATGCACATTAGATACATCTCCCCTTTACACATTTATTATTAAATTTGTATGCACATTAGATACATCTCCCCTTTACACATTTATTATTAAATTAATAACTTTAGTGTTAACAAAAATACGGGGTGTTACATTCTCCCCTCCTTAAAGGATTTCGACCCCGAAATCTTTAAGTCAAGAAGAATGTAAATCCTACCATCCAATCATCCATCTACTCAACCATCAAACACATGCATCCATTGTCCTTAAAGACTTCTAATGCTTGTATGTTCACATGCATAGTGTGTGTACATGTCTTTATCTAATGCAAAATCAGGTGGTCTACTGATTCAGTTGACCTCCTTAATGCAAATCATGTCAGTGTCATGCGTCCAATATGTATGCAAATCCTAATGATACATATTATTTCTATATGAGTGCACAATCATTCACTCAAATGCGACATCCATATGATAACACATTAAGTTCAATTCATAAACAAATACATATATGTAAATGAAATATGAAGGCGTCTGAGCTGATCTAGTGCCTAATACGTGTGTATATGCATTCACGAGCAACCACTTGCAACCATTCGCAACCATCAACCATAACATGTTTCAAATACATGTTTACATCCAAAAGGGTTTCTACCTAAGGATCAATGATACGTCCTAGAGGATATACCTTAAAAGCTAGAAATTAGTATGCATAGAATTCCTAAAAAAAGAAATCAAGGATGTACCCTTAAGAAAAAGGGTATGAGGCGCGTATGCCTTATCTTCAATCTCCCGTATCACGTCTTCTTGTGCTTTACTCAACTGTACCTTAACAGATTCAACTTCACGATTGCGAAGTTTCTTGTCCTCCATTTCCAAAATAAACAAATGTCAATCATGATACTGAGTGTATATACTAGGATGATCAGAGGACTCTCCTCTTTGCTTATCCATCATGCCATAACTATGAGGGTGAAAGGGTCACTACGTACTTTTTACCTCTCTTAAGGTTAGTCCTTCTCTATATAGAGCGCCTGCCACAACTATTCATCTCTCAAGCAAACCATCCTAGTCGAACTCGACATCCCTCAAGTACAAGCCCCAAAGGCCTAAACCAATATCAAAAAAGCACCTGAGGAATGTCTCCTCCGAATTTGGACGATCTACGTGGGATGATCTAAGCAAAAACAACCAAACACTTGAGCACTAGTTGGGATCTTTTACTATACAAGTACTAAGGTGCAGAGACTCAACTATGGAAGCAAATATGAACAAATGCGAAGTGCTAAAACCAAAAGAAAGAGTACAAACTGAAAAGCTAGACTCTTCCAACAGAACTTTACTACCTTTCTCCTAGGTACGCTTAGTGGTGAAAGCATGTACTTGCCCTTCTGAAAATCTTGTCCTTTGTTCTTAATTATATGCCCTATTCTGCCATAGTAAAGATACTTCCTCTTGTCTTAGGTTTTATAATCCCTTCCTCCTTCGTGAGCCAAGTCTACATCCATGATTTCCTCATCCTTGGGTTGTGCTCCTTAGCCAAACTCCTCATCCTCTTTCATGTGTAATCATGTTGACAAATCTCTCGAAAGCTGCCTCCATCGTACAGAAAACCCTACTAAGCTTGAAAGAAAACTAGCCGCAGGTAAAACTACTACGGTTATAGATGGAAGTCGGGCTCTACTTCGCCCTTCGATGAGGTTACCTCCCAGAAAGCCAGGAGCCCTAGAGACTTAAGAAAGAAGGGGACAAGAATTCAAACAGAGAATCAGAAGATAGTGCGTATGACTTTTGGGGAATATGCCTTTAAAAAAAAACTTTTCTTTTGAAAATGCTTCTTTTAAAACTGTTTGAAAATAATAATTTTTTTCAAATCTTTTATCTGATCCGGTAACCTTCAGCTCTGATACCACGTGTAACACCCCACATCCTTTAGTGTCACTCACAAAGGGAATGCACTAAGTTCTATGGAGCATTTAAGGTAAAAGATGCAGAAAAATAACGAGACAGACAAAATTAAAACAGCGGAAAATAAAACTTTACTTTATTGATAAAATAGTTTGTACAACAATTGTTTTCCAATATCAGAGTATCATCTGTCTTACAAAATAAAGAAGCATAAAATGACATTTATATTCCCTAATGTAGTATAAGCCAGCCATAACAGCAGAAAAAGAGAGTCCAAAGCACTTTGTCAAAGAATCTTCGAGCTTGGGAAGAGTGACGGTCCAATCTAACCTGAGCTATACTATTCCCTCCTTAACTACCTGGGGGGGGGGGAACGGAAGAAAAGAAGATGAAAGAAAACTGGGTCAGACATAAAGTCTGGTAAGTTCAGTTACTTCTAGCATGTGAACAAGGAAAAACAAAACGACAAGAATTAACTGAATACAAGACAATACCATGATGATAGGGCAAACAAGATAGGATAAGATTAACACAAGATATGCTAAGACAAGATAAACTGGATATGCTTTAATACTTTCTCCGCTTCGCTATTAACCTGTTATTATGGTTTCTATGTCTCTGCACCACCTATCTAGTGTCCCAACTAGTAATCTGTCTAAAATGATAACGCGATCCCAATCCCAGTAATTGTGGTTGCCTTTAGGCGTACATTTATTATTTATTACCTAGATCTATTCTAAGGTTTTCTTATCGAGCGCTTCCTAAATTCAACTAGGGTTTATGCGACTTATCTAATACTTCTCGGATTCAGGATTTATGCCACCTAGGTCCAACTAGGGATTATGCTACCTGTCGAACGATGCCCCTAGTCTAGGACGCACTACCTAGAGTGATATATGTTCCTAGACTTTCCCCACGTATGTGTACGGAATCGTTTATCGCTGTCTAGATGCACATGTCATGAAATGTGCGACCCGAGTCCCGTGGCAGGGCTATTCTAGAAACACCGAACTCGGTCGGGAGCTTTCAGATATCTGCCAATGCAGATGCTAGGATCTGTTTTTTTCCAGTGGCTATGGTCCCACCTGACCCCTCCCTCAACTAATGAAAGGCCACCCTTGAAAAATTGAGAACTATACGCAGGACCCCTATGCCCCACTGTCTTATGGACATCCTCACCCATAACTAAGTAGCAAGTATATGGTCTTTTGGAGTTCTCCGCCTTTCCGCTTTACGTATCTCGACTGACTCAAGATGGTAGGTAGACGACGAGTTGCTATCACAGGGCTACTGGTCTCGCCGAATCACGCTGGTCCATCCTAGTCTTTAGGTTGCCTTATATTGCAACCAAGGCATACCCTTGGTTCTTCTAACGCAGACCTTAACCTCTGTGAGCCCAGGAGGATCATCTGCAGCCTCACAGAGGGATACCAAGAATACCCTCACGTCCTCTTGAAGCCTCGGGCTTCGTAACCCAATTCGTTGGAGCCTTTTTTTAGATTAGATGGACGTTCGCTCCTCCTCGTGTTATACAAAGAATTACTACTTAGTTTTCCTAACTAAGGTTTACCACTTAGTTTCCTGAATTTTCATTTTCTTAACTAAGGTTTACTACTTAGCCCCTCTCAACTAAGGTTTACTACTTAGTTCTCTTTCTCGTCAAGTTGGATTGGTTAAGTGTCATTAGTCGATACAAGTTAACTTAACCCATTCATTTGTCATGTTAAACCGGTTAAGTGTTATCAGTAATTCACGTTGACTTAACCTTACCAGCATCAAGTTATATTGGTTAAGTATTTACTTAACCCTACCCATTCATCTTGTATTTGTTAAGTATTCCTTTTTAGCTTAACCTTGCCTATCTGTTTTAACTAACATGTTATAGCGGTTAAGTGTTCCCTTAGTTAACTTAACCCTAATATTGGTTTGATTAACATGTTCTAATGGTTCAGTATTGTCCCTTCATGTTTTTAACTTAACCCTACTCATTTATCACACTCTGATGGTTAAGTGTTCAAGCTTACTTAATCCTACGGTCTAGTCCAGCTAACATATTAAATTGGCTAAGTGTATTAAATTTACTTAACCCCAACCTCTAGTCTAGTTAGCATGTTTAATTGGCTAAATGTATTAACTTTACTTATCCCCAAACTCTAGTCTAGTTAACATGTTAAATTGGCTAAGTGTGTTGAATTTACTTAACCCCTACAAATCTTGTCTTGTTACCATGTTAAGTTGGTTAAGTGTTCTAGTTAACTTAACCATATCGTTCTAACTTAACTGTGTTAAGTTGGTTAAATGTTCCTATGGACTTAACCCTCCCATTCTAGCTTAACTGTATTAAGTTGGTTAAATGTTCTTATGGACTTAACCCTCCCGTTCTAGCTTAACTTTAACTGTCTTATTAAAGCACCAGCCACTCACATTAGACAGGTATTGTTGTGGCTACTGGTATGCCGGTTGGTTCTGGCCAGTCTTACGCCACAACTCAGTCTAACCTCGGGCCTTTATCGGGCTCAATGCCTTAACCTCCCACATTGGATAGGTATTTTTGTGATCACTGGACAGCCGGGCGGGTCCGGGCAGGTTTACATCACAACTCAATCCAACCTCGGGTTAAGCATGTTCGTATTGTCTAAATTTACTTTTCTCATTTAGGATAAATTCTATAAGTAAATTTTCCCTAATTTACTTATTCCATTATTACTCTTTTAATGTACATTGTCAACATTTATTATTTTTGCCCATTTTCCTTATATGTCATATTTATAGTTTTTGGTATGTAAATTATACCAAATTAAGTGTCACTAACCATGATTATTCTAAACATGACAATTACTCACAATTATGACTAAATTCAAAATTTGTGCTAATATACTTATTATGCCAAATTAACTTTAATTGACCCAATTCTGATTTAACACCCTAATTTACAATTTATGGCAAGACTAGAATTATTAATCTAGTTTACCATTTACGCCTAAAACTTAGCTTACTTGCCAATACTAAATTTAATATGTCAAATTACATATTCCATAATTCATGTCAAATTTTCAAATTTTCATTCTAATAAACATGCCATAATACATGTTCTAAATTATGTCAATCATAGTTATGTTAATGTTCCACATTATGCCAATTTCCAAGTTTACAACCATGTTTAAGTCAAATTTATGATTTGCCCAAATCATATTCCCATCGTTCATGTAATCGTGATTTCATCCTAGATTATAGATAAATCTAGATTCGTGGATAAAAAGGGAATGAACCAAAACTCCATGAAAAGATAGACATAATGACTGGCAGAAGATGATAATTCACTAATCACAGATCTAACAAATTACACTGAATAAATTGATTAAAACATCGAAGGCCTATTGATCTGATAATATTATGACATAAAAAGGGTTGAACAAATAACATAGGTTCAAGTGTAAGGGTAGATCTAACTTAATAGATAAATTCCCATAATCAAGATCCACGGATAATTAAGAATAAACTGAATAGATAATCAAGTTTAGATCCAATCTCACAGTCATAATCCTAGGCAATAATATCATGTTCATGAATCATAGGTAATTATCCACTATTGTCCTTGTCATAGTCATAGGCATTGGTTTATGCTCCTAGTCAAAGGCTTATGTTCATAGTCAAAGGCTTATGTTCATAGTCAAAGGCTTATGGTTTCAAAAGCCACAGTTCCATGGTCATAATCTTAAGCATTAGCAATTTAGTCACAATGTGTTCTAGGCCATAATCAAGAATCAGATCCAAAGTCATAAATAAGCACAGATTCATTGAAATGATAAGGCATATTTCTTATATTCTTTTAATTTCATGTCACAAATAGAAAAGGCGTTCAAATCTAAAAAGTAACCAACTTACATTGATTGGATCTAGAAAAGAATAGAAAGATAGCGTTGCTTGAAGCCGTTGAATCTTTACTTGAATCCTAACTTGGTTTTCTTATCGAGCGCTTCCTAAATTCAACTAGGGTTTATGCGACTTATCTAATACTTCTCGGATTCAGGATTTATGCCACCTAGGTCCAACTAGGGATTATGCTACCTGTCGATCGATGCCCCTAGTCTAGGACACACTATCTAGAGTGGTATATGTTCCTAGACTTTCCCCATGTATGTGTCGCGAATCATTTATCGCTGTCTAGATGCACATGTCATGAAATGTGCGACCTGAGTCCCGTGGCAGGGCTATTCTAGAAACACGGAACTTGGTCGGGAGCTTTCAGATATCTGCCAATGCAGATGCTAACGTCTGTTTTTTTCCAGTGGCTATGGTCCCACCTGACCCCTCCCTCAACTAATGAAAGGCCACCCTTGAAAAACTGAGAACTATAAGCAGGCCCCCTATGCCCCACTATCTTATGGCCATCCTCACCCATAACTAGATAGCAAGTATATGGTCTTTTGGAGTTCTCCGCATTTCCGCTTTACGTATCTCGACATACTCAGGATGGTAGGTAGATGACGAGTTACTATCACAGGGCTACTGGTCTCGCCGAATCACACTGGTCCATCCTAGTCTTTAGATTGCCTTATATTGCAACCAAGGCATACCCTTGGTTCTTCTAACGCAGACCTTAACCTCTATGAGACCAGGAGGATCATCTGTAGCCTCACATAGGGATACCAAGAATACCCTCATGTCCTCTCGAAGCCTCGGGCTTCGTAACCCAATTCGTTTGAGCCTTTTTAAAGATTAGATGGACGTTCGCTCCTCCTCATGTTATACTAAGAATTACTACTTAGTTTTCCTAACTATGGTTCACCACTTAGTTTAGTGAATTGTCGTTTTCTTAACTAAGGTTTACTACTTAGCCCCTCTCAACTAAGGTTTACTACTTAGTTCTCTTTCTCGTCATGTTGGATTGGTTAAGTGTCATTAGTCGATACAAGTTAACTTAACCCCTTCATTTGTCATGTTAAACTGGTTAAGTGTTATCAGTAATTCACGTTGACTTAACCTTACCAGCATCAAGTTATATTGGTTAAGTATTTACTTAACCCTACCCATTCATCTTGTATTGGTTAAGTGTTCCTTTTTAACTTAACCTTGCCTATCTGTTTTAACTAACATGTTATAACGGTTAAGTGTTCCCTTAGTTAACTTAACCCTAACATTGGTTTGATTAACATGTTCTAATGGTTAAGTATTGTCCCTTCATGTTTTTAACTTAACCCTACTCATTTAACACACTCTGATGGTTAAGTGTTCAAGCTTACTTAACCCTACGGTCTAGTCCAGCTAACATATTAAATTGGCTAAGTGTATTAAGTTTACTTAACCCCAACCTCTAGTCTAGTTAGCATGTTAAATTGGCTAAGTGTATTAACTTTACTTATCCCCAACCTCTAGTCTAGTTAACATGTTAAATTGGCTAAGTGTATTGAATTTACTTAACCCCTACAAATCTAGTCTTGTTACCATGTTATGTTGGTTAAGCGTTCTAGTTAACTTAACCATATCGTTCTAACTTAACTGTGTTAAGTTGGTTAAGTGTTCCTATGGACTTAACCCTCCCATTCTAGCTTAACTGTGTTAAGTTGGTTAAGTGTTCTTATGGACTTAACCCTCCCGTTCTAGCTTAACTTTAACTGTCTTATTAAAGCACCAGCCACTCACATTAGACAGGTATTGTTGTGGCTGTCGGTATGCCGGTTGGTTCCGGGCAGTCTTACGCCACAACTCAGTCTAACCTCGGGCCTTTATCGGGCTAAATGCCTTAACCTCCCACATTGGATAGGTATTGTTGTGATAACTGGACAGCCGGGCGGGTCTAGGCAGGTTTACATCACAACTCAATCCAACCTCGGGTTAAGCATGTTCGTATTGTCTAAATTTACTTTTCTCATTTAGGATAAATTCTATAAGTAAATTTTCCCTAATTTACTTATTTCATTATTACCATTTTAATGTACATTGTCAACATTTATTATTATGGCCCATTTTCCCTATATATCATATTTATAGTTTTTGGTATGTAAATTATACCAAATTAAGTGTCACTAACCATGATTATTCTAAACATGACAATTACTCACAATTACGACTAAATTCAAAATTTGTGCTAATATACTTATTATGCCAAATTAACTTTAATTGACCCAATTCTGATTTAACACCCTAATTTACAGTTTATGGCAAGACTAGAATTATTATTCTAGTTTACCGTTTACGCCTAAAACTTAGTTTACTTGCCAATACTAAATTTAATATGTCAAATTACATATTCCATAATTCATGTCAAATTTTCAAATTTGCGTTCTAATAAACATGCCATAATACATGTTCTAAATTATGTCAATCACAATTATGTTAATGTTCCACATTATGCCAATTTCCAAGTTTACAACCATGTTTACGTCAAATTTATGATTTGCCCAAATCGTATTCCCATCGTTCATGTAATCGTGATTTCATCCAAGATTATAGATAAATCTAGATTCGTGGACAAAAAGGGAATGAACCAAAATGCCATGAAAAGATAGACATAATGACTGGCAGAAGATGATAATTCACTAATCACAGATCTAACAAATTACACTGAATAAATTGATTAAAGCATCGAAGGCCTATAGATCTGATAATATTATGACATAAAAAGGGTTGAACAAATAACATAGGTTCAAGTATATGGGTAGATCTAACTTAATAGATAAATTCCCATAATCAAGATCCACGGATAATTAAGAATAAACTGAATAGATAATCAAGTTTAGATCCAATCTCACAGTCATAATCCTAGGCAATAATATCATGTTCATGAATCATAGGTAATTATCCACTATTGTCCTTGTCATAGTCATAGGCATTGGTTTATGCTCCTAGTCAAAGGCTTATGTTCATAGTCAAAGGCTTATGGTTTCAAAGGCCACAGTTCCATGGTCATAATCTAAAGCATTGGCAATTTAGTCACAATGTGTTCTAGGCCATAATCAAGAATCAGATCCAAAGTCATAAACAAGCACAGATTCATTGAAATGATAAGGCATATTTCTTATATTCTTTTAATTTCATGTCACAAATAGAAAAGGCGTTCAAATCTAAAAAGTAACCGACTTACATTGATTGGATCTAGAAAAGAATAGAAAGATAGCGTTGCTTGAAGCCGTTGAATCTTTACTTGAATCCTAACATGGTTTGAATCTTCTCTTGAAAGACTTGAGCAGGATATCCTCATCTTGATTTATATTTTATTTTAATTTATTTATTTAGATTTAGAGGAAGAAGAAGAAGCCATGTCCATCAAGAATTTGTGCAGCATAAGGTTAGAGAAGAATGGTGCAAAGAGAAGGAGACTAGGGGGCTGTTTATATAGGATTGCAAGCTAATTTGAGCCATCGATGAAGCCAAGGTTAATCAAAGACATCTGTTCTAAAGAGAAGCCAATTATGTTCACAATTACTTTTCTTAACGTACATTATTAACATTTATTATTAAATTTGTATGCACATTAGATACATCTCCCCTTTACACATTTATTATTAAATTTGTATGCATATTAGATACATCTCGCCTTTACACATTTATTATTAAATTTGTATGCACATTAGATACATCTCCCCTTTACACATTTATTATTAAATTTGTATGCACATTAGATACATCTCCCCTTTACACATTTATTATTAAATTAGTAACTTTATTGTTAACAGAAATACGGGGTGTTACAGTTTGGGTGAGTGGATCGAAAGTTTTTAATGGAGGAAGTTTTGAGCGATATCAGCCATGAACGTATGAAGACGGCGGCTGTGCAGTTGGGTATTAGGTTTTGTATAGTACACATATTTATACATGTATTTCCATTTTTATTTTATTTATTTAATTCCTTTAATTCAATATAAGTCCGTTAAACCTTTTCAGTTCCAATTTCAGCCCAACGAGAATTGCCCCTTGCCAAATACCCCTGTCCCAGACACAATGGGCTAGGTCCTTTCAGTCCAATCGATCGTTTTCAGCTTGTTTTCTTTAATTTAAATTTTAAATCCTTTATTTAAATTGTTCGATCGTACATTTAAATTCATCAGGGCCACATACGAACTCCGAAAATTCCCGAAAAATAAATCTAGCCATGTTTTGATGATACAGTCTTAACAAAATTAATTTCATCGCATTTGGAAACCGTTTGAAAAATGGCCTTTTTAACGGTCGATTAAATTCAATAGAAATTATCGAACCATAGTTCACTTTACTACGCTCACAAATTAATCCCAAAAATTCTGGAAATTAAAATTAGCAATAAATTGACATTCTGTATCTGACAAAAGTGGTTTCGTCGAAAACAGAGGTCGTTTGTATAATAGCCTTTTATACGGGCTATAAATTGTACTATATTCCATAGCGACTATTTTGAATATTCAACTGGCCATAAATTTTTATTCCCGCTATGAAATTTCGAGTTTTTGGATTTGTTGGAAAGATATTTTTAAACAGATTTAGATATTTTTGGTTTCACTAAATTCCATTTAATTTTGAATCCTATACATTCAGTTAAAGTTCAGATTCAACTTTTCAAACTACCGTGCTATTTCTAATTCCTTTAGAAATTAAAATAAATATATTCGTTCGAACTTCGATTTAAATAAATTTTTAATCATTATTATCTAAAATAAATTATTTTAACTATTCCAAATTCATTGAAATAGCCAAAATAAAAAAATTAAATTGGTTCTGATTTTTCGGGTTGTTACAATCTCCCCCTTAAAAGTTTTTCGTCTTCGAAAAGGAAACAATAGTAAAGTAGGAAACAAAATTGAAAATGCAAGGTATTGTAAATGTACCTCAACACATGAGTTACTCGGAGATGTCCACTCTGCACTTGGGATAAGCTTGTTTGATGCTATCCCCAATCTCCTATGTACAGTCTCTAGGATCCCCGCTCCACTGCACTTTGACTAAGTGGATCCTCTTGTTCCTCAGAACCCGGGTCCCTTTGCCAACTGTTTTCACTGGCTCCCTTCTTACTGCTAAGCTTGGGTTAATCTCCAAGTCTTGTTGTGCTGCTTCCTTCACAACTAAGTCTGGATCATGAACATGTTTCTGGAGTTGAGACACATGGAATACATCATGCACCTCTGGCAACCAGTCAGGCAACTGCACTCTATAAGCGAGAGTTCCAATGCTTTCAATAATAGAGAATGGACCAATGAATCTCGGCACCAATTTCCCAGTCTTCCCAAATCGAATTACACCCCTCAGTTGGGAAACCCTCAAGTACACAAGATCACCAACAGAGAATTCTAAATCCCTTCTTCGTGCGTCTGCATAGCTCTTCTTTTGGCTCTGAGCAGCCAATAGTCGCTTCTTAATAAAATCAACTTTATCTGATGCTTCACGAATCATGTCGGGACCCAATACTAATCGATTACTGGGTTCTACCCAACATGCGGGAGATCTGCATGGCCTGCCATATAATGCTTCGAATGGCGACATCTGCAAGCTTGCTTGGTAACTATTATTATAAGAGAACTCAACCAAATGCAAGTGATATTCCCATGACCTGCCAAAATCAAGAAAGCATGCTCGCAACAAGTCTTATAATATGCGGTTCACCCTCTCAGTCTGGCCATCTGTCTGAGGGTGATAAGCGGTGCTCATATTCAACTTGGTCCCAAGCTCTTCTTGGAATGCTTCCCAGAATTTGCTATCAGATCGTGAACACTAACGATGCTATTGGGAACCCCATGTAGTCTGACAATCTCTCTGAAATAAAGCTGCGCCAGACTTTGAGTTGTTCTATTAGATTTAACAGGGATAAAATGGGCAGTCTTTGTGAAGCGATCTACAATCACCCATATACTGTCATTGCCTTTTCTAGTCCGGGGCAAGCCATCAATAAAGTCCGTAGAAATTTGGTCCCACTTCCAACCTGGAACCTCTAGCGGTTGCAACAATCCTGCTAACTTCTGCTGATCGCTTTTGACTTGCTGGCAGGTGGGACTTCTAGCAACATATATAGAACTGTCTCTCTTCATAGATCTCCACCAAAATGTGTGCTTGAGGTCATGATACATCTTGCTCACCCCTGGATGAATACTGAGCTTAGACTTGTGACATTCATACATTACTTCCTTTCTGAGCTCAGGAAGGATCGGAACACAAATTCGGCCAAGTAGCCTCAGAACCCCTTTGTCGTCAATCTGGAAACTCGTGGGTTCGCCTTCCCTAACTTTTTTGCTAATTCTCTAAATAAATTCACCATTCTTCTAAAGAGTAGAGATCTTATCAATCAAGGAAGGTGTAATAATGAGATTGGCGAGGATAAGATTGGTGCTGGACGTATTCTTCCTGCTGAGTGCATCAGTTACAACATTGGCTTTCCCTGGAGTATATAAGATGTCCAGGTCATAGGCCACAAGAAATTCAACCCAACGTTGTTGCCTCAAGTTCAAATCCCTTTGGGTGAACAGATACTTCAAGGATTTATGATTAGTATACAGTTTGAACTTCTTTCCCAATAGACAGTGCCTCCATATCTTTAGAGCAAACACGATGGCCATCAACTCAAGATCATGAGTGGGGTATTTCTTCTCATGTGGTTTTAACTGGCGGCTAGCATATACAACTACTTTGTCCCTTTACATTAGCACCGCACCAATACCTTAAACAGATAAAAATAATAACATATTAAAAATGAGATTTGTCATTACAAATGTCATCTCTGACATGTTTGTTTAGATAAAAGGAATAACCTTCAATGGAAGCATCTTTCCAGACTTTCAAATCCTAATTGCCATCAATAACGGTCAATACAGGAGCAGTGGTCAACCTCAATTTCCGCTCCTGGAAAGCTGCCTCACATTCGGTTGTCCAAACGGACTTTGTACGCTTCTTAATCAGCTTCGTCAATGGACAAGATAATTTCGAAAATACCTTAACAAATTTCCGATAATAGCTAACCAGTCCTAAGAAACTTCTGACTTCTGTAGGAGTGCTAGGCTACTTCCAATCTTGGATGGCTGAGATCTTTCCTGGGTCTACTGAAATGCCTTCCTTTGATACAACATGACCGAGGAATTTTACCTCTTCTTGCCAGAATATGCATTTAGAGAATTTGGCTTTCAGCACATTCCTTCGCAGGATTTCCAAAACTTCTTTTAGATGCTTTTCGTGCTCGGTAGTGGATTTTGAGAAGATTAGGATATCATCGATGAAAACCAGCACGAATTTATTTAAGACTTCCCGGAATACTCTGTTCATCATATCAACAAAGTAGGCGGGAGCGTTGCATAGGCCGAAGGGGATTAATAGCCATTCATAGAATAAAACCGGTCCTCTGAAAGCTGTCAAAGGGACACACTCTTCTGCAATGCGCAGTTGATGGAAACCTGTACCTAGGTCCATCCTAGAGAATACTTTCTCTCCATGCAAGCGGTCTAATAGATCATCAATACACGACAATAGATATTTGTTTTTCAGTGTTTGCTTATTGAGGTCGCGGTAGTCTACACACAATTTGAGGGTACTTCCTGACTTTGGGACAATCACCACTGCTGCACCACAACTTGAGAAGCTAGGCCTTATCAGACACTTCCACAAAAGCTGTTTAGTTTGATTGCTCAGCTCCTCTTTTCCTTTCAGCATCATTCTCCGAATAGGATGCACAACTGGCCTCACATTCAGAGCTAAGTCAATCCTGAAGTCGATTTCTCTGCGTGGGGATAAGCTATCAACTTCTTCGAACACATCCGCATAATCTCTGACAACCGGAATATCCTTAATAGAAGTAGGAGTGACTTCTAGAGAAGACCATAATTCTTTCCTGTCAGTGGCTGAGCCATGACATGGTATAAATATACATCTGAGCTTAGTTTTAAATTTGACAATTCTTTCTGTGCAAAGTAACTCAGCCTCATACTTTGTTAGCCAATCCAGTCCCAGTACGATATCATTTCCGGAGAAGTTCATGACGATCAAATCAAAAGGAAACTGGTAGCGAGAATAAGAAACATGCACTTTACAATACTGATCGAGAATAAGAGAACCACCTATCGGACTATAGGCTTTAATCAATTCTTTAAATTTTCTTGGTTTCAGTTTTAACTTTTTAAATGTGTCACTAGAGATAAAACTTCGTGATGCACCATTGTTAAATAATGTTGTAATTGGAATGTTCTTAATATTAAGAGTACCTCCTAAAGCATCAGGTTTACCTGCTCCTTCGGAAGAAGCCGGTGCAGCCGCTCCATCATAGAAATGTGCTACCTCATATTTCTTCAATAGAGGACAATTTCTGATAAAGTGACCCGTCTTATGGCAGTTAAAGCACATCTGAGTGTTTCGAGAATTCTGACCGCGTTTCTGATTCGGTCCAGACTCATTCCTTCTAGGTTTCTTCGGGGCTCGGCATTCATAGTCAAAGTGCCCCATCTTATGACAATTGAAGCATTTCACCTTAGATTTGTCTCTTTTCTTTTTCCCTCGGGGCTTGGCGATAGAAGAATCGCTCGCCTCTGCTTTCTTATCAGCTTGCTTTCTTTTGTTGTTATTCTGATTCTTTTCACGCTCCTGCTATGCATTTCTGTCATTATCCTCATAACGGCAAGCCGTCTCGACCACTTCATTAAAGGGGAGCTTGATGTGTGTAGTGACCCTATTCAGGTATTTCTTGGAGAGGCCATTGATAAATCTTTTGTTCTTCTGCACTAGTTCTTGAACTAACTCTGGAGCGTAGCGTGAGAGTTCCTCGAACTTTCGCACATATTCTGAAATAGTCATTTCTCCCTGCTGCAAAATTGGCAAATTGATCATGGAGCCGCTATACTTCCTGTGGAGGGAAATACTTATCGTTAAAGAGTTCTTTGAATTTGGCCCAAGATATGTCGGCCACATTATTGCCAATTTTGACTGTATCCCACCAATTTTCAGATTCGTCTTTCAATAGCCATGTTGCCAAAAAGCGCTTTCATTGATCTTCCAATTCTAGGCTTTCAAATATTTTCTCACAGTTCTTTAGCCATGCTCGTGCCTCAATCATTGTCTCTCGCCCGGTAAAGGATACACCCCCTAGATTTCTGAACTTCTTGGACATTTTATCCAAGTCAAACGGCTGTGGGGGTGGAGGTGGTGTTACAGCCACGGGAGTGGGCTACCTCTGAGCTATGGGAGTCTCATCTCTATCTGGTCCTCTAGCCCCAACTCTTCCTCGGGCTCTAGCTCTTGCTCTAGTGCTTATTTTCTAGTTAGTTCTGTATCATCAAGGAAAGAGTCAGACCAATAGAAATGATAATTTTAAAGGAAAGGTTAAAAGTAGAGAGATATGGAAAGATGATAATGATGTAATGACTGATTAATATGTGCTATTCTGCTGTGCTCATTCTAGGACATTACTAATCCTATCTCTAATGGGCTACACGCCTTAGAATACTGCCGATTCTATCTAGACGAATTGTTTTAAAAATGTTATACTCCAAGGCTAAGGTTAACCATTAGCTATTAGCTCTGATACCAATTGTGACAACCCCAAAGTTCCGTAGTATGAAAGCAAGGATAATCATTGGAATATAACATAATTACAATAATAGCAGATCTCAGATAACATCATAACACATAAATCATTGCAGGGGAAATAGAAATGTCATCACATCACAATATCAAAGACACCAGAGTACGCAGTTACATGATACACTTAGCAAATAGAAGTCTCAATGAAGAAAGAAAGATGTCTCAATAAAGAAAGATAGAAGTCTCAATCCCCATCAAAGATCAATAATGTCTAAATGTCTCAAGTAGCAATAAAGGATAAAAAGGAAAATGTTCTTCATCTTCATCCTTAAACAAGCTCCAATCCAGAATGCATCCATACCTAAAATTGTCATTTGGTTGTCCATGTGGAAAGAGGGCACTCGAGTTTGCAAAGTGAAACAAAGTACGAGTCAGTCATGGGACTAGTATGAGAAATCTTTCTTAACTAACAATATGGATAATCACAGGACCACGCCGCTAACGCGGAACGGGTTTACTCCATTGGATTACCAGTGCATAACTTACATAAAATTTTATACAAAACAACGCAATGCTTTTTAGAAAATGAAATAATTATAAGACTCAAGTCCCATCACACAATGCAATGCAAACCGGAGGATAGAGTTTTACCTTATAATGATCATACATGCTTGATACTTGGAAAATAATATTTTAATATTATTATTGGTGTCTAATCAGTTTCAAGAATACTTCAAAGTAAATGTATCAATCCTAAACGGCATAGCTACCATATACTATGTTGCCATATGTAGGTTTAAAATCAAAACCGTAATGTCGTATTGGAAATTGGGTTTCCATCATGAGTCGAGGCTAGGGATCGTCCTCTCCGATTCAAGGCACTCTAGAAAATGCCTCAGGCTCACACCTACGGGCATCCCTTGGATGCGGCAGAGCCGGTCCAAAAATAATGTTAGTGGATTAGTTATGCCTGAACACATGCTTCCCGGTCCTATTGAACCTATAAAATGGTTACTATCGACCAATAAATCCAAGGTACCTCATAATCCATCATCCACATAAGTAAAAAATGTCAGGGTTTGTAAACGCTAACATCACTTCTAGATAGAAAGAAACGTTTGTGAGGTTCGCGAAGTAACAATACACACCTAAACAGGCTATGCTTTGATCATCAACCACAAGGCTCTGCTTTTCAACAAAAGCCTTGATCATTTACATCTTGGCATGTCACATTGACAATTCATGCCATGCAATCGATGACTACCAATATATAACCTCTGAGCTCATGCATCTCAGAGAAGGGTGTTAAGCAAGAGAATAAATTCTCCGCCACCACAGATATATATTAAATAGAAATCAATTTAATTTACCTGGAATGAAATCAAATGTCAGACACACATCCATTTACAAGTTCGTTCTGGGTCTGAACGAAACCGGAGACACCTTATTCATCGTTCCATATGTCCAATACGGAAGAGAGGTGCTCGCTTATTCGGACAATCAACAAGTACGTCTGGATAGCTACCACTATAACCCTCTCAAGGCAACAACTCCTATCAAAGGCATCAGTAGTCGTCCATTCGATGTGAAGATCGCCGGTCTTCAATCACGGTTTTTATTATCTTCGATTTAAATCGTCGTATAATTATATGAAATGAGTTTGACACAGTCTTTTCAAATAATTCTCGAATAATTATACTTTAAACCATTTCATATCGTTAATATTTATTTATAACTATTTATCGCTATTTTTATTTATATAAAAATAATCTAATTTAATTCAACGACGCTTCGGGTTAATGGGCAGCCTTGGCACTGTTTTTATCAAAATTTAATTTACACATATATCGAAATCTAACCATTGGATTTTAACATGATTTATATCGTTGGAAAGATCTTCCCAAGGCGGTCCTAACGGTTCCAGTTTTGGGAAAATCCGATGGTCGGGTCTTTCGGTATAATCGTTTAAAGTTACGATTGCCGAAATGCGAACTGCTGCACGCGATTCATTTAATTTAATATATAATAATAATAATATATAAAATAAATTTTTCGACGATTTCACTAATGTGTTTAACACGCCAAATAAAGAAACATTTAATTTGCATAACGTTTTCTACATCTTTCTAATGTATATTTGGCGATGAGAATATCACCTAGATTTATGTACACATTCTAATATATATAATGGCGATAAAAATGTCTCTTAGATTTGAATACAAATTCTAATGTATATAATGATGGCCTTATTTTGTTACCAAACCTATTTTATCAAAATATATAAAAGTTATATTTTCATTTTGTTAACCATTCTATTTTAACCAAATGATTCCAATAATGTTTCCATTTTTGTTGAAAATTCTTTTTCCTAGATTCTTACATAACATTAAAAATGTGATTTTTTAGTGTAACCATATTTTCATTCTTAAAACATATTTTCTATTTTCCAATATCACCTTGAAAATGTGGAATTTTAATGTAATCAAGTTTTTATTTAAAACATGTACATTTTTCCCTTTTCTAATATTACATTAAAATATGGATTTTTAATGTAAACATGAACATGTTTTTATTTAAAACATGTACATTTTTCTATTTTCTATTCATTACATTAAAAACATGGGTTTCTAAAGAAATCTTGTTTTTATTTGAAATATGAACATTTTCTATTTATTACATTAAAATTGTGAATTTTTAATGTAATCATGTTTTTATGTAAAACATGAACTTTTTCTATTTTCTAATATTAAATTAAAAATGTGGACTTTTATTGTAATCGTGTTTCTATTTAAAACATGTACATTTTTTCCTTTTTTAATATTACATTAAAATGTGGATTTTTATTGTAAACATGTTTTTATTTAAAACATGTACATTTTTCTATTTTCTATTCATTACATAAAAATTTGGGTTTCTAAGGAAATCATGTTTTTATTTGAAACACGAAAATTTTCTATTTTCTATTCATTACATTAAAAATGTGAATTTTTAATGTAACCATGTTTTTATGTAAAACATGAACTTTTCTATTTTCTAATATTACATTAAAAATGTGGACTTTTAATGTAATCATGTTTTTATTCAAAACATGAACATTTCACCATTTTCTATTTTAACTCAACAAAATGGTCAAAATGATTCCTTTCATTTTTGTTGAAATATTTAAGTTCAACAAAAGGACAAAAAATGTATATTTTGTTGAAAACTCTAGTTCGGTAAAATGACAAAATTTGTATATTCCATTTTGTTGAAAATTCTAATTCAACAACATAACAAAATTGGATATTCTATTTTTATTGAAATTCTAATTCAACAAATATGATAAAAGTGATATTTCATTTGTGTTGAAAATTCTGGTTCAACAAATGACACAATATTGGTATTTCAATTTTGTTGAAAATTCTAATTCAACAAAAGGACAAAAATGTATAATTTAATTTTGTTGAAAACTCTAGTTCAACAAATCGACAAACATTGGTATTTCATTTTTATTGAAAATTATAATTCAACAAATTGACACAAATATGTATATTTTACTTCTATTAAAATTTTTGATTCAACACAATGACACAAATGTATAATTCAATTTTTTTGAAAATTTTGATTCAATAAAGTGTGTAATAGGTGATATTTCATTTTGATTGAAAATTCTAATTTAATCAAAGTGACAAAAATGTATGATTCATTTTTGTTGATAATTTTGATTCAATCAAAATATATAAAAGATGATATTTTATTTGATTGAAAATTCTAATTCAATCAGAATGACAATAATGTATGATTCATTTTGTTTAAAATTTTGATTCAATCAAAATATATAAAAGGTGATATTTCATTTTGATTGAAAATTCTAATTCAATCAAAGTGACAAAAGTGTATGATTCATTTTGTTGAAAATTTTGATTCAATCAAAATATATAAAAGGTGATATTTCATTTTGATTGAAAATTCTAATTCAATCAAAGTGACAAAAATGTATGATTCATTTTTGTTGATAATTTTGATTCAACGAAATATATAAAAGGTGATATTTCATTTTGATTGAAAATTCTACTTCAATCAAAATGACAAAAATGTATGATTCATTTTGTTGAAAATTTTGATCCAATCAAAATATATAAAAGGTGATATTTCATTTTTGTTGAATATTTTGATTCAAAAAAAAATGATAACAAAAATGTTTGATTCGTTTTTAATGCAAATTTTAATCCAATAAAATATAATAAAGGTGATACTTCATTTTTGTTGAATATTTTGATTTAACAAAAAATAACAAAAATATTTGATTCATTTTTTTTTCAAATTATAATTATAACCCAATATCACCAAAATAACAGATCTATATAACATATCAAACACAGATCAAATCACATAGCATAACATTTAGAAATTTACAACGCACTGATGATAATACAAACATGATTAATTTTAATTATTTAAGGAGAAATAAAGTTTAATTCTCACAGTCGGGTTTGATTCTGAATTATTCAGAATTGGATTTTTGTCCAAATTTCGATCTGCTCTAAATCAGCTCCAATCAGTCTGGCAGTGTAGATCTCGAACTCACGATCGTAACAGATCTGAAATTTTCCAATTCCGAGTTCGTATGAGTGAGATACGAATCAATTACATTGTTAATATTTTAAAGTAAATTAATTTAAATAATTACATAGAATTCCACCTTCTTCTACCTTGAACAGACAAAGGTCGATGGTTTCAGACTTTAAGTTCGAACCTAGGGTTCGGGTTTGCACGCGGACCGAGGCACGTGGAGATGATCAGCGAACGTCATGAGGAAGGGGGAGGACGGCGGTCCCAACGGTGGTCCCCACGTCGAGCTCGGTGGCTCCCTGCTAGCGGCATTTGGCTGCGAGCGGCGGGTGTTTGTGGGCTCGAACCATGACATCCATAGAACTACCAGAGATCCGACCGTAAGGATGTGTAGATGGTGTTGATATCTACAATATTGTCTGAAGAGTCGATGGGTTTGTGTAATACCCTACATCCTTTAGTGTCACTCACAAAGGGAATGCACTAAGTTCTGTGGAGCATTTAGGGTAAAAGATGCAGATAAATTACAAGACAGACAAAATTAAAACAGCGGAAAATAAAACTTTACTTTATTGATAAAATAGTTTGTACAACAATTGTTTTCCAATATCAGAGTATCATCTGTCTTACAAAATAAAGAAGCATAAAATAACGTTTATATTACCCAATGTAGCATAAGCCAGCCATAGCAGCAGAAAAAGAGAGTCCAAAGCACTTTGTCAAAGAATGTTCGAGCTTGGGAAGAGTGACGGTCCAATCTAACCGGAGCTATACTATTCCCTCCTTAACTACCTGGGGGGGGGGGAAGAAAAGAAGACGAAAGAAAACTGGTTCAGACATAAAGTCTGGTAAGTTCAGTTACTTCTAGCATGCGAACAAAGAAAAACAAAACGACATGAATTAACTGAATACAAGACAATACCATGATGATAGGGCCAACAAGATAGGATATGATTAACACAAGATATGCTAAGACAAGATAAACTGGATATGCTTTAATACTTTCTCCGCTTCGCTATTAACCTGTTATTATGGTTTCTATGTCTCTGCACCACCTATCTAGTGTCCCAACTAGTAATCTGTCTAAAATGATAACGCGATCCCAATCCCAGTAATTCTGGTTGCCTTTAGGCGTACATTTATTATTTATTACCTAGATCTAATCTAGGGTTTTCTTATCGAGCGCTTCCTAAATTCAACTAGGGTTTATGCGACTTATCTAATACTTCTCGGATTCAGGATTTATGCCACCTAGGTCCAACTAGGGATTATGCTACCTGTCGAACGATGCCCCTAGTCTAGGACACACTACCTAGAGTGGTATATGTTCCTAGACTTTCCCCATGTATGTGTCGCGAATCATTTATCGCTGTCTAGTTGCACATGTCATGAAATGTGCGACCCGAGTCCCGTGGCAGGGCTATTCTAGAAACACGGAACTCGGTCGGGAGCTTTCAGATATCTGCCAATGCAGATGCTAATGTCTGTTTTTTTCCAGTGGCTATGGTCCCACCTCACCCCTCCCTCAACTAATGAAAGGCCACCCTTGAAAAACTGAGAACTATACGCAGGCCCCCTATGCCCCACTGTCTTATGGCCATCCTCACCCATAACTAGATAGCAAGTATATGGTCTTTTGGAGTTCTCCGCATTTCCGCTTTACGTATCTCGACTGACTCAAGATGGTAGGTAGATGACGAGTTGCTATCACAGGGCTACTGGTCTCGCCGAATCACACTGGTCCATCCTAGTCTTTAGGTTGCCTTATATTGCAACCAAGGCTTACCCTTGGTTCTTCTAACGCAGACCTTAACCTCTGTGAGCCCAGGAGGATCATCTGCAGCCTCACATAGGGATACCAAGAATACCCTCATGTCCTCTCGAAGCCTCGGGCTTCATAACCCAATTCGTTGGAGCCTTTTTTAAGATTAGATGGACGTTCGCTCCTCCTCATGTTATACTAAGAATTACTACTTAGTTTTCCTAACTATGGTTCACCACTTAGTTTACTGAATTGTCGTTTTCTTAACTACGGTTTACTACTTAGCCCCTCTCAACTAAGGTTTACTACTTAGTTCTCTTTCTCGTCATGTTGGATTGGTTAAGTGTCATTAGTCGATACAAGTTAACTTAACCCCTTCATTTGTCATGTTAAACTGGTTAAGTGTTATCAGTAATTCACGTTGACTTAACCTTACCAGCATCAAGTTATATTGGTTAAGTATTTACTTAACCCTACCCATTCATCTTGTATTGGTTAAGTGTTCCTTTTTAACTTAACCTTGCCAATCTGTTTTAACTAACATGTTATAACGGTTAAGTGTTCCCTTAGTTAACTTAACCCTAACATTGGTTTGATTAACATGTTCTAATGGTTAAGTATTGTCCCTTCATGTTTTTAACTTAACCCTATTCATTTAACACACTCTGATGGTTAAGTGTTCAAGCTTACTTAACCCTACGGTCTAGTCCAGCTAACATATTAAATTGGCTAAGTGTATTAAATTTACTTAACCCCAACCTCTAGTCTAGTTAGCATGTTAAATTGGCTAAGTGTATTAACTTTACTTATCCCCAACCTCTAGTCTAGTTAACATGTTAAATTGGCAAAGTGTATTGAATTTACTTAACCCCTACAAATCTTGTCTTGTTACCATGTTATGTTGGTTAAGCGTTCTAGTTAACTTAACCATATCTTTCTAACTTAACTGTGTTAAGTTGGTTAAGTTTTCCTATGGACTTAACCCTCCCATTCTAGCTTAACCGTGTTAAGTTGGTTAAGTGTTCTTATGGACTTAACCCTCCCGTTCTAGCTTAACTTTAACTGTCTTATTAAAGCACCAGCCACTCACATTAGACAGGTATTGTTGTGGCTGCCGGTATGCCGGTTGGTTCCGGGCAGTCTTACGCCACAACTCAGTCTAACCTCGGGCCTTTATCGGGCTCAATGCCTTAACCTCCCACATTGGATAGGTATTGTTGTGATAACTGGACAGCCGGCTGGTCTAGTCAGGTTTACATCACAACTCAATCCAACCTCGGGTTAAGCATGTTCGTATTGTCTAAATTTACTTTTCTCATTTAGGATAAATTCTATAAGTAAATTTTCCCTAATTTACTTATTTCATTATCACTATTTTAATGTACATTGTCAACATTTATTATTATGGCCCATTTTCCCTATATATCATATTTATAGTTTTTGGTATGTAAATTATACCAAATTAAGTGTCACTAACCATGATTATTCTAAACATGACAATTACTCACAATTACGACTAAATTCAAAATTTGTGCTAATATACTTATTATGCCAAATTAACTTTAATTGACCCAATTCTGATTTAACACCCTAATTTACAGTTTATGGCAAGACTAGAATTATTATTCTAGTTTACCGTTTACGCCTAAAACTTAGTTTACTTGCCAATACTAAATTTAATATGTCAAATTACATATTCCATAATTCATGTCGAATTTTCAAATTTGCATTCTAATAAACATGCCATAATACATGTTCTAAATTATGTCAATCACAATTATGTTAATGTTCCACATTATGCCAATTTCCAAGTTTACAACCATGTTTAAGTCAAATTTATGATTTGCCCAAATCGTATGCCCATCGTTCATGTAATCGTGATTTCATCCTAGATTATAGATAAATCTAGATTCGTGGACAAAAAGGGAATGAACCAAAATGCCATGAAAAGATAGACATAATGACTGGCAGAAGATGATAATTCACTAATCACAGATCTAACAAATTACACTGAATAAATTGATTAAAGCATCGAAGGCCTATAGATCTGATAATATTATGACATAAAAAGGGTTGAACAAATAACATAGGTTCAAGTATATGGGTAGATCCAACTTAATAGATAAATTCCCATAATCAAGATCCACGGATAATTAAGAATAAACTGAATAGATAATCAAGTTTAGATCCAATCTCACAGTCATAATCCTAGGCAATAATATCATGTTCATGAATCATAGGTAATTATCCACTATTGTCCTTGTCATAGTCATAGGCATTGGTTTATGCTCCTAGTCAAAGGCTTATGTTCATAGTCAAAGGCTTATGGTTTCAAAGGCCACAGTTCCATGGTCATAATCTTAAGCATTGGCAATTTATTCACAATGTGTTCTAGGCCATAATTAAGAATCAGATCCAAAGTCATAAACAAGCACAGATTCATTGAAATGATAAGGCATATTTCGTATATTCTTTTAATTTCATGTCACAAATAGAAAAGGCATTCAAATCTAAAAAGTAACCGACTTACATTGATTGGATCTAGAAAAGAATAGAAAGATAGCGTTGCTTGAAGCCGTTGAATCTTTACTTGAATCCTAACTTGGCTTGAATCTTCTCTTGAAAGACTTGAGCATGATATCCTCATCTTGATTTATATTTTATTTTAACTTATTTATTTAGATTTAGAGGAAGAAGAAGAAGCCATGTCCATCAAGAATTTGTGCAGCATAAGGTTAGAGAAGAATGGTGCAAAGAGAAGGAGACTAGGGGGCTGTTTATATAGGATTACAAGCTAATTTGAGCCGTCGATGAAGCCAAGGTTAAGCAAAGCCATCCGTTCTAAAGAGAAGCCAATTATGTTCACAATTAATTTTCTTAATGTACATTATTAACATTTATTATTAAATTTGTATGCACATTAGATACATCTCCCCTTTACACATTTATTATTAAATTTGTATGCACATTAGATACATCTCCCCTTTACACATTTATTATTAAATTTGTATGCACATTAGATACATCTCCCCTTTACACATTTATTATTAAATTTGTATGCACATTAGATACATCTCCCCTTTACACATTTATTATTAAATTAGTAACTTTATTGTTAACAGAAATACGGGGTGTTACAGTTTGGGTGAGTGGATCGAAAGTTTTTAATGGAGGAAGTTTTGAGCGATATCAGCCATGAACGTATGAAGACGGCGGCTGTGCAGTTGGGTATTAGGGTTTGTACAGTATACATATTTATACATGTATTTCCATTTTTATTTTATTTATTTAATTCCTTTAATTCAATATAAGTCCGTTAAACCTTTTCAGTTCCAATTTCAGCCCAACGAGAATTGCCCCTTGCCAAATACCCCTGTCCCGGACACAATGGGCTAGGTCCTTTCAGTCCAATTGATCGTTTTCAGCATGTTTTCTTTAATTTAAATTTTAAATCCTTTATTTAAATTGTTCGATCGTACATTTAAATTCACCAGGGCCACATACGAAATCCGAAAATTCCCGAAAAATAAATCTATCTATGTTTTGATGATACAGTCTTAACAAAATTAATTTCGTCGCATTTGGAAACCCTTTGAAAAATGGCCTTTTTAACGGTCGATTAAATTTAATAGAAATTATTGAATCATTGTTTACTTTACTACGCTCACAAATTAATCCCAAAAATTCTGGAAAATTAAACTTAGCAATAAATTGACATTCTGTATCTGACAAAAGTGGTTTCGTCGAAAACAGAGGTCGTTTGTATAATGGCCTTTTATACGGGCTATAAATTATACTATATTCCATACTCCATAGCGACTATTTTGAATATTCAACTGGCCATAAATTTTTATTCACGCTATGAAATTTCGAGTTTTCGGATTTATTGGAAAGATATTTTTAAACAGATTTAGATATTTTTGGTTTCACTAAAATCCATTTAATTTTGAATCCTATACATTCAGTTAAAGTTCAGATTCAACTTTTCAAACTACCGTGCTATTTCTAATTCCTTTAGAAATTAAAATAAATATATTCGTTCGAACTTCGATTTAAATAAATTTTTAATCATTATTATCTAAAATAAATTATTTTAACTATTCCAAATTCATTGAAATAGCCAAAATAAAAAAAATTAAATTGGTTCTGATTTTTCGGGTTGTTACAATCTCCCCCTTAAAAGTTTTTCGTCTTTGAAAAGGAAACAATTGAAAAGTAGGAAACAAAATTGAAAATGCAAGGTATTGTAAATGTACCTCAGCACATGAGTTACTCGGAGATGTCCACTCTGCGCTTGGGATAAGCATGTTTGATGCTATCCCCAATCTCCCCTGTACAGTCTCTAGGATCCCCGCTCCACTGCACTTTGACTAAGTGGATCCTCTTGTTCCTCAGAATCCGGGTCCCTTTGCCAACTGTTTTCACTGGCTCCCTTCTTACTGCTAAGCTTGGGGTAATCTCCAAGTCTTGTTGTGCTGCTTCCTCCACAACTAAGTCTGGATCATGAACATGTTTATGGAGTTGAGACAAATGGAATACATCATGCACCCCTGGCAACTAGTCAGGCAACTGCACTCTATAAGCGAGAGTTCCAATCCTTTCAAGAATATGGAATGGACCAATGAATCTCCGCACCAATTTCCCAGTCTTCCCAAATCGAATTACACCCCTCAGTTGGGAAACCCTCAAGTACACAAGATCACCAACAGAGAATTCTAAATCCCTTCTTCGTGCGTCTGCATAGCTCTTCTTTTGGCTCTGAGCAGCCAATAGTTGCTTCTTAATAAAATCAACTTTATCTGATGCTTCAGGAATCATGTCGGGACCCAATACTAATCGATTATTGGGTTCCACCCAACATGCGGGAGATCTGCATGGCCTGCCATATAATGCTTCGAATGGCGACATCTGCAAGCTTGCTTGGTAACTATTATTATAAGAGAACTCAACCAAATGCAAGTGATCTTCCCATGACCCGCCAAAATCAAGAAAGCATGCTCGCAACAAGTCTTCTAATATGCGGTTCACCCTCTCAGTCTGGCCATCTGTCTGAGGGTGATAAGCGGTGCTCATATTCAACTTGGTCCCAAGCTCTTCTTGGAATGCTTCCCAGAATTTGCTAGCAATTATCAGATCGTGAACTCTAACGATGCTATTGGGAACCCCATGTAGTCTGACAATCTCTCTGAAATAAAGCTGCGCCAGACTTTGAGCTGTTTTATTAGATTTAACAGGGATAAAATGGGCAGTCTTTGTGAAGCGATCTACAATCACCCATATACTGTCGTTGCCTTTTCTAGTCCGGGGGAAGCCATCAATAAAGTCCGTAGAAATTTGGTCCCACTTCCAACCTGGAACCTCTAGCGGTTGCAACAATCCTGCTAGCTTCTGCTGATCGCTTTTGACTTGCTGGCAGGTGGGACTTCTAGCAACATATATAGAACTGTCTCTCTTCATAGATCTCCACCAAAATGTGTGCTTGAGGTCATGATACATCTTGCTCACCCCTGGATGAATACTGAGCTTAGACTTGTGACATTCATCCATTATTTCCTTTCTGAGCTCAGGAAGGATCGGAACACAAATTCGGCCAAGTAGCCTCAGAACCCCTTTGTCGTCAATCTGGAAACTCGTGGGTTCGCCTTCCCTAACTCTTTTGCTAATTATCTGAATAAATTCACCATTTTTCTAAAGAGTAGAGATCTTATCAATCAAGGAAGGTGTAATAATGAGATTGGCGAGGATAAGATTGGTGTTGGACGTATTCTTCCTGCTGAGTGCATCAGTTACAACATTGGCTTTCCCTGGAGTATATAAGATGTCCAGGTCATAGGCCACAAGAAATTCAACCCAATGTTGTTGCCTCAAGTTCAAATCCCTTTGGGTGAACAGATACTTCATGGATTTGTGATTAGTATACAGTTTGAACTTCTTGCCCAATAGACAGTGCCTCCATATCTTTAGAGCAAACACGATGGCCATCAACTCAAGATCATGAGTGGGGTATTTCTTCTCATATGGTTTTAACTGGCAGCTAGCATATACAACTACTTTGTCCCTTTACATTAGCACCGCACCAATACCTTAAACAGATAAAAATAATAATATATTAAAATGAGATTTGTCATTACAAATGTCATCTCTGACATGTTTGTTTAGATAAAAGGAATAACCTTCAATGGAAGCATCTTTCCAGACTTTCAAATCCTGATTGCCATCAATAATGGTCAATACAGGAGCAGTGGTCAACCTCAATTTCAGCTCTTGGAAAGCTGCCTCACATTCGGTTGTCCAAACAAACTTTGTACGCTTCTTAATCAGCTTCGTCAATGGACAAGATAATTTCGAAAAAACCTTAACAAATTTCCGATAACAGCTAACCAGTCCTAAGAAACTTCTGACTTCTGTAGGAGTGCTAGGCTACTTCCAATCTTGGATGGCTGAGATCTTTCCTGGGTCTACTGAAATGCCTTCCTTTGATACAACATGACCGAGGAATTTTACCTCTTCTTGCCAGAATATGCATTTAGAGAATTTGGCTTTCAGCACATTCCTTCGCAGGATTTCCAAAACTTCTTTCAGATGCTTTTCGTGCTCGGTAGTGGATTTTGAGAAGATTAGGATATCATCGATGAAAACCAACACGAATTTATTTAAGACTTCCCGGAATACTCTGTTCATCAGATCAACAAAGTAGGCGGGAGCGTTGCATAGGCCAAAGGGGATTAATAGCCATTCATAGAATAAAACCGGTCCTCTGAAAGCTGTCAAAGGGACACACTCTTCTGCAATGCGCAGTTGATGGAAACCTGTACCTAGGTCCATCCTAGAGAATACTTGTGCTCCATGCAAGCGGTCTAATAGATCATCAATACACGGCAATGGATATTTGTTTTTTAGTGTTTGCTTATTGAGGTCGTGGTAGTCTACACACAATTTGAGGGTACTTCCTGACTTTGGGACAATCACCACTGCTGCACCACAACTTGAGAAGCTAGGCCTTATCAGACACTTCCACAAAAGCTGTTTAGTTTGATTGCTCAGCTCCTCTTTTTCTTTCAGCATCATTCTCCGAATAGGATTCACAACTGGCCTCACATTCAGAGCTAAGTCAATCCTGTAGTCGATTTCTCTGCGTGGGGATAAGCTATCAACTTCTTCGAACACATCCGCATAATCTCTGACAACCGGAATATCCTTAATAGAAGTAGGAGTGACTTCTAGAGAAGACCATAATTCTTTCCTGTCAGTGGCTGAGCCATGACATGGTATAAATATACATCTGAGCTTAGTTTTAAATTTGACAATTCTTTCTGCGCAAAGTAACTCAGCCTCATACTTTGTTAGCCAATCCAGTCCCAGTATGATATCATTTCCGGAGAAGTTCATGACGATCAAATCAAAAGGAAACTGGTAGCGAGAATAAGAAACATGCACTTTACAATACTGATCGAGAATAAGAGAACCACCTATCGGACTATAGGCTTTAATCAATTCTTTAAATTTTCTTGGTTTCAGTTTTAACTTTTTAAATGTGTCACTAGAGATAAAACTTCGTGATGCACCATTGTTAAATAATGTTGTAATTGAAATGTTCTTAATATTAAGAGTACCTCCTGAAGCATCAGGTTTACCTGCTCCTTCGGAAGAAGCCGGTGCAGCCGCTCCATCATAGAAATGTGCTACCTCAGATTTCTTCAATAGAGGACAATTTCTGATAAAGTGCCCCGTCTTATGGCAGTTAAAGCACATCTGAGTGTTTCGAGAATTCTGACCGCGGTTCTGACTCGGTCCAGACTCATTCTTCCTAGGTTTCTTCGGGGCTCGGCATTCATAGTCAAAGTGCCCCATCTTCTGACAATTGAAGCATTTCACCTTAGATTTGTCTCTTTTCTTTTTCCTTTGGGGCTTGGCGATAGAAGAATCGCTCGCCTCTGCTTTCTTACCAGCTTGCTTTCTTTTGTTGTTATTCTGATTCTTTTCACGCTCCTGCTGTGCATTTCTGTCATTATCCTCATAACGGCAAGCCGTCTCGACCACTTCATTAAAGGGGAGCTTGATGTGAGTAGTGACCCTGTTCAGGTATTTCTTGGAGAGGCCATTGATAAATCTTTTTTTCTTCTGCACTAGTTCCTGAACTATCTCTGGAGCGTAGTGAGAGTTCCTCGAACTTTCGCACATATTCTGAAATAGTCATTTCTCCCTGCTGCAAATTGGAAAATTGATCATGGAGCCGCTATACTTCCTGTGGAGGGATATACTTATCGTTAAAGAGTTCTTTGAATTTGGCCCAAGATATGTCGGCCACATTATTGCCAATTTTGACTATATCCCACCAATTTTCAGATTCGTCTTTCAATAGCCATGTTGCCAAAAAGCGCTTTCGTTGATCTTCCAATTCCAGGCCTTCAAATATTTTCTCACAGTTCTTTAGCCATGCTTGTGCCTCAATCACTGTCTCTCGCCCGGTAAAGGATACACCCCCTAGATTTCTGAACTTCTTGGACATTTTATCCAAGTCAAACGGCTGTGGGGGTGGAGGTGGTGTTACAGCCACGGGAGTGGGCTACCTCTGAGCTATGGGAGTCTCATCTCTATCTGGTCCTCTAGCCCCAACTCTTCCTCGGGCTCTAGCTCTTGCTCTAGTGCTTATTTTCTAGTTAGTTCTGTATCATCAAGGAAAGAGTCAGACCAACAGAAATGATAATTTTAAAGGAAAGGTTAAAAGTAGAGAGATATGGAAAGATGATAATGATGTAATGACTGATTAATATGTGCTATTCTGCTGTGCTCATTCTAGGACATTACTAATCCTATCTCTAATGGGCTACACGCCTTAGAATACTGCCGATTCTATCTAGACGAATTGTTTTAAAAATGTTATACTCCAAGGCTAAGGTTAACCATTAGCTATTAGCTCTGATACCAATTGTGACAATCCCAAAGTTCCGTAGTATGAAAACAAGGATAATCATTGGAATATAACATAATTACAATAATAGCAGATCTCAGATAACATCATAACACATAAATCATTGCAGGGGAAATAGAAATGTCATCACATCACAATATCAAAGACATCAGAGTACGCTGTTACATGATACACTTAGCAAATAGAAGTCTCAATGAAGAAAGAAAGATGTCTCAATAAAGAAAGAAAGAAGTCTCAATCCCCATCAAAGATCAATAATGTCTAAATGTCTCAAGTAGCAATAAAAGATAAAAAGGAAAATGTTCTTCATCTTCATCCTTAAACAAGCTCCAATCCAGAATGCATCCATACCTAAAATTGTCATTTGGCTGTCCGTGTGGAAAGAGGGAACTCGAGTTTGCAAAGTGAAACAAAGTACGAGTCAGTCATGGGACTAGTATGAGAAATCTTTCTTAACTAACAATATGGATAATCACAGGACCACGCCGCTAACGCGGAACGGGTTTACTCCATTGGATTACCAGTGCATAACTTACATAAAATTTTATACAAAACAACGCAATGCTTTTTAGAAAATGAAATAATTATAAGACTCAAGTCCCATCACACAATGCAACACAAACCGGAGGATAGAGTTTTACCTTATAATGATCATACATGCTTGATACTTGGAAAATAATATTTTAATATTATTATTAGTGTCTAATCAGTTTCAAAAATACTTCAAAGTAAATGTATCATTCCTAGACGGCATAGCTACCATATACTATGTTGTCATATGTAGGTTTACAATCAAAACCGTAATGTCGTATTGGAAATTGGGTTTCCATTATGAGTCGAGGCTAGGGATCGTCCTCTCCGATTCAAGGCACTCTAGAAAATGCCTCAGGCTCACACCTACGGGCATCCCTTGGATGCGGCAGAGCTGGTCCAAAAATAATTTTAGTGGATTAGTTATGCCTGAACACATGCTTCCCGGTTCTATTGAACCTATAAAATGGTTACTATCGACCAATAAATCCAAGGTACCTCATAATCCATCATCCACATAAGTAAAAAATGTCAGGTTTTGTAAACGCTAACATCACTTCTAGTTAGAAACAAATGTTTGTGAGGTTCGCGAAGTCACGATACACACCTAAACAGGCTATGCTTTGATCATCAACCACAAGGCCCTGCTTTTCAACAAAAGCCTTGATCATTTACATCTTGGCATGTCACATTGACAATTCATGCCATGCGATCGATAACTACCAATATATAACCTCTGAGCTCATGCGTCTCAGAGAAGGGTGTTAAGCAAGAGAATAAATTCTCCGCCACCACAGATATATATTAAATTGAAATCAATTTAATTTACATGGAATGAAATCCAATGTCTGGCACACATCAATTTACATGTACGTTCTGGGTCTGAACGAAACCGGAGACACTTTATTCCTCGTTCTGTATGTCCAATACGGAAGAGAGATGCTCGCTTATCCGGACAATCAACAAGTACGTCTGGACAACTACCACTGTAACCCTCTCAAGGCAACAACTCCTATCAAAGGCATCAGTAGTCGTCCATTCGATGTGAAGATCGCCGGTCTTCAATCACGGTTTTTAATTTTTTCGATTTAAATCGTCGTATAATTATTTGAAATGAGTTTGACTCAGTCTTTTCAAATAATTCTCGAATAATTATACTTTAAACCATTTCATATCGTTAATATTTATTTATAACTATTTATCGCTATTTTATTTATATAAAAATAATCAAATTTAATTCAACGACGCTTCGGGTCAATGGGCGGCCCTGGCGTTGTTTTTATCAAAATTTAATTTACACATATCTCGAAATCTAACCATTGGATTTTAACATGATTTTTATCATTGGAAAGATCTTCCCAAGGCGGTCCTAACGGTTCCAGTTTTGGGAAAATCCGATGGTCGGGTCTTTCGGTATAATCGTTCAAAGTTACGATTGCCGAAACGCGAACTGCCACGCGCGATTCGTTTAATTTAATATATAATAATAACAATAATAATATGTAAATATAAATCTTTCGACGATTTCACTAATGTGTTTAACACGCCAAATAAAGGAACATTTAATTTGCATAACATTTTCTACATGTTTCTAATGTATATTTGGCGATGAAAATATCACCTAGATTTATGTACACATTCTAATGTATATCATGGCGATAAAAATGTCACATAGATTTATAAACAAATTCTAATGTATATAATGATGGCCTTATTTTGTTACCAATCCTATTTTATCAAAATATATAAAAGTGATATTTTCATTTCATTAACCATTCTATTTTAACCAAATGATTCCAATGATGTTTCCATTTTTGTTGAAAATTCTTTTTCCTAGATTCTTACATAACATTAAAAATGCGAATTTTTAATGTAACCATATTTTCATTCTTAAAAAATGAACATTTTCTATTTCCTAATATTACCTTGAAAATGTCGAATTTTAATGTAATCATGTTTTTATTTAAAACATGTACATTTTTTCCTTTTCTAATATTACATTAAAATGTGGCTTTTAATGTAAACATGTTTTTATTTAAAACATGTACATATTTCTATTTTCTATTCATTACATTAAAAAGGTGGGTTTCTAAGGAAATCATTTTTTATTTGAAATATGAACATTTTCTATTTTCTATTCATTACATTAAAAATGTGAATTTTTAATGTAATCAAGTTTTTATATAAAACATGAACTTTTTCTATTTTCTAATATTACATTAAAAATGTGGACTTTTAATATAATCGTGTTTCTATTTAAAACATGTACATTTTTTCCTTTTCTAATATTACATTAAAATGTGGATTTTTAATGTAAACATGTTTTTGTTTAAAACCTGCACATTTTTTCTATTTTCTATTCATTACATTAAAAACGTGGGTTTCTAAGGAAATCATGTTTTTATTTGACACATGAACATTTTCTATTTTCTATTCGTTACATTAAAAATGTGAATTTTTAATGTAATCATGTTTTTATGTAAAACATGAACTTTATCTATTTTCTAATATTACATTAAAAATTTGGACTTTTAATGTAATCATGTTTTTATTTAAAACATGAACATTTCACCATTTTCTATTTTAACTCAACAAAATGATCAAAATGATTCCTTTCATTTTTGTTGAAATATTCAAGTTCAACAAAAGGACAAAAAAATGTATTTCATTTTTTTGTTGAAAACTCTAGTTCAGTAAAATGACAAAATTTGTATATTCCATTTTATTGAAAATTCTAATTCAGTAAAATGGCAATATTTGTATATTCTATTTTGTTGAAAATTCTAATTCAACAACATAACAAAATTGGATATTCTATTTTTGTTGAAATTTTAATTCAACAAATACGATAAAAGCGATATTTCATTTGTGTTGAAAATTCTGGTTCAATAAATGACACAAAATTGGTATTTCAATTTTGTTGAATATTCTAACTCAACAAAAGGACAAAAATGTATAATTCAATTTTATTGAAAACTCTAGGTCAATAAATCGACAAACATTGTTATTTCATTTTTGTTGAAAATTCTAATTCAACAAATTGACACAAATATGTATATTTTACTTTTGTTAAAAATCCGATTCAACACAACGACACAAATGTTTTTTGTTGAAAATTTTGATTCAACAAAGGGCATAAAAGGTGATATTTCATTTTGATTGAAAAGTCTAATTCAATCAAAGTGACGAAAATGTATGATTCATTTTTGTTGATAATTTTGATTCAATCAAAAAATATATAAAAGGTGATATGTCATTTTGATTGAAAACTCTAATTCAATCAAAGTGACAAAAATGTATGATTCATTTTGTTGAAAATTTTAATTCAATCAAAATATATAAAAGGTGATATTTCATTTTGATTGAAAATTATAATTCAATCAAAATGACAAAAATGTATGATTCATTTTGTTGAAAATTTTGATTCAGTCAAAATATATAAAAAGTGATATTTCATTTTGATTGAAAATTCTAATTCAATCAAAGTGAAAAAAATGTATGATTCATTTTTGTTGATAATTCTGATTCAACAAAATATATAAAAGGTGATATTTCATTTTGATTGAAAATTCTAATTCAATCAAAGTGACAAAAATGTATGATTCATTTTGTTGAAAATTTTGATTCAATCAAGATATAAAAAGGTGATATTTCATTTTCGTTGAATATTTCGATTCAAAAAATAATAATTAAAAAGTTTGATTCATTTATATTGCAAATTTTAATCCAATAAAATATAATAATAGTGATACTTCATTTTTGTTGAATATTTTGATTCAACAAAAAATAACAAAAATGTTTGATTCATTTTTTTTTCAAATTTTAATTATAACACAATATCACCAAAATAACAGATCTATATAACATATCAAACACAGATAAAATCACGTAGCATAACATATTGAAATTTACAGTGGACTGATGATAATACAAACATAATTAATTTTAATTATTTAAGAAGGAGAAATAAAATAGGATTCTCATAGTCGGGTTTGATCTTGAATTATTCATAATTGGATTTTTTTTCCAAATTTCGATCTGCTCTAAATCAGCTCTAATCAGGTTAGCAGTGTAGATCTCGAACTCAATATCATAACAAATCTGAAATTTTTAGATTTCGAGTTCGTATGAGTGAGATACGAATTAATTTACATTGTTAATATTTTAAAATAAATTAATTTAAATAATTACATAGAATTCCACCTTCTTCTACCTTGAACAGACAAAGGCCGATGGTTTCAAACTTCAAGTTCGAACCTAGGGTTCAGGTTTGCATGCGGACCGAGGCATGTGAAGATGATCAGTGAACGTCACGAGGAAGGGGGAGGACGGCGCGCCCGGCGGTGGTCCCCACGTCGAGCTCGGTGGCTCCCTGTTGGCGGCGTTTTGCTGCGAGCGGCGGGTGTCTGTGGGCTCGAACCACGAGATCCACGGCACCACCAGAGATCCGACCGTATGGATGTGTAGATGGTGCTGAGATCTACAATATTGTCTGAAGAGTCGATGGGTTTCGGTGAGTGGATTGAAAGTTTTTAATGGAGGAAGTTTTGAGTGATATCAGCCATGAACGAATGAAGACGGCGGCTGTATAGTAGGGTATTAGGGTTTGTACAGTATACGTATTTATATGTGTATTTCCATTTTTATTTTATTTATTTAATTCCTTTAATTCAATAAAAGTCCGTTAAACCTTTTCAGTTCCAATTTTAGCCCAACGAGAGTTGCCCTAGCCAAATGCCCCTGTCCCGGACATAATGGGCTAGCACCTTCAGCCCAATCGATCGTTTTCAGCATGTTTTCTTTAATTTAAATCCTTTATTTAATTTATTCAATTGTACGTTTAAATTCACCAGGGCCACATAAGGACTCCGAAAATTCCCGAAAAATAAAGCTAGCTATGTTTTGATGATACGGTCCTAACAAAATTAATTTCGTGGCATTTGGAGACCGTTTGAAAAATGGCCTTTTTAACGGTCGATTAAACTCAATAGAAATTATCGAATCATGGTTTACTTTACTACGCTCACAAATTAATCCCAAAAATTCTGGAAAATTAAACTTTGCAATAAATTGACATTCCGGATCTGACAAGTGGTTTCATAAAAAATGGAGGACGTTTTTATAATGGCCTTTTATACGGGCTATAAATTATACTATATTCCATAGCGACTATTCTAAATATTCAACTGGCCATAACTTTTATTCCCGCTATGAAATTTCGATTTTTTGGATTCGTTGGAAAGATATTTTTAAACAGATTTAGATATTTTTGGTTTCACTAAAATCCATTTAATTTTGATTGCTGTACATTCAGTCAAAGTTCAATTCAACTTTTCAAACTACCATGCTATTTCTAATTCCTTTAGAAATTAAAATAAATATATTCATTCTAACTTCAATTTATATAAATTTTTAATCGTTATTATCTAAAATATACTATTTTAACTATTCAAAATTCATTGAAATAGCCAAAATAAAAAATTTAAATTGGTTCTGATTTTCCTGGTTGTTACAGTGAATTAATGACTTCTATTACAGGGATAGTTCGGCTTAGGTCCAGTTTTGGTTTAAAAATACAGAAAAAATCCTCTGTCTTAAACCTTTATAAATTAGTTCCCTTTTTTCGAAAATTATCAAAAAAAAGTAAAAATTTACCAAACTTCAAAATTTAATTTAACACATAATCATCTTCATGTAAGAAAACTACCAAAAAATGATTCAAAAAGAGAAAAACACGTTTTAGAAAATTTCTCCAATTTTTCGTTAAATTGCAGATATCGCAACAATAATTTCAAAATATTGCAGAAATTCTGTAATGGCTTGAATTTCCATACCCTTTGAGTCAACTAATAACACCACACGTCCAACCCAAATTGCCCAGAAATTCGAATCATTATTAGAAAGAAGTTAGAGGATGAGAAATAGAAACAAAGAAATTGTAGAATAGAAGAAAACGAAGATCACAAACTCACAGCGGGACGAATAAAATATATTAGATAACATAAAATTGGAAATACAATTCAATAACTTTATATACATACCATTATCAGAGCACAGCAGCTATTTCTGGAATAGTTATAAACACCTATTTCCAGATACGGACAAAATACACAGTGGAAAAATATGATAGTCTATAGCTAACTGGTGAAGCCTCCTACTTCAAATAAAACATCACTTTCACGACTCTCAGATTCAATATAAGAATACACTTCTTATGCGGAAAAACATTGATTATAACGGTAGCGTTATAATCGCTGTTTCGAAATATTTGATTTATTTTAACGGCAGCGTTACAATCGTTGTATAGCTTTATAGAACATTTATTGTAACAGTAGCGTTAAAATCGCTGTTTTCAAATATTGGGTATATAAAAATATAAATTGTACCTATTAATTCATTTAATATGTAAATAAATAATAACTAAATAATTAATTTTGATTCAAAATGGAAATTAAAAATAACTACCTCCCTAAGTTCGATATAATCGAATTCCAATAAATAACTCTATCTCGAATAATCTATGTTCAATTAATATTCTCGACTTCAGAGTAAATTTATTATTTCGGGTTAACTCAAATTTTCTTATAATTACTTCCATTCACAAAAAGTTTGCTTTCAAACCGTTATTCACTTTCAAATGTGAATATCATTCCTTAATAGGAATCTAGACCCATTTATCAAGCCACTTGATTTTTATGTGTAAACATCATCACCGGCTCAACATCTAGTTATCAGGTCGCTTTATAAATACACCTCATATTCTATTTCATCCAAGAACTCCATTTATAAAACTACTACTCAGTTAACACTTTTCGCTTATTCACATTTTTTTGAATGAATATACAAGATATACATCCTATAACTTCTAAAAAACAACTTTATTTGATTCTTATAAATCCCTTCTTATATAACAATTCTAACTTAAAATAATATTAAAATATTTCAAAATGTAAACTTACCTAACTATACTACTGGAATTAAACCCAATGGTTTCTTCAAAAATGAATCCCCTTTTATATTTCTCATTTGAATTTCCCTTTTAAATTTATTAATCCAAATTCAAATTTGCTTTATAAATATTTTCACTTTAAATCATTATTCACTTTTGTTGTGATCAATATTCCTTTTTATATAATCAAATTCGTTTTATTTCATATTATATAATATCTCAAATTCAAAATTCCATTTATTAATTTCCATTGGTATAATTATTCAGGTAAATCCCCTTCTTATTTCACCCATTTCTAATCTCATTCATAATTCCCTTTATAACTTGTTAAGTTCAACCTAATTGCGAATATCGGTTTTAAAACCACTTTTCACTTTTCTATATATCTTCGAACTTGAATTCATATTTCAGTTTATCCAGTGATAAATTATTCACTTAAATTATAACTCATTTATAATTAACTTCTTATTTTATTTTTTTAAACAGGTTCCTATTTCCAACTCTGTTCGAGATTGAATTTCTATTTTTGGAATTAAAATTTCCGTTTTACACCATAAATTCCCTTTATATATTCAAAATATTTTTCGTTATTTAAAATACCAAAATTCTAGGGCTAGTGTAATTCAAACACAACATAACTAATCTCAGATTATATCACATCATATAACACAACAAATGAAAACAATAATAAAATTGATGAGGAATCCAGTTGGATCCCTCCAACCTGTTTTCCTACATCCACAGATGTTAATTAACATAAATAACATTAACAATAGTAATTTCACATCTTATCTGAAATATCATGGCGAACAGAATTATTAATCGATCAACAATATAACTATATCAACCAATTCAACCAATTTTATCAACCATTCATGCAAACAACCATCACACGGTATAAAATATTGTAATAAATTTAAAACTAGTTTATATAAAAATATTAAGGAGTTAGAGTTAGTGAGTTCACTCGTCTAGTTTTGCAGTTTACGATTTTGCTTTTGTTATATCTAAAACCAAACAGACATTTGATTTTTCTTTGAAACTTCAATAGCTCAGTTGTCAGCCACATTAGTTCCATAACGTAAATCTTAACGCTATGATCCCAACGCAACTTATTTCGCTCGATTCTGTTCACATATGAAATAATAATCAGTGTTATCAGGTAAAATCGATTTAAACTAAATGTGATTAATTAATTATTATATTCTTTTTTTAATTACCTTTAAACTCTAATTGATCGTTAACTATCATCCTAATCCTTCATCTCTTTCAATCAAACAACACCCATGTTACTTCCCTTTTATCCCCAAACTCCACTTTTTCATGAAGACAACCGAACCCACAACATCAATACCAATAATTACCAATTAGTCTGCCTTTAGTTTGTTCAAATGGATGACTTATATACGGAGTTCGAGTTTTACTAGTGGAACTTTTCTTTTCTTGCATGATTCATTGTCTATAGTGTAAATTAGTTATATAAAATACGTATCCTAACATGATCCATGTTAACAAACGACACATAACTAAGTCAGTCCATTTCTAAGGTAAAATGCTAAGTTGTTTATATCTATAGAGACAGGTTACCAAGAATTATACTTTCTTCTTCCCCGATGAGATAAAAATCCCAATGTTCCTTCTGTATGCATGCAGCGAACGCCATTCCTCCCATTGCTCCTCCTCCAGTCCAACTGGATTCAAGTTAAAATCCCTAATGTTATTCTCATTCAAAACTTCACCTTCTCTCCACTCTCGGTTCTCTCTCCCACATCACGTATGAAACTTCCCCGCCAACCAATGCTGAGAATAACCAACTCCATCTTATAGCGTATAAAATGCTTCTCCCACCACTTCCATACTCACGACTCACAGTCAAAACCCATTCACAACAACTACTCTTTTCATTCCAAACTTCGCATTGTCCAGGAAAAACACAGTAACTATCCCAAATCTTCTTACCACCAAAACCCTAAACGCCTCGACCCATCAACAACAGCTTGCACCTCTAGAGACGGGCGCCGCCCTCTATAGAAAACCGAACTCCTCTAATCAGCGTTCTCCAATACGCACCCAGGCAGTAGGAAAGTACGACACTTTCCAGATTATAATTCCACAGAAAATTCGCAACAGTCGCCATGTAATACCCCACCTCTGTTAAGGTCACTCACAAAGGGAATGACTTAACTTTGGTGGAACGTTTTAGGTAAAAGACGCAGATAAATTACAAGACAGACAAATAAAGCCGCAGAAAATAAAGTCATTTTATAAACAATGTGGTTCAGTCAATTTTTTACAACCATGGTCTCAATCATACTTAAAAACAACACATAGAACTTCTGTCTTGATTCAAAAACTTCCAAGTATAAAAGAAGCATAAAAATATAACTATGATATTCCCCAATAAAGCATGAACCAGCCATAGCAGTGGAAGAGAGGGTCCAAAGCAATACATTGATTATCTTCGAGCTTGAAAACAAAACTAGGTCAGACACAAGTCTGGTAAGTCCAGTGACTTTCAGCATATAAATAGGCAAAAGCATTATGACATGAATAAACTGAATATAAGACAATACCATGATAACAAGGATAACAAGATAACATACGATTAGCATAGATATGATAAGGCAAGATAAACTGAATGCGCTTCCACTCTTTCTCTGCTTCGCTACTACCTTGTTATTCTGATTTTTAAATCTCTGCACCCCCTAACTAGTGTCCCAACTAGTGATCTGTGAAAAACGATAATATTATAATGTGATCCCAATAACCGAAATTATGGTAGCCTTCAAGTGTACATCTAGTATGAGGATCTTACCTCAATCAACCAAATTGCCAGGAAGATGTTAGATGTACCTTTACTACCCTATCGATCGGCTCCCTACTTGTGTTAATGTTCCATGTGTCTAAGTCAATCGGCCCTCTCTTGCGTGTAGATACCTTGTGCTGGTCCTACCATAAGGTGTATCAGTCCCTATGATAGCGACCCAACACGATTCAAGGTGCACGGTGTATAACTACTGGTACCTAATGCCTTCTTTTTCCCACTCCGGAGTACGTGCACGCCCGTAATCCTTCGGAACCTACACTGATGTACCCCTGCCGCTATTTTGGCCACTTATAATCAGCCCGGTAATCGTCCCCCCCCCCCCCCCCGCCTAGTTTCAGGGTACCTTGATACATCTATGTGGGTTACTGCTGAAATGAGTCTCCGTTACTAGGGTTTCTTAATGGTTAAGTTTGTAGGTTTATATTTACTAATATTACCCACCCACCTGATATGTACTTAACCCTCCCACTGATTCAAACATGTTTGCTTAATGGTTAAGTTTGTGGGCCTATATTTACTAATATTGCCCACCAACCTGATACGTACTTAACCCTCCCATACATTATGCCATATTGGTTAAATGTTGTCCATTCATGTTAACTTAACCCATATAATTATCATGTCATGTTGGTTAAGTGTTTCCTATTAACTTAACCCCGTTCATTCATCAGGTTATATTGGTTAAGTATTTCCCACTAACTTAACCCCATTCATTCATCAAGTTACATTGGTTAAGCATTTCTTGTTAACTTAACCCCACACGTTCATCATGATGTATTGGTTAGGTGTCATCAATCAATTAAAGTTAACTTAACCCACCCACTTGTCGTGTTACATTGGTTAAGTGTTGCCTTCTTGTGTTATCTTTACCCTTCCACGCATCCCGTTATATTGGTTAAGTGTTGCTCTCTTGTTTTAATTTAACCCTACCCATTCATCATGTCATGTTGGTCAAGTGTTTCTTATTAACTTAACCCAACTCATTCATTATGTTGTACTGGTTAACTTAAGCCTGCTCACTTTTCTAATTAACATGTTATAACGGTTAAGTGTTCTAAATTTACTTAACCCCATCTTCTTGTCTAATTAACATGTTATAACGGTTAAGTGTTCTAAATTTACTTAACCCCATCTTCTTGTCTAATTAACATGTTATAACGGTTAAGTGTTGCCTTAGTTAGCTTAACCCTACCATTCTTAATGTAACACCCCACCTCCGTCAGGGTGGCTCTTGCAAGCACTCTGACTTTGGAGGGGCGTTTGAATCAGGTAAACATGCATAATGATATATCAAGGCAGAACAAGAACATATGTATATATGTAAACAAAGTAAATAAGATAAGTAAAACAGCGGAAGATTTCAAACTATTTCAAAACAAGTCTGGTACAACATCATGTCAACTTTCCAAATACACAAGTCTAGATAAAAACAACATCACTGAAAAACTGAAATACATAAGTACTATCCCCAAAATAAGTGATAACCATAGCTAGCTTCATGTCAAGACCGTACATGAGCTAAAATCCCACAAGCAAGCGATCAGAAATCCAAGCTAAGCTCCAATATTCCCACCCTGAGAACCTGGGGGGGGGGGGGAACGGAAGAAAAGAGGCGAAAGAAAAACAGGTCAGTCAAAAAGACTGAGTAAGCCCTACTACAATCAATGTAAACTGATAAAGTTAACTGGCATGAGAAGCAGGGATGAACATAAGGATATCAACATACTAGCATGATGATTAACTAACAAGGTAGATAAATGTGTCATCGCATAATCAGGTTTAAGGTTTTTGCACCGCAGGTGTACTAGCAAACTAACTTGACTTGAATAAACAAGTATTGATCCCTTGGCCCAAGCTTTGGCCCAATAACATGAAGTGACCCTAATACGAAGTCCAACCAAACGGTCTAGTCGATCGGCTCCCTAAGCCTAACTCGTCACGTGTTGGTGTCAATACGGCCCAAACATAATTGTAGTCAGACAGTGCCGGGTCTCCCGTCGGGTGTATCAAGCCCTAGGGTGTCAACCCCTGGACACCATAAACATAAGTGCACAGTCTCGATCTACTGGTACCCATGCTTGACTTCTCCAAATATGGACTACGTGCAGGACCATAGTCCGTCCGGAACTACATCGGCGTACCACTCTGCCGTCGTTTTTGGTCACTTACCTCAAGTCCAGTAATCGTGCCCCCACCCTAGCCTAGTCCCTAGGGTCTTAATGATACAATCTTGGGATTACTGCTGGAGTGGACCCCCATTGCTAGGATTTTCTAGTGGGTTAAGTACGGTTTAACCCTCTTGCTAATCATGGATTAACTTGGTTAAGTGTAACGATGAGTTCACGACTTAACCCTGATTAATCTACCAAGCCCAAATTGGTTAAGTATTAAGTGGACCATGACTTAACCCTAATCATGAGGCATTAATTAATTTAATGTGCCTTAACCTCTCACATTAGACCTTGTTGTGGTTACTAGTTAAGCCGGGCGGGTCCGGGTAGCTTTACACCACAACTTGGTCTAACCTCGGGTTCAAGGTACAACATGACCAACTTCTCACATTGGGTCCTATTGTTTGTAGCAACTAGTTAAGCCGGTCGGTTCCGGGTAGTTTTACGCTACAAACTCAACCCAACCTCGAGTTGGTCACACTTATATTTTCTAAGTGTCATGTCCATCATGTTTCCAAAACATATTACAAGTTTTCAAGAATTTGGGTAGACCTAACATAATAGGTAAATTCCCAATGGGTAGACCTAACTTAATAGGTAAATTCCCAATCTTATGTTTTTATGTCTTTTAAGTTTACCCAACCCCAAACGCAATCCCATCGCTTACATATCGCAATAGCACATAAAGGATAGAAAGAGAGAACTTGGCATAATCATGACATAAAGGTGTTGAAGCCACAAGTTTAACATGGTGGCATATGAAATGTACATATGTTCATATACTTGCATATTACATTTTTAGGCCTCAAAAGCATGCATAAAACCAAACTTAGCATATTGGTGATACATGGTGATAAATGACATGTAGAAATGGCCATAAGTTCGCATTTAGCCTCACATGCAAGTTATCATAAGAGATATGATAACTTACATGTTGCCAAAATGCAACCTTTAGCATAAAGCTTGAAGCTTTAAGCTCATAAACCCAAGATAAGCTTGCATAACATGATAACATGAACAAAATGATCAACCCAAACTTGCATAACATAACTTGCATATCATATGACAAACTTGCATATCAAACTTGCATAACATAACATGATAAACTTGCATATCATAACATGGCAAACTTGCATAACATGACATAATAAACTTGCATATCATGGCAAATTTGCATATCATAATGATCAACCAAACTTGCATCATTCATTTAACTTTAGAGTTTAAATATGAAAGTAGAAAAGGGCTTATAATGCTTATGAAGACACAAAAATATATACAGATTGAGACAAAGCCCTTATGCAATCAAATAAACCCAAAATGCAAGCTCCAATAGAAAAACTCTTGAGCCAAAATGATCAAAACTCTTGCTTTATGATGCAACTATAGAAACTTGACTTGAATGCAAGCTAATGATGCTCATACAAGCTTGAAAACACTTGTATGCATGGAAAATCTCTCATAGAAATTTATTTAGGAATTTTATGAAGAGAGTGGAGGCCATGAGAGGAATGATTTTGCCATAGTTTAGTTGTAGGGTTGATTAATGATGATTTAGGGTTAGGTTAAGGTCTTATTTATAGAGATTAGGATTAGTTCTAGCCTTAGGATTAAACCCTAATTCCAATCTCAGCCCTTAAAACCAAATCTGGCCCCCAAACTCAACACAACCACAAAATGGTGCACCAGGCAAAACTGCCCGGCTGAGCCAAGTCGACAGCCAAGTCGACAGGGCTGTCGACTTGGGTCCAACCAAGTCGACTCCCAAGTCGACAGGGCTGTCGACTTGGGTGCTCTGGCAGGAATTTTCCCGCCTGGCCCAATCTGCCCTAATTTTCCAGATTCAAACTTGAATTTGAAATCTGTTTTTACTTTGAAATTTTCTGAAAACTTCGTTGGGCCTTAATTGGGTCATACAGACTCCGATTTTCGAAAACTCGGAGTCTATTTCGCGTATTTTTCCGAGACGAACGCAATGGCATAGCCCGTTTCCCTTGATTCAGATTTATAAATTAAATTCTGCCTCGATTTACGTTATAACAGGTTATTGAAAATACGGGTTGTTACATTCTCCCCTCCTTAAAGGATTTCGTCCCCGAAATCTTCAAGTTAGGAAGAACGTATCCTACCATCCAACATCCATCTGCTCAAAACATCATCCACGAGCAATCATTGTCCTTACAAGATTCTAAATGTTGTATGAACATATGCAAAGGTGAGTGTATATGTACTTATCTAATGCAAATATCATCAATGCAAATTATGTTAGTGAAATGAATCCATATGTATGCAACTCCTAACATAATGTATAACATCTATATGTGTGCACATAACATACATCCATATGCAACATCCATGTGATAACACAAAAATTTTCATCCATGAATAAGTGTAAACACTCATGCATATGCAATATGAGGAGTGTGTGAGCCGATCTAGTGCCTAATGTGTATAATGCATCCACGAGTAACCACTTGCAAACACTTGCAACCACTTGCAAACATCAAGCATAACATGTTTCAAACACATGTTTCATCCAAAGGGTTTCTACCTAAGGTTCTCATGACAAGATTAACACGATAAACTAGATAAACATGGATAGCAAAGAGAAAGATATGCTAACAAAGAAAAGAGATTGAGAGTGTACCCTAAAAAAGGAATGGATAAAGCCCACGCATCTTCTCCTCGGTTTCCCAAGTTGCGTCTTCTTCGGCTTCACCCCATTGAACCTTCACCAACTTGACCTCTCGATTCCTTAGCTTCTTAGTCTCCGTCCCCAAGATACGAATCGGAGCTCTCCTCAAGGTAGCCTCTTTCTCCACTTCCACTTCTTTCATAACACTTGGCTCAACAACCTCTGCTGATTCATGTAAACACTTCCGGAGATGCGAGACATGAAAAACATCATGTACTCCGGCAAGCTTCTCGGGCGACTCCACTCTATAAGCCATCTGCCCGATCCTCTCTATAATAGGGAATGGTCCAACAAACCTCGGTGCTAATTTCCCAACGGCTCCAAATCGGACTACATTCCGCAAAGGAGAAACCTTCACGAAAACCATATCCCCAACATTAAATTCCAAATCAGTTCTTCGCTTATCAGCATAGGATTTCTGTCGGTCTTGGGCCGCCTTCATCCGTCTCCGAATCAACTCGACCATCTCGGATGTATCTCTGATCATGTCAGGCCCAAGTATAAGCTCATCTGTAGTCTCCCACCAACATGTAGGCGACTTGCACGGCCTCCCATATAAAGCTTCAAATGGTGCCATCCCTATGCTTGCCTGATAACTGTTATTATATGCAAACTCAACAAGAGGAAGATGGTCTTCCCAAGTACCACCAAAATCCAGAATACAAAGCCTCAACAGATCCTCGAGTACCCTATTCGCCCTTTCGGTTTGACCGTCCGTCTGTGGGTGATAAGCCGTACTTAGATTCAACCTCGTGCCCATAGCTTCTTGCAAGCTATTCCAGAATTGACTTGTAAAAATTGGGTCACGGTCACTGACTATACTAGAAGGGACTCCATGTAGTCTCACAATCTCACGAAGATATACAGACGCTAGCCAAGATGCTGTCCTCTTGCTCTTCACCGGAATGAAATGAGCACTCTTCGTAAGTCTATCCACAATAACCCAAATGCTCGTATTCCCTTTCCTTGACCTTGGTAGCCCATCGATAAAATCCATGGAAATACTCTCCCACTTCCATAGTGGAACGTCTAGAGGATGCAATAGCCCACCGGGCTTCTTCGACTCGGCCTTAACTTGCTGGCAAATGATACATCTAGAGACAAACTCTGCCACATCCTTCTTCATCCCAGGCCAAAAGAAAATGCGCTTCATATCTTTATACATCTTATCTCCGCCCGGATGTATAGTCAACTTAGAGCGATGCGCTTCCTCAAGAACTTTTCTTACTAAATCTTCTACCATTGGAACACATAACCTTCCGTCTCTCCTCAGCCAACCCTTGTCATCAATAGAATATCGAGCGAGATGACTAGACGCCTCTCCTCGAATCAGCTTATCCATAATCTCAACTATCTGAGGGTCTTCTCTCTGCGAAGCCCCAACTTGATCAAGAAGGGTAGGTCTGAGTTCCATAGATGCTAAAGAACCGGTCATCGACTCAATCGCCAAAGAGAAATCAAAGGTTGCCACATACTCTAAATTCTTCATCTCAACGAATAGAGGACTCAGAGTCAACCTTTTTCTACTCAATGCATCTGCTACCACATTCCCCTTGCCAGGGGTATAAGCTATCTCAAAATCGTAGGACGCCAAGAATTCCATCCATCTTTGTTGCCTCAGATTCAGATCCTTCTGAGAAAAGAGATACTTCAATGACTTGTGATCGGTATAAAGCTCAAATCTTTCTCCCAGAAGATAATGGCGCCAAGCCTTGAGTGCATATACTATTGCTGCCAACTCTAAGTCATGAGTGGGATAATTCTTCTCATGCACTTTGAGTTGTCTACCGCCAAAGCATATCACTCTTCCTTCTTGCATCAGAACAGCTCCTAACCTCGTGCCACATGCATCGGTGTATACTGTAAATAACTTCCCTCCATCGGGCAAAGCTAGAACAGGTGCTGATGTGAGAGCTCTCTTGAGCTTCTGAAAAGCAAGCTCGCATTCTATGCTCCAAGCAAAAACTAAATTCTTCTTCGTCAATTTAGTGAGAGGAGCGGAAATCTTCGCGAAGTCCTTGATGAACTTCCGGTAAAAGCCTGCAAGACCTAGAAAACTTCTCACTTCGGTTGCATTCCTTGGAGTCTTCCAATCCTGAACTGCAACTACCTTAGCGGGATCCACCGCTAAGCCTTGCTTAGATACTATATGCCCAAGGAATCTAACTTCCCTTCTCCAAAAGTGACACTTGGAGAACTTGGCCTTCAACTGATGCGCTCTAAACGTATCCATCACCTCCACGAGATGCCTTGCGTGCTCTTCCTCATCCTTAGCGAAGATCAGAATATCATCTACGAAGACCACGACAAACTTGTTCAAGAACTCCCTGAACACCCTACTCATCAAGTCCACGACATATGCGGGTTCATTAGTCAAGCCAAACGGCATGACAAGCCATTCGAAGAATCCATCTGGAGTTCTGAACGCAGTCTTGTCTATACTATCTTCAGCTACCCTGAGCTGATGGAATCCAGTAGCAAGATCAAGCTGAGAGAAAACAGAAGCACCGATAAGCTGGTCAAAGAGATCATCAATCCTCGGTAACGGGTGTCTGTTCTTCTTAGTCAGCTTATTCAACTCTCGATAGTCAAGACAAAGTCGGAGAGAACCATCTGCCTTGGTAGCAAATACCACAGGCGCTCCCCATTCAGATATACTTCGTCTAATGAAGTTCTTCTCAAGCAACTCCTTCACTTGCTTACTTAGCTCCCGCCTTTCACGCGGAGCCATGTGCCGAACGGGCAAAGAAACCGGCTTTTCATTATCCACCAGATAAATGCGGAAATCAATCTCTCGCTTAGGGGGCAACCCCCTAACTTCATCGAAAACATCCGAATACTCTCGAACCACTCTCACAGACTGAAGAGTTTCCATTGACGAGTCGAGTGATTCAAGATAGCACAACATGACGGGACCTCTCGGATTACAAGAAATTTCTAGGGTGTTTCCGAGGCGAGTCACGAGCCTCACAACCCTATGCTCACAATCAAGGATGGCTCCATATCTGGACAACCAATCCATGCCCAATATCAATCCGTATCCCCTAAAACCAAGAACATAAGCACTACACAAGAACTCTACACTCAGTATAGAGATCCTCAAATCCCCACATATCATAGACAGAGGGGCGGAACCCCCAATAGGATTTGAGACACAGACGGGATCATCTACCAAGCTAGTACTAACGTGCAAACTATCAACAAGATCAGATGAGATAAAGCTATGCGATGCACCAGAATCAAACAAGGTACGAACTGGAAAATCAGAAATATATACAAGGCTCTCAACAGAAATACTACCTCGATCGGGAACTGGAGCGGCATTGAGAGCATGAACTTGCCCTCCTGAAGGTCCAGCACGCTGAGTCTGACCCTGGCCTTGCCCTTGCTTCTTCGGGCAATCCTTACTGAAATGTCCAGTCTCACCGCAGAAAAAGCATTCACCATTCTTCCTTTTCCTCTTCTTACAATCCTTAATAAGATGCCCAACTGAACCGCAATAATGGCACTTCCCCTTGTTGTTATTGCCCTTGTTGTTATTCCCCTTGTTGCCTTGACTCTTGTTCTTGTTCTTGTTCTGATTGCCTTGACTGCTCTGACCACTTGGATTACCCTGATTTCCTTTCCACTGGGAATCAGTCTTCTTGGCTTGAGTATCATTCATCTTGATCTCTTTTTTGATGTCTCCCTGAAGTAACGCCATATCAACCAAGCTCTCAAACGTGGCCCCATGGGGAATATGTGACATAGCCAATCCCTGCAACGGCTCATTCAATCCTCTAGCAAAACGAAGATCCTTCTTCTGAGGAGTATTCACCATATCCAAGCCAAAACAAGCTAACTGATTGAACTTGTTCACATATTCTTTGACAGACATATCTCCTTGTTTCAAAGTTATGAACCTCTCCATTTGTAGATTCTCCTCAGCAGAAGATAGAAACTTAAGCACGAACCTTGCCCTGAAATCGGCCCAAGTCTCAACAGGCCTAGTACCATTGGTGACTTCCCACCAATAAGCGGCTTCATCCTTCATAAGCCAAACCGCCAACAAGATCTTCCTCCGATCGTCTAACCCAAAGATAGCAAATAAATCCTCGGTCTCTTTCAACCAATTTCTGTCCTCCACAAAAGTCTCAGTGCCTTGAAAGTTCTTTCCACCCATTGCTTTGAAATCTTTGCAAGTCTTTGCGAAGTCAACTTGAGGATGCTGAGGGGGAGGAGGAAGAGGAACCTCAGCGACAGGAGGAGGAGGAACATTAACTACTGGAGGAGGAGGAGGAACATCTGCGAGGCCGGCTTCGGTCGCCCTAGCCTCCAAAAGTCTCCTATACCAAACAGGTACGTGTACTCCCTCCGGAATAGCAAAGTTATCGGCCATACTGAAAACGAAGAAAAAGACAGATTCAGAATGGAGAAAAACGAAGGAATTTTGCTAATGGCTTTTTGGGGAATAGCCTTTAAAATAAACTAGACTTTTCTTTGGAAAATACTTTATACTTGGTTTTGAAAATAGTTTTCCAAAAAGTTTTAAAAACCTTTTTGTTCCTTCTCGTAAACCATATGCTCTGATACCAAATGTAACACCCCACCTCCGTCAGGGTGGCTCTTGCAAGCACTCTGACTTTGGAGGGGCGTTTGAATCAGGTAAACATGCATAATGATATATCAAGGCAGAACAAGAACATATGTATATATGTAAACAGAGTAAATAAGATAAGTAAAATAGCGGAAGATTTCAAACTATTTCAAAACAAGTCTGGTACAACATCATGTCAACTTTCCAAATACACAAGTCTAGATAAAAACAACGTCACTGAAAAACTGAAATACATAAGTACTATCCCCAAAATAAGTGATAACCATAGCTAGCTTCATGTCAAGACCGTACATGAGCTAAAATCCCACAAGCAAGCGATCAGAAATCCAAGCTAAGCTCCAATATTCCCACCCTGAGAACCTGGGGGGGGGGGGAACGGAAGAAAAGAGGCGAAAGAAAAACAGGTCAGTCAAAAAGACTGAGTAAGCCCTACTACAATCAATGTAAACTGATAAAGTTAACTGGCATGAGAAGCAGGGATGAACATAAGGATATCAACATACTAGCATGATGATTAACTAACAAGGTAGATAAAGGTGTCATCGCATAATCAGGTTTAAGGTTTTTGCACCGCAGGTGTACTAGCAAACTAACTTGACTTGAATAAACAAGTATTGATCCCTTGGCCCAAGCTTTGGCCCAATAACATGAAGTGACCCTAATACGAGGTCCAACCAAACGGTCTAGTCGATCGGCTCCCTAATCCTAACTCGTCACGTGTTAGTGTCAATACGGCCCAAACATAGTTGTAGTCAGACTGTGCCGGGTCTCCCGTCGGGTGTATCAAGCCCTAGGGTGTCAACCCCTGGACACCATAAACATAAGTGCATAGTCTCGATCTACTGGTACCCATGCTTGACTTCTCCAAATACGGACTACGTGCACGACCATAGTCCGTCCGGAACTACATCGGCGTACCACTCTGCCGTCGTTTTTGGTCACTTACCTCAAGTCCAGTAATCGTGCCCCCACCCTAGCCTAGTCCCTAGGGTCTTAACGATACAAACTTAGGATTACTACTGGAGTGGACCCCCATTGCTAGGATTTTCTAGTGGGTTAAGTACGGTTTAACCCTCTTGCTAATCATGGATTAACTTGGTTAAGTGTAACGATGAGTTCACGACTTAACCCTGATTAATCTACCAAGCCCAAATTAGTTAAGTATTAAGTGGACCATGACTTAACCCTAATCATGAGGCATTAATTAATTTAATGTGCTTTAACCTCTCACATTAGACCTTGTTGTGGTTACTAGTTAAGCCGGGCGGGCCCGGGTAGCTTTACACCACAACTTGGTCTAACCTCGGGTTCAAGGTACAACATGACCAACTTCTCACATTGGGTCCTATTGTTTGTAGCAAATAGTTAAGCCGGTCGGTTCCGGGTAGTTTTACGCTACAAACTCAACCCAACCTCGAGTTGGTCACACTTATATTTTCTAAGTGTCATGTCCATCATGTTTCCAAAACATATTACAAGTTTTCAAGAATTTGGGTAGACCTAACTTAATAGGTAAATTCCCAATGGGTAGACCTAACTTAATAGGTAAATTCCCAATCTTATGTTTTTATGTCTTTTAAGTTTACCCAACCCCAAACGCAATCCCATCGCTTACATATCGCAATAGCGCATAAAGGATAGAAAGAGAGAACTTGGCATAATCATGACATAAAGGTGTTGAAGCCACAAGTTTAACATGGTGGCATATGAAATGTACATATGTTCATAAACTTGCATATTATATTTTTAGGCCTCAAAAGCATGCATAAAACCAAACTTAGCATATTGGTGATACATGGTGATAAATGACATGTAGAAATGGCCATAAGTTCGCATTTAGCCTCACATGCAAGTTATCATAAGAGATATGATAACTTACATGTTGCCAAAATGCAACCTTTAGCATAAAGCTTGAAGCTTTAAGCTCATAAACCCAAGATAAGCTTGCATAACATGATAACATGAACAAAATGATCAACCCAAACTTGCATAACATAACTTGCATATCATATGACAAACTTGCATATCAAACTTGCATAACATAACATGATAAACTTGCATATCATAATATGGCAAACTTGCATAACATGACATAATAAACTTGCATATCATGGCAAACTTGCATATCATAATGATCAACCAAACTTGCATCATTCATTTAACTTTAGAGTTTAAATATGAAAGTAGAAAAGGGCTTACAATGCTTATGAAGACACAAAAATATATATAGATTGAGACAAAGCCCTTATGCAATCAAATAAACCCAAAATGCAAGCTCCAATAGAAAAACTCTTGAGCCAAAATGATCAAAACTCTTGCTTTATGATGCAAATATAGAAACTTGACTTGAATGCAAGCTAATGATGCTCATACAAGCTTGAAAACACTTGTATGCATGGAAAATCTCTCATAGAAATTTATTTAGGAATTTTATGAAGAGAGTGGAGGCCATGAGAGGAATGATTTTGCCATAGTTTAGTTGTAGGGTTGATTAATGATGATTTAGGGTTAGGTTAGGGTCTTATTTATAGAGATTAGGATTAGTTCTAGCCTTAGGATTAAACCCTAATTCCAATCTCAGCCCTTAAAACCGAATCTGGCCCCCAAACTCAACACAACCCCAAAATGGTGCACCAGGCAAAACTGCCCGGCTGAGCCAAGTCGACAGCCAAGTCGACTCCCAAGTTGACAGGGCTGTCGACTTGGGTGCTCTGGCGGGAATTTTCCCGCCTGGCCCAATCTGCCCTAATTATCCAGATTCAAACTTGAATTTGAAATCTGTTTTTAATTTGAAATTTTCTGAAAACTTCGTTGGGCCTTAATTGGGTCATACGGACTCCGATTTTCGTAAACTCGGACTCTATTTCGCGTATTTTTCCGAGACGAACGCAATGGCATAGCCCGTTTCCCTTGATTCAGAATTATAAATTAAATTCTGCCTCGATTTACGTTATAACAGGTTATTGAAATACGGGTTGTTACACTTAACATGTCTTGTTCATTAGCATTAATTGATTTATTAATGCACCAACCTCTCACATTAGTTCTATGTTGTTGCGGTTACTGGATGTGCCGGGCGGTTCCGGGCAGTTTTACACCGCAACTCAATCTAACCTCGGGTATTTCTTGGGCATGATGCACTAACCTCTCACATTAGATAGGTGTTGTTGCAGTTACTGGATGTGTTGGTCAGTTCCGAGAAGTTTTACACCGCAACTCAATCTAACCTCGGGTTAGGCATGTTTATCTTTTAGCATATTTACCATACATATCCAAGTCTAGACTTTATACGCTAATATCCCAAATTCACAAAACTAGTCATGTTCCAATTCTCAAGTTATACCTTAACAAAATTAATTTCATGTTATACCCTACAAATTCACTTTCAACAGATTTCAGCACATTAGTCAGTTTAACAAATTAAACCTCACTTAAAGTTCCATTAATATATCTCGCCTAACCATAAATTAAGCCTAAAAATTAGAGGCCCAAAATCATGGTCATAATTTACGATACAACACATGCCCTAAGGTTTAGTCATATTGCACCATATAAATTATTCTCCAAAAACCCCCCAATTATGATTCACAGTATAAACTATGCCAAATTATAGCCTTTAATTCCAGTGCATTCCAATTAAGCCAAAAATCCCAATTTAGGTGTGTTTACATTTAACAGTTATCCCTATCTTACTATAGATTTTCATGCATAATCTCCTTCTTCCAAGTCATAAACTATTATATATAATATGCCCTAATTTTAGGTCTTAAACCATAACATGTACTATACCTTACACGTTTCCAGTTCAATTTACGCCCCAAATCCCAAGTCATATGTCCAATATACTTTATGCCTAAATTTTCAAGTCAAATGTTCGATCCACTTTATTTTTTAAATACAACATATGTTATGTCCTCAAATCAGTTATAAATCAGTTATGCCCAATTATACAATTTATTACTTTTCCTAATTTTGGCGCTAGTCATGTTCAAATCATATATTATGCCCAATTTTAGCACTAGTCATGTCCAAATCATATATTATTCCCAATTTTATTTTCAACGTACATTCATCTCTTATGAGATTTGGCTCAGGCTCGCAGTAGCCTGGCTATAAAAACAAAAAGGGAAGAAGGAAAGTAAAGACAAAGAATGGACATAATAATATAAAATGAGATAGATCCAATAGAAAGACAGATAGAAATAGGCATAATCTCAGATTCAAATTTATTACAATGTCAGAATCACAATTAACTTTTATTTATGAAAGTAACATGAACTTACAAATTATAGAACGATCTTGAATTCTGGGATCTGATTTCTGAATTTGATTAGCTATTCCTTTGATGTAGACTTTAATTGTTAACTTAAAAACTCTAATTTGATTGATTAAGGTGGAGGCTAGGTCACTTCAGGTTTTAGCAGCATATAAGCGCTTGTGAATTCGTGTGTAGAAAACAATAGGTTTAAGGGTCTTTTTATAGGTGTATAGGGAGATTTAGACCCTTCAGATCCATCTAGAAGTCATCAGAATCATCCAAGCTATAAAAATACATCACACAGCGAATCAAGGAGCGACACGTCAGCCAAAACACGTCGTTTAGAGATTTCGTCCAGATCTGGAAAAGGGGTCAACACCCCATGGGGGGTCGACACCTATGTTGACTCCCCTATAAGGCGGTCGACTCCTATGTCGACTCCCCTTAAGGGGGAGTCGATACCTATGTCGACTCCCCTAGGGAGGTCGACACATGTTGAGTGGGAATTTTCCCGCCCACTTCCCTTTGGCTGATTTCGAATTTTAGACCTATTCTGAACCTTTTGGACTTATAATATTCATATATAATCTTCCTAGTGCGTATACAAACTTCTTAGGCTTGTAACTTCTTCATACGGAGTCTGATTTACGCAAACTCGGACTCTATCTTAAGTAGAATTCCAAGACGAACACAATGGCACAACCCGTTTCCCTTAATTCTTCTTTTAAAGATTAATTATTCTTTAATTCGTCACTTTAATATCCACAGGAAATACGGAGTGTTACATTCTCCCCACCTTTAAAGGATTTCGTCCCGGAAATCTCCAAGTAAAGGAGAATGTATCCTAACATCCAACATTCATCTACTCAACCATTCAATCACAGGCGTCCATTGTCCTTAAAAAAAGATTTATAATGCTTTCATGATCATATGCATAGTGTGTGAACATGCCCTTATCTAATGCAAAATTAGGCGGTCTACTGATTCAGTTGACCTCCTTAATGCGAACTATGTCGGTGCTATGAGTCCATCATGTATGCAATTATTCCTAATCGTACTTTATAACTTCTACATGAGTGCACAATCATTCATACAAAAGCAACATCCATCTGATAACACATCAAGTTCCAATCCATAAAAATTCACTTTTGCATATGCAATATGAAAGTGACTGAGCCGATCTAGTGCCTAATATGTGTATATGCATCCACGAGCAACAACTAGCAAACACTTACATCCATTTGCATCCACCAAACATAACATGTCTAAAACACATGTTTACATCCATTGGCTTCTAACTAACGATCGAGAGGATTTACGTAAAAGATAAAGATTAGCAAATAAACTTTACAGAAAAGAGAGATCATGGATATACCCTCAAAAAGGGTGTGATGCGCGTGTCTAGTCTTCTAAGTCGCATATTCTTGAGCTTCTCTTCATTGTGCTCTGACTGTCTTGACTTCACGATTGCGTAGCTTCTTAATTTCTGTTTCCAAAATATGAGTTGGAACTCATTTCAATGTTGCCTCTCGTTTCACCTCTTCTTCTTCCAGTATGCTCGGCACTATAACTTTTGCTGTGTCATGTTACATTTCCTCAAAAGGTCTTCCAAAATCCTATTCACCCTTCCTATCAGAGGATGACAAGCGGTGCTTAACATAACTGCGTACCTACCGCCTTTTTCATGTCACTTTTCCTTCTTACTTTGAGAATTGCTCCAAGCCCGGTTCCGCAAGCACCGGTATATACTATGTACGGTTTGCTCCCATCTAACAAAGTCAAGACTGGGGCTGATATCTTCGCAAAGTTCTTAACGAACCTCCTATAGCAGCCCGCCAACCCTAGAAAACTTCTTACTTCCGTTGCATTTCTTGGGACCTTCCAGTCTTGCACTGCAACTACTTTTGCGGGATCTACTGCTATCTCTTCTTTGGGCGCCACATGTCCGAGAAACCTTACTTCTTCTCTCCAAAAATGACATTTTTGGAGAACTTTGCCTTAAGTTAATGCGCTTGGAGGGTATCCTAGACTTCCCTTGGATGCAAAGCATGTTCTTCCTCATTCCAAAATATCATCTATGCACAAGCGAAGTGAACTATCCGCCTTTGTAACAAAAACGACTGGAGCACCCCTATTCAGAAATACTACGCCTTATGAACCCTTTTTCAAGTAAATCTTTTACTTGTTTACTGAGCCCTTCCTTTCCCTTGGATTCATGTGTCGTACAGGTAATGCAACTGGATTTGCATTGTCAACTAGATATATGTTGAAGTCTATCTCGCGCTTTAGGGGATAAGCCCCTAACCTGACCAAAAACATATGCGTACTCATGGACTACTCCAATGGATCGCAAATCGTCGATAGATGCATCAAGTGATTCTAGGTAGCTAAGACAAACTGATCCCTTAGGATCACACGAAAACTCGAGGTTATTCCCGAGGCAAGTCGAAAGTTTAACTACCCTCATTTCACAATTACTAGCTAACCAATCCATGCCTAGAATCAACCCATAGCCCATGAAACCAAAAACATAAGCATTACACTTAGAGTCAATACTTAATATCGCTATTCTCAAATCCTTACAAACCAAAGACAAATGAGTCGAACAACCAATTGGATTTGAGACAATAATGGGATCCTCTACTATACAAGCTCTTGGGTGAAGAGACTCAACTATGGAAGCAGATATAAATGAATGTGAAGCGCTACAATCAAAAGAGTATTAATAGGATAATCAAAAAGAAAAACTAGATTTTCAACAGAAACTCTACTACATCTCTCTCAGGTACGCTGGCGGTGATAGCATGCACTTGCCTTCTTGAAAATCCTGTCCTTAGTTCTTGCCCTTGTTCTTAATTATATGACCCGTTATACCATAATAACGACACTTCCTCTTGTCTTAGATTTTTCTATTCTTTCCTCCTTCGTGAACCAAGTCCATACCCATGAGTTTCTCATCCTTAGGTTGTGTTTCTTAGCCAAACCCCCTTATTTTCATCTTTGTGTAACTTGTTGACAAGTCTCTTGAAAGCTGCCTCCATCGCACGAAAATCCCTACAAAGCTTGGAAGAGAATTAGCCGTAGGTGAAATTGCTGTGGCTATATATGGAAGTTGGGCATTTCTTCGCCCTTTGATAGGTGTCGTAGTCTCATCAAGCCTACGGAACCATGCCACGAGGAGGTTACCTCCTAGAAAGCCAGGTATAATGAACTGACTTTCCCTTACCTTTTGAGCTGACCAAATAACACAAGTCCAACCCAAACTGTACTGGAAATCCAGACGTTAATAGAGAGAAATTAGAGGGTGGGATAAGAAAGAAAGAAATATTAGAATAGAAGAATAGGAAGAAGAACATCATAGAACAGAGTCTTACATCGCAATGGAATAAAATATAATATAGCAATAAATCTTTACTGAGAGCTTTAAAAATACTTACAATTATCAGAGTACCACACATCTGGACAGTTATAATAACCTGTCCTCATATACAACACACAACGGAATAGATACTAGATAAAATACATCTGAACACCTTTAGCTCATATCTAGACTTCGCAGCATCCGGTAACCTTGACCTGTGCACCCCGGGCTAGCTCGAGCATTTACAAAACACCGGGTCAGTCTGGTGAACCAGAGTGAGAAAAATCCGCACAGTATTAAGGTATCATAAAACCTGATTTTAAAGTTAAAATCTTTTCGAAAGAAAATGGTAATTGTAAGACCAAATCCACACATAAATATGGACGGTTTTTACCTTATGATAACCCAATATCTTGTCTGATATTATAATAATGTATAAATACAAGCAAATAGCAATCTAGTGGAACGCTTGCATCTCACGCTCCACATATATAGTATATAATCAAAAACCGCGGCGCTTATTGGAGATTGGATTCCAACTATGACAAGGTATGGGACCACCTGCCGATAGTGTATCTCTAGAGGAAAATACACTGGGTTCAACAAGAACGTCTTGCAACCCGGCCCTCACATGACCGACCACTCATTTCGCTTGAGTGTATCGAATATATTGTCACCTACGGTTGCTAGTAACATAACCGTTCCTGGGAGATACAGAAATGAAAAGAAGTAACAAATATGAATTTTCTCTAGATGGTGACAACGCACCCTAATGGGAGCGACCCACATAGCCATGCTGCCTGCCCGATTTTTGTCATTTCCCGGTTTATGAGGCTTGTGGTTTAAATTAGTTTTTCAGAACATTTGGCCACCATTCACTTTGAATGTCACATCGTCAGATCTGCCAGATATCGCTAATTGACATCCACAAAAATACTCTAGTAGTTAAGCTAAAAGAAGTGCCCCTCTCTGCCACCAACTATAGTCGGTTCAAAGAAACCAACGTACGCGACCCCTTCAGAAATACTCTGTCAGACACTCGTCCATACAAGTCATCCAGGAACATGATGAACTGAAGGCACCCTCCTACTGCATCCTAGGAATCACCCTATAGATCAGTAGAGAGCAGTCCTTGCAATCCGATGATTTCAGCCATTGCAGAATCACAGTGTATCTCTGATTGCAAATCAGAGATTTTAAGTAATTCTTCCACTTTATGAAGATCGACGGTATCCAATGCTCTAACTCGATCATCATTTGATATCTTCAACAGTTCACGTATTTGTTGGTCGGAATGGTTTTTGAATACAAATTCAATCCCTGTCTTTCCGTTCCAACAATCGTATAGGTTAGGTTTTTGATAGTCGGTTATTTAACTATCAAATTGAACAATCATCCAACCATGAAATTAAAACGAATTTACTAGTTCGGTATTCAGCTTCACTTGGCCCTTTTAAATCTCAATTCGTAAATCAAACACTTAAAGCTTCCAATATTTGGAATAAAAAACTTTTATAGCTTATCTCGAAAATACAATATATACCGAAAAAAAATCATCTTATTCACTTAAAACATTTCAACTTTATCTTCTAATACCATTCGTCAAATTTCTAACTTTATTTCTCTCGACCGCTTCCGTTTCTAAACTATTATCATTCTTGGATAAGCATGAAGTCGTTCAAGTTGGGGTATTTTATTTACCTCTCAGATTTTGAGCCAGCGACATTCTTATCTTCATAATAAATAGAAGTTTATCATCGAATTTCGTTTTACTAACTATTCCACATTCTCCATTACTATCCTTTTAAAACATCATTTTGATGTCATACTCCCTTTAGGAAATCCCATTTCAATTTTAGCATGTTTACTTGATTTAAGTAAACTATTATTAAAACCGTCCTCCAATAATTTTGAAAAATCTTTCAAAAACATTATAAGCAAAACTTAACTCTATTATAAATAGAAATCTTTATAAACTTATGTTACGTTTATTTCGACCCCTTTTGGTAATATCTCGATTAAATCTCATTTCTTATTTAACATAAAAAATTTAGATCGCATCTTAATAACTTAACTCGCCTCCTCACTTTAATTCAAACTTGGGTTTCGTTCCGATTTCCATTTCATACCACATTAGACCCTAACAGTAAATCATTAAGAAAATAATCCTTTGAATATCATCCCCGAAGGCCGAAACCAACATCAGATCAATATCCAGAAAATCTCTTAACTCAACAGATCCCCAATATGTTCATTTCATTCACAAAACCATTTCTAGTCACTCGCCCAAATGATATTTTAATAAAAACTTGGGTTTTACAACATCTTTGTCCAACCGGGATTTATAAATCCAATCATATAGAATTTCAATAAGAATTCGATTTAAACTTATCTTAAAACTTAATTTGTATTAAGATTAATATAATTTCGATTTAAACTTAATTTAACTACAGATATAACTTATAATTTCATAAGCCTCCATTAATACACTTTATATCCCAAGATTTATTATTTTGATTATTATTGAATAAATAATCAAATATCAACATTTATTAAAAACAAATGTAGTTTACTTTCCCATTAACATCTCTATTAAAATTAGTAAACTAATTTAATAATCACTTTTGTTAACTTAGCCGACTCGGCCAATTTAGACATGATTAATCCGTTAATCAATTATAATTCGCCCTTCCATAAAAAATATAATTGATTTAAATAAATCTCATTTTCCATAATGTTACGTAAATAATAATTCCTTTTCAATATAATTCCATTTGTTTCTAAAAACTTAATAACCTAAGAATTTTCATTATAAAATCAATTCAATAATTTATCTTAAAACTTAAATAATCAATAATAAACATTTATTTTCCTTTTATAAAACTTCCTTTCGAAATAATATATTTCAAAAATCCATTCTCAGTTATAAATAAAATTTATAACTTCCTTTTATTGGTTTACCTGACAGTAAATCAAACAATTTATATTTGGGCCATCTGCTTTTAATTCCTCAACTAATAATACCCCATTGGTTAATAACAAACAAATGTTGAATTTTGATTCAACAAATCAATAATCAATTCAATAAACCAATCATATTCACAGATCAGTTCACGTGATGAAGATAAACAATAAATTTGATGATAACATAAATAATAGATTCAACCGATAATGGTCGACTAATAATGACAGTTCAAGCATCGGATTTAATAAGCATAACCAACAAGGTAAGTTACCTTGATTGGAAATGATCGTTAAAAATAACGATTTGTTCGATTTAATTAAACGAATGTTTAATTTAAATCGGTTATAAAAATATCAACATATGTCCAAATGATCAACAAATCAGTCAATAACTAGCAATCATAGCATACAAACAATAAACCCGACATATAATAAATATAAGTGGGCTGAGTGAGCTGAACTCACCTTAGGTTTTTATCCACCGTCAAAACGGTTCGTTTCAGTCAAATTTCAACTTCGTCCAATCCAGCTTTATACTGTTACGCTTGTCGATACCTTTCAATGCCACTTGGTTTGTCTGATTCTGTTAATGTATGTTATAAATATTCTAAGCATACGTTCTAATTTAAACTAATCCATCCCAAAAAAAATTAATTTATTATTTAATCGCAGAGGCAATACCTTTTTATTATTAGAACCGACGTTCTTCGTTCACTTCTGCCCAAATGTATCATCACCGGTCACCATGGAATCCACCTGTCTGTTATTTCCCTTCCATACACTCCCGTGACCAACGTCCTATGCCTGCATGCTTTAATCCCATGCATGAAAGACACGGCAAGGCACCGCTTTTCTTTACTTTCCCTTTTTCCTTTTTTTTCCGCAAGCCAAGACTTCTACCACCCTACACGTGCTCCATTTTCCTCCTTTGCATGCGTTTCTTGCTCCCATCCCCTTTCTTTCATGCACCCGTTAACTTCTTTTTTTTTTCTTTTTCCTTATTTTCGCATGTTTCACAAGTAAGTCCCTCCACCTGCTTAAAAACCGAAAATTACAGGTCCTCCATTTTGTAAACCAAATGCACAGTACCACCTTATCTTCATGTCACCATCTCCAATTCCTGTTTCGTTCTTTTTTTTTCGAAACCACCACTCCTCTTCTACTTGTTTAGTGCATGCTACTTCACCCTAACTCACGCCTGTCACTCGTGCAAACCCATCGTCAGAGAACGGATCCAAAGTGATGAACCCATACTCGAAATAGTAACTCCAGAATAACCAGCACTCACGTTGACCTGCCTTCATTATTCCGACCACCTCTTAGCCCATCAAGGACCCGTGTGCAACACCAAGGCTCCATGCAGCAAACATGCTCCTGTTGTTGAGTTTATTTTATTTTGAAGAAATGTTGGTTTCGTATATATACAATTATAAATAGAAGAGGAGGAGTTTCTCAAAAAGGAATAGAGGGAGATGGGTTTATATAGAGAGAGCAGCGTGGACAGCAAGCTGTAGCGAGTAGGTTTGCAGAATAAAGTTCTTAGCTGTGTGGTGTGGGTGGATTTCGAAACCACCCTTGGTTGGCACGACTTTTAATGGATTGGGACGCAAGGAGTCTACAGTAGAGAAGGAAGTTTGAGACACAAGAAAACTATTTATTTGGGCGCAAAGCAATGTACAGTGAAATGAAAATTTAGGATCCAAGTAATGCACCGTAGAAAAGAATTTGGGTTGGTTTAAATAAGTATACGTGACCTTGTTTGGGCGCAAGGCAAAAGAGAATTGACGTTGGCTACAAAAAGCATGTAAAAGAATGGTTTGGCTTTGAGAGTGTCCATTTTTGTGAACAAAAAATTATTTTTGTGATTTAATAAAATAAATTAACGGGTTTTGCAGACCCAAAATGCTTAGAAAAACATGCAGGATCTGGATATAAAAACTTCGATGTCCAATGGCTTTGTTTCAAAAATGAACTGTGCAAGTATTTCTACAATTTCAGCGCGAACCGAGCACCGAAATAGACAAATGAATATATTGCACTAATCAGCGCGACGAGACGGACACAACGGTATATAATTTGCAATGTCAGGACTCTCCATTTAAAAAGCCATTACGGACCCCTTTTAACGTAAAATTCGGAAGAAAAACAATTAAATGGAGGTCAAAACGTCCGATTTTCACGAAACAAATTTCACCGTCGAATTCATGTCAACGAATAAAATATTTTTCACGTTTGCCCGAACTGGTTCCGGAGAGATTTTACGGTCACTAAAATTAGAACTGTTAGGCGCAGCTTTGCACTGAAAAATACGCGACCGACAACATTCAAATTTTCTGATGAAATTTATACAGCTACTACGTCTCATTGTACGTATTTCAAATTCCAAATCCCCGTTACGAGAAATTATAGAATATATAGAAATTCCACTTAAATTTGTTAATAGCGATATAATTTATTAACGATTTTCATAGCGACTAATTTAAATTTTGATTTAGCCATATCTTACAACTTTAAACATGAAATCCAAAATTTTCTCTTTCATTAGAAGATTATAGTCTAATTGGTTCCAACATTTCTTGTTTCACAGAATTCTGACTTATCGGATTCCGAATATTCAATTGAAGTTCAAAACTAAATATTACGAACTACCGCGCCATTTCGAGTTCATTTATAAATTAAATATAAATATAAACGTTTAATCATTATTTAATTAATAACTATATATATAATTCCCATATAATATTTAAAACAGATTTAAATATTCATATTCAAATAACCGAAAAATCTGGGATGTTGCGTTCTCCCCCCCTTAAAATAATTTCGTCCCCGAAATTGCTAAGTGAGAAGAATGTTCCAAACCCAAATAATTATAATAAAATTATTTGAATATATAATTTCATTTTTAAAAGTTATTGCCAAGAGTATTAATGTGATGACCCCAAACTTTCACTAGGTGAAAGTAAGGAATAATCATATGGAATACAACATAAATATAACAATACATATCACTGATATAATATAGCAGAGAGAAACCGTAGCATAATAACATTATAGCAGCGGAAATATAATGTCATCAACCACAGAATTCCAACAGTCACAGAATTTCAAATTATTACATCAAGTTTGCAGAAATTGAAATAAGTTCCAACTCCCAAAATAAGCAACAAGAAATGAAACAAGTTTAATGTCTGAAATTAAAGAGAGAAAAATGCAATAGAAGTAAATGATAGGTGTCTTCAAAGCTCCAAGCCATCACCTCTTCACAAAAGCAAATCCAAGCAAGATAATAAGCAGCTCCAAAGAAAAGACTACAAGTAAAGATGAACCTGTCTACTTGGCTGCCCGTGTAGAAAGGAGGGCACCCGAGTTTGCAAAAAGGTGAAACAAACTACAGGTCAGTTGTGGGACTGGTATGAGAATTCTTAACTAGTTTACTAATGATAATATGACAAATCCAAAGACCACGCCACTAATGCGGAACGGGTTTACTCAATGGGTTGTCGTGCATAATTTAAAGTGTCAGAATAAGCAGATAAATAAATCGTACAACAACGCAATGCTTTTCAGAAAAATGGAATCACCATAAGACTCAAGTCCCATCACACAATGCATCGAACACCAGAGGATATAGTTTTCCCTTATGGTGATTAAACATGTTAAATACGGCAAATACGAGTTTAATATTATTATTACTGTAAAATAAACATTTCAAAATAAATGTAGCAATCCTAGGAAGCATAGGTACCATGTATTATGCCTCCGTACTAGTAATACAATCAAAACCGCATGGTCGTATTTGGAATTTGGATTTCCGTCCGAGTCAAGGCTAGAGAGGAGCTCCTTACCGATTCGAGCACTCTAGCTAGTGTCTCAGGATTCCCCGCGGAGAACCCTAGGATAGCTGCAGGGCCGGTCCGCATATACAGCTTAGGGGATTAGTTATACCTGAACACACGTTTCCCGATCCTATAGGACCTATCCGAGGCGCCTCATTCCATCATCCACATAAGTAAAATGTCAGGCCGTGTTAAAACCCAAACACCACTTCTAGCTAGAAAGAAACATGCTGCTCTCCCTTCGTTCCCTTCTCCCGTTTTAGACTCCGCCGGTGTATGAGGCTCGTGAAGTCACGTCATACACAAAGCTATACCTAAACAGGTTATGCTTTGATCATCCCACAAGGCCCGCTTTTCAACAAAGCCTTGATCATATGCATATTAGCATGCCACGTAGTCAATCCATACCATACCACTGATTTCTACCAACATATAACCTCTGAGCTCGTACGTCTCAGAGAAGGGTGTAAAACACCAAACAGATATATGTTTAGCAGAAATCAATAGATACAGTATAAAAGGAGTACCACGTCAGACATGTAATCCATTTATACGCTTATGCTCTGGGTCTGAGCAAAAGCCAAATCCGTTCAATCAACATGTTCATTCGGACAATGACCATGACCTTGACTTGGGAGCAAATCAATTCAAAGCCTCAATCGCTGTCCTCCTGAGGGGAAGATTGACGGTCTTCATTAGTCGTCTTCTTCTTCAATTTTCATCATCGTTTGATTATTTGGAATGAGATTAACTCGGCCTTCCCAAATAATCTTCGTATATATATGTATATATATTGAAAACTCTTCCTTATCGTTATTTCTAATTTATAACGATTATTTCCTATTTTATTTAATTAAAAATAATTAAACCTTTAATCAACGACGATTCAGGTCAATGGCGATTCTGGCGCTGTTTTCAACCAATTTTGATTTTCATATATCTCAAAATCTAACCGTTGGATTTTGACGTAGTGTATATCGTTGGAAAGATTTTTCCAAGGCGGTTCTAACGGTTTCAGTTTCAAGAAAATCCGACGGTCGGATCTCCTTGTATAGTTATTTAAAGATATAATTTTAAAACGCGAACTACCGCACTCGATTCGTTTAACTTTAATTATATTTATATATAAATATATAAACATAAACCGTTTAACTCTTTATTCTAATGAATATTCTCATTCTTTATCCTTTCATCCCTTTTTATACAGGAAAATGTAAATCATACTTGAATGATGAATTCTTCCTTTTTAATTCCTTTAATTTCTTTTAATTTACGGTAAAATGTAAATTATATTTCCTCATCCAATTCCTTCTTTTAATTCCATTCTTACATGAAAAATGTAATTTATAATTCATCATTCTTAATTACATATAGAAATATAAATTTCATTTACAATGTAAATCCTATTTTTTATTTTCATTATAAAGATGTAATCTTTGTTTACAATGTAAGTCCATACATTCATTTCATAGAATAAAATGAAATTTCATTCATGCGGGTTAAATTCATTCATAATTTACATAATAATATGTAATTTATTTCATACGATGAAAATTCATTCATAAATTACATGTAAAAATGTAATTTATTTCACGCGGTCTAAATTCATTCATAAATAACATATAAAAATATTATTTATTTCATACAATGTAAATTCATTCATACATAACATATAAAAATATTATTTATTTCACATGCCAAAAATTCATTCTTTAACTTCAAATGACGATGCAATTTATTTTACATCATAAAGTTTCATTCTTTTACCTACAATGTAAAAATATTCACTTTTGTGTTTACGATGTAAATATGTCAACTTTTTCTCTTTATAATGTAAAAATATCCCTTTTATATTTTTCAATGTAAAAATATTATCTTTTCTATTTTACAATGTAAAAATATTATCTTTTCTATTTTACCATGTAAAAACGATATATTTTTTTCTTTATGATGCAAAAATATCAACTTCTTCTATATTCACCATAAAAACTCATCTTTTTATTTTAATTTCAAAAAGATTGTCTTTTTATTTACATCGTCAAATTTTCATCTTTTTATTTACAATAAAAATATTGTCTTTTTATTTTCAACGTAAAAAGATTGCCTTTTTAATTTCAACATAAAAATGTTGCCTTTTTATTTACAACATAAAAAGATGGTCTTTTTAAATTTCAACATAAAAATGTTGTCTTTTTATTTACAACATAAAAAGATGATCTTTTTACTTTCAACATAAAAATGTTGACTTTTTATTTTCATTATAAAATAGTGAAAAATTATCCTACGTTGTAATTACTATATAATTCACATTAAAAATAATGTAAAATGTACACACGGTGAAATTCATACATATTTATATTGGGGAGAATGTAAATTTTCATTCTCCAATTACAATGTGAAATCCATTCTTTCTATTTCATTAAAAATAATGTAAATCTTCCTACGGTTAAATTCCTTTAAAATATTAACATTAAAAATGTTAATGACAACCCATAGTGTTATATTATCATTAAAAATGTTAATAGCATCCTACGGTTAAATTTACTATTTAATTTACATTGAAAATAATGTAAATTTATGCATATGGTGAAAATACTTTATTTACATAGTAACATGTAAATTTCATGTCATCTCAAATTCTAATTTTAACTTACATAATAAAATGTACATCTTCATGACATTGCAAATTCTAATTTTAAATTTACAAAACAAAATGTAATTTTAATGTCATCGCAAAGTCTAACTTTAAATTTTCAAAATAAAATGTAAACTTTACGACATCGCCAAGTTCTAACTTTAATTTACATAATAAAATGTAAATTTTATATCAACGCCAAATTCTAACTTTAATTTACAGAATGAAATGTAAATTTTATAACAACGCAAAATTCTAACTATAATTTTGTAACACCCCACTCCCGCTATGGTCACTCTCTAAGGGAATGCCATAACATCGGTGGAGTATTTTGAGTGAATATAGAACAGAGTAATTACAGCAAGACAGATATAAGTAATACTTTGAAATTTTAAAACATCATTTCAACTGCAGCGGAAAATAAAACATGTCTGGTTACATCACAAAACCATAATAGATGTCAAGTACAAATATCCATCCTGCTAAATAAAAATACATAATCCCAATACATGAACTGATAGCCATAAAAGAAAAGGGTAAACTGAGCTCTACATCTAGGGTCCAAGCTCCAAGAGAGAAATAAAAGCAGCCTGATCAAAGCCCACTCGTGCTGGGCCCACTCTGAGAACCTGAGGGTTGGGAAAAAGATAAAAACAACGGGGTCAGACATAAGCCTGAGTGAGCCCTATAACCTTAACAATACAATTATTAAAGTAATTATGGTATGATATGAACTCGGTACGGTACCTTTGGGGATAATGACTACACTAAGTAGCCAACAAACATAGGGTGAACTAAGATAACCGTGAAGACGCATCTACCCACCCAAGGATAATTACTAACTGCACCACACACCAGTCATTCCTACTCAAAGATTGATCCCACCCAAGGACTTAAAAGAAAGATATAACTAGTAGTTTCATGTACCCCTGGCTGACCACATAGGTGTCGTCTGCCCCTATCTCCACTAGGTGTACCCGACTACTCCCCAAGCGATCGGCTCCCTAACGTAGATACCCGTGATGGTCCCACAGTGGGGTGTATCACTCCCCTAAAGTGGCAACCCAATACTATCAACGGTGCACGGCTTATACCTACACGATGCAACAACGGCTTATCTACCAGCCCGGGCCCACACACGCATATGAAACCCGTTGGACTTGCGTTGCCACCGCTAACCCGTTTTGGCCTCTTATAATCAAGCCCAGTACTCGTGTCCCGTCCTCGACATGGGTCGAGCCCACAAAGATACAAATGGGTTACTGGTTGAAATGGGCCCACACAAGCTACCCACCTAAGCTTGCCACTTATCTAGTGTATCCCACTTAACCCTTTAATCATGTTTAATTACATGTTTCCACTTGGTTAAGTATTCTAATCGTATTTTCTATTGCCACCCAAGGCAACCCACTAGATTTCCACATGCCACCCAAGGCACCCACTTAACCCCTCATGTCCCTCTACATGCTAATATGGTTAAGTGTTTCTTAATTAATTAATTAAGATCATGACCTCATAAAGACCTCTCACATTAGACCATTTTTTTATGACTGCTGGATATGCCGGTTGGTTCCGGGCAGACTTCTGTCATAAAAAGGGTCTAACCTCGTGTCTTTACTTTAATCACGTATTTAATTCATGACTAAGACCTCGCTGCTGGATGGCCGGTCGGTTCCGGGCAGACTTCCGCTACAAAAGGGTCCAACCTTGTGTCTTAGTTGATTAATTACACCTAATTAATCACCCCCATATTAATTATCCCTAATTAATATCAAATTTAAAGAATATGGGTAGACCTAACCGAATAGGTAAATTCCCAATTCCATAGCATGGGTAGACCTAACTCAATAGGTAAATTCCCATGGGGTAGACCTAACTCAATAGGTAAATTCCCACTTATGTTCATTCATTTTATTTTGTTAATATGCATTTTTAACCCCATCGTTCCCCACGTAAATCGTTCTCATTTCATGACATAATAAAGGGAAGATTCATCACAAATATCATGTGTGTAACCACATCTTAGCATATAACTTTGTCATGGGTTAAGAGGATGTCAACTTGCATATATGAGCATATATTAACCCAACTACATTTAACCCATACTTGCATATTATCATACACATGACTTGCATAACATGTTGCATATGAACTTGCATATTATCATACACATATCTTGCATAACATGTTGAACTTGCATATAGGCATTCACATAACTTGCATAACATGTTAAACTTGCATATAAGCATTCACATAACTTGCATAACATGTTAAACTTGCATATAAGCATACACATAACTTGCATAACATGTTAAACTTGCATATAAGCATACACATAACTTGCATAGGCATTCACATAACTTGCATAAGCATTCACATAACTTGCATAAGCATGCATAATTTGCATAACATGTTAAACTTGCATATAAGCATACACATAACTTGCATAAAGATGTCATGAACACATACACTAAGCTTGCATGACATATAGCATATAACTTGCAAAACACATAACATACACTATACTAAGCTTGCATAAACACATTGATCCACAAACCTAGCCATACATCATCATATCCTATCTTAATCAATTTAACAATTGATTATTAAGGGGATAGAAGCTCACCAAAACCAAGATTAGCAAACTAATGAAGAAGATTAAGAGGCTAGAAGTTGATTTGGAATGCTATCCCTTCTCTAATTTTGATGGAGGCTCCTTCAAGTTTCAAGGTGGTGGCATAATGGCCTTAGATCTATTTTTAGTAAGGATTAGGGGGGTATTAGGGTGTATATATAGATTAGTTAGGTGTTTTAGGACCATAGGATTAGCCCTAAATTAGATTAGGACCATCAGATTTCGGAAATCTCTAGAACACAGCCCAAGACTCAACCAAAAACCAGATCTGGTGCACCCAGATCAACAGGGCCGACACCCTGTGTCGACACCCCTGTCGACAGGGCTGTCGACACCCCTGTCGGCATGCCTGTCGACACGGGGCTAGGCGGGAACTTTCCCACCACCTCCGCTTTTGGCTCCAATCCTGTTTTAGAACTGAATTTTAAATCTGTTTTTAACTTTTAATTTTATGAAAACTTCTTTGGGCCTTAACTGGGTCATACGGACTCCGATTTACAAAATTTCGGACTCTATTCTGCGTATTTTTCCGAGACGAACGCAATGGCACAGCCCGTTTCCCCTGATTCAGATTTTAGAATTTAATTCTGCCCTGATTTATATTATAATAAGTTATTTCAACATACGGGGTGTTACATTCTCCCCTACTTAAAGGATTTCGTCCCCGAAATCTCTAAGTCAAGAAGAACGTATCCTACCAACCAAACAACCATCTACTAAACCATCAAACACTGGCATCCATTGTCCTTAAAGTTTCTAATGCTGTATGAACATATGCAAAATGTGTGTGTATATGTTCCCTGTCTAATGCAAAATCAGGCGGTCTACTGGTTCAGTTGACCTCCTTAATGCAAACCATGATAGTGTCATGCATCCAATATGTATGCGAGAGAACCCTATCGACACATACAATATCTACATGAGTGCACAATCATTCACCAAAATGCATCATCCATATGATAACACAATCATTATACATCCATAAATATAGCTTCCTACACACAATTTTATGCAATATGCAATATGAAGTGACTGAGCCGATCTAGTGCCTAGAGTGTGTGTATATGCATCCACGAGCAACCACTAGCAAACACTTGCATCCACTTGCATCCATCATAACATGTCTCAAACACATGTTTCAACCATAGGTTTACCCTATCTAAAGGTCAAACAGTACTAACGAGAGGATATACGAAAGATAAGATAAGTACTAGACAACGATAGAGGAGAAAGTAAAGACATACCCCCAAAAAGAAATGGGTACAATGAACGCATCTTCGCTTCCGTCTCCCAAGTTGCGTTGTTCTCATCTTCTCCCCATTGCACTTTGACTAGTTGAACCTCTCTGTTTCTCAACTTCCTAATCTCTGACCCAAGGATGCGAGTAGGAGCTCGTCGAATCGTTGCATTACGTTCTACTTCCACTTCTCTAAGCAAGCTTGGCTCTACCACTTCTGCGGTCTCATGTAGGCACTTCCTTAAATGTGACACATGGAATACATCATGTACACCACTAAGTCTCTCAGGCAACTCCACTCTATATGCCATCCGTCCAATCCTTTCCTTAACAGGATACGGTCCTACAAACCTCGGTGCTAACTTCCCCACGGATCCAAAGCGAACCACATTCCGTAATGGAGACACTTTGACAAAAACCATGTCCCCAACTTCAAACTCAAGATTAGTCCTCCTCTTATCCGCATAAGATTTCTGTCTGTCTTGTGCCGCTTTCATCCTTTTTCGAATCAAATCAACCTTCTCCGAAGTCTCTCTAACCATATTGGGCCCTAGCAAGATCTTATCCGTAGATTCCCACCAACATGTAGGTGATCGACAAGGCCTTCCATAAAGAGCTTCAAAAGGTGCCATGCCAATACTAGACTGAAAGCTGTTGTTATATGCAAACTCCACCAATGGAAGGTGCTCTTCCCATGTACCTCCAAAGTCTAAGATACAAAGCCTCAAAAGGTCTTCTAGGACACGATTCACCCTCTCAATCTGGCCGTCCGTCTGAGGATGATATGCGGTGCTCAGACACAATTAAGTCCCCACTGCTTCTTGCAAACTTCTCCAGAACTCGCTAGTGAAGATAGGATCTCGATCACTCACTATGCTAGAGGGTACCCCATGCAATCGAACTATCTCTCGAAGATATACCGAAGCTAGCCATGGAGCAGTCCTCTTGCTCTTCACAGGTATGAAATGGGCGCTTTTAGTAAGTCTGTCTACCACAACCCAAATTCCCGTATTACCCTTTCTTGATCTGGGTAACCCGTCAATAAAATCCATCGAGACGCTATCCCACTTCCATTGCGGAACTTCCAATGGGTGAAGCAACCCACCTGGTTTCTTTTGCTCCGCCTTCACTTGTTGGCACACCAAGCATTGAGCGACATACTCGGCCACATCTTTCTTCATACCGGCCCAGAAGAAAACCCTCTTCATGTCTTGGTACATCTTGTCCCCACCGGGATGAATGGTCATCCTAGAACGGTGTGCATCATCAAGAATAACCTTCCTCAAACCCTCGTCTTGCGGTACACAAAGTCTACCGTCTCTACGCAAGCACCCCCTATCGTCTAGGGTGTACCTACTCAAATGGCTGGACGACTCCCCCCTTATGAGCTTCTCCACCAACTCAACCAACTGTGGGTCGTCCCTCTGTGCTTCTCCAATCCACCCCAAAAGAGCAGGTCTAACCTCCAAGGAAGCTAGCAAACCGGGTACATAATCAATGGAAGGTCTGAAATCAAACATCGAGATAAATTCCAAGCTTCGTTGTTCCATGAACAATGGACTCAAGGACAACCTCTTTCTGCTCAAGGCGTCCGCCACCACGTTACCCTTGCCAGGGGTATACGCTATCTCGAAATCATAGGATGCTAAGAACTCCATCCACCTTTGCTGTCTCAAATTCAAATCCTTCTGAGAAAACAAGTACTTCAATGATTTGTGGTCAGTGAACAATTCGAATCTCTCACCAAGAAGATAATGGCGCCAAATCTTAAGCGCAAAAACAATAGCGGCCAACTCTAAATCATGGGTAGGGTAATTTTTCTCATGCACTCTCAACTGCCTTCCACCGTAGGCTATTACCCTTCCCTCTTGCATTAAGACTGCGCCTAGTCCTGTCCCACAAGCATCGGTATAGACAACAAATAGCTTGCTCCCATCTGGCAACACTAAAACTGGAGCAGTGGTTAAAGCTCTCTTTAACCGTCGGAACGCATCATCACAATCTACGTCCCATGCGAAAACAAGATTCTTTTTCGTTAAGCGGGTTAACGCGGCTGATATCTTCGCGAAGTCTTTGATAAACTTCCTATAATAGCCAGCCAACCCCAAGAAACTCCTCACCTCGGTAGCATTCTTCGGAACCTTCCAATCCTGAATTGATACTACCTTCGCGGGATCCACAGCTATCCCTTCCTTGGAGACCACGTGCCCCAAGAACCGCACCTCCTTCCTCCAGAAGTGACATTTAGAGAATTTAGCCTTAAGGCTATGTGCTCGAAGAGTTTTCAACACCTCCCCAAGATGTAGGGCATGCTCTTCTTCACTCTTAGAAAATAATAAGATATCATCCACGAAGACCACCACGAATTTATTAAGGAACTCCCTGAACACCCTACTCATCAAATCCACAAAGTATGCAGGGGCATTCGTCAACCCAAATGGCATCACCAGCCACTCATAGAAACCATCCGGAGTCCTAAAGGCAGTCTTGTCTATGCTATCCTCAGCCACCCTCAACTGATGAAACCCCGTGGCTAAGTCCAACTGAGAAAACACTGAAGCGCCAACCAACTGATCGAAAAGATCATCAATCCTCGGCAATGGGTGTCTATTCTTCTTTGTGAGCTTGTTGAGTTCTCTATAGTCTACACAAAGTCTGAGGGACCCATCCGCCTTCGTAGCAAATACTACTGGAGCACCCCACTCCGATATACTCCGTCTTATGAACCCCTTCTCAAGAAACTCCCCTACTTGCTTATGGAGTTCCCTCCTCTCACGAGGAGCCATGCGGCGCACTGGTAAAGATACAGGTTTAGCATTATCCACCAGATATATTCGGAAGTCAATCTCCCGCTTCGGGGGTAAGCCCTTCACCTCCTCAAACACATCCGAGTATTCCCGGACCACTCTAACAGATTGCAAACTCTCGACCGAAGCGTCAAGCGATTCAAGATAACTTAGCATAACAGAATCCATGGGATTACAAGAGATCTCGAGAGTGTTACCCAAGCGGGTCATGAGCCTAACAACTCTCCTTTCACAATCAAGAACAGCACCATTACTGGATAACCAGTCCATGCCCAAAATTAACCCGTAGCCCGTGAAGCCCAAAACAAAAGCATCACATCTAAACTCAATGCTAAGTATAGAAATCTTCAAACCCAAACATATCATGGACAAATAAGTGGAGCCCCCAATTGGGTTTGAAACAACCAAGGGATCATCTACCAGACTGGTGTCTAAGTGCAGTGACTCAACTAATGATGATGAGATAAACGAATGCGATGCGCCTGAATCAAACAATGTACGGACAGGATGATCAAATAGAAAAACCAGACTTTCAACGGAAATAGTTCTACCTCTTTCCTGAATCGGTGGAACCGCGAGAGCCTGTACTTGCCCCCTAGCCTGACCTGGTGCCATAAGAGCTTGCACCTGTCCTCCTGAGGTAGACCCCGTCCTTTGCCCCTTCTTAGGACAGTCTTTCACTAGATGCCCTGCTTCGCCACAGTGGAAGCAGCCAGTCTTCTTCTTCTTGCGGCAATCCTTGCTTAGGTGGCCAGGTGTCCCGCAATTGAAACACTTCTTCTTCTTGCCCTTGCCACCATTGCCTTTCCCACCTTTGTTTGGCTGTTGTTGCTGAGGTCTCTTTTGATCTCCCTTTTTCTCGGGTGCCTTATTAGCATTGGGACCCTTCTCTTCTTCATGCATGAGTGCCATGTCAACTAGCTTCTCAAAGGTGGCCCCCATAGGGATATGAGTCATAGCCAACCCATGCATTGGTTCATTCAAGACTTTCACGAACCTCAAAGCCTTCTTCTCCGGTGTATTCACCATGTCTAGGCCAAACCTTGCCAATTGATTAAACTTGTTGACATATTCCTTCACTGAGAGATTTCCTTGCTTTAGAGTCAAGAATCTTTCCATATACAAGTTTTCCTCCGCCCTTGAGAGAAACTTTGCCACAAATCTTTTCCTAAAATCCGCCCAAGAGTCAACGGGGCGTTCTCCATTAGTGACCTCCCACCAGAATGAGGCCTCTCCCTTCATTAACCAAGCAGCTAACTTGACTTTCTTCCCTTCTTCCATCTCAAAGATATCTATCAACTCTTCCACCTCATTAAGCCAATCTCTAGCCTCCACAAAAGTTTCAGATCCTTGAAAAGGTTTCCCTCCCATAGCTTTAAATTCCTTGCAAGTCTTAGCAAAAGTATCCGTGCGAGGAGGAGGGGGAGGAGGAAGATCGGGTGCTACAGTTGGTGGAGGAACATTTGCTGGACCCGCAGTGGTGGCCCTAGCCTCCATCAATCTCCTATACCATACTGGTATCGTCACACCCTCCGGAAAGTTGAGATCCTCAGCCATGCTGAAACGGAAAAGGAAAGATTCAAAACGGAGAATTCGAAAGATAAAGATATGGCTATCGGGGATTATGCTTTTCTTTCAAAAACTTTTCTCTTTAAAGACATGTTTTTGAAAATATCTCTTCCAAAAATGTTTTTAGAAAAATAGTTTTCTAAAAATTTTATCTGTTCCGGTAACCTGGCTCTGATACCACGTGTAACACCCCACTCCCGCTATGGTCACTCTCTAAGGGAATTCCATAACATCGGTGGAGTATTTTGAGTGAATATAGAACAGAGTAATTACAGCAAGACAGATATAAGTAATACTTTGAAAATTTAAAACATCATTTCAATTGCAGCGGAAAATAAAACATGTCTGGTTACATCACAAAACCATAATAGAAGTCAAGTACAAATATCCATCCTGCTAAATAAAAATACATAATCCCAATACATGAACTGATAGCCATAAAAGAAAAGGGTAAACTGAGCTCTACATCTAGGGTCCAAGCTCCAAGAGAGAAATAAAAGCAGCCTGATCAAAGCCCACTCGTGCTGGGCCCACTCTGAGAACCTGAGGGTTGGGAAAAAGATAAAAACAACGGGGTCAGACATAAGCCTGAGTGAGCCCTATAACCTTAACAATACAATTATTAAAGTAATTAGGGTATGATATGAACTCGGTACGGTACCTTTGGGGATAATGACTACACTAAGTAGCCAACAAACATAGGGTGAACTAAGATAACCGTGAAGACGCATCTACCCACCCAAGGATAATTACTAACTGCACCACACACCAGTCATTCCTACTCAAAGATTGATCCCACCCAAGGACTTAAAAGAAAGATATAACTAGTAGTTTCATGTACCCATAGCTGACCACATAGGTGCCGTCTGCCCCTATCTCCACTAGGTGTACCCCACTACTCCCCAAGCGATCGGCTCCCTAACGTAGACACCCGTGCTGGTCCCACAGTGGGGTGTATCACTCCCCTAAAGTGGCAACCCAATACTATCAACGGTGTACGGCTTATACCTACACGATGCAACAACGGCTTATCTACCAGCCCGGGCCCACACACGCATATGAAACCCGTTGGACTTGCGTTGCCACCGCTAACCCGTTTTGGCCTCTTATAATCAAGCCCAGTACGCGTGTCCCGTCCTCGACATGGGTCGAGCCCACAAAGATACAAATGGGTTACTGGTTGAAATGGGCCCCCACAAGCTACCCACCTAAGCTTGTCACTTATCTAGTGTATCCCACTTAACCCTTTAATCATGTTTAATTACATGTTTCCACTTGGTTAAGTATTCTAATCGTATTTTCTATTGCCACCCAAGGCAACCCACTAGATTTCCACATGCCACCTAAGGCACCCACTTAACCCCTCATGTCCCTCTACATGCTAATATGGTTAAGTGTTTCTTAATTAATTAATTAAGATCATGACCTCATAAAGACCTCTCACATTAGACCATTTTTTTATGACTGCTGGATATGCCGGTTGGTTCCGGGCAGACTTCTGTCATAAAAAGGGTCTAACCTCGTGTCTTTACTTTAATCACGTATTTAATTCATGACTAAGACCTCTCACATTGGGCCAATCATTTGTAGCTGCTGGATGGTCGGTCGGTTCCGGGCAGACTTCCGCTACAAAAGGGTCCAACCTCGTGTCTTAGTTGATTAATTACACCTAATTAATCACCCCCATATTAATTATCCCTAATTAATATCAAATTTAAAGAATATGGGTAGACCTAACCGAATAGGTAAATTCCCAATTCCATAGCATGGGTAGACCTAACTCAATAGGTAAATTCCCATGGGGTAGACCTAACTCAATAGGTAAATTCCCACTTATGTTCATTCATTTTATTTTGTTAATATGCATTTTTAACCCCATCGTTCCCCTCGTAAATCGTTCTCATTTCATGACATAATAAAGGGAAGATTCATCACAAATATCATGTGTGTAACCACATCTTAGCATATAACTTTGTCATGGGTTAAGAGGATGTCAACTTTCATATATGAGCATATATTAACCCAACTACATTTAACCCATACTTGCATATTATCATACACATGACTTGCATAACATGTTGCATATGAACTTGCATATTATCATACACATATCTTGCATAACATATTGAACTTGCATATAGGCATTCACATAACTTGCATAACATGTTAAACTTGCATATAAGCATTCACATAACTTGCATAACATGTTAAACTTGCATATAAGCATACACATAACTTGCATAAGCATGCATAACTTGCATAACATGTTAAACTTGCATATAAGCATACACATAACTTGCATAGGCATTCACATAACTTGCATAAGCATTCACATAACTTGCATAAGCATGCATAATTTGCATAACATGTTAAACTTGCATATAAGCATACACATAACTTGCATAAAGATGTCATGAACACATACACTAAGCTTGCATGACATATAGCATATAACTTGCAAAACACATAACATACACTATACTAAGCTTGCATAAACACATTGATCCACAAACCTAGCCATACATCATCATATCCTATCTTAATCAATTTAACAATTGATTATTAAGGGGATAGAAGCTCACCAAAACCAAGATTAGCAAACTAATGAAGAAGATTAAGAGGCTAGAAGTTGATTTGGAATGCTATCCCTTCTCTAATTTTGATGGAGGCTCCTTCAAGTTTCAAGGTGGTGGCATAATGGCCTTAGATCTATTTTTAGTAAGGATTAGGGGGGTATTAGGGTGTATATATAGATTAGTTAGGTGTTTTAGGACCATAGGATTAGCCCTAAATTAGATTAGGACCATCAGATTTCGGAAATCTCTAGAACACAGCCCAAGACTCAACCAAAAACCAGATCTGGTGCACCCAGATCAACAGGGCCGACACCCTGTGTCGACACCCCTGTCGACAGGGCTGTCGACACCCCTGTCGGCATGCCTGTCGACACTGGGCTAGGCGGGAACTTTCCCACCAACTCCGCTTTTGGCTCCAATCCTGTTTTAGAACTGAATTTTAAATCTGTTTTTAACTTTGAATTTTCTGAAAACTTCTTTGGGCCTTAACTGGGTCATACGGACTCCGGTTTACAAAATTTCGGACTCTATTCTGCGTATTTTTCCGAGACGAACGCAATGGCACAGCCCGTTTCCCCTGATTCAGATTTTAGAATTTAATTCTGCCCTGATTTATATTATAATAAGTTATTTCAACATACGGGGTGTTACAAATTTACATAATAAAATGTAAATTTTTGTGACATCGCCAAATTCTAATATAAATCTACATAATAAAATGTAAATTTTATGACAATGACAAATTTTAACTTTAGTTTACAAAATAAATTGTAAATCTCATATCAACGACAATTTCTAATTTTTAATTTACAAAATAAATTGTAAATTTCATATCAACAACAATTTCTAATTTTTAATTTACAAAATAAATTGTAAATTTCACATCAACAACAATTTATAATTTTTAATTTACAAAATAAATTGTAAATTTCACATCAACAACAATTTCTAATTTTTAATTTACAAAATAAATTGTAAATTTCATATCAACAAATCCACAACATTCAAATAATCCAAGAGATCTAGATCTAACAGTTCAAATCAAAATAACATACAGGGTGATGTATATTTTGGCATATGACAAATCGGCGAGGCATAATTCAATAATATTAACAAATAATCTATTTTAATTAGCCAATAATTTCAGATCTAACGTTTAGATTCGCGGATCTAACATCATACAGTCATAAACAACTTAGATCCGTATTTCAATATTTCTACATAGCAGATCAGTCAATATTCTTTAATAACAAAGAATTAATAAATAATTAAATAAATTAAATTTAATTAAAAATAAATTCTCACCGCTGTTGGTTCTGAGATGAATCGAGTTTGGTCAGATTTGGTGTTCGAATTCAAGACGGTTGCGGATCTAAAACAATTAGCATTCAAGTTCATATGAAAAATTAGAAATCGGCCTTTAACAACTGACACTGCGACGCTTATAAGCGTGACTAAATCTGAAGCTTTTACCTTCAAGAGAGGTTCAAATCTTTGTTTTCAGATTGCGGGAGCTACGGTTGATGAAATGACGAACCGTTTGTTGGAGGTGGACCGTCTTGGAGAGAGCTACGATCGGCCAGAAGAGAGGAGGGTGAGGTGGCCGCGGTGGGGCCCAAGGAAGTGCGAACGGCGGCTGTTTGCGGGGGTACGGCGGCTTCGTCGAGGCATGGTGACGGATGCTTCTTATCTAGAATCGAAGAGCTCGCGAAGAGCTTCGAAATGAGTACTCACACGCTAAATTTCGTTGAGAAACGGAGGAGAAATCGAAGTTTGAAGTTTTGAAGACTAATGGGTTTTGCGGCTCAGCATTATTGGGTTTTTGAAGACGACGAACAGTGATTTTGGGGTATTTATAATATTATATTAGGATTATCTAATTATTTAATTAGCCCGTTAAAGCCCGTTTTGGTCCGAACTCTGATTCAGGCCTGCTTACTGTCGTTCTTAAGGTTTTGACACCTTCTGAACGCAATGAGCTATGTCCTGGGGGTCCAATTCCGAGGTCTATTATGAGTTTTGGAATAATTACATTATTTTATTAATATTTTAATGTGCACCGTACGTGAAAATTCACCGAGGTCACAAATTAACTTCAAAAATTCTCGAAAAATATATTTAGCTATGTTTTGATGCTGTGGACCTATGAAAATTAATTTCGTTCGATTCTGAGCCCGTATGGATTTTTATTGAATTTTTAAAGTCAAAAATTTGCCCGTTTACACTGAAAAATCAATTATAATTATATTTTAATTCTAAAAATTACCAAAAAATCATTTTTAGCTTTGTTTTGATGATACGAATCCAACAAAATTTATTTCGTTGAATTCTGAGACTTTTTAAAAAATGGCTATTTTTCAGTCAATTAATTTTGACCGAAACTGACAAAATACTGTTTCTTTTGCCACGCTCACGTACTAGCTCGGAAAATTCTAAAATTGGAAACCTAGAAATAATTTAATATTCCGAATCCAACAAAAGTGGTTTCGTTGAAAACGGACACTGTTTGAAAAATTACTATTTTCCAAGGCTATATATATTTTATATTAAAAATACATTTTTAAACAAATGATTTTCGAAACTCGAAATATATAAGTGTTTATACTTTTTAAATGCAGAAACATCATTCCGGACTCAATGGAAGTGGTTTCGAGTTCAATTTCCTTCGTATGTGAAAAGTAGCTTTTTGGACCATATATATATATTATATAAATTCTTACAGCGACCTTTCAAAATATTAAATTTTGACATAACTTATAAATTATAATCTAAAATCTAAATTTCTTAAATTCATTATATAGATATTGACAATACGAACCTAACATTTCTTGTTTTATCCAATTTCGATTTAAAACAAATTTTATATAATTTTTCAAAGTTCAAAACAAAAATTTGAAATTGCCGCACCCTTTCGGGCCTTGGAATGGAATTTATATAAATTTTAAAGTCTTACTTCAAATAAAATAAAATTTTAATCGTTATTATTTAAAATAAATTATTTTAAATAGCCTAAACTCATTAGAATTACTTAAAATAAAATTTTAAGTTGACCCCAAAAATCAGGGTTGTTACAATCTCCCCCACTTAAGAACTTTTCGTCCTCGAAAAGGAAAAAGAAAAAGAAGAAGGAGGATAGGAGAGAGAGAAAGCCAAGCAACGACTCATAAAACAAAACTCAAAAGGAAATAAAAGCAGCATGGGAGATGTAACTTATTCTAAGCGTACCTTTAGAAACATCAGGCTTCCCTCCTCCTTCAGTTGAAGCTGGCACTTAAGAAGTTGGTCCTTTCGCTCCTTCGTAAACATGTGCCCTTGAGCATCACCACTTTCTTTAGTCTTCTTCGAATGTACGATCAAGGGAAGAGTCAAAACAACTGTAATGGTGATTCTAAGAGATAGAAAAGATCGAAGGATGAATGAAAAGATGACGAAAGTGACTGGCTATTATGTATCACATGAAATGTTCGCCATAGAATATTGTGATTCTATGTAAACGATTTTGTTATAAATATGTTATATTCCAAAGCTAAGTTTAACCTGGCTCTAATACCAACTGTGATGACCCCAAACTTCCACTAGGTGAAAGTAAGGAATAATCATATGGAATACAACATAAATATAACAATACATATCACTGATATAATATAGCAGAGAGAAACCGTAGCATAATAACATTATAGCAGCGGAAATATAATGTCATCAACCACAGAATTCCAACAGTCACAGAATTTCAAATTATTACATCAAGTTTGCAGAAATTGAAATAAGTTCCAACTCCCAAAATAAGCAACAAGAAATGAAACAAGTTTAATGTCTGAAATTAAAGAGAGAAAAATGCAATAGAAGTAAATGATAGGTGTCTTCAAAGCTCCAAGCCATCACCTCTTCACAAAAGCAAATCCAAGCAAGATAATAAGCAGCTCTAAAGAAAAGACTCCAAGCAAAGAATGAACCTGTCTACTTGGCTGCCCGTGTAGAAAGGAGGGCACCCGGGTTTGCAAAAAGGTGAAACAAACTACAGGTCAGTCGTGGGACTGGTATGAGAATTCTTAACTAGTTTACTAATGATAATATGACAAATCCAAAGACCACGCCACTAATGCGGAACGGGTTTACTCAATGGGTTGTCATGCATAATTTAAAGTGTCAGAATAAGTAGATAAATAAATCGTACAACAATGCAATGCTTTTTAGAAAAATGGAATCACCATAAGACTCAAGTCCCATCACACAATGCATCGCACACCAGAGGATAGAGTTTTCCCTTATGGTGATTAAACATGTTAAATACGGCAAATACGAGTTTAATATTATTATTACTGTAAAATAAACATTTCAAAATAAATGTAGCAATCCTAGGAAGCATAGGTACCATATATTATGCCTCCGTACTAGTAATACAATCAAAACCGCATGGCCGTATTTGGAATTTGGATTTCCGTCCAAGTCAAGGCTAGAGAGGAGCTCCTTACCGATTCGAGCACTCTAGCTAGTGTCTCAGGATTCCCCGCGGAGAACCCTTGGATAGCTGCAGGGCCGGTCCGCAAATACAGCTTAGCGGATTAGTTATACCTGAACACACGTTTCCCGATCCTATAGGACCTATCCGAGGCGCCTCATTCCATCATCCACATAAGTAAAATGTCAGGCCGTGTTAAAACCCAAACACCACTTCTAGCTAGAAAGAAACATGCTGCTCTCCCTGTGTTCCCTTCTCCCGTTTTAGACTCTACCGGTGTGTGAGGCTCGTGAAGTCACGTCATACATAAAGCTATACCTAAACAGGTTATGCTTTGATCATCCCACAAGGCCTGCTTTTCAACAAAGCCTTGATCATATGCATCTTAGCATGCCACGTCATCAATCCATACCATACCACTGATTTCTACCAACATATAACCTCTGAGCTCGTACGTCTCAGAGAAGGGTGTAAAACACCAAACAGATATATGTTTAGCAGAAATCAATAGATACAATATAAAAGGAGTACCACGTCAGACATGCAATCCATTTATACGCTTATGCTCTGGGTCTGAGCGAAAGCCAAATCCGTTCAATCAACATGTTCGTTCGGACAACGACCATGACCTTGACTTGGGAGCAAATCAATTCAAAGCCTCAATCGCTGTCCTCCTGAGGGGAAGATTGACGGTCTTCATTAGTCGTCTTCTTCTTCAATTTTCATCATCGTTTGATTATTTGGAATGAGATTAACTCGGCCTTCCCAAATAATCTGCGTATATATATATGTATATATATTGAAAACTCTTCCTTATCGTTATTTCTAATTTATAACGATTATTTCCTATTTTATTTAATTAAAAATAATTAAACCTTTAATCAACGACGATTCAGGTCAATGGCGATTCTGGCGCTGTTTTCAACCAATTTTGATTTTCACATATCTCAAAATCTAACCGTTGGATTTTGACGTAGTGTATATCGTTGGAAAGATTTTTCCAAGGCGGTTCTAATGGTTTCAGTTTTAAGAAAATCTGAAGGTCGTATCTCCTTGTATAGGTATTTAAAGATATAATTTTAAAACGCGAACTACCACGCTCGATTCATTTAACTTTAATTATATTTATATATAAATATATAAACATAAACCTTTTAACTCTTTATTCTAATGAATTTTCTCATTCTTTATCCTTTCATCCCTTTTTATACAGGAAAATGTAAATCATACTTGAATGATGAATTCTTCCTTTTTAATTCCTTTAATTTCTTTTAATTTACGGTAAAATGTAAATTATATTTCCTCGTCCAATTCCTTCTTTTAATTCCATTCTTACATGAAAAATGTAATTTATAATTCATCATTCTTAATTACATATAGAACTATAAATTTCATTTACAATGTAAATCCTACTTTTTATTTTCATTATAAAGATGTAATCTTTGTTTACAATGTAAATCCATACGTTCATTTCATAGAATAAAATGAAATTTCATTCATGCGGGTTAAATTCATTCATAATTTACATAATAATATGTAATTTATTTCATACGATGAAAATTCATTCATAAATTACATGTAAAAATGCAATTTATTTCACGCGGTCTAAATTCATTCATAAATAACATATAAAAATATTATTTATTTCATACAATGTAAATTCATTCATACATATCATATAAAAATATTATTTATTTCACATGCCAATAATTCATTCTTTAACTTCAAATGACGATGCAATTTATTTTACATCATAAAGTTTCATTCTTTTACCTACAATGCAAAAATATTCACTTTTGTGTTTACGATGTAAAGATGTCAACTTTTTCTCTTTATAATGTAAAAATATCCCTTTTATATTTTTCAATGTAAAAATATTATCTTTTCTATTTTACAATGTAAAAATATTATCTTTTCTATTTTACCACGTAAAAACGATATATTTCTTTCTTTACGATGCAAAAATATCAACTTCTTCTATATTCACCGTAAAAACTCGTCTTTTTATTTTAATTTCAAAAAGATTGTCTTTTTATTTACATCGTCAAATTTTCATCTTTTTATTTACAATAAAAATATTGTCTTTTTATTTTCAACGTAAAAAGATTGCCTTTTTAATTTCAACATAAAAATGTTGCCTTTTTATTTACAACATAAAAAGATGGTCTTTTTAAATTTCAACATAAAAATGTTGCCTTTTTATTTACAACATAAAAAGATGATATTTTACTTTCAACATAAAAATGTTGACTTTTTATTTTCATTATAAAATAGTGAAAAATTATACTACGTTGTAATTACTATATAATTCACATTAAAAATAATGTAAAATGTACACACGGTGAAATTCATACATATTTATATTGGGGAGAATGTAAATTTTCATTCTCCAATTACAATGTGAAATCCATTCTTTCTATTTCATTAAAAATAATGTAAATCTTCCTACGGTTAAATTCCTTTAAAATATTAACATTAAAAATGTTAATGACAACCCATAGTGTTATATTATCATTAAAAATGTTAATAGCATCCTACGGTTAAATTTACTATTTAATTTACATTGAAAATAATGTAAATTTATTCATATGGTGAAAATACTTTATTTACATAGTAACATATAAATTTCATGTCATCACAAATTCTAATTTTAACTTACATAATAAAATGTACATCTTCATGACATTGCAAATTCTAATTTTAAATTTACAAAACAAAATGTAATTTTAATGTCATCACAAAGTCTAACTTTAAATTTTCAAAATAAAATGTAAACTTTACGACATCGCCAAGTTCTAACTTTAATTTACATAATAAAATGTAAATTTTATATCAACGCCAAATTCTAACTTTAATTTACAGAATGAAATGTAAATTTTATATCAACGCAAAATTCTAACTATAATTTACATAATAAAATGTAATTTTTTGTGACATCGCCAAATTCTAATATAAATCTACATAATAAAATGTAAATTTTATGACAATGACAAATTTTAACTTTAGTTTACGAAATAAATTGTAAATCTCATATCAAGGACAATTTCTAATTTTTAATTTACAAAATAAATTGTACATTTCATATCAACAACAATTTCTAATGTCTAATTTACAAAATAAATTGTAAATTTCACATCAACAACAATTTCTAATTTTTAATTTACAAAATAAATTGTAAATTTCATATCAACAACAATTTCTAATTTTTAATCTACAAAATAAATTGTAAATTTCATATCAACAAATCCACAACATTCAAATAATCCAAGAGATCTAGATCTAACAGTTCAAATCAAAATAACATACAGGGTGATGTATATTTTGGCATATGACAAATCGGCGAGGCATAATTCAATAATATTAACAAATAATCTATTTTAATTAGCCAATAATTTCAGATCTAACGTTTAGATTCGCGGATCTAACATCATACAGTCATCAACAACTTAGATCCGTATTTCAATATTGCTACATAGCAGATCAGTCAATATTCTTTAATAACAAAGAATTAATAAATAATTAAATAAATTAAATTTAATTAAAAATAAATTCTCACCGCTGTTGGTTCTGAGATGAATCGAGTTTGGTCAGATTTGGTGTTCGAATTCAAGACGGTTGCGGATCTGAAACAATTAGCATTCAAGTTCATATGAAAAATTAGAAATCAGCCTTTAACAACTGACTCTGCGACGCTTATAAGCGTGACTAAATCTGAAGCTTTTACCTTCAAGAGAGGTTCAAATCTTTGTTTTCAGATTGCGGGAGCTACGGTTGATGAAACGACGAACCGTTTGTTGGAGGTGGACCGTCTTGGAGAGAGCTACGATCGGCCAGAAAAGGGGAGGGTGCGGCGGCGGCGGTGGGGCCCAGAGGGGTGTGAACGGCGGCTGTTTGCAGGGGTATGGCGGTTTCATCGAGGCACGGTGACGGATGCTCCTTATCTAGAATCGAAGAGCTCGCGAAGAGCTTCGAAATGAGTACTCACACGCTAAATTTCGTTGAGAAACGGAGGAGAAATCGAAGTTTGAAGTTTTGAAGACTAATGGGTTTTGCGGCTCAACATTATTGGGTTTTTGAAGACGATGAACAGTGATTTCGAGGTATTTATAATATTATATTAGGGTTATCTAATTATTTAATTAGCCCGTTAAAGCCCGTTTTGGTCCGAACTCCGATTCAGGCCTGCTTACTGTCGTTCTTAAGGTTTTGACAATTTCTGAACGCAATGAGCTATGTCCCGGGGTCCAATTCCGAGGTCTATTATGAGTTTTGGAATAATTACATTATTTTATTAATATTTTAATGTGCACCGTACGTGAAAATTCGCCGAGGTCACAAATTAACTTCGAAAATTCTCGAAAAATATATTTAGCTATGTTTTGATGCTGTGGACCTATGAAAATTAATTTCGTTCGATTCTGAGCCCGTATGGATTTTTATTGAATTTTTAAAGTCAAAAATTTGCCCGTTTACACTGAAAAATCAATTATAATTATATTTTAATTCTAAAAATTACCAAAAAATCATTTTTAGCTTTGTTTTGATGATACGAATCCAACAAAATTTATTTCGTTGAATTCTGAGACTTTTTAAAAAATGGCTATTTTTCAGTCAATTAATTTTGACCGAAACTGACAAAATACTGTTTCTTTTGCCACGCTCACGTACTAGCTCGGAAAATTCTAAAATTGGAAACCTAGAAATAATTTAATATTCCGAATCCAACAAAAGTGGTTTCGTTGAAAACGAACACTGTTTGAAAAATTACTATTTTCCAAGGCTATATATATTTTATATTAAAAATACATTTTTAAACAAATGATTTTCGAAACTCGAAATATATAAGTGTTTATACTTTTTAAATGCAGAAACATCATTCCGGACTCAATGGAAGTGGTTTCGAGTTCAATTTCCTTCGTATGTGAAAAGTAGCTTTTTGGACCATATATATATATTATATAAATTCTTACAGCGACCTTTCAAAATATTAAATTTTGACATAACTTATAAATTATAATCTAAAATCTAAATTTCTTAAATTCATTATATAGATATTGACAATACGAACCTAACATTTCTTGTTTTATCCAATTTCGATTTAAAACAAATTTTATATAATTTTTCAAAGTTCAAAACAAAAATTTGAAATTGCCGCACCCTTTCGGGCCTTGGAATGGAATTTATATAAATTTTAAAGTCTTACTTCAAATAAAATAAAATTTTAATCGTTATTATTTAAAATAAATTATTTTAAATAGCCTAAACTCATTAGAATTACTTAAAATAAAATTTTAAGTTGACCCCAAAAATCAGGGTTGTTACAATCTCCCCCACTTAAGAACTTTTCGTCCTCGAAAAGGAAAAAGAAAAAGAAGAAGGAGGATAGGAGAGAGAGAAAGCCAAGCAACGACTCATAAAACCAAACTCAAAAGGAAATAAAAGCAACATGGGAGATGTAACTTATTCTAAGCGTACCTTTAGAAACATCAGGCTTCCCTCCTCCTTCAGTTGAAGCTGGCACTTAAGAAGTTGGTCCTTTCGCTCCTTCGTAAACATGTGCCCTTGAGCATCACCACTTTCTTTAGTCTTCTTCGAATGTACGATCAAGGGAAGAGTCAAAACAACTGTAATGGTGATTCTAAGAGATAGAAAAGATCGAAGGATGAATGAAAAGATGACGAAAGTGACTGGCTATTATGTATCACATGAAATGTTCGCCATAGAATATTGTGATTCTATGTAAACGATTTTGTTATAAATATGTTATATTCCAAAGCTAAGTTTAACCTGGCTCTAATACCAACTGTGATGACCCCAAACTTCCACTAGGTGAAAGTAAGGAATAATCATATGGAATACAACATAAATATAACAATACATATCACTGATATAATATAGCAGAGAGAAACCGTAGCATAATAACATTATAGCAGCGGAAATATAATGTCATCAACCACAGAATTCCAACAGTCACAGAATTTCAAATTATTACATCAAGTTTGCAGAAATTGAAATAAGTTCCAACTCCCAAAATAAGCAACAAGAAATGAAACAAGTTTAATGTCTGAAATTAAAGAGAGAAAAATGCAATAGAAGTAAATGATAGGTGTCTTCAAAGCTCCAAGCCATCACCTCTTCACAAAAGCAAATCCAAGCAAGATAATAAGCAGCTCTAAAGAAAAGACTCCAAGCAAAGAATGAACCTGTCTACTTGGCTGCCCGTGTAGAAAGGAGGGCACCCGGGTTTGCAAAAAGGTGAAACAAACTACAGGTCAGTCGTGGGACTGGTATGAGAATTCTTAACTAGTTTACTAATGATAATATGACAAATCCAAAGACCACGCCACTAATGCGGAACGGGTTTACTCAATGGGTTGTCATGCATAATTTAAAGTGTCAGAATAAGTAGATAAATAAATCGTACAACAATGCAATGCTTTTTAGAAAAATGGAATCACCATAAGACTCAAGTCCCATCACACAATGCATCGCACACCAGAGGATAGAGTTTTCCCTTATGGTGATTAAACATGTTAAATACGGCAAATACGAGTTTAATATTATTATTACTGTAAAATAAACATTTCAAAATAAATGTAGCAATCCTAGGAAGCATAGGTACCATATATTATGCCTCCGTACTAGTAATACAATCAAAACCGCATGGCCGTATTTGGAATTTGGATTTCCGTCCAAGTCAAGGCTAGAGAGGAGCTCCTTACCGATTCGAGCACTCTAGCTAGTGTCTCAGGATTCCCCGCGGAGAACCCTTGGATAGCTGCAGGGCCGGTCCGCAAATACAGCTTAGCGGATTAGTTATACCTGAACACACGTTTCCCGATCCTATAGGACCTATCCGAGGCGCCTCATTCCATCATCCACATAAGTAAAATGTCAGGCCGTGTTAAAACCCAAACACCACTTCTAGCTAGAAAGAAACATGCTGCTCTCCCTGTGTTCCCTTCTCCCGTTTTAGACTCTACCGGTGTGTGAGGCTCGTGAAGTCACGTCATACATAAAGCTATACCTAAACAGGTTATGCTTTGATCATCCCACAAGGCCTGCTTTTCAACAAAGCCTTGATCATATGCATCTTAGCATGCCACGTCATCAATCCATACCATACCACTGATTTCTACCAACATATAACCTCTGAGCTCGTACGTCTCAGAGAAGGGTGTAAAACACCAAACAGATATATGTTTAGCAGAAATCAATAGATACAATATAAAAGGAGTACCACGTCAGACATGCAATCCATTTATACGCTTATGCTCTGGGTCTGAGCGAAAGCCAAATCCGTTCAATCAACATGTTCGTTCGGACAACGACCATGACCTTGACTTGGGAGCAAATCAATTCAAAGCCTCAATCGCTGTCCTCCTGAGGGGAAGATTGACGGTCTTCATTAGTCGTCTTCTTCTTCAATTTTCATCATCGTTTGATTATTTGGAATGAGATTAACTCGGCCTTCCCAAATAATCTGCGTATATATATATATGTATATATATTGAAAACTCTTCCTTATCGTTATTTCTAATTTATAACGATTATTTCCTATTTTATTTAATTAAAAATAATTAAACCTTTAATCAACGACGATTCAGGTCAATGGCGATTCTGGCGCTGTTTTCAACCAATTTTGATTTTCACATATCTCAAAATCTAACCGTTGGATTTTGACGTAGTGTATATCGTTGGAAAGATTTTTCCAAGGCGGTTCTAATGGTTTCAGTTTTAAGAAAATCTGAAGGTCGTATCTCCTTGTATAGGTATTTAAAGATATAATTTTAAAACGCGAACTACCACGCTCGATTCATTTAACTTTAATTATATTTATATATAAATATATAAACATAAACCTTTTAACTCTTTATTCTAATGAATTTTCTCATTCTTTATCCTTTCATCCCTTTTTATACAGGAAAATGTAAATCATACTTGAATGATGAATTCTTCCTTTTTAATTCCTTTAATTTCTTTTAGTTTACGGTAAAATGTAAATTATATTTCCTCGTCCAATTCCTTCTTTTAATTCCATTCTTACATGAAAAATGTAATTTATAATTCATCATTCTTAATTACATATAGAAATATAAATTTCATTTACAATGTAAATCCTACTTTTTATTTTCATTATAAAGATGTAATCTTTGTTTACAATGTAAATCCATACGTTCATTTCATAGAATAAAATGAAATTTCATTCATGCGGGTTAAATTCATTCATAATTTACATAATAATATGTAATTTATTTCATACGATGAAAATTCATTCATAAATTACATGTAAAAATGCAATTTATTTCACGCGGTCTAAATTCATTCATAAATAACATATAAAAATATTATTTATTTCATACAATGTAAATTCATTCATACATATCATATAAAAATATTATTTATTTCACATGCCAATAATTCATTCTTTAACTTCAAATGACGATGCAATTTATTTTACATCATAAAGTTTCATTCTTTTACCTACAATGCAAAAATATTCACTTTTGTGTTTACGATGTAAAGATGTCAACTTTTTCTCTTTATAATGTAAAAATATCCCTTTTATATTTTTCAATGTAGAAATATTATCTTTTCTATTTTACAATGTAAAAATATTATCTTTTCTATTTTACCACGTAAAAACGATATATTTCTTTCTTTACGATGCAAAAATATCAACTTCTTCTATATTCACCGTAAAAACTCGTCTTTTTATTTTAATTTCAAAAAGATTGTCTTTTTATTTACATCGTCAAATTTTCATCTTTTTATTTACAATAAAAATATTGTCTTTTTATTTTCAACGTAAAAAGATTGCCTTTTTAATTTCAACATAAAAATGTTGCCTTTTTATTTACAACATAAAAAGATGGTCTTTTTAAATTTCAACATAAAAATGTTGCCTTTTTATTTACAACATAAAAAGATGATATTTTACTTTCAACATAAAAATGTTGACTTTTTATTTTCATTATAAAATAGTGAAAAATTATACTACGTTGTAATTACTATATAATTCACATTAAAAATAATGTAAAATGTACACACGGTGAAATTCATACATATTTATATTGGGGAGAATGTAAATTTTCATTCTCCAATTACAATGTGAAATCCATTCTTTCTATTTCATTAAAAATAATGTAAATCTTCCTACGGTTAAATTCCTTTAAAATATTAACATTAAAAATGTTAATGACAACCCATAGTGTTATATTATCATTAAAAATGTTAATAGCATCCTACGGTTAAATTTACTATTTAATTTACATTGAAAATAATGTAAATTTATTCATATGGTGAAAATACTTTATTTACATAGTAACATGTAAATTTCATGTCATCACAAATTCTAATTTTAACTTACATAATAAAATGTACATCTTCATGACATTGCAAATTCTAATTTTAAATTTACAAAACAAAATGTAATTTTAATGTCATCACAAAGTCTAACTTTAAATTTTCAAAATAAAATGTAAACTTTACGACATCGCCAAGTTCTAACTTTAATTTACATAATAAAATGTAAATTTTATATCAACGCCAAATTCTAACTTTAATTTACAGAATGAAATGTAAATTTTATATCAACGCAAAATTCTAACTATAATTTACATAATAAAATGTAAATTTTTGTGACATCGCCAAATTCTAATATAAATCTACATAATAAAATGTAAATTTTATGACAATGACAAATTTTAACTTTAGTTTACAAAATAAATTGTAAATCTCATATCAAGGACAATTTCTAATTTTTAATTTACAAAATAAATTGTACATTTCATATCAACAACAATTTCTAATGTCTAATTTACAAAATAAATTGTAAATTTCACATCAACAACAATTTCTAATTTTTAATTTACAAAATAAATTGTAAATTTCATATCAACAACAATTTCTAATTTTTAATCTACAAAATAAATTGTAAATTTCATATCAACAAATCCACAACATTCAAATAATCCAAGAGATCTAGATCTAACAGTTCAAATCAAAATAACATACAGGGTGATGTATATTTTGGCATATGACAAATCGGCGAGGCATAATTCAATAATATTAACAAATAATCTATTTTAATTAGCCAATAATTTCAGATCTAACGTTTAGATTCGCGGATCTAACATCATACAGTCATCAACAACTTAGATCCGTATTTCAATATTGCTACATAGCAGATCAGTCAATATTCTTTAATAACAAAGAATTAATAAATAATTAAATAAATTAAATTTAATTAAAAATAAATTCTCACCGCTGTTGGTTCTGAGATGAATCGAGTTTGGTCAGATTTGGTGTTCGAATTCAAGACGGTTGCGGATCTGAAACAATTAGCATTCAAGTTCATATGAAAAATTAGAAATCAGCCTTTAACAACTGACTCTGCGACGCTTATAAGCGTGACTAAATCTGAAGCTTTTACCTTCAAGAGAGGTTCAAATCTTTGTTTTCAGATTGCGGGAGCTACGGTTGATGAAACGACGAACCGTTTGTTGGAGGTGGACCGTCTTGGAGAGAGCTACGATCGGCCAGAAAAGGGGAGGGTGCGGCGGCGGCGGTGGGGCCCAGAGGGGTGTGAACGGCGGCTGTTTGCAGGGGTATGGCGGCTTCATCGAGGCACGGTGACGGATGCTCCTTATCTAGAATCGAAGAGCTCGCGAAGAGCTTCGAAATGAGTACTCACACGCTAAATTTCGTTGAGAAACGGAGGAGAAATCGAAGTTTGAAGTTTTGAAGACTAATGGGTTTTGCGGCTCAACATTATTGGGTTTTTGAAGACGATGAACAGTGATTTCGAGGTATTTATAATATTATATTAGGGTTATCTAATTATTTAATTAGCCCGTTAAAGCCCGTTTTGGTCCGAACTCCGATTCAGGCCTGCTTACTGTCGTTCTTAAGGTTTTGACAATTTCTGAACGCAATGAGCTATGTCCCGGGGTCCAATTCCGAGGTCTATTATGAGTTTTGGAATAATTACATTATTTTATTAATATTTTAATGTGCACCGTACGTGAAAATTCGCCGAGGTCACAAATTAACTTCGAAAATTCTCGAAAAATATATTTAGCTATGTTTTGATGCTGTGGACCTATGAAAATTAATTTCGTTCGATTCTGAGCCCGTATGGATTTTTAATGAATTTTTAAAGTCAAAAATTTGCCCGTTTACACTTAAAAATCAATTATAATTATAAATTAATTCTAAAAATTACCAAAAAAATCATTTTTAGCTTTGTTTTGATGATACGAATCCAACAAAATTTATTTTGTTTAATTTTGAGACTTTTTGAAAAATGGCTATTTTTCAGTCAATTAATTTTGACCGAAACTAACAAAATACTGTTTCTTTTGCCACGCTCACGTACTAGCTCGGAAAATTCTAAAATTGGAAACCTAGAAATAATTTAATATTACGAATCCAACAAAAGTGGTTTCGTTGAAAACGAACACTGTTTGAAAAATTACTATTTTCCAAGGCTATATATATTTTATATTAAAAATACATTTTTAAACAAATGATTTTCGAAACTCCAAATATATAAGTGTTTATACTTTTTAAGTGCAGAAACATCATTCCGAACTCAATGGAAGTGGTTTCGAGTTCAATTTCCTTCGTATGTGAAAAGTAGCTTTTTGGACCATATATATATTATATAAATTCTTACAACGACCTTTCAAAATATTAAATTTTGACATAACTTATAAATTATAATCTAAATTTCTTAAATTCATTATATAGATATTGACAATACGAACCTAACATTTCTTGTTTTATCCAATTTCGATTTAAAACCAATTTTATATAATTTTTCAAAGTTCAAAACAAAAATTTGAAATTACCGCACCCTTTCGGGCCTTGGAATGGAATTTATATAAATTTTAAAGTCTTACTTCAAATAAAATAAATTTTTAATCGTTATTATTTAAAATAAATTATTTTAAATAGCCTAAACTCATTAGAATTACTTAAAATAAAATTTTAAGTTGACCCCAAAAATCAGGGTTGTTACAATTAAAAAATTTACAAAAATTTCGTCAGCATCTCCGTTTTCACGACTTGATCAGAACAACTACAACCGCCACTCCGGGCCTTACATCGGTCAAAAGAAAACAAGACTAAGCGGCTAACCAACTCAGGGGTATAGAATAAATCAACTAGTCAATAATATCAAGGCGTACCTATTTGTCGGGCATCATACTCCGATAACCAAGCAAAGCAACAACCAGCTCTTCCAACCTGTTCTTAACTCCATTTGGGCGAGTGACTCATGATCTTATCATTACTTTTCATTTCATAATTGATTTTGTTCAAATTCATTATAATTAGAATTAAATTTCTCAGTTCTAATTCATTCAGCTTCTTTAACTGTTGATGAATTTTATTTTAATGAATCTAGCATTCAATCAACAACAATACACATTAATCAACTTTACTAAGTTCAATTTCAATTCCATATCCAATTTACTAATTGATATTTCAAAAACTTCACCCCATGATTCATTTTAATTCTAATATCCATTAATTTCACTTAACCAAGTTAAGTTCTAATTCCATATTCATTTAACTATTTGATTCTTTCATTTTATAATCCCGTTTCTGATTCATTTTTGAAAGTCATCATTCTAATTCATCCTATTTTAACTTATCTTAAGTTATATTCTGATTTTCAATTTCATATTAAAATTCTCTTTCACAACTATATATGTGAAATCTTTTGGTTATAATAATCATTCAAATTCAAATTTCCATTTGAATTATATTCAAATAAATCAATCAAACCACAATATCTCAAAAATTTAATAAAATTATTTCTTTTCTATATAAAAATATAATTTGGGTAAAATTATTTCATTTACCCTATTTTTAAAACAATATTGTATCCATTACCAGTTCAAAAGTTTCTCAACACTTGAACTGATTAAACAACACAATACAAAACATTTGTATATAAAATTTACAAATACGCTCTTTTGTATACACTCAAATTCAATCTAGGGTATTACTAACCCCATCTTTATCGAGTCACGCCCCAGAGCCAAGGTTATTACTAAACTAACAGCTCTGATACCACTATAACGAACTGACTTTCCCTTACCTTTTGAGATGACCAAATAACACAAGTCCAACCCAAACTATACTGGAAATCCAGATGTTAATAGGGAGAAATTAGAGGGTGGGATAAGAAAGAAAGAAATATTAGAATAGAAGAATAGGAAGAAGAATATCATAACACATAGTCTGACATCGCAATGGAATAAAATATAATACAGAATTAAATCTTTACTGGGAGATTTAAAAATACTTACAATTATCAGAGTACCACACATCTGGACAGTTATAATAACCTGTCCTCATATACAACACACAGCGGAATAGATACTAGATAAAATACATCTGAACACCTTCAGCTCGTCTCTAGACTTCGCAGCATCCGGTAACCTGGACCTGTGCACCCCGGGCTAACTCGAGCATTTACAAAATACCGGGTCAGTCTGGTGAACCTGAGTGAGAAAAGCCTGCACAGTATTAAGGTATCACACAACCTGATTTTAAACTTAAAATCTTTTTGAAAGAAAATGGTAATCGTAAGATCAAATCCACGCATAAATATGGACGGTTTTGATAACCCAAAACATTTTGAACCCAATATCTTGTCTGATATTATAATAGTGTCTAAATACAAGTAAATAGCAATCTAGTGGAACGCTTGCATCTCACGCTCCACATATATAGTATATAATCAAAAACCGCGGCGCTTATTGGAGATTGGATTCCAACTATGACATGGTATGTGACCACCTGCCGATAGTGTATCTCTAGAGGAAAATACACTGGGTTCAACAAGAACGTCTTGCAACCCGACCCTCACATGACCGACCACTCATTTCGCTTGAGTGTATCGAATACATTGTCACCTATGGTTGCTAGCAACATAACCATTCCCGGGTGATACATAAATGAAAGAAGTAATAAATATGAATTTTCTCTAGATGGTGACAACACACCCTAATGGGAGCGACCCACATAGCCATGCTGCCTGCCCGATTTTTGTCATTTCCCGGTTTATGAGGCTTGAGGTTTAAATTAGTTTTTCAGAACATTTGGCCGCCATTCACTTTGAATGTCACATCGTCAGATCCGCCAGATATCACTAATTGACATCCAAAAAAATACTCTAGTAGTTAAGCTAAGAGAAGTGCCCCTCTCTGCCACCAACTATAGTTGGTTTGAAGAAATCAACGTATGCGACCCCTTCGGAAATACTCTGTCAGACACTTGTCCATACAAGTCATCCAGGAACAGGATGAACCGAAGGCACCCTCCTACTGCATCCTAGGAATCACCCTATAGATCAGTATCGAGAAGTCCTTGCAATCAGTAGATTTCAGCCATGGCAGAATCACAGTGTATCTCTGATTGCAAGTCAAAGATTTTAAGTAATTCTTCCACTTTATGAAGATCGACGGTCTCCAATGCTCCAACTCGGTCATCATTTGATATCTTCAACAGTTCACGTATTTGTTGGTCGGAATGGTTTTTGAATACAAATTCGATCCCGGTCTTTCCGTTCCAACAATCTCATAGGTTAGGTTTTTGATAGTCGGTTATTTAACTATCAAATTGAACAATCATCCAACCATGAAATTAAAACGAATTTACTAGTTCGGTATTCAGCTTCACTTGGCCCTTTTAAATTTCAATTCCTAAATCAAACACTTAAAGCTTCCAATATTTGGAATAAAAATCTTTTATAGCTTATCTCGAAAATACAATTTATACTGAAAAAAAAATCATCTTATTCACTTAAAACGTTTCAACTTTATCTTATAATACCATTCGTCAAATTTCTAACTTTATTTCTCTTGACCGCTTCCGTTTCTAAACTATTATCATTCTTGGATAAGCATGAAGTCGTTCAAGTTGGGGTATTTTATTTACCTCTCAGACCTTGAGCCAACGACATTCTTATCTTCAGAATAAATAGAAGTTTACCAACGAATCTCGTTTGACTTACTATTCCACATTCTCCATTACTATCCTTTTAAAACATCATTTTGATGTCGTACTCCCTTTAGGAAATCCCATTTCAATTTTAGCACGTTTACTTCATTTAATTAAAATATTATTAAAACCGTCCTCCAATAATTTTGAAAAATCTTTCAAAAACATTATAAGCAAAACTTAACTCTGTTATAAATAGAAATCTTTATAAACTTATGTTACTTTTATTTCGACCCCTTTCGGTAATATCTCGATTAAATCTCATTTCTTATTTAACATAAAAAATTTAGATCGCATCTTAATAACTTAACTCGCCTCCTCACTTTAATTCAAACTTGGGTTTCGTTCCGATTTCCATTTCATACCACATTAGACCCTAACAGTAAATCATTAAGAAAATAATCCTTTGAATATCAGCTCCAAAGGCCGAAACCAACATCAGATCAATATCTAGAAAATCTGTTAACTCAACAGATCCCCAATAGGTTCTAGTCACTCGCCCAAATGATATCTTAATAAAAACTTGGGTTTTACAACATCTTTGTCCAACCGGGATTTATAAATCCAATCAAATAGACTTTCAATAAGAATTCGATTTAAACTTATCTTAAAACTTAATTTGTATTAAGATTAATATAATTTTGTTTTAAACCTAATTTAACTACAGATATAACTTATAATTTCATAAGCCTTCATTAATACACTTTATATCCCAAGATTTATTATTTTGATTATTATTGAATAAATAATCAAATATCAACATTTATTAAAATCAAATGTAGTTTACTTCTTCATTAACATTTCTTTTTAAATTAGTAAACTAATTTAATAATCACTTTTGTTAACTTAGTCGACTCGGTCAATTTAGACACGATTAATCCGTTAATCAATTATAATTCGCCCTTCCATAAAAAAATATAATTGATTTAAATAAATCTCAGTTTCCCTAATGTTAAGTAAATAATAATTCCTTTTCAATATAATTCCATTTGTTTCTAAAAACTTAATTACCTAAGAATTTTAATTATAAAATCAATTCAATAATTTATCTTAAAACTTAAATAATCAATAATAAACATTTATTTTCCTTTTTTATAACTTCCTTTCGAAATAATATATCTCAAAATCCATTCTCAGTTATAAATAAAATTTATAACTTCCTTTTATCAGTTTACCTGACGGTAAATCAAACAGTTTATATTTGGGCCATCTGCTTTTAATTCCTCAACTAATAATACTCCATTGGTTAATAACAGAAAAATGTTGAATTTTGATTCAACAAATCAATAATCAATTCAATAAACCAATCATATTCACAAATTAGTTCATGTGATGAAAATAAACAATAAATTTGATGATAACATGAATAATAGATTCAACCGATAATGGTCGACTAATAATGACAGTTCAAGCATCCGATTTAATAAGCATAACCAAGAAGGTAAGTTACCTTGATTGGAAATGATCGTTAAAAATAACAATTTGTTCGATTTAATTAAACGAATGTTTAATTTAAATCGGTTATAAAAATACCAACATATGTCCCAATGATCAACAAATCAGTCAATAACTAGCAATCATAGCATACAAACAATAAACCCGACTTATAATAAATATAAGTAGGATAACTGAGTGAGCTGAACTCACCTTAGGTTTTTATCCGCCATCAGAACGGTTCGTTTCAGTCAAATTTCAACTTCGTCCAATCCAGCTTTATACTGTTACGCCAGTCGACACCCTTTCAATGCCACCTGGTTTGTCTGATTCTGTTAATGTATGTTATAAATATTCTAAGCATACGTCCTAATTTAAACTAATCCATCCCTAAAAAATTTAATTTATTATTTAATCGCAGAGGCAATACCTTTTTATTATTAGAACCGAATTTCTTCGTTCACTGCAGCCCAAATGTAACATCACCGGTCACCACGGAATCCACCTGTCTGTTATTTCCCTTCCGTAGACTCCCGTGACCAACGTCCTTTGCCTGCATGCTTTAATCCCATGGATGAAAGACACGGCAAGGCACCGCTTTTCTTTACTTTCTTTACTTTCCCTTTTTCCTTTTTTTTCGGCAAGCCAAGACTTCTACCACCCTACCCGTGCTCCATTTTCCTCCTATGCATGCGTTTCTTCCTCCCATCCCCTTTCTTTCATGCACCCATTAACTTTTTTTTCCTTTTTCCTTATTTCCGCATGTTTCACAATTCAGTCCCTCCGCCTGCTTAAAAACCGAAAACTACAGGTCCTCCATTTTGTAAACCAAATGCACAGTACCACCTTATCTTCACGTCCCCATCTCCAATTCCTGTTTCGTTCTTTTTTTTCGAAACCACCACTCCTCTTCTACTTGTTTAGTGCATGCTGCTTCACCCTGACTCACGCCTGTCACCCGTGCAAACCCGTCGTCAGAGAACGGATCCAAACTGATGAACCCATACTTGAAATAGTAACTCCAGAATAACCAGCACTCACGTTGACCTGCCTTCATTATTCCGACCACCCCTCAGCCCGTCAAGGACCCTTGTGCAACACCAAGGCTCCATGCAACAAACAGGCTCCTGTTGTTGAGTTTATTTTATTTTGAAGAAATGTTGGTTTCGTTTATATACAATTATAAATAGAAGAGGAGGAGTTGCTCAAAAAGGAACAGAGGGAGATGGGTTTATATAGAGAGAGCAGCATGGATAGCAAGCTGTAGGGAGCAGGTTTGCAAAATAAAGTTCTGAGTTGTGTGGTGTGGGTGGATTTCGAAACCACCCTTAGTTGGCACGACTTGTAATGGATTGGTACGCAAGGAGTCTACAGTAGAGAAGGAAGTATGGGACACAAAAAAACTATTTATTTGGGCGCAAAGCAATGTACAGTGAAATGAAAATTTGGGATCCAAGTAACGCATGGTATAAAAGAATTTGGGTTGGTTTAAATATGTATACGTGACCTTGTTTGGGCGCAAGGCAAAAGAAAATTGACGTTGGCTATAAAATGCATGTAAAAGATTGGTTTGGCTTTGAGAGTGTCCATTTTTGCGAATAAAAAATTATTTCGGTGATTTAATAAAATAAAATAACATGTTTTGCAGACTCAAAATGCTTAGAAAAACATGCAGGATCTAGATATAAAAACTTCGATGTCCAATGGCTTTGTTTCAAAAATGAACTGTGCAAGTATTTCTACAATTTCAGCTCGAATCGAGCACCGAAACAGGCAAATGAATATATTGCGCTAATCAGCGCGACGAGACGGACACAACAGTATATAATTTGCGATGCCAGGACTCTCCGTTCAAAAAGCCGTTACGGACCCCTTTTAACGTAAAATTTGGAAGAAAAACAATTAAATGGAGGTCAAAACATCCAATTTTCGCGAAACAAATTTCACCGTCGGATTCGTGTCAACGAATAAAATATTTTTCATGTTTTTCCGAACTGGTTCCGGAGAGTTTTTACGGTCACTAAAATTTGAACTGTTAGGCGCAGCGTTGCACTGAAAAATACGCGACCGGCAACATTCAAATTTTCTGATGAAATTTATACAGCTACTACGTCTCACTGTACGTATTTCAAGTTCCAAATCCCCGTTACGAGAAATTATAGAATATATATATATTCCACTTAAATTTATTAATAACGATATAATTTATTAATGATTTTCATAACGACTATTTTAAATTTTGATTTAGCCATATCTTACAAATTTAAACATAAAATCCAAAATTTTCTCTTTCATTAGAAGATTATAATCAAATTGGTTCCAATATTTCTTGTTTCACAGAATTCCGACTTATCGGATTCCGAATATTCAATTGAAGTTCAAAACTAAATATTACAAACTACCGCGCCATTTCGAGTTCGTTTATAAATTAAATATAAATATAAACGTTTAATCATTGTTTAATTAATAACTATATATACATATTTCCTATATAATATTTAAAATAGATTTAAATATTCATATTCAAATAACTGAAAAATCTGGGACGTTACGCCAAGAGCCCCGGAGACTCAAGAAAGAAGGAAACAAGGAATCAAACAGAGAATCAAAAGATAATGCACATGGCTTTGGGGAATATGACTTTAAAACAAAACTTTGCTTTAGAAAATGCTTGTTTTAAAACCGTTTTGAAAATAATTTTTTAATTCTTTTATCCGATCTAGTAACCTTCAGCTCTGATACCAAGTGAAACACCCCACCTGTGTTAAGGTCACTTACAAAGGGAATGTCTTAACTTTGGTGGAGCGTTTTAGGTAAAATATGCAGATAAATTACAAGACAGGCAAATAAAGCAGCGGAAAATAAAGTCATTTTATAAACAATGTGGTTCAGTCAAGTTTTTACAACAATGGTCTCAATCATACTTAAAAACAACACATAGAACTTCTGTCTTGATTCAAAAACTTCCAAGTATAAAAGAAGCATAAAAATATAACAATGATATTCCCCAATAAAGCATGAACCAGCCATAGCAGTGGAAGAGAGGGTCCAAAGCAATACATTGATTATCTTCGAGCTTGGAAACAAAACTAGGTCAGACACAAGTCTGGTAAGTCCAGTGACTTTCAGCATATAAATAGGCAAAAGCATTATGACATGAATAAACTGAATATAAGACAATACCGTGATAACAAGGATAACAAGATAACATACGATTAGCATAGATATGATAAGGCAAGATAAACTGAATGCGCTTCCACTCTTTCTCTGCTTCGCTACTACCTTGTTATTCTGATTTTTAAATCTCTGCACCCCCTAACTAGTGTCCCAACTAGTAATCTGTGTAAAACGATAATATTATAACGTGATCCCAATAACCGCAATTATGGTAGCCTTCAGGTGTACATCTAGTATGAGGATCTTACCTCAATCAGCCTAATTGCCATGAAGATGTTAGATGTACCCTTACTACCCTATCAATCGGCTCTCTACTTGTGTTAATGCTCCATGTGTTTGTGTCAATCAGCCCTCTCTTGCGTGTAGATACCCTGTGCTGGTCCCACCATAAGGTGTATCAGTCCCTATGATAGCGACCCGACACGATTCAAGATGCACAGTGTATAACTACTGGTACCCAGTGCCTGCTTTTCCAAACTGCGGAGTACGTGCACACCCGTAATCCGTCGGAACCTACACTGATGTACCCTCTGCCGCTATTTTGACCACTTATAATCAGCCAAGTAACCGTGCCCCACCCTGCCTTGTTTCAGGGTACCTTGATCCATCTACGTGGGTTACTGCTGAAATGGGTCTCCGTTACTAGGGTTTCTTACTGGTTAAGTTTGTGGTCCTATATTTACTAATATTACCCACCAACCTGATATGTACTTAACCCTCCCACTAATTCAAACATGTTCACTTAATGGTTAAGTTTGTTGGCCTATATTTACTAATATTACCCACCAATCCGATACATACTTAACCCTCACATACATTATGTCATATTGGTTAAGTGTTGTCGAATCATGTTAACTTAACCCACCTACTCATCATGTCATGTTGGTTAAGTGTTTCCTATTAACTTAACCCCGTTCATTCATCAGGTTATATTGGTTAAGTATTTCCCATTAACTTAACCCCATTCATTCATCAAGTTGCATTGGCTAAGCGTTTCTTATTGACTTAACCCCACGCGTTCATCATGTTGTATTGGTTAGGTGTCATCAATCAATTCAAGTTAACTTAACCCACCCACTTGTCGTGTTACATTGGTTAAGTGTTGCCTTCTTGTGTTGTCTTAACCCTTCCACGCATCCCGTTATATTGGTTAAATGTTGCTCTCTTGTTTTAACTTAACCCTACCCATTCGTCATGTCATATTGGTTAAGTGTTTCTTATTAACTTAACCCTACTCATTCATATTGTTGTACTGGTTAACTTAACCCTACTCACTTGTCTAACTAACATGTTATAACGGTTAAGTGTTTTAAATTTACTTAACCCCATCTTCGTGTCTAATTAACATGTTACAACAGTTAAGTGTACTAAATTTACTTAACCCCATCTTCTTGTCTAATTAACATGTTATAACAGTTAAGTGTTGCTTTAGTTAACTTAACCTACCATTCTTAACATGTCTTGTTCATTAGCATTAATTGATTTATTAATGCACCAACCTCTCACATTAGATCTATGTTGTTGCGGTTACTGGATGTGCCGAGTGGTTCCGGGCAGTTTTACACCGCAACTCAATATAACCTCGGGTTTTTCTTGGGCATGATGCACTAACCTCTCACATTAGATAGGTGTTGTTGCGTTTACTGGATGTGCCGGGCGGTTCCGGGCAGTTTTAGTGTAACAACCCGCAAAATCAGGACCAATTTAAAATTTTTATTTTAGGAAATTTTAATGAATTTTGACAATATAAAATAATTTATTTAAATAATAATGATCACAAATTTGATTTAAATCGAAGTTAGAATGAATGATTTAAATTTTAATTAACAAAAGAGTTAGAAATAACGGTAGTTTGAAAAGTCAAACTTGAACTTTGACTGACTGTACAGGATGCAAAATTTAACGGATTTTAGTGAAACTAAAAATCTTAGAATCTATTTAAAAATATCTTTCCAACGAATCCGAAAAATCGAAATTTCATAACGGGAATCAAAAGTTATGACCAATTCAATACTTAGAATGGTCGCTATGAAATTTATAAAGGTCAAAATGCTACTTTTTGCATACGAAGGAATTTGAACTCGAAACCACTTCCATTGAGTTCAGAATGATGTTTCTACATTGGAAAACAGTAAACACTTATATATTTTGAGTTTCGGGATTTATCTGTTTAAAAATATTTTTAATATTAAATATATTGGCCTTAAAAATAGTCATTTTTCAAACGACCTCGGTTTTCGACGAAACCACTTTTGTTGGAACCGGAATGTCAAATTATTGTTAGCTTTCAATTTTCAGAATTTTTCGAATTAATATGTGAGCGTGGCGAAATAAAATGTGTTTTGACTATTTCAGTTAAGTTTGAACGCCTTAAAAATAGCCATTTTTCAAAAAGTCTCAGAATTCGACGAAATAAATTTTGTTAGAACCGTATTGACATAAGAAAGCCAAAAATAATTTTTCTGGATTTTTCTGAGTTAATTTGTGTCCCCGGTAAAATTATTTGTACGGAAAAATTAGAAATAAAGACTTAAATTTTAAAACTGCAAAACGGAGGCCTAGATGACAGTTTGGGCTGATGAGACATGTCTAGATGAGTTCGAAATGGGGGCTAAATGGTAGGAACGACAGTCGTTGGGCCTAAAACGGAGTTCGGGCCAAAACGGGCTTAAACGGGCTAATTAAATAATAATTAGATTAACCTAATATAATAATATAAAGTAAAAGTCGGCCTTCTTCTTCCTCAACGTGATTCAGCCGCACCTTGAACCCATAATGGCCGAAACTTCTCTCCTCCCTATCTCCCAAACCACTAAGAATTAGACCATGCCGTAGTTAAACTTTTTGAAGCTCTTCTCTTCCTCTTTCTTCTCCAACAAACCTCACATCAAACCGTTGCCCGTAGCTCTCGATTCACCTCCCCGAAACCGCCGCCTTCATGCTGCCGCCGCCCCTTGTACAGGTAGCCGCACCCCTCCATTTTCTCGGTGAAGATAGCCCTCTCGTAGCTCTTCAATCTCCCGCAAACCGTTCGTAAAACCGTCGACTATAGCTCCCGAAATCCGCATTCAAAGTTTTGAACATTTCTGAAAATTTGAGGTAAATAGCTTCAGATTTTGTCACGCTTTTAAGCGTCACTGTGTCAGTTGTTAAAGGCCAGAAATTTGATTTTTACATAAATTTCAATTTGAAACCTTTCAGATCCGTAACCGATGTGACGCCAAACACGAGATCTGATTTAAATCGCTTCATTTCAGAAACAAGCAAGGTGAGATTCTATATTTTTTTTTATATATATATAATTAATTTAATTTAATTATGTTATCATTATGCAAAATGGATGTTGTATGGATTAAATTGTTGTATGGTGGAAATTGATGTTTGTGGCCTATATTGTTATTGATGTGTTGTATGATTGGTGTTGGAATTGATTGTGGAAATTGTTATTCGATGACAAGTAGAAAGGTTATAATAAAAAGTTTAATCTTTGGTTTTGATTTGTAAATAAAGTTTAATATTTTATCATGATTGACAAATCAAAGTTTTGATTTTTATTTTGAAATGAATAACATTAATAAAGATTCGATCTTTAGAATGAATCTTTGTCTTTGTTCGTATAAAATGAATCTTTGTTTTATTTATAAAACATGAAATCTTTTATTTTTATTTATAAAGATTAAAACTTTATAAAAATTGAACCTTTGGTTTTGTTAACAAAGATTACAACTTTGATTTTGTTTGCAAAGATTGAAACTTTGATTTTGGTTACAAAAATTACAACTTTGTTTATTTGATTGTAATAAGAAATAACTAAATCTTTTTATGTTGAAAATAAGGAGACAATATTTTTATGTTTAAAATAAAGAGACAATCTTTTTATATTGAAAACAAAAAGATGAAATTTTGACGATGAAAATAAAAAGACAATCTTTTTATATTTAAAATAGAAGAAGTTATTATTTTTCATTGAAAAATAGAAAAAGTCATATTTTCATTGTAAAATAGAAAAAGTCATATTTTTTTCACTGTAAAATAGAAAAAGTCATATTTTTACATTGCAAATAGGAAAATGAATATTTTTACATTGTAAAATAGAAAAGATCATATTTTTACATTGTAAAATAGTAAAGTTGATATTTTTACATTGTAAAATAGTAAAGCTGATATTTTTACTTTGTAAAATATAAAAGATCATATTTTTGCATCGTAAAATAGTAAAGTTAATATATTATAAATATAAAAAGATGATATTTTTTTCATTGTACATAAAAAGAAGATGTTTTTACATTGTGTGAAATAAAACATATTTTATTATGGAATTTATGAATAATTTCCACAGCATGAAATAAATAACATTTTTATATGTTATTTATGAATGATTTTTCATCGCATGAAATAAATAACATTTTTATATGTTATTTATGGATGATTTTTCATCGTATGAAATAAATAACATTTTTATATGTATTTATGAATGATTTTTCACCGTATGAAATAAGTTACATTTTCTGTATGTTATTTATGAATGAATTTCCACCGTATGAATAAAATTACATTTTTTAGACGTAATTAAAAATGTATTTACTTTGCATAACAAAAGTTACAGTTTTATATGAAATTTATATATGAATTTGCACTGTATGACAAAAATTGCATTTTTCTATGATATAAAAATGTAAATTTACATTGCATGATTTAAATTACATTTTTCTATGTAATTTAGAGATGAATAATAACGGTAGAATGAAAATTACTTTTTTTCCATGTAATTAAAATGTGAATTTGCATTGTAGGATAAAAACTACATTTTTCTATGTAATTTAGATATGAATTTATGTCGTATGATAGGAATTACATTTTTCTATGTAATGAAAATATGAATTTCCATCGCATAATAAAGATTACATTTTTCTATGTAATTTAGAGGTGAATTAGAACGATAAAATAAAAATGACATTTTCTATGTAATTTATATATGAGTTATAACGGTATGATAAAAATGTAGAAATATATTTGTTTACATTTTCTTAGGTAAGTAAAAGAATATAAATTGAGAATGCATTTATTTACATTCTCTTATATGAATAAAAAGAATAGAATTTAGAAATATATTTATTTACATTTTCTATAGTCGGTAAAAAACAGAATTGTTAATATTGAATATTTTATCGTCATTTTGAATGCGGTAAAAATTGAATTGTTAATACTGAATATTTTATCGTCATTTTGAATGCGGTAAAAATAGAATTGTTAATGTTGAATATTTTATCGTCATTTTGAACGCGGTGAAAATAGAATAGTTAATGTTGTCATTTTTATCGACATTTTTGGTGCGATAAAAATAGACAATGTTAGTGATTCATTTTTATCGACGTTCTTGGTGCGATAAAAATAGACAATGTTAGTGATTCATTTTTATTGACATTTTTAGTGCGATAGAAATAGACAATGTTAGTGATTCATTTTTATTGACATTTTTAGTGCGATAGAAATAGACAATGTTAGTGATTCATTTTATTCGACATTTTTTATGCGATATAAATAGCGATGTTAATGGTTCATTTCTATCGTCTTTTAGTTGTGATAAAAAAAGAACAAAATAATGAGAATCTTTTTATTTACATTTTCTATGGTAATGAAAAAGAACAAAATTTTGTGAATCCTTTTATTTACATTTTCTATTGTAAAGAAAAATAACAAATTGTGTGAACCATTTTATTCACATTTTCTATTGCAAAGAAAAAGTAAAAAGAGAGTTATATTTCTTATTTGCATTTTAGATGCAAATAAAGCATAGAAAGAAAATTATACTTTTATTTGTCATTGTTTTGTTAAATAAAAGTAAAAGAGTTAAAAAGACATTTTATTTACCATTGTTTTGTTAAATAAAAGTACAAGATATAAAAGAACATTTTTATTAACATTGTTTGTCAAATAAGAAGACAAATACATGAGATACACTTTTATTTGTGTTTTATGTACAAATAAAAGTACAAGATTGGAAACACACTTTTATCTACACTGTATTTGTTGAAATAGAATTGCTAACAAAATGAGTATATCACTTTCACTCATCTTGGTAGGAAAACACTATTTATGTGCAAATATAAGGATTACTTTTATTTGCATAATATACAATTGAAATTGGTTAAACCTATTAACCAATTCTATATTTATTTATTTATATGAACTGTTGTTGGATGAAAACCCCACACGGGTATTGGGACGATACTTGACTGACACAAATCCCAATGTTTAATTATATGTCTATCGATTGATCGACAGACTGCGATGAGCGTTATTATTTCATTTTAACGCTCACACAGTTGAAATCGTCACTCTGGTTGTTAATGGATGGATTGGGAATTATTTTCTGTTATTACTCTATACATGAAATGTATGAAACCCATATGACCCAAATTATATGGTACATGGTTGAGTCGCATTCTAATGCAGAATTTCTTTTTAAATAAAGAATTTTATATAATAAAAGGATTTTTGTAAAATAAAAGATTTTGTATTATAAAGTATATTTTACATTCAGAATCTTTTATATATAGAATATGTTATTGATTATTTTAAAATATGTTTTTTTTTATATATAGTAATGAATTAATATCTTTAAGATAAATCTTTTATTTAAGATCATTAGATCTTAACATTTATGTTTGGTGATTGATATGTCGATTGGATTTGTAGTGGACGATGTTTTAAATAACGTTATCCTTTAATCCAATTTACATTGAAATTACTATTTGAAATTTATAAATCTATTTTATAAATTAAATCAAAATTGGAATATTAATACATCTTTTTAGAAAGATTAAAATTTAATTTATTTTATCTTTGATAAAATTAATGAGGACCTTTTTACCTAAACAATAATTTTTATTTAAAAGGATATTCAAAGTTGGAATGTGGCGTATGGTTGATTTTAATTACAAATACGCGAGTTATTCAGAAAGACCGGGTCTAACCCATTCTGAATAATCATCACGACGATCAAGAGTCGAAGATGAAGACGGTGACTGAAGACCGGAGAGCTTCACATCGTTTGGTTGATGGTGACTAATATCTTGAATTGGGACTGATCCCCCAAGGCAAGGTAAAAGTGATGATCTTCCAGACGTACTGGAGATCGACGGATACGTTGTTTCGTTCAGACCCAGAACGGATTTGTAAATGGATAGCATGCCTGACATTGAAATTTATTTCATGTAATCAAATCGGTTTTTATTTAATATATAAATGCATGGTGGCGGAGGATTTATTCTCTTGCTTAACACCCTTTTGTATGTTAAATATTTACCGATCGCATGATATGAGTTGTTGATGTGGTATGCCAAGTTGCACTTGATCAAGGCTTATTGTTGCAAAGCAGAGCCTTGTGGGATGATCAAAGCATAGTCTATTTAGGCATAGCTTTGTGTTACGTGACTTCGCGAGCCTCACAGCCCGGTAGAGTCTAAAACGGGAGAAGGGAACGCAGGGAGTGCACACGTTTCTTTCTAGCTAGAAGTGGTGTCGGTGCTTAAACTGGCTGACATTTTACTTATGTGGTTGTTGGATTGTTCGAGGCCTCGGTTTATGCGGTCGCCACTGGCCGTATTATAGGTCCAAAAGGACCGGGAAGCGTGTGTTCAGGAATAACTAATCCAGTCCATTGCACCAGTTGGACAGAGTACCAACACGGGGACGGACCGGCCCTGCAGGATCCAAGGGTTGGACAGAGTACCAATCCTGGGGCATTGCTAGAGTGTCTCGAATCGGTAAGGATCTCCTCCCTAGCCTTGACTCAGATGGAAATCCAAATTTCCAATACGACCTCACGCGGTTTTGATTGTATACCTATATATGGCGACATAGTGGGATGGGGCACTCATGCCGTCTAGGATTAATACATTTACTTTGATGTATTTCAAATTGGTTGCACACTATTATTATATAATACCGTGTTTATCGTATCAAGCATCTTTTGATCATTATAAGGTAAAACCCTATCCTCCGGTTTGCGTTGCATTGTGTGATGGGACTTGGGTCTTATAATGGTTTCATTTTTTTCTAAAAAGCATTGCGTTATTTTGACGATTTACCTTAGTCATGCACTGGCAATCCATAGGAGAAAACCCGTTCCGCGTTAGCGGCGTGGTCCTGTGATTAGCCTTATTATATTATATAGGTTAAGTAGAATTCTCACACCAGTCCCATGACTGACCTGTAGTTTTGTCCACTGGCAAACTCGGGTGCCCATATTTTCCACACGGGCAGTCGAGCAGCTATTTTTGCAGATATATTAAGCAGGATTCTGAATTGAAGCTTAAAGCTGTGTCCAGAGATAGAGAGTCTTCCGCTGTGTTCTTCCGTTGCAGTATATTACTTTTTTTTTGTATTTATCTTCCGCTGTAATTATATTCCAATGTACTCTGATATGTATATTCTGTACTCTGATGTAACATTATATGATGATATGTTATAAAAGTCTTCTGTTGTTGTTTTGATATGTTGTATGCCCAAAGTTAAAGTATTCGTAGATTTTCACTTTTTGGGTCAGACCTGTGTGGTTTATGGTCGATCCAAAGGGTGGGGATTTGCGGGTCTTTACAGTTGGTATCAGAGCCAGGTTAGCTCAAATCTTTGGGGTACAACTTGTTAGAACTGAACAGAAGACTCATCAGAGATTGGATTAGTAATATCCAATAAGAATACTCATTAGAGATAGGATCAGCAGTATCCTAGAATGAGTAAACTCGTTAGAGATGGGGTTAGTAATGCCTTAGAACGAGTTCAGAGTTACGAATTTATAATTAACGTATTTTTTGATATTTATAATATATTTTGTGAAATATGATTTATATATATATATAAGGTTATGTATATTTTGAAAAGATAATTAACCATTAAAATTTAAAATTAAGATAGTTAATTTTACAATTTTTAGCTACGTTCCTTTTCGAGGACGAAAAGTTTTTAAGTGGGGGCGATTGTAACAACCCGCAAAATCAGGACCAATTTAAAATTTTTATTTTAGGAAATTTTAATGAATTTTGACAATATAAAATAATTTATTTAAATAATAATGATCACAAATTTGATTTAAATCGAAGTTAGAATGAATGATTTAAATTTTAATTAACAAAAGAGTTAGAAATAACGGTAGTTTGAAAAGTCAAACTTGAACTTTGACTGACTGTACAGGATGCAAAATTTAACGGATTTTAGTGAAACCAAAAATCTTAGAATCTATTTAAAAATATCTTTCCAACGAATCCGAAAAATCGAAATTTCATAACGGGAATCAAAAGTTATGACCAATTCAATACTTAGAATGGTCGCTATGAAATTTATAAAGGTCAAAATGCTACTTTTTGCATACGAAGGAATTTGAACTCGAAACCACTTCCATTGAGTTCAGAATGATGTTTCTACATTGAAAAACAGTAAACACTTATATATTTTGAGTTTCGGGATTTATCTGTTTAAAAATATTTTTAATATTAAATATATTGGCCTTAAAAATAGTCATTTTTCAAACGACCTCGGTTTTCGACGAAACCACTTTTGTTGGAACCGGAATGTCAAATTATTGTTAGCTTTCAATTTTCAGAATTTTTCGAATTAATATGTGAGCGTGGCGAAATAAAATGTGTTTTGACTATTTCAGTTAAGTTTGAACGCCTTGAAAATAGCCATTTTTCAAAAAGTCTCAGAATTCGACGAAATAAATTTTGTTAGAACCGTATTGACATAAGAAAGCCAAAAATAATTTTTCTGGATTTTTCTGAGTTAATTTGTGTCCCCGGTAAAATTATTTGTACGGAAAAATTAGAAATAAAGACTTAAATTTTAAAACTGCAAAACGGAGGCCTAGATGACAGTTTGGGCTGATGAGACATGTCTAGATGAGTTCGAAATGGGGGCTAAATGGTAGGAACGACAGTCGTTGGGCCTAAAACGGAGTTCGGGCCAAAACGGGCTTAAACGGGCTAATTAAATAATAATTAGATTAACCTAATATAATAATATAAAGTAAAAGTCGGCCTTCTTCTTCCTCAACGTGATTCAGCCGCACCTTGAACCCATAATGGCCGAAACTTCTCTCCTCCCTATCTCCCAAACCACTAAGAATTAGACCATGCCGTAGTTAAACTTTTTGAAGCTCTTCTCTTCCTCTTTCTTCTCCAACAAACCTCACATCAAACCGTTGCCCGTAGCTCTCGATTCACCTCCCCGAAACCGCCGCCTTCATGCTGCCGCCGCCCCTTGTACAGGTAGCCGCACCCCTCCATTTTCTCGGTGAAGATAGCCCTCTCGTAGCTCTTCAATCTCCCGCAAACCGTTCGTAAAACCGTCGACTATAGCTCCCGAAATCCGCATTCAAAGTTTTGAACATTTCTGAAAATTTGAGGTAAATAGCTTCAGATTTTGTCACGCTTTTAAGCGTCACTGTGTCAGTTGTTAAAGGCCAGAAATTTGATTTTTACATAAATTTCAATTTGAAACCTTTCAGATCCGTAACCGATGTGACGCCAAACACGAGATCTGATTTAAATCGCTTCATTTCAGAAACAAGCAAGGTGAGATTCTATATTTTTTTTTATATATATATAATTAATTTAATTTAATTATGTTATCATTATGCAAAATGGATGTTGTATGGATTAAATTGTTGTATGGTGGAAATTGATGTTTGTGGCCTATATTGTTATTGATGTGTTGTATGATTGGTGTTGGAATTGATTGTGGAAATTGTTATTCGATGACAAGTAGAAAGGTTATAATAAAAAGTTTAATCTTTGGTTTTGATTTGTAAATAAAGTTTAATATTTTATCATGATTGACAAATCAAAGTTTTGATTTTTATTTTGAAATGAATAACATTAATAAAGATTCGATCTTTAGAATGAATCTTTGTCTTTGTTCGTATAAAATGAATCTTTGTTTTATTTATAAAACATGAAATCTTTTATTTTTATTTATAAAGATTAAAACTTTATAAAAATTGAACCTTTGGTTTTGTTAACAAAGATTACAACTTTGATTTTGTTTGCAAAGATTGAAACTTTGATTTTGGTTACAAAAATTACAACTTTGTTTATTTGATTGTAATAAGAAATAACTAAATCTTTTTATGTTGAAAATAAGGAGACAATATTTTTATGTTTAAAATAAAGAGACAATCTTTTTATATTGAAAACAAAAAGATGAAATTTTGACGATGAAAATAAAAAGACAATCTTTTTATATTTAAAATAGAAGAAGTTATTATTTTTCATTGAAAAATAGAAAAAGTCATATTTTCATTGTAAAATAGAAAAAGTCATATTTTTTTCACTGTAAAATAGAAAAAGTCATATTTTTACATTGCAAATAGGAAAATGAATATTTTTACATTGTAAAATAGAAAAGATCATATTTTTACATTGTAAAATAGTAAAGTTGATATTTTTACATTGTAAAATAGTAAAGCTGATATTTTTACTTTGTAAAATATAAAAGATCATATTTTTGCATCGTAAAATAGTAAAGTTAATATATTATAAATATAAAAAGATGATATTTTTTTCATTGTACATAAAAAGAAGATGTTTTTACATTGTGTGAAATAAAACATATTTTATTATGGAATTTATGAATAATTTCCACAGCATGAAATAAATAACATTTTTATATGTTATTTATGAATGATTTTTCATCGCATGAAATAAATAACATTTTTATATGTTATTTATGGATGATTTTTCATCGTATGAAATAAATAACATTTTTATATGTATTTATGAATGATTTTTCACCGTATGAAATAAGTTACATTTTCTGTATGTTATTTATGAATGAATTTCCACCGTATGAATAAAATTACATTTTTTAGACGTAATTAAAAAGGTATTTACTTTGCATAACAAAAGTTACAGTTTTATATGAAATTTATATATGAATTTGCACTGTATGACAAAAATTGCATTTTTCTATGATATAAAAATGTAAATTTACATTGCATGATTTAAATTACATTTTTCTATGTAATTTAGAGATGAATAATAACGGTAGAATGAAAATTACTTTTTTTCCATGTAATTAAAATGTGAATTTGCATTGTAGGATAAAAACTACATTTTTCTATGTAATTTAGATATGAATTTATGTCGTATGATAGGAATTACATTTTTCTATGTAATGAAAATATGAATTTCCATCGCATAATAAAGATTACATTTTTCTATGTAATTTAGAGGTGAATTAGAACGATAAAATAAAAATGACATTTTCTATGTAATTTATATATGAGTTATAACGGTATGATAAAAATGTAGAAATATATTTGTTTACATTTTCTTAGGTAAGTAAAAGAATATAAATTGAGAATGCATTTATTTACATTCTCTTATATGAATAAAAAGAATAGAATTTAGAAATATATTTATTTACATTTTCTATAGTCGGTAAAAAACAGAATTGTTAATATTGAATATTTTATCGTCATTTTGAATGCGGTAAAAATTGAATTGTTAATACTGAATATTTTATCGTCATTTTGAATGCGGTAAAAATAGAATTGTTAATGTTGAATATTTTATCGTCATTTTGAACGCGGTGAAAATAGAATAGTTAATGTTGTCATTTTTATCGACATTTTTGGTGCGATAAAAATAGACAATGTTAGTGATTCATTTTTATCGACGTTCTTGGTGCGATAAAAATAGACAATGTTAGTGATTCATTTTTATTGACATTTTTAGTGCGATAGAAATAGACAATGTTAGTGATTCATTTTTATTGACATTTTTAGTGCGATAGAAATAGACAATGTTAGTGATTCATTTTATTCGACATTTTTTATGCGATATAAATAGCGATGTTAATGGTTCATTTCTATCGTCTTTTAGTTGTGATAAAAAAAGAACAAAATAATGAGAATCTTTTTATTTACATTTTCTATGGTAATGAAAAAGAACAAAATTTTGTGAATCCTTTTATTTACATTTTCTATTGTAAAGAAAAATAACAAATTGTGTGAACCATTTTATTCACATTTTCTATTGCAAAGAAAAAGTAAAAAGAGAGTTATATTTCTTATTTGCATTTTAGATGCAAATAAAGCATAGAAAGAAAATTATACTTTTATTTGTCATTGTTTTGTTAAATAAAAGTAAAAGAGTTAAAAAGACATTTTATTTACCATTGTTTTGTTAAATAAAAGTACAAGATATAAAAGAACATTTTTATTAACATTGTTTGTCAAATAAGAAGACAAATACATGAGATACACTTTTATTTGTGTTTTATGTACAAATAAAAGTACAAGATTGGAAACACACTTTTATCTACACTGTATTTGTTGAAATAGAATTGCTAACAAAATGAGTATATCACTTTCACTCATCTTGGTAGGAAACACTATTTATGTGCAAATATAAGGATTACTTTTATTTGCATAATATACAATTGAAATTGGTTAAACCTATTAACCAATTCTATATTTATTTATTTATATGAACTGTTGTTGGATGAAAACCCCACACGGGTATTGGGACGATACTTGACTGACACAAATCCCAATGTTTAATTATATGTCTATCGATTGATCGACAGACTGCGATGAGCGTTATTATTTCATTTTAACGCTCACACAGTTGAAATCGTCACTCTGGTTGTTAATGGATGGATTGGGAATTATTTTCTGTTATTACTCTATACATGAAATGTATGAAACCCATATGACCCAAATTATATGGTACATGGTTGAGTCGCATTCTAATGCAGAATTTCTTTTTAAATAAAGAATTTTATATAATAAAAGGATTTTTGTAAAATAAAAGATTTTGTATTATAAAGTATATTTTACATTCAGAATCTTTTATATATAGAATATGTTATTGATTATTTTAAAATATGTTTTTTTTTATATAGTAATGAATTAATATCTTTAAGATAAATCTTTTATTTAAGATCATTAGATCTTAACATTTATGTTTGGTGATTGATATGTCGATTGGATTTGTAGTGGACGATGTTTTAAATAACGTTATCCTTTAATCCAATTTACATTGAAATTACTATTTGAAATTTATAAATCTATTTTATAAATTAAATCAAAATTGGAATATTAATACATCTTTTTAGAAAGATTAAAATTTAATTTATTTTATCTTTGATAAAATTAATGAGGACCTTTTTACCTAAACAATAATTTTTATTTAAAAGGATATTCAAAGTTGGAATGTGGCGTATGGTTGATTTTAATTACAAATACGCGAGTTATTCAGAAAGACCGGGTCTAACCCATTCTGAATAATCATCACGACGATCAAGAGTCGAAGATGAAGACGGTGACTGAAGACCGGAGAGCTTCACATCGTTTGGTTGATGGTGACTAATATCTTGAATTGGGACTGATCCCCCAAGGCAAGGTAAAAGTGATGATCTTCCAGACGTACTGGAGATCGACGGATACGTTGTTTCGTTCAGACCCAGAACGGACTTGTAAATGGATAGCATGCCTGACATTGAAATTTATTTCATGTAATCAAATCGGTTTTTATTTAATATATAAATGCATGGTGGCGGAGGATTTATTCTCTTGCTTAACACCCTTTTGTATGTTAAATATTTACCGATCGCATGATATGAGTTGTTGATGTGGTATGCCAAGTTGCACTTGATCAAGGCTTATTGTTGCAAAGCAGAGCCTTGTGGGATGATCAAAGCATAGTCTATTTAGGCATAGCTTTGTGTTACGTGACTTCGCGAGCCTCACAGCCCGGTAGAGTCTAAAACGGGAGAAGGGAACGCAGGGAGTGCACACGTTTCTTTCTAGCTAGAAGTGGTGTCGGTGCTTAAACTGGCTGACATTTTACTTATGTGGTTGTTGGATTGTTCGAGGCCTCGGTTTATGCGGTCGCCACTGGCCGTATTATAGGTCCAAAAGGACCGGGAAGCGTGTGTTCAGGAATAACTAATCCAGTCCATTGCACCAGTTGGACAGAGTACCAACACGGGGACGGACCGGCCCTGCAGGATCCAAGGGTTGGACAGAGTACCAATCCTGGGGCATTGCTAGAGTGTCTCGAATCGGTAAGGATCTCCTCCCTAGCCTTGACTCAGATGGAAATCCAAATTTCCAATACGACCTCACGCGGTTTTGATTGTATACCTATATATGGCGACATAGTGGGATGGGGCACTCATGCCGTCTAGGATTAATACATTTACTTTGATGTATTTCAAATTGGTTGCACACTATTATTATATAATACCGTGTTTATCGTATCAAGCATCTTTTGATCATTATAAGGTAAAACCCTATCCTCCGGTTTGCGTTGCATTGTGTGATGGGACTTGGGTCTTATAATGGTTTCATTTTTTTCTAAAAAGCATTGCGTTATTTTGACGATTTACCTTAGTCATGCACTGGCAATCCATAGGAGAAGACCCGTTCCGCGTTAGCGGCGTGGTCCTGTGATTAGCCTTATTATATTATATAGGTTAAGTAGAATTCTCACACCAGTCCCATGACTGACCTGTAGTTTTGTCCACTGGCAAACTCGGGTGCCCATATTTTCCACACGGGCAGTCGAGCAGCTATTTTTGCAGATATATTAAGCAGGATTCTGAATTGAAGCTTAAAGCTGTGTCCAGAGATAGAGAGTCTTCCGCTGTGTTCTTCCGTTGCAGTATATTACTTTTTTTTTGTATTTATCTTCCGCTGTAATTATATTCCAATGTACTCTGATATGTATATTCTGTACTCTGATGTAACATTATATGATGATATGTTATAAAAGTCTTCTGTCGTTGTTTTGATATGTTGTATGCCCAAAGTTAAAGTATTCGTAGATTTTCACTTTTTGGGTCAGACCTGTGTGGTTTATGGTCGATCCAAAGGGTGGGGATTTGCGGGTCTTTACATTTACACCGCAAATCAATCTAACCTCGGGTTAGGCATGTTTATCTTCTAGCATATTTACTATACATATCCAAGTCTAGATTTTATATGCTAATTATCCCAAATTCATAAAACTAGTCATGTTCCAATTCTCAAGTTATATCTTAACAAAGTTAATTTCAAGTTATGCCCCACAAATTAACTTTTAACAGATTTCAGCACATTAGTCGGTTTAACAAATTAAACCTCACTTAAAGTTCCATAATATATTTCGCCTAACCATAAATTAAGCCTATAAACTTACATGCCCAAAATCATGGTCATAATTCACGATACAACACATTCCCAAAGGTTTAGTCATATTGCACCGTACAAAATATTCTCCAAAAAACCCCCAACCATGATTCATAGTATAAACTATGCCAAATTATAGCCTTTAATTACAGTGCATGCCAATTTACCCAAAAATCCCAATTCAGGCATGTTCACATTTAATAGTTATCCCTTTCTTACTATAGGTTTTCATGCACAATCTCCTTCTTCCAAGTCATAAACTATCATACAAAATATGCCCTAATTTTAGGTCTTAAACCACAACATGTACTATGCCTTACATGTTTCTAGTTCAATTTATGCCCTAAACCCCAAGTCATATGTCCAATATACTTTGTGCCTAAATTTTCAAGTCAAATGTTCAATCCACTTTACGTTTTAAATACAACATATGTTATGTCCTTAAATCAGTTATTCCCAATTATACATAATTTATTACTTTTCCCAATTTGGGCGCCGGTCATGTTCAAATCACATATTATGCCCAATTTTAGCGCTGGTCATGTCCAAATCATATATTATGCCCAATTTTATTTCCAATGTACGTTCATCTCTTATGAGATTAGGCTTATGCTCGCAGTAGCCTGGCTATAAAAAAAAGGGAAGAAGGAAAGTAGAGACAAAGAATGGACATAATAATATCAAATGAGATAGATCCAATAGAAAGACAGATAGAAATAGGCATAATCTCATATTCAAATTTATTACAATGTCAGAATCACAATTAACTTTTATTTCTGAAAGTAACATGAACTTACAAATTACAAAACGGTCTTGAATTCTGGGATCTGATTTTTAAATTTGATTAGCTATTCCTTTGATGTAGAATCTGATTGTTAACTTGAAAACTCTAATTTGATTGATTAAGGTGGAGGCTAGGTCGCTTCAGGTTTTAGCAGCATATAAGCGCTTATGAATTCGTGTGTAGAAAACAATAGGTTTAGGGGTCTTTTTATAGGTGTATAGGGAGATTTAGAGCCTTCGGATCCATCTAGAAGTCATCAAAATCGTCCAAGGCAGAAAAATACATCACACTACGAATCAGGGAGCGACACATCAGCCAAAACACATCATCCAGAGATTTCGTCCAGATCTGGAAAAGGGATGGACACCCTATAGGGGGTTCGACACCTATGTCGACTCCCCTATAGGGGGGTCGACTCCCCTTAAGGGGGGGTCGACACCTATGTCGACTCCCCTTGGGAGGATCGACACCTGTTGAGCGGGAATTTTTCCGCCCACTTCCCTTTGGCTGATTTCGAATTTTAGATATGTTCTGAACCTTTTGGACTTTTAATATTCATATATAATCTTCCTAGTGTGTATACAAACTTCTTAGGCTTATAACTTCTTCATACGGTGTACGATTTACGCAAACTCGAACTCTATCTTAAGCAGAATTCCGAGACGAACGCGATGGCGCAACTCGTATCCCTTAATTCTTCTTTTAATGATTAATTATTCTTTAATTCGTTACTTTAATATCCATAGGAAATACGGAGTGTTACAGTCTCCCCTCCTTTAAAGGATTTCGTCCCCGAAATCTCCAAGTCAAGGAGAATGTATCCTAACATCCAACATCCATCTACTCAACCATTCAATCACAGGCGTCCATTGTCCTTTCAAAAAAGATTTCTAATGCTTTCAAGATCATATGCAAAGTGTGTGTACATGCCCTTATCTAATGCAAAATTAGGCGGTCTACTGATTCAGTTGACCTTCTTAATGCGAACTATGTCAGTGCCATGAGTCCATCATGTATGCAATTATTCCTAATCGTACTTTATAACTTCTACATGAGTGCACAATCATTCATACAAATGCAACATCCATGTGATTACACATCAAGTTCCAATCCATAAAAAATCACTTTTGCATATGCAATATGAACGTGACTGAGCCGATCTAGTGCCTAATATGTGTATATGCATCCACGAGCAACCACTAGCAGACACTTACATCCATTTGCATCCACCAAACATAACATGTCTCAAACACATGTTTACATCCATTGGCATCTAACTAAGGATCGAGAGGATATACTTAAAAGATAAAGACTAGCAAACAAACTTAGAAACTGCTGCTCTTTCCAAAAATGGAGCGAACCCAGAAATTAGCGTTTTTGAATGAAGTTTTAAACTATATGAGGTAGAAATCATTCGATTTTGTTTACTCTAGGGCCGATTTATTCTTTTGCTGAAAGAACTGACTGCGCCTCAATTTTACATTGACTAGAGAAAACGATGGTAATGGTTAGGAGGATTTGAAGATGATTTATAACAAGGGTAAGGAATATTCTTAGAATATTCTAACTTCATTTTTCGTTGAATGTTTATGGGATGATTTTATTTAGTGTAATTGAAAGGAGGAGGTTTGTTGAAAATGGAAGTAAACATAAAGGACAAAGGAATTAGCTTTTATTTTTATAAACGATGTTTTCTAATGTGAAAAGGGGTAGCCGGCCTTTAGCTAAAATTACACCTATTGCTTTCAACTTTAAGATTTGTATGGATTCATATTTTAATAGTGACACTATTTTGTCTAATTCACCGGGTCTTTAAATATATATTTAATAGTGACATCTTTCTTGTATCCGAATAGAATATTGCGAAGTTACCCTTTAGGAGATATGTCCACTTTAATTTATTTTTATAGGCAACTATTGTTGTGGCAGTTGTTGTTTGCAGAAGAACATGCGCCGAGATTTGAACGATTTCAAACATCGCCAAAACTTTTGACTTAACCAAAAAGATTTCTAATTAGATAGGAAAATATTCTTTCAGAAGATAAGGTCTACTCTCTTTTTTCCAGTGTTCGTCCACGTATTAACCCAAAGAAATCTAATGCGATATATGGTACAGATCGTCTAAGGTTATACATTGATTTAATTTAGAATTTGGCAATAGATGAAATTTCAAAAAAATGTTATATATTTCAAATAAAATATTTAAAATCAATTTAAATATTCAGAATTAAATGGCTAAAAATCCGGGTCGTTACATTCATTCCCCCTTAAAAGAATTTCGTCCCCGAAATTACTAAGGCAGGAAGAGTGCTACAAACCTTTATTAGCTAAGCTAAATTATTTGTTTTACTTCTAAATTTCAGTTTCACTAAACCAATTAATTTCAATTAAATTATTAATTTATTCTTACTAACGAAAATTTTCAAAAATTCTGAAAATTTTCTGACATCTTAAATTTTCAAAAAATTTAGCAGAGTCTCCCCTGTACGGAGGAACTTTTGCGATATCATAGGAACAACAAATATATATATACATTGACCACATGGTCGGAAAATAAAATTCAAAACCCAATTTTTATATTTTTGCGTAGGCGTACCTTATATAAGCGTTGTTAAGTAAACTTGTTCAATTCGTATGTTGTATACGCAGCCAAAATCAAGCCATTTAGCTCCATACCTTCACTTACTCAATTCAACAGGTGAGTTTCAAATCATGAAGTTTAAATAAACATTCACTCTTTTTAATTTGAGCAAAACACCAAATTTCCATGTTCTACATTCCATATATGAATTTATAAGCAAACTTAATTCCATTATTCAATTACTCATTTCAAAATTAGTTTTAAACCAATTTTTTTACTTCTCACGGTTTCAAACAATTCAATTTTCTTTGGTTTATCAAAATGACAATCCAACTCATATTATTTACCAATGAATCGGTTCATAAATTTACTGTAACGACCCAGAAAATCTGAACCAATTTAAAATTTTTAAATTGGCTAAAATAATGGATTTTAAATATTAAAAATAAATATTTTAAATAATGGCGATAAAAACTGAGTTCGAATCGACAATGGAAAACGAATATAATTAATTATAATTATATATAGAATTGAAAATGGCGCAGTAGTTCGATAATTCGATTTCAAACTTCAATTGAATATACCGGGTGCAAAACAATCCGGATTTTAGTGAAACCAAAAATATTTAAATCTGTTAGTGAATATCTTTCTAACGAATCTGACCAATCGAAATTTGATAGCGGGAATCAAAAGATATGTTCAGTTGAAAATTCTGAATAGTCGCTATGGAATTCAGGCCCTTAAAAATGGACATTTTGCAAACGACCTCGGATTTCGATGAAACCACTTTTGTTAGATCCGCAGTGTCAAGTTATTGTTAGATTCCAAATTTCATAATTTTTCGAATCAATATGTGAGCGTGGCAAAGGAAAACGCGTTTGACCAGTTTCTGTTGAATTTAATCGACTGGAAATTGGCCATTTTGCAAACGATCTCAGAATTCGACGAAACTAGTTTTGTTAGGACCGTATCGTCAATACAAAGCTAGAAAATATTTTTCGAGAATTTTTCTAGTTAGTATGTGACCCCGGTAAATTGAAATGTACGTTTAAAATTCAATATAAGGATTTAAAATGTAAATTCAACGGAAACTGATTGTAACGATCAAACCAGCTTACGATACATATCCCATTGTGTTCGGAATGGGGGTAAAACGCTATGGACGACAGGCGGTGGGCCTCGTTTCGAGGTCATATGTAAAAGTCAACCCTTGTGCAAAATTAAATAATTAAATAATAAAATAAAATAAATAAAAAAATATACTCCCTCCCTTTTTCTTCTGCTTGCCCCCCCACCCCCGATCATTTATCAGAAAGAGGAAAAAAAAAACCTAAATTAAATACGAGTCGCCCCCTGACCTGGAAGCCACCGCCGACGAACCCCTCGACGCCCCCCCCTCTGTCAGACCTCAACGCCGACGATCGAGCTGAAGCCCCCACCACCCTCGCGACCTCCTCCTTCCAGCGAAGACGCCGCCGACCATCGAACCGAAGCCTGGAACCCTGCCGCGAACCTCCGAATGCCACCTCAGAGACGCCTCTTCTTCCCTCCTCCCCTTCGCATACCACGGTGTGCTTTTAAGTTATTTTATTTTGATTTTGATTTTTGATTTATAAAACCGATTTAAAAACAAACAAATTTCTGATTTGTTTAAGAATTTTAAACTGATTTGTTTTAGGTTATAGAAAACTGTTTTTTTTTAATGATGCATGAACAGAATTTTTTTTTTAAAAGAAAATAAAAACAGAATTTTTTTTAAAGAAATAAAACTGAATTTTTAAAAGAAAATAAAAACAGAATTTTTTTTAAGAAATAAAACTGAATTTTTAAAAGATGTAAAAACAGAATTTTTTTAAAGATATATAAACTGAATTTTTAAAGATTTAAAAACTGTTTTTTTAAAGATGCAAAAACTGATTGAAAAGGGATTATAAAAACTGATTTTGTTTTAAAAGTAAAAACTGATTTTTGTTAAAAATAAAAACTGAATTTTTAAAAGTATTTTGAAACTGAATTTTAAAAAGTATAAAACTTGATTTTTTTTTAAAGTATAAAACTGAATTGATTTTTTTTAAAGTATAAAACTGAATTGATTTTTTTTAAAGTATAAAAACTTTTTTTTTTAAGTATTAAAAAACTGATTTATAAAAATATAAAAACTGATTTTGTTTTAAAGTAAAAATCATATTTTTATATATCGAAAGTCGAAGTAAAAATCATATTTTTATATATTGAATAGCATAGTAAAAATTCGATTTTTACATGTGTAGAGAATACGGGCGAAAGCGACAAAAGGCGAAGATTTCTATAAAGGAAGTATCGTGAAGTTGGATAGCTATTGGTGAGATTTCTGATTTAAAATTTATATATATGTGTGTGAAGTAATAGTGAATTGCTATATATAAATATATATAAATATATATATATATATATATATATACGCCCCTCATCCACAAACCATGGACGATATTTATTGATTGAAATGGTTGTGATAATTGGTTAATAACGAATGGTTGTTTGGGATTGTTTGTGATTGATATTGGTTGTTTGAGGTTGAAAAATACCCATTTGTGGTTGTGAAATATTTGGTTGAAACCACATAGGATTAGTTTGTGGAAATGAAATAAATATATACATGCCGCCTGCGTGCGAACTAGATGCATGATCCCCATTGTAAAAAACCGCGAGGTTTTAAGGTAGAGCGAGGAGCCGTACTAGGGACGGTGCCGGTGTAACTACCCTGCCGTTATGCTGCCGAAATTTTGAATAATATTCGTGTGTTTGAATTATTTTCATATGCTTAAACTATATTTATTCATTGTATAGAAAACATTCATGTGTTGAATTGATATTCATTCGTTGTTTAAAAATTCATGTGTTGAATGGTATTCATATTTTGAAATAAATTGTTCGATAATAAAAATCACATTTTTATCTATATATAGAAACTATAGAAAACATTCATGTGTTGAATTGATATTCATTCGTTGTTTAGAAATTCATGTGTTGAATGGTATTCATATTTTGAAATAAATTGTTCAATAATAAAATCACATTTTTATCTATATATAGAAACTATAGAAAACATTCATGTGTTGAATTGATATTCATTCGTTGTTTAGAAATTCATGTGTTGAATGGTATTCATATTTTGAAATAAATTGTTTGATAATAAAAATCGCCTTTTATCGACTATATGAACTATATAGAAAAATAGTGTGACGGCAAGGAATTTCGCTCGGTCCGAACCAGTCGCTAAACCGACCCAGACCGTTCGAAACGCCCTATCGTTTGAGAACACGACAAATCAGAATGCATACAGAAGAACATTTCATTGTATATTACAACCATGCATCAGATTACAAGAATATACAGAGTATAAATGAATAAATATTACACAGAAATATCAGAGATTTAAATTACATTTAAATAAATTGCAGCGGAAAATAATACAATACACAACTAGAAGAGATATACGGATACAAAGCTTTCCGGATATCATTCCAGCTGTAAACCAGGATCCTGTGAATATAAATCTGCAAAACCAAAACTACTAGCTGCCTGTGTCGAAAATAGGGGCACCCAGAGTTTAGGTTAAAACAATAAACTCCAGGTCAGTCATGTGACTGGTGTGAGAACTAAAACAGTTGTTAATCTTTATTTAAAAAGTTAGGTAAATCAAGGGACCACGCCGTATAACACGGAACGGGTTTCCTCCCAAGAATACCAGTGCATGAAACAAACAGCGCAATGCTAAATAAAGAAAAATGAAGCTGTTATAAGACCCAGGTCCCATCACACAATGCAACGCAGCCGAGGATAGGGTTTTCCCTTATAACAGCCAAAGAATGCTTGATACGTTTAAAACAAATCATTGATACTATTATAAGTGCATAGTGTCAAAACAATTTCAAATCATAAGTATCAATCATAGGCGGCATAAGCGCCCCATCCCACTATGTCGCCATATATAGGATTACAATTAAAACCGCAAATGTCACGTATTTGGAAATTGGATTTCCGTCTATGAACCGAGGCAAAAGATAGTCCTCAACCGATTCGAGACGCTCTAGTCCGTGTCTCAGGACCCAGACACAGGTGGGCCCTTGGATCCTCAGGGCCGGTCCACCGATGTGGATTAAAATGCCTGAACACTACGTTTCCCCACCCTATGGGGTGTAAGTCTGGCCCGTCAGCCGACCAGAAGCATCGGCCGAAACCGATATAACCGAGGCGCCTCGCAACAGCAACAACCACATAAGTCAAACTCGTCAGGGCGTGTAAAACCACTGACGCCACTTCTAACTAGAAAGAAACGCATGCCCTCCCTGACGTCCTCTCCCGTTTTTGGTTCATACCGGGTGTGAAACACGCGAAGTAAACGTTACACAAAGCTACGCCACAAAGGCCTTGCTTTGATCATCACCACAAGACTTTTCTTTTCAACAGAAGCCTCGATCAATTGCCACTTAGGCATGCCACACAGGCAATTCACTCCATGCGTTTGATATCCATCAATATATAACCCCTGAGCTCGTACGTCTCAGAGAAGGGCGTTAAGCAAGAGAATAAATTCTCCGCCGCCAAACAGATATATATTTAATAGAGATCAATCACACGGACTAAAATCCAATGTCAGACACACAGTCCATTTACAAGTCCGTTCTGGGTCTGAACGAAACCGGAGGCACCTAGTACCCCGCATATCCATCGATCTCCAAGTACGTCTGGACGATCACTAACTGTTTCCATCTTCTTGGGTGTACAGCCCAATCAAGATCATCAGTAACCACCCAAACGACGTGAAGACTTCCGGTCTTCGACCACCGTCTTCATCTTTGACTTATCGTCGTATCAGTTATTCAGAATGGGATAAACCCGGTCTTTCCGAATAACTCGCGTATATTTTAAATAAGTGTTACACAAACACAACATACGCCTCATTCCAATTCATCAGTCACTAACCGTAAATTAATCAAGAGAATAATTCCCCAAATATTAACCCCGAAGGCCGAAACCAACATCAGATCAATATCCAGAAAACCATTCTGCTTAGCTAACCGACAGTTAGTTTCTGAATTTCACATTCATAGGGAAAGGTTCCCATTAATCTTATCAAAGATAAATTCTTGAATTTATTCTTTAATCTATTTTTGAATATCAATTCAAACTAGTCGGGATTAGCGAACCTTACCGAAGTAATCATTTGTTTTAATTTCCCAATCCTAACCTATTCATCCCATGAAGTAAAACTGGTAATACTTCATATCTAACACCACGGTGTTATCGGTAAATTCAATTACCATTTCACGTTCAAATCTAATTAAAGATTTGACTATCGCCTGGAGCAAAACTGGTGATACTCCATTCTCGACCATTTCAATCTAATTAAAGATTCATTAAAACTCCACTTAGTTTTAATCGTTAACTGGGTTAAAGAATCAGTGTCATTTAAAACACGGTTCACGATAAACCCAAAGTCACATTCATTAATTATCGGGTTAAAGAACAAGTGTTATTTAAAACACTGTTCACGATAAACCCAAAAATCAATATCAATTAAATATTATTTAATTGGTACACTTCATTAAATCTAAATAAAAAGATTTAATCTTTTCTCAACTGGGTTCAAGAACAGTGTTAGTGAAGACACCATTCACGACAAACCCAAATCACATTCGATATTCAATACAAGGCTCTGAATAGAAAATATATCGGCTTATATTCAATATCGAATTCTACGACTAACAAATGTCGTATTGGAAATAACGATACTAATATATATCTTTCAAATTTCCATAACAACACCTGTAATATCACGAATTCCAACATCGAAATATTCCGAAGACAATTTCGATTCAAATCCACTCCAATGCAATCATTGGAAATTTTGGTTATTTTCAAAACCATTTCAAATTCAATTTATTTATTTAAAAATAAATAGAATTATAATTCTAGTTCAAAACTAGTTCATTTCGATAAAAATCTATTTTTATCTTTTCAAATATGGAGTTTTTCATCCCAAACTTTCACAAATCATTTCTTATGATTTTACACAAATTATTACTATTTTTAATAATTTTATCAAGGCCCGTACAGTCGATTTCCATTAACGGCCATCGAACTGCACTTACAACGACCTTTTTGAATTTGATTTGGACGTATCTCCAAATCCAACCGCTAGATTTCAAATTTCTAACATTCATTAGAAAGCTCTTTTCGATACGAACCCAACGGTTCCGGTTTTAGGAGAATCCGACGGTCGGATCTCCCGCAATGTCCGTTTGAAATAAATGGTCGAAATTCATGAACTGCCGCGGCGCGGCGCGTTCTATTCAGGCCATTATATTATATATATAATATATATAATATATACTTCGTCGATTTCTATTTAAAACGAATTATATAAATAGTTTTAAATTCGTTTCAAAAGCAATTTCAACTTCCTTTTCAATTCAAATCAAAATTGAATTCTTCTTTATAAATTCGTTTCAAAATTCATTTCTATTCAATTCAAATTTCAATTCAATTTGAATTCATTTCAAATTGTTTTCAATTCAATTCATTTCGAAATCGTTTTCAATTCAATTCATTTCGAAATCGTTTTCAATTCAATTCATTTCGAAATCGTTTTCAATTCAATTCATTTCGAAATCGTTTTCAATTCAATTCCTTTCGAAATCGTTTTCAATTCAATTCATTTCGAAATCGTTTTCAATTCAATTCATTTCGAAATCGTTTTCAATTCAATTCATTTCGAAATCGTTTTCAATTCAATTCATTTCGAAATCGTTTTCAATTCAATTCATTTCGAAATCGTTTTCAATTCAATTCATTTCGAAATCGTTTTCAATTCAATTCATTTCGAAATCGTTTTCAATTCAATTCAAAATATTCGATTTCGAAATCACTTTTCAATATTCATTTTTAAGATGAATAAAATTGATATAAATATCGTTCACATCAAAATGGCGTCAATCTAATCAACACGGCTTCATAAATTTCTATTTTCAAATATTCTATTTCAAATATTTCCTATTATCAAAATGTTCTTTATTTTCACGATTGGAATGAGGCCCAATCAATTACCATATAAAGTTAATTATATGGATTTTCATACAACACATGTATATAATAACATTGAAAATAATCAACCATCAACCAAAGTGCACTACACTGTAAAAGCATCAAATATAGATATTCAACGCTTATAACAGCCTGTCAATCAATCGATCGACATATTTAATCAATCAGGATGAGTGAACTTCAAATTTCATCCCAACACCCGTGTGGGGTTTCAAACAATCAAACACATATTTTATTTGTGCTGTTGGGCGATGTGTAAAATTTATCGTCGCAATCAATGTCATTCAAATAGGTGTACATAAACAAACCGTCTGGTTTGTAAATGACTATTCTATTTTATTCACTTCACGTTAAAAATTATATTTTTTTAACGATAAAACATTTTATTTCAACCTATGAATTTCTATTCAATTCATTTATTCAATAAAATGATATTTTTATTTTTCTAACATATTTTAGAAAATTTCGGCGGCATAACGGCACGATACTAGAAACGGGACGAGGCCTAGCCTTATCCCCGGTCTAGTGAAGGCCCACGCCATTCACACATCAATCAAATCAATTCATTTCACCACACAATTCAATTTCAATCAAATAATCCAACTAATCTACGCAACCAAACAAACAAGTCCATGGTCTATGGACGATTGTGTCGGGTGCTACTAAACACCGTCTGCATCCTAGTATATATATATAACTAGAAAAAGAAATTGAAAGGTGAGAAATTCTCACATATAGCTATCCTAGCTCCACGGCACTTCTATTGTAGAGATCTTCGTCGCTCCCGCCTTTTTGTCACCTTCGTTGTCCGCTTTCACCCGTATTCTCTGCATATGTAAAAATAGAATTTTTCCTATGTTATTCAATATATAAAAATCGAATTTTGACTTCGCTATTCAATATATAAAAATGTGATTTTTACTTTTGCTTTCAACATATAAAAATATGATTTTTACTTTTGCTTTCAACATATAAAAATATGATTTTTACTTTTGCTTTCAACCTATAAAAATATGATTTTTATTTACTTCGCTACAAATCTGATCTTTATTTCAAAATCAGTTTTTATTTTTATAAAATTCAGTTTTTATCTCTTTTAAAAATTCAGTTTTAAAATCTTTGAAATCAGTTTTAACTTTTAATAAAAATGCTGTTTTTATACTTTTTAAAAACAAAACAGATTTTATTTTAAAAAAATGCAGTTTTTATTTTTTTATTTCAAAAACAGGTTTTTATACTTTTTAAAATTCAGTTTTATAACTTTAAGAAAATTCAGTTTTATTCTTTAAGAAAATGCAGTTTTTATTCTTTAAGAAAATTCAGTTTTATTCTTTAAGAAAATGCAGTTTTATTCTTTAAGAAAATTCAGTTTTTAAAACTAGAAAAAAACAGTTTTCAAATCTTAAAAAAAAATACAGTAATTAATTTTAAATCGGTTTATAAATCAGTTTTATAAAACAAAAATAAAAATAAAATAAATTAACTTAAATCTTACCGAGGTATGCGAAGTGGAGGGAGGAAAAAGAGGCGTCGGCAGCTCAGGCGGCAAGGCGGCGCTTCGGGGGGGGGGGGGGGGGGCTGCTTCGTCGTCTTCGATCGACGGAGGGGGGAAGCGGCTTGGGTCTGGTGGCGTCGCGATCTGGGAAGGAGGTGGAGGCGGACGGAGGAGGGCGGCGTTCGCTCTAGGGGGGGGGGGCGGCTGCTCGATACTTAGGGTTTTTTTTTGCTTTTTCTGTTTAGAATTAAAACGAACGGGGGGGGGGGGGGGGGGCAAGCAGAAGATAAGAGGGAGGGAGGGAATAAAAATATATATATATATATTTATTATTTATTTATTCAAAAGGTTGACTTTTACATACGACCTCGAAACGAGGCCCACCGCCTGCCGTCCATAGCGTTATACCCCCATTCCGAACACAATGGGATATGTATCGCAAGCTGATTTGATCGTTACAACCAGTTTCCTTTTGAATTTTCTTTTAAATCATTATATTGAATTTTAAACGCACATTTCAAATTACCGGGGTCACATACTAACTAGAAAAATTCCAGAAAAATATTTTCTAGCTTCGTATTGACGATACGGTCCTAACAAAACCAGTTTCGTCGAATTCTGAGATCGTTTGAAAAATGGTCAATTTCTAGTCGATTAAAATCAACTGAAACTGGTCAAACGCGTTTTCCTTTGCCACGCTCACATATTGATTCGAAAAATTATGAAATTTGAAACCCAGCAATAACTTAACACTGCGGACCCAACAAAACTGGTTTCGTCGAAATCCGAGGTCGTTTGCAAAATTGCTATTTTTAAGGGCCTTATATATATAAAAATATATATAAATTCCACAGCGACTATTTCTAATTTTAAACTGGACATATCTTATCATTTCTAAAATGAAATCTCAGTTTGCTAACTTCGTTACAAAGATATAGTTATACAGATTCAAATATTTCTTGTTTCGTTCAATTTTGACTTATATTGAATTCTGTATATTCATTTGAAATTAGAAATCGAATTTTCGAACTACCGCGCCATTTTCAATTCCTTTTATAATTATATATATAATTATTATATATTCTAACGACGATGTATATAATATATACGTTCTAATTTATATTCAAAATAAATTTCCGTTGATTTTATTTAAAATAATTCATTTTAAATATTCATACTTCGCCAAAATTGCCAAAATAAAAATTTTAAACTGGCCCAGATTTTCGGGTTGTTACAATCTCCCCCACTTAAAACTTTTCGTCCCCGAAAAGGAACAAAGTCGAAAGTGGTTTGATTATTCAGCCCTACGTTCGATCTGGCTTCCATTCTCCAACTTTTCAGTTTCTGAGAATTTTCAAAATTTCAAAAATTTGGCTAACACCCTAAATTTTTGAAAAATTTCGCCATAACCTCACCTACACCGGGAGCATCGGGGAATTTCAAATAGCTTCCCCGGTCCTTCAGATCTCAAAAAGAAAAAGAAAAAGCCAAGCGGCTAGCCAATAGGCTCATAAAATCACCATCACCCAAACAAAACAGGAAATTATGTAGTAAACATGTACCTATTTGTCGGGCAAAAAAATTTTATTCTCTGCTCTAGCCTCCTTGCTATGACCTGTTCAACGATATATATGTATACGCTAGCAAACGCAACCAAATTTCAATACAATTCATTATTCGATCACATTAGGCATAATGGCACTAAATTATCAAACAAACAAACAAACTACACAAACATCAATCAATTAGTGAATTAGAGCTTCAAATTCATAATTTTGATACATATACAAAAATCAGATTTTTGATGCCAAATCACAACAATAAGCCCTATCTAATTTTGGTTCTCACACCAATCAATAGGAAATATATAAATATCACATCTTCAAAACACGAACATAGATTCTGATGATGATCGATCAATCATCAGAACCATCTCCGGGTGTCTAGAATGTGATTCTATATCTATCCAGTATATTAAAATTTCAAATACACGTTTGCAAGGCGTATATGCAAAATCTTTATATACTGGACTGTCCAATCAATATAAATAGATAATCAAATACGAATAATTGATTTAAATTTTCAAAACAAAAATTTGTTTTCACTTTAAAAATTTACTCTTCACACTCGTTCTAGGATACTACTGATCCCATCTCTAACGAGTCATTCCATTGGATATTGCTAATCCAATATCTGATGAATTCTTTCGTATGGTTCTAATGTGCCTTGTTCTCTGAGCTTTGTAAACCAAAGCTCTGATACCAACTGTGACGGCAAGGAATTTCGCTCGGTCCGAACCAGTCGCTAAACCGACCCAGACCGTTCGAAACGCCCTATCGTTTGAGAACACGACAAATCAGAATGCATACAGAAGAACATTTCATTGTATATTACAACCATGCATCAGATTACAAGAATATACAGAGTATAAATGAATAAATATTACACAGAAATATCAGAGATTTAAATTACATTTAAATAAATTGCAGCGGAAAATAATACAATACACAACTAGAAGAGATATACAGATACAAAGCTTTCCGGATATCATTCTAGCTGTAAACTAGGATCCTGTGAATATAAATCTGCAAAACCAAAACTACTAGCTGCCCGTGTCGAAAATAGGGGCACCCAGAGTTTAGGTTAAAACAATAAACTCCAGGTCAGTCATGTGACTGGTGTGAGAACTAAAACAGTTGTTAATCTTTATTTAAAAAGTTAGGTAAATCAAGGGACCACGCCGTATAACACGGAACGGGTTTCCTCCCAAGAATACCAGTGCATGAAACAAACAGCGCAATGCTAAATAAAGAAAAATGAAGCTGTTATAAGACCCAGGTCCCATCACACAATGCAACGCAGCCGAGGATAGGGTTTTCCCTTATAACAGCCAAAGAATGCTTGATACGTTTAAAACAAATCATTGATACTATTATAAGTGCATAGTGTCAAAACAATTTCAAATCATAAGTATCAATCATAGGCGGCATAAGCGCCCCATCCCACTATGTCGCCATATATAGGATTACAATTAAAACCGCAAATGTCACGTATTTGGAAATTGGATTTCCGTCTATGAACCGAGGCAAAAGATAGTCCTCAACCGATTCGAGACGCTCTAGTCCGTGTCTCAGGACCCAGACACAGGTGGGCCCTTGGATCCTCAGGGCCGGTCCACCGATGTGGATTAAAATGCCTGAACACTACGTTTCCCCACCCTATGGGGTGTAAGTCTGGCCCGTCAGCCGACCAGAAGCATCGGCCGAAACCGATATAACCGAGGCGCCTCGCAACAGCAACAACCACATAAGTCAAACTCGTCAGGGCGTGTAAAACCACTGACGCCACTTCTAACTAGAAAGAAACGCATGCCCTCCCTGACGTCCTCTCCCGTTTTTGGTTCATACCGGGTGTGAAACACGCGAAGTAAACGTTACACAAAGCTACGCCACAAAGGCCTTGCTTTGATCATCACCACAAGACTTTGCTTTTCAACAGAAGCCTCGATCAATTGCCACTTAGGCATGCCACACAGGCAATTCACTCCATGCGTTTGATATCCATCAATATATAACCCCTGAGCTCGTACGTCTCAGAGAAGGGCGTTAAGCAAGAGAATAAATTCTCCGCCGCCAAACAGATATATATTTAATAGAGATCAATCACACGGACTAAAATCCAATGTCAGACACACAGTCCATTTACAAGTCCGTTCTGGGTCTGAACGAAACCGGAGGCACCTAGTACCCCGCATATCCATCGATCTCCAAGTACGTCTGGACGATCACTAACTGTTTCCATCTTCTTGGGTGTACAGCCCAATCAAGATCATCAGTAACCACCCAAACGATGTGAAGACTTCCGGTCTTCGACCACCGTCTTCATCTTCGACTTATCGTCGTATCAGTTATTCAGAATGGGATAAACCCGGTCTTTCCGAATAACTCGCGTATATTTTAAATAAGTGTTACACAAACACAACATACGCCTCATTCCAATTCATCAGTCACTAACCGTAAATTAATCAAGAGAATAATTCCCCAAATATTAACCCCGAAGGCCGAAACCAACATCATATCAATATCCAGAAAACCATTCTGCTTAGCTAACCGACAGTTAGTTTCTGAATTTCACATTCATAGGGAAAGGTTCCCATTAATCTTATCAAAGATAAATTCTTGAATTTATTCTTTAATCTATTTTTGAATATCAATTCAAACTAGTCGGGATTAGCGAACCTTACCGAAGTAATCATTTGTTTTAATTTCCCAATCCCAACCTATTCATCCCATGAAGTAAAACTGGTAATACTTCATATCTAACACCACGGTGTTATCGGTAAATTCAATTACCATTTCACGTTCAAATCTAATTAAAGATTTGACTATCGCCTGGAGCAAAACTGGTGATACTCCATTCTCGACCATTTCAATCTAATTAAAGATTCATTAAAACTCCACTTAGTTTTAATCGTTAACTGGGTTAAAGAATCAGTGTCATTTAAAACACGGTTCACGATAAACCCAAAGTCACATTCATTAATTATCGGGTTAAAGAACAAGTGTTATTTAAAACACTGTTCACGATAAACCCAAAAATCAATATCAATTCCAATTAAATATTATTTAATTGGTACACTTCATTAAATCTAAATAAAAAGATTTAATCTTTTCTCAACTGGGTTCAAGAACAGTGTTAGTGAAGACACCATTCACGACAAACCCAAATCACATTCGATATTCAATACAAGGCTCTGAATAGAAAATATATCGGCTTATATTCAATATCGAATTCTACGACTAACAAATGTCGTATTGGAAATAACGATACTAATATATATCTTTCAAATTTCCATAACAACACCTGTAATATCACGAATTCCAACATCGAAATATTCCGAAGACAATTTCGATTCAAATCCACTCCAATGCAATCATTGGAAATTTTGGTTATTTTCAAAACCATTTCAAATTCAATTTATTTATTTAAAAATAAATAGAATTATAATTCTAGTTCAAAACTAGTTCATTTCGATAAAAATCTATTTTTATCTTTTCAAATATGGAGTTTTTCATCCCAAACTTTCACAAATCATTTCTTATGATTTTACACAAATTATTACTATTTTTAATAATTTTATCAAGGCCCGTACAGTCGATTTCCATTAACGGCCATCGAACTGCACTTACAGCGACCTTTTTCGAATTTGATTTGGACGTATCTCCAAATCCAACCGCTAGATTTCAAATTTCTAACATTCATTAGAAAGCTCTTTTCGATACGAACCCAACGGTTCCGGTTTTAGGAGAATCCGACGGTCGGATCTCCCGCAATGTCCGTTTGAAATAAATGGTCGAAATTCACGAACTGCCGCGGCGCGGCGCGTTCTATTCAGGCCATTATATTATATATATATATATAATATATATAATATATACTTCGTCGATTTCTATTTAAAACGAATTATATAAATAGTTTTAAATTCGTTTCAAAAGCAATTTCAACTTCCTTTTCAATTCAAATCAAAATTGAATTCTTCTTTATAAATTCGTTTCAAAATTCATTTCTATTCAATTCAAATTTCAATTCAATTTGAATTCATTTCAAATTGTTTTCAATTCAATTCATTTCGAAATCGTTTTCAATTCAATTCATTTCGAAATCGTTTTCAATTCAATTCATTTCGAAATCGTTTTCAATTCAATTCCTTTCGAAATCGTTTTCAATTCAATTCATTTTGAAATCATTTTCAATTCAATTCATTTCGAAATCGTTTTCAATTCAATTCATTTTGAAATCGTTTTCAATTCAATTCATTTCGAAATCGTTTTCAATTCAATTCATTTTGAAATCGTTTTCAATTCAATTCATTTGGAAATCGCTTTCAATTCAATTCATTTCGAAATCGTTTTCAATTCAATTCATTTCGAAATCGTTTTCAATTCAATTCATTTCGAAATCGTTTTCAATTCAATTCATTTCGAAATCGTTTTCAATTCAATTCAAAATGTTCGATTTCGAAATCACTTTTCAATATTCATTTTTAAGATGAATAAAATCGATATAAATATCGGTCACGTCAAAATGGCGTCAATCTAATCAACACGGCTTCATAAATTTCTATTTTCAAATATTCTATTTCAAATATTTCCTATTATCAAAATGTTCTTTATTTTCACGATTGGAATGAGGCCCAATCAATTACCATATAAAGTTAATTATATGGATTTTCATACAACACATGTATATAATAACATTGAAAATAATCAACCATCAACCAAAGTGCACTACACTGTAAAAGCATCAAATATAGATATTCAACGCTTATAACAGCCTGTCAATCAATCGATCGACATATTTAATCAATCAGGATGAGTGAACTTCAAATTTCATCCCAACACCCGTGTGGGGTTTCAAACAATCAAACACATATTTTATTTGTGCTGTTGGGCGATGTGTAAAATTTATCGTCCCAATCAATGTCATTCAAATAGGTGTACATAAACAAACCGTCTGGTTTGTAAATGACTATTCTATTTTATTCACTTCACGTTAAAAATTATATTTTTTTTAACGATAAAACATTTTATTTCAACCTATGAATTTCTATTCAATTCATTTATTCAATAAAATGATATTTTTATTTTTCTAACATATTTTAGAAAATTTCGGCGGCATAACGGCACGATACTAGAAACGGGACGAGGCCTAGCCTTATCCCCGGTCTAGTGAAGGCCCACGCCATTCACACATCAATCAAATCAATTCATTTCACCACACAATTCAATTTCAATCAAATAATCCAACTAATCTACGCAACCAAACAAACAAGTCCATGGTCTGTGGACGATTGTGTCGGGTGCTACTAAACACCGTCTGCATCCTAGTATATATATATAACTAGAAAAAGAAATTGAAAGGTGAGAAATTCTCACATATAGCTATCCTAGCTCCACGGCACTTCTATTGTAGAGATCTTCGTCGCTCCCGCCTTTTTGTCACCTTCGTTGTCCGCTTTCACCCGTATTCTCTGCATATGTAAAAATAGAATTTTTACTATGTTATTCAATATATAAAAATCGAATTTTGACTTCGCTATTCAGTATATAAAAATATGATTTTTACTTTTGCTTTCAACATATAAAAATATGATTTTTACTTTTGCTTTCAACATATAAAAATATGATTTTTACTTTTGCTTTCAACCTATAAAAATATGATTTTTATTTACTTCGCTACAAATCTGATCTTTATTTCAAAATCAGTTTTTATTTTTATAAAATTCAGTTTTTATCTCTTTTAAAAATTCAGTTTTAAAATCTTTGAAATCAGTTTTAACTTTTAATAAAAATGCAGTTTTTATACTTTTTAAAAACAAAACAGATTTTATTTTAAAAAAATGCAGTTTTTATTTTTTTATTTCAAAAACAGGTTTTTATACTTTTTAAAATTCAGTTTTATAACTTTAAGAAAATTCAGTTTTATTCTTTAAGAAAATGCAGTTTTTATTCTTTAAGAAAATTCAGTTTTATTCTTTAAGAAAATGCAGTTTTATTCTTTAAGAAAATTCAGTTTTTAAAACTAGAAAAAAACAGTTTTCCAATCTTAAAAAAAAATAATACAGTAATTAATTTTAAATCGGTTTATAAATCAGTTTTATAAAACAAAAATAAAAATAAAATAAATTAACTTAAATCTTACCGAGGTATGCGAAGTGGAGGGAGGAAAAAGAGGCGTCGGCAGCTCAGGCGGCAAGGCGGCGCTTCGGGGGGGGCTGCTTCGTCGTCTTCGATCGACGGAGGGGGGAAGCGGCTTGGGTCTGGTGGCGTCGCGATCTGGGAAGGAGGTGGAGGCGGACGGAGGAGGGCGGCGTTCGCTCTAAGGGGGGGGGGGCGGCTGCTCGATACTTAGGGTTTTTTCTTTCTTTTTCTGTTTAGAATTAAAACGAACGGGGGGGGGGGGGGCAAGCAGAAGATAAGAGGGAGGGAGGGAATAAAAAAATATATATATTTTTTTATTATTTATTTATTCAAAAGGTTGACTTTTACATACGACCTCGAAACGAGGCCCACCGCCTGCCGTCCATAGCGTTATACCCCCATTCCGAACACAATGGGATATGTATCGCAAGCTGATTTGATCGTTACAACCAGTTTCCTTTTGAATTTTCTTTTAAATCATTATATTGAATTTTAAACGCACATTTCAAATTACCGGGGTCACATACTAACTAGAAAAATTCCAGAAAAATATTTTCTAGCTTCGTATTGACGATACGGTCCTAACAAAACCAGTTTCGTTGAATTCTGAGATCGTTTGAAAAATGGTCAATTTCCAGTCGATTAAAATCAACTGAAACTGGTCAAACGCGTTTTCCTTTGCCACGCTCACTATTGATTCGAAAAATTATGAAATTTGAAACCCAGCAATAACTTAACACTGCGGACCCAACAAAACTGGTTTCGTCGAAATCCGAGGTCGTTTGCAAAATTGCTATTTTTAAGGGCTTTATATATATAAAAATATATATAAATTCCACAGCGACTATTTCTAATTTTAAACTGGACATATCTTATCATTTCTAAAATGAAATCTCAGTTTGCTAACTTCGTTACAAAGATATAGTTATACAGATTCAAATATTTCTTGTTTCGTTCAATTTTGACTTATATTGAATTCTGTATATTCATTTGAAATTAGAAATCGAATTTTCGAACTACCGCGCCATTTTCAATTCCTTTTATAATTATATATATAATTATTATATATTCTAACGACGACGTATATAATATATACGTTCTAATTTATATTCAAAATAAATTTCCGTTGATTTTATTTAAAATAATTCATTTTAAATATTCATACTTCGCCAAAATTGCCAAAATAAAAATTTTAAACTGGCCCAGATTTTCGGGTTGTTACAAATAGTGTTTTGAAATGAATTGTTTTACAATAAAAATCACATTTTTATTGTATGCATAAATCGTTGAAATGTGAAGTGTTAAAAATAGCCACTTGTTCAAAATAAACATATATGAGTTGAAATATTCATTAATTAGCTAATGAAATGATTTGCACCTATTTATGTAACATTAGAATGAATGGAGTTTTTAAACCAAATAGAAATCGAATATGAAGTCGAATAGAAATGGATAAATGATAAGAACTGTATATATATGTACATGCATATTCATTGAACAGGTTATAGCAAAGGGGCTAGAGAAGAGGAATAAAATTTTGTGCCCGACAAATAGGTACACATTTACTGATTTGTTTGGGTGATGATTTTGAGCCTGTTGGCTAGCCGCTTGGCTTTTTCTTTTTCTTTTTGAGATTAGAAGGACCGGGAACGCTATTTGCGATTTCCCGATGCTCCCGGTACAGGGGAGGTTATGGCGAAATTTTTCCAAAATTTAAGGTGTTAGAAAAATATTTGAAGTGAAAACGATATAGAAAACATTGAATGAACTATATTTATATAAATATATAAATATAAATAAAATTAAAACGAAACGAGGCCGTGCAGTTCGTATTTTGAAACCGTGATTTCAAACGACTAGTGCGGGAAATCCGACCATTGGATTTTCCCGAAACCTCAACCGTCGGGTACGCCTTGGAAATATCTTCCCAACGGCACCAACCTTGTAAAAATCCAACGGTTGGATTGTCTGGAATGTTTAATTCAAATCTGAAGAAAAACAGCGCCAGAAGCGATTATATTTATTTATATATATAAATATAATTATATTTAATCGAATAACGACGCTGCAGTTCGTATTTTGAAATCGAAACTTCAAACGATTGTACCGGGAGATCCGACCGTCGGATTTTCCCGAAACTGGAACCGTTGGATTCGTTTTGAAAAGACCTTTCTAATGATGTAAATTTTGTGAGGATCCAACGGTTAGATTTTCAGATATGTGTAAATCAAATCTGAAGAAAAACAGCGCCACGGCCGCGTTATGGCCCGAAGCGTCGTTTTGAATAAAATGGCTATTTTAAAATAAATAAAAATAGCGATAAATCGTTATAAAATATTGGAAACGATATGGAATGGAAATAAACTGAATTTGCTTGATTTGTGTGACTTTTGATGGTTGAATGTGTTTGGTGTGAAAATTACATTAAAGAACACAATTGGTGTTGTCGAATAATTTAACCATTGAAATAAATCGATTTGAAATTCTAAATATACGTGAATTATTTGGAAAGGCCGAGTTAATTCTCATTTCGAATAATCGATCGACGATTGAAAGTCGAAGATGAAGACGGTGGTCGAAGACCGGAGATCTTCACCTCGTTTGGATGGTAACCGAGGTCCTGATTGGGAGGCATCCCGAAATATGGATAATGAGTGGTGATCGTTCAGACGTACGTGTTGATCAAAGGGTTTGCGAGGTATTTAGTGCCTCCGGTTTCGTTCAGACCCAGAACGGACTTGTAAATGGACTGTGTGTCCGACATTGGAATTTGTTCTGTGTGATTGATAGCCATCAGTCGCATGGCATGAATTGCCTGTGTGGCATGCTAAGATGCAGTGATCAGGACTTCTGTTGAAAAGCAAAGTCTTGTGGTGATGATCAAAGCACCGCCTGTGTGGCGTAACTTTGTGTATAACGTGAATTCGCGAGCCTCACACCCCGGTATGAACCTAAAACGGGAGAGGACATCAGGGAGGGCCTGCGTTTCTTTCTAGCTAGGGTGGTGTCAGTGACCTACCAGCCCTGACATTTATATACTTTTCACCTATGTGGTTGTTGCTGTTGCGAGGCACCTCGGTTTGATCGGACGATCCGGGTCCGATGGAGTCATTCGTTGGCTCGTTTACGCCCCAAAGGGCGGGGAGACGTAGTGTTCAGGCATAATAATCCACATCGGTGGACCGGCCCTGACGATCCAAGGGGCAGTTGCGGCTGTTCCTGAGACACGGGCTAGAGCGTCTCGAATTCGGTAAGGACTATCTTTTGCCTTGGTTCATGACGAAAATCCAATTTCCAAATACGACATCGTGCGGTTTTGATTGTATACCTATATATGGCGACATAGTGGTATGGGGCATTAATGCCGTCTATGATTGATAGTTATGATTTGAAATTGATTTCAAAACATATAAACACTAGTAATAATATCAAATGCCTTTGTTTTATTCGTATCAAGCATATTTTGGCTGTTATAAGGTAAAACTCTATCCTCCGGTTTGCGTTGTATTGTGTGATGGGAACTGAGTCTTATAACGGCTTCATTTTTATAAAAAGCATAGCGATGTTTAAAAGAAAGATTTGTTTTAAAGCACTGGCAATCCAATGGAGTAAACCCGTTCCACGAAAGTGGCATGGTCCTGTGATTAGCCAATTATATATGTGTTGAGTGGATTTCTCATACCAGTCCCATGACTGACTCGTAGTTTGTTTCACTCTCAAACTCGGGTGCCCCTTTTTCTACACGGGCAGCCTTGTATTCAGGTTTAGCTGGTTCTCTCTGGATAGCTGGAGCTGAAGATGGATTCTATCATTTATTTCTTTTTATGCTGTTCAGCTCCTATTGTACATATTTTGTTTATTTCCGCTGTAGACATTTATGTATAGCTGAACTGTATTTGTACTAAGTAAGATTCTGTATACTGTGTAACTCTGATGATTATTTTTATCCAGTATATTCTATTGTTCATTCTGGTGTATTTATTTAATTCTGTTCTACTATTTTATGTTTCTGTGTTATATTCCAAAAGATAACCTTGTTTCCGTGAGAACGAGAAATCGGGTCGTCTCATCGTGGTATCAGAGCTTTGGTTAAGCTTAGTTCTGGAATATAACATTTGAACGAACTCGTCAGAAATAGAACCAATAGTGTTCTAGGACGGGCAACTCTATACAGATAGGATCAGTAATATCCTAGTATGAGTAAAGCAGAATGAATACACCTCAATAGACACATTTACATTTGAAGCATATGTTTCTATGTTTTAAAATACCTTTTCTGTGACCTGACACTTGATCTGCCATTTGCAGAAGTACTAGAAAATGAGTGTCAGAAACAGAAGGAATGCAGAACCGGGTATTGAGGCCCTATTAATCAAATATCGAAATATGGGTGGAATACCGTTCTCTGGTGAAGAATCTATTATGAAGAAACAAGCTTGGATTCGTTCGGCTGAGAAAATCTTCGAAGCATTAAAACTGAGGGATGACCAGAAAAGATTACTGGCCTCCTGGGCATTTAAAGATGAAGCTTTGTTCTGGTGGGATTCAGTTATAGAGAATAATCCAGAAGGTGATATCACCTGGGACAGATTCAAAGTGATTTTCTTAGAAAGGTTTACTCCTCCCGAAGCAACCGAGAGATTATGTGATGAATTTTCTTATTTGATACAAGGTGATATGACCATTCCCGAATATCATAAGAAATTCAACGAACTTGCTCACTTTGCTCCTCATCTAATTCAAGACCCAAAGAGGAAGAATATTAGATTTATTCACGGACTTCAAAGGAAATACCAGAATAAGGTATTGGGGCATGTGAAGCTTCCTTTCTCAGAAATGATTTATATGGCTTATCAGTATGAAGATCTCCATAAGAAAGGAATGTTGCGCGACGAAGAGGAAGTTTGTTGTAGTGACAAAGCAGAGTCTGAAATTGATATTCCTGAAGCCAGTAAGAAGCCCAGTGTCAATAGAAAAAGGGCTAAATCTGAAAAGGAACCGGCAACGACTACTACTTGCTCTAACTGCCATCTGAAGGGGCATTTGTCGACAAACTGCGGGCCCTTAAGGAAGCGATTAAAAGGTGGACTTAAATCCAAAGAAGGACTTCAAGCGAATAGAAAATGCAATCTCTGCCATCAGGCTGGTCATGTAAAGCAAGATTGCTGGCAGTTGAAAAAGACTGAAATAGTTCACGTGAATGAAGTAGCAGAAACTTCTGAGCCCTCAGCTAGTCAAGAAAGGGCCGACGTTTTAGAAGGCACGCTCAATGTCAAAAACATTCCAGTTAAAGTACTGTTTGACACAGGCGCGTCGCGAAGCTTTGTGGCAAAGAGTGCAGTCAAGAAGTTGAATTTGAATTTGAAGAAGCTCAAAGAGCCAATGACTGTCCGAAATCCAGTTGGAGGTTCCATCAATCTTAGTTGGGTTTGTGCAGTACCCGTCTCTTTTTCTTGCTATAAATTCCCTATTATCTCTGTAGTCATGAATTTTGATGAATTCGATCTTATTTTGGGATTGGATTGGTTAACCAAATATGAAGCAGAGGTTAGATGCACCGAGAGAGTCGTTAGAGCTAAGATTAAATCAGGGGGTTATATAACCATACCGTGTGAAGGTCAGAATGCAAATAGAAAAGACTTCTGGGCAGCTTTGAATGTTTCTCCATCCCAAATAGAAAATGTCCCTGAAATCACAGAGAATATTCCTGACCTCATCAAAGATATTCCTGTCGTCAAGAACTATGCGGATGTGTTCGAGGAAGTTGTTCGCTTACCTCCGCAAAGAGAAATAGATTTCAAGATTGCTTTGATTCCCAATGCAAGGCCGGTAGTTCACGCTATTCGAAGAATGTCCTTGAAAGAGAAGGAGGAATTAGACAATCAAACAAGACAGCTAGTATGGAAGGGTCTAATCAGACCTAGTTTCTCTGATTGAGGTGCAGCAGTAGTATTTGTCCCAAAATCTGACGGTACTCTACGGTTATGTGTGGATTATCGTGATCTGAACAAACAGACGATAAAGAACAAATATCCATTGCCGCGAATAGATGATTTGTGGGATCGATTAAATGGAGCACAAGTATTCTCACGAATGGACCTAGCTACAGGTTTCCATCAACTTCGAATTGCCGAAGAATGTGTTCCAATGACAGCGTTCAGAGGCCCCGACTTATTCTACGAGTGGTTAGTAATGCCGTTCGGCTTATGTAACGCTCCAGCCTATTTCGTCGATCTAATGAACAGAGTATTCAGAGGAGTATTGAATAAATTTGTTTTGGTTTTTATTGATGATATTCTAATCTTCTCTAAATCAAAGGCCGAACATGAAAAGCATCTAGAACAAGTGTTAGAAATCCTCAGAAGGAATGTATTGAAAGCCAAGTTTTCCAAATGTATCTTCTGGCAAGATGAAGTGAAATTTCTAGGCCATGTCGTATCGAAAGATGGAATCGCTGTGGATCCAAGCAAAATCACAGCTATTCAGAATTGGAAACAGCCCAGTACCCCCACGGAAGTCCGTAGTTTTCTCGGATTGGCTAGCTATTACCGGAAGTTCGTTAAGGACTTTTCGAAGATATCTGGTCACTTAACGAAGCTTACAAAGAAGCATTCTAAATTCAAATGGACTCAAGAAAGTGAGGAGGCTTTTGAAGAACTAAAGTTGAGATTAACAACAGCTCCGGTGTTAACCATCATCGATGGCAACCAAGATTTGAAAGTCTGGACTGATGCTTCTAGAGAAGGCCTTGGCGCAGTGTTAATGCAAAGAGGCCAAGTAATTGCTTATGCTAGCCGTTAACTGAAGCCGCACGAGAAAAACTATGTAACTCATGATCTTGAGTTATTGGCTATCATATTCTCTTTGAAAATCTGGAGACACTATCTTCTGGGCGAGAGGTTTGAACTGTTTACAGATCACCAGTCGTTAAAGTATCTGTTCACTCAGAAGGACTTGAATTTGAGGCAGCAACGTTGGCTGGAGTTTCTTGCAGCATATGACTTTGAAATTATATATACTCCAGGAAAAGCCAATGTCGTGGCTGATGCATTAAGCAGAAAGAACGTAATGATTGCCAGCTTTATTATCACAACTTCCTTGATTGACAAAATATCTATTCTTCAGAAGGAGGATAACTTTATTAAAGATATGATCAAAAGGATTCAGAAAGGCGAACCCTCGTGTTTTCAAATAGATAACGACGAGACCTTGAGGTTAAAAGGAAGGATTTGTGTTCCTGACGTTCCTGAGCTAAAAAGGGAAGTGTTAGACGAGTGTCACAAGTCCAAGCTGAGTATCCATCCTGGTGTGGCCAAAATGTATAACGATCTCAAAAGAACTTTCTGGTGGAAGGCTATGAAAAGAGACGTTTCGATATATGTTAGTCGATGCCCTACTTGCCAGCTAGTTAAAAGTGACCAACAGAAATTGGCTGGACTATTGCAACCACTAGAAGTTCCTGGCTGGAAGTGGGAACACAATTCTATGGATTTCATCGATGGTCTGCCCAGAACCAGAAAAGGAAATGACAGTATTTGGGTGATCGTAGATCGTTTCACGAAGACCGCCCATTTTATACCCGTCAGATCAAACAGAATTGCTCAGAGTCTGGCGCAGATTTACTTCAGGGAAATAGTTAGACTACATGGAGTGCCGCTCAGTATAGTCAGTGATAGAGATACAATATTCACTAGTAAATTCTAGGAAGCATTTCAAGTCGAGCTGGGAACGAAGTTAAACATGAGCACCGCTTATCATCCTCAGACAGACGGTCAGACTGAGAGGGTGAATCGCATTTTAGAAGATCTATTGCGGGCTTGTATTCTAGATTTCGGTGGATCATGGGAAGACCATCTGCATTTGGCTGAATTCTCTTATAACAACAGCTACCAGGCGAGTCTGACAATGTCGCCATTCGAAGCATTGTATGGTAGACCTTGCCGATCTCCTGCTTGTTGGGTCGAGCCTGGAAATAGACTTGTGTTAGGGCCTGATATGATTCGAGAAGCTGCCGACAAAGTCGATTTTATTAAGAAACGATTACTCGCCGCTCAAAGCCGACAAAAGAGCTATGCTGATAGAAGAAGAAGAGATATATCCTTTGAAGTTGGCGACTACGTATATTTAAAGGTATCGCCGATGAGAGGAGTTATCCGGTTCGGAAAAACAGGAAAGTTAGCACCCAAATTTATTGGTCTCATTTTTATTGTATGCATAAATCGTTGAAATGTGAAGTGTTAAAAATAGCCACTTGTTCAAAATAAACATATATGAGTTGAAATATTCATTAATTAGCTAATGAAATGATTTGCACCTATTTATGTAACATTAGAATGAATGGAGTTTTTAAACCAAATAGAAATCGAATATGAAGTCGAATAGAAATGGATAAATGATAAGAACTGTATATATATGTACATGCATATTCATTGAACAGGTTATAGCAAAGGGGCTAGAGAAGAGGAATAAAATTTTGTGCCCGACAAATAGGTACACATTTACTGATTTGTTTGGGTGATGATTTTGAGCCTGTTGGCTAGCCGCTTGGCTTTTTCTTTTTCTTTTTGAGATTAGAAGGACCGGGAACGCTATTTGCGATTTCCCGATGCTCCCGGTACAGGGGAGGTTATGGCGAAATTTTTCCAAAATTTAAGGTGTTAGAAAAATATTTGAAGTGAAAACGATATAGAAAACATTGAATGAACTATATTTATATAAATATATAAATATAAATAAAATTAAAACGAAACGAGGCCGTGCAGTTCGTATTTTGAAACCGTGATTTCAAACGACTAGTGCGGGAAATCCGACCATTGGATTTTCCCGAAACCTCAACCGTCGGGTACGCCTTGGAAATATCTTCCCAACGGCACCAACCTTGTAAAAATCCAACGGTTGGATTGTCTGGAATGTTTAATTCAAATCTGAAGAAAAACAGCGCCAGAAGCGATTATATTTATTTATATATATAAATATAATTATATTTAATCGAATAACGACGCTGCAGTTCGTATTTTGAAATCGAAACTTCAAACGATTGTACCGGGAGATCCGACCGTCGGATTTTCCCGAAACTGGAACCGTTGGATTCGTTTTGAAAAGACCTTTCTAATGATGTAAATTTTGTGAGGATCCAACGGTTAGATTTTCAGATATGTGTAAATCAAATCTGAAGAAAAACAGCGCCACGGCCGCGTTATGGCCCGAAGCGTCGTTTTGAATAAAATGGCTATTTTAAAATAAATAAAAATAGCGATAAATCGTTATAAAATATTGGAAACGATATGGAATGGAAATAAACTGAATTTGCTTGATTTGTGTGACTTTTGATGGTTGAATGTGTTTGGTGTGAAAATTACATTAAAGAACACAATTGGTGTTGTCGAATAATTTAACCATTGAAATAAATCGATTTGAAATTCTAAATATACGTGAATTATTTGGAAAGGCCGAGTTAATTCTCATTTCGAATAATCGATCGACGATTGAAAGTCGAAGATGAAGACGGTGGTCGAAGACCGGAGATCTTCACCTCGTTTGGATGGTAACCGAGGTCCTGATTGGGAGGCATCCCGAAATATGGATAATGAGTGGTGATCGTTCAGACGTACGTGTTGATCAAAGGGTTTGCGAGGTATTTAGTGCCTCCGGTTTCGTTCAGACCCAGAACGGACTTGTAAATGGACTGTGTGTCCGACATTGGAATTTGTTCTGTGTGATTGATAGCCATCAGTCGCATGACATGAATTGCCTGTGTGGCATGCTAAGATGCAGTGATCAGGACTTCTGTTGAAAAGCAAAGTCTTGTGGTGATGATCAAAGCACCGCCTGTGTGGCGTAACTTTGTGTATAACGTGAATTCGCGAGCCTCACACCCCGGTATGAACCTAAAACGGGAGAGGACATCAGGGAGGGCCTGCGTTTCTTTCTAGCTAGGGTGGTGTCAGTGACCTACCAGCCCTGACATTTATATACTTTTCACCTATGTGGTTGTTGCTGTTGCGAGGCGCCTCGGTTTGATCGAACGATCCGGGTCCGATGGAGTCATTCGTTGGCTCATTTACGCCCCAAAGGGCGGGGAGACGTAGTGTTCAGGCATAATAATCCACATCGGTGGACCGGCCCTGACGATCCAAGGGGCAGTTGCGGCTGTTCCTGAGACACGGGCTAGAGCGTCTCGAATTCGGTAAGGACTATCTTTTGCCTTGGTTCATGACGAAAATCCAATTTCCAAATACGACATCGTGCGGTTTTGATTGTATACCTATATATGGCGACATAGTGGTATGGGGCATTAATGCCGTCTATGATTGATAGTTATGATTTGAAATTGATTTCAAAACATATAAACACTAGTAATAATATCAAATGCCTTTGTTTTATTCGTATCAAGCATATTTTGGCCGTTATAAGGTAAAACTCTATCCTCCGGTTTGCGTTGCATTGTGTGATGGGAACTGAGTCTTATAACGGCTTCATTTTTATAAAAAGCATAGCGATGTTTAAAAGAAAGATTTGTTTTAAAGCACTGGCAATCCAATGGAGTAAACCCGTTCCACGAAAGTGGCGTGGTCCTGTGATTAGCCAATTATATATGTGTTGAGTGGATTTCTCATACCAGTCCCATGACTGACTCGTTGTTTGTTTCACTCTCAAACTCGGGTGCCCCTTTTTCTACACGGGCAGCCTTGTATTCAGGTTTAGCTGGTTCTCTCTGGATAGCTGGAGCTGAAGATGGATTCTATCATTTATTTCTTTTTATGCTGTTCAGCTCCTATTGTACATATTTTGTTTATTTCCGCTGTAGACATTTATGTATAGCTGAACTGTATTTGTACTAAGTAAGATCCTGTATACTGTGTAACTTTGATGATTATTTTTATCCAGTATATTCTATTGTTCATTCTGGTGTATTTATTTAATTCTGTTCTACTATTTTATGTTTCTGTGTTATATTCCAAAAGATAACCTTGTTTCCGTGAGAACGGGAAATCGGGTCGTCTCATCTACTTGGCCAAGTTTCTGTCCAGTTGAAACTAAATTTCATTTCAATTGATTTCAAACATCGTTCCGCTTAGTTTTGAATGATTTTCATTCAATAGCTTACATTTAATTCACCATCCATCCATATTCACCCATATTAATTCCAAATCAATTTATTCACTTTCAATTTGCAAGCCACACAATTTTTTTTCTTGGAGTCTTTCCATTCCATTTAACTTAAGTTAAATTGTAATCCATTTGATTAACTTTCACTATTTTAATTCATTTAACTTGTACAAGTCAATCTTAAATTCTAGAATTCGAATCCCCAGTATTTATTTGACACGTATATTTATAATCAATTCAGCTCAAAACATTTGAATGTCTAAAGCAAGTTTGCCTTTCTCAAACAAATTTCCATTAATAAATCTACTATGGCAGCAGTCCATCACTTAGAAACTCGAAAATGAATATCGATAATGTCGCGATCCATTATCAGATTTATTTTCTCGCCCCTGAAGTGATTTCAGTGCTTAATCACATTTAGAAGCAATTCTTCAAACTAATGTTATATATCTTTTAAAAATACTTCAGAAAATGTTTTCTAAAGACCCGGGATTTAAATTCAAATTCTTATTTGAACTTAATCTTGGTTTATCCCATTTGTACACATTATCCATATACAAATTATATTTGGTTATATGTAACCATTTCAATATTTCATAATTCCATCTGATTTATAATAACAACCAACCAAATCAATAATTTCAGAAAATTATTCCTTTTATATCAAAAATAGTTTTTGGGAAAAATTATTTCATTTGCCCATTTTAAAATAATACTGTATCAAATAGCTTTGTTCGAGAGTTTAGAAAAAGCTATCAATACAGTTGTACATTCAGTGTTGACCAGAATTCATAAACCACTCAATAAACGAGGCAACACAATATAAAACAATTTCATATCAAATATACAAATACACACTCATATATATACACTCAAACTCAATCTAGGGTATTACTAACCCTATCTCTGTTGAGTCATGCCACAGGGCCAAGGTTATAACTCAACCATAAGCTCTGATACCAAATGTAATGGCCCGAATTTTCGTATCCTTTGAGTCAACTAATAACACAACATTCCAACCCAAATTGCATAGAAATACGAATCATTATTAGAAAGAAGTTAGAGGATGAGAAATAGAAAGAAAGAAATTTTAGAAAAGAAGAAAATGAAGATCACAAACTCACAGCGGAACGAATAAAATATATTAGACAACATAAAATTGGAAATACAATTCAATTACTTTGTATACATACCATCATCAGAGCACAACAACTATTTCTGGAATAGTTATAAACACATGTTTCCAGATACGGACAAAATACACAGTGGAAAATATGATAGTCTACAACTAAATGGTGAAGCCTCATACTTCAAACAAAACATCGCTTTCGCAACTCTCAGATTCAATCTAAGAATACACTTCTTCTACGGAAAAACATTGATTATAACAGTAGCGTTATAATCGCCGTTTCCAAATATTTTATTTATTTTAACGGTAGCGTTACAATCGCTGTTTAGATTTATAGAACATTTATTGTAACAGTAGCGTTAAAATAGCTGTTTTCAAATATTCGGTATATAAAAATATAATTGTACTTATTAATTCAATTAATATGTAAATAAATAATAACTAAATAATTAATTTTGATTCAAAATAGAAAGTAAAAATAACTACCTCTCTAAGTTCGATATAATCGAAATCTAATAAATAACTCTATCTCGAATAATCAATATTCGATTAATATTCTGAACTTCAGAGTAAATTTATTATTTGGGGTTAACTCAAATTTCCTTATAATTTCTTCCATTCACAAAACATTTGCTTTCAAACTGTTATTCACTTTCAAATGTGAATATCATTCCTTAATAGGAATCAAGACTTATTTATCAAGCCAACTTTATTTTTATTTGCAAATGTCATCACCGGCTCCACTTCCAGTTATCAGGTCGCTTTATAAATCCATCTCATATTTCCGTGAACTCCATTTATAAAACTACTACTCAGTTAACACTTTTCACTTATTCACATTTTCCTGAATGAATATACAAGATATACATCCTATAACTTCTGAAAATCAACTTTATTTGATTCTTATAAATCCCTTCTCATATAACAATTCTAACTTAAAATAATATTAAAATATTTCAAAATGTAAAGTTAACTAACTATACTATTGGAATTAAACCCAACCGTTTCCTTCGAAAATGAATCCCATTTTCTATTTCTCATTTGAATTTCCTTTTTAAATTTATTAATCCAAATTCAAATTTTCTTTATAAATATTTTCATTTTAAATCATTATTCACTTTTGTTGTGATCAATATTCCTTTTTATATAATCAAATTCGTTTGATTTCATATTAAATAATATCTCAAATTCAAAATTCCTTTTTAATTTCCATTGGTATAATTATTCAGGTAAATCCCCTTTTATTTCACCCATTTCTAATCTCGTTTATAATTCCCTATATAATTTACTGATTTCAACCTAATTGTGAATATCGATTTTTAAACCCCTTTCCACTTTTCTGTATATCTTCGAACTTGAATTCAAATTATTCACTTAAATTATAACTCATTTATAATAACTTCTTATTTTATTCATTTAAACAGGTTTTTATTTCTAACTTTATTCGAGATTAAATTTCTATTTTTGGAATTAAAGTTTCCTTTTTAAACCAAAAATTCCCTTTATATATTCAAAATATTTTTCGTTATTTAAAATACCAGAATTCTAGGGCTAGTGTAATTCAAACACAACATAACTAATCTCAGATTATATCACATCATATAACACAACAAATGAAAACAATAATAAAATTGTTGAGGAATCCAGTTGGATCCCTCCAACCTGTTTCCCTGCATCCACAGATGTTAATTAACATAAATAACATTAACAATAGTAATTTCACATCTTATCTGAAATATCATGGTGAACAGAATTATTAATTGATCAACGATATAAATATATCAGTCAATTCAACCAATTTTATCAACCATTCATGCAAACAACCATCACATGGTATTAAATATTGTAATAAATTTAAAACTCGTTTATATAAAAATATAAAGGAGTTAGAGTTAGTTAGTTCACTCATCTAGTTTTGCAGTTGACGATTTTGCTTTTGTTTCGTTTAAAATCAAATAAACGTTTGATTTTTCTTTGAAACTCCAATAGCTCAGTTGTCAGCCACATTATTTCTATAATGTAAATCTTGATGCTATGATCCCAACGCAACTTATTTCACTCGATTCTGTTCACACATGAAATAATAATCAATGTTACCAAGTTAAATCGATTTAAACTAAATGTGATTAATTAATTATTATATTCTTTTTTTAATTACCCTTAAACTCTAATTAACCGTTAACTATCATCCTAATCCTTCATCTCTTTCAATCAAACAACACACATGTTATTTCCCTTTTATCCCCAAACTCCACTTTTTCATGAAGACAACCGAACCCACAATATCTATAACAATAATTACCAATAAGTCTGCCTTTAGTTTTGTTCGAATGGATGACTTATATACAGAGTTCAAGCTTTACTAGTGGAACTTTTCTTTTCTTGCATGAGTCATTATCTATAGTGTAAATTAGTTATATAAAATACGTATCCTAATGTGATCTATGTTAACAAACGACACATAACTAAGTCAGTCCATTTCTAAGGTAAAATGTTAAGTTGTTTATTTCTGTAGAGACAGGGTACCAATAATAAGGGTGCGTTCTTAACGAACGTGAGCATGGCATTTGAGCGTGGCATTTGAGCGTGGTACTGTAGCGAAGGGGAAATGTGTTTTTAGCTACGAACGGAGTATTTGAGCGTGGTATTTTAATTGTTAATTTGTTTGTTTTGAGGTAATTAAATACTAATTTCGGTTGAACAAAATGACTATATTTCATTACACAAAAGAAAATACAAACATAAATACGACAGAAATACAATAACACGATGACATGAACTTCCTACTTGTTGTTATTTATCGGATAAGTTTGGTATTCTTGGTTGTGGCGTTTGTCTGCAAGCCCTCTAATCAACCAGCTTTTCGCTATCTCATCCGGAAGAGCAGTGAATATATCATTTATTTTGGGGTCCAACACAAATAATAGTGCGTCTGCAACATCAAACTCACCCGTTGCTCCAAGACGTTGCATACGAGCTACCGTATTTGAATAAGTTGTAGAACTTCCCGTTGATTCCACGCTAGTACCCGTATTAGGACTATCAGAGTGCGTCCGAGATTTTTTCATCTGTCTCTCGTGCATTAGGTCAATGAGCATAGCCATCTTATCGTCACTTTCACCACGTTTTCTTATTGAATTTTGACGTGCAGTTGGTTGAATGGGCGGATTCATTGGAATTTGGGTTGACGGAGGGATTCTTGGAGCTTCACAATTTGGTGTATTCATTGAAGTTTGTTGCAGTGGAGGATTTGATGGCGAATTCAAGTTTGGAATATGATTATTTTGCGTGTCTTCCAATGGTTCCAAAAACCCGTCGAAATTCCATGTCCTATCAAACGTGCTTTGTGTTGATGGCGGCGTGCCAGTCTGCGACGGTTGTACACTAGCAGCAGGAGTGTACGACGATTGACCAGTTGCATTCGTCCCACAAAATAATTGATGCATCAGCTCTAAGTTTTCTATTGGTCGTTTCTTATATTTCAAGACACTCGTTCCAAATTCCTAAATGTAAGAAATAAATTGTAAGAAACTATCTAAAAAGAAATGGTAACAAAATAAATTTACAGACCTTAACACGATCTTCCCACCATTCATCGCTTCCAGAGACCGTTCCTTTGTATGTATCCCAACCCGCGCCAGTCTTGTTCATCAGTGCATCCCATTTCATCCAATCCCATTGAAGACTATCATATTTGTTTCGGATCTTGGTTTCGTCAATCGGTACGATGTCTGGAATGGTTTCTATTGCATCGGTGAACTTTTCTGCAATTGCTTTATGTACACCTTTTTTGTTGATGCCACAAGCACCATATGCATCAACCGAACATTGCAGCATAATCTGAGTTGCAGTAAACGACCAGTGATGTGCAACCTTTCGATTGGTCACACTAAAAAATGGAAAATTTAATAATGTGGAAGAAAATTTTAAAAGAGGAATGGAGGAGTGTAGTGTGGATGAAGAGGAAGGTGTAGGTGAGAGGGTTTTATAGGTGTGTGGGAGGAACGTTGAAAATCAAGCCCTTGGCGTCCGACGCGTCGGACGCCAACGGCTTGATTTTCAACGTTCAGCAATCGTTTCATTTGAACGTGGAAAATGATATTCACGTCCGACGCGTCGGAAGCGAACAAAAACTTCAGCGTGCCATTTATTTGCTGCGAACGCACCCTAATACTTTCTTCTTCCCGATGAGATAAAAATCTCGATGTTCCTTCTGTAAGCATGCAGCGAACGCCATTCCTCTCATTGCTCCTCCTCCAGTCCAATTGGGTTCAAGTTAAAATCATTAATGTTATTCTTGTTCAAAACTTCACCTTCTCTCCACTCTTGGTTTTCTCTCCTATATCACGTCTGAAACTTCCCCCGCCAACCAATGCTGAGAATAACAACTCCATCTTATAGTGTATAAAATGCTTCTCCCACCACTTCCATACTCACGACTCACAGTCAAAACCCATTCACAGCAACTACTCTTTCATTCCAAACTTTGCATTGTCCAGGAAAAACACAGTAACTATCCCAAATCTTCTTACCACCGAAACCCAAACCGCCTCGACCCATCAATGACAGCTCGCACCTCTAGAGACGGGCGCGCCTCTACAAAAAAAACCGAACTCATATAATCAGTGTTCTCCAGTATGCACCCCAGGCAGGAGGAAAGTACGCCACTTTCCAGATTATACTTCCACCGAAAATTCGCAACAGTCGCCAACTCCCTTATGAGCCTCGAAATAAGATTGAACTCGCATCGTCCTTCCTCAGTCGAGCTGAAAAATGAACCCTAGAAACTGATGTTCTTTCCAAAAATGGAGCAAACCCAGAAATTAGCGTTTTTGAATGAAGTTTTAAACTATATGAGGTAGAAATCATTCGATTTTGTTTGTTCAGAGGTCGATTTACTCTTTTGCTGAAAGAAGTAGCGGTGGCTCAGTTTTAAGTTGACTGGAGAAAACGTTGGTAAGGGTTAGGAGGATTTGAAGATGATTTATAACAAGGGTAAGGAATATTCTTAGAATATTCTAACTTTATTTACCGTTGGATGTTTATGGCATGATTTTATTTAGTGTAATTGAAAGGAGTAGGTTTGCTATAAACGGAAGAAAACATCAGGGAAAAAGGAATTGGCTTTTAGTTTTATAAAATACATTTTCTAATGTGAAAAGGGGTAGCCGCCCTTTGGCTAAAATTACACCTGTTGCTTTCAACTTTAAGATTTGTAAAGATTCATATTTTAACAGTGACAACATTTTGTCCAGTTCACCGAGTCTTTAAATATATATATATATATATATATATATATAATAGTGACATCTTTCTTGTATCCAAATAGAATATTAAGAAGTTACCCTTTAGGAGATATGTCCACTTTAATTTATTTTTATAGCCAACTACTGTTGTGATAGTTGTTGTTTGCAGAAGAACATGCACCGAGATTTGAACGATTTCAAACAGCGCCAAAACTTTGGACTTAACCAAAAAGATTTCTAACTAGATAGGAAAATATTCTATCAGAAGACAAGGTCTAGTCTTTTTTCCAGTGTTCGTCCACGTATTAACCCAAAGAAATCTAATGCGATATATGGTACAAATAGTCTAAGGTTTTACATTAATTCAATTTAGAATTTGGCAATAGATGAAATTTCAAAAAAAAATTGTTACATATTTCAAATAAAATATTTAAAATCAATTTAAATATTCAGAATTAAATGGCTAAAAATCCGGGTCATTACAAATTCTTTCAGTTTTTGTTGATTTGCTTTAATTTTCAAACCCAAAGCCTACACTTATTCAAACATCAACGTATTACAGAAAAATCAACCAAAAAATAATTATAATTTCATATAAATGACAAATATTTCATTTTTAGCAAAACTACAGAAAAATAAGCCATTATTTGAAAAAATTGCACATACTTCAGCAATTTTTTCACATAATACACATATATACAATACACTATAAAACAATTGCAGTTATATTTGCAATTATTCAGAATAATTATAGATATTGCAGCAATTATTTATTTCATTTTTAATACCGACGATATATTGTGTGATTAATTGCAGAAATGTCTGCAATTATTCACAAAAGTGCCGATATTTCAGAAACTTTTTTTTGTATAATACTTCCGTGAATATTCACAATTTTTTGAATTTTTTTATTTAGCAGCGCGAAAAATTAGAAAAACTCGTTGCTACAGAAAATAGGGACCCGCTTTACATGCAAAGTTACACAAGGAGTCGCATTGAATTAAGTTTGAAAAGAGGAATGCCTCCGTAATTTCCACTTTATTGTAATTAATGACACACAAACACGAGGTTAACCATTGCTTGTAGTACAAGTCTGCCCTAAACCAACTGACATATCCATCATTTACAAGTAAGCCTAGTTAACATGAGAGGTCGAGGTGTCATGGGTCATTATAATTATTACACTAATACATGAGGTTAAGCCTAACTTGTAGTAGAAGCCTGCCCAAAACTGCCCGTCAAATCTAGCATCTACAAGTGGTTGGTTTAATGTGAGATGTCTTTTTTTCGTGTGTGTGTGTATATATGTGTGTGTGTGATGTAGACCAACCTCTAAGAAGGTATTAAGTGGCTGACCCACCTGATTTGGGCAACAATTATTATGACTAGGTCCATTCCTAAGATTTATCCATCGGTTTGGGGGCCAAGTCATGAGACCCACCCTTATTAGGTTTTAAGTGTTCATGAGATATGCCTTTCTTTAATATTCATGAGGTATTAAATGGTTTTGGCGATTACAATGAGTTGGGTAGTTCTCTGGAAGTCTTCTTCCTTTAGGGGCTTTGTGAGGACTGACCTAGGGACAATTAATATGGAAGGCCTAAGAAACCACCGTCTAAGGGAAGTATTAAGTGGTTGCAGTTCACCCGTAGGGACAACTATATAGTAACATAGAGGTCCGCCATGAGGGTTTAAAATGATGTTGCACTCCTACCCAAACCTGGTATCAAGTGATTACTTATCATCTCTCGACTTACAATAAGGGTATATATTTTACAATGTTGACGATTAAAGACGAGGTCTTAAGTGGTTAGTGGTATGTCATAAGGTAATAAGCGATAACAAGAATTCAGCCTTAAATAAATCTAGGTAACTTAAGTGAACAAGTCGCGCCAACCTCGTATGGTATGAGGTGACTGTAAGGATGTCTGTCCTTATAATAATGTGTGAGGGTGCTAAGTGACTGTAGGAATGTCCACCCTATTATTAACAAGTAGACCCTAACTGACTGTAAGGATGTCCGCCTCATATGTTTAATTGTGTCTGTTTGCTTGCATAGGCATTATTCGACAAACCCATACTGCCAAGTATAGGAAATAATTAATCCTTAATTTATATGATTTTCATTCATCAAAACTTATTTTTCTGACCTCCCTCCTCTTAACGTATAATCAGGTTAGTATGTGGGAACGCTTGGGATCAGTGATGATTTAGAGATGGAGCCCGACGATGGAGGCTTTCAGCTATCTATGGCTGTATCACTATGTGTCATTAGGGTAGTTATTATTGATGTACCTTTTATTATTGCTTGAGACTCATTGTAAATGACATTTATCATGGTTTTAATGGTACATCTATTTTGATATATTATATTTTATCTCTTTTGCTATGTGAGATTCTGGTTTCATTTTAAACTGCTCTTTTATATGTGACAACCCAGATTTCAACAATCCCGAATTTTTCCCAAAAACGCTAAAATCCAAGTTCATTGGAATCCGAATTGGTTTGTTTGATATCCTATAGAAAGGCAAAGATAAAATATATCGGAGCTTATAATAAAATATCTTATAGTGGAACAAATAAGGTATAATAGTAGGTAAATACTTACCCTAATAATGACACTATCTAAAAAGTGTCTCTAAGCTATAATATCTGCCATATGTCTAACCTGTGGGTTTGTTATAAGAGGGGGTCATAGCAAAAGTTCCAGTGAATGAAAAAATTATACTTTCTATAATTAACACTACATATACGTTCTATCACTGGTTTATCTTTATCAGGTTATTTTGGGTTTACTACACACTGCACTTCTGACTTCAAGCATAAATCGTACTCATCTACTCCTAAGTAGATTTACCTAATAAAAATATATATGTATGTATTTGTATGCCCAATATACACTACTTGAAACAGAGGCTACAACACGGTTTTTGGCCGATGTATAAGTGTTTTTCGACCAATGTGTTTGCGAGTGTAGAGAAAGGTCAGGATCTTTCACATCGGTTTTTGGCTGATGTCTAAATGGCTTTAAACAAGGTTACTAATTGGATATCTGATATCTAAGATTGTTTTATACAACATTTTTATTGGTCATATTTTAATTATCCAATGTTTTTTGTTCTTGTGAACATAATTTTTTTGAGTTTTTCCTGTTGTCTATAATATTTTACATGGTTTATTTGTAATAAACTGATGTCATTTAAATTATACATTAGTTTACAATAACTGTATGATGCAAACAACTAAAACAAACATCACATGAAAAATGAAAATGATGATAAACACATAGAATCACAATGTCAACTAGAATGAACATGCAAAATTATAGACATAATAGATAACACAATATCTCACAATGGTATACGTTTATTACAAAAATATCATAGTTGATACAATATTTATACAGCGGAAAACTTAAAATACATAAGATTTTTCCTAAACGAAATTTTTACAAAAGAACGAACCCAAAGTGTGCGTCTTCACCATACTCTCAATTTGATAGCAAAAGTCTTAAAATCTGCAACATTTGGGTTTGACTCGAGCGTTCTATGCAAAAACATAAAACACTCGTGTCAGGATTAACTTTTTTTAATACCAAAATTCGCATTGGCCAAATATAAAGAAGCAAAAGGTCTAGAACAGGAAAAATGAGGGGTTCTGGGTGGCGAAACCTGAATCATGGAGAAAAGGGCCTTGAATAAAACTAGGACGTTACCGAAAGCAAGAGCCGAGACCTAACACTGATAATAAAGAAATTCAGCTTATAGCTGTTACAACCAAGATTCATCACCGAAACAGACTTTGAGCGAAAGGGTATTGAACCGCTACTAGCAATGGAAGAATGATCCAAGAGAATGGACCTGACACCAAGCTAAAGTCGAAAGCATAAAAGAAGTAATCAGTATAAGCATTAGAAGGAGGAAGCTTAAAATCCATGAGAAGGAAAGATACCAGCAGGGTAGTCTCGATCTGAAAGAAAGCAGATGCAGGCTTTATCCTGGAAGGCAAACCACCTGAAGCCGGAAGTAGAGGGAAAAGACGATGAAAGCCTGTGACATAAAAACGGAGGGGTGACAAAAGGCACCAAGCCAGACTAAGGGAGGTAAAAAGGGCTATCGGCATTAACTTGCTTAATGCCAATACAAAAGGAGATGAAGGCATCAAAGGCACAAGAAACCAGAACATAAGGAAACCTTCCGGAGGCTAGCTACCGAGACCAAGCTTGACGATCACCGAAAGGCAGCTTAGCCGTCATTAAGAAATGCATCAGAGGCATCCCTCCGAAAGACCAGAACCCACTTCAGAGAAAAATTCCAAGAGCCAATCAGAGCCTTTAGGAAGAAAAGTCATCCACACTGACTTGCACAGTATCGGTACCGGAGGGGGTGGCAGTTCTTGGAACATATGTATCCGAAGCACAAAGATAAATATTATGAAGATCTAAAAGATAAAACTGGGAACTTTAGACCAAGAGCTCATAACCGAAGGCTCATGATTGAAAGCTAAAGGCCTTTCTCCCAGCTATCCAAACCGAAAGGCTTGATATCAATACAGAGGAAAAGAAATGACATCGGAGAAAAACTCGGAGACCGAACAACTGAAAGGCATGTCAGCGGAACCACTCCAGAAAGCCCGAGATTGATATTTCGAAGGTAAGAAGGCATCAATAAAGATACTCGATAAGAAGAAAGATGACCGAAACCATTCTTGTAGAACCAGAAGCCACAAAAGCGGCCGAAAACTTGTCATAGCACCCGAGATAGGCTTCTGCTGGGCTCACAACAGAAGGGTGCCCAATTTGCCTATAAATAAGACCAAGTGTCTCATTTGAGTGGACTTTTTTCATTCTATAATCTTGCTTTCATTTCCTAAAGAGCAAACCCTAATTTGTAAATTGATATGGGGTTTTCCTGTGTAACCTCCTCTGTGAATATAATCATCAAAGCCCTTAAAGTAGATGTAGGTTCAATTCGAACCAAACCACCATAAGTTGTTGTGTTCTTTACTATTTTGCATATTATATTATATATTTCTATGCTTGTACCATTTTACTTTTCTCCGTTCAATCCTCCCAATAACTTCCTAGCAACTTGTAACAATCCGGAAAATCAGAACCAATTTAAAAAATTTATTTTTGAAATTTTAATGAATTCTGAATATTTAAAATGAATTATTTTAAATAATAATGACAAGAAATTTATTTTGAATAGAATTTGAATATATATTTATTTGAATCGATGTTAGAATATAAGTATTTATTTTTAATTATAAAAGGAATTCAAAATGGAACGGTAGTTTGAAAATTCGATTTCAAATTTCAAATGAATGCACAGGATTCAAAATAAACTGAATTTTAGCGAAACCAAAAATATTTGAATCTATTTAGGAATATATTTCCAACGAATCCACAAAATTGAAATTTCATAGCAGGAATAAAAAGTTATGCCCAGCTGAAAATTCAGAATAGTCGCTATGGAATTTTGGCCCTTAAAAGTAGCCATTTTGCAAATGACCTCCGTTTTCGACAAAACCACTTTCGTTGGATCCGGTATGTCAAGTTATTGCTAGATTCCAAAATTAATAATTTTTGGGATTAATATGTGAGCGTGGCGAAGGAAAACGTGTTTTGACAGTTTTTGTCAATTTGGATCGACTAGAAAATGATCATTTTTCAAACGGCCTCCAAATCTGATGAAACTAGTTTTGTTAGAACCGTTTCCTTAATATGAAGTTAGAAAATATTTTTTGGGAATTTTAAGAGTTTGTATGTGGCCCCGGTAAATTGAAATGTGCGTTCAAATTCAATGTATAGATTTATATTCTGATTTTCAAATAAAAGTGATCGTAACAGCCGAACTGGCTCATGATACATATCCAATTGTGTTCAGAATAGGGTATTATGCTAGGGATGACAGTCGGTGGGTCTCGTTTGAAGTTTGTATTAGAAAGTTGCTTTTGGGATAAATAAATATAATATTATAATTATTATAAAACCAAGTCAACACCCCACTCCCCTTTCCTTTCTATTCCCCCAGATAGTTTCAAGAGAAAAAAACCATATGATCGATTTCTCGATCGAGCTCGTCGCCTCCATCGTCGGAGCCGCCGCATCACTACTGCCGTGGGCCAGCCGATCCTTCCGTCGCTCCCCTCCTTTTGCCTCTTTCCCCCATTGCGTGAACAACTGAAGACCCAGATCCGTGAAGAAACCCTCCGTCGCAGTCGCTACCTACGCCATCCACCACACTTCTCCACCCCGGCACGGCCTCTGCCCCCCTCTCCATCGAAAACCCTGTAAGTTCTCCTATCTATTTATTTAAAGTAAATAAGATTTTTAAATGATAAAAAAATCAGTTTACATGTATTATGATATTGATAAGAAAATAAATGATGTTTATTTAAATAGCAAGGTATAAAAAAATATGATTTTTATATTATATAGATAACAAAAATATGATTTTTATATTATATAGATAAAAAAATATGATTTTTATAATATGAATAATGATATGAAAATATTATTTTTAGTTAGATAAGAATATAAATTTTATCGTATGTATGTAATAAAATAAAGATTCGATTTTTATATATGTAGAATGGCGATAAAAATATACTTTTTTTTGTTGGAAGGAATTATAAAAATGTGATTTTTATAGATAAAAATACGATTTTTATAGATAAAAATACGTTTTTATAATGTTTTCATTATGATAAAGATACGATCTTTATATGGATAATATTAAGATAAAAATTCGATTTTTATTATCAATGAAGCGAAATAAAAATTCGATCTTTATATAAGAAGTAGAAATATAAAAATATATTTTTTATATAGAAAGAAGCATTGTAAAAATATATGAAGTAGAACTAAAAATATGATTTTTATTTATTGGAATGAAGAGATAAAAAATATGATTTTTATATATGAACAACGTGAAAAGGATGTGTTGGAATTTCGAATAAATCCAAACAGTTCAGAAAGAAAGACTGGCGGAGTGGAACCCGAAGGTGAGAACTTCTCACTTTTATTTTATTTTCTAGTTAAAATATATACTAGGATGCAGACGGTGCTTAGCAGCACCCAACACCCGTCGTCCACAAACCATGGATGACTTGTTTGTTTGATTTTGTTGTGAAAATTGATTATGTGATGTGGAATGGAGTAAAATATTTTATAGTCAAAAATATAAATTTTAGCATGTATATGAATAAAATAAATATTTGTAAACAAATCGTACGATTTGTTTACATACACACATTTGAATGATATTGATTGGGACGATAAATTTAACACATCACCCAACTGCACAAATATAATTCATTATTTGTTGCTTGAAACCCCACATGGGTATTGGGATGATATTGGACATACACTAATCCCAATAATTAGCAGTATGTCGATCGACTGTTTGATAGATTGTGGTAAGTGTTAAATATTTATATTTTATGCTTATGCAGTGTAGAATGCACTTTGGATGAATGTTGATTGTTTATCGTTGTTGTTGTATACATGTATTGTATGAAATCCATATAATCAAAATTATATGGTAATTGACTGTGTCTGATTCCAGTTCAAAAAGAATATTTTAAAATAACGAATATTTTAAAATAAGGAATATTTTAAAATAATATTCAGTACAGGATCAAAATATAATTTTGATGTCCGATTTGGGATGGACACGAATATATTTAAATATATATAGCCGTGTTGATTAGATATGCGCCATTTCGACGCGAACGATATTTATATCGATTTTATTCATTTTTATAATGAATATCGAAAATGAAGTGATTTCAAAATATGATGTTTGAAAATATTATCATTTATATATTAATGATATGGAATATTCAATTTTAATTTGAAATTGAATATAAAGTTGAAATTGTTTTGAAAACGAATTTAAAACGATTTATAAATTACGTTTTAAATAGAAAACGATGAAATATATATTACATATATAATATAATGGCCTAAATAGAACGTGCCGCACTGCGGTAGTTCGCGAATTCCGACTATTGACTTCGAATGGACATTACGGGAGATCCGACCATCGGATTCTCCTAAAACTGAAACCGTTGGGTTCGTATCGAAAAGAGCTTTCTAAAGAATAGTAGAGATTTGAAATCTAATTGCTGGATTTGGAATTATGTCCAAATCAAATTTGGAGAAGGTCGGTATAAGTGCAGTTCGATGGCCGTTAATGGAAATCGACTGTACGAGCCTTGGTAAAATTATTAAAAAAATCAATAATTTGTATAAAATCATAAGAAATGATTTGGAAAGAATTGGGATTAAAAATTTCATATTTGAAAGGATAAAAATATATTTTTATCGAAATGAACTAGTTTTGAACTAGAATTGTAATCCAATATTTTTAAATAATTAAATTGGACTTGAAGTGGTTTTAAAAATAACCAGAATTTCCAATATATGAATTGGAATGGATTTGAATCGAAATTATCTTCAGAATATTTCGATATTGGATTCCGTGATTATACGGATATTGTGGAGGAATTTGGAAGATATATATATCGTTATTTCGATATGGTATTTGTTGATTCCAGAATTTGATATTGAATATAAGCTGATATATTTTCTATTCAGAGCCTTGTATTTAATATCAAATGTGATTTTGGGTTTGTCATGAATGATGGCTTCATTAACACTGTTCTTGAACCCAGTTGAGAAAAGACTAAATCTTTTTATTTAGATTTAATGAAGTATACCGATTAATTAATATTTAATTGGATTGAAATCGGTCTTTGGGTTTATCGTGAACGGTGTTTTAAATAACACTTGTTCTTTAACCCTGGAATGAGATTTTAGGTTATCATGAATGGTATCTTTAATAATACTATTCTTAGATCCAATGGAATTAAGAAAATCAGAACTAACTGGAGATTAGTTAAGTTGAATGGTTTTCTGGGTATTGATCTGATGCTGGTTTCGGCCTTCGGGGTTAATACTTAGGGAATTGTTCACTTGGTAATTTACGATTAAAGGCTAATGGAATGGAATGTGATTTTGGGTTTATTGTGAACCGTGTTTTAAACGACATTGGTTCTTTAACCCAGTTAAAGACAGGATATGATTTCCCAAGTTAAACAATCGTTAATATTGATTTTTTGGAAAATTAAAACCAAGAGGAGTTTTAATGCATCTTTAATTAGATTGAAATGATATCCAAAGGAAGATTAAAGAATAAATTTAAAGAATTTATCTTTGATAAAATTAAGGGGAATCTTCCCCAAAGTATAATAATATTTGAATAAAGGAATATTATGGATTTGAATGAGGCGTATGTTGTTTTTTATAGCACTTGTTTATTATATACGCGAATTATTCAGAAAGACCAGGTTTATCCCATTCTAAATAACTGATTCGACGATATGTCGAGGATGGAAATGGTGGTTGAAGACCGGAGGTCTTCACATCGTTTGGATGATTACTGATGTCTTGATTGGGCTGTACACCCAAGACAAGGTAATAAGTGGTGATCGTCCAGACGTACTTGGAGATCGACCGGATATGCGAGGACCACTCCATTGTATTGGACATATAGGGGAGGAATAAGGTGCCTCTGGTTTCGTTCAGACCCAGAACGAACATGTAAATGGATGTGTATCTGACATCTGATTTCATTTTATGTGATTGATATACATCGGTTACATAGCGTGAATTGCCTGTGTGGCATGCTGAGATGCAAATGATCAAGGCTTATGTTGAAAAGCAGAGTCTTGTGGTTGATGATCAAAGAACGACTTTAATATAGCATAGTTTGGTGTAGCGTTAATTCATGAGCCTCACACCCTGGTGTGAACTAGAAATGGGAGAGGACTTTAGGGAGGGCAACCGTTTCCTTCTAACTAAGAGTGGTGTTAGCGTTCTACTAGCCCTGACATTTTACTTATGTGGATGATGGATTGCGAGGCGCCTCGGTTATATCGGTCGTTCTGGGGCCGATAGTTTGGTCGGGATATGACCAGTTTACGCCGCATAGGGCAGGGAAGCGCATTGTACAGGCATTTAATCCACTCCGTGTGGACCGACCCTGACGATCCGAGGTGCAGTTGCGGCTGTTCCTGAGACATGGGCTAGATTGTCTCGAAGCGGTAAGGACGATCCCTTGCCTTGGCTCACAGATGGAAATCCGACTTCAATATGACATCATGTGGTTTTAATTGTAGAACTTGTATGGCGACATGATATATCATACCCATGCCGTCTATGATTGATACACTTACATTTGAAGTTATTTTTATTCACTTATAGTAATAATAAAAGATGAAATTTAGCGTATCAAGCATTCTTTGGTTATTATAACGTAAAACCCTATCCTCCGGCTTGTGTTGCATTGTGTTATGGGACCTGGGTCTTATAATAGCTTCATTGTTCTTTATTTAGCATTGCATTGTTTATTTTATGCACTGGTATTCTCGGGAGGAAACCCGTTCTGCGTTATACGGTGTGGTCCCTTGATTTACCTAACTATAAAAATAAAGATTAATAACTATTTTAGTTTTCACACCAGTCACATGACTAACCTAGAGCTTATTGTTTTAACCTAAACTCTGGGTGCCCCTATTTTCCGCACGGGCAGCTTGTAGTTTTGGTTTTGCAGATTTATATTCACAGGATTCTTGTTTACAGCTGGAATGGTATTCGGAAAGCTCTGTATTCGTATAGTCTTTTCAGTTATGTTTTGTATTATTTTCCGCTGCATTGTAACTTGTAAGTCTTTGATATTTAGTGAATGTGTAATATTTATTCATACTCTGTATATTCTTGTATTCTAATGAAATTGTTGTAATAAGTAATCAAATGTTCTTCTGTTTGTGTTCCAATGTGTGTTGTTCTCAATTCAATCTGGTCTTTCCTTTACGGAGAAGTTCAGGTCGCTTCATTTGGTATCAGAGCTTTGATTTACAGAGCTCGAAGAACAAGACACGTTAGAACCATACGAAAGAATTCATCAGAGATTGGATTAGTAATATCCAATGAGAATGATTTGTTAGAGATGGGATCAATAGTATCCTAGAATGAGTGTGAAGAGTATGGTTTTCAAAATAAAATGAAAACAAATATTGGTTTGAAAATTTAAAACTTATTCAACGTATTTGAATATTTATTTGTATTGAATTTGGATAATCCAATATATAAAGATTTTGCATATATTTCTGATCCACATGTATTCGAAGTTTTAATATGCTGGATAGATATAGGATCACACTCTAGTCGACCGGAGATGATTCTGATGATGTCGCGGCGTCATCAGCATTTGTATTCGAGTTTCAAAAGTGGGATATCTATATATTTCTAATTGACTGGTGCGAGAACCAAAACTAGATAGGGTCTATTATTGTGATTTGGCACCAAAAATGGATTTTTTGTATATATATTTCAAAATTATGAATTTGAAAAGATAATCAACTAATTAATTGATAATTGTATTATATGATTATTCGTTTAAACCATTATGTGAAGGTAAGGTAAATTTAGCCAAATTGTATCAAATGTTGAATTGAATTGAAAATTGTTTGAAATTGCATGCATATACATGTACATACATTGGACAAGACATAGCAGGAGGCTGGAGCAGAGGAATAAAATTGTTTTCCCGACAAATAGGTACATGTTTATTGTATTTCTTGGGGTTTTGATGACTTTATGAGCCGATTGGCTAGCCGCTTGGCTGTTTCTTTTTCTTTTTGATTGGAGAGGCCTGTGTAGCGGTTTGGGGATTTTCCCGGTGCTCCCGTACAAAGGAGGTTATGCGAAATTTTTCGAAAATTTAGGGTGCTAGCCAAATTTTTGAAGAATTTGAAAAGTTCTTAGATACTGAAAAGTTGAAGAACTTAAGCCATAATGAAAATAATGAAAGTTGAGTTGATTTGTAAAACAACTTTCAGCTACGTTCCTTTTCGGGGACGAAAAGATTATAAGTGGGGTAGATTGTAACAACTCGGAAAATCAGAACCAATTTAATTTTTTTTTATTTTGGCGATTTGTAATGAATTTTGAATATTTAAAATGAATTATTTTAAATAATAACGACAAGAAATTTATTTTGAATAGTATATGAACATATATTTATTTGAATCGACATTAGAATTTAAATATTTATTTTTAATTATAAAAGGAATTGAAAATGGCGCGGTAGTTTGAAAATTCGATTTCAAATTTCAAATGAATGCACCGGATTCAAAATAAACCGGATTTTAGCAAAACCAAAAATATTTGAATCTATTTGGGAATATCTTTCTGAAAAATCCGAAAAATTGAAATTTCATAGCGGGAATAAAAAGTTATGCCCAGTTGAAAATTCAGAATAGTCGCTATGGAATTTTAGCCCTTAAAAATAGCCATTTTACAAACGACCTCCGTTTTCGTCGAAACCACTTTCGTTGGATCTGGGATGTCAAGTTCTTGCTAGATTCCAAAATTCATAATTTTTGGGATTAATATGTGAGCGTGGAGAAGGAAAACGTGTTTTGATAGTTTTTGTCAATTTAGATTGACCAGAAAATGAACATTTTTCAAACGGCCTCCAAATCTGATAAAATTAGTTTTGTTAGAACCGTATCGTCAATAAGAAGCTAAAAAATATTTTTTGGGAATTTTTAGAGTCCGTATGTGGCCCCGGTAAATTGAAATGTTTGTTCAAATTCAATGTGTAGATTTATATTTTGATTTTCAACGAAAACTGATCATAACAGCCGAACTGGCTCACGTTACATATCCCATTGTGTTCAGAATGGGGGTATTACGCTGGGGATGAACGTCGGTGGGTATCTTTTGGAGTTTGTATTAGAAAGTTGCTTTTAGGATAAATAAATATAATATTATAATAATTATAAAACCAAGTCAACGCCCCACTCCCCTTTCCTTTCTATTCCCCTGGTCAGTTTCAAGAGAAAAATATAAAATATAAAAAAAACCTAAGATCGACTTCTCGATCGAGCCCGTCGCCTCCATCGTCGGAGTCGCCGCATCACTACCGCCGTGGGCCAACCGATCCTTCCGCCGCTCCTTCCGCCGCTCCCCTCCTTTTTCCCCTCTCCTCCA